>CM062812.1:882126251-883611827 GCA_031772625.1 Pinus tabuliformis
GGACTACAAGAATAGTAACACAAATGAAAATAAACGTTTCTTAATTACTGATTCACCCCCCCAGGAATTACTTATCCAACAATTAGTATTAGAGCCTATGTTCCTTCAACAACATTTTACACACTGGAAGGTATATCTATAAGGAATTATGTCTAGGCAAGAGAGTCAAGAAGTTTACTCAAGTAGAGTACCATCTTTGATGGGACCAACTATTCTTTCTAAAAGTGAGAATGGAAGTGTATCCTATGTCCCTGGAGCAGACATTTGGACTTCAGTACTAGTAACTACAATGTACCTGGTATTCATCCCACTGATGCAGATGGAAAAAAAATATATTTGAGCAATGGTAAAGCCAAGCATGCCATTCTCATTGTCTTAGTCAATCAAAACATGTAAAAATTATGCATTGTAAGTCTACTACTGAAAATGTGGTAAAATTTAAACCAGTGCGATGAAGGATATGACAAAGTCAAGCAAGAGAAACTTCAGGCTTTCAGAATGAGTTTTAAAGCTTGAGAATGAATGAGAATGAAATCATAGAAAAATACTTCCTCAGAGTTGATGAAGTGATTAATATATTAGGGAACATGGTGAAGAAGTTAAGGAAGAGATATCGTTCAGAAAATATTAAGATCTCTACCCCATGAGATTTTAGTGCCAAAATCTCAACTATTGAGGAAATGACTAATTTAAAGGATCTCAATATGGATCAACTACATGGTACTCTCACAACCTATGAGATGAGAGTAGGAATAGAAAAAATTTAACCAAAGGAATTGGCGTTCAAGTTATCCAAAAGGAAAGGAGCAAAAAGATCATCAAGATTGCTCCAACTGTGAATCTGATCAGGAGCTGGCTTAACTAGCCAGAAGACTGAAGCATGGCTCAGGAAAATATAAAGGGAAGTTTCCCTTTAAGTGTTTTGACTATGGAAAAGTTGGACATTTCTCTTCCAATTTCCCTTATAAAGAAAAGGCTAAAAGGGAAGAGGATATGAAATTTGGAAACAAGTCTCAGATACATCAGAAGAAAAAACCCATAAGAAGAAGGGGTTCTACTCCAAAGAAGATAGCTCAGCATCAGAGTCAGATTGTGAAGGCTCATCAGAGAATGAGTCAAGTAAGTATCTTCTTATGGCCTTTGAAATAGACTCCAAGAAACAAGGTATTATGGACTCTGAAGAGGAAGAAGAAGGAGTAGTAGACCTTGAAGGGAACTTATCAATGCCCTCGATGAATTAAAGAAAGCAAGGAAGAATTATATGCAACTAAAGGAACAATTACAGTTGCAGAGGAAGGTATGTATAACTCTGATAATGAGGAGTATTCCTATCAAAAAGAAAATCTTGAAGAATCTATCAAGAGTAAGGACAATCTAGTCCTTTTACTGAAAGAAAATCAAGGAAACTGTGAGAGACTGGAAGAGGAGAACAAGCAGTTGAAACTGGAGGTGCTCAAGTTAAAAAAGGAGACGAGGTCACATATATGAAAATATGATATTCTATCTTTGAAAGTAGAGTTGGAGGAGGCCAAACGAAAAGAATAAGTTCTTCAAGATCTGATTCAAGAATGGGAAGAGAACTGTCAGAGTCTTGAAGCAGAGGTTGTCTCTCTGAGAATCGATCTTGAGAAAACAAAGACTGAGAAGGTTCTAAATGAAAAGTTTGCTTAAGGGACAAGGAAACTAGATCAGATCCTGAATAGTCAAAGGCCTTCAGAATCAAAACCGTCTGGGATACTCTAAGACACAAGAATCTCCTATTGGGAAGGTAAACTTCACGTCTACAGGATTCGAAGAACGACAGAGTCATAGGAAGAAACATTATGAAAGAATTAATGAAGAAAAAAGAGCAGTCAAACAAAGAGGAGATCATCAATGGAGAATGAACCAATCAGTTAGACAACCAAGGTATTTTCCTGCTCAATCTCATAATGATTTTAACAATAGGCATGCCTATTTGTTTTATGGTCACTGCTATAAGTGTCATATCTTTGGACATAAAGCCATTGATTGTAGAAGGATCAAAGTTGAAAGAGATGAAAATCTCAAATATAATACGCACCGGATTTCTAAGTCTCAAGATTCCTCTCTTAGAAATCAAAATGTCTTCTCTCCCCTACTAAGTGAAGTAGAATGCTTCAAATGTAATAATTTTGGGCACAAAGAAAGTGAGTGAAAATGTAGGTTTGAACACCTGTCTAAGTCCCAATATGATAGACAGTCAGCTATCCAAAAGGATAATGGGAGCTAGAAATAGAAGACTAAAGAAGGCATGTGGTGTGGACTTGCCTTATCAGCTCATAACCAAGGAAACAAATGGTATGTGGATAGTGGTTGTTCCAAACATATGAATGGGGACAAAAGAAAATTTTTGTCACTTAAGGAAAAGGACAGAGGAAGAAATGTCACCTTTGGAAACAATGCTCCAGCAAGAATCAAGGGTAAAGGTGTAGTGAGTCTTGATAAAAAAACAAAAGCACAAAATGTGTTGTATGTAGAAGGTCTCAAGCACAATATACTTAGTGTTATCAAATGTGTGATAATGGATATGATGTGACCTTTCAATCTAAAGACTGTGAGATCCACAACATAAAGAATGGAAAACTGGTGGGAAAAGAAATCAGAACCCATAATAATGTATATGTGTTTGACGATTCTAGGGTTAACTACTATTTAAGCAAAACAAGTGAAGCACAACTGTGGCATAAGAGGCTTGGGCATGTGAATTTTGATAATTCAATAAAAATAAGCAAGATGGGAGTAGTGAGAGGATTACCAATATTGTCAAAGCCCGATAACACAATCTGCAAGTCATGTCAGTTTAGCAAGAAGACTAGAACTCATTTCAAATCGAAAGAGTTCACCTCATCTAGACCTCTGGAGCTCATTCACACAGATATTTTTGGCCCAACTAGAGAAAAGACACCAAAAGGGGAAGTGTTAAAGAATTTCAAGAAGTTAGAAAATGAGAAAGATTTAAAGATAAAATGCTTAAGATCAGACAGAGGGGGAGAGTACACCTCAAGAGAGTTTGAGGAATTATATGAAGAGCACGACATTAGGAGGTAGTACTCAGTGGCTAGAACTCCTCAAGAAAATGGAGTAGTAAAGAGGAAGAACAAAACAATCCAGAAAATGGCCAAAGAGATGTTAGATGAAGCAGGAGTGTCTCAAAAATTCTGGGGAGAAGCAGCCCATGTAGCAGTATATCTATCAACCAGATCTCAACTCAAGCCTGATAGTGATAAAAATCCCTATGAGTTATGGAAAGGAAGACCTGAATCTGTTAAACACCTCAAGGTTTTGGGAGCAAGTGATTCACTAAAAAGAATGAAAATAACCTTTGGAAGTTTGACTCATGTGCTGATGAAGGAATATTCCTTGGATACTATATTCGAAGCAAAGGATATAAGTGTTACAATAAGAGGACAAGGAATATTGAGGATTGCATCGACGTAATAGTAGATGAAGTAGGTTCACAACTTGAATCCTCTAGAAGCAAAATGAACTCAGATGATGAAGAAAGCTCAGATTTGAGGTCTGTTGATCTGAATGAAACAAATTCAAACAGTGAAGGTGAGGAAGAAGGAATGTCTTCAAGGCCAAAGACACCCTCTAGGTATGTATAGAAGGAACATCATGAGAGTCAGATTCTTGGAGATCAAATATAGGGTGTCCAGACCAGAAGGAAACTTGTGGGCAGTACAAGTCATGAAAATTTGGCTCTACTATCACAAATAGAGCCCAATAACCTTTGTAAAGGAAGTGATGATAAGTTTTGTATGAAAGCCATGAATGAAGAACTGGACCAGATTGAAAATAATGACACATGGGAGCTTGTTCCAAGGACGAGAGAGAAAAATGTTATTGGAACCAAGTGGGTTTTCAAGAACAAACTGAATGAAGAGGGTCAAGTAATCAGGAACAAAGCTTGATTGGTCTGCAAAGGGTATGCCCAAATAGAAGGGGTAGATTTCGAAGAAACCTTTGCACCAATAGCTCGACTGGAAGCTATAAGAATCTTTATTGCTCTTGCCATCCATAATAATATCAAGGTATATTAGATGGATGTGAAGTTTGCCTTTCTCAATGGAGATTTAGAAGAGGAGGTTTACATTGAGTAGCCAGAAGGATTTCTTCTCTCCTCCAATGAAGGGCTTGTATGCAAACTAAAGAAGGCCCTGTATGGTTTAAAACAGGCCCCAGAGCTTGGTATGAAAGGCTAGATAGGTATCTTCAGCAACAAGGGTTTAATAAAGGCATAATTGACAGTAATCTTTATGTAAAATATGAAGGTGACCATCTACTGATAGTGGTTGTGTATGTGGATGATATAATATTTGGCAGCGATGTGGAATAGTTGGGGCATCGATTTGAAAATTGTATGCAAATAGAGTTTGAAATGTCCATGATTGGAGAACTGTCCTTCTTTTTGGGTCTGAAAATTACTCAGTCTCCACAAGGAGTGTTTATATCCCAATCCAAATATCTCAAGGAAACTCTAAAGAAATTTGGAATGGAAGATTGCAAACTGTCGTACGACCATGATAGATGCTGAAAATTGTGCAAAGAAGATGGAACACAGCCGGTAAATCAAACTGAATACAAGTCAATGATAGGAATCTTATTGTATCTAACAACTTCAAGGCCAGACATCATGCAAGCACTGGATTGTGGCAATATTTTAGGATTTTCCAAGAGAAAGCCATGTTATTATTGTCAAGAGGATCTTCAAATATCTTCAAGGTACAACAAAGTATGGACTGTGGTATGCTAAGAGTGAAGATTTCAATTTGAAGGCCTACATAGATGCAGATTGGGCTGGAAGTCTTGATGATAGGAAGAGTACTTCTGGTGCAACTTTCTTTTGGGTGAATGCTTGGTGTCGTGGGTCAGTAAGAAACAAGGCTCTATCTCTCTGTCAACTGCTGAAGCAGAGTATATTGTTTTTTCTACCTGTTATATGCATATTTTATGGATGAAGCAAACCTTGAAAGATATACAGGTAGAGTTGTCTGATCCCATTCCAATAATGTGTGACAACACAAGTGCGATAAGCATCTCTAAAAATCCAGTCATGCATTCAAAGACTAAGAATATTCCTATCAAGTATCATTTCTTGAGGGAATAGGTTGCAACCAACATTGTAAAACTTGTATATGTACCCACTAAAGAGCAACTGCAAATATATTTACCAAGCCACTGGCAAGGGAACCATTTGAGTATCTCAGGCAACATATAGGAGTTGTGACTCCTCCCTCCAAATGACTTCATTTTGGTAGGTGGTGGCAGCTACTCAGCATGTGGAATTCATGGGAGAGTAGACTACAATGGTTCAATGGAGTGCTTATAAAGTATTATTTTGTCCAAGGGGGATGAAAGGGGAGATGATCAAGTAGATCATGCCAAGCTTGAGGGGGAGCTTATGGTGTTTCCATCAATGCCAAAGGGGGAGATTGTTGGACATTTGATGGTGTATAAGTGGTTGTGTAAGCATTAGCATTGATGTCTATCAAGGGTTAGCATGATGATTGGGTGGATGGAACTCCATGGTAGCTGCAGGCTTAGTGAGGAAGTCATAAAATGATCACCATGGTAGTTGTTTTTCAACTGGACAAAGAGTCAATGGGCAGAGAATTTAAAAGTCACCTTCCAAGCTGAAAAATGACTCAAATCCTATATCGGCTCTTCCCATTAGAAATTTAATCTCAAATAAGATATGCGGAAGTCCGAAAATGGAGTCTTGGTTCAAAAGTTATGGCCTACTGAAGTTTAGGGATTTGAAGCATTAAGCAAGAAGGAATATAGGCATATCGAGATCGGAAGATCGAAGGCCAACCATATCAGTGATCACAACCCTGGAGACCAGGCATATTAGTGATTATAACCCTGAGATCAACCATATTGATGATCACATATCGAAGGTCGGGCATACCAATCGCATGCAACATCAAATCATCGCATATCAGCACATCGACGATCATAGGTTAGTGTATCGATGGATCGGAGATCGATGGACCAACATATCAGCATATCAATGATAAAATATCAAAATTTTCCAAGTGGTGAACCTTTTAAATTTTGTGATAAGTTAAAACACTGATAGCATTAAAAGCATCCGGGAAATCCAAAAGAGAAATAACAAAGAAATTCATCGCAAAACCAAAGGTGGGTGAGCCCTTTTCTCTCTCCTCTAGCAGGACACATGGAGTCATGTGATTGGATCTGATAAGGACACATGTCAGCATGTGATGGCTCTAATAAGGACACATGGCAAGATCTGATTGGCTTCGATAAGGGATAAGTGGCAGCTAACGTCAGCATGATGTGGAAGTACGACATGATACGTGGCAGGTTGTTTTGGCATTTTGAGGGAGGATAATGGGCCATATCTGGATGACATGTGTCATCACTTAGGAAGTTCCATGTGGCAGTGATGACATCATATCGGAGTCGACAACTGAAGGATTGAGGATATCAGAACTTTATAATAGTTGGTTATTAAAGATTTTCCCATGAGAGGAGCTCTGACATGTGTTAGCGGATGGTCAAGAGGAAACTAATAGAAACAAGGTGTAGAGCATTAACAAAGGAAAAAGGTCTCTCGGAGAATACTAAAGGACTTAGCATCTTAAGGATAAGCCTCCAGTCACCACACCCGTAGTCCTTTGTTGGAAATGTGAAAAGGGCTAAACAAAAACGGCCAAGAACATCGAAACTCGTTTTCATAATGTCTCTTAAGAATAAAGTTCTGATAAGGCAAAGCTCTGATATAGTGTAATACAAAGAGTTAAAGGCATATGGGTCGGCAGCTGTAGGATTGAATGCAGAATAGAGGAGTTGGTCATAGGAGTAATGGCTACTGTCAAAGAACTATTGGGCTTGTCTTGATGTTGAAAGAAATCCATCTATGATATCCCATGCACATATTATAGAAATAAATGAAAAATAGAGAAGCCATGCAGAAGTACAGTCAAGCTCTGTGAGCCATGAGTAGGCATGGGGAGTCTCAGTGGAATGTGTAGGTGGACTAAGATTAAATTCTCAGCATGGAGAGTCACACAGTGAGATGGTGAAGTGAACGAAGCCCATTCTTATGTTTTAATGCAACAACATAATTGGTAAAGAGTGATGCAACAAAAGAATGGAGTGTCATGCCAGGAGTACACTCTCAGGTAGTGTGGATGGCGACAAAGACAACATTGAGCTCAATGCAACATAGGAACAAAAATCAAAACTTCCATTGAGAAAAGTGGGAGTTGAGTAGATGTGTGAGTGTATTGAGTTGTGAGTGAAGCGCATAGTGACAGAGAGGTTGAAGCACCTGAGAGGACTTTGTTTGATAGTGCAACAAGAGAAACGAGTGTGTTGTGTGGAGAATGGCGAGGGTAGTGCTGGGGAGTAGTCAGTGAAGAGCCCTTGACAATGAAGGAAGAGCACAAAGAAGTGTTGTTGTGAGCAGTAAGAGGAGATCAGGTGCAAGTGAGAACAGAAAGCAGAGCGCAGAAGTTGAATCTACTGACAACCATTTATTGGTATTTTACTTGTATAATTGTATGCGTCTGTTTTTAGTTTGAAAATTGTATGAAATAGTATAATAGTGGCAAGGGCAGGTTGGTGCCTCTTGGCAAGTTGGTTCTTGCTAACCAAAGGTAGGTTGGTGCCTGCATACTAAAGAGGTTGGTGCCTCTTGGAAAGTTGGTGCTTTCTAAACAAAGGGGGTCAGTGCCTCCTATGAGTGGGTGCTCACAAACAAACATATGTAATTAAGTGGGTGCTTAATTTACATCATAAAACAAACAACAAATTGGTGGTTTTTTCCCTCTGGGTTTCCATGTGAAAAACACTGTGTCAAATGTGTGCTGCTCATGTGATTGTTATTTGAATATGTGTGTCTAAAATATTATTGGTTCACTATTTTATGAATGAATTCTCTCAAATTAAATAACATAAGAAGGGACTGTAAGCATAGTAAGAAAAATAAAATAAGAGTTTCTTAATTACTGATTCACCCCCCTCTCAACAATTCCTTATTCCAACATTGTGAAGGTACTATTGTTGTAGTTGACCTAGTGTGTTTGATTCATCATGATGAAATGATCCTACAATAACCTAGAGGAAGCCATATAGCTACACAAACTTATTTTATGAGCCTTGTGAAGTGATGTGGTCTTCAAAGTTCTTGGACTAGTGCTACAAATTCCATCCTGTAGGGTTTATGTAGGCTTCTACAGGACTGTGTGTCTTCCTGTAGCACCCACATAGGCCCCTCAGGTTCATAATTTCTCTGAGTATGGCCTTCAAAAAGATTGATAATTCATGGAATTTTTTTTTGTGGTAGTTTGAGATCCTTTTAGTGATGGTAATCGGAAACATAGGGGTGGAGGGTCAGATTTTGTGGATGTCCAGTGAGACAGTGGAGAAAAAATGAAGGTTGATGGAGTGGATGGATACCAAGGGCCTCCCGTTCTCATGCTCAACAGATTCCAGTAGCAGACTGTCTCAATCCCGTAGCACTCTATTCTGATCTTGTATTAGCTTTACAGAGGTCTTATAGTTGGAAAAAATTGAGGAAATGACTCACCAATGTCTTCATGATGATTGGTTCTTCATTTTGGTGCTCTCAATTATGGTCTTGCAAGGTAATTGCAGACTACTACAGGAATGCATTTCTTCTTGTAGCAGTCACAAAAACCCTTATATGACAACAATATCCTTCAGATAGTGCTTCCAAAAACACTGATAATTAATTATCAATCTATGGACAAGGATCAAAATGATTGGCTGTGGTGAAAGTAATGAAAGAGGGGGTGAAAATGGGGACTTTTCATGGACATAGATGAATTTTTGGATGGAGAAGTGACAAACTAGTGTGGAGGATGGATGATGGAGGTGTGGTAGAATTATTTATTCATTCCCCTAAGGAAAGCATATGATTTTACCCCTCTCTCTATGTCAATCACAATCCTGTAGCAATTTTGGTTAGTCCTGTAGCATTTCAGGACAATCTTGTAACAGACTTGTTTTATCCATATCTCTCAAACAATACATTGTATTGAACTAATTTTTTTGAGAATGTTTCCATCATCCTTATGCATCTCCCCATAACAAATCTTGGTCAATGGATGCACAAATCTTGAGAAAAATAAAAAATGGCTATAGTTGATGATGGCCAATTTCTTGAAAATTGTGCAATAAAATTTGCTGAAATTTCTTGAGCATGTTACTATCATCATTATGCATCTCCCCATGAAACAACTCAGCCAATGGATGGACGATTTTATGGTAAAAGAAATTATGCCCTGTATATTTTTACAGTCCTGTAGCAAAACAAAACTTTCCTATAGCACTATAGGACAATCTTGTAGCATTGCAGGATTGAGGAAAAATTGGGTGCAATTGCTACTAGGTGATGGTGACATGTAAGGATATGGATGAATGATTATGGAAATGTAATGGTTAGGTTGGGGAATGGAGAAATGGAATGTGGACTCTATTCCTTCACTATTGTTCCCTCGACTGGCTGGATGCTTGTTCCTTCACTATTGTTCCCTTGACTGGCTAGATGCCTATTCCCTACTAGATGAATGACCTATTGTTCCCTACTAGATGATTGACCTATCTCGGTGCATGTTCCTTCACTATTGTTCCCTTGACTGGTGGATGCCTATTTCTTCACTGTTGTTCCCTTGACTAGCTAGATGCATGTTCCTTCACTATTGTTCCCTTGACTGGTTGTATGCATGTTCCTTCACTATTGTTCCCTTAATTGGATGGATGCATGTTCCTTCATTGCTCATTTTTTTCTTTTCCCTTTTTGTGGAATTGACCTATTTATTTTCCTTATGCAAGTGGAAGAGTACCTTCATACAAACACATAAATGCAACTGGAACAAAAAAATATCTTCTTATTTTATTTTATTTTTAGACATACTAGCTGCCTTAATGAGGTTTTCAATTAGCAGGTTTGCCTAGGCACCTCAAAGGCGGTTTTCACCTAGGATCTTTTTCATTTTTTTATTTTTATTTTTTCAACCTGCGAGCTGCCTCAAGAGGTTTTGAATTAGTGAACCAAACTTAGATGCCTCAAAGGAGGTTTTCACCAAAGCTTTTATTTTTCTCTTATTTTATTTTCCTCTTTTTCCTTTTTTTAATTCCTCTATCCTACTCTACTTGAAAAAAAAAATTATTTCAAGTATAAGAATACTTCCAATGGAACCATGTGCATATAAAGATGACAAATAAATTCATGTGTAGGATTGAAATATATGCTTTGACATATATCTAAATGTGAGAGACCAACTTCTTTGATGATGTCAAGAAATGTTGAAGAAGAGTGTGTTTCTGCAACTTAGTGATTGAATAGAACCTGATTTAAATATAGTTGTGATTCCCTTGGTTCACTTGCACATTTGGATCATTTAAATCTTATTTTTTCTTATTATTCTCTTGAACATTGCATAGAGGATTTTATGCTAAATATGAAATAACTTTCTCAATCTATGATTCTGATGTCTTCTCTCCATCAAGTGCAACCCATGATTCTTTGGTCTCGTCATTTCAATCTTGTTTTTTTGAATGTTTTCCTTCAATAAAATCAAGAGAATCTCTCTTTTGCAATACAATTCTCGATCTAAGGCGAATACCATTCAAATCAAGAGGAGTTGTTTGGAATTATTGTACATCAACATTGTAAGTTGGTTGAATTACTAGATTGTTTGGGTTCAAAAATGGCTGTACAGGTAGTTGAGTAGGAGTGGATATTTGAGATGGATGTGATTGATTTTGTGGTTGTGGTGGAGTTGGATGGTAGGGATAGCATGGAGTTTGGTATGGAGGATATTGAGGAAAATATTAAGGATATTGTGGATTTCTCCCATAAGGTCCTTGACAACATTGTTGCCAAGATTGGTTTTGGGGTTGAGATGGCCAAGGTTTCCAAGGAAAGGGTGTGCTCCAATTATTTTGAGATGGATGTGCATTACCTTGAAATTGTGAATTAGGTTCCTGCATCATACAAGTTGAATAGGTTGCCATGGAACTTTTGGAGATACATAACATAATTGCTTTGGTGATTGACTTGCTCCATTGTCTTCTTGGTAAAATTCCTTCAACCTTGGTAATGATGGGCAATATTTAGCAGCATGTAATTATGCATGGATAACAAAAATATCAACATATTCTTTTTTCTAATTTTCTATTCTTAACATTTCTACTTGTTCACGTATATTGCTAAGAATTTCTATTTTAAAGTTATCAATAAAATTTCCAAGTTCAGCTTGACTTACCAATCTTGATGCCAATTTAATTACTGTTGCTCTTCCTCTTGATATGCACTTTCATATTTCACAAATTGCTTCAAATGATAATTGGTATACATCACCTCTACTCATGAGATTAAGGAGATGAATCCACTCATCTCTAATTGTTCTAAGTAAGAGGGTTTTTAGTGTGTCAAATCCTAAATGATGTAATTTTTCCCTCTTGACATTATACATAAATCTCTCTATTAGATCCTCAAGGCTTTCATCTTCTTTTGAGTCATTCTAAAGATTTCTTCTTCAAGATCATGATCTTTATATTTTTCTAGAAATATCTTTTGCATATCATTTCACGATATTATTGAATTAGTCCCTAAACTCATGAATCATTTAAGATCTCTGTCATTCATTATTGTCGGAAACAATATCAATTTTTGAGATTTTAGTAAGTAACCATAAGATCTACAAAGGATTTTAAATTCAAATAGAAATGTTTCCAGATCCTCTGACCTCATACCATGGAAGTTGGGAAGGAATCATGGAGGGATTTTCTTCATATGCACATCCATATCAGTGTCTTGAATGGAAAATCGAAAAGGATATTCTTCATTGTCATCATCTCCATCCATTTCTTATACCTTCTCTTCCACCTCTTCTTCTTCTACCTACAAAAGTGGATGGTGATGTGGTTCTTACTGCACCACGTGATCAAATGGGGGGTTTGGTGTTGGAGAAGTAATCTTTTTTTTTTATGTTTTTATAAAAAAATTTGAATAAGAATTCTAATGCAATGAAATTTTCTGAAATGAAATATGCCTAATGCAATTTTTTTGTTTTTACAGAAATGGATCAACTAGGGAAGAAAACAATGCATACTTTGACACCTCCCTGACAACGATGCCAAAAAGTGATGAGCCCCGGTATTGCAACTAAAATATTACAACTAACAAGCCTACCAGCTTAAATTATCAACCCAGGTTTCATACAAAATTAAGATGTTTCAGCACTATATGTGCAACATTTGTCCTTCCTTCGTTGATCTAATATAATGGAGTGAATGTCATGAAATCAAAACCTAGACTAATTGCAGAAATGGAAATGTTACTCTATTTACAAAAATGGAAATGTTTCTTGCTCAAATGTAAAAGCTAATCCTAATCGCAGAAATGTAAAGGCTATGCTACTTGTAAAAATGTAAATATTAAGCTACTTGCAAAATGTAAATGTTGCATTGAAAGGAAACCTACTATATGGAATGGAAATAATAGTTCTTGAAATAGAAACCCTACCTTAAGTGTAAATAAATAAAACTAATCTAAATTACATGAAGGAAAGAGAATGTAATCAATCATTGCATTCCAAATATATTATATCCATTGACAAAATTCATTAGATATTTCATGTGACAATCATTATTGTGCTATACAATTCATAAATTTATCCACTAACCCAAATTGTTGAGATGTGTTGCAGGGGTAAAAAGGAAAGTTAAAAATGGCCTTGGGTCCTCCTTAATCATGGATTTAGGGCCTATAAATCATTATTCAATACTAAGGGATAAAAACCAAGCTTTTTTAACAAATCTAGTCAAGTTTAGAGTGTGCCGCGTGATTTCTACAGAACTGTTATAGGACTGGTACAAGACTGATACAAGACTGCTACTCCTCAAGATAGCTTGACGAATTCCAAAGAAAATAAAATGAAAATTAGATGGATTTTTTTTATTAATTAGGATGTCCTAGGACTCCATTCCTAATGGAATCACTCAAAAATACCCCTATTAACATGTGCTAAAAAATAGCATAAAATTACTACTCTGAAAACCAGAAATTCAAGAATTGGTGAGCTAGTTAACCTATCAAATGCATAACTTGGTCAAGTGTAAATTCTATAGGGTAAATTTTGTTATTAAATCCAATGTTTTTATGACTTTATACAAGTGGAATCAACTCAAAATAGCCTTGTTAACATGTGCTAAAAAATAGCAGAAAATTACTACTATTTTGCTACAAGAGACTTCCAGAAATTCTAGATTTGTGAACTAGTAAACCAATCCAAGTAGCTCAATGATGAATATGAATTTTCAAAATTTTTCTAAGGATGAATAATTCTTGTGACTCTATAAATAAATTGCAAAATAACTCACTTCAATAATTTAACCAATATGACCTACAACAAAGAAGCATGAATAGTAAATGCAGAAATAAGAGATGCAAGTGAAAAAGACATTCAAAGGAAATAAATAAATTGTAAAAGAGGACTTTGAGGCTCCTGGGATGGCCAAGCCTAAGGATAATCAAATTCCTATGAAGGAAACCTAGTTTTATAATCTAAAAATGGCACCAAACTTCATTATTTGAATCAATCCAAGTACAACCCTGCTAGAAATGAAAGTGGAGTTGCTAAATAACAAGTTTTCTCTACAATAAGACTAAGAAATAAATGCCCCTAGAGGAAAGTTGGAATCGGTACTTATACAAATGGATGGGGAAGCATCATCCTTGAACTTTCCCCTCCAAAATCCCTCAAAGTGGATTTGGTTCCCAACACTAGGAATCTTCATTTAATGACAGGAAACACATTCCTAAATTTTCTCATTCAGTGGAGCTCCATAATTTGTCAATAGTTTCATGAAATTTTGTTCATTTATTATCCAATTTTTTTCCATCCTGTAGTAGGAAACAAGTCCCTATATTATCTCATTCAAAATTTACTCAATATTATGCAAAAATAAATAATATTAGACACGTAATACGAAATTATCTTCAAACATTCTTGAGAACATATTAAAGTTAAAAAAACATTATTAAGTGTAAAAGGAGATATTTAATATAGCCTTTATGTGCCCAAGAAAAGGTAGATAAGCCTTAATTTGTGTCTAATTTGAAGGCCCATGAAATTTGATTCCATTATTATTGACAATGTTGTTAAACTTGTGGTCATTTTTCCTCTCTCTAAGAAACAAATAAAACATTATTAAAGTGAATAAGAACTACAATGCAATCAATGTTGTTAGCATAGTTCATTGCTCATGTTTTAATATGAAAAAGAACAATCAAATACAAAATGAAATAATTTAGTATATTATCTTATGATATAAAGTTTGGATCACAATGGAGAAGCAAGTAGTGGATATTGACTCAATCTCCTCATATGACCAGGTAGGAGATCCATTCAACAAGACTTGTGCATGACAAGGTAAATATGAATAACTCATGGAAAACCCTTTTCTAGCATTGGTAAAGATAAGACAAGCTAACAATATGGAGATGAGGTATTATAAAATGGACCTAAATTCCTCCCCTACCATGAACTACAATTTATTGAATAAATAACTAGATAAAGAATTTGAAACTCAAATGGAAACAATTGGAAAGGATTGTACACACTGCAAACTATTGCTTGTAAATAAATCAAGGCAACACCTAAAATGATTCTCCATGACATAAGATTAGATGCCGAAGAATTCAAGTCAAAACAAAGACAATAAGTATAGGAACTATGCACAACCTCATTTATATATAAAATAAAGGAAACCTCATACATCTATCCTTCCAATCACCCAAACTATCTAGGAGACTAAGAAATTTAAATGACTCACAATTGTATTTTGTGTCATGCCTAATTACATGATCCTCTTCATCCACCAAAATCCACCTACATAGAGTTATATTGTCATCACTCTAGAAAATTGGTGTTATTTATAATTCCAAAAATATAAACAATAAAAATTTAACTAGTTTTCAAGAACTATTGTTTGCTCAAGACATTAAGATGTTCAAAAGTATGGAAATTCTCCTATATGTTAAAGATATATATAGGAGTACAAAAAATAAAATCAAAATAGTAACAAGGTTAAGTCTTTATAGATGATGCATAGGAACTAATTAAGCATGTTGCTTACAAGAACATTCAAAGTTGTGGAATAAAAGAATATATTCAAGCAACAAGTAACCAACCCTATACAAAGAAAAAATTATCATGATGGACAAAATTAATTTAATTTTATAAGAGCCCCCCTACTAGGGGAAGGGTAGATCCAAATGATAAATTGTAGCTACTACACCTAAGTTTATATAATTCTTACTTTAATTTCACCACAATAGTATAAATGTTTAATGAAGTTTCACTAGCATGGAAAACACTATAGACTTCTTCAAGGGAGCACTTTAACTTTAAAATGTAGTAACCCACTAGAGAATTCTAGAAGAGAGGACTTGCCAGCTATAGATTCTAGAAGGATCATATGCAATTTCATGAAATTTAGGCATTGGAGAGATGATGAGAAGAAGCACATATCCATTTTTACACTATAAGCATGGGGTTGATGAGGTCAAAATATAATAATAAAACCATCATAGACATATATTGATGCATGTAAAGGTTAAAATAGCCTTGTAATTAAGACTCTTGTTTGAATACACAAGCATATGAGGCTTATAAATATAATATTTTGTACTAAGAATACAATTAGAAAATTGTAAATGAGGCAGGGATATTTTACAATATAATGAAATGTGTTTAGTTTCCTTCCTACTAATGAGCCAGTTATTGACATACAATTTGTTCTTGATGAATACTGTTTTCAATAAGAATGTGAACAATATTATACTTGAGTTTTTGTGTGATATCCTTATATACTCTTAAAAAAAAAAGATGAAGAGAATATTTGTTTAGATGTTGATGAAGAACATTACTATTTAGGCATAAAATTTGAAGACTAATTAGAATCCCAACAAAGAAAAGAGTCAAAAGAACCTTCACATACTTGTCATCATGGAAAATAACACCGCATTCTTAGTCACGATAAAGCACTACTTGAGATAGATTTATAAAATAAAATAAAAACAAGATCAATAAATAAATACAAATGCAACTAAAATTGTTTATATTTCTTTTAATATTGCACACAATATATATTGACATCTTTTTCTTTTTACTTTTTTGTAGAATAAATGTACCATACATTATAAGGTTGCAATATAAACTTTACCAAAATACCCATTGGAGGCTTCTTATAGAGATTTATACAACTTGTAATGGAAGCCATAAATATTGATTACCATCCAATTTGATATGCATATGACAAAAAAGGAAGAAGAAAATATAGGAACAAAATGAAAAACTAATTATAAAATATTTAAGGGTTGAGCTCATTAATTTACTAATGATGTGGTTTTTTACTGCATTGAGCTTCTCTTAACTTTGAGAATAATTTATTATCATGATAAGGTGGAAGCTCATATGATTTCTTCTCACCACATAGACCCCCCTCCCTCATCAACATCACTCTCTTTTCCACATGTTGTCGCTTCAAATCACACCAGCAACACAAGTGTTGCAGGAATCCCCCTAGAGACAGTCTCTGGGTTGATTGTAGACCAGTGCCTAGGACATCTTAAAGGGAGGAGTGGTTAAGAGATAATCTATGAGGGATTTTCAGCACTCCCATTGTCATGTAAAAAGGTAATAGGATGGGCTTGGTTCAATAAGCCTTCACTGAGGTTGTTTCAAGCCAACCCATGGATCCAAATGATGGGGGTATATTGGGGCAATCTCAAAGAGAAATTCCCTCTTCTTCTGATGGCCAACACACAACAATGAGATAGCTTAAAACTGAAGTTGTAGAAATGGTGGAGAGGAGGAAAGGAAGGAGGGAAATAGATGCATAGGGCTATAAAAAACATAATCCTAAGCAGTAATGTTCCAGCAGAAATATGGAATTCGATAAATAGGGCTATAAACAACACATAATCCTAAGCAAAGATTTTCCAATAGAAATATGGAAGAGGGAGGAGGCGGAGTGATAAAAATAGCGAGGTGCAAAAGAAGGTTTCATACCAAACATGACATGGGTATCGTTCTCTGCTAAAATCTAACATAGATCTAGGCTAACCCAGGTCCTACAGGTTAATCAAATACACAAGTAAATCTGTAATTTTACAGGTACTCCAATGCTGGTGAATAACACATGTAGGCCTATGATAACACAAGTACTGTCTTCTATTGAGTAGCTAAGATAAATCGATATATTAGAGAGGAACCAATTGCATTCATTATATTGTTTCAAATGAGGAAAAAAAAAAGGAATGAGATTACCAAGAGGAATATGCTGCACATTAATAATTCTTGGAATCAATAGGGAAATTCCATTTATCTTAAAGGGTCCAAATAACCAGTCCATACATTCAACACGATATCAGTGAAGCCCCCCATTAAAAACAAATTCAGCCAAAATGGCTTCTCAGAACTAGACCCTGCGGGTGAGAAATTCTGGAACCATCCAACCCTTTGTAAAGTGTTGCTTCCCCCTTTGTATAAGAAGAGGCGGAGCTTGGATTACAATTTACAAAATATCTTTGCCAGAATCCCAGCTGTCCTGATAGACTTGTTGTCTCAGCCTATGAGAGGCGATGTTGCCCAAAATGATTACAATCGGGATGGATCCCCTCTTGGAAATAAAGAAACTACATAAATAATAAGGAAGAGAAGGAAAATAGAAATATGATGGAGGAGGTGTCCCTCTGTTGTTCCTGTGGCGGCCCCTGGTCAAGGCATGTCTCTGCTATGATATGTTCCTCTGCTGCGGGGCTGTTTCCTATCATTTCTACCTTTACTATGTGAATGACCAGTTCTGTGGAATGGGGAGTGGGTCACTGCAAGTGCCTATCTCAGCGGTCCTTTGTTGTGTAGAGGAGTGAGGCTCCATGCCGAGTCATTAAGTTTTCATGAGCCTCCCATACTGGTTTAATGCTGCCCATACTCTATTTAATATCACAGCTGCCGACCCATCCACCTTAAGAGCTCTGCACAATCCTTTCGGCGCTCTGATACACCTGGGGTTGCATTTACAATGTAACAAGCAGTCCTTTGGATGTGGGCCTTTATCACTGAAATATCATGAAACATTCATGCTCTAATTTCCCCTTAAGCCCCCCGTTTCTTTAGCCCCTTTCTGCTTATTCATATCATTTGACCATGTGCTATGACAGAGCGCTTAGCCCCCGGGAGCTAAGGCTCTCAACTACTATCCGGGGGACCTTTTCCTTTGTAACATGGAACGCCTTTGATAACTCTTTATATCGCATCGGCTGATATCCTAGACACGAAATCCTTATAAAATATAACCTATGAAACATCGCATCTAGGGACCCTTTTCCTTATCGCAATCGCAGCCAGGGAGGAGTATCAGTGGGGGAAATAATCTTACGCTTTGTGCAATTTTCGATCACTGATTTTCGGGGTGACGTCATCACCGCCATGTGTCACCCGTTGAGGGGTGACATGTGTCACCAAAAAATGGCCCCATAAGACCCCTAAAAACGTTGAAACTGAGTGACACGTATCCACCCGTACTGCCACATCAGCGTCTGTACTGCCACGTCAATCACTGTACTGCCATGTGGAGGAGAGAGAAAGGTTCTGCCTAACCCTGGGTTTTAATGAAATTCCTTTGTAAATGGTTTTCGGCCTCCTCCGACAATGTAAATCTATATCGCAAATCGACGATAACACAAGGTTTTGGAGTGTGCGAGACTGCGATGTTACGGGATGTGGGATCACAGGACTGCGATATAGAATATTGCGGGATGCGGTATGCGGGACCTGTGGGATGCAGGACTGTAGGATTGCGAGATTTACTATATTACACCACGTGGAGGAGAGAGAAGGGGGCGGCCTGAACTTTGTTTTTCCAGATAATTCCTTTGTATTTGGTTTTTGGCCTTTCCTGGAGATTTTACACTGTATCTCAGAATCGCCCCCCACATGGTCTTGGAATGAAAACCTTGTTGATCACCAATTTCCCAGACTTCACTGATATTTCGATGCGCTGATGCCATGTGGAGTAGAGAGAAGGTGGTGGCCCGATCTTGGTTTTTTTCCTCATTTCCTTTGCAAATGATTCTCGACCTCCCTCGATGATGTAACACTACATCGCACAATCGCCCCCCTGCAAGTTTTTTAGAGTGGTAGCCCTTTTCTCCACTAATATTGAGGGATGTTCTGTGCTCGGGGCCACTGACTACCGATATGTCGATAAACGTTGTGCTTGGACCTACCAACTGCCGATATGCGATATCAGCGATCAACGAATCACTATTTTTGCACCCTGCCAGTATCCCTTACCTACCAAAAAGCCTAATCTGCGATTGTGATTTGTCTCAGACCTCCGATTATGATTTGTCTTCATCCCTTAGTGTTTTTTTTTGTTTTCTGGGTCTTCCAAAGGTAATCTTCAACAGGCTCTAATTTTTGATCTAGGAGTCCTTTTTTGGACTTCTATATACCATTGGAAATCTCTTTCTGAGAATTATGCAATGGAGAGGGTCTAATCAAGCTTTGATAGCTTTCGTGGCTCAGGAAATGGATTCATCTTCACTGTTCTTATGCATCCTAAACAATTGATCATTTGCAAAGCAGTGAGTGAGCATGAATGACAACACCACATTCCTAATTCCATTAGTAAACAACATGAAAACATAAGAGTTAAAGGGAAGAACACAAATAGAAAAGCACAATATAAAACAATATTAAATTTAACATAAAAGAACATCAAAATTACAAAGTATATATTAAAACACTTCAATCACAATACATTATTCTACTACAATACTTCCTTCTAGGGATTTTTTTTTTTTTTAACTAGAAGGCCCATAATTTTAATGTTCACATCTACTTCTTTATCCTCTTCTTCTCTTAATTTAGGTGGTTGTTGATAACAAAAGTATCTCTTCGTGCATGTAGCTAAGTAGGACACACATATACAATTGAAGGAAACCATTTATAAGTCACCTCGTTCATATTATATGAACATAAAAAATATATTCTAAGTCCTCTTATTCATAGTACTTGGTGTAGCAAACATGGTGGTAGGGTAAACCTATAACTTATCACCACCAATAGCCTAAGAAACATATACTTCACCATAACGACATCTTCATGTGCCTACAACAACATTTATAGTTATTTTATAATCCATAAACCCTCAACTCAATTACAATTAATAAATCAAAATATATTTGACTTATTTACTTGTTGATAGTAGAAGTACTTTGTTCATTGCCTTTTATTTTATTTTATCCAATGTTTTATATCATCTTCTCAAGGTAGGTTTTAGATCCTTGTTGGTGTGCTTCACACCATAGTCATTTTAATGTATATTATAACATAACACAATTTAGTAACAAAAGTTTTTAAATTAAAGTTGAACAAATCAATAATGAAAGCTTTTAAATTTCAGTACTCACATATCTTCCTTTTATTTTAGCATAGCCTCCTAAGCCAAGTTTGTGTTACCCAACCTTGTCCAATCTAACCTTTATGGAATTCAAAGTGTCTTTGAGTTGAGAAAATTTTTCAAGTGCATGTTAATGTGGTTTATTCAGTTACGTCAAACACATAGTTATAAGTTCAATATATATTATGTTATATGTGCCTTTCTAGCTCTCCAAATTTTGGAAAACCCCCTTTTTTCATCTTCTTCTCCTTAGCATCCTCCACTAGTGCATCCCACTCATTTTAGGGACCCTGTGTAGGACGTATTCAGGGAAATGTAGGAGATTAGTGCGGTACTTGTTCCACACTACTTTCAAATACTCCCTTGTCATATAATCAACCATATTTTTGTTGGAGAATTGACCAAAAATATCCTTTATGTGTTTCATCAATTATTTTTTCAAGCTTTGCTTTTGGTACTTGTAGGTAGTTCTTATTATTGGTTCCAAAAGATAAAATGCTTTCCCATGTAATTGTTGATAAAATAAGTTATGTTAGGGACTTTCTATTACATTAGAAGAAGGAATAGAATAGTTAATTGTGTTGGGGGATTCAATGCATTTCATAAGAGCTATAATAGGGAGGACACCTATTAGTGATATAAAACTCAATTCCCTCATAAGAAGAATCAAGTTACTAGAAAAAAAATTTGATCACACCCACTACTTCCACATTAAGTGGGATCACAATGCTAAAGTTGAGCATTGATCAAACATGGCCTCTACATTAGAGGAAGGGACATTAATTTTGAAATGGGTTGTACGATCTTGTTTGACCCCCTAATGAATTTATTTATTGGTATCCTCACATGCATTAGTGGGTGCCTATTCCTAGGAATTCATTAGGTTTTCCAAGATTTAGATGGTGTAACATGGATGTCTCTCATCCTTCACTCACTCTAGACTAGCCTAAGCATAGGTAATCCAAGTGGTTCCTTGGGATACAACAACATAATTTAGGTTATGGATTCATTTATATTTTCGTGGTTTTATTCGAAGGAAAAGTCTCGAGTATGCCCTTGATGGCAGCTCAAATTATATAGCCTGGAAGGATCGCATGGAGGCAGTATTAGAGGATAACGGTCTAAAGGATTTCATTGATCAAGAAGTCCCCAAGCCGACTGATGCTACTCAACTGGCGGAATGGAAGAAATGTGTGGCTAGAGCAAGGAGAATCCTCCTGGAGGGAGTTCAAGACCACATTGTCTCGAGCCTCCATGGGAAGGAGACATCATTTTTGATGTGGAAAACATTGAAAGATTTATATCAGAACAACAGCGATCAGAGGAAGTTGGCACTAAAAGACAAGCTTCGTAAGATTAAGTGTGAAAAGGGCGACACGATCTCTACATATCTGAACAAGCTCACCACCTGCAGGGATGAGATTGGAAGTGTAGGGATCACAACTGCTAATGATGACATGGTAAGTCTTGCACTCCTCGGTCTTCCTAAGAGCTGGCATGGCTACAAAGACTCGGTTAATGGAAGAGAAAAACTACTAGATTGGGAACGACTTTGGTTGGATCTGATGTAGGAGGAGATAAGAAGAAGAATTAGAGATGGATCTTCTTCATCCAAGGAGGATGAATAAAATTGTGCCTTAGCGAGTAAGGCAAAGAAAAGGAAGGAGAAGGATTCTCATCCCAAATCGAGTTCTTCCCATGGTGGGAAGAAGTTTGACAAATTGAAAGTGCGATGCTTTCATTGTCATGAAGTGGGCCATTTTGCTAAAAATTGTCCACTGAGGAAATCCAAGAATGGATCAATGGAAGGATCAGAAGGTGAGGCACTGGCCTCACAGTTCGAGTTGGATTTCACAATTTTCGCATGCATGGTTTCATCCATGGTGGGAAGTGGTCGGTTTCTTGACATTCGAGCTTCTTTCCACATGACCAATGATAAGAGTTTGTTCAGTACCTTGGAGGAGAAGGGTCTCCAGATGCGGATTGCGATGGGTAATGATGAAAAGTATAGTGTCTCAGGTGTAGGCACAGTTTTTTTTCAGAGGAAGCATGGAGCTCGCATTACCTTAACTGATGTCAAGTATGGACCAGGACTGAAGAAAAATTTGGTGTCGTTCGCAATGCTGGAAGACAGAGTCTATGATGTAGTCTTCAGTAAGGGAAAGGTTTTCCTTAGACACATCATCACGAGATAGGTGAAGCAGATCGGTTAACGTGTCAAGAACTTGTATGCTCTTAAGGTTCAAGATACATGCAAAGCCTTGAAGAGCAAGGTAACTGATGGAGACTTGGTGGTTGAGAGGGAGAGTACATTACCTCTCAACATGCAGCCACATGAGAAGTCTAAGACGATTGTGGAGAAGCCACGATTTGTGAAGCAGTTTCAGGAGGTTGTGGAGCAGCCACAACTAGGAAAGCTGAGAAGAGACCGAGTGGAGGCATCCACTCATGCAAAGACCTCTAGTGGGGGGAAATTTCGAGCCAGGTGGGTAGAGGGATCACTTGCATCCATACCTCCAGGTCGGAGGTGGGGCGATGTGGAGTGTTCGTCCCACGGAGGCTAATATAGGGGCAGGATATCTGAGGTATCCAACCTTTTGGATTTGACTTTGCTACGAGTGCCCCAATGAGGAGTAGAAGTACTGGCCGAGTGGGTAGAGACAGATGCGGATGGAGCAACAGAGAGAGCTACAATGCAGGAGCCCCAGGACTGTGTAGAACTAGCAAGCTGCAGTAATGCGAGAGGCACAAGAGTGTTGCACCAGTGCAGGATGGCACAGAGAGGTGTGCAACAGTGCGAGATGCATGGAGTGTTGCAGCATCTCAGAGGTTAGAGGGGGAGCACTTGTCAGTGGCAAAGGGAGCTTCAACATCAGAGTATGTTTTTAGCCCAACAAAGAGGTCAGTTGGGAGTTTTTTTTGTTTCGAGAGTTGTTGGAGCATCCACACTTGGACAAAGTGTTGCATGCAAAACATTCCAAAGGTTTAGGATCGAGTTCGAGTTGAAGCCTTTCTTTTTGAGAGGGAGTGTTAAAAATGGAAACAAGAAATTCTAAAAATAGAATTGCTATAAATAGCAGTTCGGGTACCAGTGTTGGACATAGCAACAAGGAATGAAAAATGGAAGTGCTAAAATTAACATCTCTATAAATAGCATTTCGGGATAGATTCCAATTTTAGTTAGTCCCTGAACTAAAATAGAGAAGTAAAATTCGAATTTGATCTTAGCAACTATTTGTAAAGTAATTAATTAATTCATCTTAAGTTAATTAGTTGTATAAAAATCAAACATAAAGTCTATGTGGGGACATGCAACAGTTTCTCCATTAATTGAGGAATTTATCCATCAGTTAAAGAGATAAGGATGAGTTGTAATTAGTTGGCTCGATTAACTGAGTCAAGTCCAGTTATATTAATTCAAATAGTTTGTTGAATTAATTGTGAGTTCAGTTAGTTAATGCTTGCATGCATGTAACTGTTGCACTTCAGATAACTAAATATTCTTTCATAGATAACTCATGCATGTCAGTTTAGACAGAGACCCAGTTGAGATCAGAGGAGGGACAGTGTACTATCAGTTGGATGAATTTTTCCTATAAAGGAAACTCATCTATGCAGAAGGATTCATCTCCTTTAGGATAGCGCAATTACTACTGGGCCAAGTGAGTAGTGTGAGGTGGGAATTCACAGGTGGCAGCACTGGACCCCAAGGAAAACTGCGCAAGGAAATAGGAGGCTTGGAGGGCATAGGAGAAGGTTTATGAGAAGCCTTTGACTGTCTATGAGCAGCAAAGAGATTATACTGAGAGCTGGTTGGCTTCCAAGCTAAGGCTTTGTGTAATTCTATGACTATTTTCCACTTGTATGATAATACAGAGATTGGGGTTTTAGGCTGAGGCTTTCCTTGGGTTATTTCTTCTGTGTTATGTGTGATTGATTTCTCATTCTCCATTATATGTGTTCTCATTGATCTTGCTCAATTCGATTAAGCTTCCACAAAGTTTGTTGGAGAAGTAGATCTTGTATTTTGCTTTAGTCTGTTGCATAATATATTGATCTACAGTGGGAATTTCTACAAGGAAAGTATAGTCATAGCTCATTCACATTGAATACTAGGTGTAGACCAAGGAATGGTGGAATGTTGAGCTCAAAGGAAGTGTTCCATACAGTCTTGCTGATGGGGTACGACCCATATCGGAGTGAGTGAAGCTCGCGGTGGGGCCCAGTGAGGCACTCCTTCTGCAAATGTAACAAAACTTTGTCGCCCACCTCGAACTGTGTGGCACTCGATGCTGATCATGACGTTTCTTGTACTTAGCATTGAATTTATCCAATATGGCATGAACTTGTTGGCGGATGTGCTGAATACGGTTAATGAAGTTGTTAGTCCGACTGGCTTCAGACTGGACATGAGTCGAGCATGCTTGAGTAGCTACAAATGGTATGGCCACATCAATGGGACATAGTGGTTCGAATCCCAACACCACCTTAAAGGGGTTGTGTCCATTTGAGCTATGGAGAGGTATGTTGTAGTTGTGCTAGACATAGGGGAAGCTTTCATCTCATGTGCATGGATGATTCAAGTTGTACATGCGCAAAATGTGCACGATCATCCTGTGATGACCACTATTTGGCCATCAATTTGGGGGTGGAAGGTCGTGGACTTAGTGAGCTTTGTATCCAACATCGACCAAAGGCTTAACCAAAATGCACTCAAGAACCTGCTTTCCCGATCTAAGATAATGGACTATGGGATCCCAAAATATACCCACACTCATTCAAAGAAGAGTTTAATAGTGACTTCTGTTGTGATATTCTTCTTGCGGGCAGCTAGAATGGCCATCTTAGAGAATCTTTTGATGACCACGAACATATAGTCGTTGCCATGATTAGTAGAAGGAAGGCTCGACATGTAATCCATGGAGATGGATTCCCAAAGTCGACTAGGAGTAGGTAGAGGAGTATATAGGCCTTTCTTCTTGATTGTTGGTTTGGGAATGTCGCAGGCAGTGCAGGATCTGATGTACTTCCCAACATCTTGTTGGAGGTTTGGACAGTAAAAATACTTTTGCTTCACTGCCATTATTTTCTCTACTCTGAAACATGCAGCGGCCTATTTGTAGTGCACCTCTGAAATCATCTTAGCACGCTCAGTTATAGGAACATAGAGGTGTCCCAGGTGGCATAATAATGCACCCTAGAGGTGAAAATCTAGAACTTACTTGCCTTCCAAGATCATTTGGTATGTGTTGTTGAAATTTGGATTGCTCTTGTAAAGATGCAGCCACCTCGAAATTTCGTGTCCATAAGAGTTGAGTAGAGTGGTCAGCGCGATAAATAGTGGTTAGTTGAGACATTTGCAACATTATTGGTGTTGCCCTTTGTAATATCCCTAATAATAATAATAATAATAAAAGTAATAAATAATTAAAATATAAGTAAATAAATAATAAACAATAAAGAACATATAATAATGACAAATAAATAGTAAAAAAAGTAAAATAAAAGATAATAATAGTAAATAAATAATAAAGTGAATAATATAATAATAATAAATAAATAAAATAGTAAATAATAGACTGGAGCTTTAAATAAATATATATATAATTATATTATAAAATAGTAAAAATAAGTAAAGTTAACAAAAAGTAAAAATGAATAAAATAAAAAAGAGTTAAATTAAGAGAAATATTAAATTAAGTAAAACTTAAAATAAAGAAATAAAAGTTGCACGTTGACATGTGGAATGTGTGCATGCGGACCCTTTTCCATTTTTTGGCTTATTTAATGGACGATGAGGAAGATGAGAGACATCATTACTTCATCTATTTTTTCTGGAGAAAAGTGTTGTGAGACAAAGGATTCCCTCGCAGTAGTACATTGATTGAGAGCTCAAGGATGATCAACTGTAGAAAGATTATGTGCAGCTGAGCATGCGGTTGGGTGGAGAGTCGTCCCCAAAATATTTGTTGCGGTTAACAAAATTCAAAGAGCACTCAACTCCAAAAACAAAAGTAAGGATTATTGTCGATACTGGTAAGTCATCTCTACTCGTGTTTTTTTTAAATTCTATTTTAAATAGTTGAATAATTGGGTGTTGATTATTAATTATATAAATTGATGTAATTATTTGTATATTTTAAATCAGGGTTGTTACATATGGTATCAGAGCAAAGTTGCAACTCTGAGGCTTGTGAGTCTTGACATACATATCCAGTTTTAGTTAAAATGTAAAGTTGATTATTAGCCTTGTTAAAAATCTCTATGATTTATACGATTGATTAGATAAATTTATAATTGAGTTTTCTTCATGTTCAAATAACAGGATCATGATAAGTCATTGCAAAATTTAATTTAATTTAATTTCCGCCTCCACCCTAAATAAAGAAATGCACCCTTTAAGTACAATGTATATTTTTTCTTGATATGAAAATTAGCTTTTGGGTTGTCTTGAAAATAATTTGGATAACAAAGGCGGCTTCTTTAAAAATTATCTCCTTGGAGGATGAAAAGCATAAAATATTGTTAGAGTTAGGATCATTTCGAATTGGGTTGAGCATTAAGTTGGTGGAAGTTTTCTTAATTGTTTCCCAGCTTTTTGGCACTTGCATCTTCTTCATGCTATTATGGTTGATGTATGAATTATTATAATAATATCTACTATTATTGTTGATGTAGGTATTATTATAATACTATTATTATTTTAGTAGGTATTTAAAATGTAAGTGATTTTAATTTTAAGATATACTCGGAAAGTTTTGAATGATTTTATAATATTTTATGTTGTAGTTTTATTATGTAATATATTATCCAAAGGAATATAATTCGTGATTATTACACGCATGTCTTTTTATATATGACAAATCATAACGTTTATAAGAATAATTGAGAAATATATAATAGGACCCTAGTGATTTTTTAAATTGTAAATAATTAAGGTTATGCAAGTCAATGATGAGCTTTTTTAGAAAAGTTATTTGGTCAACTTGTTTAAGGTTGTCAAGAAAAGAATCGTACGGAAAATGTTTTAATTAAGTCAAAACCAATAGTGTTAATTTAACCTTGCTTATATTTAATTTTATGTTAAAATAATGTGAATGAATTGTTGTTCTAAAGATATTTATTGCATTATCGATCTCTATTTTTAGTGGCATGATGATTAATATACATGAATGAATACATAGAGACTTGACTATGAACATTAAGAAGAGACCATAAGATATGCAGTAATACACTAGATTAATAATGCTATATTGGCCAAGGTAACGTGTTCAAACAAGGAGTGGGAAATCCTAATTGAGCAATTGAGAGAAGTGTGGCACATTCCCCTAAAACTATACATTAAATGAAGTTCAAACTTGAAGCAATATACTCTAAGATAGTATGCAAGGGGTAGTAAGTATTAGAATGTGGCGATGGAAAATAATTATAAAGAGCCAACGACTATAAGAAAGGAAGGAAAGCTTACAAATTTGATTTCCAATATTAGCAATATATGTTTGATAAAATACCTTATGGAGGAATAATAAAGGATGAACTTGCAGATTTTGATGATAGTGAATGGTGGTTGTTATAACCATGACCAACTTGGAATGTTTAGATGAATAGGAAGGAGTCATAGGACATTTAAAGGGAGTGAGTGGAAGTTTCACAAACAAGTATAAGAATTCAATGAAAATTGGTAAACTATTCTACCACATAATAGAAGTTTTATTGTCACAAGTAACTTAATACTCTTGAGGTGGCACATGAGTAAGTAACCATTTGAAAAAAAAATGAATTTTAGAATCATGATAATAATGCTTATAGTGTATTATTGTTCTATATTTGATAAGTATTGAGATGATTCTCATATTGACGAGGTTTCATGATATGATGGTACGAGGATAATGATGCACATGTGGTTCTTATTTATTTAGTTGTTACTGTTAGAGTCCTATGATTCATAGGATCAAATGATGATTGAATATTTTCTTTTAGTATATCAAATTGTAAATAATATTTCATATTGCAAATGATTTCCAAAAAAAATATAAATAAAAATGAAAAATGAAAAGAGGGTATATAAAAGAAAAATAGAATGAAAAGAACCCCACAAAAAAAAGAGTGAAAGTGATGCAAATTTAAATGCCACTAGGAGAAAAATAAGTTTGTTTTGAAAAATAAATTAGGGATTGTGTGTAACTTGTCTTAAATGCCACAATCACAGATCTTTGTTTGAATCATACAATGTAATCATGGTCAAACACATTTGAATTTATGTTGTTAGAATAGAGAATAATTTAACCAAACTGTTTAAACTTGGTTAAAAGTAGGTAGATAGATGAAGAAATTGATCCAATTGTTTAAGTTGGATCAATGATTTAAGTTGTAGGTTAGAATGTAGATTAGGATAAAATCTCTCCTTCAAATGAAAATAATAAGGGTTTGCACATCTAAATGCACCCTTAGTTGGTAGAAGATAGGCCTTGCTTTTAAAAGTTAGGAGGAAAAAACAATTAAAATGGTATGGTGAAGGTTTTAAAGCCATATAAGTTTTAAGCCTAAGTTTGGCGCTTATCAAACAAAAGTGCAAAACGACAAATTGTTTGTCATGTAGTGGATAAATAATGGGCCCAAGTGATGCTATGTGTCGAGGTATGATAGCGATCGACGTATGATAGGACCTTTCGCCCACCCCCCTAGACCTTCCTACCTTTATTGGTGGAGGGGGGGTCTGAAAAGGCGATTTCTTTACGTCGACCCCACCAAATGTTTCACAACCACATTCTTTCACACTTCCCCTCTCAATACAACATACCATCCTCCCCCCTCTTCGAAAACTTCTTAACTTCGTCACTCCTACCAAAAATCCCCTGCTAAATTACCATTAGCTGCCAATGGCCCCATGCCTCCAATGAACTTTTCCACTAGACTATAACCTCCCGCTATCCACTCGAGTTGTGCCTTTCACTTCATTCGATCTCTTGGATTACCTTTCACTCAAATTAATTTCTTGTCATATAGGTGAACTCTATCTGACCACGAGCAAGAAACCAAGACGCCATAGCACCAACTTCCCTTCATCACCAAACTGCCAATTACAAGTTTTCCCGGGTAAATCGTATCCCTTATCAACCTTTTCCAGATTCCATTAAAGATCCTGATATGGCTCCCAAGAGAAAAGCCTCTATTAATACTGATAATCTAATGGTTTCCCCACCAATTGACCTTGATCATATCCCTTTAGCAGACACAGATTACAAAATCTCAGAGCCTAAATGCGAATTCGATTTATTTGAATTACACACTTGGCTCAAAGATATCTTCCTTGACCAAAGTGATGAAATTGGCCTCTGGGAATCCAATTTACCCCTTTATATGTTTCCCCAAACCCATCACTTCCCTGAATTTGTCCTCAAATTCCAAGCTTGTTCCAACCAGACCAGAGAGCTATTGTGGCCCCTAATGGTGAAATTTTATTCACAATTACCTCTCAGACAATTAACCAGACATTGCAGATCCCTCAGAGTGATTCCACTATCCCTTTCTCAGTAGAAGCCCTGAATGAACTATATCAGAAATTAACCTTTTCTCAGAGGTCTAAGATCTTCGAAATCTTCCTACCTGAAGATGCCCAACTCCCAAAGAAGAATCCACCTTATCCCTCCTCCATTTTTCCAGACAAAGCTAAGCACATCATTTCTATACTCTCATGCTTGCTAGGATATTATTTAGATGAATGGGTAGATGAATCTATTTTAGGTTTTCTATCCATTTTTTCCACTAAAGAAAAGCCCTCAATGATTTTCAATTTCAACCAGTTTCTTGCTGACAGCATTCATGAACAATTCCTTAAGCTTCCAACTAAAGGAATGTTCAGATATGCTTCAATTCTTGTATATATGTTTTTATTTTTCCAAGCAGACAAATTTCCATTTGCAGTACAAAAGCTGGATGAACAGGGAGAGCCACACTCAGTCATTTTGGACCTCCATGCTAAGAAGAAACTCAGAAGAATACAACTTCAAGGATTTTATTGATCAGTTCATACATCCAGCCACCTGTTTGTTGAGAAATGAGGCAGTACCCAGGGTTAGTGCAGAAATTAAAAAGATTTTATACCTAAGTGAGCAGGCCATAATAGGTGACTAGTATTTATACCATAATTACACCGAGATAAGAGTATATGGGTGCGAGCTTCCACCTTATAAACTACCCAGGTATCTCCCAATGAGGATTTTTTCCTTAGAATACATCAGGAAAATTATATACTCAGATGAGGTCCACTTTGTATCAACTAAAAAGAAATCATAGTTCAGGATAAAGGCTCAAGTAGGACCATTTATTTGTAATAGCAGGAAAGCAGGAGAGGAGGCAGATATCCTCCTAAAACAGATGAAATTTCCCTTAAGTTTCACTTGGTCATATGACCCATTTGGTATGATCTCCAAACAAAGAGTGGAACAAAAAAGCACTCCATATATTCACACTCAGAGACCTGAAATTGAGAAGTATATGAACCAAGATGAGTGGGAAGAAAATTGGTAGAGATAGCATTGTTCAATTGCCCAGCAACCACATACCTAAGGGTCTAGTTCCATTAGAAAAGTTGTTTGACCAAAATGATGTGCCTTATAAGGCTGCCCAAAAAGAAGACCAATCTGCAGTCTGTAAGCGTAATATAGGGAGCCCAGATCAGCCAAGATACATAAATCTGTCCACGCATCTGTCTACTGCCCAAAGTGTTGAATACTACAATTTAGTGAAGCAATTTATTGATGTCTTCGCCTGGGAGTATAGTGACCTAAAGACGTATGGCAAGAAGATTATACAACATAAAATCCCTTTAGAGAAAGACACCATCCCTTTCAAGCAGAAGCTGAGACCAATAAATCCTTTGCTCCTTCCTTTGATTGAAAAAGAAATAAAAAAGTTACTGGCTGCCAAAATCATAGTCCCTCTCAGATATTCCAAATGGGTAGCCAACTTAGTGGTAGTGAGGAAGAAAAGTGGAGAAATCAGACTCTGTGTTGATTTCAGAAACTTGAACAAATGCTCTAAAAAAGACAACTATCCTCTACCCAAGATGGAGCATTTGCTACAGAAGGTCTCAGGAGCCAAAGTGATGTCTTTCCTGGATGGATTTTCAGGTTATAACCAGGTTGTTGTACATCCAGATGACCAATGGAAGACTGCATTCACCACTCCTTGGGGCACTTTTATGTATTCCAAGATGCTTTTTGGATTGATGAATGCTGGAGCCACCTTTTAGAGAGCTATGGATATAGCATTTGTGGGGGAGAAGGACAAGTTCATCCTTATCTACCTAGATGACATAATAGTGTACTCCAGCAGCCATCATGACCATTTACAACATTTGAAGAAAGTGTTCCTGAAGTGCAGGAGGTTTGGGATTTCAGTCAATCCTAAGAAGTCACAGTTTGCTTTGGAAGAGGGCAAGCTGTTAGGACATGTTGTTTCTGCTGCAGGTGTCAAAATTGATCCAGAGAGAGTAAGGGAAATACGGACTTTGCCTGTCCCGAGATCAAAGAAAGACATCCAGTCCTTTCTGGGCAAAATAAATTTTGTGAGGAGGTTTATCCCAAATTTTGCAAAACTTGTAAAGCATATTACCTCCATGTTGAAAAAGGGGTCGGAGATCAAATGGACTGATATAGCAAGAAGATCCTTTGAGTCCATTAAGAAAGCTATTATGGAGGCTCCCACTTTAATAAGTCCAGATTACAGCAAGGAGTTCCATATATTTTCATTTGCCTCTGAAGACACCCTTGCAACAGTTTTATTGCAAGCAGATGAAGAAGGCTCAGAGCATCTAGTGGCTCTTTTCAGCAAAACCTTAAGGGATGCTGAGCTAAGGTATGATATCATTGAAAAACATGCATATGCTCTTATCAAGTCTTTAAAAGCTTTCAGAGTTTAATCCTACATTCCAAGATAATTGCATATGTACCCTCTGCTTCAATAAAAGATGTCTTAACACAGCTTGATGCTGATGGAAGAAGGGCTAAATCGATTTCAAAGTTGATTGAATTTAATATAGAATTGAAGCCCACTAAGCTTGTCAAAGGTCAGGGCCTTGCCAGACTGATGGCTGAAGAAAATTACAGATCACTGGACATAGATTTCATGGACATAATTGCAGAAAATGATCAAAGAGAAGAAGAGGAAGCAGCTGAACCAGGCAAAGAACAGTCATTAGAAGAAAATCTAGCTTCTTGTGATTGGTACTCTGCAATAGCTAAATTCTTGCTGAAGTTACACATCCCTCTAGGCTTTACTCAAAGTCAAGCTAGAACTGTTAAACTCAGGGCAGCAAAATATTGCATTCATGGAGATCTGCTCTATTGGAGGGACCCATCTGGAACGCTTTTGAGGTGTCTGGACAAAGAACAATCCATTGAAGTCATGTAGCAATTTCATTCCAGCATATGTGGAGGGCATCATTATTGGAAAACTACAGCCCACAAAATTCTCAGAGCCAGGTACTATTGGCCCACCTTGTTTTCTAATGTCTTTTCATTTGTTAAATCTTGTGACAGGTGCCAAAGATTTGCAGGAAAATAGCAATTGAAGTCCCCGCCCTTGCAACAAATACATACAAATGGTCCTTTTCAGCAGTGGGGCTTATACTTCATTGGAGAGATCAATCCACATTCCAGTGGCCAGCACAGATGGATATTAGTAGCCACTTACTACTTTACTAAGTGGATTGAAGCAATCCCTACCAGGAAGGCTGATCATAATGTGGTCATGAAGTTTTTAACAGAGCATATCTTAACCAGATTTGGCTGTCTACATAAATTATTCACAGACAATGCAGCAGCCTTCAGGGCAAAAGAATTGGTGGACATGTGTAACTCAATGGGCATTAAAATGGTTCATTCCACCTCATATTACCCTCAAGGCAATGGTCTAGCAGAATATTCAAATAAAAGCCTAATAAGGATAATTAAAAAGCTGCTGGAAGACAACAAAAAGAACTGGGATTCTAAGCTCAAATATGCACTGTGGGCTGACAGAGTGACAATTAAGAAATCCACAGGGAATTCTCCATTCAAGCTGGTATATGGCACTGAGGCTGTGTTCCCAATTCAGTTAACTCTCCCTGTGGCAAAATTCCTGCAAGAAGAACAAATGAAGAAGAAGAGATGGCAAAGAGAAGCACTGATTTAGCAGAAGTACATCAAATCAGAGAACAGCTAGTTGAAAAGTCTGCAGCACATCAAAAGAAGATCAAGGAAGCTTTTGACAGAAAGGCCAAATCAGATAACTTTCAGGTGGGAGACTTGGTTCTGAAGTGGGATGCACTGAAAGAGAAAAAGGGCAACCATGGAAAGTTTGATGCTTTTTGGACGGGGCCTTTTATTATTTCTCAAATCCAAGGGAACAATACCTTCATGCTGAAAAGTATGGGAGGAGAAGCAGTTTTTGATGGCCCAGTTAATGGGAGTTTTCTGAAAATTTATGTTATTTAAGGTCTTTTGGCCTTGAAGTTGTAAATATATTATTTTATCAGTTTTAGTGTAGGATCAGTCAGACTCCATGCCCAATGGAACACTAGGAAATTTTGCTAATTTGTTTTTATAGGAAAGGCATTGATCTGCAAGTTCTTGAGACCTCACAGGGAGGATCTCATCCCCAGAAGGAGCCAATGTTAGCTCTGCTACATTTTTGGACACTTTTGAGGGTCAAATGCAGGCCGGGCCGAGTTGTTGTGGCTAAAAAGGGACTTGTATCAGTTATCTTTCTCATTCCCTTTCACCCCGCTCACACTCTCATTACCCCCGCCACCTCTGTTTTTCCTCCAAAACTCTGTATAAACCCTGTTTCTCCAAGCCCTGAGCGCAAAGCTTAAGTCCCCGCACAACCATATTCATGTGATCCCGCACTCCCATAGTCCATCACCACCTTTTGATCCCAGCCGTTGATCACCGCACCTTGATCTAACGGCCCCCGCTGCATTCAATGAACGATCTGCCCGTTATTTCCTCCACCGTCTGATCAACTCCACCGCGATCGGACGGCAGTCGCACCTCCCGTGCCTTCAAACCGCCCAGACGTTAACTCGCGATCAAAGCGGTTTCGTCACGTCCCATCCGCCATGTGTCACTCGTTAATAGGTATCGCTTCCCCGCGTATGATTACCACCTGAACCCTGATAGCAGTGTGAGCAATACCGCTTACCGCTCAAACCCGCTCTCCCTGCCCGATAAACTCCGTGCAGCTTTCGCGCCCCACGACCGTTGGATTTGCCTGCCTGAGATCCAACAGCCTGTGATCATCTCGCCTCCTCCGATCTCCCGGTTGACTCATCTCTGCCGTCTATCCGTCCGATCCAACGGTCGATATTGCTCCGCCATCCGCCCACTGTACAATCCATGTATTGTAACCATTCCACGCTCTCGAAAGGACGAAGGCAGTCAATTTCCGGTACCAGGTGCATTTCCTCCTCAACAACTTCACTCCACGAACAGTATGGCTGAGGATAAAAGGACAGAGTCCGAGCAGGTGAATGCATTTAACAACCATGGAATTTTATCCTCCACAACACTCCACCTGCCCGATAAGGACAACAGAGCATCCAAGAAGATCAATTTTGTTCATTAAAGCAGGAAGATTGCATCAGAAACTCTATTAGATAGTTAAAGCGGTTGGTGGTCCATTATGACCCCTCCACGCATAGAATAGCAGGAGCATTTTTGTAATTGAACTCTATATATACCCCAAAAACAGATGTAATCAAGGGTTGATGGTTGTTTTTTTGATGTAAGGTTCAACTTCTGGAGACTGTAACTACTTTGATACTTGCAGCGTCTCATCGGCATTTTCAGCTAATACAAGCTTCTTTTGTTGTTAATTGCTCACTTTCCACCTCTTTTATGTCCTAGGTTGTGCTTGATTTGCATTTTTTCTTGAACTCTTGATGTGTAGCATCAGAGGGGCTATCATCCCGCCTCTGTGTTATAATCTTGTATGTATCAATGAATCTGTCAATCAGGTTTCTTTTCACTTAGTGACAGAGAGCTGTCATCCTGTCTGTTCACTAGGGAATTAGATTTGTAGACCTCTTTACTGGTTGCAGCCGGCCATCACAGGGTCCTGTGCATCTGCTGGTGTGGTCAATATTCTCCATATTCACCCAATCCTTAAATTGTGAGTAATTGGTGGTCTAAAGCCTTGTAGTCTGGGGGTGTTCATGCATGTCTGGAGTCAAGCAAAGTAGGAGTGGTTACCTAGCTTGAATATACATCATTCCTTCCATTCATCCATTTCCAACATTAAGTTGAGTTTGTGATGTCCCAAGCATCTCCGAGCTACAACCTAGGAGAGTTTCTTGGGGTGATAACAGTATCAATTTATTTATCACTCCATTCAAAATTATATCAATATCATTTTCCATAGAACCATGTTCATCTGCATTAGCATCATCACTAATATTTCTACTATAATTTGTTGCTTAAGTAATTCAAGCTTAGGATATACAATATAATCAAAATATTTTTAATATATATCAAATATTAAAATAGTAATTTTGAAAAAATATATATAATATATATGTGTAATAATTGTCTTACCAAATGATCATATTGGTTTGGCCACCCTTCAAAGTGCCTAAACTCTACATAATGTTTCTAGATGTGCCCCTTAAACCTCTTTTCTATTTTATGTCCTTGCAATTCTTGAAAGTATGATAAAATTTGTTCATATATAATATTATATCTGCTATGGACATATTTGAATTGGGAATTTGTCACCATGGTATGAGTCAAATTACCAAAAACTTTCTAACAAGTAGTTGAGCTAACCCCTTGAGACGAATTTAGTCTCAATGGACATTAACCATCATCCCCATCACTAATCATCATCTCCATTATCACTATATAATTAATTAATTAATTAATTTTATTTATGAATAAAAGAAAATTGTAATACCCATCAAAAGACTACATCAATCAAAATCACACCTACTAACCTAAGAAAATGTCAATATAATGTCTCATTTTTGTCTAAAACTAATGAGACTATTTCCAACCCATAGAAGTAAATAAATCTAAATATATGTATAAGAAAATGATCATCTTCTAAACCATGCTATATCATGGCTATGAGGAAAGTACCCAATAAAAACTTTCATAATAATAATAATAATGCATTCAAAAAGGACAAAAGGAAAATAGGATAAAGGAAAAGAAGTCAACAAAAGGCCATAAGAGAATTGATTAATTCCTCGTCTTGGAAACCATCCTATAAGGAAAGTCCCTAATAAAAATTAACACAATAATAATAATGATTTCATGAAAGAACAAAAGGCCATGAGACAAAAGGGCAAAAAGGCCACAAAAGACCATTAATTCCTCTACTAAGAACTTTGAGTCCTAGAGGTATGGCTAGAGGAAAGTCCCTGAAAAAGTCAAATAATAGTAAAAATAATAATAATGATGATTTTAAGAAAGAACAAAAGTCCATAAGGCAAAAAGACAAAAAAAACCACAAAATCCTATTAATTCTTTCGCTGAGAGTTTTGAGTCCTGGAGGTATGGCTATGAAGAAGGTCCCTATTAAAAATCACATAATAATGATAACAATAATGATGACTTCAAGAAAGAAAAAAATGCCATAATATAAAGGCACAAAAAGACACAAAAAGCCATTAATTCCTTTGCTAAAATCTTTGAGTCCTAGAAGCATAAATACGAGGAAAGTCCCTAATAAAAAATTCAAATAATAATAATAATAATAAAAATAAAAACAATATCGTCATATTTACCATCTGCATAACCACTAGTGTCATATTTAGGGCATGCTCATTATGACTTCTTCTATTGTTACTTTGACAAAGTAGAAAAAGCTAACAAGTTGGTTGGATCACTGGGTGACCATATACTTGGTATTAGAAACACAATCTGATATATTACTCCAAACTAAAATCTTGAAATCTTAATTTAAGATGAAAATATTTGGTATTTCATTTTTTTTTTAAATATATGAGTTTTTTTTTTTTTTTTGTCGGTAAAAGTGGGATCTTTCATTTTCTATTGCATCAAGTTATAATAGTTACAAAAGTTTGGTGACCTCAACCCGCCCCGAAGGGAAACCAGGTCTGTTGGCCACCTAAAATCCTTAATAGCCATCCAGTAAAAGAAAAGTTTCAGTCTATCAGTCCATGCCAAGTGAACTCTACTATCAAAAGCACTACACTTGCTACTGTCCAACATTGTAAACAAACTGTAAATGAAACTGAGGACTTGACTATCTAACAACCTCTTAACAAAAACTAAACAAAAATCAGAAACGAAGCATGACAGATTAGTCTACCACGTTTTCGGGCAGGGTCTCTTCAGCTTTTGTCTCTGGCACTATCATCTTCAGGAGTTGTTTAATTTCTTCTAGCTTTTCATCTTGCATGAGCAGGGTAATCTGGAAGTTCTTCATCTCTTTCTTTAAGTTCGGGATGCCCTGGGCCTCCTCAGCCAATTCCATTGCTACTTGTTCCATCGCTTTTGCCATAATTCTCTTTACAACCCAGTAAACATGTAATGCCTGCCTATAAAGAGACAGTCGACTTCTGGTATTACCTGGATCAGGAATCAAATTTCCCCAGTCCTCCATCTCAGTTTCTGAATCCTCTTGCAGAGCCTTGGCTTCCATCTCCTGGATTATCCTACGGATCTCAGCATCCGTGCCTTCTTTGTAAGCTTTCTCCGCTTCTTGAACCATATGATTCATGGTTCGACGCCCTCGTCTCTAGTCCGCTGGCGGTTCTGAGTTCGCCTGCTGCCTTTCGAATTTCCTACTTCTGCCCCTGCCCCGACGCCCGCCTCTCCTGCCTGGATGCATGGGCTCTTTCCTTGCTGCTGGCTCACTTCCCTGCCCAATTTCAAAATTTATACTCTCTGTTACTCCCTCACCTCGCTGTCCTCTGGTTCGCTTCTCGACATTTGTTCTTGTGCCTTGTTGGTCACCCCCTGGTCTCCAGGTCTTCCTTTCTCCTGCTTTCCTGGCTATAGTTTGGTGTGGCCTCTCTATTATCTGAACTTCCGCATCGAACGCTCATTCCTCCCCTGCCACCTGGCCCTGGGCTATGCCTTCCCAAGTTCTGCACGTGATTCTACTCTGCCCTGCCTCATTTACTTCCATTTTCGTGGCTGCTTCCGTCTCTATCTCACTCTCTGCAGCTGTGGTGTGTCTTGCAATTTCGCCACCTGTACTCACTATCTGTGTGGGGGAGAGAGCTACCTTAGCGCTCCTGTTCCAAATGCTCTTAACCCTACTAACCGTTCTTCCTTTGCTCCTCTGCACCACCACCCTCTGTTGGAATACCGCTCCTCTTCTTCTGCCCTGCGTCTCCTTCCTTCGGCGCTTGCATTTCCTTGGAGTGCCCTTTAAACTTTTGCCATCTACCTTCCGACCTCTCGCATCCATGCCACCTTTCTTACAATCTCCCCTCCTCTCCTGATCACTACCCTTCTTACCATCACCTGTCTTGATTGCCCTGACAAATCCTGGCCTTGGGATCCTGCTGATTCTGAGCTCCATCATTCCGGCTTGAGTGATATTAATGACTCGCGGTGGTTCATCCTGCCACCTCGCCCTTTTCATCATTTTACCATGCTTCCCCGTCTCCTCCACCCCGATCGGGGTAAATATATAAGTTAATTTAAAACTCTTTTGCAAATGAAAAAATGTAGCATTTGATTGTATTACCTCATTTGAGAGCTGTACTGATTTCTCTCTAAAGAAAAGTGACACTTGATTTTTTTACCTCATTCAAAATTATAAAACTTCCATATTTTAATTGGGATTTTATATTTAAAATAAACATGAAATTTCAAAGCTTCTTCCTTCTTCTTTGTTTCATAAATATCTTATAAAATCCATAATTTTAAATCCCTCTAAATCTACTTTCTAATAATAAATGACACACATTTCAAAGCTTCCTCCTTCTTCTTTGTTTCATAAATATCTTATGAAATCCATAATTTTAAATCCCTCTAAATCTACTTTCTAATAATAAATGGCACATCTATCAAACTCTAGCTGAAATTTATTCTTTATTGAATGGAGGGACATGATTGGATTGCATTTTTTTGGTAGTTCCAAAAGCAACAATAAATGGCACATCTATGAGACTCTAGTTGAAAGTTATTATTTATTGAATGGAGAGACGTGATTGGATTGCACTTTTTGGGTACTTCCAAAAGGGAAAGGTGCAGCTGTATCTCTCTCAATATTACTTATAGATAATTTGAGATTAATTATTATAAACATGGGCATTTCAATGAAATTCTTCGTTGTAAAGTTGTAACTTTTACAACATCGAATTTTTTTTCCTACCACATATATATAAAATTGGCTCTCATACCACTTTACAATACTCTAATTTGTGAAATGGAAATGTTGGTTGTAATAATAAAATTAACCCATAAAAAAGGTCAGAATAAAGAGATAAGAGTGAATGAGTGAAGTAACATTGCCATTAAAATTGTATTATATTTACAAATCCCAACTTTAATTACTAATAGATTGATTAATGCAAGATAGAGAAAATAATTTTAATTACTGATAGATTGATTGATGCAAGATAGAGAAAATACTTTTATATAAAGAGGAACTCAAACTCAAAATTGTGGCTTAGATGAAAATTAACTCACAAAGAGAATATAAGTCATAAGAAAAAACAATACATGGATGGAAAGGATAAAATATCCTTACATAAACCACCCATTCTACATAATTAAAATATTTTTCTTTTGGAAATTGAAATACTTCTTATTTATTATCAAAAAAGATTACATAGTTTTCATTTTTAGATCCCCAAGCAGTATAGAAGAAGATAAAAGATCCCGAATACCCACATTAATTAAAGTCTGAGAGCAGAAACAAGCTCTTTAGTTCAACAACATCCAATACCATATATAGTTTACATGCCATCTTCACCAAAAAAAAAATAAAAAAATCATAGGTGCCAAGATAGCACTAGCCAAACTACTCTTTTCCAAGAACAAGAAACATGAAATCAGAGTAACAACTGACATGAAATCTGAATAGCAACCAAGACTTGGTATCCTGAATCCTTTGCAAAAGCTTCTTCAACAAGATATTTGATGCCAAGAGGTTCCTCATGCATAAGATGCAATAAAAAAAACAACAAATTCTAAAACGAAACAACTATGCCATAACTCCAAAAAGAAACAACAATGCCATATTGTTTCTTAGAACAAATACGCCCATATCCAAATGGAGAAACACCACCCTAGGATTCATAACGCAAAGGAGATCACCACAAATTCAAATCTAATATTTGGGGTGCCATAACTAAACAAAGTGTTTGTGAGCCACAAAACAACCCAGAAGTGAAAAATGTGCACCAAAGCACATAGTTAGAAACGAAAATAGGAACAGGGTCTTGTCCCTCAGAAAAGCACTGAATCAGATTCCCCGACACAACAATGAGAGCTATTATCGCACGTCTCTAAAATAGGAATCACAGTGGTTGTAAGAAAAAAGGTCAAACTATAAAAACTCAAGGCCCTCCAGAGATACCCATGGACATCAATAAAACTAACTACACCACTGTGATGTCCAAAAAAAGTGGAGAAAGAAAATAGAAAAATTTCCCCATTATAATCGAGATTATCAACGAGCAATATATTCCAAAGCAGTGTACTTATGAGCCAAAATATAATGGGGACTACCATGAAGAGACCAACTTGAAGAACCCATGCCACAATTTATGACAAAATTCATGAAACCCGCCATCTTTAGTCGTGATCAAAGGATATTGTAGTAGGTGTCTGAGCACTATCATTCAGAGGATCTGTGAAATCACCAGAGGCATAATCGCTCTCTAGAAATCCTTATACATGAGCCAAACATGAATCCATAATATCCAAGCATAACCTTTGGTTTTGAAGCATGTGTTTGATGTCCTCCAATGAAGATAATACATTGTAATTCTCCACTTTCTTATCTTTGAAAATCAGATGCAATAGGGTAGCCATTTATTGGTGTAAAGCCAAAGAATTCATAAAGTGAAGCCACCTTTTCCTAAATCTACCAGGATCAGGAACCCATTTCATATCCTCCCCCACCAACTTAGAATCAGAGTGATAAGGTTGATCCACTACCTCTTTAAATTCCAACAATAAAATTTCCTTCCTCACCTCTAGAAGAACAACATCAAAGAAGTTAGTGACAGATTCACAGGCAAAAGGACAAACCCTTTTGTACCATACATTGCCTCCACCACCCCTCCTATTACACATTATATATATATAAGGCATGAGCACAACCGCAAGGGAACACTAAGAACAAACACTGAAAGAACCTCTGCCTATAAAGCAAGAGGAGGATGAGACACAAAACCCTGAACTCCTGACCTGAAGACTACTAAATTGTCACCCAATTGCCACACCACTGGAACAAATTCCAACAAATTCTCGAGCTCACCACAACCTAGAAACATAACACACCATAATAAGTAGTGAAAATACCTTATATATAGACGTAACACAAAGAGGTTATTACAACGCCTGAACACTTAATGCCACCAACAAACACTATACTCAAGACAATTCAACATAATTGTAATTGAGAAAATTTACTAGGACCCAGAGAAAAATATGCTAAACACTTTTGAAACTGAGAACATAAAGAACCCAATATAGCCCAATTAACAGCACTCCCCCTCACTGACTAAGAAATTGCCCTAAAAAACCTACAAAAACAAAACAATTGTGTAGATTTACCAAAACCATGACTCAAAACCAACAATTGTAGGTTTAATCCTATGAAAAATGTTAACAAAATCACTAAAACGATAACTAAGATTAAGACGCACCCTGTAAGAGAGAAAAGCGAGATATCGCCTTTCTGAAAGAGAAAACCAATATGAAATTTCACCAACAAATTAAAAAAGCTAATAGATGTCGAGGAATTGCCCTCACCTCCACTCATACTAACCTTGTACAACTTCCACTTCATCGCCATGAATATCAATTTAAAGCGATGAGACCACTTCTAAACTAACACGTACCCCACAACAAACATTTGTCATACCTTAACTAGCAATAGACATTTAAAAAGATAACACACCGTATGATAAAACCCCAATAACTAAACTAACACCCCATTAAAGTTAAGTATTTAAAATATTATTTATATTATAACCTGTAATTAAAATGTCTTATAAAATTATTAACCTAACCAAAAATAAAATATTTATTTTTTATATTTAATATTTTAAAAATATTTAAAATATTCAACCATTTCTATATTTAATATATAAAATTAATACAAATTTAATACTCATACATATCATTCATATTGATTTATATATAACGAACACTAAACATATAACTTCAAACTTATGAAAGATGTTTCTTTCCCTTCCCTCACACTTTCTTTTCTTCATTCATAAAGTGTAAATCCAATGAAATTTCATTTTACTTTTATCATATTTTCGAGGGAATGTGATCATAGAAGGAAAGGGAAAAAGGGACATCTGTGTGGTGTAACATGGGAATATGAATACATTTGAGATAAGGTTCAATTTATGCAATTATATGTTCGTTCTTCTCCTATTTGAACTTTCCAAGTTCATTAAAAAAATGTCTATACCTTCTAGAAAATGATTATTATAATATAATATGTTCAGAAAACAATTCTCTTACAATTGCTTATATAGTAGATCATCACATCTATATAAACAACATGAAACAATTGCTAAGGTCATCACATTTATATAACTAATATTAAACATATAACTAATATAACTAATATTATATTTTCTTAATATAATCTATGATGATTTTCTCTCTGGAAAATAGTATCACCTTTTTTTCTTATATTTATTTTCTATTATAAAATATATTTTAAAAAAATACATTTTTTAGGTAAATTACTCAACATCTATATATTAAAAATAAAAATATATTCTCACGTTTTGGCCATATTAACTTATTATAACATTTCTTTAACGCAACATATATGTTGACGTCCATTTTACTCATGGCCGTGCCTCACGTATCCCTGTCCTAGAGCCGTGTTGTCTTCTTATCCTCACGTATCCTTATGGTGTCTTCCATTTTACTCCTAAAACAGAGACCTCACGAGTCCCACAAGGCCCATAAGGCGAGCTACACTAACCAACCAAAATTAAAACACGGTGAGCTACAATAGCCAACCAAAACTAAAACATGCGTTCAAATTAAGCTAAAATATTAGATTTTCCCACCAATTGCAATCATCATCTATCTTCCACTAATTTTCACTTTATCTAGGATCCCTTACCCCAATAAAACAACAACAAATTTTCATTAGTCTAATCATCCTTAGACTCACCTACCCTTGAGGATTCAACATGTCAGTGTTTTATTCCCTATGATTATCTAAATCTCAGTGCGTGCATTTTCTTTTTTAATAGTAAAAGCATGCTGAAAATTCCCTGTTTGTCTCTGTGTCTGTAGGTATAAAACTCAAGGGAGAAATGCCCTCTCATGTGGGCCCCATAAAATATGAAATATTGAACAAAACCATAGTCATATATAACATAGATCCTCTACTCCTAAGTGGAGAATTTTCAAGAATCATTTAAACTCCTTTCCACATGTTGGAAGCTACTTTATGATTTGACTTGTGGTTCATATGATAGTATTGAACATTCTTATGGTCTCCTACCACATCTTTAATAATTGGATGAGTTTGATTAGAATGTCCCATCAAAATTATTTTACCACATCTTTAATAATTGGATGAATTTGATTAGAATGTCCCATCAAAAGTATTTTTATTCTCAGTGTTACTGCTTAATTAGAGCTATTGTCATAATTCTATGAGGATTTGCCAAACAAAGAAAAAACAAAATTGGGATTTTATTGAGAAGAGTTTATATGCATCATAATAATTACTCCTAAAGAGCCTTTCTATCGTGTGGTCCATATGAAAGCTTCATTACAAAAGAAAAAGGTAAAGGTAGGGTAAGAACTAAAGATGAATATAACTATTAGCATCAAAATTCTTAAAGCCTTAAAAGTGAAGCAATCACTACCCCATTTCTAGTCAATTATTCCGTCAATGTACTTATTCCATTAATCAAAGAACCAAATTGTTTTCTATATGAACAATATGTTCAAAATGGTATCCAAAAATAATACAAATCAATATTGATATGCGTTTCTTTTCTAGAATATGGGTTACCAATATGATTTTCAATTTGGATAAGAATTTAATATTCTCTTCTGAGCTAAAGTCTATCTCTTTCATGTGGAATATTGTGGGTAAATTTATTATCTTGGATTGGAAACAGGAGAGATGGCATTTACAACCATTTTTGGAATTTACGTTTATGATTTTGTGGTGTATTTAATAAAATTGTTTTGGATGACGAAAGTTGTATTGATGGCATCCCAAAATCTAAAGGTATCTCAAAGGAGAGAAAGCTTTCCTCTTTATGGATCGCCAACAAGTAATTCCAGGTAATGTGGTTTTCGTTGAATAACAATGAGGAGTCCGCTTGCATTCGCGGATAACAACCAGTGATAGTTGTCATCACTGTTGGTTTGACAACTAAGTTATGATAAATTTTCCCACTATAAGAAAAAATATATATACAAATATTTGATGATAACTATATTTATTTCATATAATGAACATATGAAAGCCTCTCATGCCCGATGTTTCTCAAAATAGTATATACAATAGATTGTTAAAAATGGTATATACAATAGAAATCATTATAGTCAAAATTTTTTTATTGAAAAATAACTATTGAGTGTAAAAACATAATAGTGAATATTAATTTTTAAAATTATTTAGGTGATCAAAATACATTATATATATATCTATCTATCTATCTATCTATATATATATATATATATATATATATATATAATTTTACATTAATATCATATATAATATATTGAAAATTATATTAATATTAATTTTTTTTCATAGAAATGATGCGTAATTTTATTCATCATTGAGTAGAAATAAAATTATATTTTGCATATGCTATATAACATTCCTTTGAAATATGCCTCTTAACATTGAGCTAACAAAGGGAAACAAAACAATTGATGTACATACAATAAGAAGTAGATGAAGAATTGACTAACATTTTTCACTTAGTCAATCATTTTACCCTTCTTTTTTCTACACCTTGTGCCAACCATTTGAAGTTGGTTCAATAGGAACTATTGTCAATTCCCTACCTTCTTCCAAAAGGGGAGCTTCTTTATTAGAAACTGAACTCTAAAAAACATGGGCTCTTTTTGTGCACCCAAGCCCATTTGACATCTGCAAGCGTGTAGGGTTAGAACCCTAATAAAACTATATGATTGTTTTTGTCTATGTCAGGGTGTCCTCTTCCAATTGGTGTCCAAGTTGAGCCTTAATCTTCACATCAAATCAGACTTGGTTATTCTCTTGGCTTCTTCTTCTTTGTCTTTTGAAGGGGGAAGCTTGGAAAACTACCATCCTTTTGGTCGATTTGGTTGCCTCTTTTTCTTTTTTGGGTTCTTCTTAGCCTATGGACAAGTATTCTGCAAGTGTCTTGTTTGAAAACATTCTTGACATTAGAATGTCATATTCTCATAGTCCAAGACTTGCGATTATAGTAAATCATTATGCTTCAAAGTTATGTGATGTGGAAGTCCTTTGCTCAAATCTATCTCCATACATATTCTAGCAAATGTGAAGAGACAATTTTGTGCTCTCTCCATATCCCTTTTTTGAATTTGCCCAAAGCATTTCCAATGTATTCAAGAACTTTTTGGTGCAAGAAGGGAAGGGGAAGGTTTGGAAGCCTCACCCATATTGCCATGGTTTTGACCACCATTGTTGTGGCATCAAACTCCAGGAACCATGGAGTGATGGATAACAAAACATTTCCCCAGAACCATGGCTCTTCCTCTAGGGAAAAATCCAAGTCCTTTTGTGTGTCAAATTGGACTATGAAGAATCCTTTAGAGCATAAGTATATGTCACAATTTGGTGTCCATGAAGTGAAAACCCACTAGAATAGTGCTTCAAGTTTTGTCCAAAAGCCATTAAATCTACAAATGATTGTATTTTTTTGAAGAGTAGAAAAGAGAGTAGATACCTTTCGATTATTGACCACCATAGTTGGGGATTTTCCAATTTGGTCTACTATATGGGGACCTCAAATATTTTGCCTATTTTCAACAGGTCCAGAAGCCCTCCCTTGAACTGCTTCCTTGAAGGAGACATATATTACATTTGATGTCTTGGATCTAGGAGCACCCCCACATAGCCTAGAGTTTAAAATTATATATGATTTTCTTCTTATAATGTTATATTTGAGTAGGATAAGTCATGGAGGACCTTCCCTTCATATTGCAGACATTGGAACATTTTGGGAATGCCCTATTTTTCTTCAATAGACTTCTTAAGAAAAATTGATTTTGAATTTTTTTCCCATAAAACAATCGATTTTCCCCCATATTTCTGAAGAAAATCTGAAAATTATTTTCCTTTGCGTGCTTTGGATGAAAAGAGGGGGGTTCAGTTAATTAGGAAAAAGCAAAGGGGAGATGCAACCCTAGTGCCAATGCATACCCCAAAACCACTTGGGCTAAGAACATAATGTATTTCCATGTTTACTATCTACATTTAGGATAAAAAATGGCCAAAACCATGGTACCTGACTTGCGATTAATCCTCACCCAAGTCGAAAGTAATAGACCTTGTTCAAAATAGACAATAAGGCTATTGGAAGAATTATTGATATATAAATTAGTTTACGACAAAGCCTCAACACTAGAGACGTCCACTGGCAGGGCCCTCCTTTGTCTTCACCGCCCATTGAGTCCCCACTTTGAGGCAACAACTGTATCTCCACCATGAACATCCATTCATGTCCATAAACTTCACGACTAGGAGGGAGCAACATAGTTGAACCATGTCCCGAGACAACAAGAGTGTCAAGAGTACATTCAAGCGTGATGACGACTCTAGACTCACTGTTGATGAAGAACAAAAACATAGCAGATCACTCCATCTCAAGTTCATTTCTATTAATATTAATTATTTTATTATTATTATTATTATTATTTTGTATTTTTTGTATTTTGTTTTCATGTGTTAGATTCTCAGCCAACCCATCTTCATTCTCCCATCTTTTCTAGCACGTATTTATTACTGGTCTATCCTTTTCTTTCTCATTCATTTTTTTTGTCCTAATGATGTATCCTACTACTGGATTGAAACATCGACCACCAATATGTCTACTATGGAGGAAACTTTGAAAATTATCCTTAATCAACCACAATCCCACATGAATTTAAAATCTATTTTTTAATTTGAAGTTATGACCTCTTATAAATAAACACATATTCTCAAGCATTTATGCCCTTTCAAATTGCACATTTATAGTTGTTATGCATTCATCTTATTTTTGTTATCTATTAATATTGAAAAAAGAATTTAAAATAATAAATTAATTTAATAGTTTTTTGGTCCACTATTTATATGACTATAGAAGCATTAGCTTGTGTAAGGAGAAAATATGGGGATGTGTCCATGATAAATGAAAATACACTAGCTTAGATCCATATAATTGCATATCTATCATGCATCGAGAGGGATCAAATCCCTCGAGATGCAAACCTTATTTTTTGAGTGTAGACCTTGAAGAATGGTTTTCACCTTGGGGGATTTGATTCCTCTTAGCGTACGATTGATCTGGAGTTATATGGATCTACATTGGTTCCATTTGCAGATCACATTTTCATATTATCATTATTATGCGTATGTTTGAGAAAAATTTGATTATGAATTATAAATATTATGATCAATAAATTTAAATAGTTAAAGATATATCTTAACTATTTTAATTGTTTATGAAATAGTAATATTGTCATTTTTAATTGTTTAAATTGTATTTTTAAATAGCATAATCTAATTAATAGATGAATGATCTATCTACAATAGACTAAGTATTATGAAAAAAATATTTTCTTCTATTAGTTAAAATGTGTTTCCTTCCTAACCTCATAATCCTTTTACATATAATTACCCTTCATTTGAAAATATATCAATAATATTAAATTAAATACTATTACTTTAAAATTCGTTAACGAAGAACTGAAATTTAATCTCATGAAATAGTGTTAGGAAACCAGCTCACAAAAAGATAGAAAAGATAGATGAAAGCCTTAGAATTCAGCCTCTTTGAGGGGGCAACCTCCTTTACATTACACAAATGGACAATTCTTGGATCATGCAAATGACAAGATCTCCTTTCTATATGTAGGAGTCTAAGGGGTCATAATATAATCAAAGTTGACATAACAATAATAATGTAAGGGCACAATAATAACAATAGTGGGCTTCTATGGGGCACAATAATAACAATATGGGGACTACATGGGCACAACAATATAATAAGGGGGTTGTACTAATAATAGTAAGGGGTTACACTAGTAGTATAGGGACCTAACATTCCCCTCTCCTTCAAAAAGTGTTGTCCTCAATGCTTGAGTAGTTCTTGATGCTTCTGCATAAAATTCCTGTTCTCCCATGTAGAATCTTCAGCAGGTAAGTTATTCCACTTGATGAGATACTCTGAAATTGATTGATTTCATAGCTGTTGGGTTCTTGTTTCTATGACTGCTCTAGGTTCCAATATGATTTTTCCTTCCTTGTCAAGTTTTGGCAATATTGTTTGAACTCAGATATTCTGCAAATTTTGAATGCGTGGCCACACTTCTTCATCCTTCTTCCATTCATCCCTTGCTTCATTTATCCAATTTGGTTGGATAATAGAAATAGAATAAAACAAGGCTTCCACATCCTCATCCTTTCTTGAGAGTGCATCTGCGACAACATTATTCTTCCCTTTTTTGTAGATGATTTCAAATTCATAACCCAACATATTTGTGACCCATTTTTTCTGTTCTTCTAAAGATAATCTTTGTTCTAAAAAGTATTTAAGAATATCATGATCCATTTTTACCTTGAAGTGTCTTCCTGTTAGGTAAGGTTGCCCTTTCTTAAGTGCATGTAGTATTGCCAACATTTCCTTCTCATAAATAGCTTGCTTGAGATGTAGCCGTAAAAATACCTAGTCGCCTACATCAAAACTTCTTTCACTACGATGTTGATCTGCATGTTGTTTCATTCGATTCTACACCAAAGTGGTGTTATCCTCTAAAAGTTGGAGAACTTGTTGTTGATGCTTGATGTGATCTTTCACTGCTTTAACCTTTTTCTTCTTTATATGTCCTTCTATCTTGAGAGTTTAAGGAGTGGTAATTTTTTCCAAATCTTTACAAGATATGGTCGGATTCATTTCTTGATGCGCCATGTGATCTTTAACTTGTTGAACTTTTTTCTTCTTGATATGTCCTTCTATCTTGATAGTTTGAGGAGTGGTAATTCCAGCCAAAGCATTACAAGATATGGTTGGATTCATTTCTTCTTTCTCGATGTGATCTTTCACTTCTTGAACCTTTTTCTTCTTGATATGTCCTTTTACCTTGAGAGTTTGATCTTGAAACAACTATAACTCTGTAATTTTGGATCTTCCAGTTCTGAAATTGCAACCTGCAGTAGCCCTCTGTGTCCTCTTTCCAATGCCACCAGTTTTATCGAAATTAGATTCTCCAAGAAATAGTTATGCACAATCTCCCAAGATGACCTGATTATACACCTTTTCAGAATAGCGAACTTGTATGACTTTCCACGTGTCACTGTTTTGACCTTCGGATCTAAAAAATACACACAAAAAACTACAGTCCGTCCTCTTTCTGTAACTTCTTACGAAATTTCAATCTGATGCTCAGAGAGAAAGTTATGATGATTTTCCCCAGGTCACCTATTTGGAATGTAATTCAGGAGTCTACAAAAAGGCCAACTTCCTTAGATCATATCTCCGCAAATATAGTGCGAAAAGCTTTGAAATTCGGACTCGAGGTTCAGAACGATTTCGACCCAAATGGTTTTTTGTTTTAGCATCTAAAATGTTGCAGAGAAAAAGTTATAGTGCAAATGTCACGAGGACCTGTTTGGAGCAACGAAACCCTAGAATCAAAAGCTCTAATACCAAATGTTAGGAAACCAGCTCACAAAAAGATAGAAAAGATAGATGAACGCCTTAGAATTCAGCCTCTTCGAGGGGGCAACCTCCTTTACATTAACAAATGAACAATTCTTGGATCATACAAATGACAAGACCTCCTTTCTATATATAGGAGTCTAAGGGGTCATAATATAATCAGAGCCGACTTAACAATAATAATGTAAGGGCACAATAATAACAATAGTGGGCTTCTATGGGGCACAATAATAAAAATATGGGGATTACATGGGCACAACAATATAATAAGGGGGTTGTAATAATAACAATAAGGGGTTAGTTGCAGTGTCATAAGGCTCTTTAGATCTTAGCCACATACTCATTCAAAAGCCAGAATTCAGTAAAGGGAAGCACTTATTTACAAAATCCAAAAATAGCAAGATACTAAACAATAAAAAACAAAACAAAACAAAAATAGTAAGCAAAGTGAAAAAGAAAAACAATAAGTAGTAAACAGACGATGTACATAGCATACGGCGCAAGCTCGACTTGCTGAAAGTAATGCTTGAGATCTTGGTCGTTGACAGGGAGGTTTTCAATCCTCCCATCATGTGATTGCAGATGGTATGTGTGTAGGCGAAGCTTTTCATGGACTATGTACGGACCAATCCATAGGGACCGGAACTTCGTATCCTTCGTCTTCATGGGGTTTATCCCATTTCAAGACTAAGTCACCAACATCAAAGTTATCTTTCCCTATAGAATTCTTGTCGAACCATCTCTTGATACGGTTTTGGTGGAGAGTAAACTTTTATTTTTATTTCATACTTTCTTCCTATGGTTTGTGAAGCATATCCATCCTACGCTGAACTAGCAGACAAGGCTTGCCTTGGGATTCTTGAGACAACTAAAGCGCAGGCAAGTAGATGTTGGGAAGTAGGATGGCTTCTTTACCATAGACCAGGAAGTATGGAGAGGTATTCAAAGAGGGTTTGGGTGTTACGCAGTCAGCCCATAAAGCATTCGTCAAGGCAGAGTGTCAGTTATGTTTTTCTGAGTAAACAATATTTTTGATTATATGGATAAGGGTTTTGTTCGTGAACTCTATGAAATCGTTTTCCTACAAGTAGTAGTTAGATGAGTGTTTCAACACAATACTATTTTGCAATGCAAAATAATAAAGCTTTAAAGATTAAAAGTATGTTTCATTGTCAAACACAAGTGATACTGAGATGCCAAAGCGTGAGATGATGTTCTGTTAGAGAGAGTTGATGACTTCCTAGTCGTTCACTTGTTTGAGTGGAACTCCTTTTGTCCATCGCATGAAATATTTAGTCGTTGTCAAAATGTAGCGATGTTGTTTTGAAAAATATGGGAAAATGTCCTTGATGATGTCCAAGCCCCATTATTGGAACGGTGTGGTTACTGCAATGGGGTGTAGTGGGGCTGGTGACCTTCGTGTTTGTTGGTGCATCGCTAACAGATCGGGCACTTGCGGGCGTAAGCATGTGCATCCTTGAATAATGTGGGCCAGTAGAAATCGGTGCACATAACTTTGTGTGGAGTGGTATTTCCTGCAAAGTGACCCCCGACTGGTTTGTCTGCAGATCTTACAAAACTTTCTCTGATTCATGTGCCTTCGTGTACCTGACTAATATTTCGTTATTTTACTTTCTGTAAAGCACAATGTGCACAAACTGATAGGCTAAAGCTTTAAGGCATAGTGCCCTCTTCTATCTCATGGAAAAGTGAGAAGGTATGGTGTCATTCTCAAGGTACTGGCACACATCTTCATACCAAGAGTTTTCTCTTTCAGTGGGTGGTGGTCGCATTACATCATACATTTCAATTTCCTGCTCCCAAACAACGATCTCTGCTTCTTCCTCTTGTGCATGTACTGACTCAACTGTGAGTTTGTAGAGACCATGACCCTTGAAATTATGAACTGGCTTGATGTCAAGATCATACTCTTGCAATCTTGTCATCTAGTTCGCACGTTGTTCACCCAACTCTTTCTGTAAAAGCAGTCAGTGGACTATTGGGTGAGGCACATACACTATGCAGTGGTTCTTCAGTAAGTAGGGTCTGAAGTGTTTCACTGCCTTGTGTATTGCATATGCTTGTTTGGGAGTGGAGGGGTAGTTGAGTTCGGGTCCCTGCATGCTTGCGCTCATGAAGGAGATGGGACGTTCACTGTTCAACTCATCCTTCTAAGTGAGCACTGCAACGAGTGACTTGTCGGAGGGGAAGGTGTATAATAGGAAGTCTTTGTTGAAATATGGGTTGTAGAGTGTAGGAACTTCTGCAATAGCCTGCTTGATACGGGTAAATGTGTACTTTTCCCTCTTGCCCCACCTGTAGACTGCATCCTTCTTTTTCATGTCTTGCATTTGTTTTACTATCTACGAATAGTCCGAGATGAACTTTCAGAGGAAGTTTATCTTTCCCAAGAAGGACTTCATTGCTTTCCTATTGGCTGGGTGGGGGATCAATGTAATAGTCTGGACTCGGTCCGAATCAAACTTGATCCCACTTTTGGCAACGATGTGCCCAAGGAGGTTCCCCTCAGGCATTGCAAATATGCTCTTTTTGGGATTCAAGGAAATCCTGTATTTCTGGCATTGCTCAAAAAATTTCTTCAAATGTCATATTTGGTCTTCCCGTTTTCTTGAAAACACAATCACATCATCGACATACTCCACTACACTCTGTCAATGAGTCTGTGGAAGGCGATGCCCATGGTGAATTGAGAGATTGTGCCTAAATTCACGAGCCCAAATGGAATTCATCTGTATACGAACGTACCCGACGTGGTACAAAAGGTAGTTTTGAGTCTATCAGGTTTCGCTACTAGGACCTGATTATATCTTGAAAACCTGTCAAGTAAGGAAAATAAATGTGCCCCATATATTGTTTGGAAAATGTGCTTCATAGATGGCAAGGGGTAGTTGTATTTGTTTGAGGCGTGATTCAAGTTCCGAAAATTAACACAAAAGTGGATTTCCTCGTACTTCTTACATACAGGAAAAATGTTTGAAACCCATGTAGAGTGACGAACTTTGTATATGATCCGTGCATCTAACAGTTTAGTGAGATATTTTTGTATGAGGGGTTCTTGTGACGGATGTACTTTCCTCAGATTCTACTGATATGGCTTGACCCCTTCTTGATCAAAATGATGTGTTGGATTATTCACATGTCATAATTTTTCATATCATCATATGTCCATGTGAACACATCCTAGTACTATTTGAATAAGAAGACAAAGGCTTGTTTTTCTTGCTATGTGTAACACATACCGAGATTGACAAACTTTAGATCTTGTTCGGTTCCCAAGTTAATCAGTTCATGCATCATGGTAGAGATGTGGGTTTTTTTGTTCCTTAGCCCCTGAAAGCATTCTTGCAAGTCATAGATCTTTTCCAAAGACACCGCACCCTTGGGGATGAGGTGGTATTTCTTGTTATCTACCCTAGCTTGCAAATATTTCTCATGCTCGTCTTCGTCTATCGCTACATCCTTGAAGATATCAGCGTTGGCCATGAAATGAAGTATCTATTGATCATCATCAAACACACGTAATTAGTTATGTTATCTAGGATAGAAGGTCTATACAAAATTTCAACAGTAAATCTATCCCTAAGAGGTGACATTCTAGAAGCTTCATTTTCCATAGCATTGACAACAGTGATATTAAATGCTTGGAAGTTAGAGATCAGTCGTTGTAGTGTCCTATCTAGGGTGCTAGATTAGGCTATATTTATTATCGACTAGGATAAGTAAACTTCGAGGCATGCGTCTACAATCTATAGACATAAAGCATTCCTGACTAAGTGTTCATGATGGTAGGTTACAGAACTTCTTTATGGAAGGTTGAGGTATGCTCCCTATCACCTGGACACTCAGGTCACTCAATTCATCTACCTATTTTAAAACACTGTGTATTACTTAAACCAAGATTTCAATCCCCTTACGAGGATGCTGTGCATAAAACCCCTGTTCAGTGAACACTCAGCATTCAATGTTTATCATTCATGAAAGATTGAAACATACTAAAATCATAAGCACACTTAAAATTCAAATACATGAGAAACAAGGTTCATGAAGATGCTTTTAAAAATAACGAAAGATCAGATCCCTTACAGGATACAATTCAACGATCTCAGCGATGAATCCTTCAAGCCACCATCATAAACATTACTCATACGAATTGCTAATTAAATCAACGAAAGCATAAACCAAACTCTAATCACTGTTCATACTATTGAATATTCAAAAGTTGCAAATGAAATGAAATGACAGTATACCCGTTCCACACAGGGCCCGTCCGCGTTTCAAAGGTATACTGGACTGCGCTCAAGCAACTATAGAATCAACGCAATAACAAAATCGTGACTGCAACCGAGTTTTGGTATTAAGTTCAAAAGCTCTGTTTTCCAAAATGATACACTGATAACAACTAACCAACAACATGTAACTATGTTTACATATGTCTTTTTAAAAACTAACACCGTTTACATTTTGGAACGAATGTACATTCGTTATGCGACTGTTGCCGCTTTTGTTATGGCATAGTTTTTAAGTTGTTTCCATTCTGAACCGATTTCAAAAAGGAACAAAACTAAATCGGTTTAGAACCCTATGTTGTTGCTGCTTTTGTCGCCAACATGCTGTGCTTTGACCATCATTGACCGCGCATTCAGGAGTGTTGGTTCTGCTGTAGGATAGGTGTTCGTCCATGCTTGTACATTCTATTTTTCGTCCCTACCCTTTGCTTTAGCTTAGCTGTCATGCCATATGTCAAACAATAAACCAATTACAGGATGTTGCAACTTCCTGTAGTCTTTTTATCAAAAATCCATAATTCTTTAACATAAAACTCATAAATCAATTCTAATGCATTTAACAACTATAATACTGTTAACTAATCAATTTCAAGGGGTCTAAGAGATGTATGAAGGAGAAAGGTAGGCAAACGATGTGTTTCAAGAGGAAAAAGGAGGTCAAGGAATGGTACCAACATCTCTCCCCGACTTAATGAATTAGCATGACCTCATGCTAACCCCGATGTGCTTCCTCTAAACTCTGTCCCTGCCTGTACCTCTGCTGCCTTCAACAATGTATCCACATTCTTCTTCACCTGGGCATCTTTCTGACCATGGAGCTCATGCTTTAAAATTTTGTACTTTTCCTTGAGGACCTTCTTTTGGTTGTACCATTTAGTGGCCCACTTACAAATATCTGTTTGTTCAGCTTCAAGTTCCTTGATTTGTTCCCTTAACTTTTCATTTTTCTATTGAGTCTCTTTACTCTGTGCTCTGAGCATTTCATTTTCTTTCTTGATAACTTTTTCCAGCATATTGGCCTCCATTAGTTCTTCCTTTAACTTCTCAATTTGCTTCTCCAGTTTCTTCTGTTTCTTAATGGCAGGTTGTGAATCTTTTTCTTGTCTGTTATTGCTTTCAACCTCCATCTCAGCTCCTGGTCCAGGTTGTGAGTGGGCACTACTCTCAATATCCACCGGTATAGGTGCATTTGATTCAGGCTGGTCTTCTTGCAGCTGGGCCTTTGATGCTCTCCTGGTTCTTCTTGTATAGGTGGTAAAAATTTTATCTTTCTCTGCTTCCTGAGCATCCTCTTTTCTCATTTTCCTTGTCCTCACACTGCTAACAGGTGGAGGTACCTTGCTTGCTTTGTGTATAGGAATCTCTTCATCGATATCATTCATAAATCCTGAGTTCTCCTGCGGTTCTTCCTTGTTTTCTTCATCTTTAATTTGGTTGGCAGCCAAGAATTCCTTCCACGTTTTCCCTCTTCTCTGTAACTCATACTCAATAAGAATTTTAACTAGCCCAAAGTGATATAAGCTCTTGTCTTCATTACCTTTTTGCTTTTGGATGGTCTTCGACATTTTGGTTAGGCTTTGGAAGAGGAAGTATGGCAGACTGATAACACACTGCCCTTTCAAATGTAACAGTAACTTGATATGGTACAAGTAAACAATACTGTAGCGGCCTTCACAAGTCACAAACTTTTGGATGATATAGACCATCTCGTCCCAGGGATGCACCAGCCAACTCCTTGGGACGCCTTTCTTCCAATTAACGGATGAAACCCTGGATTTGGACATAAATTGAGTCCATGACTTCTCTTTAAATTGCTTTGTCTTGAAGTACTTCTCCCCTTTTGGGTTGATCCCTAGGGACTGGGCTATGGTGTCTTCCGACACCCTGAATGAAAAATTACCTATCAGAGCTTTCTCTCTGTTGAATGTAAAAGCGAATTGTTTGGTGACCTCTTCATTACTTCCACGAAATTTCTCTAAAAATGGAAGCCACTGTATTTCTTTAAGAATTGAAATGCAATCTTCATGATACTGGGAACTGTCGAATATGCTTGGCTCGACCCTATTGGTCATTTTGGCAGAGAGTTTTGCTCTAACTCTTCTTTGTTTATGTTTTGCAAATTCAACAAAGAAGTTTTGATTTGTTACCTTTTGTCTTCCGCCCCAATACTGCTGACCTGGTGGCGTCCTCGACTCTTTAACACTAGCTCCTTTAGTAACCCAAGATATGCTCGATTGACTGTCTTGTAATTATGGTGGAGGTCAAACCCAATTGACTACATTTTCCTTTCATGGCGCTTGCTACTTTCAGCCCTTACTGTTGAAGTCACAGGAGTCGAATGCTAACATAGAATAACTGAGAATGATAATGAAATAACCGGCTTACTCAATTCATAACATATTCATCTTTTGGAACAGAGGAATGGCTGTACTGGTCATATGGATGCCATCATAGAAGCGCTAGAAGCATATATGAAGTACTGGGATATGATTTCGGGTAGTCGTTTGCATCATTTGGCTTCGTCGGGTGGTTAAATCATAATTCGGCCGTTTCAAAGATAATGAACAAGCCCGCATAACATTTGGTTTTCAAACAATTCACCACGTGTCCTGCTTCTGTTGGTACCCGGCCAAATAGAAATGTTGGGATGGCTGTAGGGTCTAATTGGTTGGTAACAAAGATTGAAAAGGTGATATGAGAGGGGATTAAAAAAATCATATAAGTATGAGATGGGTTGGAGTATTGGAAGATGATAGGGATTAACAATAGGATAAGGAGTGATAGGTATGGAGGTGTCTCTGAAATTGATCGTCGCAGTCACAGTTATTAAATTTAACATTAAAAATTATTCTAAGAATTTAAATGTTAAGAATAAGGAATACATTACACTTTTGTTGGTTGTTCAAGCATTGCATTGGCATGCTAGGTAGGACTAGTCTCTTTTGACTATTCTTTGTTGTTCATAACAGGTCCCCTGAGATAGATTCGAATGCAACAGGTCCCTCTGAGATCTGGAAAATGTTCATGCAGCTTCTTTGAAATCCGGAAAAAGAACTATATGTATACAGGTTCCTTGATCTTTGGTATTTGATGAAGTCTTGGTGACCAGCAACCTGTGGATCCTTGTTGAAACTTGATGAAGCTTTGTTGAAGTAATCTTGAAGTAACAGTCTCTTAACAGGTCCCTTTTATGTGTCTTGAACAGGTCCCATTACTGCTGGTGTTGGTAACATGGTCTTCTGGACAGAACAGGTCCCCCTGCATAATGTTTTTAACCAGGTCCCTCTGAGATAAAACAATGACAAAACAACTTCTTTATTGAAATTTGGAGTGCTGAAACAAACTCTTCGGAAATTTACAGTGAGGAGATGAGATAAGAAATCTTTGAGAATTTACAATGAGGAGATAAGAAAACAAAATGCTGATGCTTCTCCCCCCTACTAAAGTTTTGACTTGTCCTCAAGTCATTATTCAGTTGATGAATCAAACAGGAAACAAAAGAAAAGGAATTCTTACCCACAAACGAATTAGTTTTCAAGTAAGAATTCTGGGTTAGAGTGTGCCAGAGTCTGGTTTTCACATCTAACCCATTTTTATTATATATATATATATATTTATTTATTTATTTTTTTTATGTGTGTGTGTGTGTGTGTTTTTTTTTTAGATTTTGTTTTGTTTTGTTTTTTTTTTAATTTCTTTTGAATTTCTAAATTGAAATTAAATGAACTAAATTAAATGAATTAAATGAAATGAAATGAATTAACTTAGTGTCCTATCTAGGGTGCTAGATTAGGCTATATTTATTATCGACCAAGATAAGTAAACTTCGAGGCATGCGTCTACAATCTATAGACATAAAGGATTCCTGACTAAGTGTTCATGATGGTAGGTTACAGAACTTCTTTACGGAAGTTGAGGTATGCTCCCTATCACCTGGACACTCAGGTCACTCAATTCATCTACCTATTTTAAAACACTGTGTATTACTTAAACCAAGATTTCAATCCCCTTACGAGGATGCTGTGCATAAAACCCCTGTTCAGAGAACACTCAACATTCAATGTTTATCATTCATGAAAGATTGAAACATACTAAAATCATAAGCACACTTAAAATTCAAATACATGAGAAACAGGGTTCATGAAGATGCTTTTAAAAATAACGAAAGATCAGATCCCTTACAGGATACAATTCAACGATCTCAGCGATGAATCCTTCAAGCCACCATCATAAACATTACTCATACGAATTGCTAATTAAATCAACGAAAGCATAAACCAAACTCTAATCACTGTGCATACTATTGAATATTCAGAAGTTGCAAATGAAATGAAACGACAGTATACCCGTTCCACACAGGGCTCGTCTGCGTTTCAAAGGTATACTGTACTGCGCTCAAGCAACTATAGAATCAACGCAATAACAAAATCGTGACTGCAACCGAGTTTTGGTATTAAGTTCAAAAGCTCTGTTTTTCAAAACGATACACTGATAACAACTAACCAACAACACATAACTGTGTTTACATATGTCTTTTTAAAAACTAACACCGTTTACATTTTGGAACGAATGTACATTCGTTATGCGACTGTTGTCGCTTTTTTTATGGCATATTTTTTAAGTTGTTTCCATTCTGAACCGATTTCAAAAAGGAACAAAACTAAATTGGTTTAAAACCCTATGCTGTTGCTGCTTTTGTCGCCAACATGTTGTGCTTTGACCATCATTGACCGCGCATTCAGGAGTGTTGGTTCTGCTGTAGGATAGGTGTTCGTCCATGCTTGTACATTCTATTTTTCGTCCCTACCCTTTGCTTTAGCTTAGCTGTCGTGCCATATGTCAAACAATAAACCAATTACAGGGTGTTGCAACTTCCTGTAGTCTTTTTATAAAAAATCCCTAATTCTTTAACATAAAACTCATAAATCAATTCTAATGCATTTAACAACTATAATACTATTAACTAATCAATTTCAAGGGGTCTAAGAGATGTATGAAGGAAAAAGGTAGGCAAACGATGTGTTTCAAGAGGAAAAAGGAGGTCAAGGAATGGTACCAACAGTCGCCATAACTCTTGCTGGTAACTTTTGAGATGATGTGATAAACAATGTATGGTGTTACGTACCTGTCGTACCACTATTTCTGAATCACCTACCACTTTGAGCGCAACCATGTTGAGGCTAATGGATTTTTGCAAGCCCAACACGAGTGCTTGACATTCAACAATGTTGTTTATGAACTCGAACTCCAAGCATCTTGAAATGAAATGTTTCCTTTTTTCTGGATCAATCAAGACACACCTAGCTACAGAGCCATCTTGTGTCTTTGATTCGTCGAAGTACATGGTCCACAACTCATTTGTACACGAACCGTTCAACACGCTTGCATATTGCTACTACTATCGCTATTGTTACTGCTAATGATCTTGCAATGCTCTGTACACGTTTCATTTCCATTAGTTGGGCAAGGAAGGAGACCCAAGTTCATGTCTAGTGGGGTCAGAGTTGGCCGTGTGGGATAACACCCCAACATTGTTTCCAAGAGGCAATTGTCGAACATGAGCTCTATGAAGGCCAACGATTCATTTTCGCCATTGATTGGAGTGACATTATGCCTCATGTATCTCTCGGATAACATACATATATTTTTTTTTTTTACCCTTGTATAGAAGCCACATGTGCGACCAATCTTTAGAAAAGTATTTGTTCAGCTTGCTAGACCAGTCTATGCTGAGTAGTAAGCCATACACTTCTAGTATGTCCACAAAAACAATGTTTATGCACCAGTGAACTCAATTTTCATGAGATAGTTGTATAATCACATCCCAAAGTTCACCAATGGCTAGTACAGATGTCCAGTCGAGTTGGATGATCTGTGCAGATGTCTTGCTCTATTGCACATTGATCTTTTTGGTGATGGAGAACGACATGACGTTGGCTTCCATGTCAAAATCAACCAAATAGTTGTGAACATTATAGTTAAAGATTTTAAGTGAAAGTACGAATGGAAGAAAAATAGAGTTTGCTTCTTCCATCTGGAGTGTGTTTAGCACAGTTGAATGTGATCCGGGAGGTGTGCTTGCTCCCTTGCTAGTAGAGGTTGTGTTGTCCATTGATGAGTGCCCCACTACGGGCAACATGATGTCCCGCTGACTCTGAATCTTAGCCAACTTGAAAAAACTAATGTTTTTGCGAGTCTTATTAATGTCTTCTATGATATTGTAATCTAGAGTGGGTAGAATCATTGATATTTCCGGGGTAAGACTAATCATGTTGTCCGACGGACTGTTCTACAGTTTGCTACTCATGGACGTACCCTTGTCTGTCGTTGTCTTCCCAGGTTTGCTTTGGGTTTTCTACTTTTGGATGGCTGGTGGTTTAACCTTCCTCAACAGTTCGAGCCTTTGTTAAATTTCCCCAAGTGTAGGGGGAGACCCTTGACTTTTAAGATTGTAAGGACCATTTTTCTTTTGGCATTGCTTCTCGATGTTTGTCTTTTGTGCTGCTTGTGAGCACTGATACATGTTCACCACCTACCCAGTGCTTTATGCCTCATCAGGTGCAACATCTTTGTCATCATCTGTATCTCCCAACTTTCCCTGCGTATTGCTCACTACGCCTAGTGCATGGTTTCATAATGAGCCTGCAACTCATTTCCAATCCAAACAAGACTCTTTCGGGTGCTCATATTCATGAAATGAACAAAATTCGTTGTTCGTGCACTGTTCGAGCCGGAAAACTAAGCTAGAGATCTGCACAATTTTAGTAGGGAAGCAATTTCTTCATGATGAAATGCTTCCTTATCTCTGTTTGAGTGGTCGACTGCTCAGAGATTTGTCAATTGTTCATTGTTTGAGCTTGAACACTTCCGTTGTCAAGTTTTTTACTAGACGAGTAAGGGTTTCAATATCACTTGTTTCCTTATCCTTACCCTTTCTCATTGTAGCCTGGGGCTTCCTACTCGCATCTCTAGAGTCCTTCGTTCTTTCATCATCCTTGATGACTCCAATCGCATGCAAGTATTTCTCAACAATGATTTCCTCTTCACAGTTTTCTAACAGTGTTGGTTTTACAACTCGCTTGACGAACTACGAAATGTTGGTTGGTAGCGCGGACGTGTAGTAATTGATAGTGATGGAGTCATGAGGTTTCGTGTCTGCTGCAAACTTATTAAATATGTGCAGAAACCTTTGATTGAAATCTTTTACCTTTTCTTTCCCCTCCATCTTTAGGCTTCCCAATTCTTTGAGTAACATGGTTGGGATCTTGTCATCAGGAAACATTTCCATAAACATGTGTTTGAATGTACCTCAGTTATGGATGGAGTTGACAGGAAGGATGTGATACCATACTACTGTGTGACCATCCAAGGTACATGGAAACAATTTGCATGCAATTTCATTGTACCATACCTCAGGTATCTGCAGCTATAGGTGTATGTTGTCCAAGTGATCTTCTACCTTCACTGTGCTGTCAGGGTCAAACTTTGTAAGCATTCTCTCCGACCACTTTAGCATCTTGTGCAAAGCACCTAGGAGAGCCAATGTTCCCTGAGTCATCCATTTCAGATTTTGGCTAGCCATGTCTTCTTCTTATTCATCCTCCTCCTCTTCATTAGAATCTGACGGTTTCGACTCTTAGTCTGTAGGTTCGTCTCTGCCTCTGCCTCCTCCATTGCCTTCCTCTCCACCTCATGTACTAGAATCTGAGCCCAAGATCATGATGGTATCTCGTTCTCCCTGTTGGAAGACCGGAAGTTCCTCTCTATTCTCAACAGTTTCTACTAGACCTTCAAGTGTGGCAAGAACTTCTTCCTCCATCGATGATACAACAACCCCTGTGGGAGTGGTTTTTGGCTTTCTTGATGCATATGGAAGATGGTGTATTCCTAGGATTAGTTTGACTACTTTCATGAACTGGTGGGTGATGGGATGGATGGAGCGGAGTTTCTGATACAAAATTTTATGTTCACGTCTGGGAGGTGAGGAGTAACCAACATCAGAGTCACACGTAGGTGAGAGGAAGTGTGAGTTACTTCCTTGACTAGATGATTTATGAGTGGGGGTGAGAGGAAATTCAGCCATAAACAATTGGTGTCCCTCCTTCTAGTGCCAGAAATGTTGACGGTGAATGGACCCACCAATATTCAAGGGATCCCCTTTGTATGAATTCCCAACTAGACCTCTAACCGTTTGGTATAGTAGTCCCATCTGGTATGATGGCTTGGTTGCCATTATCCTAAATGTTTTCCTTAGCTCTTGCTTGTCAGCACATGAGAGTGTTTTGATTTGTCTTTGAGGTTCATGTGCTTTGTGAGTTCCAGTGTTACTTGTATCAAGGTTCTTTCACCGCAAAGAGAGAGGGTAGATGTGAGTCTCCAGTCGAACGGGAAGAGTCCCAACTCTATCAGAGACACACAAAATGACAGGACACACACAACCTTTAGTGGAGAAATCAACACGAATGTGATAGTCAAAACATGTATAACACTCAATGAAGTAGTCCACGCAAGTGAAAAAGTTGTTATAACAAGTTTATGGGAAAGGCTTTGTCTGATGTCTGGTGAGGCAGCGCACACCAGAAAGACAATGTTAACAACTCATACAACACATTTTCATAAATATATGTATTAGAGAAATTGAAAGAGTTCAATTGTTTTAACATAGGTTAAAGAAACATGCATTGCTAGTGTTCAAGATTAGTCTTACAAACAATTACAATACATGTGTGAAAACATGTTGGCCTGTTATCAGGCTTTTGAATTAAGCGAAAGTTCCAAGACACATCGGTACACCATACATCACTAACCCTATGAAAGGGGTGTTGGAGCCACTACTCACTCCTCAAAGAAAAGACTACAGACTCTCAAGGCTATGTGGGAGGAGCCAAGGTGAAAAGTCCATTGCATGTACAAATGAGGGGGTATTTATAACCAAGGGTGAAACTAGCCCTTGTGACTGTTGGACTTCCCTCATGACTGTTTGACTTATTTTACTCTTCAGCTTTACATGAATCTTCATGTGACATGTCGGCCTCTTGGACTTCCATGTTACATTACATTGATTTACAATAGTATGGCCCACAGTGGTGATATGGCCGACATGAATCATGACACAACTCGACACGACAATGATGGTATGTTCATGTTGCTGCTGGTGTGCATGTCGAGTTGTAGTGCTGCTAAGTGATGGATATTCTCTTGGTGTATCATAGCTTCACCTCTGCATGGAAAGGTGTGTGGAGTCTTCGATGGTATTGGTGTTCACTTTATGTTGCATGTTCACGTTTCTCCTTCGCTTGTACTTTGGCATGCTTCACATGTTCGTCTGTTCGTGAAAAAATCTCCTCGCATGAATTGTCCATTTATGAAAAAATATCCTCGCATGCATTGTTCATTTGTCCATTCACGAACAAATATCCTTGCATGTGCTCTCCTTGTTCATCTCATTCGTCGTTGTGTCATGTATCATCCATGTACCTACATCTATAATCACTCATGATGAGACAACATCAAATCCATAAACCTCCTAGTCTACCATGATGCATTATCGTTCACTTTCAGATGCAGGTGACTGAGAGAGAGGGCAAGGCTATGAAATTGTGCAAGGCATATTTCAAGCTGGGATGCAGGCTCTAGGCACTACCAGTGAAAATTGCGCAGAAATCACTGGGAGACTCATATGGACAATCCGGATCAGCAGTGACTATCCGCGGGATCTGGATTGGTTGGAGGGTAGACCTGTGAAATTTCTTGGAGGAGGAAGTGTAGGTAGCAGAGGGGCTTAGCAACAAAAACTGCATAATTCCTCTAAGGAGCTAGCAGCGGGCTGCAAGAGGCTTTTCGGGAAAAAATGAGAATTTTTTCAAGGGAGATGGCAATAGGCTGTAGGAGTGGTGCTGGTGAAAACTGTGCAATTGTTGGGAGGCTGGCCTGTTGGGCACCCCATCGTAGTTTTTTGAGTTGAGAGGGATGATGGGCTGCTGGACATCCCATCACAGTTTTTGCGCTGAATGAGATTTTGGGTTGTTGGTTAACTGCTCATGAGAAATGTGCAGTTTTCCAGGTGAGCAACAGGTCGTTTGATTGTGTGACTAGCTAGAAACACTGCGCAAATTTTTAGGTAAGTAGGGACAGACACAAGGTGTCTATCCGACCGGTCTACGTAATTTCTTCAGTCAGCATAACGGGCAAGGTTTGCAGCTTTTGTAAAATTTTCTACGGGAGTGATTCCTAGGGTCACTGCCCAGTCAAACTCTTTGGTTGACCAGCAGGAGGCTTGGCTGATGTGGTTGTGGGCATCATAGATTGAAATGGCTAGTTGGACACTTCTACACTATTCTGGGTGACAGTCGGTCGAGTTGATTCTAGGGTGGAGGTCCGGTTGTTGGAGGGTGATCTGGTCATTGGAACTTCAACAAAATGACTAAGGGTGTGAGTGAGTGAATTTGTTCACACACGACCTTGCAAACAGACACTCAACATGACTTGATGACAAGATGCCTCAAACCATCAAGACAATATATATTCAACATAACTGACCGACTGTGCGAGTGACAAGCGCAACACTTGTGATAGATCATTGAATGACCACGATGATTCTTGCATGACAGTGCACACAACTTTGTGTGTGAGTGCGACAGATGTTTACATAGAGAATACAACTTGTGCACATGAAGCAGGATCTTATGTGTGGCTAGAACATTACTGCAAGAATGACATTATGACCAACATGCAAAGGAGATGTCCATTGAACGGTTAAGCGAGGAGGGTGCAAAGACTCACTACGAGCTCACGAGATGAGTCCAAGTGCTTGCAAACATCAAGGGAAAACCCAAGGAAGGCTCTGAAATTGGATGTAAGCCAAAATTTTGGAGGGTGTTGCAACCGCTACAACACTATGATACCAATTGTTGGAAACCAGGAATATACTAAGAGTGGGGGTGAGCCAATATTGTAGGAATTTTTCCAATTTAAATTCCTTTTAACTTTTTGCACACCATTAAATACTTCAGAAATAACTTTAAATAACCATAGCAAAGATTAATGTCAACAATCATAATGGAAAACACAAGCACAAGTAACTTTTAGAACTACTCTTCAAATATTTCATAGGGCAAGCTACAACGTGCAATTATAATGTTCTGGCTACAATCAGCAAGAAGCTACAACTCCCTTATTTATCAGATGCAACTGGTTGGAGCTAAAACCCCACAATTCTCTAGAACACACTGGAAGGAGTACCAACCCCTGATTAGTACGATACAACTTACCTTGAGACTCACTATTCCATTTTTCATCCATTTCAATACTAGGATCAATGACTCCTTTCTCTAATTTAAAAGAAAAAATTATCTCAGTCACCACTCAAAAACACCAACAATAATCTCAGATTATTGTGACCACCATAATAAAACTTTGTAGCACAAGAAGCTTTGTCTAAAAATATTGTGCCCATTTTTCTTTATAAGGCCTGCTTTTATATATTTTCCTTTTGCTAACTTTGGATTTGTTTATTTTTTGAATTAATGCATGAAGCATTTATTTATTTTCTTTTCCCTATTTAGATTAGTCCTTTGGATTTGTTCTCCAAGTTAGCTGACCTCAACACCCATTCTCTACAAGTTAAACTAAGTTTTTTTTCTTGTTTTAGGAAATATTCCTTTTTATAGGATTTAGTAGTTCACCTTCTTTTTTTATCTGCAAGTAAGTTGTCTTAACTACCAATTCCATTTTCAAAACTGGAAATTCCACTATTCTGAGCATAATCCCCCTTCATTGGCTCATTTTCCTTCTTCTTAGTGATAATACCAGGTCTTTGAGACCATCTTCTTAGGCCTTGGGCTCTTATCCCTTTTCAATCTTGACGGGGGCTATCTACTTGCCTGACATGTCCCATGGGGACCACCCAATGCTCTCTCTATTGGCTGCCACTCTGCCTCTGTGGCCTGGTTCCTTCTACCCAACGCTGCCTCTCTGCACACAACTAATAAACTATTGGGCTCTTGCTAGTGGGATGATGTCACTCCTACCACGTCTCGACCTCTAAGTGGTGACACATGTCACTCAGAAATGGGCCCTTTGGGTTCCAAAAAACCTTGAGTTTTCTTATCATGTTTCCATGTTGACGTTATTCTTTGACACTATCTCATCCAATCATGAGCTTCCACCTATCTTTCCTTTGTTATTTCATTTTTTGAAAACCACGGTGTTCAAGAATTTCGCTCGACACCACTCCTGAGCTATTTGTGGTTTTGGGAGGGTTGAACCTAAGGTAGATCTCATCCATTGATATAAATGATTGACGGAGTAGAAAAACACTCCCCATGACCACTACTTCTCTCTAAAGGGTCATCTAAGGTGTCGTCGGATAGTCACCATATGGCCTTTAGCCCCTTAGCCCCACAGCTGAATGTTTTTCTCGATAGGATGTTGGGTCCCTATAATACTAGTGATTACCCCATTACTATTGTAGTTGTACCCCTTATTAATATTGATGTGCCCCTATTGTCCCCATATTGTTATTACTGTGCCCCATAGAATCCCTCTATTGTTATTTTTGTGGCTTTATATTATTATTGTTAGGTTGGTTGGGTTATATTGTGACTCCTTAGACTCCTATATATAGAAAGGAGGTTTTGTCATTTGAATCATCCAAGAATTGTTCATTTATGTAATGTAAAGGAGGTTGCCCCCTCAAAGAGGCTGAATTTTAAGGCGTTGATCTATATTTTCTGTCTTTTTCTTGAGCTGGTTTCATAACATTTAGTATCAGAGCTTTGGATTCTAGGGTTTCTCTGCTCCAAACAGGTCATCGTGGCATTTTCGCTCTAACTTTTTTTCTGCGATGTTTCAGAAGATTAAAGAAAACCCATTTGAGAAGACATCGCGCTGAAGCTCGAGTCCAAATTTTAGAGTTTTTCGTGCTATATTTGTGGCGATATGATCTAAGGAAGTTGGTCTTTTTGCAGACTCCTGAATTACATTCCAAACAGGTGACCTGAGGAAAATAATCATAACTTTCTCTCTAAGCATCAGATTGAAATTTTGTAAGAAGGTACAGAAAGAGGACGGAATGTAGTTTCTTGTATATATTTTTCAGAGCCAAAGGTCAAAATAGGGACACGTGGCACGTCGTACAAGTTCGTTCTACTAAATTAGTCTATAATTAGGTCACTGTGGGAGATTTGGCATAAATCTTCATTGGAGAATCCAATTGGGGTCAGACTGGTGGCATTGGAAAGAGGACACAGAGGGCTACCACAGGTCGCAATTTCAGAATTGGATGATCCGAAATTACAGAGATACATCAGAGGAAATATCGAGCTCCTACAAAGTGAAAAAAGGTGTGTAGATTTTTTAAATTTTTGCTTAAGCTTGGTTTGAAAAATTATTTTGAAGGAATTCAAAGGGCATAGTAGAGCATTAGTATCGGTAACTGATGCCCCGAGGAAAGAAAATGCAAACACCTAGTAAGCAATCTGAAAGCTCTAGCATGACTCATGAAGAAGAGGAAGAAATGCTACATGATATATCAAAATTACAAGACCAAGTGCAACAAATTTCACTCTCACAAAAGCTAACAGAAGCTAAGATAAATGGAGTGGAATCTAAAATAAAGAGCGTGGAAGCCAAGATTGATGATTTGAAGATAGATTTGAAGGTAGATTTGACAAATTTTCTACAAGAAATACTTACTAATGGTGAAAGGGGAGGAAAGGAAACTCATGATGCAAACAAAGGAAATGTTAATCATGATTTCATGGACTCTAATGTTGGATCGAAGACGCACCATATTCCAAAAATCGATATGAGGAAGTTTGATGGCAAGGATCCCGCAACATGGATATTACAGATGGAGCAATTTTTCGATCTCAATAATGTGCAAAACACACAAAAGGTACATATTGAAACTTTATATTTGGAACCAAATCAGTTTGTATGGTATCAATGGCTTTGCTCTCGTAAACAATTTATCACTTGGGCAATTTTTACAGAATAATTGATAGCACATTATGAGGATACAAAAAGCAACACTTTTTTTAGCCAATTGATAAGTCTCAAACAAAAGGGTTCAATAATGGAGCACATTGAGGAGTTCCAAAAATTGAACATAAGGGTAAAGAATATTCCAAAGGAGCATACGATTGATGTGTTCATAGGTTCTTTAAAGAATAATATCCAACATAATGTTCACCTTTGGGAACCTGATTCATTAGAGAAGGCATTCAGGTTAGCAAGAAAAATGGAAAGCAAAATTATGGCAACCAGGAAGCATACCACTCACAACTATAAAGACGGAGTGTTGTTGCCGCTAGTCTTCCAAAACCTATAAGGTTGACACCACAACAATTGGAAGAAAAAAGAGCAAAAGGGCTTTGTTACAGTTGTGATAGCAAATACACTAAAGGTCATAAGTGTGCTGAGAAGAAATTATTCTACATAGATTGTGAAGAGGAAGAAGAAAAGGAGCAAGAAAGGTCAAAAGAAGAGGATATACTCCAGGAACAAAGCCTAGATGAAGAACAAATGAATCCGACCATATGTTGTAATACATTGGTGGGAATTACCACTCCTCAAACCATCAATATAGAAGGACAAATCAAGAAGAAAAAGGTAATAATGTTGATTGATTCGGGAAGTACCCACAATTTTATTCATTGTAAGGTAGCAAAAGAATTGAATTGCTTCTTATATCCAGCACCAGAGTGTCAAGTGATGGTTGCAAATGGAGGAACAATAAATTGTTCTGGAAAGTGCCCTAATATCAAGCTATCCATGGGAGAATATGTATTGACTAGCTCAATGCCTTCCATTCCAATGGGAGGTCCTGATGTTGTATTAGGAGTCCAATGGCTACAATCCTTGGGTACAATAGCTTTTAATTTTCAAGAACTTTTCATGAAATTTTCTGTGGAAGGAAAGGAAGTTGAATTAAGGGGTATTGCAGGGAAACTGGGAAAGATAATCAGCTCTAACGGTATGACAAAGCTTCTAAAAAAGGAACAAAAAGGTGTAATTGCACAATTATGTTCGCTAGATGTTTCCACATTGGAATCATCTATTTCTCCAGATCTCCAAAAAGTCTTGGAAAATCATTCCAAGGTATTTGAGACTCCTAAAGGTCTCCCACCTATGCGTGACCATGATCATGCTATTCATCTGATTCCAGGAAGTGTTCCTCCAAACATTAGGCCGTACAGATATCCCTATGCCCAAAAGAGTGAAATTGAACGTATGGTTGCAGAAATGCTAGAGGTTGGTATAATTCAACCGAGTCAAAGTTCTTTCTCTGCTCCAATAGTATTGGTGCACAAGAAGAATGGATCATGGCACATGTGTCTGGATTATAGGGAGCTCAACAAGCTCACTATTAAAGATAAGTTTCCCATTCCTGTCATTGATGAATTACCGGATGAATTTCATGGATTAATTTACTTCACCAAGTTGGATCTTCGTTCAGGATATCATCAAATCAGAATGAAGACTGAAGACATTCCAAAAACAACATTTAGAACTCATGTGGGTCATTATGAATTTTTGGTCATGCCTTTTGGCCTTACCAATGCACCCTCAACATTTCAAGGTTTGATGAATTCAATTTTCAAACCGTTCCTTAGAAAATTTGTGTTAGTATTTTTTGATGATACACTAATCTACAACAAGTCTTGGAAGGATCATGTTGAACATGTTGACAGGGTGCTACAACTATTAGAGGAGAAACAATTATATGCAAAAAGATCCAAATGTTTCTTTGGAGTACAAGAGGTGGAATATCTGGGTCATATTGTATCTCATGAAGGAGTTAAGGTAGACCATAACAAAATTAAAGCCATTAAGGAATGGAAAATCCCCACATCCATAAAGCATCTGCGAGGATTTCTCGGGTTGACAGGGTATTATCGCAAGTTTGTTAAGAATTATGGGAGAATAGCAGCACCTCTAACAACACTATTGAAGAAAGATGCATTTTCATGGACTCCAGAAGCAACAAAGGCCTTCGAACATCTTAAAGAGGCAATGTGCCAAGCACCCGCCTTAGCTACACCGGACTTCACAAAAACCTTTATTGTGGAATGTGATGCTTTAGGAAATGGAACTGGTGCTGTTTTAATGCAAGATGAAAGATCCATTGCTTTTGAAATTCGTCCAATCAAGGGAAAGTTTTTACACAAATCTATTTATGAGAAGGAAATGTTGGCAATACTCCATGCACTTAAGAAATGGCAACCCTACCTAATGGGAAGACACTTCAAGGTAAAAACGGATCATGATAGCCTTAAATACTTTTTAGAAGAAAGATTATCCTCTGAAGAGCAACAAAAGTGGGTCACAAAGATGTTGGGTTATGACTTTGAAATCATCTACAAAAAAGGGAAGCAAAATGTGGTGCCAGATGCACTCTCAAGAAAGGATGAGGATGTGGAAGCATTGTTGTGCGCCATTTCTATTATCCAACCAGATTGGATAAACGAAGCAATGGAGGAATGGAAGAATGACGAAGAAGTGTGGGCACTTATTTGAAAGTTACAACAAGATTCCAGTACGTCGGATACATTTAGCTGGAAAAATGATTCATTATGGTACAAAGATCGCTTATACCTCTATAAGTATTCCCAGCTAAAACAAAAGATCCTTATGGAATTGCACACTTCTCCCTTAGGAGGGCACTCGGGATTTTTAAAAACTTACCACAGGGTTAAGAAGGAATTTTTTTGGGATGGCCTTAAATCAGATATTCAAAAGTTTGCGGCGGAATGTTTAGTTTGCCAACAAAATAAAGTTGAAACAATTAAGACACCGAGTCTATTACAACCTTTATCCATTCCAAGCCAACGTTGGGAGGAGGTTTCAATGGATTTTATCACAGGTTTACCCAAGTTTGAGGGAAAGAGTGTCATCATGGTGGTAGTTGACAGACTTACCAATTATGAACACTTTTGTGCATTATCACATCCATTTAAAGCCAGTACGGTTTCTACTGCATTTATGGAAACATTTCAAAAGCTACATGGAAACCCAAAGATTATTGTAAGTGACAGAGATCCCATTTTTATTGGAAATTTTTGGACAGAATTATTTTCTTGTCTTGGCACATAGTTAGCTCATAGCTCATCTTATCATCCTCAATCTGATGGGAAAACTGAGATAGTAAACAAATGTTTGGAAGGATATCTTCGTTGCTTTGTATCTGATAAACAAACACAATGGGTCAAATGGTTGCCTCTAGCTGAATGGTGGTATAACACTTCCTTCCATACAACAACAAAAATGACCCCATTTATGGCACTTTATGGGTATCAGACACCATCCATCACATCATATTTAAGAGAAAATTCTAAGGTTCAAGCAGTGGAACATCACATCGAACATCAACAACAAGTCCTCCAACTCTTAAAGGATAACCTCGTGTTGGCACAAAATAGAATGAAACAACAGGTAGATCAACATCGCAACGAAAGAAGTTTTGATGTAGGTGATTGGGTATTCCTACAGGTACAACCATATAAGCAAATGTCCCTCAAGCAAGCTAAGAAGGATAATAAATTATCACCAAAGTATTATGGTCCGTACAAGGTGTTGCAAAAGATTGGTACTATGGCATACAAATTGGAGCTTCCTGCAGCTTCTCGATTGCACCCAGTTTTCCATGTTTCATGTTTAAAGAAGGTTATAGGTGATAAGCTCCCAGTTCAAACAATATTTCCAGAACTTGACGAGGAAGGAAAAAATATATTGGAAGCAGAAGCAGTCACAGAAACAAGAACTCGACAGCTACGAAATCGATCAATTTCAGAGTATCTTATCAAGTGGAAGAACTTATCTGCTGAAGATTCCACATGGGAGGATGAGAATTTTATACAGAAGCATCCAGAACTACTCAAGCGTTGAGGACAACACTTTTTTGAAGGAGAGGGGCATGTTGGGTCCCTATAATACTAGTAATTACCCCATTACTATTGTAGTTGTACCCCTTATTAATATTGTTGTGCCCCTATTATCCCCATATTGTTATTAATGTGCCCCATAGAATCCCTCTATTGTTATTTTTGTGGCTTTATATTATTATTGTTAGGTTGGCTGGGCTATGTTGTGACTCCTTAGACTCCTATATATAGAAAGGAGGTTTTTTCATTTGAATCATCCAAGAATTGTTCATTTATGTAATGTAAAGGAGGTTTCCCCCTCGAAGAGGCTGAATTTTAAGGTGTTGATCTATCTTTTCTATCTTTTTCTTGAGCTGGTTTCATAACATAGGACCTGGTCTTGTGATCATTGGTTGGGTGCTTAGGCATTAAGCCCTTCAAGGTCATTTCGAGCACCTTATTTCCCTTTACAATTTGTTTTGCTCCCTTGGTCTCATTTTGTGTGAAATGACCAAACACCAAACTACCATCTTAAGCCCTTATCCTGACACTTTTCCAAAAGTCTAATTATAAAAGTTTACAGGATATGAGATTGGGAGGTGTGGCTCCACCTTAATACACTATGTTGTTGTGATAAAACAAAACCTTACATGTTTCAACCTTCTGAGGTCCCTCTCATCATTTATTTCCTCCATGTTGTGGGATTTAAGGATTTCTGCGGTTCTGGGATTATGGGGTTCTAGGCTTCGACTCTATTTCTACCATGCTACAAGATTCCGATATTTCCAAGGTTCTAAGATTTTGGGGTTCTGGGGTTTTGGGGTTTCAACATTCAACTCTATTTATACCCTGTTATGAGATTCCTCTATTTCTAGGGTTCTGGGGTTCGAGGCTTCAAGGATTTCGACTTTTGTAGGCTCAACTTTGACTAGCTCTAGATTTTGATTCAAGTGTCCATTTTCAATCTTCCTTATACCATTGTAAAGATATTTCAAATCAATTTCTAGATGAGTGGGTCTAATGTGGCCTTTTAAATTATATACTACATGAAAAATGGCTTCAAACTATTTTTTATTATTTGCACCTGGACCTTTCTTCTTGTGTTTGGAACTTGCCCTTCTAAGATATTTCTTTGACACCTGTGCCTCCTATTTCCACCTGCCATCACTGAACAATTTATTTCCATCGCCTTGTTTTCATAATTGACAACATATCTCAATAGAGAGGAGGATGATCAGAGTGTCCCTTTAGATGAAGAAAATATAAATGCTTATTGAAAGTAGTTTGTTGATTTCATGCAAGAAGAACTACATATGAAATATAATTCCAGGTCCGGAAAAAGATCTCCAACACAAGACCAAAATGAAGAAATTGTCCAACCTGCCACCTCCAAGCAAAATGATAAGGGAAAAATCTTGCCAGCCCTGATCCACCAACCAAAGGATAAACCTCCCACCCCATTAATTCTAAGTATGAATCGACAAACATAGAGAAAATGTTAGTGAAAAAAAAGCCAATACATCAAGAAAACAAAGAGCCAATTGAGCCAGTGAAGGTGGATATGAATACCTCTGCTTTCAATTTACAAAAAGAGTTAGAGAAGGTCAAGATATATATTCCCTTGACTAAATTGCTAAAACAACCTATTTATAAAAAACAAGTCTTTGAATTCATGGATGTCTCTCATATTGCCTCATCACAAGATAGTTTAAATTTGTAGGAAGAAAGGTTTGTAGTCATGTTTGGCCCACATGTGGAGGAGAAATAATCTTCCACACCTCCATTATATGTTACACTAGTGATTCATGATTTATTATTGCATAATTTCATGCTTGATTCAGGGGCTTCTCATAATCTCATGCATTTGACTATCATGGAACAATTAGGCTTGCAAATAAAAAAACCATATAAGAACTTGTATTCCTTTGATTCCAAAAGAGTGAAATTCCTTGGGATGATTAAGGATTTAGTGGTAATCTTGCTCAAATTCCTGTGAAGAGCATGGTAATGGATATTTTGGTTGTAGAAATTCCTACAAGATTTGGTATGCTCCTCTCTAGATCCTGGGGAATGAATCTTAGGGGGTCCACCAAGCTAGATCTCACATATGCCATTGTTCTAGTGTTTGGTGGAGAAGAGTGTAGGTTGTACAAAGAATCTAGGTTTGTAAAAACTATCACTAGAGTAGATAATTCAAACAACTCTCCTGTATATGGCCAAAAAAAAGATATTTTATGCTTTTTGCTGAAAATGGATGACCAAGTTATGGATGATACCCAAGTGGAAATCATCTCACACACCAATCAACAGTAAAAGAAATCTAGTTGTGTGTGGAAGCTATACTTCGATGGTGCCTACTCCAAGGAAGGAAATTGAGTAGGAGTGTTGTTGAGATCCCCTTAAGGTAACCTCATTCCTCTCTCATATAAGTTAGAATTTGACACTACAAATACAATTTTTGAATATGAAGCATTGGTATTGGGCCTACAAGCTAACAAAAATTTAAAAATTGAATGTTTGACAATTTTTGGAGATTCTAAGTCGATTGTGAAGCATATTAAGAATTAATGCAAAACCAAGCATCCTAGCTTGAAATATTACAAAATTTAAATGTGGGACCTTGTTGATAATTTTTTTCTTTCATTTAATATTCAATTTCTTCCTAGGGATAAAAACAAAATAGTAGATTCCTTGGCAACAACAACTAGCACTTTCAAGCCCCCGCAAAATCCCCTGCTCAGGTATGAAGTGGAAGTTAGGCACAGACCCTCAATGCCTAATAATGTGAAATATCGATGGTTGTTTGAGGATGAAGAATAAATTAAAAGGCTTATGGATATGATTTGATAGTTTTCTAATTTTGTAATATACCAAGAGGGTGAATATGTTGAGGAAATTGAAGCAGTTGAGTAGGAAGTGCCTTGGGAGGAAACTATGGTCGGGCATAAATTTTTATAGTTGAAGGGAAACATAATCCCAAAGGGTCTGGTTCCACTGGAAAGGTTAGTTGATGTTAATGATGTGGTAGTTAAACAAACCAAGAATTCATGTGAGGAGGATATAGAAGACTGTAACATTGGTATAGAAAAACAACCCCAACTAATTAAGTTGGCCAAAGGGATTGTAGAAGGGTAAAAACATCACTATCTTGACTTGTTCACGAAGTATGCTAATATTTTTGCTTGGTATTATGATGACTTGAAGACTTATGATATCAATATCATTCAACATAAAATCCCTCTAAAGTTTGGAATTAAACTACACAAGCTAAGCCTTAGGTAAATAAATCCTCTGCTTCTCCCCTTGATAAAGAAAGAAATAAAAAAAATGCTTCAAGCCAAAATAATTGTAGTGTTGAGATATTCATATTAGGTGGCTAATCCAATCCCTGTCAGAAATTAAGAATGGAGAGATCAGGCTATGTGTGGTTTCAGAAACTTGAACAGGGATTCCCTAAAAGATAATTACCCCTTGTCCAATATGGATTATATTTTGCAACAGGTGGTGGGGTCAACGAGATTTTCCATGATTGATGGGTTCTATGAGTACAACTAGATTTTTGTGCATCCCGAAGATCAGAAAAAGGCTCCCTTCATCACACCTTGGGGAACATTCATGTATTCCAGAATTCCCTTTGGTCTCATGAAATATGGTGCGATTTTTCAAAGGGAAATGGATATAACATTTGTGGGGGAGTGTAACACCCCCTCCTCCCAGGTCCACCCAAGCAACCGACCAGCCGAGGTAAACATGCGACGAGAGAGGTCACTATAATGGATTCAACTTCCTTGGTGACCTTAAGGAAATGGAATCGACAGAACATATCCATCAAACCCATCCACATCAGCAACAACACCCTCAAGAGACATGTCAACCACTCAAACATATTTTCCCTCAGTCCCACTGATGATTTAAGCCTTTTAACCCCTGGACACTCTCATGCTATAGGCAATATAATGTCCAGAAGCTAAAGTTTCTCTCATGGGCCTATGTCCTAGTGTCCTTGGACTATTTTCAGTAGACCTGTGCCAGCATCCTCTAGATTTGAGCCACTTTTCTAGCCCAAAATCCTGGCCTCTACCTAGAATTTGTGACGACCTCCATAACCCATCAAAGACATGATGAGAAGATAAAAAAAACAAAATTCAACCTTAGGACTAGGCCTGATCATCCCCATCAGGGACTGACATTCTTTCAAACAGTTGGCTTCAATGCAACCTATAGATCTAGGATATAAGACAGAGCATAAATGACTGAAAATACTTATGAAACATAACCAGAAGGATCACCTCCTTCTCCATTGAATTGTTATAACATAAATTAGGTCTTGCAACCATCCATTTAATAATTACAAGTAAATACATGAAATAACCATGACATGAACTAGTCATATAATCATGCTTACAACCAACATAAAAACATATAAATATCAGAGATATGACAACCATTAAATCTGCATATAAAAAGTGAAAAAGTAAGGGAACTTAGCTTTTATTAATCATAGGAAAATCCGACTAGGTTCGGGACTTCCATGTACCACCTAACCATAGGCATGGCTGAACCAAATCTCTCTTTTAGCCAGTCATTCCCGTGCCATATTCCAAGCATGAATGTGGGATCTCATAGAATAACCAATCCAAGAACAACCATGGAATCCATAGGTTAAACCACCTCCACCCTCACCAAACTGTGATCACACCAAAACCGATGCTCCAATTATAATTGAACCAAACATGGAATGCCATCTAGAATCCATCACTATCATTGAGGAATTTTTCGTCTCCTTGTCTCTAAGGCTTTACTGCAATCCAATCCTGAATCCTGAATCACTAGGCCCTAAACTGAGACTAGTCTCTCAAGTTTTACTGCAATCCAAACCCGGATCACTATGCCTTAAACCGATACTCCTATCTTAGGCTTTACCATGTATCTCACCAAAACTAGTCAAGGGATTCCTAAGCCTTTGGGAATGAACCTTAAGACCACCTCCACCCCAGATTCTGAAACCCATATGGAAAACCAAAGCTTAAAACTGAGATAAACATCCCAACATACCATGGCATCCAGAAAAAAGCAAGGCTAGGCTAAAAACCACTGTCATAACCTGGCAAAACCATGCCACCGACAACAAGAGAACCATAGACTAACATGCACATCCATGCATGTCCAAACCAACAAGGAAATCAAACATGAAAAAGTTTACCTTGCAATTATTCCTGTTGAAGTTGCTTGATCCTTCTTTTCCTTCCTTGATCCTTTCTTTCCTTCCTTTCCCTTTGCTTGCTTTTTCTTTCTTGCTCCAAAGCTAGAGTGCTCCAAGAAAAATCTAAGTGACCAAGAATGCGAGAGAGAGAGAATAATGAGAGAGCTCCAAACTTGAACTGAAAAAAGGTTACCAATTGATCCTCATAAGCCTTTTTATTAATGAGGCCTCTAATTTCTTCATTTTCCATTATTTTCCTTTAATTTCCTCCTCACATGCAACCTGTGACCTTTCACCTTACTTTTCTCCTAATTTCTTTTATTTTCATAAATAAATGTGCCAAAATGCCTTTTTTCCTTTTAATTCCTTTGCCTTATCCTTTGCCAATTTTCCTTAGCCAAAACACACATCTAGTGATGCCCACTATGATATCTTTTCCCAACATTCAGCTTGGAATAAGTGTCCTTTAATTGTGGTCTTATTTTTCCTTTATTAACTTTTATTACATGAATTTTCACCAGGGTTGTTATAGAACCCTCCCCCTTGGGGAACACCATCTGCGGTGTTAAACCACACCATGACCTCAGCAAAACCACTAAAAATAAAACATACTACCCATGGATCTTTATAACTTAGCTCATTGTAGTATTTACAATGAAAGACCTGCTCAAAAGAAAAACATCATGACAACATGACAATATAACAACCATAATAACATGACACCATACCTCTTATTGGAGCTTTATAACTTATCTCATGGTGGTATTTACATCCATATATATATATATATATATATATACATACATACATACATATACCAAAACATCAGCAAAACATATGCCAAACATATACCAAACATCAAACAAAAACTGCTTTGCCTCAACTACCGAATAATGAAGGATACAGGGCCCACATTTGATCTGTCATCTCCTATGTAGGTTCTTCAGGCCCAAAGTGCTTCCACTACACCTTAACTTTCTCTATGGCTTTGTTCCTAAGCATGAGATGTTTCTACTGCAGTATGCATTGAGGCACCAATTGGAACTCTCCTTCTTGCTCCACCTGCAACACAGAGCAATCAATAACATGATAAACATCCTTTATATACTTCTTAAGCAATGAAATATGGAAAAAATCATGGACTTTAAATGTTGGAGGTAGTGCAAGTCGATATGCCATTGGTCTAATCCTCTCAAGGATCTCAAAAAGCCCAAAATACCATGGTGCCAACTTGTCACATGAACCAATCCTTGAAGAGATTTTCTTGGGCTTGATGCACAAATACACATGCTCCCCAACCTAAAGCTCCTTGAATACCCTACGTTGATCCACATAACTCTTCTTTCTATCTTGTGCTTCCTTTATATTCTTCTTTACAACCTGCATTTCCTGCTCCATTTCTGCCAACATATCTAGTCCAATAAGTACCCTGTTCACTGGATCACTCCAGTTGATGGGAGTGTTACAACTCCACCCATACAATGCCTCGAAAGGACTCATCCTCAAAGACTCCTGATAATAATTGTTGTATGTGAACTCAACAAATGGAATATAGTCCTCCCAATTCCTATGCTGGTGCATCACCTACATCCTCAACATATCCTACAAGATCTTGTTGACCCTCTCTGTCTGTCCATCTGTATGCAGATGATAAGTTGTAATAAAGGCCAACTATATACCCAAACTTGCAAATATATCCTTCTGGAACTTGGAAGTGAACTTTTCATCCTTGTCTGACACAATCTTCTTCAAAACACCATGCACTCTCACTATCTCTCAAATGAACACCTGTGCTACCTCACTTGCTGAATATGTAGTCTTTATTGGAATGAAGTGAGCTACCTTGCTCAACCCGTAAACCATGGCCGTAACAAAATAATGTTGCCTCACTGTCCTTGGAAGACCTATAATGAAATCCATGGAAATGACCTCCCATTTCCATTCTAGAATCGCTATCACCTGTAGTAAAACCCCTGGATGCTTACATTCCGCCTTTACCTACTGAAAATATAAATATCTAGCCACGATCTCTGCCATTTCCTTTTTCAGATTCAGCCAATATTATAACTTTTTTACTGCCTTTAATGTCTTCTGATATCATAGATGACCCAAGTATGGCTTTGCATGAAACTCCCTCAAGATAAGCTTCTTGAACTCACTGCAATTTGGCACATAGATCCTATCTCTAAATCTCACCAAACCGTCTATCGTGAGATGATAGTCTGCATCCCGATCACCTGTACCTGTACCTTCACCTATATCTACACTTGTACCTGTGCTCTGTTGTAACCTATGCATAATCTCCATGTATTTTTCATCTCGATGTCCTACCTGCAAGATCCTATCCTATAACCTTGTCCCATAAGAGCTCATGACTTTTATATGATTTACCTATACCTTCCTACTAAAAGCATCTACAACCCAATTCTCCTTCCCTTTGTTGTATCTGATCTCGAAGTCGAACTCACTAAGGTTGGCGAACCATTTAGCTTTCCTGGCATTTAAATTCCATTGGTCAAACAAATACCTCAACCCACTATGATCGCTCATCAATGTAAACCTCCTACCAAGAAGATAGTGCTTCCACATCTTCAATGCATGTATAATCGTTGCTAACTCAAGATCATGCATCTGATATTTCTGCTCATTCTCATTCATTTTTTGTGACTCGTAGCACACTACCTATCCTTCTTGCATGATAACTCCACCAAGTCCTCTCTTGCAAGCATATTTACACACTACAAACTCCTTATTTGGATCCATAATATTTAGCACTGGTGCATGTATCAACAAATCCTTAAGCTGCTCAAAACTATCCTCACATTCTTCTGTCCATTCGAACTTCTTACCTTTATGCTGCAATGATGTGATAGGATATGCAATGCATGAGAAGTTCCTGATGAACATCCTGTAGTAACCTGCCAATCCCATGAATGATCTCACCTCATCCACATTCTCAGAAGCTACCCACTCCATGGTAGCCCTTATCTTCTCTGGATCCATTGTTATGCCATCCTTGGAGAGAACATGCCCCAAATAATGTACCTCAGTCTAAAATAAGTTGCACTTGCTATGTTTAGGTTATAACTAATTCTCTCTTAGAAATTTCAACATTGTTGCTAAATGCTCGACATGTTCTTCCTCATTCTTATAGTATACTAGTATGTCATCAATGAATACAATAACAAACTTGTCTAGATAAGGAAACAACACACTATTCATCAAACACATAAATGTAGTTGGAGCATTAGTCAAACCGAATGGAACAACAACAAAACCATAATTCCCATACGTGGTCTTGAAAGTAGTCTTGAAGATATCCTCTTCCTTGATGCGTACATGATGGTATTCCGAACTCAAGTCGATCTTAGAGAACATTGTTGTTCCCTTCAACTAATCAAACAAATCATCAATCCTTGATAATGGGTACATGTTCTTGATCGTTACCTTATTCAGCTACCTATATTCAATGCACAATTTAAGAGTACCATCTTTCTTCTTTACAAAAAACACTGGTGCACCCTGTTATCACAAAATCACTACTGAGGGCTGCAACCAAGCAAGATTTCATGTAACTCTTTCAACCTAACTTTAGATCAAAGATTAGCCTCTTTGATCAGAGAGGGCTCTCTCACAAACTCTTAATAAAAATCCTTCACTACAACAGATGGCTAACTCTTTACTCATTCATGAAAGCAAAAGCTGGTTGGATACATATCAAACTGGTCTTCATTGGGCTATGGAGTCTCATACACTAAGTAAACAAGAAAACATAGTCATTTCATGGAAGTCAAGGCTCTTTGCATTAAATGTCCAAACATATTCCATAAAAACCACAGCTTGCCAAATACACAGGAAGTCAGAGCATAGGATATGAATTCTGAGTGATTGTACTATAACAAGGCTGTAAAAGAACATATAATATAAAACACCACCATTATATTTGAACACAATAATCCATCGAGAATCTTGAGAAGAAATCAACACTATTTTACTATTACTGTCACAAGTCTTACAATGGCCCAAATAACTCTGTTTTTGTATAAAATGTCCAACCTCTATTACATCCTAGTTTTCACCATATATAGGAAAACCCCAAACTATCCCTATCTTGAGTCTCCTCAACAAGCATGAAGGGAGAACTCGATGATCTACCATTAATTACCCTTATCTATTTCTAAACCAACTCATTAATTACAAAAGTGCTGAGCTATGATTACATAAAGTCCTAATCAAACTAAAACACTAATTCCTTTCTCCTCGTAATATGATTCTTCTTGGATGCTGGACAGCTGTATGATTTCTGTTATGGCTAAGATATGTTAAGGGAACATTCACCGAGCAAGCTGGTCTCGGATGCTAGCTGTATAGACAGCTTATTAATTGATAAAAATGATCACCCTATATCCACGGTCCCCTGTCTTCCATTCCTCTTCATCATTTAAAAACCACACTCCAAGTTCTTTAAACCTTCAATTAACAACGCATAATCACCATATGCCATATGATCTGGATGCCTCGTGGATTAAACAGGTGTACCAACTAGAAATCCCGGTAACCCTACCAGAACCCTAGTAACTCGGTCATAAAGTGCCTTTTAGAAAACTTTATCAAAGAACAAACTATTTCACTTTCCCTTCAAAACTTACACCTGTCACTATTTGAGCTGCTATGAAATCCATGTATGATCTCCCTCCTGTGTTTGAGACCTTCTTTTTAACATTCGCTGACCTCATCATCAAAATTCATTGTTTTTCCACAAAACCTGCTGTAGATGTCAAAACAGAACCTATGTATCTTGAAGCGTTTTCTGCTTAGATTCATGATCTCTTCAGACATCTGTACAGCTGTTAGGAGCCTAAATAGTTTTAAAAAGATGAAGCTTGCTTCTGTCATTACATATCACAGCAAACTTGATTAGCATCAAACCAATAAAAAGCTTCATAAATCCCAACTGGAGCATAAAGTCACTGCAATATTCCTTGCTGTCTTCAATAACCCCTGAATTTTCAGTTTCCATATTTCTTTTGTATGCATATGCCAATCTCCAGTGGCGTCCATGTTCACCGATTACAAAAGCATCAAATGCTTTCAAGGGAAATAAATACATGAATCAAATTTTCTAGCCGAAAAAGGCCAGAGTACTTACACACATGTAATTATAAGGCTAATGCTTTTCATTTTCTTCGTTAGACCCACATCAGTCCCAGATGTAGCACTAGCTGAGCGCTTTCTCACATAGCTTTCATGAAGTGGTTTAGGAATTTGATAGGAGAACTGTGAAAGATTTATTCTCTGCTCTTCGAATGAAATTTAGATGTTGAACCCTTCAGAATGTGTCACAGTAAAACATCCTTCACGCTGCTTCATGTTTTCTTCCTCTAACAACTGTACTTCTTAAAACATCTAAAACTTGTTGAGATACAACAACTCCCGGAGTTTTTAGTCTACCACGGACTGTTGTCACAGGTAGTTGCTGGCATTGGGATGCAGATTTGAAAATGAAACTCACCACAACAGCAAAGGGTTTGTCATTTGTATCCATCAGCAACTCCAGAACTTGAAACGGAATGTGTTCCTGGATACCATTCCCAATTTGTAGCTTACTTAACGCGGCATGAACAGGTAACCACAGCTCAAGCTCTGTATCTGGTTTTTGAAGTCGATCCAATAATGCTTAAGCAGCCAATGAATGTTCTGAAATGACTATCAACTTCGTCACCAAAGCAATAATATCTGGTTGCAAATGTTTTGGAGCCTTATCTAAAACAAGAGCAATTTTCTGAGTTGATTGTGGCCTCTGTCTCGGTTCTGGACCACCGCGGGGAACTACACCATCGAGTGCCTTGAGAGAATTGACAATCAACCCTAATAGCTCTTCAGATTGCTCTGGCCATTTTGTCTCTTGCTTTTGATTAGAATTGTTCACTCTCGAAGACTCTTGTGCAGTTGATTCTAGAGGTGATGAAACAGGCCAAACTGCAACCTTTCCCGCAGACACTGTTGCTAGTAAGTCAGTGCTTTGCACTGCTTGCTCCATCCATCCCAACATCAAGGCGTTGATCTACAGGATTATTTAGAGATTCCAGTGTTCCATTTTTCCCTCTTAACTCAACAACAGTTCTGTTAGTTGCAGTTCCATTATTATCCAAAATGCTTCTTGACCTTTCAGAAGCATCATTGCATTTTTCCTTTCTGATGGCTGACAGCATTTCACCATTATATCTAATAGTAAATGGACAATTGCTTGTTGTAATACTTTAACACCTGTTTTGCAAAATCCATAGATCAGAGCATTGTATGCAACAACACCAGAGTTATATCCTTTAGTCAGCATTAGACCTTTAAGCACATCAACCTCATCCACAGCAGTTGTAGCCAGTGTACAATAGGCACGCTAGGATTTGGGCCTCCACTGAAAACTCGAGCAAATCCTCAATTTCGTAGCACGCTACAAAATCACCTAATAGGTAGCGCTGCGAAACTGCTAAAAATGAATTCAGGCGCTGCGAAAACACCCAGTCTTTAAGCTAGGCTAAAATTTTTTGGCAACAACATTTTCAGTGATAACAGTGGCTCCACTTGGGATAGTGTGCCCTTGTGGTGCACTAAGAACCTGCAGCTCCAGTGCCTTATAGAATTTATTTGACAAACAGAAACTTGCTTGACCAGCATGACTGTAGGAGAAAGAAAGCTACATCTACTGAAAAAGAAAAATGCTCAGTTAACCTTGAGCTTATTTGCATTTACCTACCTACCTACCCTAACAATTCAAACTTCCCTCAGCTCAATCAATATGAAACTTCCAATGCAGCCAATCATTTGTCTCATCTGATATTTGATTTCTTTGACTGTCCCGGAGTTCAGAGCCAATGTGATAGTGTGATGATCGCTGCCACTGAAATTGTCTCTGACTGTATCGGATTTCAGAGCCAATGTGATAGTGTAATGATCGCTGCCACTGAAATTGTCTCTGATCTTCATAGGAAAACTGAAACACTGGAGAGTAAAACTCTTCCATGTAATCAGCTATAGGATCCCAGAACACATGATCAGCTTGTCCTTCCTTGAAACTTTCCAGCTGTGCAAACTGATCTTCAACCACAGTGTTCAGTTCCTCAATCGTGAAAGAGAGAGGAACCAGCATAGTCTCCTTGCGTTCAGCCATAAAATATTTCTGAGAATAATAATCATGATCAGGAAAACTGTATGCCTGAATTTGTCCTTCTAAACCTTCAATTTCTTTCTCAATATCTTTGGCAAATTCATCAAAAAATTTCATCTTATCCTCTGACTTGCAGTCAAAGGATTTCAGATATGAGGATAAGGACAAAGAAAAAGATTCATTTGTTTCTTCTTTACTATGATCATTATTCCATTGTTTAAAACCTTCAACTGAGGGAGAGTCTGCCACCACCTCTGTCCTATCTGTCCATTCCTCCAAAAACATAAGCCAAAGGTCTTGAAATGACTTAATGGATTCGGCAGGCAAGCATTCAACCCACTGTTTGCATTTCTCTTGAAGTGAATCATAGAATAACATAATGCAAACATCCTCATGTTTAACTCTAAGAAGCTGTGTAAATTCACAAAAATCTGATATATGATTCAAGGTTAAACTTAAATCCTCTCCGTTGAATTTTGGACCATTCCTTAGAAAGTATGCATCCTTGGGAAAATGATTTGGGAAACCATGAATTCCTGAGAAATCTATGCATGCATACCTTGAACAAAGAAGAGCAGCTTCTGGGTCTTTCATAACTCCAGTGGAATCACCATGAATATATAAACCTTGAATTCTTCAACAATGGAGTCGCCAAGGTAGTTTTGCAGCCTTGAAAATCATTTGAACTCCTGCTACCTTCAGAAATTCAATCTTAAGCTCCCGGCAGACGCACCAAAATGTTATCACAAAATCACTACTGAGGGCTGCAACCAAGCAAGATTTCATGTAACTCTTTCAACCTAACTTTAGATCAAAGATTAGCCTCTTTGATCAGAGAGGGCTCTCTCACAAACTCTTAATAAAAATCCTTCACTACAACAGATGGCTAACTCTTTACTCATTCATGAAAGCAAAAGCTGGTTGGATACATATCAAACTGGTCTTCATTGGGCTATGGAGTCTCATACACTAAGTAAACAAGAAAACATAGTCATTTCATGGAAGTCAAGGCTCTTTGCATTAAATGTCCAAACATATTCCATAAAAACCACAGCTTGCCAAATACACAGGAAGTCAGAGCATAGGATATGAATTCTGAGTGATTGTACTATAACAAGGCTATAAAAGAACATATAATATAAAACACCACCATTATATTTGAACACAATAATCCATTGAGAATCTTGAGAAGAAATCAACACTGTTTTACTATTACTGTCACAAGTCTTACAATGGCCCAAATAACTCTGTTTTTGTATAAAATGTCCAACCCCTATTACATCCTAGTTTTCACCATATATAGGAAAACCCAAAACTATCCCTATCTTGAGTCTCCTCAACAAGCATGAAGGGAGAACTCGATGATCTACCATTAATTACCCTTATCTATTTCTAAACCAACTCATTAATTACAAAAGTGCTGAGCTATGATTACATAAAGTCCTAATCAAACTAAAACACTAATTCCTTTCTCCTCGTAATATGATTCTTCTTGGATGCTGGACAGCTGTATGATTTCTGTTATGGCTAAGATATGTTAAGGGAACATTCACCGAGCAAGCTGGTCTCGGATGCTAGCTGTATAGACAGCTTATTAATTGATAAAAATGATCACCCTATATCCACGGTCCCCTGTCTTCCATTCCTCTTCATCATTTAAAAACCACACTCCAAGTTCTTTAAACCTTCAATTAACAACGCATAATCACCATATGCCATATGATCTGGATGCCTCGTGGATTAAACAGGTGTACCAACTAGAAATCCCGGTAACCCTACCAGAACCCTAGTAACTCGGTCATAAAGTGCCTTTTAGAAAACTTTATCAAAGAACAAACTATTTCACTTTCCCTTCAAAACTTACACCTGTCACTATTTGAGCTGCTATGAAATCCATGTATGATCTCCCTCCTGTGTTTGAGACCTTCTTTTTAACATTCGTTGACCTCATCATCAAAATTCATTGTTTTTCCACAAAACAGCATTCTACAGCAGTTTCGTAGCGCGCTACGAAACTGCTGTAGATGTCAAAACAGAACCTATGTATCTTGAAGCGTTTTCTGCTTAGATTCATGATCTCTTCAGACATCTGTACAGCTGTTAGGAACCTAAATAGTTTTAAAAAGATGAAGCTTGCTTCTGTCATTACATATCACAGCAAACTTGATTAGCATCAAACCAATAAAAAACTTCATAAATCCCAACTGGAGCATAAAGTCACTGCAGTATTCCTTGCTGTCTTCAATAACCCCTGAATTTTCAGTTTCCATATTTCTTTTGTATGCATATGCCAATCTCCAGTGGCGTCCATGTTCACCGATTACAAAAGCATCAAATGCTTTCAAGGGAAATAAATACATGAATCAAATTTTCTAGCCGAAAAAGGCCAGAGTACTTACACACATGTAATTATAAGGCTAATGCTTTTCATTTTCTTCGTTAGACCCACATCAGTCCCAGATGTAGCACTAGCTGAGCGCTTTCTCACATAGCTTTCATGAAGTGGTTTAGGAATTTGATAGGAGAACTGTGAAAGATTTATTCTCTGCTCTTCGAATGAAATTTAGATGTTGAACCCTTCAGAATGTGTCACAGTAAAACATCCTTCACGCTGCTTCATGTTTTCTTCCTCTAACAACTGTACTTCTTAAAACACCTAAAACTTGTTGAGATACAACAACTCCCGGAGTTTTTAGTCTACCACGGACTGTTGTCACAGGTAGTTGCTGGCATTGGGATGCAGATTTGAAAATGAAACTCACCACAACAGCAAAGGGTTTGTCATTTGTATCCATCAGCAACTCCAGAACTTGAAACGGAATGTGTTCCTGGATACCATTCCCAATTTGTAGCTTACTTAACGCGGCATGAACAGGTAACCACAGCTCAAGCTCTGTATCTGGTTTTTGAAGTCGATCCAATAATGCTTAAGCAGCCAATGAATGTTCTGAAATGACTATCAACTTCGTCACCAAAGAAATAATATCTGGTTGCAAATGTTTTGGAGCCTTATCTAAAACAAGAGCAATTTTCTGAGTTGATTGTGGCCTCTGTCTCGGTTCTGGACCACTGCGGGGAACTACACCATCGAGTGCCTTGAGAGAATTGACAATCAACCCTAATAGCTCTTCAGATTGCTCTGGCCATTTTGTCTCTTGCTTTTGATTAGAATTGTTCACTCTCGAAGACTCTTGTGCAGTTGATTCTAGAGGTGATGAAACAGGCCAAACTGCAACCTTTCCCGCAGACACTGTTGCTAGTAAGTCAATGCTTTGCACTGCTTGCTCCATCCATCCCAACATCAAGGCGTTGATCTATAGGATTATTTAGAGATTCCAGTGTTCCATTTTTCCCTCTTAACTCAACAACAGTTCTGTTAGTTGCAATTCCATTATTATCCAAAATGCTTCTTGACCTTTCAGAAGCATCATTGCATTTTTTTCCTTTCTGATGGCTGACAGCATTTCACCATTATATCTAATAGTAAATGGACAATTGCTTGTTGTAATACTTTAACACCTGTTTTGCAAAATCCATAGATCAGAGCATTGTATGCAACAACACCAGAGTTATATCCTTTAGTTAGCATTAGACCTTTAAGCACATCAACCTCATCCACAGCAGTTGTAGCCAGTGTACAATAGGCATGCTAGGATTTGGGCCTCCACTGAAAACTCGAGCAAATCCTCAATTTCGTAGCACGCTACAAAATCACCTAATAGGTAGCGCTGCGAAACTGCTAAAAATGAATTCAGGCGCTGCGAAAACACCTAGTCTTTAAGCTAGGCTAAAATTTTTTGGCAACAGCATTTTCAGTGATAACACACCCCAAGGTGATACTCATGGCCTAATGTATCCCTTGTCAAGCATCTCCTTTAACTGCAACTTAAACTCTACCAACTCAGGTGTTCTCATCATGTAAGGTGCTTTTGATGTTGGAGTTTCCCTTGGCACCAACTCAATAGAAAAGTCTACCTCCCTATGAGGTGGCAAATCTGTAATTTCCTTAGGAAGTACATCCTGAAACTACTGCAAAACTGGGTACCTGCTTAACACATTCGCATCCTCAACCTCCTTACCCTTGTCACTAGAAATGTGTACTGCAAACATCACACAACCTTTTTTACAACTACACTTAGCCTGCATAGCTATAACCATCCTCATTGATGTAGGATTTTTCTTTCCCTCCAAAGTCCTCTTTTCCCCACTATCATCCACATACTCAATGGCCTTATCAAAGCAATCCACTTCGATTCTGTGAATTTATATCCGATCCATACCCAAAAGAATATTATACGATCCCAATGGCAATACATTCAAGTGTGCGGCCATAGGCATACCATTTAACTCAAATGTGCAAGCTCTTACCCAATGGTGAACTCGCTTCTTTGTACCTGTAGCCAACTCTACCAACCAAGATTTTACATGCACTTCCTTCCTCAAACCACACTTATCCACTAGGTCAGGATTAATATAACTATAGTTAGATCTAGGATCAATCAAAATAGAAACAACTTGATCAAAAAGCTTATCGTCCATCTCAATGATCGATGCCTAATGATCCACCTGCCTGTTGTCCATAGCTGCATAGATCCAAAGAATGCTATGAACAACATCACCAACTATATGTGCCTCTCGAGCATTGTAGATCTGGGGTCTACCACCACTCTAATAATGTTGAAAATCCCTCTTACAATGATCCTTACCAGATATAAAACACTGCAATGCTTCCCTACCACCGCCTCTAGCCTGCTTCTCTCCACGTCCCTTCTCAACTGTATTGAGCCTCTTGTAAGGAACTTCATTTTCTTTCTCACTTGCACCTTGAGGTCTTCCTCTCTTTGGTGGCTGTTTTGATTTAGCTTTCTCATTTTTTTTTCAAGTCATTCTTAGGCTCAACTTTGCACTTCAACTATTCATAAAAATGTTTCAACTTTCGGATGGCCTCCTCCAACGATCTAGGCTAATCGAACTCAAATTGGTCTCTGTATGAAGCTAGAAATCCACTGATGAATATTTGAACCTTGGAATTATCCTTTTTGAGGTAAGTTACATACCTCAACAACTCCACAAACCTTCTAGTATACTCATCATCTATCATAGAACCCATCCGCAACTCAAAAAACTCCTTAGCCCTGTCATCATAGTACCTCTCCAACAAGTACTTCTTCTTGAAGAGAATTTCAAATTCATGCCAAGTCAAATCATCCTTATGTATACCTTTGACATTCTTCATGTCTTCCCACCAAATATCTGCTTTACCTCCGAGACTAAAAGTGGCTATCTTTTCTTTCATGTTTTCTGAATAATCATGCAATCGAAAGAATTTCTTCATATCAAGCAACCTTGGCTCTACATCCTACAATTTCTTCATTTCTCTATCAAAGGTAGGTGGATTTTATTTCTTAAACTCATCTAGCAAGTATCCCCTATCACTCCTCCTGTAAGGATGATAACGATGACAATCATGATGCCTATCAGAGCCAAAACTGGAATAGTACATGTGTCTATCACCTCTCCTATCTGGAGTGTCCAACAACCTGCCATCTCTAGCCATGTAAAATATATCTGAACTGTGTCTACAAAGAGACCTACTGCCATATGCCCCATTAGTTATGTCCTCATGTCCATGGATGATCCGAAGTGGCCCCTATTTTTGCAATTCTGACGAACTCTAAAGTAGTATCGCATTCACCTCTGCTTGTTTCTCTTGTGCCTGCATGATTTTGTAATTTTATGCTTTGCAACTCCTTATTTCTTCCTTCAGGCTTCTCAATGTGTCTACCAAGTCAGATGAGTGCACCACACCACAATGCCCATATGATGCATAAGTAGATTCTATGTAGTCTACCACATTACTAGCCATCTGATCTCTTTCCTGCAAGGGATAATATGTCAACTAAACCAAATCACAATAAACCAACATACCTTCGCATAATTCGGGGAGGATACCTTGTCTACAAGATCATCAAATCAGCCTGATACATGTATAACCTAAACATAATAGAATATATACACATATCGAATACATGTATCAACACATAACATCATTCAAGTTAGGGTCCAACCATCAATGCAAATCCATATCAACAATGCATGCTATGACTTCATGCATGACAACAACCATTACTCCATTGTACACATTGCCACATGCAACTATCAACATGCATAAGCAATGCCTAATCAACTACACATACATGTAAGCGCAGGTAGTCAAGCATAAGCGATCAATTCTTGTAACCAACCTACAAGACTGATACATGTAATCAAATAACCAAGAATGTAACTTAACGTACAAGGATGTAACCAAGTTGCATATAATCATGTAACTAGTGATATACTTCTGAAAATTCATTCCACAAAATCAACATCAAGTTCATCATGACAACCTTACTACAATCATGATCAATCATTATGTAATGCAACAAGCACATGGAATGCAAGTGTAAGAGACAGACATGCAACTGACATGAATGCATGACCAACACATTCACCCAAGGAGAGCACGATCATGCTTTGATACCAATCTGTAACACACCCTCCTCCTAGGTCCACCCAAGCAACTGACCAGTCGGGGTAAACATGCGACAAGAGAGGTCACGATAAGGGAGTCAACTTCCTTGGTGACCTTAAGGAAATGGAATCGACGAAACATATCACACAAACCCATCCACATCAGCAACAACACCCTCAGGAGACATGTCAACCACTTAGACATCTTGTCCCCGAGTCTCACTAATTATTTAAATCTTTTAACCCCTGGTCACTCTCATGCTATAGGAAAGACAATGTCTAGAAGCCAAACTTGCTCTCACAGGCCTATGTTCCAGCATCCATGGACTCTTTTTAGCATACCTGAGCTAGCGTCCCCAAGATTTGAGCCAATTTTCCAGCTTAGAATCCCAACCTTTGCCTACAATTTGTGACAACCTCTAGAATCCATCAAAGACATGATGACAAGAAAAAAAAATCAAAATTCAACCTCAGGACTAGGGTTGAGCATCCCCAACCGAGAATGACATTATGTCAAACACTTGGCATCAATGTAACCTACAAGTCTAGGATACAAGATAAAGCCTAATGGTTGAAAATACTTATGAAACATAACCAGAAGGATCACCTCGTTATCCATTGAACTGTTATAACATCAATTAGGTCTTGCATCCATCCATTTAACAATTACAATTAAATACATGAAATAACCATGACACGAACTAGTCATATAACCATGCTTACAACCAGCATAAAAGAATTTAAATATCAGAGATATGACAACCATTAAATCCACATATAAAAAAGTGAAAAAGTAAGAGAACTTAGCTTTTATTAATCATAGGAAAATCTAACCAGGTTTGGGACTTCCACGTACCACCTGACCATAGACATGGATGAAACAAATCTCTCTTTCAACTAGTCACCCTCATGCAATGTTCCAAGCATGAATGTGGGATCTCATAGAACAACCAATCCAAGAACAACCAAGGGAATCTAGAGGTTAAACCACGTCCACCCTCATCAAATCGTGATCACACCAAAACTGGTGCTCCAATAACAACCGAACCAAACTTGGAATGCCATTTGGAATCCATCATTATCCTTGAGGAATTTTTCGTCTCCTTGTCTCTCAAGATTTACCACAATCCAATCCAAAATCACTAGGCCCTAAACTAAGACCAAACTCTTAGGCTTTATCACAATCCAAACCCGGATCACTAGGCCCTAAATAGATACTCCTATCTTAGGCTTTACCGTGTATCCCTCCAAAATGTTCATGGGATTTCTAAGCCTTTGGGAATGGACCTTGAGACCACCTCTGCCCTGAATTCTGAAATCCATCCAAAAAAGAAAAGCTTGAAACCGAGATAAACATCCTAACATACCATGGCATCCAGAAAAAGGCAAGGCTAGGCTGAAAACCACTGTCATAACCTAGAAAAACCATGCCACTGACAATAAGAGAACCATACACCAACACTCAAACCCATGCATGTCCAAACTAGCAAGGAAATCACACATGAAAAAGGTTACCAGCAAGTATTCCCATTGAAGCTGCTTGATCCTGCTTTTCCTTCCTTTCCCTTTGCTTGTTTTTCCTTTCTTGCTCCAAAGCTAGAGTGCTCCAAGAAAACTCTAAATGTCCAAGAGTGAGACAGAGAGAGAATAATGAGAGAGCTCCAAACTTGAACTAACAAAAGGTTGCCAATTGATCCTCAAAAACCTTTTTATTAATAAGGCCTCTAATTTCTTTATTTTCCATTATTTTCCTTTAATTTCCTCCTCGCATGCAACCTATGACCTTTCACCTTACTTTTTTCCTAATTTCCTTTATTTTCATAAATAAATGTGCCAAAAATGCCTTTTTTCCTTTCAATGCCTTTGCCTTTTCCTTTACCAATTTTCCTTAGCCAAAACACACATCTAGTGATGCCCACTAGGATATCTTTTCCCAACATTCAACTTGGAATGAGTGTCCCTTAATCGTGGTCTTATTTTGCCTTACATGAATTTTCACCAGGGTTGTTACAGTGAGAATGATAAATTTGTGGTGAAGTTACTTGGATGATATAACAACCTTATCAAAGTCTAATGAGGAACACTTGCAATATTTGCAACACACATTTGATAAGTGTAGGAAGTATGGTTTGTCCTTGAACCCAAAGAAGTCTGAATTTTCCCTCAGAGAATGCAAACTATTGGGGCATATAGTCTCAAGAAAAGGAGTGAAAATTGACCTCGAAAGGATTGAAGCAATTAGTACGATCTCTTTTCCAAGAAACAAAAAGGAGATACAGGTCTTCTTAGGAAGGATAAAATTTTTGTTGAGGTTTGTGCTCAATTATGTTGAGATTGTAAAGGAGATTACAAATATGCTTAAAAGGGAAAGGGAAGCCAAATGGACTACAGAGGCTAGAGAATCATTTTCAAATATTAAAAGGGCCTTTGTAGAGGCTCCAGTCTTGGTTAGCCATGATTACCAAGATCCATTTCTGATCTTTTCTTTTACATCCCCTAAAATTGTTGCAATTGTCTTATTACAAAAGAATGAAGAAGGGAAATAACATTGAGTGGCAATTTTATTGCAAGTACTAAGGGATGAAGAATTAAACTATGGCATCTTACAAAAACAGGCCTATGTTGTGGTTAAGGCCCTGAAGGATTTCAATACCTATGTTTTATAGTCTAAAATAATTTCCTATGTTCCTACAATAGTTGTGAAGGACATTCTCACTCGAGCAGAGAGTGAGGGAAAAAGGGGAAGTGGATAGCCAAAAATCAAGAGTATGACATGGACACCAAGCTAACTAAACTAACAAAGTGGAAGGGTTTAGCCAAGATCTTATTAGAAGAAAACTGTCAAGAAATGGGAATAAATTTATTGGCTGAGATTTTTGGACCAAATGCAGTAGGTGAGGAGGGCCAATCTAGTGAGCAAAGTAATATAATTGCTTATAAATATATTTTCTCAGATTAGTACAAAAGTATTTTCCATTATCTATCATTTATTAGTTGTCCAACATATGTTGATAGAACTAAATATAAGGCTTTAAGAATGAAAGTCCGAAAGTATGTAATAAAAAATGGTGAGTTGTATTGGAAGGATCATGTTGGTGTATTGTTGTTGTGCTTAACTAAAGATGAAATTCCTGAGATTATAAATGAATACCATGGTTGTGCTTGTGGAGGCCATTATAGTTGGAATATTACAACCCATAAGATCATGAAGGTTGGATTTTACTGGCCTACCTTGTTTTTTGATGTTCATAAGCTGGTAAAAGGTTGTAAGGAATGCCAATTTTTTGCTGGGTAGAAGAAGTTAGCTCCACTACCATTGATTCCATTTTTTGTGGAGGAACCTTTTAAACATTGGAGATTGGAATTTATAGTGGAAATCCACCCACCTTCCAATGGAAAACATAAATGGATTTTGACAACTACTGAATAATTTACAAATTTGGTGGAATCCATTCCTACCTGGACTACAATTGATTCAGTGGGCATAAAATTTATTGAAGAAAATATTTTTTCTAGATTTGGTTGTTTGAAGAAGATAGTGATTGATAATGCCTAGGTGCTAAAGTTGTAAAACTTATTGATTTTTTCCATAAGTATAATGTCATACTTGGTCACTCTACCACTTATTATCCACAGGGAAATGGGTTGGTAGAGTCATCAAACAAGATTTTGGTGAGAATTTTAAAGAAAATTATTGCAAAAAATAAGAAACATTATGACTTTTAGCATAAATTCACTCTTCGAGTAAACAGAGTCACAAAATAAATGTCCGCTAGAATCACCATTTGGATTAGTATATGGTACTGCAGCATTGTTCCCTAGTGAATTTGCTAAGTCGGTGTCTAAGTTAATTTAGTATGTAGATGAGGAACCTAATCCATTGACCAGAAGAATAAACCGGTTGTTTGAATTGCGGGAGAACAGAGAGCGGGTGACTCAAAATCTGATTAAGTTCAATACCTTGTTTTAAATAAGATGGTTTTCCATTCATTCTTCACCATTATCATTATCATCGTCACCATTATCATCTCACAACATTTGAGCTCCCACTTGAATTCCATCTTGATTTTGGGTTTTCTGCATATTTGAAAGAAGAACAAGATCATTGAATCGCAAGGACATCAAAAGGACCCATCCCATGGAGGGGGATCTACAGACCCATGTTGTAAATCTTATTGACCAGGTGTTTTAATAAAACTATAATTCATTTGAATTCTTCTATTGGATTATTACACTTTTCTTTATTACTTCTATATGTTTTAGGCTTGTGTTAGATATTTTCTTGCAGGGTTTTCTCATTTTTCTTGCATATCTAAAGCATAAAAGTAGCCACATTTTTTTGTTAAGGTCACTCATCACTAGTGACTTAAGTGAAGTATTTTTGGTACATTTTTCCAAAATATTTACACTAATAGGGACCACAACTTTAATGCCACACCATGCTAATTTATTTGATATAGATCAACAAAGGAGTGTTGGAAACGTTTGAGCACTGGTGAGGGGCGCGGGGTGTGGTGGGGGGCGGGGGTGAATCAGTAGAGTGACTTTTTATACGATTTACCAATTAAAACTTCTTACTGAATCACACACAGTTAATTAGTAGTAACTCAGTAAACAATTGAAAATTTATGCATAATCATAAGCATCAAGTAAGCCATATGAGAAACATATACATGAATGATAACACAAGAAAGCATCAACACAAGAGACGCAAGATATCTTGTGGAAAACCCTTAACGAGGAAAAAACCACCCTTGTTTTTGTTGGGCTGCTATGAATCTTATATTAAGAAAAATATATCTTTTACATATATTTGTTGACTCCCGTTAGCTAGGAGACTTGACCTCATATACAATAGGCCAACACTAATCAATTAGAAGACTCAATTCTACTGATCAACTCAAAAGACTATGTTCTCACATGGATCTATAAACTACCATCTGCCGAAAGTCAACATGATCAACGATCCTCGCCCAACTTTGATTGGATGGAGAAACTATTCCTTTCCCTAAAGCTTCACAATCACATATGATCTCAACTTGATTTAGCTCTATAATATGATCTCTAGCAGCAAGACACCATCAATAGATCAAATAAAAACACCACAAACATATGCTCTTGACACTAGAAAAATAGTGGCCACAAAATAGTATCAAATCGCCAACAAAGTATACTCCAGCATCATGAAAAACTCTCAAAACAATATCTTCTACAATGACCTCAAATATGATCTAAATACTGATGCATTGCTTCAACAATATTTTGCTTTCACTGCCATTAACACTCATACACTGAAGCAATAACTCTCACAACTTGGTTTGAAGAATTTCTCTTTTATGCATCCTTCTCTAAAACACTCTCCTACTCAACCAACCATCAACCAACTCCAAAATGTAGAATATAAAACATGTAGGGAAAAATTCACTTTTGGACTGGGATCAACAACGCACAAAGTTGATTAAATCAAGCCATTATCATCACTACTTGTGCACTTAAGTAATTGACATTCATTGGAGGACTTAATCAGCAATTTCTAACCTTTAGCAATTAATTTAGAAGCTTCCACAAACATACAAGTTGAAATAATCCAAATGTGCATGAGGAATGCTGAGAAATTCTAACTAAAGACACAACCGTATGCAAAAAACTAGTTGATCAAGGTTGCAACTGCATGCACATGCTTATATCCATAAGGTTGGAACCTTTCAACTACATGCATAAGCCTGAATGGTTGTGGTTGGGGCAGAGCATAATGAAAAAAATGAAAACTCAGCTAAGAACCTCTGCCAACTGATTTTTCACCTTCTCCAACTCCTATACATGTCTCTATACCTCCATCACAACCTTTGACACCTCTAAAAATGGATTAAATTGGTCTCCCAAGCGTCACTTCCAAATTGACCTAAAAGGCCAATAAACAAGGGTTGGAAAGAGTACCAACAAGTCCTCTACTCTCCTCTAACACCTGAACAAGTTGCAACACCTCTAAATAGACCTGTAACACCTCTACGACATCATCATCATCGTGAGGCCAAACCATCACTACAACATGCCATCTCCATGAACATAAGCATGAAGACCTAGTATGCCAACTCAAAAAGTGTGGCAACTCAACAACATGGACACCTGAGAAACCGTCTCCAATACCTGTAGCAATATCAACAAATCATCATAACATGTCCTGCAACCATGTTTACTTAGCCTCCAGGTCCTACACTACGTCCAAACACCACTAGTGCATGAAAAACCATCAACCAAACCAATGCCATCATCTGACCATCATGAGTGTGACATCATATAGTTGACATCAATGGCAACACGACCAACTTAATGTCAACTCAACCAAATACAACCATACTACAAGGAAGGAATCAACACATCAACTAGGTTACACATGGTTGACATCAATGCCAACATGAGCTAGCTTCCACCATGAAACCAATGCCAACATTATCTATTTGCAATCATAAATGCCATAATTCCAACAAGGAGAGGTCACTTGAGGCCCCCTAAAACCATCTGAACTATAAAAATGGAGATGGGGAGGAGCATCTGATTTTTTATATTGTGTGTACACCAAATGTTCACAACCTTTTTTGAAAGTCACTCCATTGATCCATGATCTACTCAAACTAACGGTGGAAAAATTACCCCCACCCCAAATTTTTAAACATTAATTAGGGGAGATCTAAATTCTTTTTCCATCCCATGTGGTCGATTGAAAATAGTCCATTTGGCCACTTGAAAATTCCAAATCCACCTTCCACTCTCATCTTCTTATGCTACCATGTCATTTACATGGCCACATGTACCTTCTAGTTGTCTACACATTGTTGTTACCTGCCACATCAAGGTGCCACCTATACTTCCACGTGTTTCAGCCTACTTCTCACTACTTTTTCTTTTTTGTGCACATTTTTTATATCGAGAGGTTTGATAAGAATTTAGGTTTTGATTATTGATCCCCTTGTGACCAGGAGCTATGACAGATGACCTTTCCACTTCATCACTCCTCGCTCGTCACACTCATTCCAATAGATGGAATTTTATTCTTTGTGTATTCTGATAGATGCATGAGTGCTTATACTATGCTCCCTAAGACCAAGGGTTATGATAGGGGGCCTTGCCACCCCACTTCTTTCTAGTCATCATGCTCATTGCCTTGTCACTCCATCACTCACCACTCACTTTGATGTGAGCAAGTTATTTAATTCAAGTGGTCCAATGAGCACGTGGGTGCTTTTTTCCACGATCATTATGACCAGGTGTTGTGACTAGTAGCCTTGCCACTCCACTCCCCATCGAATGTCACTCTCCTCATGAGCTTTCACTTTTCATTTTGTTTTGCATCGATCTGTTGAGGTGGAACCATTCCAAAACCATGAGCCTTATGAACTATGACTAAACTTCAACCCAAGATTTGTTTTCATTACTTAGGGGTTAGGATAAGTACCATATATCATAGGAAATATCTCTATGAGGGATATCTAACCAAACACTTAGATTCTTCATTTAAACTAAGGAATTGAGGAATAAATTCATTTAAATATAGGTTACTCAACAAACAACCAAATGGCATCATAAGCTTAGCATACTGTTAACCAAGACATCAATGACACCATAGGTGTCATGAATGCTAAAAATTCTCCCCCTGAACTTGACATCATTGACTTTACTTGACATCATTAACAACAAATAGCAACACCACTAGACATCTACTTAGTCATTGATGATCTTGGGCTAGACTCCACCTACCTGCTTTCTGGCTATTCTTCTTATTCTCCTATTGTCTACGTATTCCCCCCCTTAATTAATGATAAAGGGCATACACTTCCCTTGAGCTAATGCATATTATTTCATTTAACCCCCCTTGTCACTAGCATACTTCTTGGTTTAAATCAATGGGCCACTCCACCTTGCAAGAAGGAAATTACACCTATGTTTTATCTAATATATTCAAAACTTTCTCTGGTAGAGGTTTGGTAATTATGTATGAAATTCGTTCTTTTGTTAGAATGTACTCCAATATAACATTTAGATTAGCAAATTTTTCTTGAAGAAAGTGATATTTGATAGAAATGTGCTTTGTTTTAGAATGTATAACATGGCTTTAGGGATATTAATAGCACTATTATTGTCACACATGAAGGGCACAAGATGAACACCATTTTCTTGATAATTTTAAGATTTTTCTTCATCTATAAGACTTGATTCAACGTTATGTTGCTGCAATATATTCTACCTCAGTTGTGGATAGAGAAATCGAGGGTTTTTTCTTGCTAAGCCAAGAGATTAGATTGTTGCCTAAAAAGAAGGCCCCCCAATTTGTGCTCTTCTTTTTGTCAACACTTAACACACATCTATATAAGCTATGAGAATAATATTTATCACAAGCCATAATCTGTGTGCCCTATATATATCTAAATATCCTTTTGACTGCATACACATGAGTTTCTTTTGGGCTAGATTGAAATATTCTCACCAAAACTACCGCTTGCATGATATCCGTATATTTCCTTTTGCTTTTGGAGACTTATCATCCTTACTAATATTGCATCATGTTTTCATGGGAGTTCTTATTGATGAACAACTTTCCATACCAAAAATCTTTAATATTTCTTCTAAAAAATAAAATTGTCTTTTCCTAATTGATGAACCTACAAACCGAGGAAGAAGGAAAGTTCTCCTAACATTAACATTTCAAAATTATCTTAGCAAAAAACTTTTGGCTGAGCAAATATTCATCACTTCCAAATATTATGTCATTAATATAAACAACAATAATTAGAAAAAAATCATTTTTAGATTTGATATATAAATTTCTATCATGTGTCCCTTTCTTGAAGCCTTGTTATTGTAAGTATTTGTCCAATCAAGAAAACCATTCTCTCGGTGATTATTTTATTCCATACAAGGCCTTTTAAGTTTGCATACATTATCTAGATTATCTAACAAATGAAACTCTTCCTGCTACTTTATATATATTTCCTCTACAAGTTATCCCTTTAGAAAATTTGATTTTACATCCATATAATAGACCTTGAACTTCTAGTGACTGAAAATGATAAAAACATTCTGATCACCTCCAATCTAGCAACAAGAGAAAAAATTCTTCAAAATATACTAATTCAACCTAGGCATACCCTTTGTACACTAATTTTTCCTTGTTCCTTATAATTTTTCCATCCTCATTTAGTTTGTTCATAAAGACCCATTTTGTGCCAATGACATTTTTACTTATTGGCCTTGGAACTAATTTCCAAGTATGATTTTTGTCAATATGATCTAATTCCTGATTCATGGAATTTACCTAGTGTTATGTTAACTTTCCCAAGAAAAATATTTGGGTTGAATCATAGACAACATGGTAATGTGTGCTTGACTAGAAGTACCTATATGCTTTCTTCTAGTTTAAAATCATACTTCATTATCACCAACAATTTTTTTTTCAAGGTGATTCTTTTGTAGATACTTTGAAGGAGTTTCAAATTAGATCATGTTGTGTATTCTTCTTCTTCCTCTTTTAGTACCCCATGATGTTCATCCTCATAGTCACTATTGATTTCATTAGCTAGACTGATATATTTTGGCTACTTCTCTTTGAGAGGTAAATTTTAATCCACCTTTACATTAATGATTTCAACAAACTTGCACAATATCTTGTTATAGGGTATATATCATTTTCTCTTAGTTGAATATCCTAGATATATTTCCTTATCAATTCTGGAATCAAGCTCATTTATCTTGATGTAGCACTTGTTGCCGAAAAAAATTAAAGTGCTTAACTGAGGATAGTTTTCCATACCACAAATCATAGGGAGTCTTATCATTATTTGGCCATAAGCGTGTTTTATTTAAAATATGAATTATTGTATGAACATATTCAACCCAAAAGCCTTTTGGAATGTTTCTCTCTTCCAACATTTCTCTAGCCAATTTCTGCACTAATTTGTTTTTCCTCTCCACCACACCATTTTTCTACAAGGTGTTTGCAATTGAAAATTGTCTTATTATTCTATGTTCATAAAAATCATCAAATCTCTTGAGGTAAACTCATCACCTCTGGCAGACATTATGAATTTCACGTTACAATAACCTTCCTTTCACCAAGGGCATTGAATACTTTGAACTTATCAAATGCTTCAAAATTTTCCTTTAAAAATGTAACGCAGGTCAAGCTAGTATAATCATCAATGATACACATAAAATATCATTATCCACTTGGGTTTTAAATTATTTAAATTCCATATAAGTCTATATGAACTAGTTGTAGAGGTCTGGTTGATGATTTTTCCTTGGTCTTAAATAATACTTGAATTTGTTTACCAATTTGACACAATTTGCAAATTGTGTTGCTTGGCTTTGAAATATTTGGCAAGTCCTTTATAACTTTCCTTTTGTTTATTTTCACTATATTATCAAAGTTAAAGTCTCCCAATCTTCTGAGCCACAACCAACTCTCATTAAGTTTCCCCAAATAACACTACTCATTTTCTTCTTTGAGTATGTACACATTATTCGAACTTTTCACAACCTTTGCTACTACCTTGCCTATGTTTGTTGATTTTATATCACACCCTTTGGAGTAAAAGGTAACAACATACCCTTGGTCACACATATGAAACACACTTAACAAATTATGTTTGATTCCAACTACGAAAACAACATTCTTAGCCTTTCCTCTTCCAATGTCCAAGATAAATGTGCCTTTTCCCTTGATTTTTCTTGGAGCATCATTACCCAAGGTAACACTACATGTATTATCTTCATAGTAGGGGATATTTATTGAGAAAAAAAATTGACATGATATATTGGGGGATATATAGTGGGTAAACGGTTTTTATATTGGAAGGTATAAAAATGGAGCTCAAAGTTAATGAAAAAATATATAGGGGTATAAAAAATGTTAATGAAAAAATGGATACCTACAATATCTAGTGAAAGTATGGGTTTTTAAAGTTGGGAATGTGTATTGGGTTCATATTGGTAGGGGGTTAAATAATGTGATTTTTAAAGGTATTTTCCAATATGTAGTCAAATTAGTAGGTATTGTTTAATATGCCATGAACACATGTGATATGTCATAGGCTCATTGAATGAAGTCCCCATTATATTCCCATAGTGATAATAATTTACTCTTATCACTAGTCATATATTTGGAGCATCCATTGTCCATATACCTATGACTACCTTGATTTTGGGCATATAAGTCAATACCATATTCTTCTTTTCTTTCTTCTTTTTTCTTAATCCATGTCTTAGGTTCTTCTTGTGTTTTCTTGATTTGAGGATATGATATAATTTTGTTTATTCTACAATTTGCTTCTTTATGTCCATATTTATAATAATTATAGCATTCAATATAATCAAATAAAGGAGAAAAATGATTGTTGTCTATGGGATCATCACTATGTGAATTTATAAAATTTCTATCTCTATTTCTTATAGACCGAAAGGATTCATTTATTTTATTACTAATATTATTAGTTCTAATATAAGCTCTACAATTCATAGTGTTATGAACAAATTATGTATATTAATAACACTAACCATAGAAGATAGTTTAGTACTTGGGTGCAATTTCCCTTTGAGGATATGGTCTTCTAATTATTTGATGGCTTTCTCTTTAATGGAGATAAGACTTCTTTTGATTTCTCGCTTGATCTCTTTGGTTGTTCTAATTGTTGTAATTTTCCTGCTTGTGCAAATATTAAGTTTTATTACTATCCCTTGTTGCATTGTTGTCATTTTATTCTCCTTGTTGCTGTCAAAGTTGACCATCGTTGTCTTTAATTGTATTGTTGCAATTCACTTATTGTTTCTAACTTTTATCATTACTATTGTTACATCCTTTGAGTTATTCAATGAAGTTGATTGATTCTATGTTTTCAACTTTCATTGTGCTCATCTCTCCTTAATTTCCCAAACAAGTCTTGACAAGAGGAGAACACTAAAAATTTAGAATTTCATCTAATTTTTCAGATCCCTTTATATACTTGACATTTTGGTTCAATTGAGCCTTGGTTTTCTCTAATAATTTATTTCTAAGCGATAATATCTCTTCCTATAACATTCCTTATGTTGGACCATATCACACTAAGAGGAGGCATGGGGGGATTGAACCAATGTAATAACATATTTATAATATTAACACTTTTCATCAATAATTAATCATGTATTGGTGTATCATAATAATCATCATCATAGAAATAAAGGAACCATGAATCAAGAACTTATCACCACATCAACACAACAGGTGTTGGCTTGATGGGCCCTAGCCCAGGTTAAACGTTAATTAGCCAAGCAAATCCCTACACTACTAGCCCTTTCGGCATCAAACCGCGGAGCGCAAACTGAAATCTCACCCGAAGCAGTATGGAGGGATGCAGGAACCAAGTTTCTGCACCCAGAGATGGTGGTGATGTCGTTTTATACCCTAAACCTTCCTTCGCATAAGTCGATAAGCCTTTTAGGGTTTATCGATATACTCCTCTTAGTCATCCTCTAGACCTCCGTGAAGGTCTATGACTATCCTTCGTGTACCCTAGATAGATGGATCAACCACTTACGCACCTTTATAACTACTCTTACTTCTGTAATTACCCAAATTAGCTTAAGTATTTGATAAATTCAACATGCATTAAGATGATCTTCGCGTAAGTAGATATTCTTACTTGCATTCATATAACAAAGAAAAACATATGGATTTGTGAATTAATACAGCATTAAAAAATAAGCCCAGTATTCATCATAACATAATCATATGCATTTAGAGTAGAAGTAAAATAGATCATACGCAGATAATTCCAGAATAATTCTCTTTATTGATGTTCAGCTATTCTTTACAAACTCTGACCGCCCTGTGCACACAGCTACACGGGTCTGCACAATCAGTTGCGGACTTCCACCCTAGGCCTTTGTGCACATAGCTGTAGAGCCTCTTTCCTACGCTAATACTCTTCGCTCTTAGCTCTCACAGACCCATTACATTCATCAATGACTCAAAACATATCAAGACTGAACTACCTTAGACTCTTCTAAGACTTCCCTTTTTATACAATCCCATGGTCCACGGACCATGGGTGGATCTCTTAAAGCCGACACAAGTTACATAAAAGAAGGGCGGAAGCCTTTGTTGAGTTTTTACATCTTTGCAGTCTCAAAATGTGGAGACTTTACACTTATTATACAAAAAATTAGGCTTTCTGCCCCAAAACTTGGGCTTTTATCCCCAAAAATGACCTTAGGGGACATGTTCCCAACATGCCCCCAACACAGATATGGTGACTCAACCCGAGTCACTCTCCTAGCGTAGAGATCATGTTACGAAGACCTCCCAACTCCACTTGTACCACTGCAACTTTGGCAGCACACTATGTTGCTGCCTTCTTAACCTGTTCCATCAGCTACTCCGTTGCTGGTCCTATGCTATCTCCCATGATTTGCTGTTGTGTTGCCTGCAGGTTCGCCAACTTTCCTTCAATTGTGTTCGTGAGCACATAGGCTTCATTTAGCCAAGGCCCAAATCTGGCCTTCAGTACTGCCTCCCTGCGCTGTGCTGTGTCCACCTGTTCCTTCAGTGCCTTTGCTTCCTGTAGCTTTTCCAACCTCTGTGTGGTGGTGACGGTGCACACCATTGCTCTTACCTCTTCATACCTTTGTTGTAGTTCCCTAACCTCGGTCTCTAATCTCTGTACATTGGGATCTTCCTGCAAACTAGTAACTACTTCGAGTGACTGCTCAAAGAGCGCAGTGAAATCCTTCACTGCAGCATCTACTGTTGCAACTGCATCCTTGATAATGGCCTTGCGCTACTCTTTAACCTTTGGTAGAGTCAAAGGCTGGGCCTTGAACTAAAGCTCTGTAATTTTAAGGTTCAGCTTAAACTGAACCTTAGCTAGCTCTATCTTTGTGGCATGCACACCTGTAGTGAGCTTCTAAATTCTAGCGTCGATTGGCCCATATTTTGGGATATGCAGCTCCAGAACGGTTCTACATGCTTCAGCTACCACAGCTGTGGTATGCTCATTCTTCTCCTGAATCTTCTTAAGGAGATCAATCATGGAAGTCTTCTCAACAAACATCTAGGCATTGTTAACCTTATGTTCCCTGATCACATTCAACGCATGCTTCTCTTAGGCCTGAAGTTTCATGATCACACCATCTTGTAGGGTGTGAAGGGCTTCACTTGGAAGCGCGGCCAAGTTCAACCCAACCTTCTTGAGAACCCTGATGGTGGCCCTATCAACTTCCGTTTCTACAGTCAAATCTCCATCTAGCAGCGCAACGGCCCGGGGATCCATAAAGCGAACCATCTCCATTGCTTCTAAGGTTCCATGTGCCAAACTAGTCGACATCACGCTACCCCGCCCCACACCATTCTGTTGAAAATAGCAACAAGAAATGATAAAACTAGAATCCAAAAATTCCAATTTTAATTTTTCCTTGAATTAAAATTGTGAATTAAAATCGAATTTAGTCTCACTAGCTGCTTGGAAATAATTAATTAATTCATTATGGATTAATTAGTTGGAGAAATTCAAGTTAGAAGTCTTTCTCAATTCATGCAAGAGTTATCCCTTAATTAAGGAGATAAGATTGATTTATATTTGAGTTGTAATTAGTTAGCTCAGTTTACTGAGTTAAGTCTAGTTAAATTAGTTCCAAAAATATTTGAAGAACTAATTGTGAGTTATCAGTCAGTTGATGCATGCATGCACTCAACCAGTGTACTCTAGATAACTAAAGATTCCCTCATCAGAAACTCATGCATGTCTATTCTGAGAAAGACCCAGTTGAGATTAAAGAAAAGGACAGTGTCATATCAATTGCATGTGTTTTCCTATAAAGGAAACTCATGTATGCAGTCAAGGGAAGGTTCCTTGAGGATTGCGCAATTCTGACAGGGTGTGAGATCAATGTGAGAGATCAGTGTTCCACTTGGTAATAGGAGGATCACCCAGGAGAAATTGCGGAAGGAAATAGGAGCTTGGAGGGCAGAGGAGAAGGCTTGTGAGAAGCTTTGATTGCCTGTGAGCATCCGGGAGGATTGTACTAAGAGCTGGCTAGCTATGAGAGCTAAGGCTTTGTATAATTATGATGTATTTCCACCTTGTATGATAATACAAATAGTGGGGTTTTTGGCTGAGGCTTTCCCCTGAGTATTTTCTATGTGTTATGTGCATTGATTCTTCTTCTTATGGTTATATGTGTTTAGCTCTGATTCAGCTAGATGTTTAAGCTTCTGCAAAGAAAATTGATAGTAGAAGTAGGTCATAGTATTTTTCTTTGGTATATTGCATTATCGTGTTAACCTCTAGTCAGATTTTCTATATGGTCTCAGAGTGAGATTTGTAGAGAATTTGCAAAATTTATACATGGTATCAGAGCTAGCGGATATATAGAGAAATTTATACATAGTATCATATACAAGTTTATTAGAGCTATGAACAGTATACGGAGAAGAGAATTCGAAGTTTGAAGTTCAGGGTTATAGGTTCAAATCGAATTCTTATCATACTTCAACATTGGCCAATGGTGTTCTATGGCTTGAGAATTGAGTATGCCTTGGAAGGTAGCTCAAATTACATAGCATGGAAAGATCACATGGAGGTTGTATTAGAAGACAATGGCTTGAAGGATTTCATTGATCAAGAAATCCCAAAGCTAGGTTCAACTAATGCATAAGAGTTGGTTGAATGGAAGAAGTGTGTGGCAAGGGCGAGACGGATCATCCTTGAGGGAGTTCGAGACCACATTGTCTTGAGTTTCCATGGGAAGGATACTCCATATTCAATGTGGAAGACATTGAATGACCTATTAGCTTTGCTGGCAAAAGGCCCACAAATGGATCCATATAGGCTCTTGAAGTCTCCAAATTTGCTTAGAAACATGCCAATGGATCCATTAATGCCCTTGAAATCTTCAATTTTTGCTCAAAGATCATCTAATGATCAAAATCAACACAAGAGGAAAGCCCTTGGAAGGGTAGAAATGCACTGTTGGGAGGCTAAAATGCTTAAAAACCCATGAAAAAACCCACAAATGCAGGCTTAAACAGTGAAAGAACAGTTGTCGTTAGATTTGGCCGATCAACGACCCAGATCTAGATGGCTAAATCACAATCGACTGAGCAGAGGGGACAGTTTAAAGGTAGGCGCATGACACCGTCGATTAGTGATCGCCAATGATCGGATTGGCGGGTCACATCGGCGGGTCACATCGATAGAGAACATATGTTATGTTATATAAAGGCCTAGGCATTGAGTGATTAGCGATTGTGATTTATCGCATCGCTATGTCGCATCGGCAATATACCATGGGTGGGGCCTATGCACATACATATGGGCGACCCGATGGGCTAGACCTGACGGAATTATATGCGACAATTCATAAATTTTGAGATCCGCGCCCAAGCAATTTTCAACGTTTTTTGTGTATTTTCATTGTTTCAATGAAATACAAAGGGAAACAGGGGCAGTGCGATAGCGATGGAACCCGGACCCGATGGGTTTCCTGAATAAAAATATATAATTTTTCAAGTCTGCGAAAGCCTAGATTTTAATGTATTTCATGTATTTTCGTTGTATAATGAAAATACGAAGGGAGCATTGGCCAACAACGAATTCGATGAGCCCTAGACCCGAAAGGGTCCAGGAAGCGGAATGTATGATAGCTGAAGTCCGCCAAAGCATTCTTTTATGCATTTTTCAATGTTTTCACGTATTTCATTATATAAGGGAAATACACAGGCCAGGCCAAATGCAACTCGCGATGGAGACGAGAGCAGACTTGATGGATAATTAAACCATATTTTAGGATTTTTGAAGTCCAAAATACATAGTGATGGGCGAGATTTATCAGTATTGCAGTGTTTTCGTTGTTTATAACCAAAACAGTCACTTTTTTCAGTTCAAAAGGAAACACAAAGGTCCCAAGACTGATTTCACCACATAACAGTGCCCAGGAGTCAGTTGCCAGGAAATAGAGCTCGGAAAGGGAAAGAAAAGGGCCACAACATGTTGCAACCCGAAACAGAAAGATCAAGGAGCTTAGATAGCTCAACCGCCACACCAACAAACGTTATGGAGCATCTCTGGCATAGGAGAACTCCCAGACAACGCAAAAAGCCACCAAAAATATCTGAAAGCAGTTACTCTATTGTCAGAAGTAGAAAACTTTGATCCCATGCTTGCCTAGAGGGCATCAAATCAGTTAACAATGCATATTAGGCAGATTAAGACTCTGAGCCTCTTAGAGCTCAGGAGCATTGTAAACAAGTTATAAATAGCTGAAAGTAAGATGTAATAAGGGTTCAACTTTTGGAGATTATTCCTCCTCTGTTCATTCAAGCTTCTCATCTTCATTCTAGCAATATAAGCTTCTTTTGCCATTATATGTTCAATGTCCATTCTCTTTGTTGTTCTATGCTTGCACTTGAACAGTTTGTTCATGTTTTCTTTGTGTCTAAGGCCAGATAACTGTCATCTTATCTCTGCTTTGATAAATTATATTTGCAAGCTTCTTTGTTGCCTTTAGCTAGCCATCCATATCTGGTCATATATGCATCTTCCAGTATAGTCAGTGTTCTCTTTTTCTGCCTGTAGCTAGCCATTGATGTATGATTATGTATGCAATCTGCTGGTATAGTCAGTATTCTCCATATATACATTGAATTTATAACTTATTGAGAATTAGTGGTCTAAAGCCTTGTATTAGTGAGAGCATTCATGCATGCATTGAGTGAAAACAGAGCTGAAATGGTTATCTAACTTGATCCAAACTATCATTTATTCCAATAGTTCAGAGAACAATATTGAATATTATATGTTACCAAGCATCTCCGAGCTACAACCTAGGAGAGTTTCTTGGAGTGATAATAGGACCTCTACCAGAATAGTAGCGACCAGAGGAAATTGGTGCTCAAGGATAAGCTTCGAAGAATCAAGATGGAGAACGGTGAGACCATTTCCACATATCTGAACAAGCTCACCACTTGCAGAGATGAGCTTAGCAGTGTGGGAATAACTACTGCTGATGATGATACGGTGAGCCTCGCTCTCCTTGGCCTTCCAAAGAGCTGGAATAGCTACCAGGACTCTGTGAATGGAAAGGAGAAACTGCTAGATTGGGAACGACTGTGGTGAGATCTCATGCAGGAGGAGATTAGGAGGAGCACATGAGATGGTTCTTCATCCAAGGATGATGATGAAGAAATTTTGGCCTTAGCGGGTAAGCCAAGGAAATGGAAGGGGAAGGATTCCCATTCCAAATCAAATTCTTCTCATGGAGGGAAGAAGGGTGACAATTCTAAAGTGGGATGATTTAATTGTCATGAGATGGGACATTATGTGACTAATTGACCATCAAAGAAGTACCAGAAGGGATCCTCGAAAGGATCAGAAGGTGAGGCATGAGCCTCTTAGTTCGAAATGGACTTTACCCTCATCGCATGCATGGTGTCATCGATGATGGGTTGTGTCTGGTATCTTGACAATGGAGCTTCATTCCACATGACCGGTGATAAAAGTTTATTCAGTACCTTGGAGGAGAAAGACCTCAAGATGCACATAGAGATGGGTGACGATGAAAGGTATAGTGTTTCAGGAGTGGGCATGGTTGCTTTTCAGAGGGAGCATGGAGCTCCTATCACCTTGACAAATGTGAAGTATGTGCCTGTACTGAAGAAGAAATTGGTATCGGTTGTGATGTTGGAGGACAAAGGCTACGATGTTGTCCGCAATAAGGAAAGACGTTCCTTAAACACATCACCACGAGACAAGTGAAATAGATCAGTTCACGAGTTTAGAACCTGTATGCTGTTGAGGTTCAAGATGCATGCAAAGCCTTGAGGAGCAAGGAAAATGTTAGAGACTTGGTGGTTGAGAGGGAGAGTAAATTGCCTCTCAACATACATCCCTAGAAGAAGTCTCAGAGAATTTTGGAGGAGCCACAATTGGAGAAGTGGGAAGAGGGATCACATGCAGCCATACCTCCAGGTGTGAGGTGGGGCAATGTGAAGTGATAGGCTCAAGAAGGCTGAAATTGGGCAGGTTCCATTGAGAGGTTTTATCTCATGGATCGTACCTTGCTACAGGAGCCCAAAGTACATAGTAGCTGGAGGAATCAGTGGGATTGATGCAGTTAGAGATCAAAGTGACAGAGGCTAGAGCATTCAGATACTGAAGAGCACAGAGAAGTATTCACAACAATGCAATAAGGCAGAGTTAGTAGAAGTGCAAAGTTTTCAATTGACAAAGGTAGTAGCAGTTAGAGACTTTGATGACATATGCATCATACTGATTCAGGTTGGATGTTTTTTTTTTGTTTCTAGAGTTGTTGGAGCAACAACACTAGAGAGAAGTGTTGCATGCATAAAATTCCAAAGTTTCACGATTGGGATCGAGTTGAATTCCTTTCTTGTTGAGAGGGAGTGTTGAAAATTGCAACAAGAAATGATAAAAATAGAATTTACAAATTCCAATTTTAATTTGTCCTTGAATTAAAATTGTGAATTAAAATTGAATTTAGCCTCACCACCTACTTGGAAATAATTAATTAATTCATTATGGATTAATTAGTTGGAGAAATTCAAGTTAGAAGTCTTTCTGAAGTCATGCAAGAGTTATCCCTTAATTAAGGAGATAAGATTGAGTTATATTTGAGTTGTAATGATCTAAATTGGATCCTTAAGCATTCTCTAAGTTTTCATGACTATTTCAAATTATGTCAAGCTTCAAAATCTTATGGATATCAAGCTTATCAAAATTAACCTCTGAACAATGGCAATTTGTGGTTAGCACGGAACAACGAGGACCCTGGGTCAAAGCGCGCAGACCGTTGGCCCGTGGTGACCGTGCACTGGCACAAATTGACAAATGGGAGGTCAAATATAAAAGCGCTAATCGCGTATTGCAGGGCTTCCCCCTCAATGAAGGAAAGCCCCAAGTGCTCGGTCATGAAGAAATCATAAAACCGTACAGAAATCGGTGATTCCGTCAGAAGGCAGGTCCCACACTAAAACTGGCAGGATATCGGAAGGGCTTCAAGTGGTAAACGAGTTCGACCGAGTTCCGCCTGATGCCATACACTGCGTGACACGCGTCTAGCAGATGAGAGAGAAAATCACTCACATCACGCGAGTAAAGGACAAGCTACTTACCCGCGCGATATGGACAGAGACCGTAGGATCTGGAGGCTCCAGATCAACAATGGAGAAATGATCTGATGGATGATCAAATTCGATGGGGAAATAGGTTGAGTCATATGAGATTTGAGGTTTGGCATGACTGATGAGTTGGCAGAGGAATCAGTTTCGTGGGCAATCTTGTAGCAATGGAAATAATGACCGTTCAAATAGAACTGACACTCAGTTCATGAGGAAATAAGTGGCCACCTCTCTCTGAAGCATTACACAATGATGATGACACAGAGCAGGGGAATTCCAGTGGGCAAAGTCAGGAGATATAGAGAGTTGGGAAGTGGAAACAAACAATTAGGGAGCAGATTGGCTTTAAGCCATGAACAAACAAAGAGTAAAGGGAGGCGGAGAAAGAGAAGCAGAAAGTCGAAAGACAAGAAAGAAGTGAATTGTAGAGAACAGAGAAGCCGCGCTGACCTATAGAGCAAAGGCAACATCGAGCAGATGGAGACAAAGAGATTCCGAGAGTCTGTGAACTACAAAGAAGGCTTGAGAGGTTCAAGCAACTCTTCTGCGTAGACCTGTCAAGTATTGAGTAGCAAATTGGACTCATACCACTAAGACCAGTTGAGGTCAAGATTTAGTAAGGGGAGTTTGTGTACTCTAGAGACTTGGGGAATCCAAGTACAATCCTATTGATCATCATCTATTAAGTGAGACTCAAATTGAGCTCCTTATTGTAAAAAATCTGCTTTAAGACACAATAGAAAGGCCACCACTGAAGGCTGGACCGGGAGATGTAGCCCAGGAGGATTGGGTGAACTCCTTATTAAATTTGTTGTGTTTATGTGTTTGCTTACTATGTTCTCTTACTGTTTCAGTGTCTGTGTATTTTGCAATCTTATCGATCCATTGCATAAAATAACATAGGCACACCCCAACACTTGAGTCTATAATACCTTCGTTATTTCTCTGAGGTCATTTATGGGTGATTTCAGATCATGTAATTAGTTATCTCAGTTTACTGAGTTAAGTCCAGTTAAATTAGTTCCAAACTGTTTGAGGAACTAATTTTGAGTTATCGGTTAGTTGATGCATGCATGCACTCAACCAGTGTACTCTAAGATAACTGAATATTCCCTCATCAGAAACTCATGCATGTTTATTCTGAGAAAGACCCAGTTGAGATTAAAGACAAGGATAGTGTACTATTAGTTGCATGTGTTTTCCTATAAAGGAAACTCATGCATGTAGTCAAGGGAATGTTCCTTGAGGATTGTGCAGTTCTTATAGGGTGTGAGATCAATGTGAGAGATCAGTGTTCCACTTGGTTGAGAGTTTTCCACTTGGTAACAGGAGGATCACCCAGGAGAAATTGCGCAAGGAAATAGGAGCTTGGAGGGCAAAGGAGAAGGCTTGTGAGAAGCTTTGATTTCCTGTAAGCATCTATGAGGATCGTATTGAGAGCTGGCTATCTGTGAGAGCTAAGGCTTTGTATAATTCTGATGTATTTCCACCTTGTATGATAATACAGATAATGGGGTTTTTAGCTGAGGCTTTCCCCTGAGTATTTTTTGTGTGTCATATGCATTGATTCTTCTTCTTATGGTTATATGTGTTTAGATCTGATTCAGCTAGATCTTTAAGCTTCCGCAAAGAAAATTGATAGTAGAAGTAGGTTATAGTATTTTGCTTTGGTATATTGCATTATCGAGTTAATCTACAGTCAGATTTTCTATATGGTCTCAAAGCAAGATTTGTAGAGAATTTGCATAATTTCTACATGGTATTGAAGCTAGTTGATCTGTAAAGAAATTTCTACACAGTCTGTAGTTGAGTAGCCTAGATTTGTAGCTCGCACAGACTTGGCTGAATGGTGACCAAAGCTTCTTTCTATTGCAGCAGTTGCGGTCGTGCCCATTATTGTGTCCTCGATGTCATTTAGATCACCTTCTGTCAAATTGATCGGGTTGAGAGATGATTTACTAGCCTTGGACTTCTTTTGCGGCCCTTATTTTTCCTTCTCCCTATTGCGCTTAACCGAGAATGGAGTAATCTCCGGATCTGCACCCCCCTGTCCTGATTTCTACTCTTCTTCCTTCATCTGTGGCGAAGGAGACTTCTGACTTCTGTCAGAGTCACACTCTTCATCATCTTCCTTCTCTTATGCATGCTCCTTAGCAACGTGCTCTACTCTGGCTTTTTCCTCAGCCTCCTTTTTCCTCCTGTCAGCCAACTGCTGCATCTTCAACTGGGCCTCTTCCTTCTTCTGCTTTCCTTTGGACTTACTAGACCCAGCTGACAAATCTAAGGTCATGCACCACTCTGCTGGCCAACGCTCAAGGACCACTGTGATTGCATTGTCTGTCGCAAGGTATGGGAGATCATACCACTTCTGCTCAAGGTCCTTCCGTGCCTGCATGGAGACACAATGGAAGTCTGCTTTGAACTCCACATAGTCGGATAACTGCTCGAAGATAGCTGGTGATAGTCATGGCTTGTGGTTTATCATGGCATAGATGCTTGCCTCCATCAACACCCAAAATATCTTACTGTCCTTGACCCTTTCGAGGTCCTTTGTGGCCCAGAGTGAAGCGAACTTCGTTGCTTCTGGTAAATCTGATGCAATCAAAGGAAACTAACTATCCTCCAGCAATTCCCACCCAACCAGTACGATTGATAGCAGAAGCCATGCATAATGGAGGGTCTTACTATGGTATTCTACTTCTCTGCAATTCACAAGGAACTCACTGCAGAGGTAGCGCACCCAATTGAATTGTACGCCCTCCACGCAATGGGCCGCTAATGACACAAGTGGTGCAGCACTTCATCTGTGCGACACTTCCTCATTATTTTCCCATCCAAGATTTGGCTGGCTACCTTAATCACGGGTTTGGTTATGCTAGAAATTGAGTAGCCGCACGACTTCTTGACAAGCTTAAACTTGTCCTACATTCTCTCAGCGAGGTCGCACTCACCTGTCTTTCTGCCAAATGCCTTGGCTGGATTCATCCCTAAATGTGGTAGAAATGTGATCATATGGATCAGCATATCGGTGATTGGTATCCGTTCTCCTAACCACATGCACCTGTCGTGCACCAAGCACAACAATTGTTTGATCACTATCAAAGTGATGGGCTCGTGGTTGTAATGCGGCACCCATAGCAGGTTCAACAATCCTGCCTTGTCCACCACTTTAATCCACTGCCTTGGCTCCAGTGTGGTTACACTAGAATATTTATAGAAGACGCGGGTCATAAATGTATCAGTCGCTAAGTGGGGGAACCGCTCAGTATTCGCCAAGTCCCAATCCTCTAACTTCAGATGTGGCATGTGCGCCAAGTGCAGACCTTCGAATGTGATCTTGTCTGGCAGCAACGATGTGTTAAGTAAGAATTTTCCCTCATCTGGGTCCTTTGGGACCTTCACCTTGCCTTGGCGTGGAGGAATGTATTTTGGTAACTTGGAAATAGGGTCTACCCCCTCAATATCAATATCCTTTGTGCCCATACCAATGTCTTCCATGCCCTCATTGGATTCTAGGTCTACTACCTTGCCTCTGTGCAGTAGGCTTATCTTTCTTTTGGTGCTTTCACGGTGACTCGAACACCAGCTGTGTCTCTTTCGGCTTGTCCTTCTTTGTATTAGGACCCTCTCTGGTAGGCGTAGGCCTCGACCTGAGTGACCTTGGAAATTTTGGCACTTCTGTGAGCACCTCTACACCTACAAAATCAAGGGCAGGTCCCTTAGAGGCCATCGATCCTCCAACAATTATGATTTCCACGGGCGCTGACATGAGGCTAGTAAGAATCTCCTGGGTTACTTTAGGCAACTTGTTAAATACTGAACTGGCCACCAAAGCCTCGAAATTATTAAGGTTCGTGCGCGCCTAATAGCTCAAAACCTCAATTCACATAATGAAAAGTTTTTTTTGTTTAGCAACCATCTGTAATGTATAGGAAAATTCGAATTCGAATCCAACCGTTCCCTCAAAAATTTGCTCATAAATGCTAGATTAGTAGTAAATTTTCAAAGATCTCACTCTTAAATTCCAACTTAAATGTTGCCCCCTGCTCCACTTAGCCATTTTCTCACTGTCAACTCATGAATAGTGACCATAATGGTCACTTTCTGGCTGCCCTGCACAGTTTGTCCTCTTATAGCATAGCTCCCATTACGCTTCTGCTAATACTGTGACGTTCCTCCTTTCTGCGCAGTGCCCCGGTCATGCAACTCTACAACCCAGGCAGTGTAGTTTATTGTCTGGCGCCTCCTTTCAGCTACCTAGAGCGCTAAGACTATGCTTCCACCATATAGTCATCTGGCCGGATCCTTGGTGTATGGCTTCAATCGGCTGCCATTTACCTTCCCTAGAAATGGCTCTCCATTCAACTTCACCAGCTGAACTACTCCACCATCAGTAATGTCCTTGATGACATAGGGCCCCAGCCAATGCATCTAAAGTTTTCCTGGAAATTTATCAAACTTGTTGTTATATAATAAAACTAAATCATTTACCTTGAAGGCATGCAGTTTGATGTGCCGATCGTGCCATGCCTTTTCGCACTCCTTTTGAACTTGCTGATGGAATCCAACCAAAAATATATCCTCTTCCAGCTCTGTTAGTTGTGCGAGCCTCTCTTCTAGGGCTCCATGATCTGCCATTCCTATGAATGTCATGATGCACAGACTAGGTACAATGTACTCCATTGGCATCACAGATTCTATGCCATAAACCAGCCTGAAAGGTGTTTTTCCAATCAGCTTTTTGAAAGTCGTCCTATAAGCCCATAGCACTGCGAGTATGCGCACATCCCAGTCGTTTATTTGTGCATTGCAAACCTTCATCAGAGCATTCTCCAATATCTCATTAAATGCTTCAATTGTCCCATTAGCCTGCGGGTGATAGGGAATACTCTTTTGGTGATAAACTTGGAATTCCTTCGTCAACGCACTGATTGTCTCATTAAGGAAATGTGTACCGCAATTGCTCATCAAAATATTTGGGCAACCAAACCTAGTCAGTACATACTCAAAGATGAAATTTTCCGTTGTTTCCCTTGTACAGTCCTTAACAGGCTGTGCCTCTGCCATCTGGTCAAATACTCCACACCGGTGATGATGTACCGTGCACCTGTCTTCTTTCCTGGGGGCTAAATTGGTCCTACAAAATCAATCGCCCACTTCTCAAATGGTTGTAATGACATCTATGGATTCAGAGGCATCTCATCCCTTTGCGATGGCCTGCCCATCCTCTGACATGCATCACATGCCTTATAATAAGCCTTCGAATCCTTATGCAATGTTGGCCACCACAACCCCGCACTTAAAATCTTATGCGTTGTTTCTTTTCCTCCGTAATGTACTACCAAAAATCCTCCATGAGCTTCAGTAAGGATGTTGTTTCATTCAAACTCAGGTACATAACATCGCAAAATTTCATCCGAGCCCATTTTATAAAAATTCCCTGCAATGACATAAAATTCTGTCGTGTGCACCACCAGTTCCTTCTTTTGTTTACTAGTATACCCTTCTGGAGCCATCCCCGTCATCAAGAAGTGTATGATATCTACAAAGTGATTGTCTGTGACATGCACTACAAAGAGTTGTGCGTTAGGCAAACCTTCCTCCAAATTAGTAGGTTCCTCTCTTGTTTCAATGTGCAACATATGATCCATTCCGGCATTCAATCGTCCTAGCTTCACAATAACTTCAAAATAATATTCCTGAAACATTAGCAGTCATCTGCATATCTTCCCCCCCAACACAGGCTTGTTAACGAAGTACTTCAATGAAGAATGGTCAGTATGCATCTTAAAGTGTCCACCTAGAAAGTAGTGTCTGAAATTTTGGAGCACGTATACCATGGCCAAACCTTCTCGCTCTGTTGTTGAATACTTATTCTCAGCTTTAGACAACTTCCTACTCACAAATGCTATAGGGTGATCCAACTCTCCCTCACTGGCCTGTGTCAGAACTACCCTGAGCGTAATACATGACAGGTCCACATGCACATGAAATTCCTTCTTCTAATCTGGGAGGACTAGGATCGACGCGGTGACCATCTTCTCCCTTAACACATGATCCAAATTGGATCCTAGAACACTCCCTAATTTTTCATGAACTCTTTAAAAAAATCATGTCAAGGATAAAAAGTCTTACAAAGATCAAGCTTATTGGAGATATCCTCGTAACAGTTGCAATTTGTGATTAGAGCAGAGCAACGAGGAATGTCGTTCAAGCGTGTAGACCATCAGCCCATGGTAATGCGCGCTGTCGCAAATTAGCAAAGGTGTAGGACATTTCGAGAAATGAGGGTAGTTTATGATATGCGATTAGCGACAAGTCGCTAATCACATATCGTAGGGCAAGCCCCTCAAAGAAGGAAGGGCCGCAAGCCCCAGACCTGAAAAATCATAAAATGTAACAGATATCGTCCTGATTCCATCAGAAACGGGTCCCACAAAAAATGGTAGAATATCGGAGGGGCTTCGAGCTGTTGTGGGGAAAAGTATCCGACTCGGATGACCCTATCCCTACTCTAAGGGTGACAGTCCTTAGCAACAACTGAAAGTAAAGCTTTGATATTTTCCTTTATGAAAGTACAGAGAAGGAAGAAAAGATTGACCAACCGGTGTCTTTCGCTTTTGTCAATCCTGTCCTCTCTCTTTGTCTCTTGTTCCCAGCTCCTTGCTCCCTTTGCCGGTCCAGCTACACAAAGATCCTGCACAAACAAGAGAAGGAAAACTACAAGAAACATGTACTCATAACTGATGCATGGATTAGAGTGAATCAGATATACAAGTAAATACAATACATCAATGCAATACAAGTATATAGGAGAACATTCAAAGCTTTATTGATAGAAGTAAAAGGGTTCTGAGAAGGTTACAACCATCAATGGCTCCAATCCAGCAGCACCTCCCCAGCAGCAAGAAATCTCCTCTTCACCTCTATAAAAGCAATCACCCAATAGCTCTAACTGTAAACCAACAGCACTTCCTTGCTTTGCACAAAATTCCAGCCTCCCTAGACCTCATGAGAGAGCTCTATATATAGGAGATTTGGAGAAAGGATGAGTCAGCTTGAGGCTGGCTTCAAGCTGACTAGTGTCCTCTCCCACTTTAGTTATACTTCAGTTCTTGAGTCCACTTGGAGATCCTTGCTTCCACTTGGAGTTTAAGAACCTCTTACTCATCACTGGGCGAATTCCCTGATCCAAGTGTCATTTTGGAAGCTTCCTGGGCATTGACACCTTGAGAAATGAGCCTGCCACTTGTCCAAACACGTTCAGCGCAGGTAGCTAGTGTTGGAGTTGACATTCAGCGCAGGTAGCCAGTGTAGCAGTTGACATTCAGTGCAGGTAGCCAGTGTAGCAGTTGACATTCAGTGCAGGTAGCCAGTGTAGCAGTTGACATGATCCAGAATTGCCTTGTTTTTGAGCGTTTTCAGGTGGAGAACTGATTTGAAGTGCTGTGGTTTGCTGACCTTGTTCCTCTAGGGGTAAGAACAACATGTTTAGGGACTTTGGATCCCTTTGATTATGGACATTTCATGCTTCATGCTGTAAGGCACAAAAATGTCTATAACAGTTGCCCCCTAAAGTATGAGGTCGTTTATCGGGTGAAATGCTTTATCCAGAGGATCCGAAGTTCATTCAAGTGCTAATAGGTGCCCTGTAATACGATACAATACAATACATTATTTTTCATTATGTTTTCATGATCTAGCTGAGGCGGGCATTCCCATGCTCAGCTTTATAAATACATTTTGGTACATAGAACAGACGATCGTCTGATGGTAGACTGATAATTCTCTGCTGAAATTATCATCCTTTGAATAGGATGATCATCTGCTGCAATGATGTACATGACAAATGTTTTTATATTTCCTGAATATATTTCGCAGCCCGGATGGATGAAACTAGATCCGGGGTCTTCAAACTCGCTCGATCTTCACTCTAAGTACAAGTCGATCCATGTGAGAATTGCGCTGAAGTCGAACATGGAAAGACATCGCTTGATTACCGGTCAATGATGAAAACCGTTAACAAGCGCGAGAGGAATCACCGATAATGATAATGACCCTCAAGGTACTGCAGTACAATTCACGTGGCGTGAATAAAGGACTTGGCGTCGAACGCCACGCAAAATTTTCTGGTCGAAGGTCATTGATGTATACCTGTCGCCGGAAGTGAGAAACTTGCCATTGAGGCATGCAAGCTTCAAAGTACTGATGGGGGTGTTCCTAGATCAACTTCTTGGATAATGAGTTGAAGTCGACAAGAAGCGATCCGTCAAAGGAGGGCCTTAATGAATCCCACATCAATGACACGGAACGGAGCTAATGATTTTAGTGGAGGTGAAAAACAAACTGTGATATATGATTCAGGGTGGCGATCATGAATGGATGAAGGATAATGTATGGCAGTGGATGGGACACGGTTGACACTTTCAGAATGACCTCTCTTGAACATATAACGACACTGATGCGATGGATCGGTAGCATTACCCCAAATGTGGATGGTTTGGCGAAGACCATGGTGATGAGACCGGTGAATGAAACAACCCAACCCGATGTGGTACGGAAGAAAAGTGTCATGTTCAAGAGCGACTTGCTACCATTAAGCTTTGATGTTCTCCCAATTTTTCCCCAGTCATTTCTGACCAGTACCTCTTTATTTTTGTCAAGCTTGAGGAGGATAACATATGCTTGTTCTATAACCTGCCCTTCGGGCAAGCCCATCGCTATGATTTAACGAGCTTAGCGATAGGGAAACTCGTTCTCGTCTAAAGACAAGTTTGTCGCTATTTAATCATTTTAACGAGTCTAACGACAAGGAAAACTCGGTCTTTTTCATTTTTAGAGAGTCTGAAAAGGTACAGAAAGTTAACTCCAAAATTCCTTTTTCGTCATCTAATCCCTTAAGTCCGAAAAAGTATAAAACAATACAGAAGGGATGAATTTTCGGTTGCTTTAACGAGCCGAACAAAACAAGCGCTCGATCTTTTTGTGCAATAATCCCTCAGGTCCAAAAAGATTAAAATCTAGAGGAGGGATAGCTTTCCGGTCGCTTTAACGAGCTGGAAGGCCAAAACTCGGCAAACTTTTCATATTTTACGAGTCAGTGAAAAGAGCTCAAAGAAGACTCGTCTTTTGAGGAACGAGTGATGAACAGGGATAGCAGCAGATTCCAGGTACAGGTTGGAATTCTCCAATCACGGCAGTGTCACAAGGATGGCTAGGTGAAATCACTCTTCGCAGATGTTCCTCAAAATGGGTAAACACACAAATGGAAGTGAATGATCGGCCAAATGACGGTGGAGGTGACGGTGCACAAACACGACCAAGGTTTTTATGGCTGATGAATTTACGATCTCAAAAAGGTATTTACCGGTTCATTTTTTCTGAATGAGCTTGAACTCTAAAGGAAAGCCTGCTCATAAACTTATGTTTATTTTTTAACGAGCATGAACTATGCGCTAAAACTGCTCGGATCTTGCGTTTATTTTTTAACGAGCATGAACTATGTGCTAAAACTGCTCGATGATAAGTTTGCATGCCCCCAGCATAATAATGCAAATCGAGGTGCATGCCCCCCAAGCTTCATTGCATTCAACTTTGTTGATTGGAATGAAGGTTTACCATTGAGGTCTGGAAAGGGGATTGTTTCATTTTTTAATGAGGTTGACATAGTAAAAGAACTATCCTCATGGTTTTTCATTTTTTAACGAGGTTGACCTGAGATAGGAACTATCCTCGAAGCCGACAAAATATCTAGGAATCTTCCGAATCCAACCAGAAGATTGGATTAGATTTCATTTTGTAGGTTTCCACTGTGGCCACTCCCGCCAGATTACTTGGAGGCGGTAGGGCGAAAGTACCCATTAAGGCAGGGTCTTTTAGGAGACCTACTCCGATATTTTGGAGCAAATGATTCCTTCCATGGATCATTGGAATGCTCTCTGTAACTTGTGAATTGTCGTGGAGAAAAGTTTGTTGGTCAACGATTGTAATTCCCCCTTGGAAGGGGAATGCAATCTTCCTGAAGTAGGTTGACACAACTGCGGCCATGGCATAGATCCATGGTCTTCCAAGTAGGATGTTGTAATCGATGTTTCCATCAATTACTTCAACATCAACTCCTACTGTTTTTCCCCCCAGTTCAACTTGCAAGTTACTTAAAATCCCGTATGGAGTGTATGATCGTCCATCAAATGCTTTTAACGTCGTTGACGATTTCGACAAGGGTGGTGAGCCTAAATCTTCCCAGCAACTCATCGACATAAGACATGTAGATGCCCCCTCATCAATAATTGTTCGATGAACAGTTTTGTTGAGGGCTTTCACTTGAATAAGGAAAGCTAGTTGAGCTGGTAACTGAGGGTCATATCCTTTATGATCAAAGGCCACAAGATTGGAATCCATTGGGCCAATCCCACCTATTGCTGATAATAAAGCTTGCTCTTGGGAGGGGCAATTTTGTTGTACTTCAAGTGTCGACATAGTGGACGGCGATTGGGCCAGGTCCTTTACTATATTATAATTCTGTGCTCCTTTGGCACGAGGATTAAATGTCGATTTGTGTACTACTCCCTTTGGCGACTTTATCATCGGCTCAGGAACGATGGGTGGCACAACTTCGGTCAAAGTTGTTGTTGAACTACTAGGTCCTTCATTAACCTTGTTGTTCGACAGCTTTGGATTCCCGTAATCTTTACTCCTTGTCAAAGCATTATTCTGTTGCTTCGAGGTAGACAACATAAGCACTTGGGATCCGGAAGCATTTTGATTAGCAACCAGATTTTGACTTGGATTAGGAAACAGATCAGTCAATACTGCTGGGGTTTTTGAACTCTTGAAGAGTTTCTTAACTTCAGCTATATGTGGACAATATTTCGTCCAATGATCCTCATCGCATATATGACACCCTGCCGGGGGTTTCCTTTTTCTTCCTGTCTTTTTCTTCTTGCCCCCTGGTTGCTTCAGCTGTTTGCCATTGTCGTTCGACATGGCATTTACTTCTGAGGCAAGAAGTTTTTCATTTGCATTTTGACTGTAAATTTTGTGCTTTCCAATCACGTCATCGCCGGCGTGAGAGTCATTGTTTGATTTAGGAGGAGGAGGAATTGAGAATTCCGGTCTAGGGGCGTCAGGTATTTTGTCGTAGAGCGTGCCAGACTGAGTATAAACCAAGTCTAGATATTGCGCACGAGCTATAACTTGCTCTTCTGTTACGACTCCCCCCTTGGCCACATCTTCCGTTATGGCCGGAAGTAATGACTTTATAAACCATTCAGCTAATAGCTGATCGGGAACATATGTTTTTACCATCCTACGACGACGTCGCCATTCATGTATATGATCAGATATATGAGTGGCCGTTGTCTGTTTGAAGTTGGTAAGGAGTTCTGTTCCCGTTTCATACCTTATCGGTAATTGAAAATGGGTTAAAAAGGTTGTAGCTAAGGTATTGAAGTTGTCGAACGAAGCTCTAGGCAATTCAATATACCATTTTGCCGCTGGACCCGTTAACGTCCTCTGAAAAAGGCGAAGTCTTATCGAATCATCATTCAGGGTGTTTGATGAACACCATAGATGGAATGTCATCACGTGATTCGATGGGTCTTCACCTGGATTTCCATTAAATTTAGGAATGTCTGATGGAAGTTTGTGTGGAATCGCTGGCCACCAAGGGGCATAAGCAATTGGATCATTCGTCAGCCGGTTTAGATCTGGTAATTCTAGAGTTGCTACAAAGGGCAACTATTGATTCAGGTTAGGCAAAGCATATCCAGGATAAGACGGAATCGCCTGAGCAGTGGGTCTTTGCATACCAGCATAATGTTGGCAACTTTGACAAGGTTGATGGGTATAACCATTATAGTATGGTTGTCCATTACTTACAAAGACTTGTTGCTCAGGTCCTTGATATGATTGCTGGAATTGCAGTTGTTGAGTTCTAACCAGCTCTGGTTGTTGGATCATTTGCTGATGCCCAATACTAGATGATTGACCAAGATGAGGAGTCACAGTACTTGTTTGATCCTGAGTCGCTCCAGATAAGGAGGCACTGACCTGAGGTTGCGATTGAGATGTCGAGACAAGAGGCTGTTGTATGGCAACCTGAGAAACTTGGGGTTGACATACAGTAGGCAGCGCTTGTACTTGCGACGCAATCACCATACCAGGTATAGTGGCAACATTCGACACAGGGCGGACTGGTTGCATAGAATATACAACTCCTGGTTGTTGAGGCAGTATTGGTACCCAACCGCTGGATGTAATTCCAGTTTGACCTGAACTTTGTTGTGAACTCACGGATGGGCATCCTCCCGGAGGAGGTAATGAAAGGGCATACTGCCCCCCATATGGTATCAATCCGGAACTCAAGGGGATCGATTGCCCAGATTGACCTCCAAATGGATCAATTTGGCGAGTTTCAACATAAGAAATACCAGATGATAATCCGGATGAAGAAATAGGAACTAACCATGTCGTTGTCCCTGATTGGACTCCGGCTTGTTGTTGACAATTTTCCGGGACAGATGATATACCAGCGAACATCATTGGAGTAGCAGCAGGAGGCTCTGCTGCAGCTGTGTCGGACGACACAGTCCTAGATGTCGACGGTTGTTCAGACATATCTAGTCTATCCAAAAGATTTCTTAGCGATTCTACAGGAACTTCCACTTGTGGTGGACTAACTTCGAAGATCAACGAGGGAAGGGTGATGATTATTCCGCTTAAAATAAATTTTATAACGACGCTTTAGACACAACTTGCTTTTTCAGTTTTAAAGAGTCGAGAAAAAGCTAAAGATGACTCTAGTCTCCTTCGATGTTTTAACGAGCCCGAAGTGAAAAATGCTCGGCTGGACCTTTTCAGTTATAGAGTTTGAAAAGGGCCAAAAGAAACTGCTCTGGAGATCTAGGCAGAGGGTGTGCCAAACCTTTCGCGAAACCACAGAATACGTTTTACGGTACGGGTGGTCGATCTTTGTGAATGCTGTGTTCACTGCATCGCGATCAGTAGGGCGGCCGACACGGCTTCCTAAGGATAAAGGATAAATGCCTATAGGGGTCTCCCAATATACGCGACGGTACGCGGGAGCACAAGTCCGTATTAGTGCTATCGTCCCTCAGGAGGAATCACCCACCTTCGTAGAGATCGACAGTCACTACGTTTAACGACGCCGGAACACGTCTCTACCTAGACCTCTATTGTGAGCGTTATGTTACAAAGCGTTTTTAGATTCATTCAATATATTTTAAGTTGATCTTGTTTAGCAGTTTGTCTTTCAGGATCACCACGAGATGTGTTGGTACAACTTCCTAAATGCAGCTAAAATGATAAGCAAGCTTTACAATCTTTTTAGCTTTGAAAATCCTAACTACTGAGGGGAGAGAAAAACACTATCTTTCCACACAGAGCACAAAGCACAAACTAATGCACTTTCTCCTAGATCAATCACGCAAACTTATCAAAATGCAAATGCAAGATGCATGTATTTCTTTTCTTTTCCCTTAATGTTGATGTAGACAAAAGGAAACTGTTGTATAATTTTCGAATTCAATTTGAAGCGTAAACAAACAAGTTTTGTCTAAAATGAAAAGACGCCTTACAAGCACTTGTTTTGACACTAAAAATATATGAATTCAAACCATAAGATGAGAAAAAAACAAACTCAAACAGCCATGAACAGTAATAAAACTAGCTCTTAAGATCACAAAGACACTTTTACAGTTCAGGATCTAAGAGGCCACAGCTATACTGGTTCGTTTTTCACAATGGGAAATTGTAACTGAAACAAGAAATACTGAAAGAACAATCACAGTTTCATCACACAACTGAGGCGGAATAATGTCAAGGAAAGTTGGTTTACAGCAAGTACAATGACAAGCAATCAGCAGCAAAATAATAGTGAAGACAGGGCTCAGACACAGTGGGAAACCTCAGGAGGACATAGCCTAACTGGATCAGCGCAGGCTCTGGTCTGTCAAATTGACTCTCAGCGCAGTTCCCGAAGGGAGTACCTGCGCTGGAATGCAGACTGCCTGTGGACAGCCTGCACTGAGACACGAGAGTTGCGTTTACAAGGATTTCCGGGTCATAAAAAGCTCAAAAATTCACTGTTTTTGCTGAAATAAAAAGCTATAGGTCAAGTACAAGCTAAGGGATGATCAAGAGGATGAAAAGCTATCACAAAGAGTACAAGAGTCTTTTGTAGATCAGCTCTTCAAATCATGAATCTGCTCAAAAAATGAGCAAGAGTAGCAGCCCCTCTACTTCGCTTTTGATATAGTCAAAAGCTTTTCGATTTGGTACTCTTTTGTTCAGGAAATGAATAGCAAAGATATTACAAACACCAACAAGATACTAGGTCTCCCCAGCGGAGTCGCCAGTTTGTTGTGGGGAAAAGTATCCGACTCGGATGACCCTATCCCTACTCTAAGGGTGACAGTCCTTAGCAACAACTGAAAGTAAAGCTTTGATATTTTCCTTTATGAAAGTACAGAGAAGGAAGAAAAGATTGACCAACCGGTGTCTTTCGCTTTTGTCGATCCTGTCCTCTCTCTTTGTCTCTTGTTCCCAGCTCCTTGCTCCCTTTGCCGGTCCAGCTACACAAAGATCCTGCACAAACAAGAGAAGGAAAACTACAAGAAACATGTACTCATAACTGATGCATGGATTAGAGTGAATCAGATATACAAGTAAATACAATACATCAATGCAATACAAGTATATAGGGGAACATTCAAAGCTTTATTGATAGAAGTAAAAGGGTTCTGAGAAGGTTACAACCATCAATGGCTCCAATCCAGCAGCACCTCCCCAGCAGCAAGAAATCTCCTCTTCACCTCTATAAAAGCAATCACCCAATAGCTCTAACTGTAAACCAACAGCACTTCCTTGCTTTGCACAAAATTCCAGCCTCCCTAGACCTCATGAGAGAGCTCTATATATAGGAGATTTGGAGAAAGGATGAGTCAGCTTGAGGCTGGCTTCAAGCTGACTAGTGTCCTCTCCCACTTCAGTTATACTTCAGTTCTTGAGTCCACTTGGAGATCCTTGCTTCCACTTGGAGTTTAAGAACCTCTTACTCATCACTGGGCGAATTCCCTGATCCAAGTGTCATTTTGGAAGCTTCCTGGGCATTGACACCTTGAGAAATGAGCCTGCCACTTGTCCAAACACGTTCAGCGCAGGTAGCTAGTGTTGGAGTTGACATTCAGCGCAGGTAGCCAGTGTAGCAGTTGACATTCAGTGCAGGTAGCCAGTGTAGCAGTTGACATTCAGTGCAGGTAGCCAGTGTAGCAGTTGACATGATCCAGAATTGCCTTGTTTTTGAGCGTTTTCAGGTGGAGAACTGATTTGAAGTGTTGTGGTTTGCTGACCTTGTTCCTCTAGGGGTAAGAACAACATGTTTAGGGACTTTGGATCCCTTTGATTATGGACATTTCATGCTTCATGCTGTAAGGCACAAAAATGTCTATAACACGAGCGGTAAGAGGTTTCAACCAAGTCCTGCTCGATGCCACACAATGGGTGCCACACGTCCGATGGAAGAGAGAGAAAACCGCTCACATTGGATGGGTAAACATCATGTTACTTATCCGCCCAATATGGACGATGACCATAGGATTTGGAGGCCCCAGATCAATGGCGAAGATGCGATCTGATAGATGACCAGATTTGATGAGGTTAATAGGCAGAGTTGTATAGGATTTGAAGTCCGACATGGATGATGCGTTGGCAAAATTTCATGTTTCACAGGCATTCTTGGAGTTAACGGAATAAACGGTCATTTCAAATATGTCCAAGAGAACTGACACTCAGTTCGTTATGAAATAGGTGGCCACCTCCTTGTGAAGCGTTATACAGTGATAATTACGCAAAACAGAGGGATTCAAACGGACAGAGGTAGGGGAACTAGAAAGCCGAGAAGCGAAAACAAACAGTTAGAAAGAAGATTTGCTTTAAAGCCACGAACTGATATAGAAAGGATAGAGGCAAGTTAAGAAAGCTAAGAGCAAAGAGCAGAAAGAGGAAGCTGAGCTGACCTGCAGAAGCAAAGGTAGCATCGAGCAAGAGTTAAGACAAAGCCAGAGAGAGCCAGAGAGTCTGTGTACTCCAGAGAAGGCTTAAGAGGTTCAAGTGAACTCCTCTGTATATGCCTGTCATGTATTGAGTCTCAGATTAGACTTGTACCATTGTGACCAATAGAGGTCAAGATTCAGTAAGGAGAGTCTGTGTACTCTAGAGACTTGGGGGATCCAAGTACAATCTTACTGATTTATATCTGTTATGTGGTACTCAAATTGAGCTCACTATTGTAGAAACTCTACTTTGAAAACATAATAGAGAGGACACCGCTAAAGGCTGGACTAGGAGACGTAGCTCAGGGGTATTGGCTAAACTCCTTATTAAACTTGTTGTGTTTATATGTGTTGCTCGTTGTGTTTTCTTTAACTGCTTCATTTCCTGTGTATTTCGCAATCTTATCGATCCGTTGCACAAAATAACATAGGCACATCCATGCACATGAGTCTGTAATACCTTATTCTTTGTCTTAGATCAATTTCAGATCAAGTGGTATCAGAGCACTAGGTTGCTGAGGTTAGACAAGCTTGTGCTGGATTCTTTTGTTGAATGCTAACTAGATCAAAGCTTAAACTAGGAGGAGGAGAATTGGCTGCATTTAATCCAGAAATTGGTAGAGTCTATACTAGGGGGAAAATGTTAGAAGAAATTCCCTTGGAATCAGACCCTCAGTTCATGGACAATTTCTTGACCATGAGAGCCATGGTAGAGGAAATGTATAGAGAATTTAAGAAAGGTAGAGATGAAGATTCATCAAACTCCAAACAAGATAAAGGAGCAGAAGAATCTCTCCTCAATGACCATTCTAAAGGCAAAGGGAAAGAAGAAAAACTTCCCACACCTCCTAATAGCCCTAAAAATAAAAAGAAGACATATTTGATTAAATTAGATGTTAAATTTGATTTGCCGATATATGATGGAGAGTTGAATGTAGAGAAGCTGGATAATTGGATTAGACAGATTGATGTGTATTGCAGGGTGTAGAGCATTAATTCAGACAGAAGTAAGATTCAGCTGGCCATCCTGTGCCTTGGAGGCACCGCCTTGGTATGGTGGGAAGGCAGGACACAAGCTGACATGAAGAAGCATGGTAAAATCCTTTCTATCTAAAGTGAATTTGTTTCTACAATTAAAAAACATTTCTATCTACTAGCTTATATGCAGTAAGCTATGATGAGTTGGCAGACTCTTCACCAAAAAGGGCAAAGTGGACAAAGTTACACCCAAAAATTTAGAAACATAGCTTTGATTCTAGGCATTTCTTTAGACTCACCTGAAACTTTGTTGAAGTATATAGGTGGTCTACATAGTTATTTGAGACATACCATTCTCATGTTTAATCTACTAGCATAGATGAGGTATCTGTTTAGGCTACACATCTAGAGACTAGGGGCAGGAATGTGAACCCAGAATTTGGGGGATCATCAAAACCCACTGCAAGCAAGGAAAAGGAAAAGAGAAAGCAGAAATGGAAAGAGAGGAAGGCAAATGTTGTACAAAAGACCAAACCTTCATGCATTCACTACAAGAAGGATGGGAATGATGATGAACACTGTTGGATTCTATCCAGAGTTGAAACCCAAGAAGTACGATGGCAAAAAGAAGAACACTGTTGCAGCTATTCAGAAGGATTTGGGGTCAGACTCAGGGGATGAAACAACAATCACAGCCACAGGTATAAAAGGTAAAAATTCTGAAGCATCTACTAGTAATTTTGCACAAACTATTGATAGTGAAGAAAATGAGAGAAGAAGACATGAGCTTTTTCATATTAGAGTTATTTCCAAGCATCAAAAGATTGATACTTTATTTGATAGTGGTTCACAAGTAAACTTAATTTCTGAAGCAATTGTAAAGAAACTGGGATTACTAACCACACCTCACAAGAAGCCATATTCATTAGGTTGGTTATGTGATAAAACAAAGCTACAAGTGACTAGACAATGTAAACTTAGGTTTGCCATTGGTTCACCATTTGTAGATGAGGTTGAGTTAGATGTAATTCCCTTGGATATATGTGGAATTGTTTTGGGAAGTCCTTACTTGTATGATAGAAAATCAATTTCCTATAGAGCTAAAAATAAGTATCAACTCGTTAAAGATGGAATTGAATATATTGTAAGAGCTCATAAAATCAAGAATAATTATACTCTCATAAACTCAGGGCAGATGAAAAGAATTTTAAATTCATGCAAACAATTTTTACTGATGGTTGTAAAGGAAAAGAAACCTGATAAAACCAATGTATTTGAAGGCTGTGGTGCTAAACAACAAGCTGATTTAGAAAAAGTTGTTTTAGAATATGATATACTATTTCAAGAACCTAAAAGTCTACCACCCAAAAAGGAAATAGTACATGATATTAATTTGTAGCAAGATGCTCCATTGCCTAACATCGAAATGTACAGGTTATCCACTTTAGAGAATGTAGAAATCAAGAAGAAAGTACAGGAGCTACTCGAGAAAGGGTTCATAAGACCTAGCACATCACCATGTGGGTCTCCAATTGTTTTGGTGAGAAAGAAAGATGGATCATGGAGAATGTGCATTGATTACCGAGCACTGAATAAGATACGATCAAAAACCATTATCCCCTTCCTCACATAGATGATCTGTTAGATCAATTGAAAGGAGCTATTTACTTTTCCAAGTTGGACTTGCATAGTGGCTACCATCAGGTCGGAGTTACAGAGCAAGATGCATGGAAGACTGCTTTGAAAACAAAGCAGGGATTGTATGAGTGGTTAGTTATGCCTTTTGTCTTAACTAATGCTCTTGCTACTTTCATGAGAGTAATGAATGATTTAATTAGGCCTTTTATTGATGATTTTGTCATTGTATATCTAGATGACATTCTTATATTTAGTAAAACATGGGAAGAACATTTGAAGCATGTAAAGCAGACTCTATATGTTTTGAAAAGAGAAAATCTCTATGTTAAGCTATCAAAATGTGAATTTGGCAAAACATATTTGAATTATTTGGGTCATATTGTAGGGGGTGGTGAATTGAAGATAGATCCCTCTAAGGTTGCAGTCATTATAAACTGGCCTAAATCCAAATCTGCTACAGAAGTTAGAAGCTTCCTAGGAGCATCATAGTATTGGAGAAAGTTTATTGCCAAATTTTCCTTGATTGCAGCTCCTTTACATGCTTTAACAGGATTGAACAGGGTGTTTCAGTGGGGAGGCAAACACTAGAAAGCCTTCAACACGTTAAAAGAAAATATTAGTACAACACCAGTACTAGCATTTCGTGATCTTCAAAGACCATTTGAGATTGAAACAAATGCCAGTGACTATGCCATGGGAGTAGTGTTGATGCAACACGGTAAACTCATATGTTATCATTTTGAGACATTTAATTCTGTAGTAGTTAATTATCCCACATATGATAAGGAATTATATGCATTAGTATAGAGTGTGAAAAAGTGGAAACATTATCTAATGGGCAAAGAGACAGTTATACATAATGATCATCAACCACTTTTATATTTACACTCACAAACTATGTTGCAGCAATCAAGACACTATAGGAGGATGGGTTTTCTACAACAGTTTCATCTTGTCATCAGATATAAAAAGGGCATACACAATAAAGTTGCAGTATGTTGTCTATACCAATCATAAATGCGTCTACTATACTTAAGCATAACTCAGTATTGCATGAAAGCTACATTGAACAATATGCTCAAGATATAGACTTTAAAGATGTATATGCAACTTTAAGTCATGGCAAACAAGTAGAAGAATTGGATTATCATGTTAAGGACCAACTCTTGTATCTTTTTGGAAAGTTATGCATTCCTCAAACAAAAAGAGTAAAGATAATTTGAGAAGCACACACTTCTCTAATATCTGGTCACTTTGGTGTAAGTAAAACAATTGCACAGCTGCAAAGGTTTTGTTATTGGCCAAAAATGCATGAAACGGTTTCTAAATATGTAAGAGGGTGTACCATGTGTGCTAAAAGCAAGCCCAACAATAGAAAACTAGGTGTGTACAATCCACTACTAGTTCCTTCTCATCCTTGGGAAAGTGTTTCCATGGACTTTGTTAGGGGACTGCCTAAATATAGAAAAGGTCGTGACTATTTATATGTTATTGTGGATAGGTTCAGCAAAATGTGTATTTTAATACCTTGTAACAGACAGATTACAGCTGAACAAACAACAAATTTGTTCTTTCAACATGTATGGGTTCATTTTGGATTACCCACTTCCATTGTATCTGATTTAGATTCCTGATTTGTTGGGAAATTTTGGTCGAGTCTGTGGGAATTTATGGACATCAAACTAAATAAGATCACAACCTTTCATCCACAAATGATGGCCAAACAGAGGTGGTCAATAGGATAGTGATCCAGTTTCTCAGAGGATATTGTAGCAAGCACCCCAAGCTTTGGGATGAACATTTGTGTTATTTGCAACATGCTTACAACCGGGCTAAACATTCTTCTACATAAAGATCTCCTTTTGAGACCTGTTTCGGTTTCATACCAAGGTCTCCCTTGGATTTTGTCTTTGGAAAAGACATAGCGGTTGATGGACACAATGATGTGGACAAGGCAACCAAGTTCATTGAAAAAATCCAAGAGATTCACCAGGAAATACAGGAACAGCTGGAAAAGAGCCAAGCCAAGTATAAGGAAAAGCATGATAAGCATTGGACTGAGCATAGTTTCCAAGTTGGTGATCAAGTCTGGCTATATATCAGCAAAGACAGAATGCAAGGTGAAGGTAAGAAGTTGAAGCCAATAAGGTAAGGACCTTTCAAGATACTTGAGAAAATTGGTGAAAATGTTTTTCACCTTGATTTTCCAGCTTACATGCACATCTATTCAGTAGTTAATACAGAAAGCTTGAGACTGTTTGAACCTTCATTGGTTGAAGATCCCAAAGAGTAGAGCCAATTGCCTTCTATTGATGATCTATTGCCTGAATATCTCAATGAGTTGTAGGAAGATATAGTTCTGGACAAGAAGGTGAGAAATACACACAGAGGGGATGTTGAGTACCTCAGAATTGGACTCAAGGGTTCAAAACCAAGCAGTACAAGATGGGTAGAAATTGGGCAAGCAAGGAATCTATATCCTAACTTGATTGATGCTTAAAAACCAACTTTTGGTGGTCCAAAATCTTTTTCAGTGGGAAGGCCGTGATCCAAATTAGATCCTAGAACACTCCTTAAGTTTTCATGAACTCTTTAAAAAGATCATGTCAAGGATTAAAAGTCTTACAAAGATCAAGCTTATCAAAGATATCCTCGTAATAGTTGCAATTTGTGATCAGTGCGGAGCAACGAGGACAGTTGGTCAAGCACGCAGACCATCGGCCCATGGTAACATGTGCTATCATAAATCAGTAAAGGTGGAGGCCATTTCAAGAAATGGAGGTAGTTTCTGATATCGCTAATAGCATATCGCAGGGCAAACCCCTCAAAGAAGGAAGGGCCACAAGCCCCATACCCAAAAAATCATAAAATGTAACGAATATCATCCCTATTCCATCAGAAATGGGGTCCCACAAAAATCGACAAAATATCGGAGGGGCTTCGAGCGGTAAGCAGTTTCAACCGAGTCCCGCCTAATGCCACAAAATGGGTGCCATGCATCTGGTGGAAGAGAGAGAAAACCACTCACATCGGACGGGTAAACATCATGTTACTTATCTACCTGATATGGGCGATGACTGTAGGATTTGGAAGCCCCAGATCAATGACAGAGATGCGATCCGATAGATGACCAGATTTGATGAGGTTAACAGGCAGAGTTGTATAGGATTTGAAGTCCGATGTGGATGATGCGTTGGCGGAAGGTCGTGTTTCGTAGGCATTCCTGGATTTAATGGAATAAATGGTCGTTTCAAATATGTCTAGGATAACTGACACTCAGTTCGTTATGAAATAGGTGGCCACCTCCCTGTGAGGCGTTATACAGTGATGATTACATAGAACAAAGGGATTCAAATGGACAGAGGAAGGGGAACCGAAAAGCTGGGAAGTAGAAATGAATAGTCAGAAAGAAGATTGGATTTAAAGCCATGAACTGACAAAGAAAGGAGAGAGGCAAGTTAAGAAAGCTAAGAGAAGAGAGTAGAAATAGGAAGCTGAGCTGACCTGTAGAAGCAAAGGCAGCATCGAGCCAGAGTTAAGACAAAGCCAGAGAGAGCTAGAGAGTTTATGTACTCCAAAGAAGGCTTGAGAGGTTCAAGTGGACTCCTCTGTATATGCCTGTCGTGTATTGATTCTCAAATTGGACTCGTACCATTGTGACCAATAGAGGTCAAGATTTAGTAAGGAGAGTCTATGTACTCCAGAGACTTGGGGGATCCAACTACAGTATTGCTGATTTATATCTGTTGTGTGAGACTCAAATTAAGCTCACTGTTGTAGAAACTCTGCTTTGAAAACATAATAGAGAGGCCACCACTTAAGGCTGGACCAGGAGATGTAGCCTAGGAGTATTGGGTGAACTCCTTATTAAACTTGTTGTGTTTATATGTGTTGCCTGTTGTGTTTTCTTTAACTTCTTCATTGCCCGTTTATTTCGCAATCTTATTGATCCGTTGCACAAAATAACATAGGCACATCCATGCACATGAGTCTGTAATACCTTATTCTTTGTCTTATATCAATTCTAGATCAACACATCTAATATTTGCTGACATTCTTCATTCCAACAAAATGTAGCATCCTTCTTTACCAACTTCTCCATCGGTGCGGTAATCTGGTCATAACTCTTAATGAACTTTCTATAGTATCCTATATGCCCCAACGTTGCAAGAAACTATTTCACACTTCTTGGTGCCTCTAAATTAATTATAATTGCTATCTTCATTGGGTAGACCATTAATCCTCGCCTTCACACCACATGGCCTAGCAAGATTTTGAAAGGAACACAGGACAAACATTTCTTCAAATTGAGCATGATCTGATACCTTCAGCATGTATTCAGCATCAATCATAGGCTGGCTACATGGCATTTCACCAGCCCAAACATTGTCCAATCGTTAAAGTATACCTACAGTAACTTGTGAATGAAGTTCTTAAACGTCACGATGACTACACGCAAAAAGATTGTCAGTGTGTTCTTCAGTCCAAAAGGCATTATGGTATACAAGAAGCACCCCCACTCCATGGAGAAGGTCATCTTACTTCTATCCTCCAACGTGATCTTGATCTGATGGTACCTTGAGAAACCATCCATGAATGAATATGCTTCTTGTCCTCCTACATTATCCAACACTTCGTCAGTGAACGGAGTTGGAAAGGGATCATGTATGAAAGCGTCATTCAACTTCTAGAGATCTATGCATATCCTTATTTCATCCTTCTACTTCTTTTCTTGAACTACTATTGGGCTCACCGAATCAGATTCCTCTATTGGTTCAATAATACCCGCTATAAGGATTTTATCCAACTCAAAGCGGACCCTTTCTTTATACTTTGGATTGAGGTAATAAGGCCTTTGCTTGATCAGTTTTGCATCCGGTTTCAACGTAATTTTCATAACTCCCAAGTCCCCTATTATCCCCTTTAATTCTGAGAACTTTGTAGGGAAAAAGTCTTGATATTCACGAAGAAATTCAGTGAGCTTATCTACTATTGCGTCATCCTAGTAGTCCCCAATCTTTGCAAATTTCGGCTCCGCCTATGTTCCAATGTTCACTTATCTTCTTTTTAGCGGCGCAGTGATATCTGGATTTTCAATTTGCAGTCCTTAAACATCGTCGTGACCTTCAACTTCTGGGATATTAATGTTCCTCGGATCCTCATCCTCTTCTTCGAAAGTCACATTGTAGCACTCCAGCACATGGAACAGTTGGGTGGTCCAATCTGGTTGAATTAAGTCCAAGGGATCCTGCGGTACTCTGAAGATTGTTGCCTTGACTTCCTGCAATACCTCATCAATACTTTCAAACCCATCCTCAAAGCTAAACTTCATCAAGAATCCCTGTTGCAAAATGTCCCATTATTCAGTGGCATGGTGGAGCTCTGTTTCTAAGTACTAGTTCATCGGTATTACATCCAAAGTGTGATAAAACATATGCACCCATTTAGGCTGAGGCTCTACTCCGTAAACCTTAGTCCATTTGTCTAGGTGATCGCACAGGTCATCCCTTCCATCATATTTCTCTATTAGCTGCACTTGTGGGTGACCAAACCATAATCTCATCATCTTTCCGTACACGCGCCAATCATCAAAACTCTCTTTGTGCATACCCCATCATCTCACAGGCATAGTGCACAACGCCCAATATAAGGCCTAGAAGCAATGCTTCTCTGGAACTTCCCTTTTGAATGCATCCAAAAAAATATCTACATCTGTTAAAGCATCATAATAGGGTAGACTCCTTACCTCCGATGATACACAGCGTAGCATAGATACTTCATGCAATCGATTATGCCAGTGCTCCAACTCCTCATTTGAATCTAATGTGCAGGAAATTTCACGGTCCCAGGAAATGTGTCCATCCACTATTGGATTCACCCAATCCTGATCTCGCGCCATTATTTTATAAATTGAGCCCAAATCATCATCACTTTCATAATCGTGAACCGGTTCAGTATAGCACAGTCCTTTTGCAGGGTCTAGGGTCACTACTACGTGGAGGGATTTCTTCTCAAATATCATCTTCCGCTTCTTCAAATTGATTACCCCATTCATGTCAGTAGCCCAATCGATCCCAAGGAATGCAGGGTAGGGATTGTCTTCATCCACAATCTCTATGACTTCAAAATCAGGCAATGCACTCGCACCCTAAATATCAACTGCCACTCCCTGCAATCTTCCCATGGGGATGATTTTCTGCTGATTTTCCATTCTTAACTTAATCGGAGACCATTGCAGCGTAGGTCTCCCCATCCTCTCCCATGTCTGTTTAGGAAAAACATTCACGTCCGACCCTAGATCTAGAATAACTTGATCCATCTCATATTCTCCTATCTGCACAGTGAGCCTTATCTCATGCCCATTCTTGCCTTATGCTTACCAATCTTTCTGACTACGCACGGTTTGTCAAGAGTGTTTTCTTTTCCGGCACACTTATTTATTAGCCCCTGCAGTCCTTTCACAACCTTGCTATCACACAACAGCTTCATACAGGTCTCCAAGAAAGTAGTAAGCATGGAAGGGTCCATCTCTTCATCTGGCTTATCCTGACTTCCTGAGGTAGAGGCCTCAGTGAATATTTATTTGCTTCCATAAAAATTTCCCTTGCGTGCTCTATATCAAACCTGATATCCTTTTCTGGTGCTTTGCGGACACATTCACCTTCTTCAAGTTGCTTCCCCTTATCTTTGTTAGTCATCATTCCACTTCATAGCACAATATTTACCTTAGGATCCTCCTCGTGAGGTTCAACCCTCATCATCTGCAGGTTCTAAGTTTGTTGTTGAGGATGCGCCCCCTTTTCGCATATCTTAGCTAATAATATAGGGTAATCCTCTATCGCATGGTCAAACTGACTACAATATCAGCATGATAGACATGTCAGGTTTGTGCGGTCTTGCACGTAGTGGAGGACTTGGTCCTCCACAATTGTAACAAATGACCTATCCCCGACCTCTACCAGGTCCTCCTCCACCTCGGCCTTGTCTGTGCCCCTGATATTCACCTTGCGTTCCCTTAGTGCCTTGTTTCGGAGGCCGAGTCTCCGCTTGCACACTGTATGTGGGCATTCTATCCATCATTATCTCATAAATATGACAATTAAGCTCATCATGACCCACCGATTGACAGATGTTGCAAAAGAGCTGTTGCGGTCTCTGTACAAATTTCAGTAGCATATGGCAATTGTCTGTTGCATGTTTTCCAGCTACCTTATAGATAGCACACCATAGTGTGGGCCCTGTACTTGGCCCTTCTTGAGCTTCCAGTCTCAGAGGCATCGGTCCTCCTACTGCAACATAATTCACAAAGACCGGACAGTGATCTTTGTCATGCCCCTGACTTTTGCACTTTAGGCACCAAACTTCTTCACGCACCTTTAGTCGAACTGTTCTATCTTTCTTCAGACTCTGAAATTTTAGGCACAGGTTCTACAACTGTGTGTGAATCTATTGAACCCCTAGATTAGCATCTTTCATCGATCTCTCGTGCAATATCATTGCAATCTTCAGGGCTTATGCCTGGGTTCTAATCTTTTGTTGTGACAAAGCAACCCTTAGATGAGGCAGGAGTGAAACCACAAACCATTCACGGTGCTACCCATCCGTAAGATTCATGTTGTCTTCGCGAATCATGCACTTCAACCTTTGATCCAAATCCCAGGGTGTCTCTCCAGGTTTCATCATGATCTCCTTGGATCCCACAATTGATTGAGCTTCAGATTTGGGCCTGCTAAATTCCTTATTCATCGTAGTCTAAATATCTGTTAGTGAAGCCATCGGGTTATCAGTGCGGTACTTAATGTACCATGTTAGTGCACATTCCTGCAAAGTAGTAACCAACATTGATTTATTCATCTGATCATCTGTAATACCTTGAGCTTCCCATACAGCCTTCGTGATGAACCAAAATTGGTCTATGTCCATAGTTCTCGACCCCCTTAAATACGGACAATTTTATTGAATTCTCCATATTGGATGGTGGTGGAGGTGGTAGTGATGTGGGTGAAGGCATATGCGGTGGAGTTGAAGATGGAGGTGGTCTGGGTGGATGGGGTATTGGCGGGAAACCTTGTCTTATCAACTGAACAACGCTCTACGGAGAAGCCTGTGCTGCTTCCTCATTGTCACTCAGAGGAGGTCCAATCAATGGGCTATATTCAGGTCTATTTTTCCCTCTATCCCTGAAGATCTTTCCACTTCGCATAGCTCCAAACATCAAGGTAGTTGCATAACCCACTTTTCACACAAGAGCTGTTGAAAATAGCAACAAGAAATGCTAAAAATAGAAGTGCTAAAAATAGCACTGTTATAAATAGAATTTCGGGATACATTCCAATTTTAATTAGTCCCTAAACTAAAATTGAGAATTAAAATTTGAATTCGATCTTAGCAGCTATTTGTAAAATAATTAATTAATTCATCTTGAGTTAATTAGTTGTAGGAAATCAAACATGAAGTCTATGTGAAGAATTGCAACAATTTCTCCATTGATTGAGGAAGTTATCCGTTAATTAAAGGAGATCAGGATGAGTTGTACCTTGAGTTGTAATTAGTTAGCTCAGTTAACTGAGTTAAGTCCAGTTAGATTAGTTCAAATAGTTTGTTGAACTAATTGTGAGTTCAGTTATTTAATGCATGCATGCATGTAACTGCTGCACTTCAAATAACTTAATATTCTCTCATAAATAACTCATGTATGTCAATTCAATCAGAGATCCAGTTGAGATCGAATGATGGGACAATTGACTATCAGTTGCAGGAATATTCCATGGAGGATATCTCTTACATGCAGAAGGAATTCATTCCTTGGAGATTGCGCAGTTACTTTTGAGTTTGATGAGTGTGTGATGAGGCCATTCACACAGGTGGCAGCATTGGACCCCAAGAGAAACTACACAAGGAAATAGGAGGCTTGGAGGGTTGAGGGAAGGCATATGTTGTTTCTATTTGGTCTGTGAGTTGCATTGTTGGATTGTACTAAGAGCGGGATAGCTTGTGAGCTAATGCTTTGTGTAATCTGAACATATTTCCACTTGTATGATAATACAGAGATTGTGGTTTTTAGCTGAGGCTTTCCCCAAAGTACTCTTCTGTGTTCATGTGTGATTGCTTTCTCATTCTCAGTTATATGTGTCATATTTGATCTTGCTTAAAATTGATTAAGCTTCAGCAAGTTTGTTGTAGAAGTAGATCTTGTATTTTGCTTTAGGATATTGCATAAACTATTGATCTACAATGAGAAATTATACAAGAGCATCTTAATCCAAGTATTTAAAGACCTTAAATACTTACCTCACGGTCCCTTGAAGAAGCGGCACTCTACTTCATTGTAACTGACCGAAGTATCGACTACGAACTCTGTCATGAACCCTCCTATGATATGATCGAGCCAATGATTGATAGTGCGTGCGATCTTATCTTCAGAGGCTTCTAATCTCCGCACTAACTCTAGGGTCCAGACTATTGGACCGTCAAGCCTCCACCTTCCTTGGTCGTCTGCCAATTTCGCGATCCACTCATATAATTCGACTGGGAAGGAACATAAGAAGATTTCATGTATCTCTTTGTATATATATTTGTCCAACCATTGTTCTTTCATAGATCGTGGATTCGTATTCTCTCTGATCTCCTTCTTAGTTGGATTCCAGTGATGCAACATCACACATCTCTTTATGCAGATCCCAGTCTCATCGACAACAGAACCATTTGTTGACTTGATGGGCCCTTACCCAAGTTCAGCGTTAATTAGCCAAGCAAATCCCTACACTACTGGCCCTTTCGGCATCAATCTGTGGAGCGTGGACTGAAGTCTCACCCGAAGCAGTATGGGGGATGCAGGAACCAAGTTTCCACACCCAAAGATGGTAGTGATGTCATTTTATACCCTAAACCTTCCTTCGCATAGGTTGATAAGCCTTTTAGGGCTTATCAATATACTCCTCTTAGTCATCCTAGACCTCTGCGAAGGTCTACGACTATCCTTCACGTACCCTAGATAGGCAGATCAACCACTTATGCACCTTTATAAATACTCTTACTTCTATAATTACCAAGATTATCTTAATTATTTGATAACTTCAACATGCATTAAGATGATCTTCACATAAATAGATATTCTTACTTGCATTCATATAACAAAGAAAAACAAATGGATTCACGCATTAATACAACATTAAAACATAAGCCCAATACTCATCATAACATAATCATATGCATTTATAACAGAAGTAAAATAGATCATATGCAGATTATTCCATAATAGTTCTCTTTATTGATGTTCAGATCTTCTTTATAGACTCTGACCACCCTGCGCTCACAACGGCAGGGGTCCCCCCACTCAGCTGCAGACTTCTACCCTAGGCCTCTGTGCACACAGCTGCAGAGCCTCTTTCCTATGCTATGACTCTTTGCTCTTACCTCTCACAGACCCATTACATTCATCAATGACTCAAACCATATCAAGAATGAATTGCCCTAGACTCTTCTAAGACTTCCACTTTTATATAATCCCATGGTTCGCGGACCATGGGTGGATCTCTTAAAGCCGACACAAGTTACATAAAAGAAGGGCAGAATCCTTTATTGACTCTTTACATCTTTGCACTCCGCAGCCACAAAATGTAGAGACTTTACACTTCTTATACAAAAACTTGGACTTTCTGCCCCAAAACTTGGGATTTTATCCCCGGAAATGACCCTAGGGAACCCGTTCCCAATAAGAGGACTCAATGTTTTACATGAAAACCCATACAGGAGAAAGCTACAAATTCTTCTTCTTCTTCTTTGATTCATTACATATATTTGCAAGCACCGAACTGCTAGAGTCACCCACCCCCAAGATATGCAAGCTAATACTTGTGGTAGGCTACAACCTAATTGAGGGACAAACCTCAAAAATGTGCAAGAAATGATTTGCAATAGGCTACAAATTGATTCAGGAACCAACCTAAGAAATTATCAAGATTCGACTTGCTATAAGCTCCAACGTCAATGGAGACACTGACCTCCTTCTTCAACTTCTTATGGAATCATTTTTACAATATTTTAAACTAGATCCACCTATTTTCAATTAATATAAGTTTTAAAATTGATCATACTAATGTTTTTATAATGTTGTCATATCTTGTCCATCACATGTAACCACATGTACATCAACCCAGTCACATAAAACCCTTCTCGAAACCTGTTCTAACTGCAACTTGTTGATGAGATCCCAAAAAACATAACACTAATTCTAAATATATAAAAAATAATTCATAAACAATTTTCATGCCTCTAGGAATGTTTAGAACTAAACCTTCATCATCATGCTTCTTCCAAAATCCAATTTGGCCTTATAATGAGCTTAGAAAACTCGAAAAAATATATAGAAATATATACAACTATACAAAAGATAATAATTCAACAAAATGACATAATTTGGCTACATTCTACAAAATAACACCTTAATTGATCTAAAGAATGTCTACCTATTTGGTAAATGGGTCAAATCAGGTGTACTAATAATCCCCATATAAAAAATAGTGTGACCGAGTTTAACTAGACTCATACCCTTGACCATCATGAAACAAGTTAAGTCATATGACCAATTCAATTATATGATGAGTTGTTACCTGTCATGAGCCATTATTCTGAGTGTGTGTGCGCGCATGTTCATGTCATACAGAACCATTGCACACTCATGCATCAACCTATCATGGCTCTCCCAAACTCGAACCAATAACCACACATACTATATAAAAACAAAACTGCATGAGGGCTTGTCACTTCTACCAATCGAACCGAATCAACTTCATAAATGTTTCACCACCATAGTGCTCAACCCTCGAACATGTGATCAAAGGTGTATATTCATTGATTTGAATTTCTTTCTAATTGAATTGAGTTCATATGATACAAGGGTGTGTTCCCAAGCTCATATGAGATGACCCATGATTCCACTTGCATACCAGGGCTCTTATCATACATAACCAACATGTGACTGTTCAACATAACTTTAGCCTTTATGCCTTGGTCCTTTAGGCCTTTCCTTTAGGTGACCATATGACCATTCTTAATGTGACCTTGTCCATGATATTTATTCCTTGGTCCTTTGGTCCTTTCCATTATGTGACCATACAACCATGCTCAACATGAACTTATCCTTAATATTTACATATTGGCCCATGGTCGACCACATGATGAAATTAACATGATGCCATCATGCCACATGGCATCCTGTGAGGGGTGCCACATGTCACCCATCTTTAACATTTTCACCAATTGTAATGTGTCATTAATGCATGCCACATGGCAAGTTGTGGTGGTGCCACATGACCCTACTGATATCATCTAATGATGTGTCATGCCATGTTCTTTGGTCAATAAAAAATATTCCATGTGTCAAAGTTGTTATGTAATAGTTGATTGTGCAGGATGACCACATTTCATCTAACTGAGGGGCCCATATCATTATGGTTGGCCAATAAAAATATGTCATGTGTCATTGTGGAACAGGCCCATTATGGCAGGGTGGAAACCATTAACTATCATGCAAGTTAACACATCTTCTACCATTTAAATATTGATCCAAACATTGGATCCATACGATTACTGTATAGATGCATGACCTATAGTTGTGTTAAAATTCATGCATTTTTTTGTTATATCCAACATATATTTGACAACTAAGCGATATATCCACTCATAAGAAGGACATTGTTTAAAAAAATTGGTGTTAGTGGGTTTTTCCCTATAGTTTAGGTCCTGCTCCCAAATTTGATATTCAAATGAACATAACTTCTCATCTCAGAGGAGTTTTTCAAATTGTGATATACGATTGGAAAGAATTAATGAGGAATATCTAGAAATGCTATCCATAAAATCATTAGGACATCATATCCTTTTGAAAAACTCAATAAACTTCACACTTATTTTGATTTCACCTAATGAAGACGTGCAAGAGATCTCATTTTCATATTGTTTCCATGTAAAATATCCAACTATCACACTACTTCCTTTTATTCATGAATGCCATTTTTCTACCTTGGACATCCCCTTTGACATAAATGACACTTATTTTCATCAATGGACACACTATGTGCAACAATCTCCCCCTTTTTCATTGGTGGCAATAGGCCAAGCTCCCTTTGACATGCATCAATCTCACACTGAAATCTACATTCTCTCTTCCAATCTTCATGTTCAATGTCAACTCAGTGTCTTAAATGTATGCATTCTCTCTCCCTTTCACAAAAATATCAAAGGGATATGGTTGTATACCGATGTTTCCATGATTATGCATAGATATGATCCCGTTATATGTGGAGTCTCACCCTAAGATCATATTCTCATTATTTATATGAAATTTATTATCAATACTTTCCAATTCTTCTTGAGCTTCCTTATGACCCTGATAGAGTCTTCCCTTGAAACAATGTTGTATGTGCTTTCCAATGCTTCTCAAACTTTTCCTGGGCTTTCCTATGGATTTGATGTTTCCACCTAAAAACCATGTTGTAAGTTCCTGCTAATGATTTTCCAACTATTATTGGACTTCCTTGTGGACTTGATAGATTCTCTAATAGGCCTACAAATTATATACAAATTGAGGCCTATCTAGCCTTTCCTAGGAACATTTAACCTTTCCTTATGCGCTTAACATATTTTTCAGCTTTAATATGTTCTTAGGAGGGTTAGATATGATTGTCATATATTTTGTGCCTAATTCATTTATTGTGCGGGATATTGAGAATATTTGATGTTGATCATAGGAAATCTAGTCTAGAGAAAAATAAGGGACTTTCTCCCTACTGCAAGATGACCAAAACTTGGTTGGCTTAGGGAAATTATTATCCCTCCTTATAGCTACAAGGTCATAAGGAACCATATCATATTTTCGAGGATATTTGGAGGGAAGAAATCCTATATTCAAGGAGGCTACCCCTCAACTATTTTTGTACAAATAATCAGCTTGAATAGCCCATTAAAATAACTTTTGGGAGATTACAGTTAGTACTAGTCAAGGCTCGATACTTGACATTTTAGTTCTATAATATTCCTTGTATGAGAATATATTCTAGTTAGTGAGAAGCATTCTTCAGTTTATAGTCCAATTTTTCTTTCAGACCTGAGTCTCCTTGGATTAGGGCCCAACCCAAGTGCTCAGGCCCTCCTTGTATTTTTATTTTGAATGCATTCGTTCAACTATGTATATTTCTGCAGTTTTAATTCTTAATATTGTATTTTGCAAGAGTGATAAATTATTTTGTTCATGATTTTTTTATGCTTCTTGACTTATTAAATTTAGCCATAGTTCTTTCATGCAATTTAGTGTCCTTTCTCATGCACTAGCCTATTTAGATTATTTTTATTTAATTTTTGTTCACATATTTCTACATTCTCTGTTTCATAAATTTTTGTTTTGTAGAGCTACACAAAACTCTAGATTTTCCTCTTTGTTACATAAATCAATCCATAATAATTACATGAGCTTGGGAAAGACTCCTTTACCCTTATATAATCCTCCTTTACCTTCTTCACCCTTCAAACTGCATGTAAGACGTATAAAATTGCTTTCAATTATTTCTTGTAGAAAAACATGGGCATCTTGTAGCAGTATGCAAATTGCATTAAAACACCTCCAGGTTTGCACTCAAATATCGTTTATCATTTCTTAGCACATTACAATGAACATCAAACCCTATAGATGGAGTTTATAAGTTCAAAGACCCCTTAGAAACCTTAACCTAGTAGTGGTAGCAAAAATTATTTTCTTTCAGTAATTATGATTTACCGTTTGAATGTCTTCTTTTAGTTGTAAGTTGATTTATCATGCATCATATAGTAGACTTGATTTTTCTTCAACTCCGCTGAAATCACTTTCTTAGATTTACTACAGTTAACATAGGTCTATTTCTTGTAATTTACTTTTCCTGCAAAACAAAGTCTTCTTATTCTTGTCATTTTCTTTTCCGAAAATAAGGTAGGGTTACCTTCTATCATTTAATTTTCTACAAATATAATATAGTTTCTTTCTATTTTTTCCTTTCATACAAACTAGATTAGGTCTATTTGTTATTCCTTGTTTTTCTAAGCATTTCTCATAGCCTAGATAACAAAAGTGGTCTCTATCCAGATTAGTTTCTTCACTTGCATATGATTAACAAAGGAAGAACAAATTGCATGTTGCACACGTAGTGTCGACTCCTCTTAAGTTTGTATGAACCCTGGGTTGATAATTAAATTTGAAACCCTCAGGAGTTGCAACATCGTTATTGTAATATTGAGGGCCATCACTTTTTGGCGCCATTTCTGGGGAGGTGTTAAATTATGTAATTTTTTCTTGCCCAATCAATTCACTTCTTTTACTTTCTGCAAAAACAAAAAGAAATGTGCATTAGGCATCTTTCATTAAAAAACTGAAAATTGCATTGCATTAGAATTTTCATTCAAAAAAATTACAAAAAAATTAAAATATTTCTTCAATACCACAACCCCCCATTTGATCATGTGGTGAAATAAGAACAACATCACCATCCACTTTTGAGGGTAGAAGTGGAAGAGGTGGCATATAAGGTAGAATAAATGGATGGAAATGATGAAAGTGAGAAAGATCCTTTTGGATTTCCCATTCAAGATATTAATATAAACATTCATATGAAGAACATCCCTCCATCGTTTCTTCCAACTTCTATGGGATGAGATCAGAAGATCCAAAAACCTTCCTTTTCGTATTTGAAATACTTTATATATATTGTAATTACTTATTAGATTTTGAAAATTTGAAATTGTTTTAGGAAACATTGAAGGATAAAGATCTTAAATGGTTTGTGTGACTAACTACTAACTCTATAAGATTATGGGATGATATGAGAACAAACTTTTTGAAGAAATATAAAGACTATTGTGTATGATTGTTGACAATGTTAAAAATCCGTCAACCAAGGGGGTATCCCTGCTATGGAGTCCCAATTAGATATCACACCATTTGGAGTAGGAGCCTCATCCGGAGTATTAATCCGACCACCATAACTCTAAGATTTTCCTTGGATACAATGAATAACATAAGAGATTATACACATATCCTTTGAAACCAGTAAGTTGACACTATGAACACCAATTGCAATGTGTAAATGAAGACTTTCACAAAAGGGGAGATGAGAGTGAGTCTCTAGGACGAAAGTAATAGTATTTTCCTAGGAGAGTCACATGAGAGAAAGGAAATATTCATTAATTATCTACCGAAATAGTTAACATAGACACAACAATCATTTAATCAAATACAATACACATTCAACAAGATAAGTACAAAAGCCAATGAAGTAGCCTTTATAGAAAAACCCTTCGTACTGAGTTTTGTTTAGCTCTCCAATACCTACTTGGGTTACTTCAGCTAAAAGAGTACCCTTTAACCTTTTACATCAATTCCAACCATGACTGAGTCTACATCGAAAATTCAAACTTCATCTGCTCTTGTAAGTGGACCTTTTGAGTCAAGTATGAATTCCATGTTTACTGGACCTCCCAAGTCCTATCTTTATGGTGGACCTTTTGTACCTGTTGGGTATCAATCACTTAGTGGGGTCTTTTCAAGAGTTTTTATTGGTCCTCCCTTTCCCTAATTTCCCAATTGGTCTTTAGAAATTCCATCCATTTCATCTCCAACAAGTATTGGTGAAACTTCCTACACTGTATTTACTACACAAACTTTCACACCTAGATTACAACCAGGGTTAGATCAATAGATTAGCTTATTATATTTTTCTAGTGGTCTAGGATTTCTACAACAACCCCCCATAGGATCTTATCCTATTAAGGGGAAACATCCTGGTCCTTATTTTCCCACAAGGAGGCAACCTCTTGTTGGGACATATCTTCTATTGGGTTAGGTTATATTCTTTCCACGACTAGCCGACATAGTTAACCAGGGGGGTAGAAGGGGGGCGGAGCCCCCCCTTCGTTGCGCTGATTGCGTAGCAGGGGGAGTCATAGGGGGTTTGGAGGTGCAGATAACCCCACTCTATGGGGTGCGGGGCAGCACCTCAGAAAATTTTTCTTTTTGACCCTATATTAGGTTGGGCGGACCTACCTATGGTTTTGTGCATGATTTTTCACACATGGTTTTGGACGCGATGGTTTTCAGTCCATGGTTTTGGACGCGATGGTTTTTATTTCATGGTATTGGATGCTTCGGCATGTATAAACATGTATTATAACATTGAAAGGAACATAATGAAAAATCAAGCTGATAGTCCTGGTTTTGGGATCCAGGGGAAAATCTCTGTGTATATGTGTTTTATGTGTTATGCTCTCGCATTGTTTATTTTCTATGTTTTAGAATTTGTATGCAGGTAATTTCTGTATAGGGTTAAAACCTACATTTGGTATCAGAGTTGTTTTGGCTTCAAGGGGATGCCTTTGTTGCTGGGGGGCTTCGCTCGAGCTTGTGGTAGACCCTTTTCAGTGGGAGATATACGAGATCAATTCTGGTGGTGAAAGAAGATGGTGAGCAGTGGAAAGATAAAGATTGAGAAATTTAATGGTTAGAGTTTTGAGTTGTGGAAACTCAAGATGAAGGATATAAACCAACAGGAGTGTCCGATGAAGAATGGAATAAGTTGGATCAGAAGGCAAAGAACACAATACAATTATGTGTCTCAGATTCAGTATTGTTGAATGTATCAGGGGAAGCTACGGCTAAGGCTTTGTGGGACAAGTTAGGGACTTTGTATCAATCTAAGTCTCTGGTGAATAAACTGTTCCTGCGGAAAAAGCAGTATAACCTGAGGATGAAATATGGAGACTCGGTGACAGAGCATCTGAACACATTTAATACTGTGGTAAGTTAGTTATTATCTGTTGATATTAAAATTTGAGATGGAGATAAGGCATCAGTTTGTTGTGTTCTCTACCAGATTCATGGGATAGTATGGTTATTGCAATAGATAGCAATACAACTACCTTGCAGTTTGATGAAATAGTCTCATCCTTTCTAATTGAGGAGATGCGACGGAAAAATATGGAGAGCTAGAATGGTGATGCCTTGTCTGTATGAGGATGGTCCCAAAACAAAAACAAATATAAGTCATCAAGTGGGAGATCTAAATCTCTAGGAAAACTTGTAAAGGTGGTGTGCTGGAAATGCAGAAAGGAAGGGCACTACAAAAGGGACTGTAAATCTAAAGCTTCTGATAAAGGGAAGGGATCTAATGATGCTCCTTCTGCAAAGGCGAAAACCACCTCAGATGAAGGTGGGGATGTGTATTTGGCTTCTTCAAGCACACATGTAGGTCATGATGCATGGTTGATTGACTCAGGTGCATCCTTTCACTTCACTCCCCATAGAGAGTGGTTTTTCGAGTATGAGAAATATGATGGTGGTGATGTCTTCTTGGGGGGTGTCAGGAAGGCTAGAATCGTTGGTCATGGAAAATTAAAGTTGAAGTTGCAAGGTGGAAGGCTTAGAACACTTCCAGGTGTTCTACAAATTCCTAAATTAGATAGAAATTTGATTTCTGTAAGCAAGCTGGATGATGCAGGTGTAAAAATAGTGTTCGAGAAGGATACCTAGAAGATGGTTCGGGGGGCACTGGTATTAATGCGGGGAGTTCGAATTGGAACTCTGTACAAGCTACAAGGTAGCACTGTTGTTGATGGGTGCAACAGTTCCGTGGTTCCTGAAAGTGGCACAGAAAATCTAGTGGTCTCTGGAGAAAAGACCATGATGTGGCATCAAAGGCTTGGACATATTGGAGAGAAGGGCCTTGGAATACTTCATGGTAAAGGTATGGTAGAAGGTATGATTAATAGCTCTCTGGATTTCGATTCTGTGAAAATTTTGTATATGGGAAGCAGAATTGGGTGAGTTTCCCCTCTAGTGGTAAGAGGGTGAAATAGATATTAGAGCTTGTGCACAGTGATGCGTTTGGACCCATGAAGGTTCCATCACTGGGTAAGTTTGTGTACTATGCATCATTTATAGATGAATTCTCAAGGAATACATGGATATATTTCCTTAAGAATAAATCTGAAGTCTTTGACAGTTTTAAAGAATTTAAGGCTCTGGTGGAAAACTAGACAGAGAAGAAGATAAAGGTGTCGAGGACAGATAATGGTGGAGAGTTTTGCAGTAAGGAATTTGAAGAATTATGTAAGAAGTGTGGTATAGCATGGCATAAGTCTACTCCATATACACCTCAGCAAAATGGAGTTGCAGAAAGAATGAACAAGACATTGATGGAAAGGACAAGAAGCATGCTTAGTGGTGCCAGGTTAGGACAGGAATTCTGGGCAGAGGCAGTGGAGACAACATGTTACCTAGTCAATAGATCACCTTCATTAGCATTGGAGGATAAGACTCCACAAGAGGTATGGACTGGTAAGAAACCCTCTCTTTCATCTAAGGGTATTTGGATGTGATGCATATGTACATGTTCTAAAGGAGAAATGAACCAAGTTGGATAGTAAATATGAAAAGCGCATCTTTATTGGGTATAAGGATGGTTTAAAGGGTTATAAGCTTTGGAACCCAGTAACAAGGAAGGTTGTGTACAGCTGAGATGTGGTGTTCAGAGAGGTGAAAAATGTTATTAAACATGAAGATCAACCAAAGGAACTTGAGAAGATAGAGTTTGAGCTAAAGGAAGAAGAATCAGACTCTATAGCATAGGAGGAACTAGAAGATGAAGAGCCACAAACTTCGGGTGTGAGAAGATCAGTTCGAGAAATAAGGCAGCCAGAAAGGTATAGTCCATCTGCTTTCTGTTCAAATTTTACTTTATCTATTACTGATAATGATCCCAGAATTATGAAGGAAGCAGTAGATTCAGAGGATGAAAAGCTCTGGAAAGAGGCCATGGTTGATGAAATGGCATCTTTGCACAAAAATGAGGCTTGGGATCTGGTGGAGTTTCTGGCTGGAAGGAAACCCATTGGCAGCAAATGGGTGTTCAAGAAGAAGACAAATGCAGAAGGAAAGGTGGAGAAATACAAAGCTTGGTTGGTAGCAAAAGGTTATTCCCAGGTGCCAGGAATTGATTTTGGTGATATTTTTTCTCCTATTGCCAAGGTAACTTCTATTAGATTACTTTTATCTGTTGTTGTTTCTTTTGGTTTTGAGGTAGAACAGATGGATGTGAAGACAACATTTCTTCACAAGGATCTAGAAGAGGATATCTACATGAAGCAACCTGAAGGCTTTGCGGTGAAGGGTAAGAAAGAACTGGTATGCAAGTTAAATAAGTCTTTGTATGGTTTAAAACAGTCACCAAGGATGTGGTGTCAGAAATTTGATACATTTATACAGGGACTTGGTTTCCCCAGAAGCAAAGCATATCACTATGTGTATTTTAAATTAATTTTTGATCATGTTATTTATCTGGTATTGTATGTGGATGATATGTTGCTCGTTGGAAATGACAAATAAATTATCGAGGATTTGAAGACCCATTTGTCCTCCAAATTCGACATGAAAGATCTTGGTGTTGCAAACTATATTTTGGGCATGGAAATTAAAAGAGATCGGACAAAGAGGAAGCTCTGGTTAAACCAGAGGAAGTATGTCGAGACAATATTACAGAGGTTTAATATGCAAGATAGTAAACCGGTGAAGGTTCCTATTCCTGTAGGTGTAAAGTTATTTGTTAAACAGTGTCCTAAGACACGAGAAGAGGGAGATGACATGTCCTGTATTCCATATGCAAGTGCAGTAGGTAGCCTAATGTATGCGATTGTCTATACTAGACTAGACATTGCACATGCAGTGGGAGTATTGAGCAGGTTTATGTCAAAACCAGGGAAGGAGCACTGGACATAAGTGAAGCAGGTTTTCAGGTATTTGCGTGGCACTAGTGATTATGGTTTGTGCTACCAAGGAAGGCTAGGATTGGATAGAGTGTTGGACATTTGTGGCTTTTTTGATGTAGATTGGGCTGGAGATCTGGATCAGAGAAGATATACAAGTGGGTATGTGTTTAACCTATTTGGAGGTGCAGTTAGTTGGATGAGTAAGAAACAATCTGTAGTGGCACTATCAACTACAGAGGCAGAATACATGGCAGCCACTCATGCAAGCAAGGAAGCAGTTTGGTTGTAGAGATTGTGTTCAAGTATGGGGTTAGTATAGGGAGCTATAAGGATAGACTATGACAACCAAAGTGTAATTTTATTGGCAAAGAACCCTTCATATCATTCAAATACAAAGCACATTGATGTTCAGTATCACTTTGTGAGGGATATTATAGAAGACAAAAAGGTGTTGTTGATAAAAGTGAACACTTTTAAGAATACTACAGATGCATTAACAAAATTTGTGAGATCTGAGAAGTTCTCTTGGTGTATAGAAACAATGGGTGTTGTAGGGTTGGATAAATGACTAAGCTCTCTTGTGGCCCCCTATGGAAAGAAAACAACAAGTGGGAGAATGTTGGGTTGTGTTGTATTCTTTCCACGACTAGCCCACGTAGTTAACCCGGGGGTTATAAGGGGGGTGGATCCGCCCCTTGGTTGCACCGATTGAGTAGCGGGGGGAGTCATAGGGGATTTTAGGGGTGCAGATAAACCCACTCTATGGGGTCCGGGGTGCGAACCTACCTATGGTTTTGTGCATGACTTTTCGCACATGGTTTTGGATGCGATGGTTTTCGGTCCATGGTTTTGGACACAATGGTTTTCGGTCCATGGAATTGGATGCTTCGACATGTATAAATATGTATTATAAAATTGAAAGGAACATAATGAAAAATCAAGTTGGTAGTCTCGGTTTTGGGATCCAAGGGAAAATCTCTGTGTATATGTGTTTTCTGTGTTATGCTCTCGCATTGTTTATTTTTTGTGTTTTAGAATTCGTATGCAGGTAATTTCTATACGGGGTTAAAACCTACATCTTCCACCCAGGGGGGAACCTGTTTTTGGATCTAACCCACCACCTGGTGAAACACCTTAGGAAAGTTTGTTGCATCCCACTAAAAATAAACCTTCTACTAGTGCCCCATTACCTAGAATGGTTGGTGCTCCTTAGAACCTTTCTTATGGTGATATGCCTTAAATTCCCTCTGTTCAACCTATCCAAGGTTTACTGCAAATTCCTTTTAATCAACCTATCCGAGAAATGCCTCAGATTCAATCCAATAAACCTATTCAAGCTACACTGCAAGATCCTATTGGTCAAACCATGCAAGCTACACTTGAAAGACCCATTGGGAAACCTATCCTAGGTGTACCTCAAATACCATATCGAGGTTATCCTTAGATGCAAATAGGTCAATGATTGTAAAGAGATCCACTTACGACTCAACCCACTCTAAGTTACCCTAGATTTCCTCTTTCAACATGTGTTGGTAGAATGCAAATGCCTACGACAGAGCCTACTCCAGGATATCCTGGGTATCCTCCTCCAACAGTTGGAATTTATCGCAAGATTATCAGTGTCATCAACCTAACTTTAACTAGAAATTACCATTTATTGCTACATTGGATTTCCCATATTTGACAAAACTTACCAATTATTTGATTTATCATAATCCATTATGGCCACCTATTCTTGCACGTTACAAGTAACATATCAAAGTTTGATGGTAAACCTAGTGAAGACCCATTTAATCATGTGATGACTTATCATTTATAGTGTTCATTTAACTCCCTAAATGATGATTCCATTTGACTTCATCTTTTCTAGAGGACTCTTACTGGTCCTACAGCAAAGTCGTTTATCAAAATACCATGAACATCCTTTGATAACTTCAACTCTTAGGAAACAACATTTTTAATGCATTTTCAATTGTTAATCTGATATGAAACCAGAATTGAACTTTTAACCTCGTTAAGAATTAGACTCCACATATATCTTTGATCATACAGATGAGTGGAGAGACCATCATCAGTCAAAGCTTATATTTTGGATTAGTTACTATTCGAATGGTTTATAAAATCATTACTTCCTAATTTAATGGAAGATGTTTCCAAAGGAGGAGTTGTTATCAAGGAATAGGTTATTACTCATGCCAAGTACTTAGATCTTGTTTACTCATAATCTGGCACGTTGCATAGTAAAATACCTAATTCTCCTCAACCATCAAATACCATTCCATTAGCCTCTATGGAATCTCACGTTGTTGATGGTGTGATTGGTTTTGTTGGTCAATAGTCTATAAATAAACCATCTAGTCATCCTAAGCCCAAGTCTACTCCTATTGTGGTTGTTCGAAATTTACCTCCTATTACTACCACTCCTGTTAATATTTATGATATTAACGTAGTACAATATTTATTTACTAGTAAATATCAACAACTTGGAGGTAAAAAGAAGGGGAAAGGAAAAGAAAAGAAAAATTCCCTGCAACAGGAAAAGCCAACAAAAGCCCAATCTCCTAATGAGAAACGTAAACCATGTTATCCTTGTATTATTTGTAACAAGGATCATTATACTAAACAATGTTCGTATCATGCTAAAGTTAATCGATTTCTTCAAGGTTATTCCACACTTATTGTCTTAATGAATCCTTTCTCCTCTCCAGAGACCAAAATGGTTGCAAAAAATCAACCTTCTTCCCAAAACTATGTTGACATCATTATGATGTGTTAAGAAATGATTATGGTGACTATGAGAGATAAAGAATATGGTTCACCAAACCCTTTGAATGGAAGCACTATAGATCAACATTCCACATCGGTTCCACCTCCTTCTGATCCTCTACAGATTGAGTGACCGACTTCTAAAACAATGATTTGGCCCCCTTGTTACAGGGAAAAGTGTCTATATAGAACTACTCTATCCCACTAAGGTGTGACAGCTGCCTTAGAAACAAACAGAGAAAAGCTACTTATGTTTTTCCTTTATGAATTATAGATAGAGAGGAACAGAAAGACCAACCTTTTCTTGCACTAATCCCTTGATTCGATCCCTCTCTTCTTTGATAGTCCTCAGCTACCTGCTCCCTTGCACGCCCAGCTTCACAAAGTACCTGTAAGATCACAGAATCATAGCACTATACAAATACATGGATCTATAATCATAAACAATCTAGGATCAAATGTAAACTGACCACACAAATGTAACAAGCATCAATGATACAAAAGCATGGAGGAAAACTCAAATAGCTTTTATTGATAAACAAGAAAAGAGCCAGGAGGAGTTACAACCAGTTGTTCCGACCCAGCATCAACCTCCCAGCAAAGAAGCCCCTCTTCACCTCAAACAAAGCTTAGATCACCCAACAATCTGATGTTTGTCTCTAGAAACCAACAACAATTCCTTACAATATGCAAAATTCCAACCTTTGGATCTTTGAGATGAGGGATCCATATATAGATATCTGTAAGGGGGGTGAGTCAGCTTGTGATTTGATTAGTGTCTTCTCTCTGACAGTTCTGGCTTCCACTTGGAGACTGAGGGTCTCTTACTCATCCTTGGTCGAATTCAGTGAGGCAAGTGTCACAGGAGAAGATTCTGGAAGCTTCCATTGCCTCTCCACCTCGCGGAATGACACTGCCATTTGTCATTTCTCACCCATTGCACCCCACAGAAGGGACTTTTGAAATGCAATGCACCCTCACAGTGTATTTGGGTGAGATGCAACACACCTAGCCAGTGGAGCAGCTGCAATGATCCTGTTTTGACCAATTCTGAGTAGTTTCTCATGGAGAACTTCTGGGAGAAGTTGTAATCTGTTGACCTTGTTCCTTTAGGGGTTAGAACAACACTTTTAGGGACTTAGGAGCCCTTGGTTTATGGACATTTCATGCTTGGGGGTGCAGGGCACAAAAATGTCTATAACACCCCTCCTAAAGGTGTCATTCATAATTCATCTTTTATTATGCATGCTAGAGAAATTCAAAATTATAATATTGTTGAATACTTAGCTCAAGCTCCTTCAGCAATGTCAGCTCTTGAAGTGCTTCAAATTTTCCTAACACAAAAGAAAACATTGTTATCAACCATTGGTGGAATTTACCCACAAGATTTAAACCTTATAGTATTTGATCTTGAGAATCATGTACCTATACTCCCCCATAAACTTGCATTTCAAATTCAAGTTGTTGTACGTGGAAAAAAAAATTGTTCAGGTCATTATAGACGAGAGAGCTTCTACATGAATTATGTCAATATCTTGTTGGAAAAAATTGGGTTGTCCTTTAATTAATCATTGACATTCACCCACTACTCTGAAATCATTTGATGAAAGAGGATTCAAACCCTATGGTATTTTAAATGCATTACTTGTGGAATTAGAAGGTAAATAGGTTACTATCAAAGTAGAATTTATCGATGCACAAATTGACTATAAAATTTTACTAGGAATAACATAGACTTATGCCATGTTTGTAGTGGTTTCTTCACTCTTTCGTGTGATACGATTTCCTCACCAAAGGAAAATCGTTACTATAGATCAAATTTGTTTCTATAATTCTGATTCACGTACCACTAGTAGTGTACATTTTGTAGGAAAAACACTTATTTCTTATGAAAGTGGATGTGTGGGTGTACTTAAAGATTAATCATTGATGGGAACCTTTCCACTCCCTCCACCTAATGCTTCTCCCATGGTTGATCAAGTTAATATGATTTCATCAGGAACTTTTGAGTTCCATGAATCATATGATGCCTAGAGAGAGCCTAATCAATTAGAATTAACAAATTACAATGACCAAATGCCAATAAGCCTAATTGGATTAACTTATGAAGCTATCCACTTGGCCTTTGCAGTGCTTTATGAATCAAATGACTGAGTGAACGCAGTCATAGATGAGTATTCTCAATCATCCTGGTTGATATCTATTTCATCTCCTGATCCTTTCGATGATATTTTTCCTACGAATGAAAGCATTATGGAGATAATGTCATTCGAAGAAATGACTTGGGACGATTATCATTATTGTTACTCCTTTCTTCAGAACCTTGAAATGATTGAGAATAACTTTAGCTTTGTGTTTTCATTTGAGATAGTTCATAACTATAAATTCCCTATATGGATTTATGAATCCACATTTGAAAATGATTTAGAGAGTATATCTATGACTACTCAAAGCGATATCTCAGAGAAACCTAGAATAATGGAAAACATTCATATAGGTTCCTCTTGCTATTTTGATTAAATTCGAACATAGAAGGCCCTATTCCAATAATTCTACAACATATTTTCTTGGGCATATGAAGAAATGCCAGGGATTGACCCATAGATTTTTATTCATGAAATTAAGACTTACCTTGATGCTAAGTATTTTTGGCAAAGACTATGTCCGGTGCATCCAAGAAACGTTGTCACCATCAAGGTTGAAGTTTAAAACTTCTAAAAGTTGTTTTTATCTATTTTGTTCCTTTGACTCACTGGGTTTCCAACATTGTTCCAATTATAAATAAGCAAGGAAATATTTGCGCATGTGTTGATTATAAGGACATTAATAGGGCTTGCCCAAAAGATAACTATCCAACCCCTTATGTTGATTAGATAATTGGTGATTGTGATAGGATGAAATATTTTCATTCATAGATGGATTTTATAGCTATATTCAAATTAACATACTCCCTGCAGATCAAAATAAAATGGCTTTCATTTTTCCTTCGAGGAATTTTACTTATCAGAAGCTTCCATTTGGACTTAAGAATGTTGGAAACACTTTTTAGAGAGCTATGTCTTACACATTTCATGATATCAAACATATTGTATAGTTGTATCTTGATGATTTACCTACACATTTCATGAAATGTCAAGATCATCCTATGCATCTACAAGCAATATTTATCTGGTGTCGGCATTAGAATTTATTTTGAATCGACATAAATGTATATTTTGTGTGGAATCTGGTCATTTACTGGGATTTGTTGTGTCAAACCAAGGCATTCGTGTTGATCCACTTAAGGTAGAGGCTATTCTGAATTTGCCTCCTCCTTCTCATTTATGCCAACTCTGTAGTTTCCAAGAGAGAGAAAAAAATTTCCATTGTTTCATTCCTAACTACACTAAAATTACCGAGGGTTTTAGTCGATTGTTGAATAAAGGGATTCCTTTCATCTAGGATGATATTTCTCAAAAATATTTTGATGATCTAAAACATGTGTTGACTCATACACCTTTATTTCATCCCCCTAATTATGATCAGGACTACTTATATTTAGCTACTTCAAATGATATTATTTTTATTGTACTGGTTCAGGAAGATGACTCAAACGATGAACATGTGATCTACTATTTGAGTAGGAACCTTAACCCTTCCAAAATGAAATACTCACGTGTGGAAATGTTAGCCTTAGCAGTTATTCAAGTTGTTCAAAGATTTCATCACTATATTTTGTTACGTAAACCCGTAGTGGTTTCTTATTGTAACCCCATGATGTACATTCTCATAAGACAAATTTTGAGGGGTAAGTATTCCAAATGGATTTTGATTCTATAGGAATTCGATTTGGAATTCATCAAATCCAAATAAAAGAAATCACTTGTTTTTGTTGAAATCATATGTGACCTTCCCTACACTGAAACAGAAACCGTGACAAATAAATCAATTCTAGATGAATCTTTCTTTATTATCAATTCATTAGATCCATGTTATGGATACATTATCATTTATCTCTAGAATCAAACCTTTTGATCAAAATTATCTCATACTAAACTTCGTCAAATCTGGTACCAATCCCAGAAATATACCATTGTTAGGCATACTCTTTATCATCATGGTGTTTATTTAGTTTTTTTACAATGTTTAACACATGAAGAAGTTGAATTTTTTTTGAATGACTGCCACTCTAGAGCATGTGGTGGTCATATGTCAAGTTATGTCATTTCCCAAAATATCCTATGTGTTGGATGCTTTTGGCCTTCTCTATTCAAAGATTGTATTATTGCGGTCCAAAAATATCATAATTGTAAAATATTCAATATTAAAAATGTGTGCACCTCCTTCTCCTCTTCATCTTGTAGTTACCATCGGTCTCTTTGAAAAATAGGGCATTGATTTCATGACATGTAACCCTCACTCAATCGGGGGGCATGGGTATATTATCCTTATAATGGATTATTTTACAAAATGGGCCAAGGTGATGCTTAGATTTAAGAATGACGATGAAATTTCTGCCCTATTCATATTCAACTACATACGCTAGATTGAGTGTCCCACAAGCCATTGTCGTTGATCATGGCACCCACTTTTGAAACTTTATGATATCAGAGCTAACTGCCAAGTTGGGCTTACACCATGATAAATTAACTCCCTGTTATCTACAGGCCAATGGCCAAATAGAATGCGCGAAATTTTTTTTGACCACTAGGATTCAATAGATGATAGGAATTCATAAAAGGACTTGGCACCTTATGCTTTCCTCAACATTATGGGCATACCGTACTTTAGCAAAAACAATAACCTAGATTTACACCCTTTCAACTTTTATATGGTATCGAAGTTGTGTTACAATTTAGTGCGAAATTCCATCACTTAAACTAGCTATCGAATTACTCCCTACTACTTATGTTGAGAGGGGGAATTTATTATACTTAGTGAAATTAGATGAGACTCACCGAGATGCCACTCTAGGTAACAAGACTCATAAGAAAAAATTAAATTACACTTTGATAAAAGCATTAATCATCAAATCTTTTCAAAAGATGACTTGTTCTTGCTATATGATCAAGAACACGACAAGCTAGGAGCTAGAAAATTGGAGCATGTGTGGCATGGACCTTACATTGTAAAATGTGCACTCACAAAAGGCACCTCTAAGATAGTAGATTTTGATGGGATTCCTTTATCCAAGCCTAGAAATGGGCTTTTGTAACACCCTCATCCCACATCTACTGAAGTAACCGGGGTAAATATGCGACGAGAGGCCACTATAATGGGATTCAACCTCCTAAGTGACCTTAAGGAAGCATAATCAACAAAAACACGCCACAAAAACCTTCCACATCAACAAAAAAACTCCCAGGAGCCAACCCAACCACTCAGGCAACCAACCCTTGAGACCAACTGAAGTTTTAGACCACTAAACCCCCAAACACTCCCTTCATATGGACAAGAATTCATCCAGGAGGCTCTGGAAACTCCCACAACATGGGCATGCATGCATCTAGGGACATTTCTACCCAGTGTTGTGCCTGCATATCGGGGATTTGAGCCACTTTTTCAGGCCCATAATGCAGGTCACTGCCCACAACTCAATGACACTTTCGGAAATGAATTTACACAACATAACAATGATGCATTTGCAAAAACATGGAAAAGGTCTATACTAGACCCCTACTAGCCATGACAGGCATTTCATCAAACATGTTAGAAATATGTAATCTACATGTGTAAGCCACATATCTGATGATAGAGATCTCATACTTATCTGAGAATCGTCAAGAAGCATTGCTCCCTTATTTCATTAGCTGCATTATCATCTATTAGGTCATAGATACATTATTCATTCATTTAAAAATCAAAACATGAGGAGGGCCATACATCATTAATATCATAAACCATGCTTATAACCAACATATTAACCATAGAAATATCAAGGATACATCAGCCATATAATCCACATATAAACCAATACATTTACACATAAGATGTCAAGGAATGAAGCTTTTATTAATGAATATAAAAGCCAACCAAGGATGGGACTACCACATTCCACCCAATAATAGAATGGATGAACCAATTCTCTCTTCCTACGTTCACCCCCATGCCATGTTCCAAGCATGAATGTGGGACTCAAACCAAAAGAACCAACGAGCCCATCGTGAGGCTAAACCACATCACCTTCATCAATATAAACTAGGCTTTACCGTAATCCATCCTGGATCACTAGGCCAACATAATAAACATGTAATAACAAGCCTTACCATGATCTCCACTAGATCACTAGGCCAAAACAAGCATCGATGCCACCAAATTTCTCTACCTACACCATGATGAATTTTCTTGCCTCCTAGTGTCTCAGGCTTTACCGCAATCCACAGTTCGATTCAGGGATCATTAGGCCCTAAACCAAGACTCAACCCTCTATGATTTACCATATATCCCTCCATTCACTGGTCGAGGATTCCTAGGCCCACCGAGGAAACAAAAAATCCAGCTTTACCGCAAGCCAAAGTCTAGTTTAGGGGTTACGAGGCCATGTGTTATATTATTCATAGATCCACCTCACTTGGCTTCGAATCCTTCTGGAAATCTAGCTCAACCAAAACATGAGAACCCCATCACACCATGGCTATCCAGAAATGGCAAGACTAGGTTGCAAACATTGTCAAACCTGAAAAAACCCATGCCATAACAATAAAAAACCACATGCAATACCATGCATTCCAAATCTAGAAGGGAAAACACACATGCAAATCAATACTTGCAAAGAATACTATTGTAGCTTCTTGATGCTCTTCCTTCCTCTTTCCTTCTTTATCTTTCCTGATCTAATGGCAAAGTGCTCTAAGAAAACTCTGTGTCTAAGAGTGAGAGAGAGAGAGATAATAATGAGAGAACTCCAAAATTGAACTGACAAAGCCTTTTTATCGATGAGGCCTATATTTTCTTCATTTTCCATTATTTTCCTTCATTTTCCTCCTCACATGTAACCTATGACCTTTCACCTTCTTTTTCTTCTAATTTCCATTATTTTCATAAATAAATGTGCCAAAAATGCCAATTTTCCTTTCCAAATCCTTAGCCATTTCCTTTCTCAATTTCCTTGTCCATAATAAACCCATGAAAACCCACATTAGGATGTTCTACCCGACATTCAGCTTGGAATAAGTGTCCCATCAACCGTGGTTATTATTTTTCCTTTATTAACTTTCATTACATGGAATTTTCACCAGGGATGTTACAGAACCCTCCCCCTTGGGGCACACCGTCCTCGGTGTTCAGCCACACCTATTTCTCAGCAAAACTGTTAAAAATAAAACATACTGTCGATGAAGCTTTATAACATATCTCAGTGCAATATTTACAATGATCACCCTGTTGAAAAGAAAAGCAACATAACAACATAAAAAGCATAACATCATAATGACATGAAACCCATACCATTTATTAGAGCTTTATAACATAGCTCATGGCATTACTTACATCCATATACATATACAAAAACATCACCCAAACATATGCAAAAACATATACCAAACATCATACCAAAACCGCTTTGCCTCAACTGATAAACAATGCAAGAAACATGGCCCGCATCTGATCCGTCATTGCCCATGTAGCTTCATTAGACCCAAATTGCTTCCACTTCACTTTAACCTTCTCGATTGCTTGGTTTTGGAGCATGAGCACCTTTCTCTGCAATATACACTGAGGCTCCGTTGGAATTCTCCATTTGGCTCCACCTACAATATAGACTAGCCAGTCACATGATCAATGTCTTCAACATACTTCTTAAGTAATGAAACATGGAAAACATCATGGAATTTCAATGTTAGAGGTAGTGCAAGTTGATAGGCTATTGTTTCATTCATATTAATAATCCTAAAATGTCCACAAAACCATGGTGCCAGTTTGGCACATGATCTAATCCGCAAGGAGCTCTTATTTGGTTCGATGCGCAAGTCTACATGTTTCCCAACTTGGAACTCGTTGAATAAACTATTTCGATATGCATAGCTCTTCTTCCTATCTTGTGCTACTTTCAAATTATTCTTGATTATCCGAATTTCCTATTCCATTTCCACCAACATGTCTGGTCCAATCAAAACCCTGTTAACTGGATCACTCCAATTGATGGGAGTATTGAAATTCTCTGCATACAATGCCTCAAACGAACTCATCTTCAAAGATTCATGGTGTAAGCGAACTCTACCAGTTGAATATACTCTTCTGACTTTCACTATTGATGTATCATGTACATCCCCAATATGTCCTCCAATATCTGGTTGACCCTCTCAATCTGTCCATATGTTTGCGGATGATAAGTTGTACTAAAGGCCAACTCTATGCCCAAACCTGCAAACAACTCCTTCCAAAATTTTGAAGTGAACTTTACATCCCTGTCTGACACAATCGTCTTTGGAACACCATGCAATCTGACCACATCTCTAATGAACACCTGTGCTACATCACTCTCTCAGAATGTAGACTTCACTGGAATGAAGTGCACTACCTTCATCAACTTGTCCACCACTACCAAGAATGGAATCATGTTATCTCACTATCCTCGGAAAACCTATGATAAAGTCCATCGAAATGACCTACCATTTTCATTCTGGAATTGCAATCGGTTGCAGCAGTCCACCTGGATGTGTACACTCTTGCTTTACCTGCCGACAATCCAAACATCTAGCCACAAACTATGGTAAATCCTTCTTTAGATATGGCCAATAATAAAACTTGTTCAGTGTGGTCAATGTCTTCTAATAGCCTGGGTGACTTGAATATGATTTCACATGAAACTTCCTCAAGATCACCTTCTTGATATCACTGTTTTCTGGCACATATATCCTATCTTTAAACTTGACCGATCCATCTGGTGTAAGATAATAGTCCACATCTTGTGCACCTGCACCTGTACCACTACATGTACATGTACCTCTAACACTACATGTACCTGTACCTGTACCACTACCTATACCTGTACATATGCTTGTACTCTGTTGCAACAAGTGCACAATCTCCATATACTTGACATCTTGTTGACTTGCATGTAATATCCTATATTCTAGATTTGTCCAATAGGAACTCATAGCTGCTATATGATTTACCTGTATCTGACTGCTAAGAGCATCTGAAACCCTATTCTCCTTTCCTTTGATGTACCTAATCTCAAATTCAAAAGCATTGATCATGGCCAACCATCTAGCTTGCTTTACATTTAGATTCAGTTGGTCAAATAGATACCTCAATCCACTATGATCACTCATCAATACAAGCCTCCTCCAAGAAGATAGTGCCTCCACATATTCAATGCATGTATGATTGTTGGTAGCTCAATACCATGCATTGGATAGTTATTCTCATGCTCATTTAGTTTCTGTGACTCATATCACACTACCTGTCCTTCATGCATAACGACTCCACCAAGTCCTCTCTTGCAAGCATCTGTACATATTACAAATTCTTTGTCTGAATCTGTGATCTTTAACACTGGTGCATGTGTCAACAACTGCTTGAGTTGCTCAAAACTAGCCTCACACTCCTCTTTCCATTCAAACTTCTTACCTTTCCTCTGCAATGATGTAATAGGATAAGAAATCTGTGAGAAGTTCCTGATGAACCTCCTGTAGTAACCTACTAATCCCATGAAATATCTCACCTCATCTACATTCCTAGGAGCTTCCCACTCCATGATAGCTCTTACCTTCTCTAGATCCACTGTTATACCCTCCTTAGAGACAAAATTTTCCAATTAATGTACCTCAGTCTAAAATAAATTGCACTTGTTGAGCTTAGCATACAACTAATGCTCTCTCAACAACCTCAACACTACTGCCAAATTCTCAACATGCTCTTCCTCATTTTTAGAATATACCAATATGTCATCAATGAACACAATAACAAACTTGTCCAAAGAAGGGCACAACAAACTATTCATCAAACACATAAAGTTAGCTGGAGCATTAGTCAAACCGAATTGACATACAACAAACTCATAATGCCCATACCTAATCTGGAAATCTATCTTGTAAATGTCCTCATTTTTAATGTGTACCATATGATATATAGATCTTATATCAGTCTTTGAGAACATTGTTTCTCCCTTCAGCTGATCAAATAAGTCATCAATTCTCGATAACAGATACCTGTTCTTGATGGTCACTTTGTTCAACTGCCTTTATTCAATGCATAATTTGAGAGTACCATCCTTCTTCTTCACAAACAGAATCGGTGTGCCCCAAGGTGATAAACTTAGCCTAATGCATCCCTTTTCAATCATCTCTTTCAACTGCAACTTTAACTTTACCAACTCAAGTGTGCTCATCCTATAAGGTTTTTTGGATGTTGGAGTTATCCCTGGCACTAACTCAATATAAAAGTATACTTCCCTGTGCAGTTGAAAATTTGAAATCTCTGTGGGAAACACATCCTAAAACTGTTGTAGAACTAGGTACCTGCTCAAAACATCTGCATTCTCAACTTCCTTACCTTTGTCGCTAGAAATTTTTCTTCTTCCCTGTAAGACTCTTAGTTCCCCATTGTCATCTAAGCACTCAATGGAATTTTCATAACAATCCACCTTGGTCCTATGAAGGTACAACCAATCCATGCCCAAAATCATACTATATGATCCTAAGGGTACTAAATTCAAATGTGTTGTGGTAGGCAAACTATTCAAATCAAATGCACAAGCTCTTACCCAATGATGAACTATTTTCTTTGTACCTGTAGCCAACTGCACTAACCAAGATTCTGTATGCACTTCTCTATTCAAACCACACTTATCCACCAAGTTAGGACTAACATAACTATAATTAGATCCAGGTACAATCAAAATAGAAACAACTTGATCACAAATATTACCATCCATCTCATTTATAGATGCTTGATGGTCTGTTTGTCTATTTACTAGTGCTGCATAGATGCGAGGAATGCTCTCACCAACATCCCCAAAATTTTGCACCTCCTGTGCACTATAGATCTGAGGCCTACAACCTTGATTTTGTGGAAAATATCTCTTAAGGTGTTCCTTACCACATCTCTAACACTCCAACTATATAGTACCATCACCCATATGTTGTTGATGTGACCCATGTCCCTGTCTAGTTGCATTGAACTTCGTTTGTGGTGCCAAATTTTATTTATCTTCTGCATTCTGAGGCCTTTCTCTCTTCAACTGCCATTTAACCTTACCTTTATTCTTATCCTTCCCTTTCCATCCTTGTTGAGATTCATTCTTATACTTTGACTGTTCATAGCAATGCTTTAATTTCCCAATAACTTCCTAAAGTGACCAAGTCTAATCATACTCAACCAGATCTGTAAATGCTAATGGAAAACCACTGACAAATCATTGAACCTTAGCCTTCTCATCCTGAAGATATTGTACATAGCTTAATAGCTCTAGGAACTTAGCCGTGTACTCTTCATCTTTCATTGATCCCATATTTAGCTCATAGAATTCTTTGGGCTTACTGTCGTAGTACTTTTCTCACAAGCATTTCTTCCTGAAAAGCCTCTTGAACTCATGCCAACTCAAGTCCTCCATCCTAATGTATCTGACCGACTTCACATCTTCCCACCAGATGCCTGCTTTACCTTTCAGGTTGAAGATAGCAATTATGGCTTTCATGTTTTCTGTGTACTCATGCAACTCAAAGAACTTATTCATCCCAAGTATCCAAGCCTCTGCATCTTCTGGTTTCTTCAAGTTTCCATCAAAAGTAGGTGGATTTTCTTTCTTAAATCCATCTGGAAATTATCCATTATCACTCCTCCTGTAAGGATAATAACGATGTGTTGCGGCTTTAGAATTCTACTATCGAAACATGGGGGATAACCACCCAGTTTGAACCTTAAGACAACTCCTTTTCCATTTGAAGTGGTGGCTCTGACTAGGGATAATGGGACTAGTTTCCCGGTGTGGGTTTTAAGATGAGAGTGGGTGGTTTATGAATGTTTTACAATAGAATAATGATAATCCAAGTGACTTATTCTACGATGCAATTTCTTTAACTTAACTTATTCTAATATAAACCCGAGTGTTCTTGCATGGTATGCGATCTACAAAGATATCATTTTAACATGTGATAATAAAGATTGAACACAATTAAATGGAGATGATAATGTAAAAGATAATTCCTTTGACTAAATAGTTAGTCAAAGGAATTTATAAAATATATCGCATGTCTAATGAGTTATATATGAAAATTAAAACCTCAGTTATGGAATCAATACAAAAGTGCAATTAATGCTTCACAAAAACAATAAATCTCACATGTAATTCATGAAGAGAAAGATTTTCCACTAATGAAATGTTAACAGAATTATGCATACACGATAATAGTACCAGATGTATGAATTCCCGCTCATTTGATGAATTACAGACCAAATTCTTCCTTCAAATCAAATTATCTCCCAAGAATACAAAAGTGCATCAACAAAGGAAAGTAGTCTGATATCTAAAAGAAAAGATCATGTTCCATTATTTCACCAAAGCATTCACAAACTTACAATAGTGCATTCTTTGCAAATGTTTTTGATAAAATTTTGGACCCTTCTCTAAATGCATGAGAAGGGTATAAATACTATTCTAACTAAGTATGAAAAAATAGATTATACAAAATTTGAGGAGGTTTCAAACAATATTCCTCATTCATAGGTAACTAACTCCAAAAATAAACAGAGATAAACTAAACAGAACTAAGAGTATGACTTGTTGTCTGCCAGTTTGTCCTTTAAATCACAAATATCAATCATCGGTTGAATTTGAGGAGGTGGCCCGAAATGAGATTTGAGCTATCATGTAAAGATCGCATCAGCAAGAGGTGGCAACATCCTTTGAGTCGCATGGAGGGAACAATTGAGGGTCATGATCTGGCTATGTAGCTTGACCAAATACTGCCAATATGACTCCCAGTCAGTCGTAGTTAGTTTTGTAATTTCATCTCTCTGTTTCCCCGCTTTTTCTTGCCAGTCTCTACTAAGGGCAGTTAAGTCAGGCATCTCTTTCGAATTACCCTTCTTCATGAGATTGGTAGTGAATAAGGTATGATTTATTTCCTTAATGATGTTCTTTAATACTCCAGCTACCCTCGTAACTGCCAGCTTGGCCTGTTTTATCCTAGCATCCCAATCAGTAAAGAGGATGTCTTTGTGAGTTTCATCAATCTCTGGTAGATTGGTCTTATTTCCTTCTTCTGATTCCTTCCATTCAATGAATTTGGAGATCTTGGTGTTTAAATCATTAAACTCCATTCTCTGGTCAATGGCTCTGTTTGTGAGCTAGTCACTGGTAATCAAGTAGGGAGTGATGTGTGACAGCTTCTGGCAGAAATACTCTTGTTTCTTGACTACAAGAGAATTTAGTTCTAAAGCCTCTTTGATGAATTCCTCGGCAGTGGGAACATCCTTGTACCTATCCAAGGATTGTTGTAATTCCTAGAGCTGCACATTTTTGGCTGATAAGTCGGCTTCATGGCTTATTTTCAAGACTTCCATGTCCTATTGCAATTGTGCAAGCTGCTCGGCTGCCTGCTTGTTTGCATTTGGTTTTTCTCTCTCGAGCTCTTGTTCAAGATAAACAATTCTTTCCTCCCTTTCCTTTAGTAGAGTAGACACCTCAGTGGCCTTATCCATAGTGGCCAACATGTATGCTCCTGTGAACTGTGACAATCTAGTCAAGTTCTTGGCCGGATTAAAAGGCATGTCCTTCTAAACAACATCCATTGGCTCATCTCCAGGTGAGAATTCGGGTGCATCTACCCTTCTTATTTTCCTTTTCCTTCAAACTATAGCCTTGTGGAGAGGGCTATAGAATACGTCAAGTGGAGGTATCTTCGTCACTTTCAGAATAATTTCTGATGTGGGCAGAGCAGGGATGATTTCGGCATGCTGGGATTTTGTTGCTTCATGATCCATAGGTGTAGACCATTCGCCGACAGACTTGGGCTCTATATCTTGATGAATTTTTGGAGGAGTCTTGAATTCCTCCATTTCTTGAGTATTTGGAGCTTTGGGGGTGACTTTCAATTTCTTATTGAATTGATCCCATTCCTGCTCCAAACTAGTGCCTTGGGCTTCTGAACTTGTCTCTGTGGCTGGAGTGTCTATTACCTATTTTTCAGTTGGCTTCTTGTTGGACTCAGTGGTATTGTCTACATCCTGAACTTTCCCTGTGTCTATTGTATTCTCAGTGTTCACTTGAGAATCCTTTTGAGAGCTAGGGGATGTGCTATCGACAGTGTTACTCGGGGTAGGCTTATCCTCGGGCTTTAATAAATGCATTGGAATGACCTGAAGCCTCTCATTCCTGAATTCCTGAAATCTTTGAAAATCTTCAAGTTTCAGGTTAGCCTTTGCCCATTCAAGTGCTTGCTCAAAAGGAACTACTGAATGCAACAAATCGTCAGAGTAATTTTTCCCATGATTGTATTTCTTGAGCTTTAGTCCTGTAGTGACATTGTATGCCACATTGTTTGGATCGAATTGCCTTGTAGGCAATGTATGAAGCCTGAGGGATTCCATTTGTGTTGATTCCTTAGTAGCATGAACAAAATTAGCTAAAGTAAAAGAGTCACATTTGATAGGGAAAGTAGGCCATAATGACTTCTTGCCATCTTTAAGGACTTTGGTCAGGCCCTTACCCACAGTCTAGTAGGCAATCTCCCTTGCTAATAGCTTATAGAAACATATAAGGGAAGGACATGTGGATCAGCAGTGCTACCAAAAACCCTAATGTAGGTGAACCATTCCTCAATGAAATACTTTCCTACAGCAAGCAGGTTTGTTGTAGCTTCTTGGGAAAACCTAGGGGCTTTCTTATTGAAAATCATTTGGTGTAGGGGCAACACGATAGAATGAAATATCTTGTAGAAGTGAGGTATATAATGTGATTCCCATATTTTCTTATGACTGACATGGATTGGGTAAGGATCTTGTATGGTCCATTTCCAACCCATGGTTGGAAATGTCATGCAAAAGTAGATAGCATCCATAATATAAGCACAAAAATAGAAGGGAGGAAAGTTATCTGAAGAGGAGGTTTTCTTTTGTTGATATTTAGTAATGGAGGTGGCTAAGTTGTCAGATAGGATAGAAGGCCAATTCATGATATAGGAATTAACACAAGAATCTATCAAGGGAATCCATTCTATTGAAAACTTAGTGTTATTTGGCAATCCATACAATCTACATAACATTGTTGTTGCATAATTGTAGGGGTTTTCCAAAGAGGCTATTGCATACATACCCGATTTGTCATACTTGAATTTTTTGTCTAACATTCTCCAATTCTTAATTAACTTGAAGGGGGCTCGATTAATTTTTGTGAAGCTAGCCACAAATGTGTTTTCGTAGATTTCCTGCGGGTCAAGTATGTGATACATAGCCTTCAAGTCTTCTGCCCTGAACGATCCTATGAGCTCCATCCTTGAATTCTTGAACTGCCTATCTTCAATGATAAGGTTTTTGACCACCCATCTGATCATGTCTGTGTAGGGAAGGATTTTGGCTCTTTCTCCTATCCTATGAAGGAAAGAACAAGAGGCATCCTTGCATTGAGGTCCTGAAGGCTTTGTCAACCCGGCTGTTGCTCTCATAACAGTAATTTTAGGATGCTCATCCTCCAGTCTATTTTAAATTTCTTCCCAAGCTGTTGCGCCTCCAGATGCATCGCAGAATGTATTAGAAAAGATAGGAGCTAGCTCTGTGTGCTCTGTCTCAATAATGGTCTTATTATTTTGCTTTTGCGCCACCTTTCTTAAGGACATGTCTTTTTTCGCTTGCCTGAAACAGACAATAAATATCAGTGTACACGATATCAAGTAATTGACTGAAATCCTCTGTGAAATGACTTTGGATCGTGAGAAAGGTTTTTATGGGATACTCAATTATAACTACCCGAAACCTAGAGAATGATTATCCTCCCTCAGGCCACTAAACATTTAATAACCTGTTAACTTGTTTGTTCTTATTATTTAAAATGTAATTATTATTACCTCCTTAATCACAAATCGTGGTCTTTAAAGGGGAACTATGTAGTGCTTATCAGATATCGAGTGAAATGCGATGGCGAAATTCACAACATCGCATTTCAAAAATCATTAATGGTTGTCATATGGCATGTTCAAGTTTTTTGTGAATTGCGAAATGCGATTGCGCAGTGATGAGATGAGGTTATCGCAGTGGGAGACCTTTTCGCATATCGCAATTTCGTAAAGGATTTATAAAATAGTGATGTGAAAAAGTGCGATATGTGATGTGCAATATAAGTTTCCTCCTTAGCTAATTTTGCAAGGTTTTGCTAAGTTTTTCTTTAGAGTTAGGAATTATTGTCCTAGGTTTAAAAACTTTAAAAGGGTCCCCATTTATAACTCAAATTCTAACAATTGTTAGATAAAAATGGGTGGGGGGGGGGGAGGTTGTTTCGTAGTACAACAATTGGTGATTCACTTGGGAGAACCAGTTATCTCTGAGTAGTTTTCTGAAATTTCTAAAAACTTTCAAAGTAATTGGAGTTATAAGAATAATGATTTCATGAGTTATAAGGTAAACAACATTTCTCTTGAACTACCATTGCTTGCTCATGCCCATGTTCTTAATTACTTCATCCTTGAAATGATAGAAAAATAAATGTTAGCATCAGTCAATAAGAGGGTTTAAAATAATATAGTAGGTGCCTCATGCAGATTATTTTTTTGGTTTTATACTCATTTATCATAGATAGAGCCTCTGCTGCCAACAGGCGTTCATAGCCTTGACAGGGTTACCTTTAAACCAACAATGATCCATTATCCCATCTGTATGAATTTTCAGATTTCAAAAATGATATTCGTTTGAATTGAATCTCTTTTGGACTTTGTCCCTTCTTTTTTACCTTTTGAGTGTAAGCCCTTAAAATTCATTGTCTAGGCGTGGTAACCTACTGATGACAATGCCATTCACTGGTTGTAAATAAACTGAACAAGCTGGCTCTTGATGAGACCCCTTGTCTTCTGATCAAGAAGATCATTAGCTATTACCCTGTTTTGATATGCAGTATTGGTAATATTAGTTTTAATTACTTCCCTATGAACATGGTAAATAAGCTCGTGATGAGACTCTTTATCTTTTAAGTTTTTTATATTTTAGAATTACTCTGAAAAAGAAAACTTTAATAGATGGGGTGGGCCATTGGTGTTTTTAAGGGTCTTGGGTGATAATGATAAAGTTTTTTAAGATACTGATCTGCAGGAAGTTCTTGCTAGGTTAAAGATTCTTTTCTTGACTAATAACAAAACCTTCATATCCTATAAAGATAAGAGTTTTTTTGTAAAATAAATGTTTTTAAGCAAGATCAAGTTTTTCCAGAGGGATGAAGTTTATTTTAGTACTCAAATGTCCTAATTGTTCCATTAAACTCCAACTTTCTTATAAAAGCGAAAAATCAAAAATGTTATCAAAGACTTATTTTGAAAAGCCATGAGTAAATACTAGTTTAACCATTATTTTCCTAAAAAGAAAATATATTACAAAACTAGAAGAGGTTATCTCCTAAGAAAAGTACTTTTTCAACATTTTCCCATTGATGGGCAAAGAATCTTTCCTACCAGACAAATCTTGTAAAAGAAACATTGATGCTCCGATTTTTTCAATAATCTGAAAAGAGCCAAGCCATAGTTTTTGGAATTCAGTATGTCTACCCTTTTCCTCATGTGCCTTGTCCCATTTCAGGACTAGGTCACCTACTTCAAGGGATTTTTTACTGGCAGAAGTCATATCAAAAGAATCTTTGACTATCTGTTGGTGATGGAAGTAGGTTGCTTTAGCCTTTTTTCTTTCTTCTTCGAGTTTGAGAATTTGAAATTATCTATCTTAGAGAGAAGATGAAGGGTTTTCATTGATAAATTGTACTAGGGCAAGAGATGGTATTGTTATGTTTGTGGGAAGAACAACTTCTTTTCCATAAAATAAAGCAAAAGGAGAAGACCCAATAGAGGTTTTATGAGTAATCATGTCTGCCCATATAGCAAATGTCAATGCTTTATGCCAATTCCTATGATTTTGACTAATAGTTCTTTTGATAATTATGATGAGGTTTTTTTTTGTTGATTATGCTAATCCATTACCTTGAGGATAATAATTAGCTGAATATTTTAACTTGAAAGCTCGCTTAAGAGCGAATTCTACCATTGCATTACTAGAAAAGTAAGATGCATTGTCAAACATTAAAGCTGAACGTAAGCCAAACCGAGTAATTATGTACTGATCAATGAAATCTGTGATGTTTTCCATATTAGCTATCTTTAATGGGACAACTTATACCCACTTAGTAAAGTAATCAGTAGCTGTGAGGACGTACATATTTTGCTTGGAAGAGTTAGGAATAATCTCACCAATTATATCTAATCCCCATTGTTCGAATGGTTGTTGGATGTTAACTGGTTGTAAAGGGAATGTTGGCTTTCTATCTCTTATGGTCGTAGTTTGATAGGTTTTTCACTTACTTGCATATTCATGTGCATCTTTAAATATCATTTGTCAGTAATATCCTACATGTAGGATTTTATGAGCAGTAGTATTTCCTCCAAAATGTCCACCAGCTGGTCCATCATGCAATTCCTGCATGACCCTCTCAGCTTTAGGTTTCTCTAAGCATCTTAACAATATTGAATCATAATTCTTTCTAAAAAATACATCATCAACTATCTTATATTGATTTGACTTTAAACTTAAGGCTCTCTTTGTTTTATAATTAAGGTGCATAGGAGCATATCCATTTTTAAGATAAAATTTCAAATCAGCATATTGTGATTGCGTACCATTGAGGCTTACCTCTGATATTTGCAATTCAATACCTTGATCTTCTTTTGATGGGAACTGAAAAACTCCTACTAACGTCCTGCAAAAACCTTGGCCCTTGACAATTTTAGCTGGCCGATTTCTACATCATATTCTTGGAGTGCGGTTACCCAATTAGCTCTTTTCTCCCCTACTTCTCTTTGAATCAGTAGTTTTCTTACTGCAGGGTAGGGTACAACTATCTTTGTATGGGTTTTAAGAAGAAAAGGTATGAAATGCTTCAGATTTTTAAAGACTACAAACGCTTTCTTTTCTATAGCTAAATAATTTAATTCGGCGCCTTGTAAGTTAGAATTGAAAAAGGAGATGGGTGCTTCGATGTTTTCATCGTTCAACGGTGTCAAAACTACAGCATACAAAGTATCAGATGAAAAAGTATATAATACAAATGTTTTGAGAAAGTTAGGAGTTGTTAATGAAGGGGCATTAATATTGGCTTTCTTTCTCAACTCAAATGATCCTCTTTCATCTTTGCTCCATCTGAAAACTGCATTTTTTCTTATCATGGCTTGAAGGGGTAAGACTATTTGTGAAAAATCTAGGACGAATTGTTTAAAAAAATTTATTTGGCCTAGGAATGATTGCATGGTTTTCTTATTTTGTGGGAGGGTAATTTTTTCTATTTCTTGGACTCTATCAGGATCGATGTAAATTCCATTCTTGGATACTATAAACCCAAGGATTTTGCCTTCCGGTAAAGCAAAATAATATTTTTTAGGGTTTAAGGAAATGCCATATTTCATGCATCTTTCAAAGATGTGCTTGAGGTCACTTAAATTATTGTTCCTATCCTTGGAATAGACTGTGATATCATCCAAGTAAATAGCAATTGATTTATTTATTAGACCTCTAAAGGCAATGTCCATAGCACGTTGAAATGTGGCATCAGCATTTATGAGTCCAAAAGGAATTTTCTAATAGGCATATGTTCCCCAATTAGTCCTAAATGTTGTCTTTAATCTGTCATCTGGATGCACAAGGATTTGATTATATCCTGAGAATCCATCTAGAAAATACATTAATTTGGAACCTACAACTGATTGCAGTACCTGTTCCATAGTAGGCAGAGGAAAATTATCCTTTTGGCAAGCTTTGTTGAGGTTTCTAAAATCAATGCAAATCCTAATATCACCATTATTTTTCCTCACAGGTACCATATTCGATAACCATTTAGGATGCCTGGCGGGGAAGATTATCTTAGCCTTCAGAATCTTGTTCAATTCAGATTTAATTTGACTTTCAAGGGCCAGGTGAATTTTTCGAAGCTTCTGTTGAACTGGTTTTTCTTTTGAAGTCATGGGTATGGTATGTTGAATTATAGAGGTATCATATGTTTTGAGATCTGCATAATCCCAAGTGAAGACACCTTTATATTATTTCAATAACATGATTAATGATTCTTTTTATTGAGATGTTAGGTCAAGAACTAGGTTGATATTTTGGGGTTTCTCATTTGATCCCAGGTTTACTACTTCAAATCTCGTAGTAGAAATTTGAGTTTTGGAGTTAGTAATTTTCTTGAACCTATCTTTCAAATCATAAATATCTTCCATCTTGACCACAGACTTAGGAATTGGGTTTAAATCAAGATTATTTTTTATTTCTATATCATGTTCATGCTTGTCTATGATCTGCTCTTCATATGATCCTTCTGATGTATGGAAATTTACTATAGCTACATCATTATTGAACACTCTCCAATTTTTTATGTTTTTGGGAATAGATGGTATAAATACTATTTCTATTGAAAACATGTCTGTACTAAATACTTTTGATGGTTTAAGTCTAGATGCCACATTGGCAAGTAAGTCAGCACTTGCGTTTTGGAGTCTAGGGATTGAAGAAATGTTGAAAGTAGAAAAATGAGAAGTCAATTTCTGAGCTAAAGATTGATAGTGTTTAAGATGCCTGGAAACGCAGTGAATTGTATTTCTCACATGTTTCACAATTATTTCAGAGTCACCATAGACTCGAAGATATTTGACATTAAGACTGATGGCTTTATACAATGCTTGGATCAGTGCTTCATATTCGGCGATATTATTTGTACACTGAAATTCAAGTCTGCATGCCAGCATAATTTTCTCTCCTTTTGGATTGATCAAAATGCATCCTGCACCTGCACTATCTTCTGATTTAGAACCATTAAAATAGAGAGCCCAGAATGGAGAGTCATTTAAAACTTTATCAATTAAATTTAAACACTTGGAAGCATCTGTTTGCGAGAAATTCTCAATTTGAGAAACTACAACATTATCTAAAAAGGGAGACTTTTGAGCATTAAAAGATCCTAAAGAGGACTCTGCTGAATAGTTTCCAATGATGTTATTAGTGAAGGCAACAGGTTCATTTCTTCCCTCAAGGTCTGTCAATGTATACTTCATGAATTTTTCTGGATCTATCTTGATTTGGTTTGGTTTAACATTATGTGGCAACCACATGTGAGACCAGTCAGTTGCAAAATAATCGTGAAACTTTTCAGATCAATCCATTTTGGGAATCAAACCATAAAATTCAGGAATATCACCCACCAATATATCAATTATTTGTGAGACTTTTGGATTAGAGGAAAGCCTAATTGAAACTGATGTTATTTCTCCAAGTACCTCTACTTTCGTCCTGTCTAACTAAACTATGTTTACTGTAGAATTTTGAGTTGTAATGTTTAATTTAGCACACACAGTGCTTGGAATTATGTTTAAGGAGGCGCCTGAGTCAACAAGGTAGTTATGAACATTCCTGTTAAAAATTTCATAAGTAAGCAGAAAGGGAGGGACATGAGAGATAGATCGATCACCAATCAAAACTAGATCTGAAGGATCTACTTTGTTTGGGGATGAAGGAGGTTTTCCCATATTGTAGGTGGCTTGAGTAACTATAGCAAATGGTAGGGGAGATACTTGAACTGCTTTCAATTCTCTTAACAAGATCTTCTGTTATTGTTTGAGTTTAGTGAGCTCATGCAACGTAATGTTAGCTCTGGTCTTTTTCATGTCTTCCACTATATTGTATTCGACCATATCCGAGATTACCAATGTTTTTGAAGCATTCGGGGAGTCTGGAGGAATAAGGTCGGTTTGGCTAGTTTTAGATTTCTTAGTTACTGTTTTCCCTTTTGCAGGAGTAGCAACCTTTTTCTTCTGATTAATGGTAGATGTGTCAGGAGAATTTTTTCTTCTGGTAGTTACTGGCATTGCTTGTGCCTCTTCTTCTATTGGGAGAACAAAATCCCACATCCCATTCAGTTCAATTTCTTCTTCTGTTTCAACTTCTTCATCGTTTGGTGAATCTTCTGTTGATTCTTGGTCAGATTCAACATTTGAAATGGTGTTTGGAGGTTGTGATGCAGAAGAGGAGTTCTTTTTGAATGATCAGAAAGGTCTTTTAGGAGTAGAAGATTCTGCTACTTGTTTTTTGATTTCTACCATTTCATTTGACATTGTTTTTAACACTTTCTGAAGGCCTTCCAGATCGAAAGGGTCCTTTGAAGTTTTCTTTTTAGAGTCATCTTTAAAAGTTACTTTCTTAGTCTTCCTTTCATTTGCTTGTGATCTTTTTTCTAAAGCTAAGATTCTTCTTTCCATAGAGAGAGCTTCTTTCATGTTTTCTACAAGGGTAGCCTTATTGGCCCTATCTACAAAGATTGCAATATTATAAGGAAGAGATGATATATACCACTATATTTGTACATCTATAGCAGGTTTAGAGGTAGCTGGGATTTTGTTTAGCAATTTGTTAAATCTGGAGTTGAAATCTTTGATCTTTTCATATGTATTAGCTTTTAAATTAAAAAGATCATTGATCAAGAATGCTACAGTTCTGTCATCACCAAATTTTGCAAGAAATACTTCTTGAAAAGTATTCCAGTCTCTAATTGAACCTGCTGGAAGGGAAAAATACCAAGATCCAGCACGTCCTCGGAAGGTATAAGGAAACAATCTAATCACAACATCTTCATATGCAACCCCATTGAGATTCATTGCTAACATAAAATTGTTTAGATGTTCTTTGGTCGAGAGAGCATCATCATGATTATACTTAGGCAATGATTTTTCTGGATTTGCTGGGAGCACATTTTTATTTGCAACAAGGATAGCACGAGGATTCGTCCAAGGTTGAGCAGGTTGATTGGCCATAACTTGAGTTAAGGGCTGAGAAAATGGGAAGGTCAATCCAGAAGTAGGTATAGATGGCGAAGAACTTACTACTGGGTTAGTACCAATAATTGTAGTACTAACAGGGGAAGTGGATATTTGAGAGGTAGTGGATTGAGTAGAAGTGGATGAAGGAATAGATAGGTGGAAAGGTGAAGTGATCTCACTAGTATCTGATTCGAATACTAATGAAGTGACTTTCCTACATCATGGAGGGATAGGAAACTCAAAAGGAGTGACCCCAAGTTTCTCACTTTGTAGTCTAGTCAATATACCAGTTTGTTGTAATAAGGAGGTAACGCTTTCTTCAGATAATTTAGGTCTCTCTGGCTTCTCAACAGAAATGGATATCTATTCCAGTTTTTGTATCAAGGAATGAACTTCGGGAGATTCGGGAATATAATCTGGAGATGGTGGTTGCCTTACTACTTCAGGAGATGAGGGAGATGTTTCTACAACTTCATATTCTTGGTCAGGGGATTCTGAACGAGATCTAGAAGGTATAGAAGTGGTGGAGGGGTTTTGACTCTTGTGAATGCTTTTCGAATGATCTTTAGGTTTATATGCCATTCACAGCTGAAGGCCCTCCTTCTAGCGCCAAAATTTTGTGGCTTCAGAATTCTGCTGCCGAAACATGGGGGATAACCGCCCGGTCCGGACCTTAAGACAGCTCCTTTTCCGTTTGAAGTGGTGGCTCCAACTGGGGATAATATGACCAGTTTCCCAATGTGGGTTTGAAGATGACAGTGGGTGGTTTATGAATTTTTGGCAATAGAATAATGATAATCTAAGTGACTTATTCTACGATGCAATTTCTTTAACTTAAATTATTCTAATATAAACCCGAGTGTTCTTGCATGGTATGCAATCTACAAAGACATCCTCTTAATATCTGATAATAAATATTGAACGCAACTAAATGGAGATGATAACGTAAATGATCATTCCTTTGACTAAATAGTTAGTCAAAGGAATTTATAAAATATATCGCATGTCTAATGAGTTATATATGAAAATTAAAACCTCAATTATGGAATCAATACAGAAGTGAAATTAATGCTTCACAAAAACAATAAATCTCACATATAATTCATGAAGAGAATGTTTTTCCACTAATTAAATGTTAATAGAATTATGCATACATGATAATAGTACAAGATGTATTTAGCCCTGCTCATTTGACGAATGACATAGACCAAATTCTTCCTTCAGATCAAATTAACTCCCAAGAATATAGAAGTGCATCAACAAAGGAAAGTAGTCTGATATCTAAAACAAAAGATAATGCTCCATCATTTCACCAAAGCATTCACAAACTTACAATAGTGCCTTCTTTGCAAATGTTTTTGATAAAATTTTGGACCCTTCTCTAAATGCATGAGAAGGGTATAAATACTATTCTAACTAAGTATGCAAAAATAGATTATACAAAATTTGAGGAGGTTTCAAAAAACCTTCCTCATTCATAGGTAACTAACTCCAAAAATAAACATATATCAACTAAACAGAACTAAGAGAACGACTTGTTGTCTGCCAGCTTGTCCTTTAAATCACAAATATCAATCATCGGTTGAATTTGAGGAGGTGGTCTGAAATGAGATTTGAGCTATCCTGTAAAGATCACGTCAGTAAGAGGTGGCAACATCCTTTGAGTCGCATGGAGAGAAAAATTAATGGTCATGATTTGGCTATGTGGCTTGACCAAATACTGCAATTATGAATCCCAGTCGGTCGTAGTTAGTTTCGTAATTGCATCTCTCTGTTTCCCCACTTGTTCTTTCCAGTCTTTACTCAGGGAAGTTAAGTCAGGCATTTCTTTCAAATTACCCTCATTCATGAGATTGGTAGCAAACAGGGTATGATTTACTGCCTTAATGATGTCCTTTGATACTCCAGTTTCCCTCACGACTGCCAGCTCGGCCTCTTTTATCCTAACATCCCAATCAGTAAAGAGGATGTCTTTGTGAGTTTCCTCAATCTCGAGTAGATTGGCATTCTTTCCTTCTTTTGATTCCTTCCATTCAATGAATTAAGAGATCTTGGTGTTTAAATCATTAAATTGTGTTCCTGGTCAATGGCTATGTCTGTGAGCTAGTCGTTGGTATCAGGTAGGGAGTGATGTGTGACAGCTTCTGGCAGAAATACTCTTGCTGCTTGACTAGAAGAGAATTTAGTTCTAGAGCCTCTTTGATGAATTCCTCAGTAGTGGGAACATCCTTGTACCTGTCCAAGGATTGTTGTAATTCCTGGAGCTGCACATTTTTGGCTGATAAGTTGGCTTCATGGCTTATTTTCAAGACTTCCATGTCTTGCTGCAATTGTGCAAGCTGCTCGGCTATCTGCTTGTTTGTGCTTGCTTTTTCTATCTTGAGCTCTTGTTCAAGCTGTGCAATTCTTTCCTCCCTTTCCTTTAGTAGAGTAGACACCTTAGTGGCCTTATCCATAGTGGTCGGTGCGTATGCTCCTGTGAACTATGATAGTCTAGTCAATTTCTCGGTCGGATTAAAAGGCATGTCCTTCCGAACAATGTCCATTGGCTCATCTCTGGGTGAGAAATCGAGTGCATCGACCCTTCTTCTTTTACTTTGCCTTCAAACTACAACCTTGTGGAGAGGGCTATAGAATATGTCAAGTGGAGGTATCTTCGTAACTTTCAGAACAGTTTCTGACGTGGACAGAGGAGGGATGATTTCGGCATGTTAGGATTTTGTTACTTCATGAAACATAGGTGTAGACCATTGGCTGACAAACTTGGGCTCTATATCTTGATGAATTTTCGAAGTAGTCTTGAATTCCTTCATTTCTTGAGTATTTGGAGCTTTGGGGGTGACTTGAATTTTTTATTGAATTGCTCCCATTCCTACTCCAAACTAATGCCTTGGGCTTCTAAACTTGTCTCTATGGTCGAAGTGTCTATTACCTATTTTTCGGGTGGCGTCCTGCAGGACTCAGTCATATTGTCTGCCTCTTGAACTTTCCCTGTGTCTGTTCTATTCTCGGTGTTCACCTGAGAATCCTTTTGAGAGCTAGGGGTTGTGCTATCGACAGTGTTACTTGGGGTAGGCTTATCCTTGGGCTTTAATAAATGCATTGGAATGACCCAAAGCCTCTCATTCTTGAATTCCTGAAATCTTTGAAAATCTTCAGGTTTCAGGTTAGCCTTTGCCCATTCAAGTGCTTTCTCAAAAGAAAGTGTTAACTGCAACAAATCCTCAAAGTAATTTTCCCCGTGATTGTATGCCTTGAGATTTAGTCCTGTAGTGACATTGTTTGGATCGAATTGCCTTGTAGGAAATGTATGAAGCCTAAGGGCTTCCATTTGTGTTGATTCCTTAGTAGCATGAACAAAATTAGCTAAAGTAAAAGAGCCGCATTTGATAGGGAAAGTAGGCCATAATGACTTCTTGTCATCTTTAAAGACTTTGATCAGGTCCTTACCCACAGTCTGGTAGGGAATCTCCCTTGCTAATAGCTTATCATATACATATAAGGGAAGGACGTGTAGATTAGCAGTGCTACCAAAAACCCTAATGTAGGTGAACCATTCCTCAATGAAATACTTGCCTACAACAAGCAAGTCTATTGCAGCTTCTTGGGAAAACCTAGGGGATTTCTTATTGAAAATCATTTGGTGTAGGGGCAACACAATAGAATGAAATATCTTGTAGAAGTGAGGTATATAATGCGATTCCCATATTTGCTTATGACTGACATGGATTAGGTAAGGATCTTTTATTGTCCATTTCCAACCCAAGGTTGGAAATGTCATGCAAAAGCAGATAGCATCCATAATATAAGCACATAAATAGAAGGGAGGGAGGTTATCTAAAGAGGAGGCTTTCTTTTGTCAATATTCAATAATGGAGGTGGCTAAGTTGTCAGATAGGATAGAAGGCCAATTCATGATATAGGAATTAACACAAGCATCTATCTGTAGAAATTTTGAATAATAAACACTTATTCACAGAGATTATCCCAATTATACACTATTGCGGAATACATGCACAATACGTAATCTCCTCTACGTTGATCGTCAATTTAGTAGCATCAAAAACAATGAAACATCAATCGCATGCACACATTAATACAGTATGTAACCCGGGGAAAGCTTACAGCTGAAAACCCCACACTATATGTGTATTATAATGATTGAGAACATGTAACAATACATAGTACAATACTCCTCACAAGTACTCAGTACTATCTCCACTTGTTACACACAAACTAGCTCAGATTTGATGCCTCAAATCTCCTCCACTGTTTGCCTGGCTCCACTGCGCAATCCTGCAAGAGAATGAATGATTTTGGTTGATACAAACTCATCTTTTTCTTGGCTGAACCATGCAATCCTCATTGGCATTACTCAATCCATGCATGTGCAAATCTCATGCACAACTGATAGTCACAACTCACCCTTTCACTTACCTCTAACACCTGTCTCTGTTGAACTTTCCATGCACTGAGTTAACTAATGTATTATTTAGTTTCTTTATGAGTTAATAATTAGTGAATTAATTAACAATCAATTCACACAACTCATCACTAGTGTATTCTTTAGTTAGACTAAATACAACTAGTTCAACTAGGTCAAACTGAACACAACTCCATCAACTCCACATCCAACTCCACAGAACTCACATGCATGAGTTCTAACTGAAGTCCTCCATGCAATAGCTCAACTAACACATAAGAAACCACATGATTCCTTTTTTCAACTGCATGTGCCACATCCGTAGCTCGAACTGAAGTGCTCCAAGAGAATAAGATAATGTTTAGAGTCCAAATATTACTAAGGGCTAATAATATTTGACTATTTCTATTTTTAGCCTGGCAATCTAAAAATAGACTCTGATCACTCCGCTGTGAACCAAAAATAGAATTCCATCTATTTTTCCCAACATGACCAATCATCCATAAAAAACATCCTGAAACTCATAGACCATGATCCATATGTCTAAAAATAGACATAGTCTAAAAATAGACTTTGCGCCAAAAATAGCCTGCGGGCCCACTTAGTGAAGGCGACTCCTTTCCACTAAGCTCCATCATCTTGTTTCATTTTCAACACTCCCTCTCAACAAGATATGGATTATCTACAACCCCTATCCTGCAACTCTGGAATGTTCTGCAACACATTTTCCCGGTCCACTTGCTCCAACAACACTTGGAACAAAAACACTCCCAACTGACCACTCTGTTGGGCTAGGAACATACTCTAATGCTGAAGCTCTACCTGCTGTTGAGAAGTGCTCCCTCTCTGACATATGCGTGACTGCAACATCTCCATGCACCTCGTACCATTGCACACTTCTCTGTGCCACCTAGCACTGTGTAAAACACTTGTGCCTCTCGCATTGCTGCAACCTGCTAGCTATGCGTTGTCCTGAGATTCCCTACACTATCGCTCTCTCTGCTGCTCCATCCGCATCTGTCTCTACCCAATCAGTCAGTTCCTGCTACTCCACATCGAGGCTCCTGTAGCAAGGTCTCATCCAAGAGGTTGGGTACCTCAAGGATCCTTCCCCTCCTCCTTGGAACGATCAATCCACATCACCCCACCTCCTACCTGGAGGTATGGCTGCATGTGATCCCTCAGCCCACCTGGCTCGAAGTTTCCCCCTACTGGAGGTCTCTGCATGAGTAGATTTCTCTACTCGATCTCCTCTCAGCTTCCCTTGTTGTGGCTACTCCACAACCTCCTGAAGTTGTTGCACCAATCGTGGCTCCTCCACAATCGTCTGAAACTTTTTCTAGCTCTGCATGTTGAGAGGTAATATACGCTCCCTCTCAACCACCAAGTCTCCATCAGTTGCCTCGCTACTTAAGGCTTTGCATGCATCTTGAACCTCAAGAGCATACAGGTTCTTGACCCGTGAACCAATCTGCTTCACCTGTCTAGTGATGATGTGTCTAAGGAAAACCTTTCCCTTACTAAAGACTACATCATAGCCTCTGTCTTCCAGCATTGCAATTGACACCAAGTTTCTCTTCTGTCCTGGTACATACTTGACATCGATCAAGGTAAGGCGAGCTCCATGCTCCCTCTGAAAAATAACCGTGCCTACACTTGAGACACTATACTTCTCATCATTACCCATCACTATGAGTATCTGGAGATCTTTCTCCTCCAAAGTACTGAACAAACTCTTGTCACCAGTCATGTGGAAAGAAGCTCCACTGTCAAGAAACCAACCAATTCCCACCATGGATGAAACCATGCATGCGAAGAGTGTGAAATCCAACTCAAATTGTGAAGCAAGTGCCTCACCTTCAGATCCTTCCCCAGAACCCTTCTTGGACTTCTTCTTTGGGAAATTAGTAGCATAATGGCCCAACTCATGACAACGAAAGCATCTCAACTTTGACTTGTCAACCTTCTTCCCATCATTGGAAGAACTAGATTCGGAAAGAGAACCCTTCTCCTTCCCCTTCTTTGCCTTACTCGCTAAGGCACAGTTCTCCTCATCATGCATGCATGAAGAACTATCTCTGGTGCTCCGTCTGATCTCCTCCTGCACAAGATCCGACCAAAGTCTCTCCCATCCTGACAATTTCTCACAACCATTGACAGAGTCCTGATAGGAATGCCAACTCTTCGGAAGACCATGGAGAGCCAAGCTCACCAAGTCCTCATCATCAACAGTCACCCCCACACTTCCCAGCTCATCCCTGCATTGGGTGAACTTCGTGAGATACCTGGGCATACTGTCTCCATTCTCACAGTTGATGTTTCTGAGTTTATCCTTGAGCACCAACTTCCTCTAGTCGCTCTTGCTTTGGAACAGATCTATAAACGCTTTCCAAATCAAGTATGGAGAAGCCTTTCCATGCAAACTGGACACAATGTGATCCTTCACACCCTCCAATAGAATCCTTCGACACTTTGCTCTCTTCTTTTGCCAAGCCTCAACGTGAGCAACATCAGTAGGCTTTGGGACCTTAGCCTCTATGAAATACTTCAACCCATTTTCATCTAACACCGCCTCCATCCTGTCTTTCCATGCAATATAATTCGAGCTGCCTTCAAGAGCATACTCCAATCGCAATCCGTTGAAAGACATTTCAACTTTGACACCAAGAAAACACTGTTGAAAATTCGAATTCCACCAGCTCAAAACTCAACCGCCTCTGATCTAGAATTCGTGATAACAAACTATTTCTCGTACATAGATTGACTGTATGGGATTTTACCGGATATCTCACCTTCCAAAAGAAGGATGAATCCAGAGGCTACCTGGCCCGATTACAGACTCTGCCTGAAGAAATAAAATGTAAACACTTTCTGAATAATAGATCTGATGATCAACTCTGCTCTGATACCATGTAGAAATTTTGAATAATAAACACTTATTCATAGAGATTATCCCGATTATACACTATTGCGGAATACATGCACAATACATAACCTCCTCTACGTTGATCATCAATTTAGCAGCACCAAAAACAATGAAACATCAATCGCATGCACACATTAACACAGTATGTAACCCGGGAAATCTTACAGCTGAATCCCCACACTATTTGTATATTATAATGATTGAGAACATGTAACAATACATAGTACAATACTCCTCACAAGTACTCAGTACTATCTCCACCTGTTACACACAAACTAGCTCAAATCTGATGCCTCAAATCTCCTCCACTGTTTGCTTGGCTCCACTGCGCAATCCTGCAAGAGAATGAATGATTATGGCTGATACAAACTCATATTTTTCTTGGCTGAACCATGCAATCCTCATTGGCATTACTCAATCCATGCATGTGCAAATCTCAAGCACAATTGATAGTCACGACTCACCCTTTCACTTACCTCTAACACCTGTCTCTGTTGAACTATCCATGCACTGAGTTAACTGATGTATTCTTTAGTTTCTTTATGAGTTAATAATTAGTGAATTAATTAACAATCAATTCACACAACTCATCACTAGTGTATTCTTTAGTTAGACTAAATGCAACTAGTTCAACTAAGTCAAACTGAACACAACTCCATCAACTCCACTTCCAACTCCACAGAACTCACATGCATGAGTTCTAACTGAAGTCCTCCATGCAATAGCTCAACTAACACATAAGAAACCATGTGATTCCTTTTGTCAGTTGCATGTGCCACATACATAGCTCGAACTGAAGTGCTCCAAGAGAATAAGATAATATTTAGAGTCCAAATATTACTAAGGGCTAATAATATTTGATTATTTATATTTTTAGCTTGGCAGTCTAAAAATAGAATCTGATCACTCCCCTATGAACCAAAAATAGAAGTCCATATATTTTTCCCAACATGACCAATCAGCCATAAACAACATCCTACAACTCATAGACCATGATCCATATGTCTAAAAATAGACATAGTCTAAAAATAGACTTTGCGCCAAAAATAGCCTGTGGGCCCACTTAGTGAAGGCGACTCCTTTCCACTAAGCTCCATTATCTTGTTGCATTTTCAACACTATCAGGGAATCCATTCTATTGAAAACTTAGTGTTATTTGGCAATCCATACAATCTACATAATATTGCTGCTGCATAATTGTAGGGGTTTTCCAAAGAGGTTATTGCATGCATACCCGATTTGTCATACTTAAATTTGTTGTCTAACATTCTCCAAGTCTTAATTAACTTGAAGGGGTCTAGATTACTTTTTGCGAAGTTAGCCACAAATATGTTGTTGTATATTTCCTGCGGGTCAGGTATGTGATACATAACCTTCAAGTCTTCTGCCCTGAACAATCCTACGAGCTCCATCCCTGAATTCTTGAACTGCCTATCTTCGATGATAAGTTTTTCAACCACCCATCTAATCATGTCTATGTAGGGAAGGATTTTGGCTCTTGCTCCTATCCTATGAAGGAAAGAACAGGAGGCATCCTTGCATTGAGGTCCTGAAGGCTTTGTCGACCCAGCTGTTGCTCTCGTAACAATAATTTTAGGATGTTCGTCCTCCAGTCTATTGTAAATTTCCTCCCAAGTTGTTGCACCTCTAGCTGCATCGTATACTATATCAGCAAAGATAGGAGCCATCTCTGTGTGATCTGTCTCAACAATGGTCTTCTTAGTTTACTTCTAAATCACCTTTCTTAAGGACATGTCTTTTTTCACTTTCCTAAAACATACAAGAAATATTAGCGCACACGATATCAAGTAATTAAGACTAAAATCCACTGTGAAATGACTTTGGATTGTGAGAAAGGTTTTTATTGGATACTTGATTATAACTACCCATAACCTGGAGAATGATTATCCTCCCTCAAGCTGCTAAACATTTAATAACCTGTCAACTCGTTTGTTCTTATTATTTAAAATGTAATTATTCCGCACACTTTACCTCCTTAATTGCAAATCATGGTCTTTAAAGGGGTACCCTATAGAGCTTATCAGATATTGAGCAAAATGCGATTGCGAAATTTGCAACATCGCATTTCGCAAATCATTAACAGTTGTCATATGGCATGTTCAAGTTTTTCTATGAATTGTGAAATGTGATTGCGCAGTGACGAGGTGAGGTTATTGCAGCAGGAGACCTTTTCGCATATCACAATTTCATAAAGGATTTATAAAATAGTGATGTGAAAAAGTGTGATATGCGATGTGCAATATAAGTTTCCTCCTTAGCTCATTTTGAAAGGTTTTGCTAAGTTTTTCTTTAGAGTTAGGGATTATTGTCGTAGGCTTAAAAATTTTAAAAGGGTCCCCATTTATAACTCAAATGTGAATGATTGCTAGATAAAAATGGGGGGTTGTTTCATAGTACAACACGATGACGATCATGATGCATGTCAGAACCATAACTAGAATAATTCATGTATCCATCACCTCTCCTATCTGGAATATCCAACAATCTGCCATCTCTAACCGTGTCATCTCTATCTGATCTATGACCACCATGAGACCTATTTCCATATTCCCCATTAGCTTTGTCCTCCTATCCATCGTGTATCCCAAGTGGCCCATGTCACTGCAATTCTGACAAACTCTGAAGGAGTATTGCATTCACCTCTCTTGTTTCTCTTGTTCCTACATGATTTTGTCATTATCCGCATTACAACTCATTATTTATTCCTTCAAGTTTCTCAATGTGTCTGCTAAATCATAAGAGTTCCCAATACCACACTTCTCATCTAATTCATAGGGAGAATCTTTTTAGTCCACAATCTTGCTAGTCATTTCTGATTTCTTTCCTACAAGGCATACTATGTTAGCTAAACCAAATCAGAATAAACCAACGTACCTTAGCAAAATTCGAGGAAGATATCTCATATTCAAGATCAACCAATCAGCATAGTACACATATAACATATTCATGACAACATATATACATGTAATACATAAGCGTATAACCATTTAACCATTATTCTAGCTAGAGTCCATACATCAATGCATGACCATAACAACTTCACATACCATGACCTCATGCATGAAAAAACAACCATACTAATGTACACTGACAATACATAAGCATAAGCAACATGTAAACAAACATACACTCATGATGACATACTTCATAACAACAACATCCTCTCTCACATAGCGACATCACTACAACCATGACCGACACGATGCACATGCAACAAGCTTATAGAGCTCAAGGATTATTAACACACGAGCAACTGACATGAATGCATGACCAACACACACTACCCATCTAGCCCAAGGGGTGAACCATGCTCTAATACCACTTTGTGGTATCAAATATGACCCAAATAGAGTGCAACCCACTCTGATACCATCCTATAACACTCTCATCCCACATCTACCCAAGTAACCAGTCAACCAAGGTAAATATGTGACAAGAGGCCACTATAATGGGATTCTACCTCCTAGGTGACCTTAAGGAAGAAGAATCAATGGAAACACACCACACAAACCTTCCACATCAGCAACAGAACTCCCAAGAGCCAAACTAACAACTCAGGCAACCAACCCCTGAGACAAAATAAAGTTTTATACCACCAAAACCCGAGCGCTCCCTTGATATGGACAAGCATGCATCCAAGAGGCTTTGGACGCTCCCACAACATGGGTATGCATGCGTTCAGGTAATTTTCTACTCAGTGTTGTGCCTGCGTCTTCGGGATTTGAGCCACTTTTTCAAGCCCAGATCCCAAGTCACTGCCCAAAACTCAATAACACTTTCAGAAATGAATTTGCACAACATAATAATGATGCATTTGCAAAATAAAGGACAAGGTCTAGATTGGACCCCTACTTGCCATAACTGGTATTTCATCAAACATGTCACAAATATGTAATCTACAGGTGCAAACCACAGACATGAGCATAGAGGTCTCATGCTTATCTTAGAATCGCTAAGAAGCATTTCACCCTTATATCATTAGCTGCATTATCATATATTAAGTCATAGATGTTGAAGAAAGTGTAACTAGGTTTGGTCTTCATAATGACTTGTAATTATGATTTTATGTAAAGAAGAAACAAATGTATTCCTTGCATCATGGGTTTCATGAGCAAGAAGTGTTTTTCATAGGTCAAAGACTTCTTCTTGATGTCTTTAGGAATTTGTTGTCTTGTCATAAATATAATTAAGAAGTCATGAAGTCATGTTACACATGTAGAAGACATGTCATTTATGTAAAAGTTGCACTCCAAGACATTGTCACTATCCCTCTTGCAGTCGGCTAAAAGAAAGACAGTATTCTCCTTAAGGAAAAGTCGGCTTATCTCCAGGATCTCATGTCGGCCTAGATAGCAAGCATAAGTCACTATATAAAGAGTGACTTGACCTCATAACGACAAGCATCTCGGACACATCTGATTTGAAACAATATAGATCTCAGAGAAAAGAGATAAGGGTAATACAATGAGGAAGGAAGGCTACTACAAGTGCATAAATGTCTCAAATGATTTTGGACTAAGTCTGTCTCATCTCTGTCATATTAGTGAAGGACCAAAGACTATTCTAGGATAGTGACAATTCAGTTAAGGGCTACATCAAGTGTGTAACTGTGATAGAAAGAGACCGAAGTCAGAGAGGTTCCCATGGACCGAAGGAAGATATTAGTGGAAGCCGAAGACTATGTCTAGGGATCGAGACTCTCTAAGTGACAGTGCCATAACAATGAAAAGGACTAAAGTGATACAATGTGAAGAAGGAAGAGTGTGATATGAAGGTCGAAGAGTGCAAGAGATATCGAAAAGTGTCTTGAAGGTAAACTTGTGTCAAGTTTCCTTGTCAAGGATTATGGTCGTGGTATTTGTCAATTGGAATCTCTATAAGAAGACTTTTGTGTAGGTTTTCCTCAAAGAGTGAGAGGTTTTGGCCCTGGAAGAAATCTAACTTTTTTGTTCTTATCTCTTTTCTTTTTGGTAACTATTTGATGAACTAAGAAGGCACACTCTAATAATATTAATAAAATATTATGCTATTAAATAAAAGTTAAAAATACCTCACAAATAGTTATCATGGTGAGAAGAATCTTGTTAACTTAATTTTCCCTAGATTCTTCAACAATAGATACATTATTGATTTACTTACAAGTCAAAACATGAGGAGAGACATACATCATCATTGTCATAAAACATGATTATAACCAACATAATAACCACATAAATATCAAGGATACATTAGCCATAGAATCCACATATAAACCAATACATTTACACATAAGATGTCAAGGAATGAACCTTTTATTAATGAATGCAAAGGCCAACCCAGGATAGCACTGCCACGTTCCACCCGACCATTTAATGGTTGAGCCAATTCTCTCTTCAATCATTCATCCCTATCCCATATTCCAAGCATGAATGTGGAACTCAAACCAAAAGAACCAACCAGGGCATCCCGAGGCTAAACCACCTCACCCTCATCAATAGAAACTAGGCTTTATAGTCATCCATCTCGAACCACTACGCCAACACAATAAAAATGTAATAAAAAGCTTTACCCTGATCTCCACCAAATCACTAGGCTAAAAAAAGCATGGATGCCACTGGATTTCTCCACCTACACCGTGAGGAATTTTCTTGTCTCCTAGTCTCTTAGGATTTACCGCAATCCATAGTTTGATACCAAGATCACTAGGCCCTAAACTGAGACTCCACCCTCTATGACTTACCATATATTCTACCATTCATTGGCAAGTATTCCTAGGCCTAATCAAGTGCAACCACCTCTAGGATTTACCGTATATCTCTCCATTCACTGATTAAGGATTTTTAGGCCCACCAAGGCAACACAAAATCTGATTTTACTGCAACCCACAATCTGGTTTAGGGGTTACTAGGCCATGTGTTATATTATTTAGAGATCCACCTCACTCAGCTTCAAATCCTTCTGGCAATCTAACTCAACCAAAACATGATAACCCCATCACACCATGGCTATCCAGAAATTGCAAGGCTAGGTTGAAAACACTGTCACGCCTGGAAAACCCATGCCATAACAATAAAGAACCACATGCAATACCATGCATGCCAAATCTAGCAAGGAAAACACACATGCAAATTGATACCTACAAAGAATACTATTGTAGCTTCTTGATCCTGCTCTTCCTTTCTTGCTCCTTAATTCCTCTTGCCTTCTTTACTTGATCTAATGCCAAAGTGATCCAAGAAAACTCTGTGTCCAAGAGTGAGAGAGAGAGAGAGAGAATAATTAGAAAGCTCGAAAACTGAACTGGCAAAAGGTACCAACTGATCCTTAGAAGCATTTTTATCAATGAGGCCTCTATTTTCTTCAGTTTCCATTATTTTCCTTCATTTCCTCCTCACATGCAACTGGTGACATTTCACCTTATTTTTCTCTTAATTTCCATTATTTTCATAAATAAGTGTGCTAGAAATGCCATTTTTCCTTTCCAAAGAATTAACCATTTCCTTTGTCAATTTCCTTAGCCATAATAAACCAATGAACACCCACACTAGGATGTTTTTCCCAACATTCAGCTTGGAGTAAGTGTCCCATCAGCCGTAGTTATTATTTTTCCTTTATTAACTTTTATTACATGGATTTTTCACTAGTGCGGCTATAGAACCCCCGCCTCCTTGGGGGACATCGTCCTTGGTTTTCAACCACACCTATACCTCAGAAAAACCACTACAAATAAAACAGATTGCCCATGAAGCTTTATAACATAGCTCGATGCAGTATTTACAATAATCACCCTGCTGAAAAGAAAACCAACATGACAACATAAAAATCATAACACCGTAATGACATGACACCCATACCACTTATTAGAGCTTTCTAACATAGCTCATGGTGGTATTTACATCCATATCCATATGTACATATTCCAAAACATTACCCAAACATATTCCAAAACATATACCAAACATCATACCAAAATTGCTTTGCCTCAACCGACAAACAATGAAGAAAACATAGCTCGCATTTAATCCGCCATCACCCATGTAGCTTAATCAGGGAAAATTTTCTTCCACTTCACTTTAACCTGCTCGATTACTTGGTTCTAGAGCATGAGCACCTTTCTCTGCAATATACACTGAGGCTCTGGTTGGAATTCTCCATCTGGATCCTCCTGTAATACAGACTAGCCAATCACATGATCAACATATTTAACATACTTCTTAAGAAATGAGACATGGAAAACATCATGGAATTTCACTGTTAGAGGTATTGCAAGTCGATAGGCTACTAATCTGATCCTCTCAATAATCCTGAAATTTTCACAAAACCGTGGTGCCAGCTTGGCACATGATCCAATCCGTAAGGAGCTCTTATTTGGTTAGATGTGTAAGTACACATGTTCCCCAACTTGGAACTCCTTGAATAACCTATTCTGATATGAATAGCTATTCTTCCTCTCCTGTGCTACTTTCAAATTCTTCTTGATTACCTAAATTTCCTATTCCATTTCCACCAACATGTGTGGTCCAATCAAACCCCTGTTAACCGGATCACTCCAATTGATGGGAGTATTGAAACTCTGCCCATACACTGCCTCAAATGAACTCATCTTCAAATATTACCAATACCCATTGGTGTAAGTGAACTCTACCGGTTGAATATACTCTTCCCACTTTTTCTACTGATGTAACATGTACATCCCTAATATGTCCTCCAATATCCAGTTGACCCGCCCAATCTATCCATATGTCTACAGATGATAAGTTTTATTAAAGGTCAACTTTGTGCCCAAACCTGAAAAAAATTCCTTCAAAAACTTGGAAGTGAACTTTTCATCCCTATCTGACACAATCTTCTTTGGAACACCATGAAATATGACCACATCTCTAATGATCACCTGTGCTACATCACTCACTGAGAATGTAGACTTCACTGGAATGAAGTGTGTTACCTTTGTCAACCTGTCCACCACTAACATGATGGAATCATGTTGTCTCACTATCCTCAGCAAACCTATGATAAAGTTCATCGAAATGACCTACCATTTCCATTCTGGAATCGTAATCGACTGTAGCATTCCACCTGGATGTCTACACTCTTCCTTTACCTACTGATAATCCAAACATCTAGCCACAAACTCTGCTACATCCTTCTTCAAATTCTACCAATAATTAAACTTCTTCACTACGGTCAATGTATTATGATAGCCTAGGTGACCTGAATACGGTTTCACATGGAACTCCCTCAAGATCACCTTCTTGAGCTCATTGTTGTTTGGCACATATATTCTATCTCTAAACATGACCGATCCATCTACTATAAGATAATAGTCCACATCCTGTGCACCTGCACCTGTACCTATACCTATACCACTACCTATACTTGTGCATATACCTGTACTTTGTCGCAACCTGTGCACAATCTCCATATACTTGACATACTACTAACCTGCTTGAAATATCCTATCGTGTAGATTTGTCTAATAATAACTCATAGTTTCTATATGATTTACCTATATCCACCTACTAAGAGAATCTACGACCCTATTCTTCTTTCCTTTGATGTACCTAATCTCAAAATCAAAAGCACTAATCATGGCCAACCATCTAGCTTGCCTGGCATTCAAATTTAGTTGGTCAAATAGATACCTCAGTCCACTATGATCACTCTGTTGTTGGGAAAAGTATCCAATACGGAATGACCCTATCCCACTCTAAGGGTGATAGTACCTCAGCAACAATCAAAGCAAAGCTATTCAAGATTACTTCTTTATGAGATGTAAGAGAGGGGAGGAAGAGATCCACTAACCGATGTCTTCCGCTAATGATTGATCCAATCTTCTCTCTTTGCTGCTTGCTCCCAGCTCCTTGCTCTTTCACTGGCCCAGCTACACCAAGATCCTGCAAAATGGCAAGAGAGGGAAACTACAAGAAGCATACATTCATAATTGATTCAAGGATTAGAATAAATCAAATACACAAGCATAACAATACACCATTGAGACACATGCATATAGAAGAATCTCAAATGCTTTATTAATGGAAGAAGTAAAGTTCAAGAAGTGATACAACCATAAAAGGCCCAATCCAGCATCACCTCCCAGCGGAAATAAATCTCCTCTTCACCTCCTTCAAGCAAATCACCCAATAGTTCTATACTCAAACCAACAGCACTTCCTTACATTCACAAGATTCCGACCTCCCTAGACCTCATGAGAGAGCTCTATATATAGGAGTTTTGGAGAAAGGATGAGTCAGCTTGAGGCTGGCATGAAGCTGACTAGTGTCCTCCTCTCCCACTCCAGTTATTCTTCAGTTCTTGAGTCCACTTGGAGGTTCTTGCTTCCACTTGGAGATCTAGACCCTCTTACTCATCACCAGTCGAATTCCTTGATCCAAGTGTCATTTTGGAAGCTTCCTGGGCATTGACACCTTGAGGAATGACTGTGCCACTTGGCCAAACTCGCCCAGCGCAGGTAGCCTTCTTTGCAGTTGACATTCAGCGCAGGTACACAGTGGATCACTTGACATTCAGCGCAGATGCTCAGTGGAGCAGTTGACATGATCCAGAATTAGCTTGTTTTTGAGTGTTTTCCGGTGGAGAACTGATATTCAGTGCTGTGGTTTGCTGACCTTGTTCCTCTAGGGGTAGGAACAACATGTTTAGGGACTTTGGATCCCTTAGATTATTGACATTTCATGCTTCATGCTGTAAGGCACAAAAATTTCTATAACAGTTGCCCCCTAAAGTATGAGGTCGTTTATCGGGTGAAATGCTTTATCAGGAGGATTCGAAGTTCATTCAATCGCTGAGAGGTGACCTGTAATAAAATACAATACAATACATTATTTTTCATTCTGGTTTCATGATCTAGCTGAGGCGGGCATTCCCATGCTCAGCTTTATAAATTCATTTTGGTACATAGAACAGACGATCGTCTGATGGTAGACTGATAATTCTCTGCTGAAATTATCATCCTTTGAGTAGGATGATCATCTGCTGCAAGGATGTACATGTCAAATGTCTTTATATTTCCTGAATATATATCAAAGCCCGGATGGATGAAACTAGATCCGGGGTCTTCAAACTCGTTCGATCTTCACTCTAAGTACAAGTCGATCCATGTGAGAATTGTGCTGAAGTCGAACATGGAAAGACATCGCTTGATTACCGGTCAATGATGTAAACCGTTAACAAGCGCGAGAGGAATCACCGATAATGATAATGATCCTCAAGGTACTGCAGTACAATTCACGTGGTGTGAATAAAGGACTTGGCGTCGAACACCACGCAAAATCTTTCGGTCGAAGGTCATTGATGTATACCTGTCACCGGAAGTGAGAAACTTGCCATTGAGGCATGCAAGCTTCAAAGTACTGAGGGGGGTTGTTCCTAGATCAACTTCTTGGGTAATGAGCTGAAGTCGACAAGAAGCGATCCGTCAAAGGAGGGCCTTAATGAATCCCACATCAGTGACACAGAACGGAGCTAATGATTTTAGTGGAGGTGAAAACAATCTGTGACATATGATTCAGGGTGGCGATCATGGGTGGATGAAGGATAATGTATGGCAGTGGATGGGACACAGTTGACTCTTTCTGAACGACATCTCTTGAACATATAACGACACTGATGCGATGGATCGGTAGCATTACCCCAAATGTGGATGGTTTGGCGAAGACCATGGTGATGAGACCGGTGAATGAAACAACCCAACCCGATGTGATACGAAGGAAAAGTGTCATGTTCAAGAGCGACTTGCTACCATTAAAGCTTTGAGGTTCTCCCAATTTTTCCCCAGTCATTTCTGACCAGTACCTCTTTATTTTTGTCAAGCTTGGGGAGGATAACATATGCTTGTTCTATAACCTGCCCTTCGGGCAAGCCCATCGCTATGTTTTAACGAGCCTAGCGATAGGGAAACTCGTTCTCGTCTAAAGACAAGTTTGTCGCTATTTAATCATTTTAACGAGTCTAACGACAAGGAAAACTCGGTCCTTTTCATTTTTAGAGAGTCTGAAAAGGTACAAAAAGTTAACTCCAAAATTCCTTTTTCGTCATCTAATCCCTTAAGTCCAAAAAAGTATAAAACAATACAGAAGGGATGAGTTTTCGATAACTTTAACGAGCCGAATAAAACAAGCGCTCGACCTTTTTGTGAAATAATCCCTCAGGTCCAAAAAGATTAAAATCTAGAGGAGGGATAGCTCTTCCGGTCACTTTAACGAGATGGAAGGCCAAAACTCGGCAAACTTTTCATATTTTACGAGTCAAGAGAAAAGAGCTCAAAGAAGACTCGTCTTTTGAGGAACGAGTGATAAACAGGGATAGCAGCAGATTCCAGGTACAGGTTGGAATTTTCCAATCACGGCAGTGTCACAAGGATGGCTAGGTGAAATCACTCTTCGCAGCTGTTCCTCAAAATGGGTAAACAATCATATGGAGGTGAACGATCGGCCAAATGAAATGGAGGTGGCAGGTGCAAACACGACCAAGGCTTTTTATGGCTAATAAATTTACGATCACAATGGTTATTTACCGGGATAGGTTCATTTTTTATTTAACGAGCTTGAATGCACCAAAAACACTACTCAATCTTATGTTTATTTTTTAACGAGCATGAACTATGTGCTAAAACTGCTCGGATCTCGCTTTTCTATTTTTTAACGAGCATAAATTCCGCGGTAAAACTGCTCGATATACCAGTCATAAGATAAGAAATGTCTCCTGTGAGATCTCTATTTTTTAAGGAGTTTCATCTTCACTAAGCTTTACTCCATATCCTTTCTTTATGCAAGTTCGGAAACGACTAATCCAAAAAACAGATAAATAACCGCTCTTGGCTTGCACTCCAAAAGGTTTGCATGCCCCCGGGTATAAAGTACAATTTCAAGGCTGCCCCTACTTATCCGATAAAACATTTGTTTTAAAGGGTGAGGCTTGCCTCTTTCTGGTTACCCAAAGATTGTTTCGTTAACACCATCAAACTAAAACATTTCTTCGGCACTGTCTACCGAAATAGACAATGGTGAATGACCTTTGTCAAACAAGTGACCTTGACAACAGAATCTTATTCCAGAACAACCCCTCTTCCATCCACGGACGGGGTACGGACTGGTCATATTCTCTCGCAGAAATTCTACCTTATACCCAGGGTTCTTTCTGCCCAAAGCAGACCAGGATGCATGCCCCCTGGGTTCCAGTCCCATCTTTCCGAATCACTTGCACTCATCAGGAAGGAGGACTGGGGGTGGAGACATTTCTTGATTGAATAGACCATTCAGGGTTGGTATGTGACTATTTGCGATGCGTGATCCCGAAAATGAAAGTTGGTCTACAAGTTTGACCATTCTTCCTTCGTGTGGAAAACACATTACTCTAAAGAGTGAGGAGACTATAGCTCCCATGCAATATATATAGTCTCGTCCAAGGAGTAGGTTATAATCCAAGGGTCCTTGAACGACCATCACGTTCAATTGAACGGTCTTCCCTTTCAATGTAACAGGCACATTGGGGAGGATCCCTAATGGTCGACTGGTTCCTTTATCGAAACCCGAGAGATTTCTTATCTCAGGCAAAAGCGCCGGGGAACCCAGTGCTTTCCAAGCAATAGAGGAAAGGATACTCACAGATGCCCCTTCATCAATGATAGTTCCAGCCATTACCATTCTGTATATTTGGACGATGATTCTGAATGGTATACTGGCTGGTAACCGGGGTCTGCCTAGTTGGTTCCAATCAAAGGACACAACCAGGTTGCTTGGTGGTGGGACCGAATACACGGCCGGATACGACCCTGATGATGTTCCTTCCTGCGATAAAGGAATGGGCGCATTGCCCTGATGCTCATCAGAGTCTGTGTTGATGAAAAGAATCTGGATGGTGTCATCCTTATTCTCTTCAGTGAGGGTGTCATTTGAAGATGAATCTTCAATGACGGTGTCATTTGAAGATGAAACCTCTGAAGGCGGAACCGGGTCAACTGCCGTTTCGACCTTTAGACTTTCGTCTGGTCTGGATTCAGTAGGTTCATTTTCAATGACTGACGCTTCAGCTGACCACTTGAGCGGGCCAGCTGTATTTTCAACCAACGAAGGACTTGGCACGAGTTTTTTGTATCCAGGAGGAAGTCTCAACGGTGAAACCGGGCGATCTTCCAAAACTCTCTTCGCTTCATCTAAGAAGGGACAACGGTGAATGGCGTGATCGCCTTCACACAGTCTGCAGGGGGATCGTGCTCCTCCTCTTTGTCTTGAACCTTCACTTTCGCTGGTCGACGGTAAGCATTCAACATGGCTATCAGAGGTTGATGCTCCCGAATTGTGCAAACGAGGGGACCAGTCTCTTAGTATCTGGGGAATACAGGGACAATCTCTATGGAAGTGGTCTCCTTTACATATGACACATGGCGATTTAGGCCCGGTCTGTGCTGTGTGTGGATTTTTGTCAGATGTCTTTTGCTTGCCCCCAGTCGCCTTAGGCTCCTTCTTCTTCTTCTCCTTCTTCTCCATGGGAGCTTGGCTTTTGCCGGCTCTACCTTGCGAAGATGAAGGATCGGAGGAAGAGTTATAGGAAGTAGAAGGCTGGTGGGCAGCTCTAGACTGATCTAACTGTTGACTCGACTGTTCAGGAACCATGGTGTTTTGAACTACATTGGTTGAGAATAGCCAAATTGGCAGGCCAATTGTCAGTCCTGGAAGCAACAATGTGGCCATGTGGGGCGCACCAACTTCTCCCCAAGAGGAGAAAGGACTAGGATTTCCATCATGTGGAATTCCTTGGTTGGGGCGTTCCATGTTCTCAACCTAAAGATCAACGCAGGAATAGGAGGTGATTATGTTCCGTTTAAAATAAATTTTATAACGACGCTTTAGACACAACTTGCTTTTTCACTTTTTAAGAGTCGAGAAAAAGCTAAAGATGACTCTAGTCTCCTTCGATGTTTTAACGAGCCCGAAGTGACAAATGCTCGGGTGGACTTTTTCAGTTATAGATTTTGAAAAAGGCCAAAAGAAACTACTCTGGAGTTCTAGGCAGAGGGTGTGCCAAACTTTTCGCAAAACCACAGAATACGTTTTACGGTACGAGTGGTCGATCTTCGTGAATGCTGTGTTCACTGCATTGCGATCAGTAGGGCGGCCGACACGGCTTCCTATGGATAAAGGCTTTGTTCCTATAGGGGTCTCCCAATATATACGCGATGGTACGTGGGAGCACAAGTCCGTATTGATACTTATCGCTTCACCGTGGAGGAATCACCCAACCACTCAACGCTAAGATATCATGTTTAACGACGCCGGAACACGTCTCTAGCTTAGACCTCTATGTGTTTGCGTTATGTTCCAATGCGTTGTTATGTAAATTCAATTTATTTTAAGGTTGATCTTGTTTAGCAGTTTGCCTTTATGGATCACCACGAGATGTATGGTAACACTCCTAAATGCAGTCTAAGATGATAAGCAAGCTTTTTCAATCTTTCAACTTTGAAAATCTTAACTACTGAGGGAAAAGAAAGACATCATCTTTTCACACAGATCATAGAGCACACACTAATGCACTTTTCCCTAAATCAACATGCAAACTGTCAAAATGCACATGCACAATGCAGGTATTTCTTTTCTCTTTCTTAATGTTGATGTAATACAAAAAGAAAGCTGTTGTATAACTTTGAATTCAATTTCAAGTGAAAGCAAACAAGCTTGTCCAAAATCAAAAGACACCTTAAGATTTACTTGTTTCGACACTAGAAATATATAAATTCAAACCATATGAAGAAAGCAAAAGCTCAATCAGCTATGAACAGCAAACAAACTAACTCTCAAGATCAAAACGACACTTTATCACAGGTCTAGATCTAAGAGGCCACAGCAAGACTAGTTCACTTTCGTTATGGGAAACTGCAAATGATATAAGAAATACATAAAGAACAAACACAGTTTCTTTATACAACCGAGGCGGAATAGTGGCAAGGAAAGTTAGTTTCAGATAGGTACATTGACTAATAATAGGCTGCAAAAACAAGGATGAAAACAGGGCAATAAACAGCAGGGAACTCCAGTAGCACAAGGCAAAACTGGTTCAGCGCAGGTGGTACACTGTCAGTTTGACATTCAGCGCAGGTAGCCCCTTCGGGATCTGCGCTGAAATGCAGACTGCCTTCACAGTGCCTGCACTGAAGAGATAAACTTTCGTTTTTCTCAGTTTCCGGGTCACAGATTGCTCAAAAATTCACAGTTTTTGGCCAAATCAGAAGCTATCAGTCAAGTACACACTAAGGGATGAAAAGGAGGATGAAAAGCTATCACTAAGAGCTGTTCAGAGTCCTTGTGGATCAGCTCTTCAAATCATAAACATGCCCAGAAACTGAGCTAGAGTAGCTGCCCTCTACTTTGCATTTGAAAGCTCCAAATGCAGTTCGATTCGGTACTCCCTGTGTTTATGAAATGAATAGTAAAAACAAAAACAACCAACAAGATACGATCCCCAGTGGAGTCGCCAATTTGTTGTTGGGAAAAGTATCCAATACGGAATGACCCTATCCCACTCTAAGGGTGATAGTACCTCAGCAACAATCAAAGCAAAGCTATTCAAGATTACTTCTTTATGAGATGTAAGAGAGGGGAGGAAGAGATCCACTAACCGATGTCTTCCGCTAATGATTGATCCAATCTTCTCTCTTTGCTGCTTGCTCCCAGCTCCTTGCTCTTTCACTGGCCCAGCTACACCAAGATCCTGCAAAATGGCAAGAGAGGGAAACTACAAGAAGCATACATTCATAATTGATTCAAGGATTAGAATAAATCAAATACACAAGCATAACAATACACCATTGAGACACATGCATATAGAAGAATCTCAAATGCTTTATTAATGGAAGAAGTAAAGTTCAAGAAGTGATACAACCATAAAAGGCCCAATCCAGCATCACCTCCCAGCGGAAAGAAATCTCCTCTTCACCTCCTTCAAGCAAATCACCCAATAGTTCTATACTCAAACCAACAACACTTCCTTACATTCACAAGATTCCGGCCTCCCTAGACGTCATGAGAGAGCTCTATATATAGGAGTTTTGGAGAAAGGATGAGTCAGCTTGAGGCTGGCATGAAGCTGACTAGTGTCCTCTCCCACTTCAGTTATTCTTCAGTTCTTGAGTCCACTTGGAGGTTCTTGCTTCCACTTGGAAATCTAGACCCTCTTACTCATCACCAGTCGAATTCCTTGATCCAAGTGTCATTTTGGAAGCTTCTTGGGCATTGACACCTTGAGGAATGACTGTGCCACTTGGCCAAACTCGCCCAGCGCAGGTAGCCTTCTTTGCAGTTGACATTCAGCGCAGGTACACAGTGGATCACTTGACATTCAGCGCAGATGCTCAGTGGAGCAGTTGACATGATCCAGAATTAGCTTGTTTTTGAGTGTTTTCCGGTGGAGAACTGATATTCAGTGCTGTGGTTTGCTGACCTTGTTCCTCTAGGGGTAGGAACAACATGTTTAGGGACTTTGGATCCCTTAGATTATTGACATTTCATGCTTCATGCTGTAAGGCACAAAAATGTCTATAACACACTCATCAATACAAACCTACTACCAAGAAGATGGTGCCTCCACATATTTAATGCATGTATGATTGTTGCTAGCTCAAGATCATGTGTCAGATAGCTCTACTTGCGCTCATTTAGTTTATGTGAATCATAGCACATTACCTGTCCTTCCTGCTTAAGGACTCCACCAAGTCTTCTCTTGCAAGCATATGTACATATTAGAAATTATTTGTCCAGATCTGTGATCTTTAACATTGGTGCATGTTTGAACAATTGCTTGAGCTTCTCAAAACTGGCCTCACACTCCTCTTTCCATTCAAACTTCTTACCTTTCCTCTACAATGATGTAATAGGATAAGAAATCTGTGAGAAGTTCCTGATGAACCTCCTGTAGTAACCTGCCAATCCCATGAAAGATCTCACCTCATCTATATTCCTAGGAGTTTCCCACTCCATGATATATCTTACCTTTTCTGGATTCACTGCTATACCCTCCTTAGAGACAACATATCCCAAGTAATGTACCTCAGTCTGAAAGAAATTTCACTTGTTGAGCTTAGCATACAATGGATGCTCTCTCAACAACCTCAACACTACTGCAACATGCTCGACATGCTCTTCCTCATTTTTAGAATATACCAATATGTAATCAATGAACACAATAACAAACTTGTCCAAATAAGGATGCAATACACTATTCATCAAAAACATAAAGGTAGCTAGAGAATTCGTCAAACCAAATGGAAATGCAACATACTCATAATGCCCATACCTATTCTGGAAAGTTGTCTTGTAAATGTCCTCCTTTTTAATGTGTACCTGATGATATACAGATCTCAGATCAATCTTTGACAACATTGTTGCTTCCTTCAGTTGATCAAATAAGTCATCAATCCTCGGTAATGGATACATTTTCTTGATGGTCACTTTGTTCAATTGCCTTTATTCAATGCATAATTTGAGAGTACCATCCTTCTCTTTCATAAACAGTATTGATGCTCTGAAAGGTGATAAACTTGGCCTAATGTATCCCTTGTCAAGCATCTCTTTCAGCTGCAGATGTAGCTCTACAAACTCAGGTGTGCTCATGTTGTAAGGTGCTTTTGATGGTGGAGCATCCCCTAACACTAACTCAATAGAAAAATCTACTTCCCTGTGAGGTGGAAACTCTAAAATCTCTACGGGAAACACATCCTAAAACTGCTACAAAACTGGGTACCTTCTCAAAACATATGCATTCTCAACTTCCTTACCTTTGTCACTAGAAATTTGCATTGAAAATGGCACCCACCCTTTCTTGCAACTATGCTTTGCTTGCATAAATGTCATCATCCTAACCGATGGGTCTTTCTTCTTCCCCGTAAGACCCTTGGTTCTCCACTATCATCGAAGCACTCAATGGTTTTTCCATAACAATCCACCTTGGTCCTATGAAGGTACAACCAATCCATGCCCAAAAGCATACTATATGATCCCAATGGTAATACACTCAAATGTGTTGCCGTAGGCATACCATTCAAATCAAATGCACAAGCTTTTACCCAATGATGAACTATTTTATTTGTACCTGTAGTGAACTACACTAACCAAGATTCTGCATGCACTTCTTTATTCAAGCCACACTTATCCACCAATTAAGGACTAACATAACTATAATTAGATCCATGTTCAATCAAAATAGAAACAACTTGATCACAAATCTTACCATCCATCTCAATAATAGATTCCTGATGATTTGTCTGTCTATTTCCCAGTGTTGCATGCATGCGCGGAACGCTCTGACCAACATCCCCAAAATTTTGCACCTCCTGTGCACTACAGATTTGAGGCCTACAACCCTAATTCTATAGACAATCTCTCTTAAGTTGTTCCTTACCACATGTCTAACACTCCAACCGTATAGTAACATCACCTCTATGTTGTTGTTATGACCCATGTCCCTATCTAGCTGCATTGAACTTTATTTGTGGTGCCACATTTTCTTTCTCTTCTACATTCTGAAGTCTTTCTCTCTTCAAATGCCATTTACCCTTACCTTTGTCCTTATCCTTCCCTTTCCATCCTTGCTGAGATTCATTCTTACACTTTTAATATTCATAGAAATGATTCAATTTCCCAATAACTTCCTCAAGTGACCAAGGCTCATCTTACTCAATCTAATCTCTAAATTCTAATGGAAAAACACTGACAAATAGTTGAAATTTAGCCTTCTCATATTTAAGATATGGTACATACCTTAATAGCTCCAGTAACTTAGCTATGTACTCTTCATCTGTCATCGATCCCATCTTTAGCTCATAGAATTCTTTGGCTGTACTGTTGTAGTACCTTTCTAACAAGTACTTCTTCCTGAAAAGCCTCTTGAACTCATGCCAAATCAAGTCCTTCATCCTAAAGTATCTGACCCACTTCACATCTTCCCACCAAATTTCTGCTTTACCTTTCAAGCTAAATATAGCAATTATGGCCTTCATGTTTCCTGTGTACTCATGCAACTCAAAGAACTTGTTCATCCCAAGTATCCAAGCCTTTGCATCTTCTGGTTTCTTCAAGTCTCCATCAAAATTAGGTGGATTTTCTTCCTTAAATTCATCTAGAAAGTATCATTTATCACTCCTCATGTAAGGATGATAATGATGATGATCATGATGCATGTTAGAACCAAAACTAGAATAATACCTATATCCATCACCTCTCCTATCCGAAGTATCTAATAATCTTCCATCTCTAACCGTGTCATGTCTATACAACCTGTGACCACCATCAAACCTATTTCCATATTCCCCATTAGTTCTGTGCTCCTGTCCATGGCTTATCCAAAGTGGCCCATTCCGCTGCAATTCTGACAAACTCTGAAGGAGAATTGCATTCACCTCTCTTGTTTCTCTTGTGCCTGCATGATTTTGCCATTATCCACCTTACAAATCATTATTTATTCCTTCAAGGTTCTCAATGTGTCTGCTAAATCATAAGAGTGCCCAACACCACGCTTCTCATCAAATTCATAGGGAGAATCTTTGTATTCTATAGACTTGCTAGTCATTTCTGATATCTTTCCTACAAGGAATACTATGTCAGCTAAACCAAATCAGAATAAAAAAATGTACCTTAGCAAAATTCAGGGAGGATATCTCATCTTCAAGATCAACCAATCAGCATAGTACACATATAACATAATAATGACAACATACATACATATAATACATAATCATATAACCATTTAACCATTACTGTAGCTAGAGTCCAATCATCAATGCATGACCATATCAACTTTAGATACCATGACCTCATGCATGACAACAACAACCATACAAATGTACATTGACAATATGCAAGCATAAACAACATGTAACCAATCATACACTCATGACGAAATACTCTATAACAACAACATCCTCTCTCACATGGCGACATCACTACAACCATGAATGACACCATGCATATGCAACAAGCATATGGACCACAAGGATGATTAACACATGAGAAACTAACATGAATGCATGACCAACACACACCGCCCATCCAGTCCAAGGGGTGAACCATGCTCTGATCCCCCTTTGTTGTATGAAATGTGACCCAAAGAGAGTGCAACCCACTTTGATACCACTCTGTAACACCCTCACCCCACATATACCTAAGTAACTAGGTAACAGGGATAAATATGTGACGAGAGGCCACTATAATGGGATTCTACCTCCTAGGTTACCTTAAGGAAGCATAATCGATGGAAATTCATGACAGAAACCTTCCACATTAGCAACATAACTCTGAGGAGCCAACCTAACCACTCATGCAACCAACTGCCCTGACAAACTGATGCTTTAGATGACCAAACCCCTGCACGCTCCCTTGATATGGACAATCATGTGTCCAAGATCCTCTAGACGCTCCCACAACATGGGTATGCATGCAATCACGTCTTTTCTAACCAGTTTTGTGCCTGGGTCTTTGGGATTTGACCCACTTTTTCAGGTCCAGAGCCCATGTCACTAGCCAGAGCTAAATGACACTTTCGGAAATGAATTTACACAACATAACCATGATGCATTTTCAAAAGAAAGGACAAGGTCTAGACTGGACCCCTACTACACATGACAGGCATTTCATCAAACATGTCACAAATATGTAATCTACAGGTGTAAACCACATATATGAGCATAGAGGTCACACACTTATCTGAGAATTGCTAGGAAGCATTGCTTCCTTGTATCATTCGCTGCATTATCATCTATTAGGTCATAGATGTTGAACAAAGTGTAACTAGGTTCGGTCTTCATAATGACTTGTAATTATGATTTTATGTAAAGAAGAAACAAATGTATTCCTTGCATCATGGGTTTCATGAGCAAGAAGTGTTATTCATAGTTCAGAGACTTCTTCTTAATGTCTTTAGGAATTTGTTGTGTTGTCATAAATATAATTAAGAAGCCATGAATTCATGTTACACATGTAGAAGATATGCCATTTATGTAAAAGTTGCAGTCCAAGACATTGTCATTATCCCTCTTGCATTCAGCTAAAAGAAATACATTATTCTCCTTAAGTAAAAGTTATCTTATCTCGAGGATCTCATGTAGACCTAGATAGCAAGCATAAGTCACTATATAAAGAGTGACTTGACCTCATAACGACAAGCATCTCGGACACATCTGATCTGAAACAATACAGATCTCAGAGAAAATAGATAAGGGTAATATAGTGAGGAAGGAAGGCTACTACAAGTGCATAAATGTCTCAAATGATTTCGAACTAAGTCTGTCTCATCTCTGTCATATTAGCAAAGGACTAAAGACTGTTCTAGGACAATGACAATTCAGTTAAGGGCTACATCAAGTGTGTAACTGTGATAGAAAGAGACTGAAGTCAGAGAGGCTCTCATGGACCAAAGGAAGAGATCAGTGGAAGCTGAAGACTATGTCTAGGGCTATGAAGAAAAGAGACCGAGACTCTCTAAGTGACAATGCCATAACAGTGCGAAGGAGAAGGACTGAAGTGATACAGTGCGAAGAAGGAAGACTGTGATATGAAGGCCGAAGAGTGCAAGAGATAGTGACAAGTGTCTTGAAGGTAAACTTGTGTCAAGTGTCCTTGTCAAGGGTCATGGTCTTGGTATTCGTCAATTGGAATCTCTATAAGAAGAATTTTGTGTGGGTTTTCCTCTCAAAGAGTGAAAAGTTTTGGCTGTGGAAGAAAGCCAACTTTTTTGTTCTTGTCTCTTTTTTTTTTGGTAACTATTTCATGAACTAAGAATAAACAATCTAATAATATCAAGAGAATATTGTGCTATTAATGAAAATTTAAAAATACCTCACAAATAGTTATCATGGCGAGAAGAATCTTGTTAACTTAATTCTCCCTAGATTCTTCAACAATATATACATTTTTCATTCATTTACAAATCAAACATGAGGAGAGCCATACATCATCACTGTCATACAAAATGCTTATAACCAACATAATAACCATAGAAATATCAAGGATACATCAACCATAGAATCCACATAAAAACCAGTACATTTACACATAAAATGTCAAGGAATGAACCTTTTATTAATGAATGTGAAATCCAACCCAGGATGGGACTACCACGTTCCACCCGACCATAGAATGGTTGAGCCAATTCTCTCTCCAACCATTCACCCCGTGCCATATTCCAAGTATGAATGTGGGACTCAAACCAAAAGAACCAGCCAGGGCATCCCAAGGCTAAACCACTTCAGCCTCATATATAGAAACCAACTTTACAGTAATCCATCCCGGATCACTAGGCCAACATAATAAAAATGTAATAATAGGATTTACCATGATCTCGACCTGATCACTAGGCCAACATAATAAAAATGTAATAACATGCTTTACCATGATCTCGACCTGATCACTAGGCCAAAACAAACATGGATGCCACCAAATTTATCCACCTACACATGAGGAATTTTCCTGTCTCCTAGTCTCTAAGGATTTACCGCAATCCAAAGTTTGATCCCAAGATCACTAGGCCCTAATTCGAGACTCCACCCTCTATTCTTTACCGTGTCTCCCACCATTCAATGGCAAGGATTTTGAGGCCTAATTAAGGGAAACCACCTCTATGCTTTACTGTATATCCGTCCATTCATTGGTTGAGAATTCCTAGGCCCACTGAAGCAACACAAAACTTGGCTTTATCGCAACCCACAGTCTAGTTCAGGGGTTACTAGGCCATGTGTTCTATTATTCAAAGATCCACCTCACTCGACTTTGAATCCATCAAGAAATCCAACTCAATGAAAACATGAGAACCCCATCACACCATGGCTATCTGGAAATGGAAAGGTTAGGCTGAAAACACTATCACACCTGGAAAAGACTGTGTCATAACAACAAAGAACCACATGCAATACCATGCATGCGAAATCTAGCAAGGAAAACACACATGAAAATTGATACCTACAAAGAATATTGTCGTAGCTGCTTGATCATACTCTTCCTTGCTTGTTCCTTCCTTCCTCTTGCCTTCTTTTCTTTCTTGATCCAATGCAAAAGTGCTCAAAGAAAACTCTAAGTTTCCAAGAGTGAGAGAGAGAGAGAGAATAATGAGAGAGCTCCAAAACTAAACTAACAAAATGTACCAACTAATCCTTAGAAGCCTTTTTTATCAACAAGGCCTTTATTTTCTTTATGTTCCATTATTTTCCTTCATTTTCTTCCTCACATGCAACCCGTGACCTTTCACCTTCTTTTTCTCCTAATTTCCATTATTTTCATAAATAAATGTGCCAAAAATGCCTGTTTTCCTTTCCAAAACCTTAGCCATTTCCTTTGATAATTTCCTTTTCCATAATAATCCAGTGAACACCCACACTAAGATTTTTTGCCCAACATTCATCTTGGAATACGTGTCCCATCAACCGTGGTTAATATTTTTCCTTTATTAACGTTTATTACATGGAACTTTCACCAAGGATGTTATAGCTTTATCTGAAAAAGTACATGCTTAGGTTTCTGCATGGGTACTTTGTACATAATTGTACTTTAGTTTTTGATGTATTTCATTTTATTTTTGCAAACTATTTTTATCTCCACTACTTATCCTATGTTTCACATAGATTGCGTATGTCGACATACTCTTTACCTTAGATTGGATTTGTCGATGGTGCTTATTACAGTACTCAGAATAATTAGTCCATTTCTTGGGAAATATCCACGCCTAATGATGAGTTAGTGAGTCTGCATGGGGTATGATTGGGTCATACAACTAACAACATTGTGGATTATATTGTGGTAATCGAACTGTGGTTGGTTATTAGACTTGACTCTCAACTCATAGTTCTACAACTAAGTAGGGTTTATTATGTCAAAAGTCCATCAATATTAAGAATGTTTTTAAGAGTTTGTCTCTTGGAAATAAATTTTGATTACATTGAATATCAACATATTCCAAGACATCTAAATACATTGATAGATGAATTAGAAAATTACGTTTTAGATAGACATTTGTACAATTTATAAAAACCATAGTATACATACACTATAAATAGCTTAGATAAAAATAGATATATATCCATAGATAAGTTTTAAAAAGAGTTTATACATAAAAAATGTGTTCTAGATACATGAGGTTGTCAACCCTTTGTTATGTTGATAACATCAAAACATCAAAAACCAACCTAAATGCATAAACCCTAGGCACGATGGTCATGGTAGCAAACTATGGCCCTAACAACACATCTAAGTGACTAGCCTAATTGTGCAAGAACACCCATTGTATTCCTCGGGTAGTGAAGTGGTACATCATCAACCCTAGAGTCTATAATACCATGGGTAAGTCCGACTAGGTTCTACTCCAAATTTTCAAGTGTGTTAGCAACCTCTGAGCTATGTTCTCCAATCTCTACCCATTGTTGGCCCCACCTTTGAGTAGGGGGTATCCCAACTGGTATCACTAGTCCATCACCTTTATATTAATCAAATGTTAGTCTTGATACACTAAAAAATATTACAACTTTTTAAAAGCAAAAACAAATATTTCTACCTAACTCATCCCACTACATGCCTAGTGGAAGCACTAGATCTAGATCTCTTGAGAAATCAGTATTGGCATAACAATAGTTCTCAATCATAATGGTCTCTTGATAAATCCATCTAAAGAAAGAGGGATTGAATGGAATCATTTGGCTTCCACCATGGCATGCCATCAAATCCACCCATCTCCTCATACATGTATCCCTTGGCACAGGAGCATCGACATCTATCCTCTGAGACTAAAAAAATGGTACCCTTTCTAGCAAGAAAGATACCAATATAGATTCAAATCCAAACTGCTTCAACCAACTAGTTTGGCACATGTTCAACTGTTATTTCATATTTATCAGCAACCCCTCACACTAGTTAAACACTTTTTGTTCCATGCATGCAATGGTGTATTGTGTCTGATATTTTGCAGCTACATGAGGAGCTACACTCGAGTAGTAGTAAATATGATAGTTTTCTAGGGTATGTCTTGTACATCCTTGAACTAAATCTTTCCACTACTTGTTTTATGAGATCCTTAGGCAGAATACTCAATAATATAATAATTCGTGGATTCACCACCACCATGATGGCGAGATAAAAAAAAAACCGTAGCTCCTCTCCTTGACAATGAATTCATAAAATAATTTTCCTTTATTTCAATTGAAAGAGTATGTGAACCAGTTTGAAAATTATGCTCATTGACATTCCATGTCCTTACCAAGAAATCTAAGAGCTTTGGTTGAGCTTTCACACCGGGAGTTAAGAAAATTTTGGCCAATCCACATTTTCATTATACTAGCATAGTGTTTGGATCATGTGCTACTATAAAATAATCAGTTTCATGTTCAATTTCCCTCCATTCAACCACCATGATGGATAAAATCTTGTTAAAAAATCAAAGGGGAAATGTTATATCACAAACATTTGGAAAATTCAAACTAGTTTCATTAAAATTTCTTAATTTTGATTTTTTTTTTCTACCCATCAGGACTGTTTTTTAAAACCGATCGATGTTGTTATTTTTTTCTCTCTTCAGATATGTGACCATTGTGAGTTCAAAGAGAAAACCCACAATGGTTCATAGATGAAACCTAGGTCAATTAAGAAGCTTGAAGATAAAATTGCAGACACTCAAAAATATATTCTATTATCATTGAATGAGGAATTTACACACATATTTATACAATCAATAGTCTCAAGATAGGAATGCTATCTTAGACGTACAGTAGTGTGGTTGAGAGATTCTCTCAACCACACACTAAACTAGGAGAAACTATATTCTAGCTAATTCCTATTATGTAGGAGCAAACTCCTCAAATAGAAAATTACAACCATAGACAAGTAGGAATTAATTATTTCTAACTCCCCCCCTTAATGACTACTTGTCATGATAGTCAAATCCACCACCATCAGGCGAATTGCATGTACAGAACCTCCAAAAAACACAATCTGCCTCCCTCGGACAGATCCACAACTCCTTCGATCTGCCTCCTCTTGCAAATCATCAAACGAAGATAAGGATTCCCTCCCAATGTGCTTGACCAGTCACCTTTGTAAAAGCTGAAGGAACTAACAATACCTGTGCATTGTGTTGAAAGCGCTGCTGTTGATAAAGTTCAGGAAACCGCAAGTCATAGCAAACAGTTAGGCCAAGTCGATAGCCACAGGATCTCGGCCTCAAACAAATACAGGCAGCCGCATAAAGTGGATCCAATTACCAATCTTCCCCTTTAGCACTACATATTTCTCTGCTTGTTGAGTAACAGCAACAGGCATCACCGCCCCATTTGGGGGCCGATCCCACTTCCCTTGATCTCCATCACAAAAAATACTAGTATTTTCAGGGGGAAATTTGCTCCAACCACATGATCCTGAGCCTGAACCTGCGGCAGAGACTGTGTTTCCACCTCCAACAATATGCCCAACTGCTATATCATTGGCTCCGTGCTCTCTTCGCAAGGATGGCAAATTCATTCTCAGCAACCGCTATACCCGTTGATAAACGATCTAAGCAACGAGCAACAACAGTTCCCCATGGGTCAATAATTATAGCATCACCATAACTTTCTCTTTTCTCATTATGCTTTCCAGCTTCCGCAGCAGCAATGACATAACATTGTATTTCGTTTGCACGTGCTCGAAGAAGAATCTCCCAATGTGCTTGACCAGTCACCTTTGTAAAAGCTGAAGGAACTAACAATACCTATGCATTGTGTTGGAAGCACAGCTGTTGATAAAGTTCAAGAAACCGCATGTCATAGCAAACAGTTAGGCCAAGTCGACAGCCACAAGATCTCGGCCTCAAACAAATACAGGCAATGCCGCATAAAGTGGATCCAATTACCAATCTTCCCCTTTAGCACTACATATTTCTCCGCTTGTTGAGTAAAAGCAACAGGCATCACCGCCCCATTTGAGGGGCCGATCCTACTTCCCTTGATCTCCATCATAAAAATACTAGTATTTTTAGGGGGCAATTTGCTCCAACCACATGATACTGAGTCTGAGCCTACGGCAGAGACTGTGTTTCCACCTCCAACAGCATTCCCAACTGCCCTATCGGTGCAGATCAGAAATCTTAAAACGTGCTGGAGACTGTGGCATGTGATCAAGTTATTTCAAAAGCATCTTCCAAGGGTTACCTATAACATTGATCTCCCTCTAGTTACAACGACTTTCAACATCAAGGGCTATCAGTGCTGAATTGACAAAAGAAGAGGCGCTGGTATATGTAGCAGTGGGAGTTGAGCGAATGAGTTACTGTTTTGGAGATTGGATGGCCAACAGTCCACTCCTAAGTAGATGGTGAAGGAAGATACTCGGCTATGTCAAAGGCATGGCAGCGATGGCGATGGAAGCTAGGCACAAATCTGGCATTGTTGCCGGACGAGCAGACTACCCCGCCCTCTCGGTCATTCAGGCTGCAGAATGAGAGCCCGAACAATGTGAGGCTAAAGAGAATCTTCGACACCTTCGACAGTAACAGTGACGGGCAGATCTCTGTCGACGAGCTCGGCCGTGCCCTGGAGAACCTGGGGTTACCTAACCCGCTGCTCAATCTGGAATCGATGATTCGTGGCTTCTTACGGGAGGGGGCCGACAGACTGGATTTCGATGGGTTTGCTGCCCTACACTGTTTGGTAGGAGATCAACTTTGCGGCTACAACGCCCCGGTGACGGGGAAAGGAATGGATTTGTCATCCTTGCGAAGAGAGCACGGAGCCAGTGATATAGCAGTTGGGCATGTTGTTGGAGGTGGAAATGCAGTCTCTGCCGCAGGCTCAGGCTCAGGATCATGTGGTTGGAGCAAATTGCCCCCTGAAAATACTAGTATTTTTTATGATGGAGATCAAGGGAAGTGGGATCGGCCCCCCAAATGGGGTGGTGATGCCTGTCGTTGTTACTCAACAAGCGGAGAAATCTGTAATGCTAAAGGGGAAGATTGGTAATTGGATCCACTTTATGCGGCTGCCTGTATTTGTTTGAGGCCGAGATCTTGTGGCTATCGACTTGGCCTAACTATTTGCTCTGATACCAAGATAAAATTGCAGACACTCAAAAATATATTCTATTATCATTGAATGAGGAATTTACACACATATTTATACAATCAATAGTCTCAAGATAAGAATGCTATCGTAGACGTACAGTAGTGTGGTTGAGAGATTCTCTCAACCACACACTAAACTAGGAGAAACTATATTCTAGCTAATTCCTATTATGTAGGAACAAACTCCTCAAATAGAAAATTACAACCATAGACAAGTAGGAATTAATTATTTCTAACTCTTGAATCCATAAATTTAACCATTAACAATGAAAAATGGAACCATGAAAATGGAGAGGAGGGAGAGATCTCTTTCCAGGAAGACACTTGAAATCGTCTACCAAATTGGTCATAAGTTTCTCCAGGAGATTGAGGGTAAAAAGGGATTTTTATCTCTGTAATTAGTAAAAAACTACATGTAAAATTGAAATGACTTTCTTGCCTTTTATAGAAAATTAAATTATTTTTAAATATTAATTTTAACAATTTTTTCCTAAATTGTTCAAAATTAAATCCTTTTATCCATTTTTTGAACAAATTTGATGATTTCTTGACTTTAGTGTGCAAAAAATAGATTGAAATGTTGAAAATAACATAATAGAAAGAATATAATTTTATCACATTTTCGGGCTCATTAAAACTATACAAAAATGGAACCTCCTAGAGTTATCTTTAATCCATTCTCTGACTCTCAAAATATGAAAAGGTAGTTGAGTAAACTTGTTTTATTCACACTCGTAAAAGGATTTGAAGGAACATTTACCTAGTATAAGTTTAACACTTATTTGAATTGAGTAAATTATTTATGAAAAAGGAATAATTTAGTCATTCATGATTAAAAGAGTTGTCTCTTGTATTATTTTATACTTTTTTGACCTCGAGAGACTAAATTTATGAAAAAGGACCTTATGGAGTTTCCTTTTTATTTATTTTTCAAACTATCTAAATGTGAAAAAGAATTTAAGTTACTCGTTCATTGGGCTTGTAAAATTTAAACAATGAAGTACTCATCGAACATGATGATACCAAGCCACTCCTTCATAGGGTTCATTAAAATTACTCTTAGGGACTCATCTTAAGGATGAGATTATATGAAAATAATATGTTATCCTCTTCAATCTTGTGTAAAAATAAAGAGGCACTTGCTAGTAATGCTAGGGGGAATTTATAAAGAAACATTCATTTCTTATATTTGAAAAGGCAGTATGCCACTCCTAAACATGCCACTTCGTCACTTTTACATGTCAGGGTTGGGAAATCCATTTTCCTCTCATTTGATCATACCTTAGTGAAATTCTTCATATTGGTCTTTGGTCCTATTTTGAGTCAAATGTTTCCAAATCAATTATCATGTCACCAATATGTTGAAGAGAAGTTAAAATCACTTTGTGCTATTTAAAGCCTTCTATTGCATCAACCATCTCTGATTTAATCTTGAATCACTCCTAGTTTGTTCTTCAAAACTTTACATATGTTTCATGTAGTGGGCCCTCCTGCAACATGTTGCTTCCTATCGACTTCAACACATCATCTAGGAAGTTGATCTAGAAACCTTCGTTCAATACCTTAGAGCTTGCATGCCTCAATGGAAGTTTTCCTTGCTTTCGATGATAGTTTCTCATCATTGGCCTTCAATCGAATGATTCTATGGGTGTTCGACTTCAAATCATTTATTCACACCTCATAGATTGTACTAGAGTACCTTGAGAACCATTGTCATTATTGGTGGTTTCTCTCACATTTGTTAACGGTCCTAATCATAGGTTGATAATCAGATGGTTTCTACCGTGTTTGACTTCAAGACATTTATTCACATGGTTAGATTCGTGCTATGGATTGATAGAAATGATGACCCTGTATTTTGTTTAATACGTCCAAGTTGTGTGGGGTTCTGAATATTCATGATTGTAACATGGATCCATAATGTATATTTGGTGGCCATGACCTCATCTTAATATGGATCTTTGGATATTTACATACTTTACATTTGAGATACTTGTACTCTGAGTATGGGAATTCCTACCTCGGTGATGATCATATGATGATATTGTACTATAATTCATTGATTGTTAACTTGCAAGTCTCCAACTGATGATTTCTTTATTCCTACTGTTGCATGACAAATCACTTCATCCATCATAGCCTTCCTGACTTTGTATTTTAGGGGGGAATATGGTACACATCAAATTGTCACATCCATGCAAATGATGACAAATCCAAATCTATCACTATCTGATGAACTATTATCATGAATTTCCATCAAATATGGAAGAAATACCTCTCCATGAAGTATCATAATCTTAGATTAAATAGCTAAAAAACCTTAATTTTGGAGATCATCATAGGTATTTAGTTCACAAGCTATGATGTCACATGTTGCAGAGTAAACACATAGTGATGTCATCGTAGTTTTCCTGTGTTAAAGATGCACCAATCTTCTTATAGAGGTAAAAAATAAAAAGTAAAAGAAGTTTCCTATTCTATAAGCCTCAAGATTGGTATCTATTAGGAAGTGATGGAGATTGGGCTCAAGATCCCTCTATCATGTACCTCCTTACTACCATAATGGATCCATCCAATTCATTGTGGATCTACATCCTACCTTTATGGATCTCTCAAATTCCACTCTTTCCTTATAAGTACAATGCACTCAAAGAGAACTGGATTGTCATTTTTTACTTTTGAATTATACTTACATGTTATCCAAGTAATAATTGGATAATTTTTTATTGAAAGGTTTGGATTGAAGATCATTCGAAGGAGGCTTTGAACATAAAGGCCTAGTTGCAATTCTCCTTTTCTTCATTATTAATAAAAATATAAATTTTTTTTCCTATACACATTTTTCATGATGTTTATTGTAAGATTCTTAATCACTTACATAGTTTATGATTAAGTCATTGATTTGTTATATGCCTTGATCACTTGTTTGTTTATGTCTTTGTAGGTCTCTTCTTGGAGCATCAAGAGAGAGAGAATTAAAGATAAAAGGATAACAACAAGGATCATCATCAAACATTTCATAAATAGGTACGACCTATGCATCCCACTTATATCTATGATTTAATGATAACTCGGGGAATGTTTTCATATGTTTGTTTATTTATTTCTAGACTTTGTTTATGAGTCTAGGGAGATATGTCATGTCAAAAGGACAAGATTTTTCCACAAAACAAGTGGATACTTACCCTTCTTGGATCGAGGCTCTTAGCAGTGAGGTGGCCATGTAAGCTTCTAGGTGGTGGCAGCCTACCACCCTGCATTAAACCTATTCTTCCTCATGTCTATACTAATGAGAATTGGATATAAACCCTCATAATCATATCTTGTTGTGCTAAGTCATGACACATGAATTTAAGTTGCATTTCGGGGAGATGCTCCCAATTTGAGTCCAAGGCCTCGAATGTTTATTCTAATCCAACATTTGCAAGCTTATCTAGTAGCTTATTTCCATTTCTTAGTGTATGTTGGGAGATAAGTGCATTGAACTTTTCCATTTTTTGTGCAATGTTCTCTAGGATGGATGACAACCTCCATCTCTTTGCAACTTTGGCAGGACTGCAACCACTTTGGATTCTTTTGACCATATTGATTATTATTTTTTAATCCCCTTCAATAATGAGCTTTTCAATGCCTAATCCATTTGCAATTCTTATTCTTTATTCCACTACATAAATCTCTATTGCATTATTGGTGTCATGGCCAATGGCACCAGCATACACAAATTCTATTTCTCCTTTTTTATTTATGAACACCCTTTCGTAGCTGGTAGGCCCTAGGTTTCCCATAGATGTACCATCAAAATTGAGTTTGATGAAACCATTTGTAGGAGGCTACTAATGGTTTGGGCTTGCCTGACTATGAGGACTAGTAATAGAGTGATTTGTAGCCATTGACTGATGCAATCCCAAGGGTTTGAGAATAGATGTTTCAACCGATTCACATTCCCAGTCTTGAGTGCCCCACGAGGAGATGAGAATGGTTTCTTTAATATTTTCTATTATTTTTTTATAAGCCAAGTTTAGATGCTTTTTATTATCTATAAATATTATTTAGATGTGTTCCTTCCAAATTTCCTAGACTACAAATCTCGAGAAGAGTTTCTAGGTTTCTGTTAATTATTGTATTCTTAAAGGGCACATAGTTCCATTCCTTTAGAGTTTTCATTATATTAGTTTTGCTTCTATCATTATACTTGAAAATGATTGTCACCCAGACCCATATTTCTAAGGCAAATAGGAAATCATTTAACATGTGTTTAACTATTTGAATATATGAATAAAAAAGGTCGAATTGTGTGGGGCCATGAAAACCTCTTTTTTGGAACTAGTCCTCGGTTAATAATTTCTTATGTAATAGTAGCCATATTAATATGGTTACCTTGAGCCAGAGTTACACTTTCCATAGCCTTCTCCATTTATTCTCCTTTGTATGTTCTTTTCTACCAGTTGATATGTTGTAAGCCTCTTCAAGATTGAAATCTCCGTTGTGGTTTTGTCCCCATATGAGAATGAAATTTCCTCTTAGACTTTTGATATTTCTGTGTTCCAATTCCTTATCTGGGGCTCTGTAAGACTCCAAATTGGTGTTGGAGTCTTCTTGTCTTCTTTTGTCCCATTGCCTCCATTGGGGTTTTTCTGTAGTATTATTCTAGTAGTATTTATCAGGGACTTTGTTCTATTGCTGTCATTTTGGTTTGATTTCAACTATCTTCTTTTTTCTCTAGTATAGGCCATTGTTGCCACAAGTCTTCCTAGAATAGTGAAAGATTTCCATTGCATATTTCCCAAAAATTGTGGTTTTGTATGTGTTGTTTTCTATTCCATGCTTGATTCCAAAGATAGTAGCCCTTTTTTGTCCCCATAAACGAATAATTTGATTGTTACTTATATTAAGAGTGTAATTGTTTTTCCATATTTTACTCCATAGAGCATTTGGGTTTTTGAGACACCTCCACCAACTCTTTGCTCCCATGGATGTTCTTAACATTTTTGAGTCTCTGAGAGTTATACCCCTTACTTTTTTTTATTTTCATAATTTTTCCCATGAAGCTAGAGCCCATTTATTCTCTTGGTTGGCCGCACCCCATACATAGGATCTTTACATGGAGTGGATTTCTTTCAAGATGGTTTTAGGAGAAGCAAGGGAAGAGATGTGATACAAGGGAATATCTTGAAGTATACATTTAAGTAGGATTACTATGATGGCAAGAACAAGATCTTTAAAGGTCTAATAACATAGTTTGTTTTCCATTTTTTGTAAGCAAGTCATCCCAAATCTTAATTCACAGAGGTTTTTTAGCTAAAGATATGCCTAAATATTTGGTTGGAAGGGAGCTTCATTGAAATATAAAAAATATGGAAATATGGGTTAGGAAAGGCATGGGGGTGTTAAAGAAAAATATTTTTTCTTTGGGTAGATTTATGTCAACCCCAAAAGCATCAAAAAATCCTGAAGGAATAGATTTGTAAGTTGAAGCTTCTTTGATGGAGCGTTGACCCATGAGAAGGGTGTCATCTCCAAACTATTGGTGAGAGGAGGGTGGACAATTGGATCCATTCAATGGTCCTTTCAAAGTGTCAGAGGAAATAACATGTTTTATATATATTCCTAGTCCTTCAACAATTAAAAGGAATAAGTATGGTGAAAGTGGGTCCTCCTTTCTAATGCCTCTTGAGGCAAGGAAGGTAGGGGAGGGAGATCCATTTATTCGATGGAAAAGAAGGATTTGGAAAAAAGGTTTATTACCCATGGAACCCGAGAGTCCTTGAATCCATAGGCTTTTAGAACTTGAAATATGTAATGCCATATGAGTTTTTCAAATACCTTCGACATGTCCAATTTGATAATCATACCGAGAGCTTTATTGGTGAAGATGGAATGGATTTTATCTTGGGAAATGATAATGTTGTCTAGAATTTGCCTTCGTTCGACATAATCGGATTTCTCTTGAAAAATAATGAGGGGCATAAGAGACCTAAGCCTATTGACAAAGAATTTAGAAATTATCTTATATATAACATTACAAAGGGAAATGGGCTTGAATTTTGTTGGGATTCTTCCTGAGAGTGCTTAGGAATAAGGGTTAAGAACATTATGTCTATGGTAGTGGCTACTATCTTTGATTTTCTGGAATGCTCCACCAATTGAGTGACTTATTTTCTATGATATCACAAAACTGTAGAAATAATTCTATTTTGGACCCATCCAGGCCTAGGGATTTATTTTTGTGCATGCTCATGGCTATTTCTTCCACTTTTTGTAAATTGATTTCCCTCATCAACATTTCATTTTTCTCCTTGGTAACTATATTTTGAATGTGAGTAGCAATTTTCTTGATGGCTTGATTCCTATACTCAATGGGTTCAATCAATATATTTTGAAAATAGTTGGTGAGCTCTTGAGCTATATTTTCATGCCCCTCCAACTTTTGATTTTGACTATTTTTAAGGCTGGTAATTCTATTTCTATGCTTGTGTTGTATCATTGATCTATGGAAAAACTCAACGTTTTTTCCCCTTGTTTAGACATTAGACTCTATATTTTTTCCTCCACATGATCTCCTTTTGTTGTGGTTTCTCATCCAATTACATTTTTATATTAGTTTCTCTTCTTGCAAGATATTTTGTTCTGCCCTTTTCCATAATTTCTTGTTGAATTATTTTAATCTCAAATCTAGTCTTTTTTTTTCTTGGTTGTTGTCAAATTCTTTTGTATTCCATATTTTAAGGTTTTTATTAACTTCTTTTAGCTTTTGTTTAAATTTGTACATGGAGTTTCCCTCTATGGAGGCAACCTCTTTCGATCATTTTTCTATGTTTCTCTTAAAATCACTCTGCCTAATCCAAAAAGCTTCAAAATGAAAGGGTCTCCTTTTAGGAATTCCAACACAGCCTACGAATAATTGAATTGGCCAATGGTCTAAGCCATGGCATGGAAAAATGTTGGCATGTAGATTTATACCAACAAGAAGAATACTTTCTGAGATTAAATACATGTCTAATCTTGAGGCAACTTGATTAGATCCTCCTCTTTTGTTATTCCAAATAAATAAACCATTGCTAGTTTCCATATTAACTAGCTTTGAAAAATGAATAAAATTCATGAAATGATAGGATTCTTCTTCTAGCTTCCTTATTCTTCCCTTTTTTTCTTGTAAGGATTTAATTATATTGAAGTATCCTAGGGGGTGAAACAGAGTTGTGAGGGTGTGTTGGGTGGACATGAAATTTTCCATAGTTATATTCTTCAGATTCCATAATATTGTGATGCCTCTTGAGGCACCTTTGGCATCATTGGCTATTATTTGACAATTTTTCCAGATTGTTTTGGATATGGTTTGCAAAGTATTAGTTGAACATTTGGTCTCCTACAACATGATGATGTCAGGGATTTCATTTTTTATTTCATTTTCCAGGAGTCTCTATTTGGTTTTGCCATTGATACCCCTTATGTTCCATGATATGATTTTCATTGATAATGTTGTTGGGAGGGAAGAAATGTATCTCTCGTTGGCCTAACCCAACCTGAATTTAGAAGATAGTCCCCGATTTCCTTAATTAATTGTCGAGTAGTTTTCCTACCCCTTTTTTACCCTTCTTTGCCTCCTTTGTGTGGTCCCCTCTTATATTGCTTTTGATTCCTAAGGAAGAAGAATAATTTGGCTTTGAGCTATTATCTGAGGGTTTTTTGCTTTCTTTCCTTGTTTCTTGAAGTAGGCCTCCGCTATCAAATACACTTGCTCCTATGGAATATTTATTGGATATTTTGTTTCCATTCTTGATTTATTTGTTGGAGGTCCACATTTCTTAAATCATGGTATTCTAGTTATTTTTGGATTCTTCATGTTCTTCTCCAATCATCTCCACATCATCCTCAATACTTTTCTATGTTGGTTGCGTTTGTTGACTTCTGATTTGCTCTTTTCCCAAAACATTTTCTTGTTCAATCCCTTGATCTTCTATGTCCACTTTGTCTTGTTCTTGATCTTGCATGTTTATTCCTCTGCATGTAGAGCCGATAATCTATGATTGATTGCTTCCCTGGAGGTAGAAGGGTCTATGAATCCTCTTTTTTCTAATATTTCCTATTTGTCACCTTTGTGAATATGACTTCATCTCCTTGTTGATCTTCCTAGGTTGTTTTGTGCACTTGATATTAGGGAATTCTCTAAATAGATTTCCATATACATGGCATTTTTGATAGCAGAAAGGAATATGTTCATAATCTATGGGTTGCTCCCATATGTCATCGTGGTAGTTGATTTTAATGTTGGTTAGAAGGGATTTGGTTAAGTTTATATAGACACGTTTCTAGCATACAAAGTGTATCGCCCATATTTGGTGGTTTTTGAGAGCGTCATGAAAGAGCCAATGGCATTTCCTATGCCCTCTAAAATGTCTAGTTCATAGAATCTCCACGACAAGGATTAAAGACATGGCTAGACAAGGGATGAGCTTAAATTTTATTTATTAGTGTTGAATCTTTCAACCCAAGGTCCCATGTGCATCCGTACAAAATTGAGAAAATATGGTCCAACCTGGAATACCTTATCCCTCTCTTCAACGTTGTTGAATATAATAGTGAAGAATCTCTTTGATCCCAATTTCATTTCTGTGTCCTATTTGATGTACCATTTTTTCCCTGTCCAAGCTAGAATAACTCTTTCAGTTCACCAGATGCCCACAAATTTGCAGATCAGAACCTGGTCTTTCATATTTTGTATTTTCTCCCCTATTTTCTCTAAGATAATTTAATAAGTTGGGGCTTTTGTTGTTTGTGGGAGACAAACATTTGACTTTCTTGTTATTTTCCCTGTTGATTGGCTAGGTTTGCTTCATTTTCAACGCTTTCTCCTTGTTCTTTGGTTGCGTCTAGGGTTTGTAGGTTGCCTTTTGACTATGATTGAGTGTCAGATCTACGATTGTTTTATCGATAATTCCTTCCAGCAACTATATTGTTAAAAGAAAGACCTCCTCCCCACGGGATGTCGTTGGCATTCAACAAAGAATTGAGATTTTAAAAACCCTAATACAGGTTGTGAGATCAAACCCTTTCATTATTGAAACACCTCTTCAATAAATATAGGCATAATAAGATAAAATTAAAATCATATTAAAATTATATTATCGTCTTACCACTTAAAATTTTGAATTTTATATAAATTATATTATATTAATTTTAATATGATAATTAAAAAACAAATAAACAAATCACTCTTTTCTCGCACTAAACATTTTTTCCATTTTCTATGGTTAAAATAACTTTGCAACTTTTCTCTCATGTATTTATATTTTATTAAGGATACTTCAAATAGCTCACTCAATGCCCGATACGCTATTGACAATTCGTATTAGATTTGTTAATATTTGATTAGGTTTCTGAATTGAAAAGAACCATTTTCTCCTTTTTAACTAAATTCAACATCATGTGTTTGTATTATTCCCAATTTAGTAGCTTATATTATTTTTATGAATCGTTACACCATATCTGGTTGGTTTCACTCGACTTTATAGGGGTGGTTGTCTCTTAGCATTAGCTTCTACAATATACATAGTGTGGGTTTCAAATAGTAAAGAAGTATACTGACATGGAAAGAATTTGGCGATGAACGCAAGGGTGTCCCATCTTATCAAGTATATTTTATTACCAATCTTGATGTGCAAGTAAAGCAAGTATTGGAATTGTTGTTATTGGATGCATGAAAATGATCACTTCCAAACACCCATCTCGCTTAGTCAACTTAGAAAACATTTTATTCATTAAAAAAGAAAAACGTTGGATAAGCACATGTGTAGTCAGATCAAATCGGATCTAAGAATCAATATAATTTCTACCAAAAAGAAAATATGAATTTGCTTGTGTAACATGTCACATGTAAAATGTTTAAGACTTCATAAAAAGTGCAACTAAGTGTTTATGCTACTTCAATATGAAGTTAAATAATATGAAAATGATTTGATTTAAAGTTATATATATAATTAATATTTTATATTATTAAAAAATGTTTAGATGTACATGGATATATGGTTGTAGCATTTATTTAGCAAATTTTTTTTATATGTATATCTTAGCTTACTAAGTTCTTAAGGACCAAAACTTTCCTAAATAAACTTTGGTCTAACAATAGGCTATACAACTAGATGTGGATGACAAAAGAAATTACAAAAGCCCTTATTACTGGGCTATCCAAACCATACATAACAAAGAACTAAAAAAATGGCAGGGAAGAGAATCATTCAAACTCAGAAGATGAAATGTGAGTTGGGTCTCTCGTATTTAATCCTGGAGGTGCAACAGTGTCAGAGTCGTATTGTAAGTGTCCCTCCACAAGGGCAACCCTTGCATCCAACCTATCCAAGGTGAAGCGTTAATTCCACAACATTCTTTTAATGTCTTCCAATGAGGCAAAGACATTATACTTCTCAAACTATTTGTCCTTCAAAACCAACCATAACAGAATTTTCATCTGCAAGTGCAATGCCACTGAGTTCAAATACTACTTCTTCCATCCCCTAGTGTGACCAAGGTTCGAAATCCAAGTAGATACATCATTCATAATTTTAGAATATGAGTGGGATTGCCTGTCCACACCAACATGGGTTTCCAACTTGTGGATTTCTCTTCTTGTCTCAGGTGGCACAACATTGAAAAATGTAGCAGCAAAATCATGGGAAAAAAGCCACTCTCTATGTTGACCTTATGGGTTGGTTCCCCCACCACCCCACTTGCAACACATGCATTTCTTCGACAGCATGAAGGAAACAGAGGGGTCACACCTGTAGCAGTTGTTATAACTTCCATGACTTGTAGAGAAACATGAGAATGCACCAACTCCAACTCCCACGGGGCTTTGACACCACCCTACAAATTCATCACCTAGACTCATCAAAATGACCACACCACTTAAAGGGCTCATTGTCTCAACCCCCACAGAAGTGGATACCTCAACATCAAAACCCACATAACCCAACACAATTAATAAAAACAAAGCCATAGATTTCCCGGACGGAAAACTTTACAGTAAAATCATGGAGTTAGGATATACGAAGAGCGTAGAGAGACACATAACTAGACCCCAAATTTTTCCTTGAGAACCCCTATACCAACAAAGAAGTCAAGTGCAAACATTCCAATACCAAACTTTCATAGTGTAGACATCAAAGAAATCCAATTGAGATCTCTAGAGAATAAACAAAATTGATGCTCACAACCATCCCAATCCACAAACAAGATTCCAGAAACCCCAGGACAATGACCCATGAAAACAACACAGAAGAAAAACAAGATCAGGAAGAAAACAACTTGAATCACCTCGCCAGGATTGAAGGATTGTCTTCATAGGTCGTCGACCTCCAAGAAAAAAATCCACAATGTAGCTACCACACACCCAACTTCAACACCCTCCCACCACTGCGTCCAAAAGACCTCAACATGCCAATAACCCATCGTCACAACACTAAAATCATACACAGACAAATTTAACTCCGTTGTAATGTGCAGGGTTACCCCGAACAACCTCTACCCCTCTCTTCTTCACAAAATACCAAAACCGCCATCATAGGAACTGATTTATAATAAAATACGCCCGTTTGGTACCATACATACCATTATATGTTGGAGACAAACCACGCCCCTGATCATAAATTCCTATCATATCTAAGTGTGACGAGCTCAACCCCCAAGGGACCCTATCAATGTCATTCACACCAATCAGCAAGTTATATAAATATATATAATTCTGCCTTGACACAAATGTTAAAGCCTGTAAAAAATGTTAGACCAAACAATGCGCAGCGGAAATAAAATTAAACCAACATACACAGCACATTAAAAAAAAAAAAACACAAAACCATAACACACAGATTTAACGTGGTTCACCCAACCAATCTGGGCTACGTCCACCAGAACAGAGGCATCAGAAATCTTATTATTCAAAGGAGATTAAAACAAATTCTAATTCTTCACACATACTCTCATCTCACCCTATTTTCTCTACACTCTCTACACACACTCTCAATCCTCTACGGGATTACATTTCTATATAGCTGGAGCATAAAACTGAATCATAAATTCCCTCACAACAAATATAGGATGCATTAACTCCTCCTCAAAAAATACTGGAGCTAATATAGCAACTAATCCTATTGTTTTCACATACATGACATTTTTCCCAAATTTAATAAAATAGAAAATCTCAACAATCTCCACCTTGACAACAATTAGCCTGATTCCCTGTTCATTTATTATTTTTATCTTTTTTGCAAGCCAAGAGAAGCCAAACACCAACGTAGCTTCTCTAACAAAACTGGTTTCGTGAACATGTCTGCACATTTTTCCTTCGTATGCACCTTTTCAAGAGAAACACCCCTTTCAGTGATAACATGTCTTACAAAATGGTACTTGATAGGTATATGCTTTGATTTACTATGATAGGCCGGATTCTTAGCCAAATGAATTGCACTTTGACTATCACAAAATAACTTGATGTTGTCCTGTAACCTACCAAACTCACCAATCAAACCTTTCAACCAAACCGCTTCTTTGCAAGCATGTGAAGCAGCTATGTATTTTGCTTCAGTAGTGGATAAAGCAACAATATTATGTAGCTTTGACATCCAGCTAATAGCTCCACCTGCAAGAGTAAAGACATATCCTGAAGTTGACCTTCTCTTATCCAAATCACCTGCAAAATTAGAATCAACATATCCACAAACAAATATAATACTTCTGTTATAAGTGATACAATAATCACTTGTGCCTCTCAAATACCGAAGCACCCATTTCACTACTGACCAGCGTTCTTTTCCTGGATTTGCCATATACCTGCTGACAACCCCAACTGCATGTGAAATATCTGGTCGAGTACAAACCATCGCATACATTAGACAACCTACTACATTGGCATATGGAATTCGAGACATATATTCCTTTTCTTCATTTGTATTAGGACATAAACTTGAAGAAAGCTTAAAATGGGAAGCTAAAGGGACTGAAACAGGCTTCATATTGTTCATACCAAACCTCAAGAGTATTTTCTCAATATACTTTTGTTGTGATAGCCACAGCTTACCATTGTTCCTGTCTCTGAAAATCTCCATGCCCAAAATTTGTCTTGCTGCTCCTAGATCTTTCATATCAAATGTCCGAGCCATCTGAGCCTTTAACCTGTTGATTTTTGTTATGCTTTTGCTTGCTAAAAGCATATCGTCAACATATAACACTAAGATAATGAACATTCCATTACTTAATTTCTTAAAGTAAACACAATGATCATATTCACTTCTTATATAATTTTGACTCAACATGAAAGAATCAAACTTCTTGTACCATTGTCGAGGTGATTGCTTCAGACCATACAATGATTTCTTGAGCCTGCAGAAAAATTTCTTGTTGCGATCTTGAACAAACCCTTCCAGTTGTTCCATGTAAATCTCCTCATCTAAATCTCCATGTAAAAATGCAGTTTTAACATCTAGTTGTTGTAATTATAAATCAAGTAAGGCAACTAATGCTAATACAATTCGAATTGAAACAATTTTTACAACTGGTGAAAATATCTCATGAAAATCAATGCCTGCTTTCTGAGAAAAACCTTTTGCGACCAGCCTTGCTTTGTACCTGTCCTTTGAACCATCAACACCCCTTTTCAATTTGTACACCCATTTACATCCCACAGTTTTTCTGTCTTTAGGAAGTTCTACCAGATCCCATGTGTCATTCTTGTCTAATGCCATCATCTCGTCCTTCATAGCTTCTTTCCACTTTTCACTTTTAGAACCTTCTACAGCTTCCTGATAGCACAAAGGTTCATCATCGTTAGCGGTTAAAGCAACTGAAGTAACATAATCATCATACCTTCTAGGAGGACGTTTAATTCTTGTGGACCTCCTTAAAGATGTTTATGGTACTTCCACAATTTGCTGATTATTATCTGTAGGAACTTCTTCATGATCAACATCTGAATCATGTTCATGATCTACATCTGAAACTTGTTCATGACCTGCATCTGAAACTTGTTCATGACTTATATCTGAACGATGTTCATCTTGATCATCATCAATATTTGGACTGGTTTCAAACTGAATGTGTTGAAGCTTAGATACATTATCCTGTTTCAATTTATCATCTACATCTGAACTTTCAAGTGAGGATTCATTAAATTTAACATCTCTGTTAATGATGATCTTGTGAGTAGTAGGATCCCACAATCTATATCCCTTAGTCCCATCACCATATCCAACAAAGATATATCTTTTTTATTTAGGATCTAATTTAGAACGCTGATGTTTTGGAACTAGAGCATATGCATCACAACCAAAAACTTTTAGTTTAGAATAATCACAAGGATGACCTTTCCATACCTCTTGAGGAATTTTGCATCCTATTGCAGTTGATGGTGATCGATTTATCAAATAGCAAGCTGTAGCAACTGCTTCTGTCCACAATTCCTTCTGCAAATTGGCGTTACTCAGCATACTTCTTGCTCTCTCTAAAAGAGTCCTGTTCATGCATTCAACAACTCCATTTTGCTGAGGAGTATACACAGTGGTTTTATGTATTTCGATCCCAGCTTCCTTGCAATAATTATCAAATTCCTTTGAAGTAAACTCACCACCATTGTCAGTTCTTAAACATTTAATAGTTCTTCCAGTGATGTTTTCAACTAATGCTCTAAACTGTTTGAAAACTGTAAACACATCAGACTTCTTCTTTAACATGTAGACCCACACTTTTCTAGAGAAATCATCAATAAAAGATACAAAATATGACGAACCTCCATATGGGGTTGTAGGAGATGGACCCAAACATCAGAATGGATATAATCAAGGATTCCCTTACTAGTATGATTTCCAGTTTGAAACTTCTGCTTGCTTTGTTTCCCAAACAGACGATGTTTGCAGAAATCTAACTTAACAGACTTTAGACTAGGAAGTAACTTATGATTAGATAAAATCTTTAAACCTCTTTCGCTCATATGGCCCAACCTTTGATGCCATAAACGAATAGAATTACTGTCATTTTCAGACACTATAGAAACATAATCTGACTATGTTCTTCCTTCTAACTGAAAAAGATTTCCAACCTTCTTTACTTTCATTACTAGTAAAATTCCTTTATAAATTTTCATTACTCCACCTTGAATAAAGGTTTTATATCCATTTGTGTCCAGTACTCCTAATGAAATGATGTTTTTCCTTAGTTCAGGTACATGTCTTACATCAGTTAAAATTTTATTTGTTCCATCAAACATTTTAAGCTGAACAGTTCCAATTCCCACAATGTTACATGTGACATCATTTCCCATGTAAACTACTCCATCATTGATTGGTTTATAAGTTTTAAACCATTCCCTATGAATACACATGTGATTTGATGCACTAGAATCTAACAGCCAATGTTGATCATGACTAGACAAATCAACTGATAACACTTCATCACTCATACCTGTCTTGGATGCCGAACCTGTATTTGTCGTGTTTGCTTCTTGCTTCGCTGGTGAAGAGTCTTCTTTGGATGCTTGCTGTCTCTTCCAACAGTCCTTCTTCAAATGTCCTGATTTGCCACAAAACCAGCACTTTACCTTACTCTTCTTCCCTTTCGATTTTGAATGCAAGTCGCTGTGCTTACCGGAGCGTCTTTCTCTAGAACGACCTCTAGCCATCATTGCTTCTGATGTAGAGGTTTTGGAATTTGACCTCTTCCTTGTCTCTTCGGACAACAAAGCTCCAACAACATCATCAAATTCAAGGGTTTCTGATATACTTAGATTTATAGAAGTAACAAAATGATCCCATGACTCAGGCAACGAGCACAATAATGTTATAGCTTTATCTTCTGATTCAAATTTTACTTCTATACTTTCTAATTGCACCATGAGAGTATTAAAGACATTCAAATGATCAGTAATAGTTGTACCTTCCTTCATGCGTAGACTGTACAATTGTCGCTTCAGAAGAATCCTATTGGTTAAGGATTTTGTCATGTACAGCTTCTCAAGCTTTGTCCACAAACCAGCAACAGTTTTCTCTGACACAATGTTAAACAAAACATCATCCGCCAAACATAGTCGAATACCGCTCAGAGCTCTTCCATCCAATTCATTCCATTCATCATCTGTCATGGTGTAAGGCTGTTTGGATTTTCCCAACAGTGCCTTCGCCACACCTTGTTGCACAAGCAGATCATGCATCTTCACTTTCTAGATTTCGAAGTTATTTTTTCCATTGAACTTCTCGATCTCAAAACGAGCACTTTGAGTTTTTGCCATGTTGTATCAAACAAAATCTCCAATTCCAAATTAAAAATGCCTCTATCATACCGTGTAACCACAATTTGAAAAGAAAAACACAAAATTGCAGGTTTACCAGAGAGAAAAACTGCCTGGCGCTCCTTGACAGCGGAAAACCCGCGCCTAAAACACAATCCACTGCCCGGTGCTCCTTTGACAGCAGATGATCCGCACCAGAACAAAATCCGTTTAAGTGACAAGAAATTGGCGCGCTTAAACCCGTCGATTCCGTGCCAATCGGGATAATGGAGCTCTGGCGCGAGTATTAAACTCGGATCCGCACCAATTGGCGTGTCTGTTCCAAAATAAAACGCGCCAACCCGTTCACTGTCAGAAATTGGCGCGACTGTCTCTGCCGAAACTGCGCCAATCGCCAAAACTCCACCTTCAGCAGTTCTGTCACATGCACCAGCTCCACAACCAGAGACCTATAGGTTATGGGCCCTCCACGCTTCCGATGCGCCGCTCTGATACCACTTGTTAGACCAAACAATGCGCAGCGGAAATAAAATTAAACCAACATACACAACACATTAAAAAAAACACACACACACACAAAACCATAACACACAGATTTAACGTGGTTCACCCAACCAATCTGGGCTACGTCCACCAGAACAGAGGCATCAACAATCTTATTATTCAAAGGAGATTACAACAAATTCCAATTCTTCACACACACTCTCAGCTCACCCTATTTTCTCTACACTCTCTACACACACTCTCAATCCTCTACGGGATTACATTTCTATATAGCTGGAGCATAAAACTGAATCATAAATTCCCTCACAACAAATATAGGATGCATTAACTCCTCCTCAAAAAATATTGGAGCTAATATAGCAACTAATCCTATTGTTGTCACATACATGAGATTTTTCCCAAATTTAATAAAACAGAAAATCTCAAAAAAAAATGACAAGCTAATCATTATAGTTCTAGTTAACTCAGAGATAAATAGTGTTTTAATTGATTATATGGGAAAAATATTGACCAAACACTTTTTTCTATCTAAACTCAACCACAAGATTTTATTTAAAATGAAACAGTAAATATTTCTTTAAGTTGTTTGTATTGTTTAAATGCGCAATGCGGTGGAAAGGGATAGCCAACTATGCTATTCGTTTTCCTTTGCCTTTGAATTTAACATATGAAACTTTGACAAGGATATGCTTTATCTATTTTTCACGACGAAGATATTTGGACGGATCTTAAGGATTAAAATGTTGTATAATTTTTAATTTGTTAAGATATATTACTCTCTATCTAAAGAATGAGTGTTTAAGGTGCAAGGACTTAGAATATAGAAAAATCAAACTAGAAGAATGGCTGCTCTTATTGGATTTGAAAACATAACATGGAATAGATGCCTCTTTGAATGGAATTGATGGGAGGGGGTTAATGCAACCATGCATTCATGGACCATCATGTTGAATCCTCCCACACAAAGTTTGAATGAAGGACCATCATGTTGAATCCTCCCACACACAGTTTGAATGAAGTTTGAATGGTTTGGTATAATTATAGATGGAATTTATTTTTATTAGTGCTTAAACTTTTTGATGGTCTCTTCACTTTGAAGTTGGGACTTTTTAATATAATTCGGATCCCTTTAGCCTCCTCTTAGTGGGGTAAGGAGGAGTAAAATCATGATTTGTTGCCCTTTTTAATGTTAAATTTAGAAGATATTCTCCCTTAGGATATATTAAGACTTTTTTGTGTGAGTTAATCATTACCGAATCACACATGGAGTTAATGTTATTTAGCTATGTATTTATATGTTTTCAATTGAAGATGAATATTTCTATTCTATTTTTGAGATTAATAAAATATTTTTTTTTTCATAAAAGACTATATCTTCTCTAAGATCATTTAAAGAATTAGATGAATAATTGGATAGATTTTCATTTTTCATATTTTTCTCTAAATACACTACCGAAATATTAATCCTTAATCTCCTATACTTGAGTGATATATAATTTATCCTATATTAACTAGACATTGGTCAATTCCCAAAACACCTTGGGATGAAAGAGTCCGTCACCTTTGTGATATTAAGAGGGTTGAAGATGAAAAACACTTTCTCTTAGATTGCTCGGCCCTTACTCACAGCCTTTCTCATTTCCACAACCTTTGTCACACTCCAACCTTCTGGACTTGTTAAGTCAACAAAACTATAGTGATCTTGAAATGTTTCTCTTCCATATTTTTGATATAAAAATAAAATACTAAACAGTCTCAATTAATTTCCACTATCACCATCACCATAAAATTTATAATTTATAACTTTATTTATTATTATTATTAATATTTTGATTTAGTCAAATTTTATAAAAATATTTTATTAATCAAATAACAAAACTTAAAACCATCAAAAACATATTAATTATATATTCACCATATCACGTGTGAAAATTAAAGTCCAATCATTTTTTTTATAACATTTTACTTTAATTAAACCTATATAATAATTTACTTTAACTATAATTAAAAAATATCATTATTTTATTTATAATATACTTTATCGATATTTATTATTAATTTTATAATAATAATATCTACTTACATTTTAATTTTACTTATATAATACAGCATTCAGATACGCTCTATCGATGCTTTCTTCCATTTTACTCCACTATTATCATGAATTAAGTATCATATATAAAAATCTATTTAATCATTTTAAAATTATATTTTATCAAAATTATATTATCATTGGATGAAAATCACTTTCATCTTACCAAAAAATTATGTTGGTTAAAATTACTATAAAATAAAAGAATGATAATGATATTTTTGATAGTTTGACTCTACTTACTTTCATATAATATGGCAACATCAACACTTTCTTCCAATTTACTCAACGTGGTATTAAATCACATTTGCATGTACAGATTGTCACATCCTTTAACTCACTCATGAATCCCATTAAAATTAAAATGCCTTTTCAAGTTTTGCATGTTTCTTATCCAATAATACCAATATACAATTTTCTAAGTTTGGCATGTTTCTTATCCAATCACCCTTGAGAGATACTGCTATATATATATATAATTTGGATTTTTGTATTCTTTCTGAGAAAGGACCTCACTCATAATACAACAACAATGTAACACCCACCCACACCAAACTTCACCTAAAAAGCAGTCCACGTGTTGTGGTTGTAACGTAGTAAAAGCTTGGTCTGTTATAACTAAGTCTAAGTACATGCACCTTCCCTTTCCTCTTCAATAGTAAAATCATGTGATAATATCCTCATTGGTCAACCTTATGTCAATGGTGGTTAAGGAAATGTATAACAAAATCATGGAGAATTACATGGACCCCATGATATTAAGTAAGAATTGAACAAAACAATAAACTCCTACTTTATGAATTAACCTAAGTTTGATATATTGATATTGAACATACATGATATATTAAGATTGATGTATGTCCTCATGCATGATTTGTTTATTCATTATACATATAAAGTAAGGAATATTCTCAATATATTAGTATTATAGGTTTATTTATCTTGATTTTTTTAATATATATGTCCCCTAATTCATCCAAAATACCCATATCACCTAGTCATGTTGAAAATTTCATTAACAAAGGAAAAGTTAGGTATATATGATGTAAAATACCCATATCACCTAGTCATGTTGAAAATTTCATTAACAAAGGAAAAGTTAGGTATATATGATGTAAAATTTAAGGATCAGTTTAATTATCAACTCGTTGACCCAAGTGTATTGTAAAATCACTACTAAAAAAGTTAAACAATTTAATGACTAAGTGGGATGATCATCATAACGAATGCACTATTTAACCATTTGAACATGTCAGCTATATTTAGTGTTTTCGCTAAACATTTCACTAATAAAATCCCCGTGTCTAAGGTGCTCGACTAATTAATGGTTTTTTTCCCTCACCACTTTTAATGAATTGGACAACCCAGAATAACAATAACCTAATTCATAAAAAAATCCCCACTTTCAAAGGTTACGGTTTTTTCCTCTGTTCATTCTACGAAGTAAAACTGTATAATGAATAAAAAACCACAACACTTAATTGAATCCGAAACTTGATTACTTGCAACAATTTATATTAATAAAAATGAGTTTAATAAAACTAAGCGTGAGATGTTGAAAGTTCTTGAGGTTAAATGCAAATTCCATCACCAAGTCAATTTTTAACAAGTAGATAAGATTTACTTTTTATAACATATTGTAATATATAATGTTTCTTGGTTAATCATAGTCATGGTTATGTATTTCAAAGACATTGCCTTTATGGGATTAAAAAATTATTTATATTTTTGAAAAAAAGAAAAGCATGCATAAACCAGACATTATAAATTTGTTCCTCACGGTTTTAGATTCTATCATTATAACTTTCCAATATTAGCTTATTATTTAATTGTAGCCCAATCTATGGCAAATTAGCAATCCCCTAGAATATGAAGAAAATTGTATCTATGAGATATTATTAAATGGGGCAATATTAATAGTGTAGAGAATTTTTCATTGGAATCAAATCTATATCCCAAAGTATATATGATGTAATAAATTATTCTAATTTATAAATAGTACAACATTAATTCTACAATTTGCAAGATGGCATTCGCTGGCCCCATCAAAAATCCCCAGGAGTATCATAGTCTAGAGTTGGCATAATAGGCACCCTACCTTTCTTCCTTTTAGAGACATTTAAATTCCCTAGTAAGATTCTTGATTAGCTCATCTTCCACTTTATGTGGAATGATTTTTTCCTAGAAAGTAATTATATTATGCATCCACCAAGCAAAATACACAAAAATAATATGGGAATGAGCCATAACTACTCATATATACATACAACTACCAATCTTGAACACACTAGGCTAGCTTATCTAATGGCCCTCAGTATTGCAACAATAATGTTGCAACTCCCAAGGGTCTCAACATTAATTATCAACCTAGGGTTCGTATAAACGTAAGAGGGGCCAACATTATACGTGCAGTAGGCACTGTCTCTTTGTCTTATTGATATTTATGCAAGTGGAAGAATTGAAATTAATGTTAGATGCATAGAGATCGAGCTAACTAAGCTATGCTATAGGAAAAATAAATTTGTAGAAAATGACTTGTAGAAAGGGAAATGGCATGCTAACCAATACTAATTACAATGAATGAAATCACACTTGCACACTTCTATGATATCTACAATGAATGGAAAAACACACTTGCACACTTCTATGCTATCTACAAGGAATGGAAAAACACACTGCTAAAATGGAAGGTTGTGAATCAAAACCCTAATTTGCAAGAAAAAGCAGTTTTTTGAAGCAAATTGACAAAAGCATATATGAGGTCTCTATACTTGCAGTATCATTATCAATGTTCTAAGAGTGTTGTAATATGCTAAATAATCCAAACCATGAATTTATTGTGAAGCTGAGTGAGAATGGAGGGTTGGTTATAGGCTGCTACAGGGGTCGATGTTTTGTTACAAGAGATAGTTCAACAAGCATGTAAATTAGGTAGAATGTGTGTTTAAGAGGAAAGGAAGCTATGGAAATGTTAGAAAATAATAATATCAAATTGGTCAAAAGCTTTAAGAAAACCCAGTGAAAATTTATCATAGTGAAATCAAACTCTATGTGTTTCGTGTAACTGCAAAACTAGTTACACAATGAAACAATGAACAATAAAATTTGTAACAGTGAGAGAAATAGAGTCAATTAAGATCTAAAATGGAATTAACTAGTTCTACTACTTCAATCAAATGCACAAATAATCTATAAAAAATATTGTTCATAAATATTTTATTTAACCATACATAAGTGTTATGAAAAGATAACGTTCAGAAATGATGGAAAAAATGAATAAAAGCATAACACTAACAAAAGTAAAAGAGGGATTTGAAGCTCCTATGGTGGGCCTAGTTCAGGGATGCTCATATTCCTTTACAGGAAAGCCAAAGTAAGATTTGAAATAGAAAAATGCTTCCATTAACTGAGAATTTTTTTTCACATTATATGACTGCAAAATTTCCTTAGAAATACAAATCTTGTCTTTCGTTTTATTCTACAAACTCTTCTCTATATCACTATTAGGCTACTTGAACCTCATATTTATGTAAAGAGTGGGGACTAGTCTCCTTGAAAGGAGGAATACATTTCCCTCTAAAAATTTCTAGAAAAGGGAATCTTGGTCCCAGTCCACCTCGCAGCAACAGGAAGGGGCATTAAATGCCCTTAACCAACCGAGTTGAGGCTCTCTTGTAGCAGGGAAGAAGTCCCAAAAATATCTCTAGTGCTATATCTCTTGGAACCTATGCAATATGTCTTCAAATCATGTACAATAAACATGTTAAGGAACATAAAATATGAAAACCTCATTGAACTCTTCTAAGAACCCATTAAGCTAGGAAAATGTATCATTAAGTGCAAAAGGTGGGTTCATGATCCAAATTTAAACAGGAACGCAAAAAATTACATATATAACCATACACACAGAGATGCAATAGAAATAAACTTCATTTCATTAAAATCAAAGAAATGAAATATGCTTACATACATAATGGAAATAAACTAGCTCGGTCGATGATAGCTTATCTCTGAGAAGAGATGTGGTGGCTACATGCCTCTGAACTATGTTACAATGAGGCTCATAGGCCTATTTATTATTGAGAAACAATGGAAAACCCTAAACATCCAAAAATCTAACCCTAGGAGATGAAGTGCCAAAATATGGGCCCCGTTTGGGTAAATTGGTACATCAACTTCCCGGGGTCATAACTTTGGCATACGATATCTGTTTGATGTGTACAATACCTCATTAGAAAGATCTATCTGAGGAATACAACTTTCGAGTGGCCAACATCAATTTAAGACCCATGTTGGCCCCAATTTTCCCCAAAACACATCGTTTAGGGCCTCAAAATGGCTCCGGAAGTTTAGGACCTAAAAAAGTGCCAAAAATAATGAAGTGTGCTACAAATAAGGAAACTAAAAAAACTAAAAGAAAAATGGTGGGGGTCCAAGTGGAATAAGCGGGTGGCCACCAATATCCACCTGGATCAGTTCAATATAGTTTTTATGTGCTCAAGTGTGGATTATTGGGTCTTATAATTGACCTATTTTGGAGGCCTATCATACCCTAGCATTGGAACTATTGCTCAGCCTTGAGAAACTCACTTTTCTTCTCTTCTATGCTCTTTTTCATTCATCTCCTTAATGACCTTCATGATATCCCAAGCTAATATTGTTTTGGTTACCCTTGTTGGGTCAAATACTACATTTTATTTTATAGAATTTCATTTCTTAGAATCTTCTTCCTAATATTGGTGTTCTTGGAGCCCCAACAGTGAGGGTGGATAGAATTTGAGCTCTATCCACTAAACTCCAAGTCTTTGGATGATCCTTTTGTATAAGGGAGTTCTTGCTAGTGTTTCTTGAAATTGTTCAAGAGAGTGTTACCCTTTGATATTCATGTTATGGGGAATCCCTTGCCATATTATTTGACAAGCTTGTGAGCTCTCCCCCCTCAATAGTATGAAAGTGTCTTCAAATTGGATGATGACTTCCATTTGTCTCTTTTTCCAAATTTCCTTTTTCTTATGGTCCTCTGCATGGATGGCATGAGATGTGGTGAGTATGGAGGGGTTTCGATGCTTAGGCTTTATCCATAGTGGTTCTTTTAGTTCCCCATCCAATGTTTTTTTCACTTTCTCTACCCTTATTTCCCCATGTCTCAACCAGAATGCTAGTGCTAATAGTTGGGAATTCCATAGGTATGGGCTTGGATCCCATATGGGTATTTACTAAGCACAAGGTTGTGGATGTATAATTCACCAACCTTAGCTTTGTCCTCAATGCTATATTATAGGAAAAAATCAATGAACTATTTAGTCTCTTGTAGCTAGATTTCCCCCCTTTTGTTATCTAGTTTATTTGAAACCTATGCCACTCTATTGTTAAGAATAGTGAATAAGCCCTTAAAGGAAGATTATAGCTAAAAAATTCCAAGGAGGGGTGAACCATATTCCCCAAGGATATTTCTAGTGATGAAATATGAGTACCTTGTGCCCTTAAAAACTCTTATGATTGTTGCAATTAGCCCCATAGTTGATAGTTTTAGTTCTCAATATGCTCTCTTCTGTTTGGCTCATTTATCCTTAAGAAGGCCATCTATTCCATAATTTTTCTCATTTCATCCTCCTTCTTATAAATGTTGATCCAAACTTATGTAGGAACGCAACAAAACACATATATAAACATAAACATAGAGATGCAACAAAAATAAAACTTCATTTCATTAACATTGGAGAATTGAAATGTATCCACCCTCCTCCCACATCTACCCAAGCAAATGGATAACTAGGGTAAACATTCGATGAGAGGCCACTATGATATGATTCGACCTCCTAAGTCACGTTAAGAAAGTGGAACAGACATAAACACACCATATAGGTATTCAACATCAGCTTTAGGACCCTTAGGAACCAGTCCAACACTTTAGACAGCTTGCCCTTGGGTTCCATTGAGATTTTCGACAACTTAAGCCTCAGTTGCTCTGATGTTATAGGCATGAAAATGTCCAAAAACCCAGATTTTCTCTCACAGGCTTGCCTGCCAGTGTTCATAGTAAGCCCAATTTGCCAGTGTTACAACAATGTCCCTGAGATTTGAACCACTTTTTCAGGCCTAGAGCCCAAGACACTGCCCAGAATTTCATGGTATCTTCAGAATAGTAAAATAACATAGAAATGAGAGTACTAAAGAAAATACTTGTTTAAGACCTTGATTGGACCCCTACTAGCCATGACAAGAATTTCATCAAACATATCATGAATATGTAATCTACAGGTGGAAATAATATATCTAAGAATAGGGGTCTCATACTTATATGATATTCACCATGAATCATTGATGCCTCACCACATTAATCGCCATTCCATCCATTAGACCATAGATACATTGTTTATTCATATACAAGTAAAAATATGATGAGAGCCATACATAGTTGTTGTCATAAAAACATACGTAACCAACATAATAGGGACAAAAATACCCATGAAATCACAACCATATAAACCACATATAATCTAGTATAATACTCATATAAATACAAGGAGAAATAAACTTTCATTAATGATGCAAAATCTAAACTTGGGATGGGACTTCCATGTTCCACCTGACCGTAGAATGGCTGAGCCAAATCTCTCTTCAGTCATTCACCCTCGTGCCATATTCCAAGCATGGACGTGGGATATCATAGAACACAAACAATCAAAACTCATCTAGGGCTTCTAGAAGCCATCCACCTCAACCCATGAAATAGTGATTCCACCTCACAATTGGACATCCCAAAACCATCATCAGATTGGTCTCCATCCAAGCCTTCTAGGGCTTCCAAAGTGTTTTTTCCAACCAAGGCTTCCAGGACTAGTAACTAAACCCACAACTGTTGTCAAGCTTCTAGAGTGCTTGTCCAACCAAGGCTTCCAAGACTAGTAACTCAACCCACCAAGGGCCTCCAAAGCATTTGTCCATCCAAGGTGTCTAGGACTAGTAACTCAACCCAAGTTGTTATAGGGCTTCTAGAGTGTTTGTCCAACCAAGGCTTCCAAGAAATAATAACTCAACCCAATCTAAGTAAACATGATAACCAACCAAAAAACACAACGAGGAAATAAACCCACAAACTCCATGGCTATCCAGGAAATGGAAAGGCTAGGTAATCCAATGTCAATCTAGGAGATCCTCCATGCCAATGATAGATCACAACCAAGAAACCACATGCATGTTCCATGCATGTTGAAACACGTGAGGAAAATATACATGCAACTCAGTACCTACAAGAAAAGTTGATGTAGTTGCTGATACCGATGCGTTCTTGTGCTTTCCTACTCTTCCTTTGCCTTCTTGCTCCAAAATTCCAAGTATGCCACACCCACCAAGAGTCCTCCAAGAAAACTCTAAGTCTCCAAGAGTGTGAGAGAGAGAATAATGAGAGAGAGCTCCAACACTAAACTAACCAAGTTTGAGCCAAGAGCTTGCCAACTGATCCTCATAAGACTTTTTATTAATGAGGCCTCTATTTTTGTCATTTTCCATTATTTTTCTTCAATTTCCTCCTCACATGCAACCTATGACCTTTCACCTTTATTTTCTCCTAATTTATGTTATTTTCATAAATAAATGTACCAAAAAGTCCATTTTTCCTTTCCAAAACCTTAGCCACTGCCTTTGCCAATTTCCTAAGACATAATAAAGTGAATCAACACCCGTTAGGATATTTCCCCCACCATTCAGCTTGGAATACATGTCCCATCATCCATGTTCTTATATATTTTTACATGAGTTTTTATCTAGGGTTGTTACAGAACACTCCCCCTTGGGGGAACACCATCCTCGGTGTTCATTGACACCTATAACCAACAAGACTATTGAAAACAAAACATACTATCCATGTAGATTTATAACATAGCTCGTTGCAGTATTTACAATGACCGCTACTGAAACATGACAAACATATTGTTTATCGGAGCTTTATAACATAGCTCATTATGGTACTTACAATAACCACATATACACATAGGCATTTGCTTCAAATAGCAAATAACCATACTGTCTATGGAGCTTTATAAATGATCTCGATACAATATTTACAATAATAGACACATAAACACATATGCACATTTTCTCAACCAAAAAATAAAATGATATGATGCCTGCGTCCACAACAAGGGGATCTAGAGGTTCACACCTCCACCCTCAAAGCAATACTAGGATTCACGTCCTTCCTAGGAAGTCTAGAATCCACTACAAAGTCAAATCTACATCCAATGTCCAACGCTACAATCCAGCGCCACTTGTCCTCTCAATGAACATTTGTTGGCTCATTGTTCCATGGTGCACTCCCAATGTGCATCTGATTCCATCTATCAATGCTAATGACCAAAACAAACATACCTGCAACCTACTCTTTTCTGCTACACAGTACCTTGGGAAATTGGTCACCCCTTCTGTGTAGTCACTCACTTCGCAAATTCCGTTGGCACCCCCATCTCGAGTAGTCCATACCTTGGCGAGGCTAACTCACATTGGAAGATACAAAAACCAAGGCATATCCCTGCCTTAAAACCATCATATTGTTCATAGCATTCTCATGGAAATCAATGGACACTATTAGGTACCAGTGTCCCACAATGGCCCTGCTCCTCAAGTGCTTTACCAACATACTCCTACCTATTCCAATTCCTTTTGCAGTTGCTAATTCTTGCAATTGGTTTCAACCACTCAACCGGGCATGTTCATGCATTCCTGTTCCAAGCACATAATTTCCATTAGATTCAAATAAATTGAAATAACCTCAAATCATACCTCATTGGTAGCTTGTCAATAAGGTACATTAGCAATAATGTTCGCTTCTTGTCATAATAAGTCAAACTAACATATTAACCAAATCATAATGTATAACATCTCACATTAGGTTAGCTCGAAACACAACCATCATAAATCACATGTAACCATCATAAACCTGGATCATAGATCAAATGTAATCATCGTAGACTAGAATCATAAATCACATTCATAATAAAATTGAATAAAATATTGATACTTATCCTTTAATTAATCTTTGGCTTCCACCTTTGTCCTTATTTTGTATGCACTTCGGATTCGTTTCCGCACTCGAAAAACACCCAGTGCCTTCTCCTTAACCATTTGCACACACATACAATGCACATCACACCCATACCACCACACATGACATACAACACGATGCAATACATGCATCTACACCCAGTGTACAACACAACATAATACATACTCCTATGTCTGGTGTACGACACAACACAACACACCACGTATACCTACACAATGTACATCAAAAGACATACGTCTGCACACAATATGTGACACCTCAAAATGCATACACATACACTCGATATACAACAAAACTCATACATCTATACCTGATGTAAAATGCCACACAATACATGTACCTACACCTGGTGTATAACACAACAAAATACATGTACTACGCAAAGTACAACACAAGGAATACACATGTCACGACACCATGACTACACAATGCACATACATAGTACCCCATGCCCGCAACACATCATGTACGACATGCACATAATACCACACATACACTAATACCATATGCACACAATACCACCTGTACACCACACCACCTGCACAATGTGTGCATAACATCACATGTACACGACACCACTTGCAAAACCTGTACACAATGCCACTTGTACACTGCACCACCTGTACAATGTGTACACAATACCACATGTACACTGTACCACATGCTCGACAAGTATATGACACTACATGTACACAGTGCTACATGCATGGCATCTACACAACACTACCTACACACAGCACCACTTGTACAACATGTACCCAACGGTACATGCATAAAACACCACTTGTACAATCATGCACACAACACCATAGGTACATAGCACTGCATATCCAACACGTACATAGCACCATCTATGCCCATCACTGCATATGCAATATTCACACAACACTATATGTACCATCATGTACATAACATTACATAAACAACATGTACACACACTATATATACACAATGCCACATGTGCACAAATCATAGATGCAACATGTACAACATATACAACATATGCATAATAATAGTACCACACATCCAAGACCACACTATCTCTACCAGGCAACCTTGATTCTAGTGTCTCTCCGCCATCCATGCTTATCCTAGCATGACATGGACCACACTGCTTTCATTCAGCTGATGCATTCCTCAGTATAACTTGTCCATAACATAGACATAATATAATCACATAATATAAACTCATAACCACATGATACTAACCTCAGAGATATGTCAAGCTACTATTCCCACTTGATTCCTCATGAACGAGGAATCTCTTCATGCCATTCATATGCATAAGAAATTATTCCTCCGCAAGCATGATCCCTAATGACCTTGTCGGACAATGACATAGATACATGGATACATGCATTCATATAAATAAACATTAGCATAAACAATCATGATCCCATCATACAACAATATGCATACATACATATAAACATCAACATAAAATAATAATGATCTAGTGAGTTAATGACATACATACATACATATGTACATATATACAGACATCATCATAATCATGATCACAACGTAATTACTAGATATCATAAGGTCAAGGTTAAGAAAACTCCCTTTATCCATGCACATCATGCACAACATTTAGAACAATCGTTGATCTAGGTGGCTCCACACACAGGCAGAAGTCCAAGAGGACTCATAAAGGGTCAAAATTCAAAGTGGTCAAATTGCTCCCAAACAAACACCAAATTGAAGTGCTCGTCGCCCTGATTCCAACGATGTGAATGAGACTCAAATATGAGCTTGTATGAGAGAGAAAGAGACAGTCAAAGTTTCGGTCAAAGTTGGGATGTGGGCTAGGTTTAAGTGTGCTACAAATTCACCGTCAATCGGCATGAAACCTAGCTCTTGAAAATGGGTGAAATTGTGGCCTCTTTAAATTGCCCAGTATCCCTTATTTTCAGAATATTTGAAAATAACCTATTGTATTAAAAAAATAAAATAAAAAAATTACAAAAAAAAGGTGGCAAGCCATGACCCCCGCCACATCCATCGAACCCATCATATTAAAAATCAAAATGTAATGGGCCAACAGGCTATGATCCTTGTCGGCCTCAACCCACATAGTTAAACAAAATTAATATTAAAAAAGGGTCGGCAGCCATGACCCTGCCAGACCCTCCAACTACCCCAACTTCCGACAATATATGTTAATGTTGCCATCGCATTTAATGTGGAGCCGGCGGGGATTGAACCCGCCTGACTCACATGGGCCAGCCCCCACAGGGCGGCCCCATGTGGCACCATGCCAGAACAATCCTCAAACAATACAATGGCCAACTTATGTAATGCCTTCACCCATATTTAAATCAAATCAATTAATCATTGTTTAAAATAATACAACACGCAAACAATGATAACGTGCCATAATAAATTAACTGTGCAACATTTTGGAGGGGTTAGGATTTGATCCATCAACGTTCCCTCCAATAGTTTCTCAAATTACCACTATGGAAAATTGCTCCATGTGGTAAAGTCTGCCCAAAAATAATACATAAGGCCATGCTTTTCATTTGCACGGGGAGAACAGAGGATAGAACACCGAATGGGAGAGTGAAAAAATATAGGCGTGGTAGCGCAGAGGGATCTTCCCTGGGCACAGAAAATGATGCAGATGACCAAAATATTCCAGGGAATATTCTTATGCAGATTCTTTGAGAAATTTTAAAGATTCCTTGGGAGGTAAAAATTCTTTTTATCAGAATGTAATCAAGTTTACAGTCATTTTTCTCATATTTTCCCAGTGAACGTAGTGGTGAGGTCAGATTCGCCTTTTGAGCAGTGGATTTGTAGATTCCCAGGGGAAGATAATCTTTGAGAAGCTTGAGGGAATCTTCCAGATTCCTTGGAGGCTAAAATTCCCCAGAGTCAGAATGTAACAAACTTCATACTCATTCTTCTTAGAATTTCGCAAGGATCTCAATGACGAGATTAGAATTTTGATCTGAGACGCAGATCTTCAGATGACCTAGAGGAGGGAATCTTTGAGGAATCTAGGGGGAATCTAAAAGAATCCTATAGCCCCAGATTTCACTTTGTCAAAATTCAGAAATTTGATAGTTGATTTTACACTATTTGATGCCACGAATATGATGGTGTAATCAGATTTTCCATTTGATCAATTCCATTTTTTGGCCACTTTTCAAAGTGGGGTGTAGGTGTCAGCATTCAATGTGTGAGAAGTCATTTCCATGATATTCGATGCCACAAGATTGATGGTACAACTAGATCTAGTAGTTTGTCATCCTCTTCTTCAAATAACTCGATGTGAGGTATATGCAACGTGATCATGTACTTCTTTGTCTCTTTGCTTGAGATGCATTGTGTTGTATAGATCCATGTTTGATGTTTGATGTGGGATCTTGTTTTGTTCTTGATGTGAGATGTACTTTTTGTCATGTTTTGATTGAGATCCCTTTGTTGCCATGTTGACGGGATACTCATGTGTTGCCATGTATGTTTGAATGGAGATCCCTTTGATGCCATGTTGGCGGGATGTTCATTATTATGATACGTGAAATTATGTCATGCTGATAGGAGTTCTTTTTTAAATGAGAGTTCCTATAGCGGCATCTCGTGGAGCCACTCCTGCATGAGGGCATATTCTTTGCATGATAGAGAAAACACATGTATGTACATCATCACTCTTTCCAACACTTAATGCAGTGGCCTACACCATCTTGACACTGGGGCCCGGAAACATAGTCCCTCCTGGATGAACTCCATTATCAACATCTTGTGTTTTATGTTGTTGACTCTTGTCATGTTCCCTCTTCTTTACAACATGCATATATGTTCCTTTATTCTCTTTTAAATTCAATTCTAACAACATCACAAAAGTAAAAGATCTTGGTTAAATCCAGAAGTTGAGTCAACTCAAATTAATCATTCCCAACATAGCTAAGGAATCTGATGCCTCAGATCCATTCACTTCACATTTCCTATTACCTTTCTCATGACTATACTGCCACAGTCCATTTACACCAATGGACCAAACCAATCCAACTGATTGTCATAGTCTTACCTTCCGCTACACTTACTTATGCATAGAGCTTCATCTGAATCTTACATTACCTTTTAGGTACCACACAAATCTCCCAAACATAAAAGGAAATACCAAGAAACAACCAAGAAGAAATCCATGAAAACAAGTAACAACACGACACTATGATAAAGTGGCATGATCATGCACTAGACATAACAAAACTGCAAATCAAGCAAAAGAAAATCACAAAAGACCAAAAGCACAAGACTAACAATAGACACCATGACTCAAATTCCATGGTACCCAGTGCTTCCAAAGGAAAGCTCAGCCAGATCCTTCTTAAAGATTCATGGAAACCTCTCTTACCATGCAAATCCCTGCATCATACTACCATAAACACATAATTGTCAGTGCATGGTTAAACATAACGATACACCAATTACGTTACTTTGTTGTTCCAAGTACATTTCTTTCAACTGTTATAACACCATTTACCACCCTTGGTAGATTTGATGCTCTATGATATGGCCTAGGGCAACCCTTCCCTAACAGACTTGGTCCAAATTCTAAAAAACAATGTTTTAATCCCATGCATGATTTTTCCCTGTAAAAAGAGTGCGTACACGCAGGTCAGTCTATACCCAACCCACATATATGTTTTAAAACATTAAAAAACATATAATCTCCCTTAATTCATGCGAGGTTTATGGGTTTGACATGTTACTCACCTACTATAGCCCGTGGACTAACTGTTTCCCAACTGAAAAACTAATTTGGAGAAGTATAAATACATCTCCATGGGAAGGCCTAAGGGAGGAGAAAATATTAGATATTTATATTATAGTTGGTTACATCCTTGATCAAGTCTGAACATATCCTTGTGCCTTCTGCACTCCCAAGTCATAGGAAACTCTTGTTTCCTTCTTGAGATGTCCATCATCCCTTCAATATATCCTTGCGTAGACTTATGGAGGAGGATTGTTGAGGCCTGGGCGGGATGGATCCGGAGGACGGTTTCGCTTCGAGCTGGAGGGTGACTCAAATTGTAGTTCTTCCGTATTTTCTTTAGATTACATTAATAAAGAGTAGTTGTCTTGTTCTTGATGATTACAGTCTTTATGCATTAATTTATGTCCTGATTTGCTTATAAAATCTTACGTTAATGCTTATTTGCTTACATGCTTATATGACCCAACACTTATATCATGAACATGCTTTCTATTACTGTTGTTGTATATGCTTTTCTTGAATGAGTTATAGGTTTTAAGGCATTGGAAGAAGCAAAGATTTGGACCCCACGGAACGACCTCAAACATAGGACCTCCAAGAAATACCTCTTCTTCCTACTCCAGTAGTTTAAGTATAGGATTGCTTGTTTGTGTGTCTTTTTATGTTGTATGCCCTCTGCTCTGTTGGGGTTCTCAACCCAAGAACCTATGGTGATTCTACCCGTAATAGAATTGGTGGCTCCACTAGGATTCTTGTTTTTCAGGATTGTGTTGTTTCTTCTTGGTCAGGGTCTGCTTGATTGATTTCTTGCTTTTGCAGTGTTTGTGACCTGTTTGCTTCCTGGGCATCAAGTCTGATATTTTGGGTCAGGCTTGGATTTTTTTTTTTTCTTTATTGAGCTTTATATACACATTTTTCGAAGGATACAATAGCGTATACATGCTAGTTTCTTCAAAGTAACTCGCGTATACGCGAGTTTCCTTTGTTTCAGTTGTGTATACACACCTCTGTGTCTTTGCACAGTTGTGTATACCTTATTTTGAATAAAAGTTTAAAATCTTGGATTTAGTTAAGATTGTTGCCTAGTGGTTTTTGTTGTTTTCTGTTCATTCACTATCAGTAAAGCTCTACTTTCATGCAAGTTTTTAGTTTCTAATCTTCTTCTTGTTGAAAAACCTAGTCAACCTAGGGTTTGCTTTTTGAGTAAAGTTTCAGTTTGGGCTTTAGGTTCAAGGCTTCTTGTAGAAGTTCTTGGTTGTTCTGACTTTGTGGAATGAGAAACTAGTTGCAGTTTTGTTTATAACCCAATTTTCAGATTGCTTTGCTTTGCTTTCCTTTTTTGGTTGACCTATTTTGTTTTTCATGGTTTTTGAGTGCCTCTTTGGCGATCTTGAAAGTCTTTCTTGATGTTATTTTGGTTTGCTGAAGTCCTTTATACATTTTTTTAGATCAATATGTGCAAGTTTGTAGTCCTTTTTCGTTTCAAGTTTCATTCTATCAATGATGTGCATAACTTGCGAATTTTGGGACTCTTTATGTTTGTTTTTGGTCTTGGAATTTTAGTAGTATTTGTGTTCTCAAAAACTTATTTGGGTTCTTTAAAATATAAAAAGACAAAAACGTCGTTCTTTCCTTTCTTTTTCTTTTCAGTTTTTGTTTTTGGTTTCTTCATTATTTTTTTAGCAATTGTGAACTTTTTTCGATTGGTTTTTGCTTGGTTTTGAGGGAAGTTTATCATTGAATTTGTGCCCTCCTTGTAATCAAGTTGGCCTATTGATCTTGTGAAAGAACAAATTTTCTTGTTGTATGAGCATCCGTATAATCTTGCATCATCATTATAGTTTGCCTTAAGTTAGTTTGCAGTGTAGGCATTTTAATCTTTTTGTTAGATTTTGAGTGTGAGGAGCATGTTTTTTGGAATTTTTTTTTTTTTTTTTGCTTTTATAAGTCTATTCATAGAAACTTATAGAATTCTCTTTTCATCAAATAAAAATAGCTACATTTACATATAGCTAAGTTTCTATTGATTTATTTTGCGTCAGAAACACCACAAGTTTCACACTCATTTGACCTAAAGAACAACCTTTTAAAATCAAGCACTTAATTAAAAAGAACTAGAACATCTTTTGATTTGTCATTAATGACATCAACAAGTATAGCTCTTTAGGGCCTTGGAATAGGTGAGTGGATATTTAACTCTCCAAGGCCACTCAAACTGTTAAACATAGATGTTAAATAATGAGTGAAATCCAGTGTCATTAGAAAGAATTGAAAGCTCCATGACTAGGAGTCAAGCATGAGGGAGAGTGAAGACAAGGAAAGAGAGATACCCCTTCTCCTACTTGTTGGATCCCACCCTGAAACTGTTTCGCATGACTTTTGATACAAAATGGTGTCCATAGTTGCTATTCCTAGGGACCACATAGGTCTTTGTGGAAGGGAATCCTGTGGCACCTGAGGCAAACGTTGCATCACGTTCATTAGTACTTTTGGAGGGTACCTTTGCAAAGCTTGGGTACTTGCATCGAAAAAGGATTTTGTACGGGGGTTAGTGTAACTATTTCTTTCACCTTCGCTGGTAGGCCTGGGTTGTTATTTTCCCAGACTATCTGCAGAAGGTCCTTGATTTCACTTTCTTGTATTTTGGTGTTTGGTCCTCATCACCCAGAACAGAAATACTTGAAAGTTGCCTAATTGGTTGTATCTTTTAGGGGCTTTGTTAGAGAGTGCTCTTTGCTCCTAGTTGGCCATAGCTTTATAATTTTTTAAGTCTTTAATTATTTCTCTTAAATAATTAAAAGTGGCTGATTGACTAGTTCGTCGGTCTAGGAGGCTTCATGGGATTTCACCTACGAGTTCTAAGCCTTCTTCCAGAAGGCGTAGGAGAAATTATGCCGGTGATTTCCAATCAGTGGAAACAAATGTAATGAAGATTGATCCTCCAGGTCAAGCTATTGTTTCATAGAATAGACCTAGTGTAAGTCGAGATTTGGAGAGGAACACTCCAGCCCTTTCTAGAGTCCTCTTCCAATCGGAAGATATTATAGAGGTTGAAGAACTCCCTAAGTCTCCTGTGACTCCTTCTTCTCCTCTCGCTCCCAATTATCCAGATGTTTTATTATATGTTGGGACCCTGACCCATAGGCCTTCGAGCCCTGGTATATATCGGTCTTTTCTTTCGATGGCCACTTTTGGGAGTATGGTTTCAACTATGAGTGCTACTAGTGTACATACTCCTTTATCAGTACAAGGAATAGGTACAATTTCCATACCTTCAATCACTCCTAGCACTGTAATTTTTGGCTTTACCTCCATTCCATCTTCGAGTGGGGGCACCCAAGATTTTTCCTCCAACACTGGTTCTTTCCCCTTTGGAATTCCTACCAACGCAATTCCTTTGGTTCCCTTAACTTTTCCATCCACTGCTTCCACATCTATGACTTCCATGGAAAGTGGGTCAGCTTCTTTTCAAGGTTTCCTTTTTGGGAGTGGTTATATACCACATTCTAACCCATCTCTAGGATCAATACCTTTTCCCTCAACAGATCAAAGTTATAATACTTTCCAAGGATGGATTAATCCAGCTGTTAGCAGCTTGGGAGCTAGGAATTAGTTCTCTTTCAGCCAACTAGGGAACATTTTTTACTCCTCCACGAGTTCATTTTAGAGTTTTTCTCCCTTCGGTAATTCATGAAACCCTTACCAAGGGCTCTCTGCTCCATTTAATACCTCGCTAGGGGGAAATTTTAGTAGATATGGCAATTTTTTGGCAAGATTTGGACAAACTCCAAATTTTCTGGGCCACAATGTTTTCCTTATGGTTTAGGTACTTCTACGAATTACCTTAGGCAACCTGATGCCTTCACAAATCTAGGATATTATTTTCAGAACATTGGGAATTCTTCACAAAATGGGTGGAGTTCTCAAGGTCCTTCGCGCTTACCTTTCCTGGAAACTTTAAACTTTCCAGATCTAGCAAATTTGACTAATGATCGTATTCGATACAACCCAGTTTGGCCTTTGGTTCCAACCAAACTTCCATCGGACATACCAAAATTCGAAGGGAAGACTGGTGAAGATACAAGCGACCATATAACCACTTTCCATTTATGGTGTTGGTCGAACTCCCTGATTGATGATTCAATTAGGTTGAGACTATTTCAATGCACCCTAATTGGGAATGTGACTAAATGGTATATTGAGCTTCTGGAGGGCACCTTCGCTTCATTTGGTGACTTAGACACCATATTTTAAAACCATTTTCAGTTGCTCGTTTGTTATGATGCAGGAACCAAGATCTTAGCTAATTTCCTCCAAGACCAGGCAACCCAAATTTATGATCACATCCAGGAATGGAGGAGAAGGAAGATCCTCATTAAAGCTAATATTCCATAAGAATTTATGATTGAATGGTTTCTCAAATATTTGCAGCCTAAAATTTCTAAGGATGTATCGCTCTCTAGTGTATTCACCAAAGAACATGCTATTTTTAGAGCCCAACAGTTATAACTCATGTATTCTCAATCTGAGATTCTTGAAAATAATTGCCTGATGCTCCTAGATCTAAGGTTGATCTAGCCAAGCCGAAGTTGGGTCCCCATGTCAACGAGCTAGTTCGATTAATTGATAATAGCAAAACTAACATGCTAAACCAATTGTAGTAGTTGTCTTTGCAAATTGCGTCTTCTATTTAGGCATCGCCATCAGTGCCCATGCCTTCTCAACATTCATCTACCAACGTCGTTCAAAATTCTAACCGAAAGGAAATCAACAATCTAATTGGAAGAAGGAAGGACGTGGTAGGAAGAAGAATCAAGATGGCAAGGGTAATTTAAATAAGCCTGACATTGATGCTAGGGGGGGCGTAAAAAAGAGTCCAAGAAGAAAGCGAAGTTTCCATGCAAGTTATGTAGCGGTGACCATTTGACTCATCTTTTCCCAAGGATTCAGGACACTCAATGCTTTCTGGTTCAGCAAGGGTCTTCTAGCTCCTAGGCTATGCTAACTAACCCTTTTCCACAAGGGCAATAGTTGTTTGTTGGCACGAATGCTAGTACTGGTACCCCCACTAGGGGAAACCAGGAAAGATAAAATCCATCAATTGTTTATATGATGAATTCACATATTGACATTTCTACACGATCACGTGATTATGGTGAACTAGAATCATCTAAGGCCAAGACTACTCCTGATGTTTCAAAGCCACTCCATATCGAGAGGCCTATAGTTGATTCTATACCTCGGATGCCGAAAGGTTCCGTAAAGCATTCGACAATCAAATCCAATGCCAAGGCAGCTCAGAACTACTCCATTGTAGAAGATCTAGCTCAGAGTCCTTATGCTATGTCAGTGTTATAGATACTCAAGTGGTGCCCAGTATAAAGGAGTGTGTTGCTCACTATGATCGGAGCGGTAGATCCAAAGAACTCTCTTGTCCTTACATTCGACATGTTGAATATCAAGAAGAGGCTCCCGCATCATATGGCTTTTAAAATCAAGTCTACATACTGAAAAACCAATATCTTTTGAACTGTAGTTGATGAGGGAGCTTCCACATGCGTAATGTCTATATCATGTTGGAAGGCTATTGGATCACCTTAGGATGTTCCGTCACCTACTCTCTTAACAAAATTTGACGATCATTCTCATAGGCCGCATGGGATTATTCCATCCTTTCCTGTCTATGTTGGGGGCAAGGTTGTAAATATTGAAGTACAAATAGTTGATGCAAATTTGGATTACAATCTCCTTTTGGGAAGAAATTGGATTTACAATATGGATGCTATTGTATCATCGTTATTCCGCATCCTCTATTTTCCTCATGAGGGGAGAATTGTAATAGTTGATCAGATGGATTATTCTCTGAGTGAATCCAATGCATCTTCTGAATCTATTATTCCCTTAGTGAACAATCCTAAGCAACCTATTGAGAATCTAGGAGTTGGGATGTACTCTTCCTTAATGGGTACGTTTGATTTTCTTGCTCCTATTGTTCAAATTAATGCTATTTCATCTTCCAAGGCACCTTCTCAAAGAGAGTTCTTTAGAACTCATTATTTTTTGGATCCTTGGCCCTTACCCTCTTCTACCACCACATTAGATGAAGGGAAAGTGGGTGGAATGGCATTTCCTACGCCTGCAGCTGAAATAGATTATCAATTAATATTTAACACTGCAAACTCCGATCCCACTCCTTTTCACTAGAGGAGCTGGATGGGGATGTGGCTCTGGCTTGGAATCTAGATTCAACTTTTGCTATGGATTGCCTAGATACTGGTTTTCCATCCGAAGAAGAAATTATACAAGAAATGATGGGTATCGAGAGATTGTGGTATGATTTGCATCATCGGTCATATTTCCTCCCTGATTTTAGAGAAGTAGAATCAATCTTGTCCAGTCCTTCATCTACTGGTGATGTTCACACAGTTTTAAATCCTTTGGCTCTGACACATTTTTCGGCCAAACGTAACATGTCTGTCATTTCAAAAAATGTTCTAGTCAACATCTCTAGGAATCCCAATGTTATTGAGAATGTATTCATTGGAGCTGAATTTTTTCCTGAAGAAATTTGAATTTATACTGATCTCTTTAAAGAGTTTCGAGACATCTTTGCTTGGTCTTATGAGGAAATGCCTAGGATAGATCCATCTATAGTCCAACATGAGATCAAGACATATGAAAATGAAAAACCTATTCGCCAGAAGCTTCGACCAGTAAACCCTAGGAAAGCAGCAACTATCAAAGCTGAGGTTGAAAAGTTTCTTAAGGCGGGTTTCATATACCCCATTCCTTTAACTGAGTGGGTATTGAATCCAAGCCCCATTGACAAAAAGCAAGGAATGATTTGTGTGTGCATTTACTTTAGGGAATTGAATAAGGCTTGTGCTAAAGATAATTACCCCACACCATTTATTGATCATATTATCGATGAGTGTGTGGGTAATGAGATTTTCTCTTTTATGGATGGATTTTCTGGTTATAATCAAATCACTATTTGTTAAGAAGATCAACATAAGACATCTTTTATTTTCCCCTGGGGTACATTTTCATATAAGAAGATGCATGTTGGCCTTAAGAATGTTGGAGCTACCTTTTAGCGGGCCATATCATATTCTTTCCATGATATCAATCATATTATCGAAGCCTACTTGGATGATTTAGTTGCTTGTTCTCGAAAGACAATTGATCATCCCAAGCATCTTCGATTAATTTTTGAGTGAGATGTCATTTTTACAAAATTTGGTTGAGTTCGAATAAGATTGTTTTCGCCATCATGTCCAGTCAGTTATTGGGATTCATAATTTATACTGAAGGGATTCATGTAGATATATTCAAGGTTAAGGCAATAATTTAGTTTCCTCCCCCGTCCGCTATTTTTCAACTTCAGAGTCTTCAAGGAAAAGCCAATTTCTTAAGGATATTTATCGCTAATTATGCCGAGATTACTAAAGGATTTATGGGACTGCTCAAGAAAGGGGTCTCTTTTTTATGGGATGATTTCATGCAATGCTCATTTCATGCTTTGAAAAAATCGTTAACCTCTTCTCCTTTATTGATTCCACCTGATTATAGTAGAGAGAGACTTCCTTTTATATCTCGTTGCAGTAGAATCAACTATTGGTATGGTTTTGGTTCAAGAAGATGATGCTTTCACTGAGCACGTAATCTATTATTTGAGCCAAGGCTTAGTGGGCCCTGAACTGTGATTTTCTCCCATTGAGAAATTAGCTTTGGCAGTTGTCCATGTTATCCAACGACTTAGACATTTTATTCTGCTTCGAGAAACTTTCATCTTAGTAGCTATCAATCCATTTCAGTTTGTTCTCAATAGGCGAGTGATTGGGGGAAAATATAATAGATGGATTGTTATTTTACAAGAGTTCGATATCGAATTCATGTCATCCAAGTCTAAGAAATCATTAGTATTTGCAAAATTGATCTCAGAGTTGCCTTTTAAGGAAGAAATAGTTTATGAGGAATCTTGTCCTTATGAACATCTTTTCCTTATTTCCTCGCAAGACCCTTGGTATGGAGACATCATTATTTATATCCATACTTCGAAGTTTCCTCTCACTTTTTCGAATGATGAACGTAGAAAGTTACGTCACTTGGGTAAAAGCTATATTATTATAGGTGACACTTTATATTTTTGTAGGATTGATTCAATCCTTAGACATTTTTTGGCCTTAGAAGAAGTTGATTCTATGCTAAATGATTGCCACAGTGGAGCTTGTGGTGGTAATCTATCTGGGCTTGCAACAACCCAAAATTTTTCATGCAGGCTACTTTTGTCCCTTGATCTTCAAGGATTGTGTTGAAGCGGTCAAGAAATGCCACCCTTGTCAAGTTTATACTTGGAAAATTTGTGTTCATCTAACTCTGCTCTTTCCTGTGATTACCATCGGTAATTCCCACTATAGATCAACAAATTATGCAATATACTAAAACACAATACAAGATCTACTTCTACAACACTTTGCAGAAGCTTAATAAATTTGAGCACAATAAATGAGAACACATATAACTAAGAATGTGAAGAAATCACACATAACATAGAAGAAATAACACGGGGAAAGCCTCAGCCTAAAACCCTAACTCTATATTATCATACAAGTGGAAATATAGTTTGGATTACAAAAAGAATCAGCTCACAAGCTATCTTGCTCTCGCTGCAACCCCTCTACTGCTCATAGATAGTCAAAGGCCTCTCCCAAACCTTCTCATCTGCCCTCCAAGCCTCCTATTTCTTTGTGCAATTTTCCTTCGGGTCCAGTGCAACCACTTGTGTGAATTGGCCTCTTCACACACTCACTAACCTCTGATCCAACTGCACAATCCTGAAGGAGATAAATCCTTCTCCATGGATGAGATTCCTTTATAGGAAAAATCCATCCAACTGATAGTACATTGTCCCTCCTCTGATCTCAACCGGGTCTTTGTTTGAACTGACATGCATGAGTTATTCAGTAGAGAATATTTAGTTATTTGAAGTATAGCAGTTATATGCAAGCATGCATTAACTAACTGAACTCACATTAATTTAATCAAATTGTTTAAATCAATCTAACTGGAATTGACTCAGTTAACTGAGCCAACCAATTACAACTCAAATTAGAACTCATCCTTATCTCTTTAATTGATGGATAAATTCCTCACCTAATAGAGAAATTGTTGCATGTCCTCACATAGACTTCGTGTTTGATTTTTCACAACTAATTAACTCATGGTGAATTAATTAATTTATTTTCAAATAGATGTTAAGTTCAAATTCGAATTTTACTTCCTATTTTTAGTCCAAGGACTGACTAAAATAGGAATCCATCCCGAACTGCTAAAAATAGCAATGCTATTTTTAGCATTTCCATTTTTCATTCCCTATTGCTCAATCCAGCACTAGTACCTAAAGTGCTATTTATAGCAGTGCTATTTTTAGCACTTCTATTTTTAGCATTTATTGTTTCCATTTTCAACACTCCCTCTCAACAAGAAAGGCATTCAACTCGAACCCGATCCTGTACCTTTGGAATGTTCTGCATGTAACACTACTACCAAGTGTGGTTGCTCTAGCAACTCTAGAAACAAAAAAAACTCCCAACTGACCTCTCTGTTGGGCTAGAAACATACTCTGATGTTGTAGCTCTATTTGCCACTGATAAGTGCTCCCTCTCTCACGTATGAGCTACTGCAACATCTCCATGCATCTCGCACTGTTGCACACCTCTCTGTGCCATCCTGCACTGGTGCAACATTCCTGTGCCTCTCATTGTTGCAGCCTGCTAGCTCTACACAGTCCCGAGACTCCTGCACTATATCTCTCTCTGCCACTCCATCTACATCTATCTCTACCCACTCAGCCAGTCCTGCTACTCCTTGCCGGGGCTCCTATATCAAAGTCAAATCAAAGAGGTTAGGTACCTCAAGGATCCTGCCCCTATTCTAGCCTTCTTGGGATGATCACTCCACATCGCCCCACCTCCTACTTGGAGGTATGGATGCATGTGATCCCTCTACCCACCTGGCTCAAAATTTCCCCCTACTGGAGGTCTCTGCATGAGTAGATTTCTCTACTCAATCTCCTCTCAGCTTCTCTAGTTGTGGCTGCTGCGCAACCTCCTGAAGTTGCTTCACCAATCATGGCTCCTCCACAATCGTCTAAGACTTCTTCTGGCACTACATGTTGAGAGGTAATGTAATTTCCCTCTCATCCACCAAGTTTCCATCAGTTTCCTTGCTCCTCAAGGCTTTGCATGCATCTTGAACCTCAAGAGCCTATAGGTTCTTGACCCGTGAATCGATCTGCTTCACCTATCTAGTGATGATGTGTCTAAGGAAAACCTTTCCCTTACTAAAGACTACATCATAGCCTCTGTCTTCCAGCATCGTGATTGACACCAAATTTCTCTTCAGTCCTAGTACATAATTGACATCGGTCAAGGTAATGCGAGCTCCATGCTCCCTCTAAAAAAAATTGTGCCTGCACCTGAGACACTGTAATTTTCATCATTACCCATCGCTATGAGTATCTAGAGATCTTTCTCTTCCAAAGTACTGAACAAACTCTTGTCCCCGGTCATGTGGAAAGAAGCTCCACTATCAAGAAACCAACCACTTCCCACCATGGATGAAACCATGCATGCGAACAATGTGAAATCCAACTCAAACTATGAGGCCAATGCCTCACCTTCTGATCCTTCCACGAATCCCTTCTTGGATTTCCTCAGTGAACAATTTGTAGCAAAATGGCCCACCTCATCACAACGAAAGCATCGCACTTTCGATTTGTCAAACTTCTTCCCACCATGGGAAGAACTGGATTGGGAAAGAGAATCCTTCTCCTTCCCCTTCTTCACCTCACTTGCTAAGGCATAGTTTTCTTCATCCTCCATGGGTGAAGAACCATCTCTGGTGCTTCTTCTTATCTCCTCCTGCATGAAATCCGGCCAAAGTCATTCCTAATCTGGCAGATTATCTCTTCCATTAATTGAGCCCTAGTAGCTATGCCAGCTCTTAGGAAGACCGAGGAGTGCAAAACTCACCATGTCATCATCAGCTGTCACAATCCCTACACTTCCAAGCTCATCCATGCATGTGGTGAGCTTGTTCAAATACGTAAAGATCGTGTCACCATTTTCACACTTTATCTTCTGAAGCTTGTCTTTTAGCGCCAACTTCCTCTGACCGCTGCTATTCTAATATAGATCTTTCAATGTTTTCGACATTGAAAATGGTGTCTCCTACCCATGAAGACTGGAGACTACGTGATCTCGAACTCAATCCAGAAGGATTCTCCTTGCTCTAGCCACACATTTCTTCCATTCAGCAAATTCAGTAGCACCAGTCGGCTTGGGGACTTCTTGATCAATGAAGTCCTTTAGACCGTTAACCTCTAGTGCTGCTTCCATGCAATCCTTTCAGGCTATATAATTCAAATTGCCATCAAGGGCATATTTGAGTCTTAAACCATTGAATGCCATAGGTGAAATAGAGATGTGATAAGAACTTGATTTCTATATTCAGGAATCATAAACTTCAAACTTCTCCCTTCTTATATATTGTTCCTCCTTAATCACCTTTGCTCCGATACCATGTAGAAATTCCCACTGTAGATCAACAGATTATGCAATATACTAAAACACAATACAAGATCTACTTCTACAACACTTTGCAGAAGCTTAATAAATTTTAGCATGATCAATGAGAACACATATAACTGAGAATGAGAAGAAATCACACATAACATAGAAGAAATAACTTGGGGAAAGCCTTAGCCTAAAACCACAACTCTGTATTATCATACAAGTGGAAATATAGTTCGGATTACAAAAAGAATCAGCTCACAAGCTATCCTTCTCTCTCTGCAATCCCTCTGCTGCTCATAGATAGTCAAAGGCCTCTCTCAAACCTTCTCCTCTACCCTCCAAGCCTCCTATTTCTTTGCGCAATTTTCCTTGGGGTCCAGTGTAGCCACTTGTGTGAATTGGCCTCTTCACACACTCACTAACCTCTGATCCAACTACGCAATCCTGAAGGAGATAAATCCTTCTCCATGGATGAGCTTCCTTTATAGGAAAAATCCATCCAAATAATAGTACATTGTCCCTCCTCTGTTCTCAACTGGGTCTCTGTTTGAACTGACATGCATGATTTATTCATGAGAGAAAATGTAGTTATCTTAAGTGCAGCAGTTATATGCAAGCATGTATTAACTAACTGAACTCACATTAATTTAAACAAACTGTTTAAATTAACCTAACTGGACTTGACTCATTCAAATGAGCCAACTAATTACAACTCAAATTACAACTCATCCTTATCTCTTTAATTGATGGATAAATTCCTCAATTAATAGAGAAATTGTTGCATGTCCTCACATAGACTTCATGTTTGATTTTTCACAACTAATTAACTCATGGTGAATTAATTAATTTATTTTCAAACCACTGTTAAGTTCAAATTTGAATTTTACTTCCTATTTTTAGTCCAGGGACTGACTAAAATAGGAATCCGTCTCGAACTGCTAAAAATATCAATGCTATTTTTAGCACTTCCATTTTTCATTCCATGTTGCTCAATCCAACACTAGTACCCAAACTGATATTTATAGCAGTGCTATTTTTAGCACTTGTATACTAAAACACAATACAAGATCTACTTCTACAACACTTTGCGGAAGCTTAATCAATTTGAGCATGATCAATGAGAACACATATAACTGAGAATGAGAAGCAATCGCACATAACAAAGAAGAAATAACCCGGGGAAAGCCTCATCCTAAAACCCCAACTCTGTATTATCATACAAGTGGAAATATAGTCCAGATTACAAAAAGAATCAGCTCACAAGCTATCTTGCTCTCTCTGCAATCCCTCTATTGCTCATAGACAGTCAAAGGCCTCTATCAAACCTTCTCCTCTTCCCACCAAGCCTCCTATTTCTTTGTGCAATTTTCCTTGGGGTCCAGTGCAGCCACTTGTGTGAATTGGCCTCTTCACACATTCACTAACCTATGATCCAACTACACAATCCTGAAGAAGATAAATCCTTCTCCACGTATGAGCTTCCTTTATAGGCAAAATCCATCCAAATGATAGTACATTGTCCCTCCTCTGATCTCAACTGGGTCTTTGTCTGAATTGACATGCATGAGTTATTCATGAGAGAATATTCAGTTATCTTAAGAACAACAGTTATATGCAAGCATGCATTAACTAACTTAACTTACATTAATTTAACGAACTGTTTAAATCAATATAATTGGACTTGACTCAGTTAACTGAGCCAACTAATTACAACCCAAATTAGAACTCATCCTTATCTCTTTAACTGATGGATAAATTCCTCAATTAATAGAGAAACTGTTGCATGTCCTCACATAGACTTCATGTTTGATTTTTCACAACTAATTAACTCACGGTGAATTAATTAATTTATTTTCAAACAACTTTTAAGTTCAAATTCGAATTTTATTTCCTATTTTAGTCGAGGGACTGACCAAAATTGGAATCCATCCTGAACTGCTAAAAATAGCAATTCTGCTTTTAGCACTTCCATTTTTCATTCCCTATTGCTCAATCTAGCACTAGTACCCAAACTTCTATTTATAGTAGTGTTATTTTTAGTACTTCTAATTTTAGCATTTTTTGTTGCCATTTTCCACACTCCCTCTCAACAAGAAAGGCATTCAACTCGAACCCGATCCTGTACCTCTGGAATGTTCTGCATGCAACACTACTACCAAGTGTGGTTGCTCCAGCAACACTAGAAACAAAAAAACTCCCAACTGACCTCTCTGTTGGGCTAGAAACATACTCTGATGTTGAAGCTCTATCTGCCAGTGACAAGTGCCCCCTCTCTAACCTCTGAGCTACTGCAACATCTCCTTGCATCTTGCACCGTTGCACACCTCTCTGTGCCATCCTGCACTGGTGCAACATTCCTGTGCCTCTCACATTGTTGCAACCTGCTAGCTCTACATAGTCCTGAGACTCCTGCATTGTAGCTCTCTCTGCCACTCCATCCGCATCTATCTCTACCCACTCAGCCAGTCCTGCTACTCCTTGTCAGGGCTCCTATATCAAAGTCAAATCAAAGAGGTTGGGTACCTCAAGGATCTTGCCCTTATTCCAGCCTTCTTGGGATGATCACTCCACATCACCCCACCTCCTACCTGGAGATATGGATGCATGTGATCCCTCTACCCACCTAGCTCGAAATTCCCCCTTATTGGAGGTCTCTTCATGAGTAGATGTCTCTACTCGATCTCTTCTCAGCTTCTGTAGTTGTGGCTGTTGCACAACCTCCTGAAGTTGCTTCACCAATCTTTGCTCCTCCACAATCGTATAAGACTACTTCTAGCGCTGCATGTTGAGAGGTGATGTACTCTCCCTCTCATCCACCAAGTCTCCATCAGTTTCCTTGCTCCTCAAGGATTTTCATGCATCTTGAACCTCAAGAGCATATAGGTTCTTGACCCATGAACCAATCTGCTTCACCTATCTAGTGATGATGTGTCTAAGGAAAACCTTTTCCTTACTGAAGACTACATCATAGCCTCTGTCTTCCAGCATCACAATCAACACCAAATTTCTCTTCAGTCCTGTTACATACTTGACATCTGTCAAGGTAATGTGAGCTCCATGCCCCCTCTAAAAAACAACTTCACCTACACCTGAGACACTATACTTTTCGTCATTACCCATCGCTATGAGTATTTGGAGATCTTTCTCCTCCAAGGTACTGAATAAACTCTTGTCGTTGGTCATGTGGAAAGAAGCTACACTGTCAAGAAACCAACCACTTCCCACCATGGATGAAACCATGCATGCAAACAGTGTGAAATCTAACTCGAACTATGAGGCCAGTGCCTCACCTTCTGATCCTTCCACGAATCCCTTCTTGGATTTCCTTAGTGGACAATTTGTAGCAAAATGGCCCACCTCATGACAATGAAAGCATCACACTTTTGATTTTTCAAACTTCTTCCCACCATGGGAAGAACTGGATTGGGAAAGAGAATCCTTCTCCTTCCCCTTCTTTTCCTTACTCGCTAAGACGCAGTTTTCTTCATCCTCCATGGATGAAGAACCATCTCTAGTGCTTCTTCTTATCTCCTCCTGCATCAGATCCGGCCAAATTCGTTCCCAATTTGGCAGTTTCTCTCTTCCATTAACCAGGTAATGGTAGCTATGCTAGCTCTTAAGAAGACCGATAAGTGCAAGACTTACCATTTCATCATCAGCTATCATGATCCCTACACTTCCAAGCTCATCCCTGCATGTGGTGAGCTTGTTCAGATACATAGAGATCATGTCGCCCTTTTCACACTTGATCTTCCAAGGCTTGTCTTTCAGCGCCAACTTCCTTTGATCGCTACTATTCTGATATAAATCTTTCAATTTTCTTTGCATTGAAAATGGTGTCTCCTTCCCATGGAGGCTCGAGACAATGTGGTCTTGAACTCCCTCGAGGAGGATTCTCCTTGCTCTAGCCACACATTTCTTCCATTCCGCTAGTTGAGTAGCATTAGTCGGCTTGGGGACTTCTTGATCAATGAAGTCCTTTAGACCGTTATCCTCTAATACTGGCTCCATGCAATCCTTCTAGGCTATATAATTCGAGCTGCCATCAAGGGCATACTTGAGTCTTAAACCACTGAACGCCATAGGTGAAATAGAGATGTGATAAGAACTCGATTTCTATATTCAAGAACCAAACTTCGAACTTCTCCTTCTTGTATACTGTTCTTCGCCTTGATCACCTTTGCTCTGATACCATGTAGAAATTCTCACTGTAGATCAACAGACTATGCAATATACTAAAACACAATACAAGATCTACTTCTACAACACTTTACGGAAGCTTAATCAATTTGAGCATTATCAATAAGAACACATATAACTGAGAATGAGAAGCAATCACACATAACACAGAAGAAATAACTCGGGGAAAGCCTCAGCCTAAAACCCCAACAATGTATTATCATACAAATGGAAATGTAGTCCAGATTACAAAAAGAATCAGCTCACAAGCTATCCTGCTCTCTCTGCAATCCCTCTGCTGCTCATAGATAGTCAACGACCTCTCTCAAACCTTCTCCTCTGCCCTCCAAGTCTCTTATTTCTTTGCGCAATTTTCCTTGGGGTCCAATGCAGCCACTTGTGTGAATTGGCCTCTTCACACACTCACTAACCTCTGATCCAACTGCGCAATCCTGAAGGAGATAAATCATTCTCCATGGATGAGCTTCCATTATAGGAAAAATCCATCCAACTAATAGTACAATGTCCCTCCTCTGATCTCAACTGGGTCTCTGTCTGAACTGACTTGCATGAGTTATTCATGAGAGAAATGCAGTTATCTGAAGAGCAATAGTTATCTACAACCATGCATTAATTAACTGAACTTACATTAATTTAAACAAATTGTTTAAATCAATCTAACTAGACTTGACTCAGTTAACTAAGCCAACTAATTACAACCCAAATTAGAACTCATCCTTATCTCTTTAACTGATGGATAAATTCCTCAATTAATAGAGAAACTGTTGCATGTCCTCACATAAACTTTATGTTTGATTTTTCACAACTAATTAACTCATGGTAAATTAATTAATTTATTTTCAAACAGTTGTTAAGTTCAAATTCGAATTTTACTTCCTATTTTAGTCGAGGGACTCACTAAAATTGGAATCCATCCTGAACTGCTAAAAATAACAATGCTCTTTTTAGCACTTCCATTTTTCATTCCCTGTTGCTCAATCCAGCACTGGTACACAAACTGCTATTTATAGCAGTGCTATTTTTAGCACTTCTATTTTTAGCATTTCTTGTTGCCATTTTCAACAAAAGCTATATTAGAGGTGACACTTTATATTGTTGCAGGGTTGATTCAATTCTTAGATATTTTTTTTCCTTAGAAGAAGCTGAGTTTATGCTAAATGATTGCCACATTGGAGCTTGTGGTGGTGATCTATCTGGGATTGCAAAAACCCAAAATTTTTGCATGCAGGCTACTTTTGGTCCTTGATCTTCAAGGATTGTGTTGAAGTGGTCAAGATATGCCACCCTTGTCAAGTTTATACTTGGAAAACGTGTGTTCATCTAGCTCCGCTCTTTCCTGTGATTACTGCCGCTCCATTCACGAAGTGGGGTATTGATTTTACTACTTGCAATCTGCCTTCAACGGGAAATCATAAGTATATCATCATAGCTAGCAACTACTTTACTAAGTGGGCCAAAGCTATGCCTAATTTCAAAAACGATGGTGAAAAAACAACCCTCTTTCTCTTCAACCAAGTCATTTCCTGTTTTGGTATTCCCAAAGAGATTATCACTAACCATGGCAGCCATTTCCTGAACCACATGATGTTTGAATTGGCTCTTAAGTTGGGTTTCTGGCAAGAGCATTCATCTCCTTATTATCTTCAGGTCAATGGGAAAGTTGAAGCTGTGAATAATTCCCTAAAAATCATCCTGCAAAGCACGATTAACAAAGATTGATATAATTGGAAAATTATGTTATATCTGGCACTTTGGGCATACCGAATATCAGTCAAGACTGCTACAGGTTTTACTCCTTTTCAACTAGTTTATGAGTTGGAATCAATTTTCCTATGGAATGTGAAATTACTTCCCTTAAATTAGTTGTTGAACTTCTTCTGAATACTTATAGTATTGAAGAATGCCTCGTTCGTTTGGAACATCTCGATGAGCAACGTCGAGATGTTGCCATAATCAATGAAGCTCATAAAAAAAGAGTAAAACCTCAATATGATAAGGTTGTCCATCCTAGGGTTTTCTGTGAAGGTGACCTTGTCTTGGTTTATGATGAAGACAAAGATGTCTTGGGGGTAGGCAAGTTCAAATATATGTGGTACGATCCATTTATTGTTAAAAGAGTCTTAAAAACGAGAGCTTATGAGTTGGTTGATGTTGAGGGAAACGAGTTGGGGGAGCCCAAAAATGGGCTCTATCTTAAAATTTATTTTTCTTAGGCTTCGTCCTAGCATTTTGCTTGGCTGTAAATATTGTATATTTGTGCATATCTATCTATCGGTTTTGTAGTGATGTCAATATTTTTTATATGCTTTGGCAGGTATTAATGAATGATTTGATATATCTAGGGTTCACCGATGTTGCTAGTAGACACACCTGAAACCTTGCTTCAATGGCTTGGGTGATTTATTATCCATCCGACCAGTTGTTGGTTTCAAGAGGCATATGTATCGGTCCTTCTTCAATAAAGTTTTTCGAATATACTGCTGTCATTAATTTACTATCTGAGACAATATCTCTTGGTATTGATTGATTAGTAGTATACTTGGATTCGCAACTGGTGGTATCTCAATTAAATAACATCTATCACGTGAGAGATTGATATTTATATTTCCAATTTCTAAGAGTGTACTTATTACAAAGATCATTTATTTATATCACATTTATTCATATTCCACGATTAGAAAATTCATTTGTAGACTCTATCACTAATCAAGAGTTAGATTGGAACATAAATAATTCATCACATTAAAAATGAAAAATAATCGAAGAGTCATCTGTATATATACGATCATCATGGTGAAACCGTTGGTACATAGAAAGAAGTTTTATGTTCAAAATAATATACAAAATTGGGACAAAACTGTCCTACAAAATTAGGGTTGATGCCCATAATCATGTCTAATAAAAAATATCGGTCATCCATTTATGGGTCCTGCTCAGAGTGAGTGGCACAAAAGAAGACGATGGAGTTTTCCACCCATTGGAAAGGTCGTACAATCATGTGGAACTCCTACCACATGCATGTGCATCTCCTCTAGAAGGTCTTCTATAAATGCCATAGGTACTTGGTGAGTCAATCTCACCAAGTTTCTCTATACAACAGTGAGGGTCCTTTCGGTCTTAGCTGCGACTCCCTCTGCATCTCTTCCGTGATGCTTGTGCTTAGGTAGACCCTCAAGTCTTACTGGTCCAACATGTGTGTCATGATCAAAATAATTTTGTAAGTATTTGTCTCATCAAAAATATTTTTAGTTTATTTATAGTTAAAATCCAAAAAATCTTAAAAATCTACAAAATTTAAAAATATTTATACCTATGGCTCCCCATGCTGCATCTCGTGGAAACACTAGATCTGGATCTCCTCTAAATTCCATGCCAAAATAGGGGTAGTCCTAAATAGCTATGACTTTTTGTTCCCACCAGGAGAAGAACTCGTCATTAAAAGTGTTTCTAGGGACCTCACCATCCCCTAGTCTCTTTATTAGATCATCTCATCTACTCATTTGTGGATCCCTTGGGCTGTTGATGGTGGAAAATACCTTGGTCGAAGCCCTGGTACTCTCTCAAAGAGAAAGGAGCACACGATGGTTCCATATCCGAAGTTGTTGTCTGACATTTTCGGATAGATGTAAGTTTCTTTTTCATATTGGCCAAGAGGGGTGTGCACCAATAAAAAACTATCACGATACACTCTCCTGCTAGACTCATCAAAACTCAAGAAGTTTGGTGGAGAGAGGCTGACCCATTCACTCTGGCAATTATAAAGATAAGGATTTTCAAGGCTAAGCTCTCTACATGTTTAATTGGAATTTGAGTTCCAATCTTCTCCGTGTTTCCCGGGCATTAGATTCATACATAGTCCTCTACACTGACGCTTACTCTTGTTCTTCTTGTTGAATTGACCTTCTCTCCTCTTCTGGAAAGAGCAGTGATGAAATAGATATCCTCTATTTCTATCCTTACAGGCATTTGGTCAATGATAAAAGCATCTTCTTCTTGATCCCAATAATGGATCAACATCTCAAGAAATCTCGTGTTTGCCTTCATATTTGGCATTTTGAAAAATTTCAATAATTTGGATCCTCTTAAGGCATCTAACGCAATTGGATCATCCATCACTTCATTATCAATTGCACTATGTTCCCTTTCTCTCCATGTGATTGACATTCTACAAAACAAATGTTTTGGATCATTAAAAATCGTGTTTTAAATTTTAAAATTGCGCACATGCGGGTTTAATATATACACAATCGTGTGTACGACCATTCTATACATGAGTCTATCATGTCCAACCCGCATGCACACAAAGAATAATTTTTTTAACAATTTTTCTACGAATAAATTTTCGAAAAAAAACATTTCAAAAGAAATGAAATTTACCTAGAAATCATTTAGAAGATTACCTGGATAGCTGAAAGCTGAATGAACGGATGAATTGGATAGATTGAGGTTGCTCGAGTTTTTAGCTCTAGATCTCCTTCACTCACTTGTTCACAACAAAAATAAAAATTGTAAGTCAAAAGGTCTTTATATAGGTTGACATTAAAAATTACTTTTTCAAAAGTTCATTTTTTTCTTTTCAAAACTTTATGAGCTTTGTGACCTTTTTGGCTTGGAGTGTTGGGATGGGTCATTTTTTCAGGGCACTTTGGAGATTTTGAGAGACCGATTTGATTCCATGACCACAGACCCGTCATGGTAGGTATCGTATTTTCACTAACATATAGGTTAGGGGATATCATTTTCCATTGGAATTTGCATACTAGCCTCCATACTGCGATATCTTGGCCATAAGGCCGACCCCATCATGTCTTGGTTCTTAAACCATTTTCACTTTCCGACCTATAAAATCATGACATGATGGTAGAGCCAACCTTTACATGGGAATCTTAGTAAGATCCTTGCTAACATATTTTTCCCATGTTGCTATACTGTGTAGGCTTGGGAGTCCTCTTTAGTCTCGCCATGACTTCTGCATTGAAGCTTCATTTTCTTACTTCTTCGCTATTTTTCTGGCCTTATACCCTAGAGGCTCCTTTGTGTTGAGTTGTACCACTGCATTGCATGTTAACTATTTGCCTTTTGTTTTTTGGCCTTAAGCCGACTTCACTTGGACTCATGTATAAGCCACTTTTTGACCATGTCTTTCTGCAAAATCAACCTTAAAATCACTTAGCCTCTGCAACTTGACATCTTTTTCCCATGGAAAGAAAATTCCTTTGAATTTCATTGATCAGTTTCATCACCTTGCATTGAGCATAGGAATGTTCCCCTCCCAAGAACTAGTGCATCTGTATCTGGACACTCATTCTTTCCACTGTACCATAGGAATTCTTTTATTCTTTTTCAGGCTTTCTAAATATGAAAAAGACAAAAAAAAATTCCAAAAAGAGTAGGAACGAGACATTACTTCCATAACTGATGGCAGCTAGAGTCATTTGTGTCGCCCTTGAACAAAGCACTCAAAATTAAGTCTTTCCTCCATTGGGATGCGCTTTAGTTTGACTTAAGAGAGCCTTAAGCTTGTTACTGAGTTAGTACTCCTCCGGTTGGTTATATCTTTCAATCATATGGATAGTTTGTTTATGCCACTTGCATAACAAACTTATACAAAGTTATCATATGATTCCATATTGTCACATTTGACTTGTGCTTTTGTTCAAGGGAAGTAAACCTGAGTCTACCTTTTTGTGGTGTCTCTTGACTTATTTTCATTCAACCATCCTTGGTTGTCAAAGTCATGTTCATTATCACATTAGATATTTAGTCCTTTTCTCGTGTTGGTTTGAGAAGGTATCCAATGACTTCTTGTTGGCGGGTCTTTCTCTTATCAACTATGACAAATTGCTCTAATAGTAGACCTAGAGCTACACTAGTGCTATTTCCATCATTTATAGGTGACCTTGTGCTCAACATCGATCAATATCATGGGTCTTTGACTAAGTGGTTTCCCTTGTGTTCGATGTCATATTTCATTATCACACATTGGGATTTTTGATTTACCTTGGTTTCCATTTGACCCTATTGGTGGATTCCTTGCCTCTTTGTCAGCTTTCACTATTGGTTGGTTAAGAGGGTTTCTATTGTGCGCTAGCCACATATTGTGTATGCCGGAAATGTGCTTTGGTTTGGTTGCTACATCTTTCTTAGTCCGATTCCTTCCACATTATTGGCCTACGGGTTACACTGGCACAGGGTTGATGAAGGATGCCTTAATTCCTTCCTTTGAGCAAATCTTTCCCATCGACTTCAACTCATTGCGTTGGGAATAAGGTTTAGAGTCCATTTGGCAGTACCTTAGGGTTAGTTGTCATCAGTGGCAGACTTCTTTGCTATCAATAGTGGGAATACATAATTGTCTCCTGATTGATAGATTCTTCCAAGTGTTCGACTTCGGATCATTTATTCGCACTTGTTAGATTGTATTGGGTACCTTGTCTCTCATCATCATTATTGATGAGTAGTCTTGCGCTTGTTAACGGTATATATAAATGACCAGTAATCAAACGATTTATCACATGGTCAACTTCAGATCATTTATTCCCATTGTGTAGAAATGTACCACGACGGTCGGTGAAGACCTCAGGTTTGCATCAACATTTGTTGGATCACTTGCTAGTTCCTCCTGTTTCTGCTAATGACATCATCTACCTTATATATCGCAGTTCATCACAACAACATCCTATATGTTGGCAGCCGAGTTGCGTGTAGTACCATTTTTTCCACTATTTGACTTGGTACTTTTTGGATCATCTTTATGACTTCAGTGATCAAATTTCTACTTTAGCATCAATGATCAGTTCTTTATAGGTGATATTGTGACATGTACTTCTATGGATATGATCAAATGATCAATTATGTATTTTTAGTCTTTTTATACTTGTATACATCTTGGGTTTTCTTTTGTATTTGATATGTGGACATGCTTTATTATCTTTGAGCATGGGTATGCTCGCCTCAGACAACAACTTTCTTTTTGATCTCTTCCACTCACTTGGCAGGCTGAAATCTGGTGAACTCCTCTCAAGTCTGGGCATGATTCTTTCTATACATTTAATACATCTCGGCCACATGTACCCCTTATGACCTCATATATTAGGGCCTATTATAGCACCATTTACCACCCTTAGTAGATTTGATGCTCTATGATATGGCCTAGGACAACCCTTCCCCAATAGACTTGGTCCAAATCCTAAAAAACAATGTTTTAAATCCCATACATGATATTGCCCTGTATAAAGCACATGTACACTCAAGTCAATATATACCCAACATGCGTATATGTGTTAAAAAATTAAAAAATATATAGTCTCCCTTAATTCGGGGGGTTTACAGGTTTGAACTATTACCCACCTACTATAGCCATGGCCCAACTATTTCCCAACTAAAAAAACGAATTTGGAGTAGTATAAATACATCTCCATGGGAAGGCTTAAGGGAGGATAAAAGATTAGATATTGATATTATAGTTGATTACATCCCTGATCAAGTCTAATGATATCCCTGTGCCTTCTGCACTCCCAAGTCATAGGAAATTGTTGTTTTCTTCTTGAAATGTCCATCATCCCTTCATGACATCCTTGTGTATACTTATGGAGGAGGATTTCTGAGGCCTGGGCAAGACAGATCTAGAGGATTCGCTTAGAGCCGACGCACAATTTAGGTTTTAGTTTTTCTGTATTTTCTTTAGCTTACATTAATAAAGAGGTGTTGTCTTTTTCCTGATGATTATGGTCTTTATGCATTAATTTATGTCATGATTTTCTTATAAAAACTCACATTAATGCTTATTTTCTTACATGCTTATATGACCTAACACTTATATTATGAACATGCTTTCTATTACTACTATTGTATATTCTTTTCTTGAATGAGTTGCACGTTTTAAGGCATTGGAAGATGCAGAGGGTTTGGACCCAACGGGAACAACCTCAAACGTAAGACCTCCAGGTAATACCTCTTCTTCCTACTTCAGTAGTTTAAGTATTAGGAATGCTTGTTTGCGGGTCTCTTTATGCTGTATGCCTTCTACTCTATTGGGGTTCTCAACCCAAGACCCTAGGGTGATTCTACCCATAAAAGCAACTGAACACATCTACGCCATCTTTCAAGGGACTTCAATTCCCTTAACAGATCCACCTGTAACTAGAGACTATATAATATACCTATCAAGTACATGTTCATGAATCTAGCACATATTCAAATAATGTCAGACAATATTAAGGTCAAGAAGACTTCCTGTATCCAAATCACTCATTCATTTGGAATTAGGGTTTCCAAACATAGCCAAAGGAGTTCTTGCACAATTCCTTTCTTCTACCTTTCTACTTTGTTGGAATCAAGGCTTACTATGCGTTGTCACATCACCTAATTGTTAGTTATATAAACACATCAATTGTTACCTTGTTACGCTTAATACCAAGCATGTTCCCTGTAACTGCTCACAAATGTCAATCACATGTTCCAAATATCAAGACAATCATATCTATCAATTTGAAATCAACTTTTCCAAGAAATGATGTCATAACCCATAGTCAACCATAGTCATTAGACATAATGCTACAATTGTCAACTACATTCAAGCACATATCAATTATCTAAGAAAATATGTGTTAGTACAATAATCTTAAAACAATATCATTGGAACACCTACTCATATTATGAAATTCATCAAACATTCAATGGAATTACAAACATACCATGTTAAATATATCAACTAGACAATATAATAAACACCAAACACTCGAACACCAAATAGATGACAAAATCAAACAATCAAGCATCAAATATACGACATAAGCAAACATGTACCTTACTGTATCTTAGGGGATGCAATCTTGTCCAGAAAATCAATCTAGTTAACATGATATAACTTCTCAACACATCATCTTAAACATAAAGAGATCATGATATCCATAATAGTCACTAAAACTCATAAACAATTATCATTCATACATAATAATCACATTTGCATAGTCAGTCTAGATTAGTATGACATAATATCACAACATATTAACTCCTACCTCAATGTCGTAACCCTAACCATCTGCATAGGCCAATCCAATTTAGCATGATACATATGACGTCAAGATCTTAATGAAATAACCCTAATCATCAAGTTATTATCATATAACGACCATAATCTATATATCATGCTCATCAACAACATATAAATTAATCGTCAAGCTCACTGTAATTTAACAACAAGAAGTTAACCTATAACATACTTATTAACAACATATAATATAATCATCAGGTTACATAATATAAAACATCAATAGAAATGCATACAACTACAGGTTAATATCATTCTTGACTATCTGACACATGTGCATATAACTTCACCAATCAACTAACATCCATCTGAATGTAACCATAACATGAAAAGACATATAAAATCCTAAGGCATATAACAATCCTTGAATTACATACCTGCATGCCAAACATACAATATCGGTATGACGATCTGCCCTTACCCCAAAGTCCAATGTTGTAACCTCATTATGATGATTTGCATCTCTTGCTCTATCTCAGCCAATACATTAGCATCATAACAACCAATATCACCTTGATGACCTAGATTGCATACCATGACTTCACAAGTCATGTTTGACCTACTAATCATGCATAACTATAACCAAGACCATACATGCATGACAACTACATATAGACCTATAACACATGAGTACCAAACCATATTCACATCATTCTAGCTAGAGTCCAGTCATCAACGCATGACTATATCAACTACAAAAACCATGACCTCATGCATGAAAATAACAACCACATCACGTGCATTTGAAAACATGTGAACACTAACATGTATAACAAATGCATATACAACCATAAACTCATGACAACAACACCATCAGCCTTCACATGGTGACACCATTGCAACCATGACCGACACCATGCATATGCAACAAGCATATAGACCACAAGGATGATCAACACACATGAAACCGACATGAATGCATGACCAACCACAACCCATCCAGTCCAAGGGGTTAACCATGCTATGATAGCACTCTATATCCACCCTCCTCCCACATCTACCCAAGCAACCATCCAGCCAGGGTAAACCCATAAACTCCATGGATATCCAAGAAATGGCAAGGCTAGACAATCCACTATCAATCTAGGCAATCCTCCATGCCAATGACAAATCATAACCAAGAAACCACATGCATGTGCCATGCATGTCGAAACTAGTGAGGAGAACATACATGCAACTCCGTACCTACAAGAAAATATGATGTAGTTGTTGATCTTGATTCCTTCTTGCTCGAAAAATCCAAGTATACCACACCCACCAAGAGTGCTCCAATAAAACTCTAAGTCTGCAAATGTATGAGAGAGGAATAATGTTAGAGATCTCTAACACTGAATTGATAAAGTCTGATCCAAGAGCTTACAATGACTAAGGGTTTTCCAACTAATCCTCAGAAGCCTTTTTATTAATGAGGCATTTATTTTCTTCATTTTCCATTATTTTCCTTCAATTTACTCCTCACATGCAAGATGTGACCTTTCACATTCATTTTCTCCTAATTTACATTATTTTCATAAATAAATGTGCCAAAAATTCCATTTTGCCTTGCCAAAGCCTTAGCCATTTCCTTTGCCAATTTCCTAAGCCATAATAAACCGAATCAACAACCATTAGGATGTTTCCCCCACCATTCATCTTGGAATATGCGTCCCATCATCTGTGCTATTATATATTTTTACATGAGTTTTTAACCAGGGCTGTTACAGAACCCTCCCCCTTGGGGGAACATGGTCCTCGGTGTTCATTGACACCTATAACCAACAAGACTTCTAAAAAAACCATACTACCCATGGAACTTTATAACATAGCTCATTGCAGTATTTACAGTGACCAATGATGAAACATGAAAAACATACCATTTACTAGAGCTTTATAACATAACTCATTGTGATATTTACAATAACCACATATAGACATATGCATTTGCTTCAACTAGAAAATAACCATATTTTCTGTGGAGCTTTATAAACCATCTCAATAGAGTATTTACAATAATAGACACACATACATATATGCACATTTTCTCAACCAACAAATAAAAGGATATGATACCTGCATGCTCATCAAGGGAATTTAGAGGCTCACACCTCCATGCTCAAAGTAATACCAAAATTCACCTCCTACCCAACAAGTCCAAATTCCACTGCAAAATCAAATCTGCATCCAATTTCCAGTGCTACAATCCAACCGACTTGTCCTCTCAGTGAACGGTTACTGACTTATTGTTCCATGGAACACTCCCAGTGTGCATCTAATTCTATCTGGAAATGCTAATGACAAAAAAAACATATTCGTGACCTTCCCTTTTCTACTACAAAACCCCTCGGGAAATATAGTCACCCCTTCCATATAGTCACTCACCTCCCAAGTTTCACCGACACCCCCATCTCGGGTAGTCCATCCCTTGGAAAGGCTTCCTCACATCAGAAGATAAAAAAACCAAGGCATATCCCTTCCTTAAAACCATCATATCGGTCATAGCATGCTCATGGAAATCAATGGACACTATTGGGTAGTAATGTCTCACAATGGCTCTATTCCTGAAGTGCTTTACCAACATACTATGGCTTGTTCCAATTCCTTTTGTTGTTGCTAATTCTTGTAGTCGATTTTGGCCACTTAAATGGGGATGTTCATCGATTCATGTCCCAAGCAGAAATTTTCTATTAGATTCAAATAAATGAAATAACCTCACATCATACCTCATTGGTAGCTCATTAATAAGATACATTTGCAATTCTATTCACTTCCTCTCACAACAACTCAAACTAACATCTTAACCAAATCATCATGTATAACATATCACATCAAGTTAGCTCAAAACACAATCATCATAGATCAAAATCATAAATCACACATAACCATCACAAACCAGAATCATAGATCACATGTAATCATCATAGACTAGAATCATAAATCACATGTATAATCAAACTGAATAAAATACTGATACATATCCTTTAATCAATCCTTGGCTTCCACCTTTGTCCTTATTTTGACGCACTCTAGATTGGTTGCCGCACCTGAAAAACACCCAATGCCTTCTCCTCAACCTTGTACACACACATACAATGTACATCACACTCATACCACCACACACGACATACAACACCATGCAATACATGCATTTACACCTAGTGTACAACACAAGACAATACGTAATCGTACGTCCAGTGTACGAAACAACACAACACGTATACATACAAAACGTACATCACAAGACATACATCTGCACATAATGTGTGACACCTCAAAATTCATACACATACACTTGATATACAACACAACTCATACATCTATACCTGATGTACAATGCCATACAATACATGTACCTACACCTAGTGTACAACACAACAAAATACATGTACTACACAAAGTACAACACAAGGAATACACATGTCATGACACCACGACTATACAATGCACATACATAGTACCACATGCCAGCAACACATCATGTATGACATGCACATTTTACCACACGTACACCACGACTACACAATGCACATACATAGTACCGCATGCAAGCAACACATCATGTACAACATGCACATAATACCACATGTATACTAGTACCATATCTACGACATGTACACAGTACCACCTGTACATTGCACTGCTTGCATAACGTGTGCATAACATCACATGTACACAACACCAACTGCAAAACGTGTACACAATGTAGAGCCTTGAACCTGTACCTTCCCATACACCTCTCAGCCTCCTTTTCCCACTCATTTCATCCACCAAGTTGATTAAATCATTGTATTTTAGGACTTTTTACATGGTTTTCTAACTACGCTAATGACTGTTGTTTGGTTTAGAATTTTGGTTCAGAGTGCTGCGTTTCCGTAGCCAACACAGGTTTCGGCAGCTGATCCAAGTTTCTGCAGCCAGCACAGGATTCCGCAGCTATTTTATTAAATGATATGTTACAGGTGTCCTCCGAGAAGATGAGTCACATGGGCAAGTTCCAGGAGTCAAGGACATGGGACGTGTCCCTCCAGATCACCCAGAACAACCATAAAAGCCCGCGGTCAACGAGGAGGCAAATACCGGTCAACAGAAGTGTTCAGCGGTGGCACGGCTCTGCGTTGCTCTGTTTTTGGGCACGTGAAGCTAGGTGGCATCATCCTCAGCCACAGAGACAATCTAGAAGCACGAATCCAACAACCATACTCTCCAGATTGAATGAACACGATGACAGTTACCTAGATCCGGGGATGCAGAGGATTCACGTGTTTTTAAACAGCTGGTTGAATAGCATAGATCTCGTTAAAGTAGTTTTCTTTCTCCTTATAAATAAAGCGTCCTTGAACGCTGTAGAGTTAATCGTTTTTTGTAATCGTTTTGTATGTAATTTTGAGCTCCCCACTGTACTTTACATTTGATGTTCAATACATGAGAAGACTGTTTTGCATTTAAGCGTATAACTGCTCCTTGAACCAGCTGAAGTAGGCAGAGGGCCCCTGTTTCTTGAAGCTCTGTACAGTAACCTTTAATTTCCTGCATTTCTTTTTCTTGTTTCATGTATATTAGCTGTACAGATGTCTTTTAAATTGCTGCGTTTTTATTTCTTTTCAACATGTATATTAGCTGTACATAAACTTTGATTTCTGTTGATTTACATTTTTGCACTTTTATGTTCATGACTGATCAGTGTGTTATGTAGGTTTCTTAGCCAAGCCCGGGACAGTTTTCCTTCTTTTCTTTTCATAACTAGTGGCATGCGTGATCATCTTGTCTATGTTGCTGACCTTCATTGTTTTGCAGTTTTGATTTTCCTTACTGTCATTTCTTTAACTTGCATATTTACTTTCTGCTCTTAGATATCAAGTTGTTCATCTATTGATGGTTCCTTTTCCATAATCAAATAAATTTATTGGGAGCCAAAATATCACTTAGTATAGCTTGATTTAGTTTGCTTTATAACTCACATTACTTGACTTATTCATAACTGTTTCTTACATGATAAATTCAGCTAAAAGGCAAAAGGTTAAGAGGAAGTTAAAGTATTGTGACTAGTCTCTTTTATGTAGTTTCACCTAGATTTCACATTGCTTAACATTTCATGATATCTTTTCATAGAGAAGATTAAGTTGAAGAGTTGACATAGTGTGAGATAGTTGTTCTTACTTTTAGTTGGATTTAATATAGATTTCATTTTCATTTTCATTCAGCAGCAGAGATACTGGGCCGATGTCATTAGTCCTTTATTTGATGTCTTTATTTTCCTTTAAGAGTTGATTTTATTGCAGTTGTTGTTCAAAGCTTTCTTGTAGAATACTTTTTAAGTTTTGAGAAATCACTTAGAGATCACCACAACCATCCACATTTCACTTGCTTTATTACATTTCCATCACATCACAGTAGGAAAGATACATTCCAAAACAAACTTAAAAAAAGATAAAAACGACAAAAGACTAAGAAAACGGTTACCTAAGTACATATAGTACACCTCACTTCATCAGCTTACGAGCCCCGGGTTGACATTTAAAAGTTGCAATTTAGACATCACTAAATTGACCAAACATTTTGGCGCCGTTGCCGGGGAAGTGAAATTAGGTAGCCAATTTCTAAAAAAAAAAAAATTAAGAAAATTTCAAGGAAGGAAAATTGATAACCTCTCAAAGTATGCTCTCCTCTTGCACCTAGAGTGATCTGGAGGATCAGAAAAGAGAAAGTTATTGGTTTAATAGTTTCTTGAGTATGCTCTCTTCTTGCACCTAGAGTGACTTGGAAGATCAGAAAGAGAATTATTAGCCCGACTTGAAGAAAAATAAAAAAAATGACATGCATAGAGCAAGAGATTCTAGGGGAAGGTTTTTAGCTAGAGCCAAGAGTTCGATTTTTACAAGTCCATCTACTTCAAGGAATAGACAAGAGACACCTCCATCATCTCCAACTTACACTCCTAGCCCTAGGATTCTTGGAATTCAAGAGGCAGGAGTCGACTCTCCCACACCTTCCATCGAATTTGAATTAGAAAGAGATCCTTTCCTTCCTTCTACAGAAAGACAAATTGTAATTGAAGAAGTAGAATCATCTAAAGAAGAAGAGGGAGAAATTCCTTCTCGTTCACCCTTTGTAGAAGAACCAGAAGACTCTGAAGTCTCTAGGGAAACTACTATGACAGAGGAAGGAGCAACTGGATTTGGGAGAGGTAGAGGTAGAGGAGGAGGAGGAGGAAACAATGGAGGAGGTAGAGGTAACATTGGGGGAAATAGGGATGGAGATAACTCATTTGGATTTCCTATAGTCGATGAGGACTCCCGAGCCACCATGAAAAACATCTCACCATCTGTCCTCCCAAACTTCCATGGGTTAAGGAATGAGGACCCTGAAACATTTCTATTTGAGTTTGAAGTCATGTGTCGAACTTATGATTATCTGGAAGACTCTCAAAAACTCAAACTGTTTCCTTCAACATTGAAAGGACCAGCCTTGAAATGGTTCATGGGATTACTCACTCAATCCATTAGGTCTTGGAATGATATGAAACAAACATTTTTGGATAGGTAACTGGACTATTGTATGCCCACCAATCACAAGGATGAGGTATTCAAAATGGTGCAAAGAGAAGATGAAAACTTGGAGGATTTACTTGAAAGATTTCAATACAACCTGAAAAGAGCAAAAATGAGTAACTTAGATGAGGAGACCTTGAAAGCCCTTCTATTAAAAGCCATTAGAGATGAATGGATAGATATTTTGAACATGATGGGGAAGGGAGATATATCTCAACTTTCACTCAATGATATAGCAGAGCTATGTGTCCATCTCTCAAGAGGGAAATCTAAAACTCAAAAAGGGCCTAGAGATCCTTCTCTCATCAGAGCAAACAAATCTGCAACTGGATCAGTAAGTAGGGCTGAGATTGGCAACATGCTTGATGAATTCAAAACTGACATCTTAGGGAGTCTTAGTGAACAACTAGACACCCTTAAGATTCACAATAAACAGAAAGCAGAAGCTGAGGATTTTTCCATCTTTTGCCCAAAATGTAGGAAGAAACATGCTCTAAGGGAATGTCCCTTGGATGCAAAAGTTGTAGAAACATGTGTAATTTGTTCAGAGAATCATGAGACCAAGGATTGTCCTTCAATTCCTGGGCTCAAAGCTGTCTTTCAAGAAGATCCAAATACAATCGAATCTCTCTGTTTTGTTGCAAGGAGACCTTGGCAGGGGCAACAAAATCAAGGGTTTAGCAACTCTATGAATTTTCAACCCCCACCAAATTGGAATCCTTGGCAACAACCTTGGTCCCAACCTCAAAATCCTTTTCAATCATGGGTACAAGGTATGCAAAATCCTTATGGGAGATTTGCTCAATTTTACCAATATCCTCCATCTTTTCAAAACCAACAAGCTCCACAACTTCCAAATCAAAATCCACAACTATCATTGCCATTTCCACAACAACAACAACAACAACCTTCTCAACAGAATCCAAATTCTCAACTCTTGCTTCCATTCCAACAGAAGTCAAATCAACTTCCTTCTCAGCCATTTCCAAACCCCAATAATAAAAACCCTCAAAATGCTTACATGATGGAAGGTCAACAATTTCCTACCTATATGATTGTTCCTCTCAATGAAGTACAACTCAGATCAGGTAGAGTCCTAGATAAACCTTCTATAAATGCTCAAAAGCAAAGCATTTTTGAGGAAGAGTCTCTTGAAGCCTATAAGGGTTCTGAAGCATCTCTTCAAAACCCAAACACTCAAAAAGAAAAAGAAAAAGAAAAAGAATTAACCCCCACAACTCCCATAGTTGAGCAACCTGCATCTTTATCCACACCTCCTTTTCCTGAAAGATTACAAATTGACAAAGGAGTGGAAAAACAAATTTGGTTGCCTGACTATAATTTTCTAGATGAATTGAAGAATGTCTGTATCAAGATTCCCTTGTTACAAGCCATTAAAGAGATTCCTATTCTAGCAAAAACAATAAAGGAGTTGAGCCTTAAAAGACCAGGAAGGAAACCAAGAGATACCAGAAGAATCCACCTGGTAGGGAAAATTGCAGATATCATGATGGGAAAAATTACTATGCAGAAATATGTAGATCCCGGTAGTCCAATTGTCAAAACACATATCAATGGGGTAGAAATACCAAATACTTTGATTGATTTAGGGGCTGCTATCAACATCATGAGTAGACAGACTATGGAACAGCTAAAACTTCCTAACCTTCTCTTTACACCTACTTTATTGCAACTTGCAGATCGATCAATAATTAAACCAGATGGTGTATTAGAAGACATTCCAGTCTCCTTAGACTCTTGGGAATATCCATTGGATTTCATGACTTTAACTCCCAAGAGTAATCTAGGAGGACATCCTCTTATTTTAGGAAGACCTTGGCTAGCCACAACTGATGCTTTCATAAGTTGTAGGTCTGGGGATATGTATATTTCTGATGGTAATTCGACAAAGAAGTTCAATCTGTATCCTCCAGCAAAAGCAATTACAGAAATAGGAGATAATGAGTGGGTTGATGATGAAGATACTATACAACCTGTCTTTACCATTTCTGAGATCAGTGAAGATAGTCAAATTCTGAACACATTAGAAAACTTTGAACCATCTTTAGAATATGACCACACACAATTTCAGTTAGATTCTGACATTGAGTGTCTATCATCTAGACAAATGTCTCTTTTCTCTATGGAAGAATTTGGTAGTTCTGCCATTGAGATTTTTCCAGGAAAAACATTGAATATCAACAAAAACTTGGAAAAATCACAACAGGAAGAGCTAACCAAAGTCTTGCAAAAACATTCTACTGCATTCGCATGGGAGTATACCGATATGAAAGGTATTGACCCGAAGACTTGCATTCATCACATCTACATTGAGGAAAATAGTAGGCCAATCAGACAACCTCAAAGAAGGATGAATCCAAACCTTAGGGAGATAGTGAAAGAAGAGCTCCAAAAGTTACTTAATGTAAACTTCATTTATCCAATTTCAGATAGCCGATGGGTTTCTCCTTTGGTTATAGTACCTAAAAAGAATGGTAAATGGAGGGTTTGCATTGATTACAGGGAATTAAACAAAGCAACTTTGAAGGATCACTTTCCTTTACCCTTTATTGATTAGGTATTAGATACTTTAGCAGGCAAAACATATTTCTCATTTTTGGATGGTTTTAGTGGTTACAATCAAATTCAGGTAGCACCTGAAGATCAGGACAAAACCACATTTACTTGTCCATGGGGAACTTTTGCTTACCGAGTACTTCCTTTTGGATTATGTAATGCACCCGCAACATTTCAAAGGGTAGTACTAGGAATCTTTTCTGATCTAATTCATGATTGTGTAGAGGTCTATATGGATGATTTTACAATTTATGGTAATTCATTTGAAGAGGCATTAGAAAATCTGGAAAAAGTCCTTATAAGATGTAAAGAAACAAATCTTTCATTAAGTCATGAAAAATGTTTTATGATGTTTACTGAAGGGATTGTTTTAGGACATCATATTTCAGGAGATGGAATTAAAGTTGATAGATCAAAAGTTAAAGTCATCTCCAAGTTACCTATTCCAAATTGTCAAAAAGATGTTAGAAGTTTTCTTGTATTTACTGGATATTATAGAAGATTTATTGAAAACTTCACCAAGATAGCATCTCCGCTCTTCAAATTACTTACAAAATACTGTGAATTCAATTGGGATCCTGACTGTCAATCTGCATTTGAAACTTTGAAGACAAGAATATCTGAAGCACCCATTTTGAGAGGGCCAAATTGGAAACTTCCTTTCCATATTTCTACAGATGCTTCAGATACAGCTCTAAGAGCTGTGTTGGGTCAAAAGGATTTAGTTCCTTATGCCATTTATTACACCAGTAAAAATTTGACTCCTACTGAGTTAAATTATACTGTGACTGAAAAAGAGTTCTTAGCCGTTGTTCATGCAATCAACAAGTTTAGACACTATATAACTGGCTATGAAACTTTTGTCCATACTGATCATTCTGCAATTAGATATCTCATGAACAAACCTGTTACTAATGGCAGAGTTACAAGATGGCTTTTACTTTTACAAGAATTCAATATTACTGTGTTAGATAGACCAGGGAAACAAAATACAGTAGCTGATTTCTTGTCTAGAATCCAAAATACTAACGAAGATTCTCCTGTAGAGGATAAGTTTCCAGATGAATATTTGTTTGTAGTAACTACTAAAACTCCTTGGTATGCAGATATTGCTAACTATTTGGTTACAGGGAAGCTACCTCCACACTTATTTCCTAATGAGAAAAGGAAAATTATTCAGGAGAGCTCAAATTATTCATGGATTTCTAATGAATTGTTCAAAACAGGGCTAGATTGTGTGATCAGAAGATGTGTTCGGGAAGATGAAATGCCTGACATCCTTAAGGCATGTCATGATGAACCGTGTGGTGGACACTTTGCTGACAAGAGGACGGCCTATAAAATCCTTTCTTTAGGATATTATTTGCCTTCTCTCTTCAAAGATGCAAAACAATATGTTAGAAGGTGTGATAGCTGCCAAAGAGTTGGGAGACCAACTCTTTCAAATGAAATGCCATTACAGCCACAGGTACTCATCGAACCCTTTGAAAAATGGGCTTTAGATTTCATTGGACCTATTAATCCACCATCTAGACAAAAGAAGTATATATTGGTTTGCACTGATTATGTTACTAAATGGGTAGAAGCCAAGGCATTGCCTTCTGCCACTGAAAATTCAGTTGTTCAATTTATTTTTGAGGATATTTTTACTCGTTTTGGTGTCCCAAGAGAAATTGTGACAGATCAGGGAAGTCAATTTACATCTAACTTGATGGAAAAGCTGATGGAAGAATACAAAGTCAAGCATAGAAAATCTACTCCATACCATCCGCAAGCAAATGGTCAAGTGGAATCCACAAACAAAGTTCTTGAGAGCATCATCACCAAAACTGTTCATCTCCACAGAAGAGATTGGGCAGAAAGGCTTCCTGAAGCCTTATGGGCCTATAGAACTACATGGAGGAACACAACAGGACATTCTCCCTATGAACTTGTTTATGGGAAAGAAGTCCTGCTCCCCATTGAGTTTCAAGTCAAGACCTTCAAGATGGCAGTTCAGTTGGGGATGAATCTATCAGAAGCCCAAAAGCACAGAATGGAGCAGCTGAATGAGCTAGATGAAATAAGACAAGATGCAATTTTAAGGACTGATCTAGTTCAGCACCAAAGAACTAAGTGGCATGACAGATATATCAAGGAGAAAAAGTTTCAAAAGGGAGATTGGGCGTTACTGTTTGATTCCAAATTTAAAGACTTCAAAGGGAAATTTCAGACTCATTGGCTTGGACCATATGAGATTGATGAAGTCTTTAGCAATGGAGCAGTTCGAGTCAAGACTATTGATGAGTTTCAAACTCCTCTCATTGTGAATGGCCACCGATTGAAAATTTATCATAAGCCACTCTCAAAAGAGGACTTTGTCAAAATGTTTCAAGAAAATTCTGCAATGAGGCTGGTGGGGAAGAGTCCTTCTCCTCCATCAGCCTAGTCTTTGTTTCTTTCAGTTAAAAAAAAAAAAAAAAAAAAAAAAAAAAAAATCTTTTGTATAAGCCTGAAAACCAATCATAGATTGGCAGTCTTATACAGAAAATGTAGAGTGAAAATCAGGGGTACCTGACACTCTATATTTTCCAAAAAAAAATCTCTCTTTCTTTCCATCTTCACCTCACTTGTCATTCCACTTCATCTCCATCTCATTTTCATCTCCATTCCACTTCACTCCATTTCATTTTCATCTCCATTCCACTTCACTCCATTTCATTTCCATCTCATTCCACTCATTTCATTTCAATCCCTCAATAAAAGTCCCCTTCAGGACTATTTTCATTCAGTTAGTTCTTTTTCTAACTATCTTTGTGCAGTTAAAGGGGTGTTGTCTTAGTTTCCGCAGCTGGAAACCGTTTCCGCAGCTAGCACCAGTTTCCGCAGCCAGAAACGATTTCCGCAGCCAGCATCACTCTGTCTCTACAGCCAGCAGCACTCTGTTTTCAAAAAAAAAATCACAGTCAAAGGTTAGTGTCATCAATACCAAAGGCAGCAAAGATATGAGGCATCTGCAAGATCAAAGAGAAATAATGGGTCAGAAGCCTTAATCAACAAATGGCAAACTTCCAAAGGTATGATCAAAATCTCTACCAAATAAAAATTTAATGTCATTGTATGCATAGTTATTAGATCATGGAAATTCCACTAAATACAATGATTTGATATGGCAAGATCCATATCACTCCTCTTCCACGATGATAATCCATCCACCTCATTCCTTTCTAACGGTCCCATAATCACTATTAATTCAAACTCGAAATGGGGCTGCTCTTTCATTTATTGGCTGTACGTGGAAGAAGTGACCTACTGTACTACGGCTCTCCTCCACCATAATTTCCGCAGCCAACGTTGAGACGTGGCGTAAGTCATCCGATCCCAAAAGGACTCAGCCGTTATTCTGCCATTATCACTCCACTCCCGCATGCATTGAACTCGTTTCCGTTATTTATCCTTTACTCCCTCGTACTCATACTATTTCCTACTCTCCATTTCCGCTGCAACCTCCATAGCTTTGCTCTAAACCCTGATTATAGTCACTGCATACGCTTTGCATTTCGATTACGGCCACTCCACTTACCTTAAGAATCCCGTAATCAGCTCGTTTTTCCCTTGAACGTCCACACACAGTAAAATTTTCAGCTGGGGTTGAAAGCCGAGAATGGGAAAGTTACTCAAAGCTGAACCTGAGGGCCCAAAATACCTGGAGGGGTATCCGCAGACGAAGGAGTCATTGAAGAAAGCAAAGTGGCTGAAATTTATTCAAAAGTTCAGAGGTTATAATAAGGAAGTCACTAAAACCTTTGCTCGGTCCTTTAATGGACACGTAGTGGAGGTAGGGGACTTGAAATTTACAATAACAGAGGCCACAATAGCAGCAGCAACCAGTTTACCACAAGAGGGAGACAGATGGTTTAAAAACAGAGGTCTGGATGATCAAGGATGGAAAGTCATGCTCAAAAACCCAGGTATGGATACTTCTATATTTATTAAAGGAATTCCTGTGCATGTAATCAAAGAAGAATGGTCTACGTTGTTATTACTTGTTTAGAAGTTTATTACATGCGAGGGTCGTTTTGGCACCATGTACATGTTTCATGCAAGGATTATGATGAATTTTATGGAAGGCCATGCCCTTAATTTACCTTACTTTCTGTTAGCAAGCCTGAAGAAAATGAGCTCTATTGTTCAGAAACATGTAGGCCATATTGAATCCCACCTTTACCATCACGGGCTCATCAGAATTCTCATTGAAGATCAATTGAAAAATAATAACGATACTTGGGAAAAGTTTTTGATCAAAAATCACTTCCAAGAAGTGACTGAAGCCTCTGCCAGCAGTTCCCCAAAAATCCCAAAAAGAAGTAGGAGGAAAGAAAGAAATGTTACAGCCCAGGACCTTCCTACAGTAGACACTCAGGAAACTGTTCAGGAGGAAGAAGAGGAGGGAGCTAGAAACAAAAAGCAGAAAAAGGAGACATATCCATCCCTTGAACCATCTATAGAAGAAGAGTCTCAAACTCTGGCCGATAGATTAGCACATCTTCATGCTGTTGCCATCAAAAAGAGAAAACAAAAAGAAAAACAGAGTGCCCAGAAAGAGAGCACTAGTCCATACCTGAGAAGGAGCACTAGGCTAAAAGGGAAGGGGAATAAAACCAAAGAAAAACAGTCTCATTTTATTGATTTGGATAAAGAGACACTTGAGAAATCTCCAACTCAGCCAATCATTGAGCCAAGTCCTCCACGTGAGGAAAGCCCTTTTCAGCAGGAAAGAGAAAACAATCCTCCTTCACCAGAATTTGAGTTCAGGCTGAGAAAAACACCTGAGGTAGATTCCAACCAGCAAGAAGCATATAACTACCTAGAGTCCTTGGAACAATCAGCTGCAGGACCAAGCACCACCTTGCCACTTGATGCACAAGTACAGTCTTTAAAACAGGAAGTGTTTGAGTTGGAAGTCCTAAATAGGCATATTAAACAAGAAAATGAAGCATTAAAAGAGCAAAGTAAAGTGGACAAGATTGTCCATGACAATACCATGCTTCACTTAGGACTGTGGCAGAAGAAGAATAGAAAGTTGAAGAAAAAGTGTAAGAAGTTGAGCAGGGCATTGATTAATTTGAAGTTCAGGTGTCTAGTCAAGAAACCAAGGACCATTTTGGCATCAAGGAGAAAGAGAAGAAGGTTGGATGTTCTTGCAGAAGCATCAGAGCACATGGATTGAGAAAAAGAACTAAGTTTTGGTTGCATGAGGACATGCAACACCTTCACAGTGGGGGTATGTAGAGCCTTGAACCTGTACCTTCCCATACACCTCTCAGCCTCCTTTTCCCACTTATTTCATCCACCAAGTTGATTAAATCATTGTATTTTAGGACTTTTTACATGGTTTTCTAACTACGCTGATGACTGTTGTTTGGTTTAGAATTTTGGTTCAGAGTGCTGCGTTTCCGCAGCCAACACAGGTTTCGGCAGCTGATCCAAGTTTCTGCAGCCAGCACAGGATTCCACAGCTGTTTTATTAAATGATATGTTACAGGTGTCCTCCGAGAAGATGAGCCACATGGGCAAGTTCCAGGAGTCAAGGACATGGGACGTGTCCCTCCAGATCACCCAGAACAACCATAAAAGCCCGCGGTCAACGAGGAGGCAAATATCGGTCAACAGAAGTGTTCAGTGGTGGCACGGCTCTGCGTTGCTCTATTTTTGGGCACGTGAAGCTAGGTGGCATCATCCTCAGCCACGGAGACAATCTAGAAGCACGAATCCAACAGCCATACTCTCCAGATTGAATGAACACGATGACAGTTACCCAGATCCGGGGACGCAGAGGATTCACGTGTTTTTAAATAGCTGGTTGAATAGCATAGATCTCGTTAAAGTAGTTTTCTTTCTCCTTATAAATAAAGCGTCCTTGAACGTTGTAGAGTTAATCGTTTTTTGTAATCGTTTTGTATGTAATTTTGAGCTCCCCACTGTACTTTACATTTGATGTTCAATACATGAGAAGACTGTTTTGCATTTAAGCGTATAACTGCTCCTTGAACCGGCTGAAGTAGGCAGAGGGCCCCTGTTTCCTGAAGCTCTGTACAGTAACCTTTAATTTCCTACATTTCTTTTTCTTGTTTCATGTATATTAGCTGTACAGATGTCTTTTAAATTGCTGTGTTTTTATTTCTTTTCAACATGTATATTAGCTGTACATAAACTTTGATTTCTGTTGATTTACATTTTTGCACTTTTATGTTCATGACTGATCAGTGTGTTATGCAGGTTTCTTAGCCAAGCCCGGGACAGTTTTCCTTCTTTTCTTTTCATAACTAGTGGCATGAGTGATCATCTTGTCTATGTTGCTGACCTTCATTGTTTTGCAGTTTTGATTTTCCTTACTGTCATTTCTTTAACTTGCATATTTACTTTCTGCTCTTAGATATCAAGTTATTCATCTATTGATGGTTCCTTTTCCATAATCAAATAAATTTATTGGGAGCCAAAATATCACTTAGTATAGCTTGATTTAGTTTTCTTTAGAACTCACATTACTTGACTTATTCATAACTGTTTCTTACATGATAAATTCAGCTAAAAGGCAAAAGGTTAAGAGGAAGTTAAAGTATTGTGACTAGTCTCTTTTATGTAGTTTCACTTAGATTTCACATTGCTTAACATTTCATGATATCTTTTCATAGAGAAGATTAAGTTGAAGAGTTGACATAGTGTGAGATAGTTGTTCTTACTTTTAGTTGGATTTAATATAGATTTCATTTTCATTTTCATTCAGCAGCAGAGATACTGGGCCGATGTCATTAGTCCTTTATTTGATGTCTTTATTTTCCTTTAAGAGTTGATTTTATTGCAGTTGTTGTTCAAAGCTTTCTTGTAGAATACTTTTTAAGTTTTGAGAAATCACTTAGAGATCACCACAATCATCCACATTTCACTTGCTTTATTACATTTCCATCACATCACAGTAGGAAAGATACATTCCAAAACAAACTTAAAAAAAGCTAAAAATGACAAAAGATTAAGAAAACGGTTACCTAAGTACATATAGTACACCTCACTTCATCAGCTTACGAGCCCCGGGTTGACATTTAAAAGTTGCAATTTAGACATCACTAAATTGACCAAACACACAATAACACATGTGCACAATACCACATACACGACACTACATGTACACAATGCCACATGCATGACATGTACACAACACTACCTACACACATCGCCACTTGTACAACATGTACAAAACACTACATGCACACAAAACCACTTGTACAATCATGCACACAACACCAGATGTACCTAGCATCACTTGTAAAACATGTGCACAACACCATAGGTACATAACACTGCATATCCAACATGTACATAGCATCATCTATTCCGATCATTGGATATGAAATATTCACACAACACTATGTGTACCATCTTGTACATAACGTTGCATAAACAACATGTACACACACTATATATACAAAATATCGCATGTGCACACATCACAGATGCAACATGTACAACGTATAAAACATATTCACAGTAGTAGTACCACACATCCAAAACCACATTGTCTCTACCAGGCAACATTGCTTGTAGTGTCTCTCCACCATCCATGCTTATCCTAGCATGCCATGGACCACACTGCTTTCATTCCATTGATGCATCCCTCGGTATAACCTGTCCATAACATAGACATAACATAATCACATAATATCAACTCATAACACATGATACTGACCTCAAACATCTATCAGGCTACTATTCCCACTTGATTCCTCATGAATCTGGAATCTCTTCATGCAATTCATTTGCATAAGCAATTATTCCTCCACAAGTGTGATCCCTGATGACTTTGTCAAATAGTGACATAGATACATGGGTACATACATACATATAAACATCAACATAAAATAATAATGATCTAGTAAGGCAACGACATACATACATACATATGTACATATATAGGCATCAACATAATCATGATCACAACGTAATTACTAGATATCATAAGGTCAAGATTAAGAAAACTCCCTTTGCCCATGCACATGATGCACAACATTGAGAACAATCGTTTCCAACATAGCCAAGGCATATTATGTCTCAGATCCATTCACTTAGCCTTTCCTATTACCTTTCTCATGACTATACTTCTATTGTCCATTTACACCAATGGAACGAACCAATCAAACTGGATTTCATAGTCTTACCTTCTGCTACAAATACTTATGCACAGAGCTTCATTTGAATCTTTAATTTACCTTTCAAATGGCTCACATCTCTCCCCGAGCTCCTTAAATTTCCTCTTTCCCAAACAATTCCCAAGACTAAAAAAAAGGCAATACCAAGAAACAAGCAAGAAGAAAACCATGAAAACCAATAACAACACTACACTGCAATAAATTGGCATGATCATGCACTAGACATAACAAAGCCGCAAATCAAGCACAAGAAAATCACAAAATACCAAAAGAACAAGACTAAAAATAGACACCATGACTCAATCCCCATGGTTCCTAGTGCTTCCAAATGAAAGCTTAGCCAAAGCCTTCTTCAAGATTTCATGGCAACCCTTGTTTCCATGCAACTCCCTACACCATACTACCATAAACACATAACTGTCACTACATAATTAAACATAACAATACACCAGTTACCTTACTTTGTTGTGCCAATCCTTTTTCTTGTAACTGAACACATCCACGCCATTTTTCAAGGGACTCCAATTCCCTTGATAGATCCACATGTAACTAGAGACTAGATAATATACATGAAAAGTACATGTTCATGAATCTATCACATATCCACATAATGTCAGACAATATTAAGACTAAGGAGACTTCCTGTATGTAAGGCACTCATTCATTTGGAATTAGGGTTTCCAAACATAGATAAAGGAGTTCTTGCCCAATTTCTTTATTCTACCATTTTACTTTGTTTGGATTGAGGCTTACTATGTGGTGTCATATCACCCAATTGTTAGTTATATAAACACATGAATTGTTACCTTGTTACTCTTAATACCAAGCATGTTCCTTGCAACTGCTCACACATGTCAACCACATGTTCCAAATATGAAGACAATCATATCTATCAATTTGAAATCAAATTTTATAGACAATGATGTCCTAATCAATTTGGACGCGATGATTTTCGGTCCATGGCCCAACCTAACATAGGGTCCAAAACCAAAATTTTCCAGGGCACTGCCCTGGACCCCATAATGTGGGGTTACAGGTACACCTCAAACCCCTATGACCCCCCCCACCCTCTACACAATCGACACAACGAAGGGGGGCTCCGCCCCCCTTCTAACCCCCCAGTTAACTACGTGGGCTAGTCGTGGAAAGAATATAACACAACCCAACATTCTCCCACTTATTGTTTTCTTTCCACAGGGGGCCACAAGAGAGCTTAGTCATTTTTCCAGCCCTAAAATGCCCATTGTCTCTCTACACCAAGAGAACTTCTTAGAGCTCACAGATTGTGTCAATGCATCTGCAGTATTCTTCAAAGTGTCAACCTTTACTAGCAACACCTTTTTGTCTTCTATCATATCCCTCACAAAGTGATACTAAACATCAATGTGCTTTGTCTTTGAATGATATGTGGGGTTATTTGCCAAGAAAATTGCACTTTGGCTATCACAGCCTATCCTTATAGCTCCCTTTACTAACCCTATACTTGAACACAATCTCTGCAACCAAACTGCTTCCTTGCTTGCATGAGTGGCTGCCATGTATTCTGCCTCCATAGTTAATAGTGCCACTACAAATTGTTTCTTACTCATCCAACTGATTGCACCTCCAAATAGTTTAAACACATACCCACTTGTAGATCTTCTCTGATCTAGATCTCTAGCCTTGTCTACATGAAAAAAGCCATGAATATCCAACATTCTATCCAATCTTGATCTTCCTTGGTAGCACAAACCATAATCACTATTGCCACGCAAATACCTGAAAACCTGCTTCACTGTTGTCCAGTGCTCCTTCCCTAGGTTTGACATAAACTTGCTCAATACTCCCACTGCATGTGCAATGTTTGGTCTAGTACAGATCATTGCATACATCAAGCTACCGACTACACTTGCATATGGAACACGGGACATGTCCTCTTCCTCTTCTTGTGTCTTGGGACACTGTTCAACGGATAACCTCACACCTACAAGAATAGCAACCTTCACCAGTTTACTATCCTGCATATTAAACCTCTGCAGTATTGTCTCGACATACTTCCTTTGGTTTAACCAGAGCTTCCTCTTTGTCCGATCTCTTTTAATTTCCATGCCCAAAATATATTTTGCAGCACCAAGATCTTTCATGTCAAATTTGGAGGACAATTGGGTCTTCAAATCCTCGATAATTTCTTTGTCATTTCCAACCAGCAACATATCATCCACATACAAGACCAGATAAATAACACAGTCACCAATTAATTTAAAATACACACAATGAACTGCTTTGCTTCTGGTGAATCCAAGTCCCCATATAAATGTATCAAATTTCTGATACCACATCCTTGGTGACTATTTTAACCCATACAAAGACTTCTTTAACTTGCATACGAGTTCTTTCTTACCCTTTGTTTGGTCAATTTAGAGTGTCTTAAATTGCTATATTAATTGTCAATCCGGGAGTCGTAAACTGCTGAAGTGAGGCGCACTATATATGCAAGATAATCGATTTCTTACTTTTTGTCGTTTTTGGTTTTTAGTTTGTTTTTGGGTTTATCTTCGTTGATTCCCTATTATGAGATAGCAATCCTAAAAGTCAAGTATGGATAAAAATGTTCAAGGCAATGATGTCCTTTAAAATGATTTCCAAAACTTCAAACTTGCAAAAAGGTTTTAAAACATGCAATGATGAAATTAATTCCTGAAAGAGAATGAAAATATGCCACTATTCCAATTAAACAAACAATGAACTATTGATCATGAAACCCAGTATCCTTGCTGTTGTATAAATATAAAAGAAACTGAACTCAAAGAAATCCAAAAATTGCAAGCAAATTAAACTAAAATCAAATTACATCAACTCATATTCTAATCCCTCACCATTCGTCTCGCTCTGGCTTTTAGAGGTAATCATAAACAACTTCAGCAATCTGATATCTAATTTGCAGAAAATAAAACTAATATTAAACTACACACTCATACTTCAATCCCTCACCTGATCCAGGTGGATGTTGGTGGCCACCCACCTATCCCATTTGGACCCCCACAACTGCCTCTTTCAGTTTTTTACTTTCCTTAATTATAGTGCAGTTTACTATTTTTAGCAGTTTTTCGGGTCCTAAACTTCCAGAGCCGTTTTGAGTTCCTAAACGACGTTTTTTGGGAAATCCACCGCTAGTGATTTTTCTAATAAAAATCGTTTTTTCCGTCGTAGTCCTCGGAGAGATCTTTCCAACGGGCTATCATGCGCGTCAAACGGAGATAAGACGACCAATTCGCGACCTCGGGAAGTTGGCTGTCCAACTCACCCCAAAACGGGGCCCACAATTTGGCGTTTCATCTTCTAGGGTTAGGTTTTGGAATGTGAAGGGTTTTCCATTGTTTCTCAATAATAAATAGGCCTTCGAGCCTCATTGTAAAGACAGTTTGAAACAATTCAGAGGCATGTAGCCACCACATCTCTTCTCAGAGATAAGATACCATCGCCCTAGTTGGTTTATTTCCATTTCTGGTTGTAAGCATATTTCAGTATTTTCCATTAATGAAATGAAGTATTATTTCCGTTGCATCTTTGTGTATATGGTTATCTCTGTAATCTGTTGCGTTCCTGTTTAAATCCGGATCAGTGGTATCAGAGCGGTCTGCTTTTTCTTTGTTTTTCTTTGCATGTCCCCAACGAGGTCGGGATATAAGGAGTTAGGGCTTGAATTGGTCGAACCTTTGCAAGACCAGCCTCACAAATCTCGACGACCTCCCATGGCGGATGAGAAGAAAGACGAGGGGGCAGGAGATACTATCAGAATCTTGCTCGAAGAAGCTCTCGAGCGGCAAAGGAACGCGATGATGGATAACTTTGCGCAGATCCTTCAGCGGCTACCCAGAGGTGACGCATCGGCTTCCAACAACTAGTCTGGAAACGCCACACCGTTTAAGGTACAAGTTAATTTTGAAATCCCCATCTTCGAGGGTCAAATAGACGCAGATGCCGTAGATAAATGGTTAAATCTGCTAGATGGGTATTTTTCTGTTCATGAATTTTCAAGTCGGGAAAAGATTATTTTCGCTCTTCTCAAAGCAGCCCCCCACGTCAAGGACTGGTGGGAAACATACTGCGAGTAGAAGGATGAAAGTACAGGCTCGCTGTTTTCAGCCGCCCCCACTTGGAATGACTTCCGGGATGCCATCAAGGAGCAGTACTACTCTGTCAAAAGCTATGAGGACAAATACATCAAATGGACCACACTGCGGCAGGGACGAGACCAAGATGTGCCAGAGTTCACAAATATTTTTCATACCCTTCGCACACAGTTGGGTATCAAAGATTCTGAGCTGCATCTGGTACTCAAATACCGTGGCTGCCTACACAGATACATCCAGGAAGAGATGGAGTTCTTGAACATCTCCTCACTCGGCACAGCATACCGATACACTGTCAAAATCGAGCAAAAGTTCAAACAGAAGAAGCGAGACTTTGGATCTACAAATCCGAAGCCTAAAGGACAAAGCCAAGGTGGGGTGACCCAAGACAACCCCTCGAAGCCGCAAGAAAAGAACACCACCACGAAGCTGAAGAAGGACACAGGAAAGTGGTGTGAGTTCCACAAGAGTCCCACTCATAACACAAGTGAGTGTCGGACCAAGCAGTCGCTGGTGGCCGAGTTGAAGGCTTCCGAATCAGATGCATGTTCCGACTCTAAGCCAGAACCCGACAAGGGGAATGGCAAAGGGAAGCAGATCATTGATGTGGATCCTAGTGCCACTGTTGCCACTGCCAAGATCTAGAAGAATGAGCCCGAAGAGCCAGAGGAGGGGGAACGTCTTTTCCACTCACAAATGTGGGTGAAGGGTTTGCCACTGCAATTCATTGTCGACAGTGGCAGCCAAAAGAACCTCATTTCAGCAGAGGTCGTGAAGCGGTTGGGCCTACCGACTACACCACACCCACAGCCGTACAGTATCGGGTGGCTTCACGAAGGACGAGATCTCAAAGTTCGCCAGCAGTGCCACCTTCCCTACAGCATCAAGCCCTTCACAGACGAGGTATTATGTGATGTTACACCTCTGGATGTTTGTGATGTACTATTAGGCCAGCCATACTTGTGGAGGCGACATGCTGTGTATGAGTCAAGGCCTCGCGCTGTCATTATTTCTTTGGATAATTCATTATACAGGATACCGGAGGTAGCCCCACCTACTGCCACCTCTTTGATCACTGCTAAGAAAGGCAGCAAGCTCATCTCACAGACTAGGAAATTTATTTTCTGTCTGGTTCACTCCCAAAGTAAGGGGAAGATCATTGCTACATCCATGACCCCCACGAAGGGTTCCTCCACGCAGCAGCAGCAACAGAGGGATACATTCAGAACAGAACACAGGAACAACTTCTTCTCACCCACGGGGGTACCACACAAGTTTCAGGTGGGGAACAAAGTTTGGTTGCATCGACAAAAAGAACGCCTTACCAGAACCCATGAGAAGCTCAGGCCACTCCGACATGGTCCTTACACCAGTACTAAGGCTACGGGCAACAATGCTTTGAAGCAAATCATTCCTCCATTCCTTCGCTTGCACCGAGTGTTCAATGTGGACCATCGTCGACCATGCTTCCCACCATTTCTGGACACATTAGAGATTGCAGAACAGCTCACCAGCGACCCAGCTCAGCAGAAGCTTCCTCATCTCAGGGAGGAACTCAACGCAATGGGGACCATTGCTTCCTAAGGGGGGAGGAATGATCTAGGTGGATGTTGGTGGCCACCCACCTATCCCATTTGGACCCCCACAACTGCCTCTTTCAGTTTTTCACTTTCCTTAATTATAGTGCAGTTTACTATTTTTAGCAGTTTTTCGGGTCCTAAACTTCCGGAGCCGTTTTGAGGCCCTAAACGATGTTTTTTGGGAAATCCACCGCTAGCGATTTTTTTGATAAAAATCGCCTTTTCCGTCATAGTCCTCGGAGAGATCTTTCCAACAGGCTATCATGCGCGTCAAACGGAGATAAGACGACCAATTCGCGACCCCGGGAAGTTGGCTATCCAACTCACCCCAAAACGGGGCCCACAATTTGGCGTTTCATTTCTAGGGTTAGGTTTTGGAATGTGAAGGATTTTCCATTGTTTCTCAATAATAAATAGGCCTTCGAGCCTCATTGTAAAGACAGTTCGAAACAGTTCAGAGGCATGTAGCCACCACATCTCTTCTCAGAGATAAGCTACCATCGCCCTAGTTGGTTTATTTCCATTTCTGGTTGTAAGCATATTTCAGTATTTTCCATTAATGAAATGAAGTATTATTTCCGCTGCATCTTTGTGTATATGGTTATCTCTGTAATCTGTTGCGTTCCTGTTTAAATCCAGATCATCACCATTCTTCTCACTTTGGCTTTTGGAGGTAACTGAAATTGACATGAGTAATTCAATAACTAACTTGCAGAAAAATAAACTAATATCAAACTACGCACTCATACTTCAATCCCTCACCATTCGTCTCGCTCTGGCTCTCAGAGGTAGCTGAAATTGACATGAGTAATTTAATATCTATCTTGCAGAAGAGTAAATGAGCAAAACTAAAATAAATAAAATAGTGCTGGAACTAAGAACTAAGAAAAATAAATCAGCAGAAGGACAAGAATAATTCCATGTCATTAGTCATTATAAAACTAGGTGCAAATGCCCGGGCTGCCTACTGTAACCTGAAACAAAGACATTGATCAATTAACAACATTATAAAGCATAAAAACTATGGACAACAATCAACATGAATACCATAAGCAGTGCAATATATACAAGTGAATGATTATGACATAAGGAAGGTAAAGAAATAAAGCATGAAACTATATAGCAATTAACAAAACCTCGGTGTGTACAGGGGCCCTCTGCACAACCTCGGGCAATCAGCAATCAACCACGAATTGAGCTTATAAACAAAGTCTTCTCATGTATTAAAATGCAGTCATAACACAGAAATAAAGTTACGGCACAAAGGGCTCGTTAACAGTCAAAATTACGTTACCAAAGCTAGCTACTCTGCATATGAGAATGCTTTATTTATAACAGAGGATGACATAACTACTTTCCTAAAATATGCGCTGAGAAAAGACACGTGAACAACCACGTCCAGGAATCTAGCATTATGGCAGCCATGAAGATTATATCTATGGAGGGTGGCTATTGGATTCGGTTCATGGAGCAGTCCACAGGTGTTGATATGTCCCCAGAAGTCTAGGAACAGCCACGCAAGTCTTCACGTGGTGAAAAACAGAGTTCTGTCACCATAGGACTCTTACGTTGACCACCGCTTGACTACCTTTGACCATGGCCTTCTTTGGTGAATTCTACTGAGCCAATAGGACTCGTTCCATGTCCACATCATTTGCAACTTGCCCATGTGGCTAGATTTTCCTGAAGACACCTGTAACATAGACTTTAACTAAAAGGTTACGGAAAGTTGAACTGGTTGCGGAAAGTGACAAGATTCCGCAGCTGAATGAGCAAAAATCTAATTCAAACAACAGACACAAAACATAGTTAGGAAATCACTTTATATGCTCTTTTTAAATTAATATGCAATGATTTGATATCTTAGGAGGTCCAGGTAACTGGAAAAAGGGCTAGAAAGGTATATAGGGAAGATGCAAGTTTGGGGCTCAACACCCTTCACTGCAAAGCCTTTAGGTTGCTTCATGTATATTTCCTCTCCCAGATCCCCATGAAGAAATGTTGTCTTCACATCCATCTGTTCTACCTCAAAATCAAAAGCAGCAGCTACAAGTAAAAGTAATCTAATAGAAGTTACCTTGGCAACAAGAGAAAAAATATCACCAAAATAAATTCCCAACACTTGGGAATAACCTTTTGCTACCAACCGAGCTTTGTATTTCTCCACCTTTCCTTCTGCATTTGTCTTCTTCTTGAACACCCATTTGCTGCAAATGGGTTTCCTTCCAGCTGGCAATTCCACCGGATCCCAAGCCTCATTTTTGTGCAAAGATGCCATTTCATCAACCATGGCCTCTTTCTAGAGTTTGCCACCCTCTGAATCAACTGCTTCCTTCACAGTTCTAGGATCATCGTCAGTAATAGATAAAGAAAAATTTGAATAAAAAGTAGATGGACTATACCTTTCTAGCTGCCTTCTTTCTCAAACTGATCTTCTCACACACGAGTTTGTGGCTCTGATTCTTCCTCCTTAAGCTCAAACTCTATCTTCTCAGGTTCCTTTGGTTGGACTTCATGTTTAATAACATATTTTACCTCTCTGAACACCACATCTCGGTTGTACACAACCTTCCATGTGACTGGGTTCCAAAGCTTATAACCCTTTAAACCATCCTTATACCCAATAAAGATGCACTTTTCAGATTTCCTATCCAACTTGGTTCGTTTCTCCTTTGGAACATGTACATATGCATCACATCCAAATACCCTCAGATGTAAAATAGAGGGTTTCTTACCAGTCCATACCTCTTGTGGAGTCTTATCCTTCAACGCTGATGAAGGTGACCTGTTGACCAGGTAACATGCAGTATCCACTACGTTTGCCCAGAATTCCTGTCCTAACCCAACACCATTGAGCATGCTTCTTGCCCTTTCCATCAACGTCTTATTCATTCTTTTTACAACTCCATTTTGCTAAGGTGTATATGGAGTAGACTTCTGCCATGCTATACCACACTTCTTACAGAATTCTTCAAATTCCTTGCTACAAAACTCTCCAGCATTATCTATCCTCGGCACCTTTATCTTCTTCTCTGTCTGATTTTCCACGAGAGCCTTAAATTCTTTAAACCTGTCAAAGGCTTCAGATTTCTTCTTAAGGAAATATATCCATGTATTCCTTGAGAATTCATCTGCAAATGATACATAGTACACAGACTTACTAGTGATGGAACCTTCACAGGTCCAAGCACATCACTATGCACAAGTTCTAATATCTGTTTCGCTTTCTTACTACCAGAGGGGAAACTCACCCGATTCTGCTTCCCATATACACAATTTTCACAGAAATCAAAATCCAGAGAGCTATTACTCATACCTTCTACCATACCTTTACCATGAAGTATTAGAAGTCCCTTCTCTCCAATATGTCCAAGCCTTTGATGCCACAACATGGTCTTCTCTCCAGAGACCAATAGATTTTCTACTCCACTTTCAGGAACCATAGAACTGTTGCACCCATCAATAACAATGCTACTTTGCAGCTTGTACAGATTTCCAATTCGAACTCCCTGCATCAATACCAGTGCTCCCCGAACCATTTTGCAGGTATCCTTATCGAACACTGTTTTTACACATCCATCATCCAACTTGCTTATAGAAATCAGATTTCTGGCCAATGCCGGAATATACAAAACACCCGGAAGTGTTCTAATCCTTTCACCTTGCAACTTCAACTTTACTTTTCCGCGACCAATGATTTTAGCCTTCCTATCATCCCCTAAGAAGACATCCCCACCATCGTATTTCTCATACTTGCAGAACCACTCTCTATGGGGAGTGAAGTGGAAGGATGCACCTGAGTCAATCAACCATGCCTCATGATCTACATGTGTACTTGAAGAAGCAAAGTACACATCTCCACCTTCATCTAAGGTGGTTTTCGCCTTCACAGAAGGAGCATCATCAGATCCCTTTCCTTTATCAGGAGCTTTAAATTTACATTCCCTTTTGTAGTGCCCTTCCTTTCCGCATTTCCAGCACACCACCTTTACAAGTTTTCCTGGAGATTTAGATCTCCCACTCGATGACTTATTTTTGTTTCTGTTCTAGGATTGTCCTCGTACAGACAAGGCATCACCATTCTGGCTCTCCATATTTTTCTGTCTCATCTCCCTCGTCAGCAAGGTTGAGACTATTTCATCAAACTGCAAGGCAGTTGCATTGCTACCCATTGCAATAACCAGACTATCCCACGAATCTGGTAGAGAACACAACAAATTGATGCACTTATCTTCATCTAAAATTTTAATATCAACATATGCTAACTGACTTACCACAATATTAAATGCATTTAGATGCTCTGTCACCAAGTCTCCATATTTCATCCTCAGGTTATACATCTTTTTCCGCAGGAACAATTTATTCACTAGAGACTTAGATTAGTACAAAGTCCCTAACTTGTCCCACAAAGCCTTCGCTGTAGCTTCCCCTGATACATTTAGCAATACTGAATCTGAGACACACAATTGTATTGTGCTCTTTGCCCTCCGATCCAACTTCTTCCATTCTTCATCGGACACTCCCGTTGGTTTAGTACTTGGATCTACCACGATCCACTGATCTTTGTACACCAACAGATCCTCCATCTTGAGTTTCCACAACTCAAAACGCTTGCCATTAAAATTTTCGATCTCTATCTTTCCACTGCTCGCCATCTTATTTCAACACCAGAATTGATCTCGCAAATCTCCCACTGAACAAGGTCTACCACAGGCCCAAGCGCAACCCCTCGGCAACAAAGGCATCCCCTTGACACCATAGCTTTGATACCAAATGTAGGTTTTAACCCTGTACAGAAATTACCTGCATATGAATTCTAAAACATAGAAAATAAACAATGCGAGAGCATAACACATAAAACACATATACATAGAGATTTCCCCTGGAATCCAAAACCGGGACTACTAGCTTGATTTTTCATTATGTTCCTTTCAATGTTATAATACATATTTATACATGCTGAAGCATCTAATACCATGGAATGAAAACCATCGTGTCCAATACCATGGACTGAAAACCACTGCGTCCAAAAAACATGTGCGAAAATCATGCACAAAACCATAGGTGGGTCTGCCCAACCTAACATAGGGTCCAAAACCCCCTGTGACCCCCCCCCCCCCCCCCCCCCGCTACACAATCGACGCAATGAAGGGGGGCTTTTCCCCCCCTCTAACCCCCCGGTTAACTACGTGGGCTAGTCGTGGAAGGAATATAACACAACCCAACAAAAAATTCATATACAACCATACACTCATGATGATGACACCATCATCCTTTGCATGGTGACATCATTGCACCATGATCGAAACCATGCATATGCAACAAGAATATAGACCAAAAAGATGATCAACACACATACAAATGACATGAATGCATGAACAACACACAACCCATCTAGTTTGAGGGGTGAACAATGCTCTAATACTACTCTGTAGCCACCCTCCTTTCACATCTACCCAAGCAACCGATCAGCCAGGAGAAACATGCAATGAGAGGCCACTATGATATGATTCAACCTCCTAAATCACCTTAAGGAAGTGGAACCAATGGAAACACACGATACATACATTCAACATCAGCTTCAGGACCCTTAGGAACCAATCCAACACTTTAGACAACTTGCCCTTGGGTCCCACTAAGATTTTGGACAACTTAAGCCTTAGTCGCTCTCATGCTATAGGCATGACAATGTCTAGAAACCCACTGAGATTTTGGACAACTTAAGCCTTAGTCACTCTCATGCTATAGGCATGACAATGTTAGAAACCCAGAGTCACTCTCACACGCTTGCCTACCAGTGTCCACAAACCCAATTTCCAATGTTATGCTAGTGTCCCTGGGATTTGAGCCACTTTTTCGGGCCCAGATCCCAATTCATTGCCTAGAGTTTCATGATACCTTCAAAATAGTAAAATAACATGGAAATGGTAGTACTGAAGCAAATACTAGTTTAAGACCTTGATTGGACCCCAAATAGCCATCACACGCATTTCATCAAACATATCACAAATATGTAATCTACATGTGTAAGTAACAGATCTGAGCATATGGGTCTCATACTTATATGATATTCACCATGAAGCATTGATGCCTCCACACATTAACTTCCATTCCATCCATTATACCATAGATACATTGTTCATTCATACACAAGTAAAAATATGATGAGATCCATACATAGTTGCTGTCATAAAACACATACATAACCAACATAAGAGGTACAGAAATATCCATGAAATCACAGCCATATAAACCACATATAATCTACTATAATACTCATAGAAATACAAGGACAAATAACCTTTCATTAATGACACAAAATCCAAACCCGGATGGGACTTCCATGTTCCACCTAACTATAGAATGGCTGAGCCAAATCTCTCTTCAGCCATTCACCCCTGTGCCATATTCCAAGCATGAATGTGGGATCTCATAGAACACATCAATTAAAACTCATCCAAGGCTTCCAGAGGCCACCCACCTCAACCCATCAAACAATGATTCCATCTCACGGTCAGACATCACAAAACCATCATCAGATTGGTCTCCATCTAAGCCTTTCAGGGCTTCCAGAGCATTTGTTCCAACTAAGACTTCAAAAACTAGTAACTCAACCCACAACTATTGCCAGGCTTCCAGAGAATTTTTCCAACTAAGGCTTCTAGGACTAGTAGCTCAACCCACCAAGGGATTTCAGAGTGTTTTTCCAACTAATGGTTCTAGGACTAGTAACTTAACGCAAGTTGTTATAGGGCTTTCAAAGAATTTTTCCAACCAGGGCTTCAAGGAACTAATAACTCAACCCAATAGAAGGAAACATGAGAACCAACCAAAAAACACAACAAGGAAATAAACCCACAAAATCCATGGCTATCCAGAAAATGGCAAGGCTAGGTAATTGACTATCAATCTAGGAAATCCTCCATACTAATGATAGATCATAACCAATAAACCACATGCATGTGCCATGTATGTCGAAACTAGTGTGGAAAACATACATGCAACTCTATACCTACAAGAAAATCTGATGTAGTTGCTAATCCCAATGCCTTCTTGCACTTTCCTGCTCTTCCTTTTCCTTCTTGCTCCAAAAATCCAAGTATGCCACACCAACCAAGAGTGCTCCAAGAAAATTTTAAGTTTCCAAGAGTATGAGGGAGATAATAATGAGAGAGAGCTCCAACACTGAATGACCAAGTTTGAGCCAAGAGCTTACACTAACTAAGAGCTTTCCAGCTGATCCTCAGAAGCCTCTTTATTAATGATGCCTCTATTTTCTTCATTTTCCATTATTTTCCTTCAATTTCCTCCTCACATGCAACCTGTGACCTTTCCCCTTCCCTCTCTCTTAATTTCCATTATTTTCATAAATAAATGTGCAAAAAATGCAATTTTTCCTCTCCAAAGCCTTAGCCATTGCCTTTTCCAATTTCCTAAGCCATAATAAATTGAATCAACACCCATTGGGATGTTCCCCCACCATTCATCTTGGAATACATGTCCCATCATCCATGGTCTTATATATTTTTATATGATATTTTAATGAGGGTTGTTACATGAAATATGCTTACATACATAATGGAAATAAACTAGCTTGGGCGATGACAGCTTATCTCTAAGAAGATATGTGGTGGCTACATGCATTTGAATTGTGTTACAATGAGGCTCAAGGGCATTTTTATTATTGAAAAACAAGGGAAACCCAAAACAACCAAAAACCTAACCCTAGGAGATGGAACACCAAGAGTTTGTGGGCCCCGTTGGGCTAGTTGGGTAGCTAATATACTGGGGTTGTAACTTGGTCATATGATCTTCATTTGGTGCATACGATAACTCGTTATAAATATCTCTCTGAGTACTATAGGATTTGTGGAAGGAGGGTTATGGGCTTGTGGTATACCTAAAAAAATGTTGTTTAGGTGGTTAAAATAGCTTCGAAAGTTCAAGACCTGAAAAGCTGCTATAATCGAGGAAACTAATGAAATCGACTAGAGGTCTAGGTGGAATAGGTAGGTGGCCACCAAATTCACTTGGACAAGTCCTACCCTCTTAGGAAGCAATGGTTCCCATTGCGTGTAGAGCCTCCATGAGGTGAGGAATTTTTGTTGAACCCGGTGCATGGTGAGCCAGTTGCCCTAGTGAAGGAGTTGACCTGATTTGAAAACTCGATATAGTTGGATCCTCTACTGGAAAATGTTCTTGTTCTGTGTTTCCATGTTATCGTTCGATACAACTTTGGTTGAGCTTTGTTGCTATCAACTTCTCAACATCGTCGAATGTGTCCAACAATGGGAGAAATTATGCCCACAACCGATCCACATTGAATACTCGGTGCAGGCCAAGGAATGATGTAATGTTGAGTTCAAAATAATTATCCCCTATGGCCTTATTAATGGTGTAGGCACATATAAGAGTGGGTGAAGCTTGTGGTGGGGCCTAGTGAGGCGCTCCCTCTACAAATGTAACTAAACTTTGTCGCCTACCTGGAACTTGTGTGGCACCTGATGTTGATCATGATGCTACTTTTACTTTGCATTTGATTTTTCAAATATATCATGGACCTGATAGAAGATGTGTTGAATGCACTCAATGAAGTTGTTAGCCCCATCAACTTCAGACTGGACATATGATGAATCTTCTTTAGTAACTACAAATGGCATGTCAATATCAATGGGACATAGTGACTAGAATCCCAGTCCCACCTGAAAGGGGTCGTGGCAAGTTGAGTTGTGGATAGAAATATTGTAACTTTATTAGACATAGCGGAGGATGTCATCTCATGTGCATGGGTGCTTTGAGTTATACATGTGCATGATGTGCATGATCATCCTATTGATGAAATTTGTATGGCCATCAATTTGGGGGTGAAAGGTCATGGACTTAGTGAGCTTGGTATCCAACAACAACTAGAGGCTTGACTAGAATTAATTTAGGAACCGGTTGTCTCGATATAAGATAATGGATTGTAGGATCCAAAAGTGTACCCATACGTGTTCAAAGAAGAGTTTGGCGGTGGCTTTTTTTGAGATACTCTTCTTGCAGGCCACCATAATGGCCATCTTAGAGAATTTGTTGACGACCATGAAAACACAGTCGTTTCCATGCTTGGTAGAAGGAAGGGCCAACATGTAATCCATGGAGATGGATTCTGAGGGCCAACTAGTAGTAGGAAGAGGAGTATACGGGCCTTCTTTCTTGATTGTAGGCTTGGAAATGGTGCAGGTAGTGCAGGACTTGATGTAATTCCCAACATATGGTTGAAGGTTTGGAAAATAAAAGTAATTTTGCATTACTGTCACTGTCTTTTCTACCCCAAAAATATTGCGCCTCCGAAATCATCTAGGAATTTTTGCTTGAAGGTACACAAAGGTGTCCTAGGTATCATAATAACATGTCTTGGATTTGAAATTCTAGAACTTGCTTACCTTCCAGGAGCATCTGGTATGTGGTGTCAAATTATGGATCACTCTTATAATTTCATAGTCTCATTTCCACAAGAGCCGAGAACAGTGGTCAACACCATGACCGATAGTCAGTTGAGTCAGTCTACAACATTATTAGTGTTTCCCTTATTGTACTTAATGTTCAAATCGAAATTTTGCAGGTATGTGCACCATTTCTGATGGTGATCATTTTGAAACTTTCCTTGTGACTGTATGAACTACAACGGTTAGTGGTTTGTGTGGATGATCGTTTCCTTCCATAGAATGTAATGCTTCCATTGTTAGTAGGACTACACAATTGAATACATCTCTTTTTCATAGGAGGGATATTTTCGGACTATGTCTAAAATTCTCTCACTGTGATATGCCAACAGATGCCCCTACTAGGTAAGAACCGGACCAATAGCATAGTCGGAGGCATCTGTCTCAATCTCAAATGGTTGATGTAGGTATGGTAATATGAGCATTGGTGAAAATAAGAGGTGATGCTTCAACTCGACAAATGCCTTCTTTTGGGATTTAGACCAAAATAACTTTTATTTCATTCCACCCTTGGTGACTTGACTCAAAGGCCAAGTGATATGTGAGAAACCCAACACGAACATGTGGTAGAAATTGGAAGACACAAAAAGTTGCGGAGCTATGTTAGAGTGGTTGGGGCTGGCCAATCCTAAATAGCTTATATCTTGGCTTGGTCAACATGCACACCCCGCTCATCAATGATGTACCCTAGATATGGAACTTGGGTCATACCAAAAATTCATTTCTTAAAATTGGCACACAATTTGTGTTGACGTAGGGTTTGGGGGACCTATCAAATATGGTGAATGTGCTCTTCCCATCTCTGGCTAAATATCAGGACGTTGTCCAAATACACTACCACGAATGAGTTGGTGAAGGGCCATGAGATATTGTCCATCAGCCTCATGAAGGTTGTGGGGACATTTGTCAACACAAAAGGCATGACCAACCATTTGAAAATGCCCTCCTTGGATTTGAGGGTAGTCTTCCACACATCAAAGGGTTCGATTGGTACCTAGGGATAACATGAATTCAAGTCAATATTACTGAAATATTTGGCTCCCATGAGCTGGTCTAGAAGGTCATCAATCTGTGGTATTGGATACCTATTTGGGACAATGATATTATTTAGCACCCGATAGTCAATATAGATTCTCTAGGTCCCATCCTTCTTCTATACCAACATGATCGGGCTCCCACAGGGCAATGAAATTTGCCTTATGTGCCCTTTATACAACAAATCCTGAATCTGCCTCTTGATTTCATCATTCTTTAGAACAAAGTGTCAACAGATCAGATTATTAGGTAGCGATGCGCTCAAGGTTAGATCGATGGAGTGCTTGACCTGACAGTGTAGGGGTACCCCTGTGGGTGAGCTAAATATGTCATTGTACTCCACCACGGCCTTCTCCATTTGCTTCTATCATATGGAGGAGCCTTTTTTGGAGGTCGTGGATGTTTCCACAATATTCTTCTTTCCATGAGGGAGAATAATAATGAATACAAATTTCCTGATCTGGGAAATGATCTTACTGCATTGCTTCACAAAGATCAAAGAGATGGTGGTAGGCGATGCTACCTTCAATATCCTGTATAATGTATTTCCTAAAGAAATAATGATAGTGTGAGGCCTAGACTCATATATAACATGATGCTTCCACAAGTATGGATGGCCTAATAATACATCGAAAAATTCAAGAGGAGCAACATCACACTGTACCTCTTCTTTGAAGGGCTTGATCTTGTAGGGAAGGAAACACTAATGGATGACATGGAGATCTCATCCTTTGTGAAGCCACTTGATGGTGTACTCATCTAGGTGTGGTGTGATTGACAGGCCTAATTGCTTCATGACCTCTACTAAAATGAGGTTCTTTTGGTTCCCACTATTGACAATGATCTATAGTGGAGAACCCTTCACCCACATATTTGAGTGGAATAGATGCTCCCCCTCCTCTAAATCTTCAGATTCAATATTTTGGTTCTTGATGGTGGCAATGATGGAACTGGGATCCACATCAATAATATACTTCCATTTATTATTCCCCTTATCAAGTTCTGACTCAGAGTCAGAACATGCATCTGATTCAGAAGACTTCATCTCGGTGACCAGTGATTGCTTGGCTCGACAGTCACTTGTGTTGTGAGTGGGGCTCTTATGGAAATCATACCATTTTCCTGTGCCCTTTTTGTATTCATGGTGTTGGTATTTTCTTGTGGCTTTGGCGAGTTTTCCTGGGTTTTGCTGCCTTGGATTTTTCCTTTTTTCTGAAGTTTGGGGGCACCTTTCCCTTTCTTCAGATTCACATATCCAAAGTATTGCTTCTTTTGTTTAAATTTCTGGTTGATCTTAACAATGTATCGATAGGTGGCACCAAGCGAGGAGATGTCCAAGAACTCCATCTCATAATGGATGTGCTTATGTAGACAGTCACAGTACTTGAGTACCTAATGCCACTCAAAATCCTTGATACCAAACTTCGTGCGAAGGGTATGAAAATTATTTGTGAACTTTGGCACACGCTCATACCTTCCCTATCATAGTGTGGCCCACTTTATCTATTTATCTTCATAGCTGCTGACAGGGTAATATTGTTTCTTGATGGTGTCTTGAAAATAATTCCAAGTGGGTGTGGCTAAAAACTGTGAGGGTTATCTCTTGTCCTTCTGTTCACAGTAGGTTTCCCACCAGTCCTTGACATGGGGGGTCACAGAGGAGTGTGAAAGTAATATTTTCCTGATTGGAAAATCATGAACTGAAAAGTATCCTTCCAACAGATTTAACCATCTATCTAGGGCATTTGCATCTATCTATCCTTCAAATATGGGAATGCCAAAGGTTACTTGTACCTTAAAGGGAGTGGCACCTCCAGAGTGGCTTCAGTATGAAGATGTGTTTCATGTGGGTAACCTTCGAAGGATTTTAGCAAAATTATCCATCATTGCATTCCTTTGTAGCTCGAGAGCTTCATCAAAGAAATATTTTGAAATGATCTCTTGATCAGGATTTGGGAGGTTGGTCTTGCGAAGGTTCAACCAGTTCGAGCCCTAACTCCTTATACCCTGACCTCAGTGGGGACATGCAAAGAAAAAAAGAGAAAGAGAAAACCAATCTGATACCACTGATCCAGAATTATGCGTGGACACAAAAAAACAAAGATATAAACATAAACACAAAGATGCAGTAGAAATAAAACTTCAATTCATTAACATCAGAGAACATAAATATGCTTACATACATAATGGAAATAAACTAGCTCGTGCAATGGTAACTTATCTCCAAGAAGAGATGTGGTAGATACATGCCTCTAAACTATGTTACAATGAGGCTCAAGGGCCTTTTAATTATTGAACAATAATGGAAACCTTAAACAACCAAAAACCTAACTGTAGGAGATGGAATGCCAAGAGTTTGTGGGCCTCATTGGGGTTAGTTGGGAAACCAACTTCCCAGGGTCATAACTTAACCATATGATCTATGTTTGGTGCATAAAATGCCTCATTAGAAATATCTCTCTAAGTACTATAGGATTTGCAGAAATCCCCTACCTATTGTTATGGGATTGCGACGGACCTAAAAAAACGCCATTTAGAGGGTCAAAACAACTCTTGAAGTTCAAGACCCAAAAAGATACTAAAAATGGTAATTACTGTTATAAACAAGGAAATTGATAAAACCAACTGGAGGTCTAGGTGGAATAGGTGGGTGGCCACCAATATCCACCTATATCAAATATTAACAACAACTTTGTCTTGTGTTATTATTTTCCAACTATGTGTTTCTACCTTGGAATTATCCACTTTAATCATCAAATGGGGCATTAGGTGTCTAGGGATAATCCTCCCTAATGTTTTGTAGTAGCATAGTCAGCCTTCAATGGCCAGGAGAATAAGGAAGGTTGATTCCTTGGGGTAGTTTTTTTGCAACGGTTTTTGTCTCCTATAGCTCTACATGCTATTCATGTACATGTACGTGCTACTCTTGCATAGGGGATTTGTTGGGTGAGCAATACCATACCATGTGCGTTCATATTGGGGGATATATATTGAGGAAAAATGACATAATATATTGAGCATATAATAAGGGATAAATTTCTTTTATATATAACAAATGGGAGCTCAAAGTTAATAAAAAACTATAATAGGGTATAAAAAATGTTAATGAAAAAATGGATTTATACAATATCTAGTGAAAGTAGGGGTTTTTTTAATTGGGAATGTGCATTGGGTTCGTATTTGTAGGGGGTTAAATAAAGTGGTTTTTAGATGTGTTTTCCAATATGTAGTCAAATTAAGGGTATTGTTTAGAATCCCATGAATTCGCGTGCTATATCATAGGTTCATTGAGTGAATCCCTCATGCACTCATGTAACTGGACAGTCTACTCTATGACCTCAAGTAGTACTAACGTTTTTCTTTGTTGTATCCCTGGCTCTAGTAATTCTCTCATTTCTCCCTCTCATAGCTTCTCCCCTTCCGGACTAGGTTTTTCTTCTATGGTAATGGGTGTAGTAGAGTGTGGTTTTGGTTTCCCATTGAACCCAATTCTAGTAATTTTCATTTTGTTGGGTAGGCCTACTTTCCTTGGGCTTGGTAAGGCTTCTAAGGCCTACCAATGTTGTTATAATTTCCTTTTGGTCTTCTTCAAGGGTGTTTATCCTTTTCTACTTTGCAGGGCTAGCTAGTGTCTTCCCTTTTATTTCATAGTTGATCCCTTCTATAGTTTACTAAGTTTTACTTAGGCTTTTGAGAATGCTTGAGTGTCCATGCCTACAAAATCAACCCAAGGGATGGAATGTTGTAGTTCCTTTAATGCATTAGTGATAATTAACTTGATTAGGCCATGATGGGACAAGTAGTTGTAATATCTCTCTTTTACCTTAGGGCTCATTTCCTTGAGGGGGTACAAGAGGAAGAAGAGAATACTCAATAGATCATTGACTAGAAGGTGGGCTTGAAACCACAATTGATATAATAATATGAAATAATAGGCATATACTATGCTCATTTTTACTTCACAAGAAATATACTAAAGAATGTGGTAAGATAATGCATACCAAGGGCTAGGAAAACTCTCTCCCTTTATTCCATTTTTTTCTTCATCAAGCTGTTCATTGGGAAAGAAAAACCTCTCTTAACAATGATGGCTTTCTGACCTCTCCTCCTCATTGTAATACAACCCCTTAGGGATAGTTGTAACTTTTCTAAGTGAATTCTCATTGATATAGATCACCAACCCCTTGATTGTAGTAACAAGTTCTTATCCTTCAGGATTTTGTAAATTCATTGAAAACTCAATGGATATCTCATTAGCAAACCCTTTAAGTATTTTAAAGAATCCTAACCACTGATAATTTTCCTTATGGTGACAACCTATTGAAACTGCCCCCAATTTTATCCTACATAGCCTTTTCAACTAAGTTTTGGGGTTTTATTTTAGAGGTTATCTTAGAAATATGGTTATACTTATTAGTTTTTCTCTATAGGAAGAAGAAAATAACATTTTCTCTATGCTACTATATGATACAAAGTTTCTTGGTGTAGCAAAGTATCTTGTCTTTATGAATATGTAGGAGAAACACAATCTTATCTATTTCCTTACTATCAGATTGAGAATAAATTTTTGGAGGATAAAAACTAATGGACACCCCTTTTTCCTTTATTTCATAGCTTAGACACAAGAATTCCTAAACACTAGGCTAGTTATTTTTTAAGAAAACATTTAACACACCTTTTCCAACTCAAAAACATGTTATGGAAATAATTCAAATGTCATTTTCTAGTGAACCAACCTCTACAACATGTGCAGGGGAATCTATGAGTTATTTTGGTAGCAATATATGTTCATTTAGTAAACATTGTTATTCCTATAGATTTCTTCAACCTATAACCTCTAGATTTTCTTCTTGTAGCACTGGGCACTTTTCATGGTAACTTTTTATGACCCTTTACATGCACAACATCGATGGGAGAACAAAAGGTTTTACTTTATTTATCTCATGACTTAAGTAGATCAAACGATTTGTTTAGGTATTGGATATGGGGGATCAATGCACAAGACTAAGTTGGTGCACCTACCCATATAACTTCCCACATTATACTTGCCTATATGCCCCACCTCAACTTCCCATCATGAACGAAAAAGAAAAACTTTGAAATATCAGTGGTTTGTCTTACCTAATCTCCACATGTGGGAGAATATTTTAGATAAAGGTGATTTTTAACTGCTAGTTTTGCCAAGGTTGTTACAAGTTCGGCTAGGCTATTTAAACCACTCCTTTTGCAAGAAATATTTTTTCCCTATGGTTGAATTAATTCAAAGAATGAGTGTTAGAGGTTTCATACCTTATAGTGCCCTTTCAAGGTATTGGAGGCTATTGTTTGTTTGTTTGTGTGTGCCTTTGAAATTCTATGGAAATTAATCCTATAGAAGCATACAAGGGATCTTGTAGTTTCTTGAGAACCTTTCATCAAAGTTGGATTGAGTTCTTGAAGTTGTTCAATTATTGGATTGTGTGGTATTCTTAAAAAAAATATACTAATCTAAATCCTAAGTTGTAGGGTTTTTGTAGTATACTACAAGACTGTGTAATCTCCTGTAGTAGGCACAGGGGTCCCTCATGCTCAATGAAAATGTCCTTATAAAGTGGTAGGGGGCTTGGTAATTCATGGAAATGAAGGTGATGGTGATGGAGATGTTTTTGCTTTGACTGTGATGAAACAAATGGAGGAAGTAGGATGTTATAGGGTGAAAGGAAGTGAACAACATGGGAGAAACCAATTTTGGGTGCAAGATGACGAAAAAATAGTTGTTAGGATTCCCCTGGTGTCCTTTCTCATACCAGATGCTAAAAATTTATTTGATATGTATATTTTTCTTCAAACTATGTGGCAGTCTAGGGAAGCTATAGAAAACACATGGAAAGGAGATGGTATGTGATGGGACATGCTGTGTTTGATGTAATTAAATGGAAAATGGTGCAAATATGTCATCTAGACCCTTTAGAGAAATTGTATTGATAACTTGGACTATGATGAAGGTTGGTCCTTTTGACCTAATTTATTGTGTCCTTGTGGTACCCACACATGAATCAATGTGAGAGACAAAAAAAATACTCTTGTTGTTTTTTTTCTCATTCTTCCTTTTTTTTTTTTCTCTTTTGTCCCCTCTTTTACGCTTTTTTTGGGCTTATTGGCTACCTTATGGAGGTTTTTAGCTAGTGAGCCCACATTAGATACCTTATAAGGTATTTTCACCTAGAGCTCTTATTTTTCCCCAAAATTACTATCTACCACATAAAGGTTTTCGGCCAGTGTGTTTGCGTCAAGTGCCTAAAATGAGGTTTTCACTTGATGTTATTTTTTATTTTGCCATTTTTTTCCCTTTATCTTCTTTCTTATTGCTATTCAAGGAATGAATGGATTTGGATCTCTGAATATCTCAATCACATTTAGTTCCTTTTCTTATTGAATGTGTAAACTCAGCGTTGGAGAGGTTCTTTCTGTAAACTGTTAACTAGTATCCATTCACTAGAAGTGGTATTTGTTCCTCATCTACAATCTTGATTTTGACAGATCAATTATCATAACATTTCTCTACCAGGTAAGGCTCTTGCCATTTATTCATTTGTTTTCCATTGAAATCCTTGAACCTAGAGTCATAATATAGAGCTCAGTCACCCTCTTGGAAGTTTATGGTCTTAATTTATTTTTCATGCCAAACTTTTCTCTGCAATTGGGCTACCTTAGTGTGTAACAAGAATTACATTCTATACTCATCAAATGCATTCAATTGTTGTACCCTATCATCCCGTGCTTTGGTTAAATTAATAAAAAATTAGGTTGTCATCCTCAATGTGTTGTACTAAAATTGAATTAACAATAAATCCTTCTTTCCATAGACTAACTCATAGGAGGTGAAACTAGTGGGGGCTTTCCAAGTAGTGATGTAGGCCCAATTGGACACAACAAGCCTTTCTTCCTAGTCCTTTTTGTTGCCATTGATCACTTTGGTAAGAGTGTTCTCTAATTCCCTATCAGTGACCTCTACTTGCCCATTTTATTATGGGTAATATTAAGTGGACTCTTGATGGCCAATGTGGTGATGGTACACTATTCCTTCAATCAGATCAGAGGTGAAATGGGAACCTTAATATATCACCAATTATCTTGGAATGATGAACTTGAAGAAGATATGTTACTTTAATAATTCAACCAATTTTTTTTATGTTGATGCCTTCACTTCCTTCACTTCAACCCATTTGGTCAAGTAATCAGTGCATACAATGATGTAATTTTTCTATCTAGATGGGAGATCAATAGGACCAATGAAACCATTTCCCATTTCTCAAATGGATCAAAAGAAAATTTAGGTTGAAAGGTAATTTCATCCTTCCAAGTAGGATTTCCCATCCTTTGGCACTCCTCACATTGTGCAGTGTATCTCTAAGAATCCTTGTGAAGGGTCAGCCAAAAGTATCCTACTCGCAACATTTTGTAAGCTGTCCTCTTTGTAGAAAAATGACCCCCATAGGGTCCATCATGTCAAGCTGAGAGGATATCACAGACCTCATCCTCCCTCACACATATTCTTAGAAATGGATATGGTCGCAACTTGAATATGTTTCCCCAATCCAAGTATAGGTGCCACTTTTTTTGATAATCTATCTATTTTCCTTTGAGGATAGGTGAGAAGGGAATTAATTGATAGCTAGATAATTGGGAATGTTAGCAAACTACGGAGAAAGAAGTGATATGGAAAACACATGCTCATTTGGGATTTGATCATCTACCACTTCTTCATCTACATAATAGGTTAGTCTTGACAAGAAATATGCAACAATATTCTCCTTCCTTGGTTTTTCAACAATATTCAAGTCAAATTGTTGCAACAATAATAACTACCTAATTATCTAAACATTCACATCTAGTTTATTAATTAAATACTTTATTGTTGCATGGTCAGTATGCATGAAGACTTGTTAACCAATGATATAATATCTAAATTTATTTAAAGAATGTACAACAATGATGAACTATATTCTAGTTACAATATAGTTTAATTCTACCTTGGACATATTTTTTTCTAATGAAAATAAATTCCATAAGTTAGATTACCTTCAATTTGTCCTAGATTTTCCCTAATTGACCTATCATATGCATTTGTATGAATGTGAAGAATAAAGGTCCAATTTGGATCTATGAGGAAAAGAGATATCATTAGCTTTTCTTTTATACTCTCAAATGATTCTTAACATGGATCTATCCAACAAAACTCAACATCTTTGGTCAACAAAAAAATAAAGTAGACAAAATTTTATCGAAATCTTGTATAATTCTCTAATAGTATCTTGCAAGGAATAAGAAGCTTCTAGCATCTATTTTATTTTCAGGAATGATAATTTTTTTAATGATGGATATCTTAATAAGATCCACTTGAATTCCTTTTGAGGAGAGGAAAAGACTTAGAAAAATTCCCTCATTCATTAGGAACAAACACTTTTCATGACTCAACGAGAGGTTCATCTCCCCACACCTTTGCAAGACTTTACTCAAGTTGGAGAGATATTCTTGGAAAGAAGTTCCATAGGGTTTGAAGTCATCCATGTATATTATTACTAAATGATGTATACGATTAGAGAATTTACTAAGCATATCCCTTTGGAAAGTGGTAGGGTAAGTGCATAAGCCGAATTGGAGAACTTTGTAAGAAACATTCCCCCGAGGACTTCTGAAGGTGGTCTTATATTGGTCTTCAAGACTAACATGGATATGATTGTACCCACTTAACCCATCCAAAAACGAAAATATATTTTTCCCAACAAGCACAATAAGGACTTGGTCAATGAAGGGCAAGGGAAAATGATATTTCCTTGTGGATTTGTTAAGTTCCCTATAGTAAAAAAAATATTTTCCACTTTCCATTTTTCTTGAGAAAATAATGAAAGGAGATACCCATCACTATTTGAGATCAAATAAATGAACCTTGTATCTAGTAATTTCTATAATTCTTCCTTCACAATATATCTTAAGGAAAGATTCGTTTCCTCTAAGTGTAGCAAACATGTTCGTGATCTTCATTTATGTATATGTGGTGAATGAACATAGTTGTACTCCTTTCATCCATCTATAGTCCAATTCAAATGCATCAATATGTCTTCTTAAGATAATGAGTAGTTGGTCCTCCTAATCAATTGGAAGGGAGGAGCCAATTTTCAACATTTTAGATTGGTTTATTTCTATTTTTTTATGTTGTTTTGTTCAGAACCAACAATCAACAATTATACCCATAGAAATTCTTCATAACAACAAGGCTTAGCTTAGGATGACCATTCTTCTATCCCATCAATAGTCATGGTAGCAGGATATTGGTTTTGCGGAAAATTATCAATTAAATCATCTTCATCAACCTGCTTACTACTAAGGTTGGATTCTAATGTATACATAGAGTAGGATGATGAGAGCCAAGAATCATATTCTTCTTATTCCACTAACCATGTATGAATGTAATTTTAACATAATTTTGAGTTGGGGGTATAATATAAGTTTTTTTTTAGGATTTCTCATTGACGAAGATCATGTTTCCAACCCTACAGTTGATATATGCATAGGCAATAAATAACCATGGTTTCCTTAGGATGAGTGGATAATAATTGAAATTGGTTTTGGTATGGAGGAAAAGTAATTCTATGGATACTCCTAGGAGTTAATAGAGAATTATGAGTGTCAGTATTACAACAAAAATGTTGCAAATCTCAAGTCTACCAAATTTAATTATCAATCCAAAGTTTGTACAAACTTAAGAGGGGTCTACACTGTATGTGCAACATACACCTTTTTCTTCCTAGTATAACTTCCTTTGATGTAGGTGAAAGAAGGAAATGAAACAAATTCAAATGAGCAAAGATCTAGGTAAGCCTCCAATCCTAAGTTGCATAAGATAAATAACAATAAGCAAACCTATTCTACTTTTGCTAGAAAGTAAATGACAGAAAGGAAATCTATTCTATTTGCAAAAATGTAAAGCACAATGACAACTAAGAAAACCTAATCTATTTTGCTAGAAATAAAATGGAATTAAAGGAAATATATTCTATTTTGTAGGAGAGGAAAGTCCTATATTACTCTTGCAAGAAGGAAATCACACTTTGCTTAAAGTAAATTGTGGAAAGGAAATCTAGACTAATTGTAGAAATCAACATTCAAGAAACAAGTAATGTAAAAACTAAATGGAAACCTAAACAGGCCTCAACTCAACCAGAGTGGTCTCAAAGCATTCATAGGCTATAAATATACTTCTACCATGAATTTGGAGTGAATATGGGTGAGGGGGGAGCTCTAAAACAAATTGTTATAGGAAACATTTTGTTCCTACATTATTGCTACGGGAAACTTCCAGCATGCCTGTTTCTCGAGTTAACATGCTAAATTCCAAAGTTCATCAAATGAAAACACCATGGGGTGAATTTTATTATTAAATTTATTTTTTTTAGGCTTCAATCCAAGTGGAATAAACTCAAAATAACTTCATTAGCACATGCTAAAATTAAACATAAATTTACTACTAAAAACCAGAAATTTCATAATAGTGAACTAATAAGTTGGTATAAGCACCCAAATGCCTAAGGTAATCAAGTGCAAATGGTATGGGGTATTTTTTTAATTTTTTTTTTTAATTTTGTTTTTTGTAGGCTTAAATTGAAGTAAAATAAACTCAAAATAAGAACATTAACATGTGCTAAAACTCAACAAAAAATTATTACTATTTTGCTATAGGATACTTCCAGAAATTCCAAATTTGTGAACTAGTAAACCAATTCAAGTAGTTCAATGATGAATATGAATTTAAAAAACTGTTCTAAGGATGAATAATAGTTGTAAATATATAAATGACCTTTAAAACCACTTACTTCAATAATTTAACAAGTGAAGCATGAATACTAAGTGGAGAAGTAGGAAATGTAAGAATAAAAAATGCAACTGAACAAGACATTCAAAGAAGATAAAGAAATTGTACAATATGGCTTTAAGGCTTTTAGGATGGTCAAGCCCAAGGATATTCGGACTCCTATGAAGAAAATTAAGCCTTAGAATCCCAAAATAACACCAAAATTCATTATTAGAATGAATTCAAGTACATCCCTACTAGAAATGAAAGTAGAACTGTGAAATAACAAGTTTTCTTCATAAGAAGACTAAAAAATCTATGCTTCTAAAAGGATAATTTGAATTGGAATTTATAAAAATTGATGGGAAGCATCCTCCTTGAAAGGAGGTAGATTTTCCCTCCAAAATCCCTCAAATATTTGATCTGGTGCCCAACAATAGGAATCTTCATTAAATACTGAGTTCTAGCTTCTCATGTAGCAGGGAACACATCCCTAGATTTTCTAAATAAGTGGAGTTCTAGGATATGTCAATAATCCCATAATATCTTATTCATTTATTGGTACATCCTATAGCATCCTATGGCAGGAAGAAAGTCCTTAAATTCTCTCATTCTACATATCTTCAAAATTTACTCAATATTTTACAAAATAAAAAATATTAGACACATAATATACAATTGCTTCTAAACTTTCCTAAGAATGTATTAAAGCTAAGAAAACATTATTAAGTGCAAAATTAGATTTAATATATCCATTATGTGCATAGGAAAGGTATATGGACCTTAATTTGTATCTAATTTTGAGGCCCATTAGGTCCCCCAACTGAAATTGTTGCTCAACCTCTGAGCAACCTACTCCTCTTATTTTCTGTCCTTTTCTTGATTCATTTCCTTGATGTTTTGTCTGACATATAGTTTCTCCTCCTAGATGAAAGCCTTTATTTCCCTTTCCTTATGTATTATAGGGTCTTATACTTCCTCCTTTCTCTTCTTATCTAGTCTTATTGGTGTCTCAATGTCCTTTTAAGGCTCTTGAGACTCTATCTGTGTTGCTGACAAATCAGGTTAAACCTTTGATCTTGCTAAATGAAGTTCAACCAACTCTATTTCATCTATTCTTGTCTCTATTTTTTTTTTCTTTGCCTATACCTTTATATTTTCTTTTGTTTATCCCTTAATTTTTTCCTTTGTTTCTTTTGTTTTTTATTATTTTTTTTCTTCCTCTCTCTCTTCCTTTTCTAACTTTGTTTGGTTTTATGCTACTATAGGAGTTTAGGGTTTCCTGTGACAATAAAAAATCCTATAGAAGAGAAAAGATGTATAGTTTTTTAAAGGAGAGGAAATGAAAGGAAGTTTAACCAATTATATCATGTAAAATTTCACCATTTTTCACATTAAAAAAAACAATCAGACTACCCAACTGCTACATTGTTTTAATTTAGACTATATAATGTAGAAAATTTTCCCTTTGATAACTGATATATTTTGAACACTTTTGTCAAATGTAAGTTGAAATAATTTTTTACTTACATTTCCCTTGAATGTTCCCTTACTTTTCAAGTCATTCGAGGCTTTGGTGGATGTTTTGGGAAAAAAATTGTCGTCTTGTAAAAAATCTGTTTCCTGTAGCAACACTTGTCGATTGTTGTAGCAACCAATTTGCATGTCAAGAGGTTGTGGGTCCACCATTTATTTTTTAAATATTCTTATCTCTTTTTTTTTTTTCTTTTTTTAAAACAACATTGCATGCAAAACTTAGAGTTAAGTGAGTTGATCCCACTTATATTTTTTCTCCTTTCTCCTTCTTTCCTTAACAATATTGCTTGTAAAATAAACTTGGAGTGTTTTGAGTTAACGAAGCTCATCCCCACCTACCCCTTTGCACTCCTTGTCCTCTATCATGAATAAATGATAACAACTCACTTTCTCAAATCTCCTTCATTTTTGTCTCATTCATCTCCCATATGTGTGGGTTTCCTTTAAAGAAAAGTTAAGTTTCCTACTAGATATGGACGAGACTTCTTTGCAACTAATTTTGGCTATTAAAAAAACTTTCCTTCTCACATTCTAATGTTTTCTCAAGCTATAATATGTTCGAAGGGTGAGGTTTGAGAGTTGTATACTTGTTCCCTACCTGGTTATGCTCTTGTTGGTGGTGTTGTAGCGAGTGATATGATTTATTAATGCTTGAATGAGGTTTTTGGAGCATTTCTATGGTTGTTTGGAACTGCTTCTAGTGGTACTGAGGTGGCTAGTGATGTTATCTGCAAACTTAGTAGTCATTTGGAATTATTTTGTAATGTGAATTTCTAATGGAAGTTCACATTACAACATAAGGAACAACTTCTAGCACATATAATGTATATGTACTTCATCATTGTACGCACCCTGGTTGACAATTTAAAGACATTAAATTGGCCAAACAATATGGTAGCGACATTGACATGGTAATGATCTAATATAACGTAGTGACCTTTGATATGATAGCGACCCTAGTACGATAGTGACCTTGATATGGAATGGAAGGAGCCTTTATATTAACCCAATATCAATGACCCAAATCTATATGACAATGATCTTGATAGTGACCTTGATGCAGTGTCTTTTGACATGATAGTAACCTTTGGAGCATGATTCTATGTTAATAACAATGATAACAACGTTGAATGGTGTGGTATGACAATGCAGTGATGTATGACTAGATATGACAATGATAGTGATGAATGGGATCGTATGACAATGTAGTGATGTATGGCTAGATGCGATAGTGATACTGATGAATATCATGGTATGATAGTGTCCTTATGACAAGTTCACAGGTGCCAATTGAGACAAATATCTATGCTATATATACAATGATTTGGAGGGAACCCTCTCGTGGTTTTTGAAAATGCTTATTTGATTGACATATGAGGATCATGTATGATCCCACGTTGGCCCTAGTTGGTCTAATATGATTGATGTGTCTCATTCTTGTTGTACATTGTAATTCAGTTGAACATTTGATGAATATATAAGAAGAAGAATATGGTTGGATTTTCCCCCTTGTGGGGTTTTGCCTGGTCACTAATCTAAATCTTGGTGTCTCTATTGTGCATGTTATTCTTCTATTTTTCTCTTATTGTTCCATTGCATTGTTGATGTTATTGTTCTCTCTACATAATTGCTAATGATGAAATGATGTTTGGTGTGAATGTTATATGAAAATGCTGAAAATTTTAAAATAGCAATTATCTATAGCAGAGAACATTCTAGCCCTAAAACTTAACAAAAGAAACCTCTAATACTTGTTACACATCCAATGGCATGAAAGCATGTATCAAACATATTTTATTATCAATCTTGATGTTCAATAAAATGAGTGTTGAACTACTTATTATTAAATACATGAGAATGATCAATCCAAAAAACACCTATCTTGCTCAGTGAACTTAAAAAACATTTTATTCAATAAAAATGAAAATATTGAATAAACAAACATAAAGTAAGATCACCTCAGATCTCAAAATCAATATAATTATCCAAAAATAAAATATGAATTTGATTATTTAACATGTAATGTAAAATAGCTGAATATTTATGGAAAATGCAACCCACTATTTATGCTATTTTAATATAAAGTTAAATAATATGGAAGTAATTTGATTACTAGATTTAAAGTGTTATATATTATAAGTAAATAATATAAATTTAAAAAAACATAAATTTATGAAATAATAAAATTGCCTCATTACCATTGTTTGCACAAGTGTTAAAGCCTCAAAAAAAAAATGACAAGCTAATCATTATAGTTTGGGTTAACTCAGAGATAAATAATGTTGTAGCTTGATGATAAGGCAAAAATACTTAACCAACACCTTTTTTCTATCTAAACACAACCCCCCTGAAATTTTATTTAACAGATACCTATTTTTTCTATCTTACTCAAACGCCGTGAAATTTTATTTAAAACTGAAGGATAAATATTTTTATAGTATTTATTGTTTGGATTGTTTAAATGTGCAATGTGGTGAGTACACTTTTTTCTATCTAAACTCAACCCCATGGAATTTTATTTATAGTTAAAGGATAAATTTTTTTACAGTGATTATTGTTTGCATTGTTTAGATGTGCAATGTGGTGAGTTGGGATAGCCCATCATGCTTTTTCGTTTCCTTCTCTTTTGAATTTAACTTATGAATCGTTAAGAAGGATATGCATTATCTATTTTTGAGGAAGATATTTGGATAAAGCATGCGTCAATGTTTAAGTCACAAGAACTTAAAATGTAGAAAATTCTCATTGGATTTCAAAACATAATATGAAATAGATGCTTCATTGAATGAAGTTGATGGGAGCGGTTAATGCAACCATGTATTTATTGATCATCAGGTTGAATCTCTTCGCACAAAGTTTGAAAGAATTAGGATAAATGGTTTGGTCTAATTACCAATAGAATATATTTTTATTAGTGTTTAATTTTTTTTAATGGTTTTTTTACTTTAGAGTTTAGTGTTTAAATTTTTTTTGATGATTTTTTTACTATAGAGTTTATGTGTTTTAATATAATCTTAATTTTTTGATTTTCCTCTTGGTAGGGTATGGAGGGAGTAAAACCCAGATTTATTCTTCTTTTGAATGATAAATCAAGAAGATGTGTTCCTTGAAATTAGATTAAAACTGCTTTTTGTAAGTTAATGACTATCAAATCAGACATGGACTTAAGGTTATTTAGTCTTGTATTTTTATGGTTTTGGATTAAAGGAGAATCTAGTTTTATTTCATTTTTGAGATTAATAAAGTATTCTTTTATGTAAAAAACTATATCTTCCCTAAAATTATCTAGAAAATTGGAGAAATAATTCACTAGATCTTCATTTTCCATATTTTTTCTCTAAACACAATATTGAAATCTTAGTCCTTAATACCCATGCTTGAGTGATCTAAAATTTATATCTCATGTTAATCAATGCTCAATTATTTAAATTCATGTCATTTATAGACATAATTAGCATGGATTTGCACACCAAACAACAACAACAAAAAATCATTCCTCAAAATCCTTAATTCATTAAAGGAAAAAAAATAACTATGAATCATGTCATTATTTATACATAATCTTATACCATTTAATTAAATTAAAAAACTATTTATGTTATATTATATATTTTTTTACTATATGTATTAATTAAATTAATCTCATCATAATTTTTATTATACCTAGGAATAAAGTTAATTTTCTATCTTCTCGGACATAAAATTAAATATATTGTTATTAATATTATTTTAATTTAATTAGATTTTATAAAAAATATTTTATTAATAAAATAATAAAATTTAAACTCATTACCAAAAAGATTCATATCACATAACTCAATAAAGAAAATTATAACATTTCACTTAAAACTAAACCTAATTAATTATATATTTTAATTATACTTAAAAATATTATTATTTTATTTATAATATGTTTATCAATATCTATTGTTAATTTAAGTATATTTATAATTTTATAATATCTACTGACCTTTTGATTTTACTTACCATAATATAGCATTAAGATGTGCGCTATCAATGCTTTCTTCCATTTTACTCCACTACCAGTTAACATCTTTATATATTATCATGAACGAATTACCATATATAGAAATCTCTTTAATCATTTAAAAATTATATTATCATGAATTAAAATATTATTCGATGAAAATCACTTTCATCAAAATTATTATAAATAAAATAATGAGATTTTCTGATATTTTGACTCTACTTACTTTCATATCACAGTTAATATGGCAACATCAACACTTTCTTCCATTTTACTCAACGCGGTATTAAACCACATTTTCATGTACCAATTGTTAAAAACATATTTTGTAGTTTCTTATCCAAAAATACTATAATTATATAATTCTCAAGTTTTTAATGTTTCTTATCCAATTGCCACTAAAAGATACTACAATTAAGATTTGGAATTTTCTAACACCCACCGACACCAACCTTTCCTAGAAAGCACTCCACGTGTTGTGCTTGTAACATAATAAAAGCTTAATGCGTTGTCATTTGATATGGACAAACTAAGTCTAAGTACATGCACCACCCTTTTTCTCTTCAATACTAAATCATGTGATAATATCCTCATTGGTCAACCTGATGTCAATGGTGGTTAGGGACATGTATAACAAAATCATGGAGAATTACATGGGCCCCATGATATGAAATATTGAACAAAAGACTAAACTACTATGCTCCAATTTTCCACAAGGCAATTTAATCATTTTCTTGAGGTTAATAACTACTTTATGACTTCACCTTGAGGTTAATGGATTAATCTTCCAACATGTATGATATATGCATATTGATATATGTCCTGATGCATGATTTGTTTATTCACTATACATATGAAATAACGATTATTCTCAATATATTAGTATTATAGTTTTATTTATCTTAGATGATGCAATAAAAGGAAAAGTATAAGAATATATATATGTATCATAATAATTCATCCAAATAACCATCTCAGCTAGTCATTTTGAAACTTTCATAAACAAATAAAATTGGGTAAAGTATATATCTCAGCTAGTCATTTTGAAACTTTCATAAACAAATAAAATTGGGTAAAGTATATATCAAGTAAGATTTAAGGATCACTTTAATTATTATCTCTCTTGACTTGGGTGTATTATAAAATCATGGGTGTATTATAAAATCACTGTTAAAAGCTTAAATAATTTAATGACCAACAAGAGTCTTATAAGTGGAGTGGGTTGAACATTCTAATGAATGTTTTCCTTAATCATTCGAACAAAAGCATATCACTAATCAAGTCTCTTGATAGTTATTGGTATCTTGATAGTTATTGGCGAGTAGGAACTATACAAAGGCACCATATTATACATGACAAGAATGGATAGTAAGAACTATTCAAAGGCATTATTGAGATAGCAACATGATTTCATCTTTCAAAATTCATATGTTTTATTACCATTATCAATAGTAAAATTAAGCAAGCATAGCTATATATTAAGAAATATATTATTTAGATATGAAAAATAATTCCTTTAAATTAAAATAATTTCATGCGTGCAAAAGACATTTTGTGTTTTGTTGGTCCTCACGGGTATTCCTACCACACACTTTTTCTTCCACATATAACCATTTTTCCACACATCTTTTTATTCCTTTATTCCGAACACATCCCAACTCCATACACCTATTGTTCCGCACAACTACTTCCACACTTGGATCTTTTCTAAAAGAAGTTGTCACTTTAAAAAAACATGATGAGATAGGGTTCATAGCTATCACAATGGCAAGTGCCAACTCATCCTAGAAAAAAGAGATTGACATCAATATCATCGATTTCCAGTCACCAACAAAATGACTTTTAACTCTGAAACTTTAAATACCATCGGTTTGGAGTCCCCACCAAAACGACTTCTACTTATTGAAGTTGACAGATTGATAGTGTGGCTTGTTACCTCTCTCTATATGTGCACAATACATATTGTCATTTAAGAGAGTAGGAAGTCAATAAGATGAGTGATATTGTTATAACAGATTAATAAACAAGACAATATTACCCTAATTATGGTTGTAGAGGTAAGTTATATTATCAATTTTAGAATATTTTGGAAGTTTAATATGATATTGGTGTTCACCTAAATTCAAATCAATTGCAAATTTCAAAATATTTAGAAATTTAATGAATATAAAAAAAAGAAACAAACTTCAATTCAGACATTTCAAACATTTCAAAATCTACAATTAAGTTAAGTTAAAATAATCATGCCTTAAAAAGGTCGTGTATGTATGCAATTTATTGCCTTACATTGGTCACTTGAATATAAGTACATTGAGTCGAATAAAAAAAGGAGTGCATCTTTATGACATTCATCTCCATTCCTTACAAAAATGTTCATTATGATTTTTGGAATTTTGGCATTTTAAATATGATAGTATCAATAAAGTTTTAATAAACGTCTTTGTCTATTAAAAAATAAATTATAAAGAGGATGAATAGTGTAAATAATACTTGGTGTGCCAACTAGCTTAATGCAGCAGAGGAACACTTCATATGATTCATTGCCATATGAAAAATAATTCATTTAAATTAAAATAATTTCATGTGTGCCAAAGAAAGTTTGTGTTCCTTGCTCTAGACACACATTCTCGTCGCGCACCCTTTTTCCTGCACATACCCTCATTTTTGGACATCCTTTATTCTGCACACATCCCTGACTCTGTACACCTATTTTTCCTCATAGCTACTTCCGCACTTGGATCTTTTCTAAAAAAAGTTCCTAGTTTAAAAATATGATGACTTGGGTTTCGTAGCTATTTAAAACATGATGTATTGGGGTTCCAATATAAAGTAAATTCATTTGTCCTTACACCTTTTTGTCATATGTGATAGATATGCACATATAAATGGAGACTACGAGTTGATAAGGAGCTCAAATTTAGAAATAACAGTGAGCCTTTAAGAATAAAGTGTATAGTTCGCATGGAATCAAGTCATCCAATTATCGACATAAGAAAATTGGGCACCAGGGAATGTCCTTTCAAAGGAATCTTGAAGGTATGAAGCTAGACTCTAAGTGGTTTTGATGTGAAAATAGTGGAGGTTGCAGGTTTTTCCTTCCACTTTAGTTAGCAGAAGAATAAATATGACATCAAAATGTTGTTGTAATATTATAGTAAATTCACTTATAACAAAACTTCAAAATAAATGGACAGTGATACGTTATGTCTATATTACCTAGTGCCAACACCTAAAATGTGTAAATATAGAGGCACTCATTTGTCTAAGTAAGGCACCTGTTGCTGCTGCCTAGTAATATGGACCTATGAGAAGGATTTAAGAAACTATTGACAGTGGTGTTGTTGTATTGACAATAGTTTCTTAAATCCTTCTCACTTGACTCTCTGCAGGGTCACACACTTGTTCTCACCAAAGTCACTATACATCACTCTATGCGTAATTGCAACCAAGACATATCATTAGCACCCACTACATCGTTAATCGGTCTGTAGTACTGAATGGGACTCCTACACCTAATGGTGTGAGGTATATTTGGGACTTCATATCAGGGAACAATGATGAATTAATAGAACAACACACATTCAAAAAGATTCGTAACAATGCAAACAAAATAGTTCAGAAGCATAAGTGTAAGTTAAATACATACAACGCAAACATGACAAGAATAGTCCTACTACATTTACGATATATGCATGAAAATGTGTTGGCTTTGAGCTTTTATTAAGTGAAAGTTCCAATCATACATACACCATTGACAAATCACTAGCCCCAATAGTGGAACATGAAGTCAACATCACCTACTCCTCCAAAGAAACATACTTCCTCTATGCTACGGAGACACCAAGGCTCTCACAAAACTCACAAGCTCCCAACTCTAAGCCTTATCCTAGCCAAAATATTGGCTCCCAAAAGCCCTTTACATGAGTTATGAAGTTCTATTTATAACAAGAGGGGTGACTCTTCAACTCCCCTTTGGGACTTTTGGACTACCCTCATGACTCTTCAACTTCTTTACAAAATGACTCACTACATTAAATCATGCCTCTTCACATTCCAATATTGACACTTGGAATTCCACTTACAGATTAATTACAAATAATATTACAATTGATACTCGTACCCATATAAGACAAAACAGGGTAGAGCCAACTATACAACCTAATAAGAAAAAACACTATCATACTTGAGTTTGGAGAAACTCAATCTCAACAACTTCCAATTGATGTTTTTCAGTCACGTAGCAGTGTCAATCTTGGTACTGTGCAATGACATCCCCAAACTGTGTGATGGTGTCTGGCTGGAAGCGAACTCTAGCCTCCATGGCATCTGAGTACAATGATTGTGAACCAATTTCAACTTCCTTCCTAAGCATGATCAACATTGTCTGCACTTGGATGGGGCCACCAATGTAGTTGTGCATGTTCTTTCTATTCACCTCCAGGTCCTCCTTGGTGGAAATATGTCCTAGTTGCTCCAAGTATTCCTCTATCTCCTTTTTGACTTGGTTCCTGGGTTTGGCTTCAGTGAGTGAGCCAGTTGATGGGATCCTATGGGTCTTCATCAAGAAATCTAGATTGTTGTAAATCTGTGCATATGAGGCCTGAATGTTACCAATGGATGAGGCGAGATGTTTGATTTTCTGGATCAACATCCACACTCTTTCTTTATCCAGCTTTTCCTGTCGCTTCATTTTCTTACCCAAGTCAAGTGGTGTCCATTTGTATCGCATTATCCACTCATGCATGAAAGGGATTGCAACTTGCAAATTTCTAAGAGTTTTTACAAAGTCTTTACACTGTTGTTGTAAGCCATGTAAGTGGACAATTTCCTTATGCATAGTAACAAGCTCCTCATATAGATTATACATGGTCTCTCCAAGTCTCGATACTTCATTAAGTATCGTTGTCTTCAATTCCTCCATGTGAACCTATGTGGAAGTTGCGTTCTGAGCTGTTGCATGAAATTGTTCAACCTCTTTCCTAGCATTCTGTAAGTTCTTTTCCAATTTCTTATTCTCAACCATCAGACGCTGAGTATTTGATTTTGTTGCACTTGTGAAGGCTAAGTTGGCTGAGGAAATAGCTTTAGGATCTCTCCTGGTGTTAACCACAGTTACTCTTTCTCTCATAAAAGTAGGAGACGAGGGATCATCTGTAAAATTATTCTTACATGTTTGTACAATATACTTCTAGAGTTCATCATATGACAAATTATACGTGTCCATAACCATATCATCATCAAGAGGAACAACATCCCATTCCTTGCCTAGAGCTGAATCTGTTGCTGGAGGTGGTGGAGACTGAATAGTGACCTATTGTGTGCTCGGTGTCAGGTTGACATCTTGATTTTTCGGCTCCGATTTCACCTCTGTGTCATCGATATATATCAATTGTTCAATCTGTTGAGAAAGCTCTTGATCTTGCATATGTTTTCCCCCCTCCTCTGTTGGTTGTCGATTTTGTTCTTGCTCTTCATTTTATTTCCACATTGTTTCTTCTACTATTGTGCTCTGCCCTTCTTCTTCTTCCTTATTCTTCTTATCTTCTTTTTCTTGCTTCTTCTTTTCTTCCTCCAATCTCCCCTACACTTCCCTCTTCCTTTGTTTTTTCTCTACATCTTTTTTTTCCACTTTGCCTTTGTTGCTAAAGCCATTTTCATAAGAGCTAGATCCACTTTCATCTTGTGGATTCATTCTCCCCTAGACAATAAGAAACCTTTATCTCTCCCTTATCTTGTGCGGGGTTTCTCCCTTCTATTGGCGTTGCGTCTAGAGTAGCTTCCTTCTGTGGAGTCACCTATGAATTTCTTGCAAAACTGACCGGTTTGCGGGTCTTGGAGGAATTATAGAAATTCTTCCATGGATTGTCCTCCTACTAATGAAATGTCTCGGCGATCCATTGAAGTGAAATTTCGCACAGTGGTTCTTGCAAATACCATGAGTATCGTACATATTAAAATCTCGACTACCAAATGCAAACTTCTCTATCGCCTTTCCTTCGGTATCCATGAATTTATGTTTCTTTATCTTATACAATCCAATTCTCATAGGAAGAGATGGCCAAGGTGATTTCTTCTTCCTATGCAAAGTCACTGACAAACCTGTGGCGAGATGATATGACACTTCTTACATGAAAAGCTTGTCGGTGGCATACCTTGGCAAAAGATTTAGTGACTTATCTCTGCCAAGCACTCTAAGGAAGGTGCCATCAGGTAAGGCAAACTAATTTGTGATCTCTCATATGGTCTATGTTCTCACATGCATCATGCGAGGTGGTTCTTCCTCAAAGATAATCTTGTATAGCAGAATGAGGAAGTGGTCAGTTATCTTCTCCATAAATCCTCAATGGCTGTAATCTAAGAGAATCTTGCACTGGATGTACATAACAGAGTTTTGAGGTGCCCAAGACCAGTTCATTCCAGGGAATTTGTTATGTGCAAAAATTGCATCCAGTAAATATGCAGACATATAGAATCTCGCTTGCCCACCCTTGGGAGGATTTAGGGTGTTACCTACATGTATATTTAACTGTCAAGCAAACAAGTATGACTAGTTGAGTGGCTTCCCTTCGTTCACGACCTGGTTCAGAAATATTTCCCACCCTTCCAGAAAGGTCTTTGTGCTCTGTTGATCATATATTTTGCAAGCTAAGATTAATAGCAGCTGATAGGCCCTCCTGAGAGACCTATTCTTATATGTGTTGGCGGGTGTCTGTCGAAACTTTGATGGCTCCTTCACTCAGCTCGTAACCACATCTTTCGTTCCCAAATAGTTGTTGGTGTCATAGAAGAGTGAATCCATGAGTGTTTCTGGCTCAAAGAGATGGTACATATGTTAGTAATCTGTTGCCAGAAAAGTAGCAATCCTACATCCGCTAGCACTGCTCAAAGTCGTGGTCTTCACATTAATATGTGAGACAATCCAGCTGATGACATTAGCACATGGGAAGGTTGTATATCTGCATGAAAACCTATGTAGCCTTGATCTCTGGAAATTAATGTATACTGGTCGGTCTTGCAGATCTAGTGCAATGTCCTTTGTTGAAAAATCGTTGTTCATTTTTTGCCATGTAATATTTGAACCATTTTCTACATACATTTGAGTGTCTGAGTATACTAGCAAGTTTATTGGCATTTTCTCAACTTCCTCCCCAAAACTGCTTTCATTGGTATCTTTTGAAGAAACTCTCTTAGGTTCCATGGTAACAGTGATGGATGGAGAGAAGTTCTCAACAACTATGGAACCTATGGAACAGAAAAGGCGCTCATGGAAATAAAACATTAGATTTTGCAAATCTACCTTCACAGCAAGATCAGGCAACAAACCAGTGAACTAGTGAGAGAGATTGTGTAATTTGTTGAGAAAGTGAGGACAATGGTTGTGGTAACTACAAATTGTGCAGTCCCAGCAGCCAGGGTGTAGCCTGAGGCTTGATACTGTGCAATGTGCAGTCCAACTTGGGTAGTGCTTGAGAGAGACTATGCATTGTGAAGTCTCAGTGGCCGAGGTGGCATATTGAGACTTGGAACTATGCAATGTGTAGTTGGGCCACCCTATACTATGAATTACATAATATCAGAGGCCAAGTCTCATCCTAAGCTTCTAAATTGCGAAATGCCTAGCTTGGCAGGGTGAAAACCGGCAAAGGGAAAGTGCAAATCTACCCAGTGGAAGTGTGGGAAACAAGCAGATCTAAGTGATGATATGTGTTTGAGTGAAAATCGAACTAAGTATAGATGAATCAATGTGAATCAAGTGCAAAAATATAAAAGATGGAAGGAAAATAAAATATGTGAGGAGAGTCGCCGAAACAGCACTTGCGGGTTTGCAAAAACAAGAAAATATGTGCAACACTTATGAAAGGAAAATGAAAAATTGAAACAACACTTCTACAAGCTAATACAAGTTAAAATACCAAGAACTACAAAGAGAAACAAGCAAAACAACACTCATAAAAGAAAAACAAAAAAAAGCAATAGAAAAAGTAGTAAACGACAACAAAAGCGAAACTCACATGGAAAAGCGACGACAACTCCACCAAAGGTCCCTTCATCTCGTTGAAAATGATAGAGCTCCAAGAATGAATGTGAAAATGAGATCCAGAGGCATCTATTAAATAGTTTTGGGTGAACTGGGGTTTATGACGCGCATGCCTAAAATCAAGGAAAAATCGACACTTAGTGGAAATTTCTGAAAATAGGGACTGTGCCACGTTCAAGAAACTAAAGATGAATCCCTATTTTCTAGGGATTTATTTTTCAATTTTTGGCTTTTTTATTTTTCATTTTTCGGGAAACTTGCCATGCACAATTCCAAGGAATATTGTGCAATTTTTGGGAACTAGGCAACTTCCCGGCTTAGTGCATTTCACAGTTTCTGAGCTCAAGGAATGGATTACATAGTTTCTGATCTTAGTGTTGGGCTTCCATCCATGACTGCGCAGTTCTCAAGCTCAAGGTTGAGTTGTCTATCAATATTGCACAGTTTCTGGAGGCAAGCCTAGAATTACTGCAAGATCAAGTCAAAAAGATGCTTGTGACTCAAAAAGATCAGTTAAGTATGAAAACAAGCAAACAAAAACATAGATAAAAGAATAAGTCTTAATCAAATCATGAATACTTGACAACAGTCAAAGATAAGCTCATGTAAACAGAAAGGAAGGCTCCAAAATCAAAGCATAGGAAAAATTTTGGAGGGTGGTTGTAGCCGCTACAACAAAAACATTGACTATAATGATTCCACAAGTTATATACTTGTTATCATCCACTTTGATTCACAGACAAAACGTTTTTCAACTCTGACACTTTAAATACCATCAGTTTGGAATCCCCACTAAAATTACTTCTACCTATCAATGTTGAGAGATTGATAACATGGCTTGTTACATATCTCTATTTACCCACAATACATATTGTCATTCAAGAGAGTAGGAAGTTAATTAGATGAATGGCATCGTTGCAGTAGATTAATAAATAGGACAACATTACCCTAATTATAGTTGTAGAGGTAAGTTATATTGTCAATTTTAAAATATTTTGGAAGTTTAATGTGATATTGTTGCTCACCTAAATTTAAATCAATTGCAAATTTCAAAATGTTTTGCAAATTTAATGAATATAAACAAGAAAAACTTCAATTAAAACTTTTAAAATATTTCAAAACCTACAATTAAGTTGAGTTAAAATAATCATGACTTAAAATAGTCATGCTTGTCTGCAATTTATTTCGTCTCCTCTCATTCACTTGAATAGAAGTACGTTGAGTCAAATCGAAACAGGCATGCATCTTTATGGCATTCATCTTCATTCCTTATGAAATTTCTCATTATGAATTATGGAATTTTGTCATTTTAAACATGATAGTATCAATAAAGTTTTAATAAATGGCTTTGTTTAATTAAAAAAGAAAAAAAATATTATAAAGAGGATTAATAGCATAAATAATACTTCATGTGCCAAGTGGCTTAATGCAACAGAGGAACTCTTCATATGTTTCATTTCCATATGAAAAATAATTCATTTATTTCATTTAAATTAAAATAATCTCATGTATGTGGAAGAAAATTTGTGTTACTTTCTTCGCACATGCATTCTCATCACACACCCTTTCTATGATACATACTTGCTTTTCTGCACATCCTTTATTCCACACACATTCCTGGATCCATACATTTGTTGTTTCACACAACTATTTCCACATTTAGATCTCTTCTAAAAAAAGTTGTCAATTTAAAAATCACCATGACTTAGGGTGATCCAGATTTATGAATGAATGAAATGAAATATAGATTTAAAAAAAAACACAGAGATACATCGGGACATAACTTCAATTAACAAATAGCAACTATTGAAAATTGTTTACATGCAGAAGAGAAACAAAATAACTCGGACAATGGTATCCTACCTCTTTAAAGAGATGTGATCACTACATGCCTTTTGAACTATGTTACAATGAGGCTCATAGGCCTTTTTAACATCAAGAAACAATGGAAAACCATAAACATTAAAAAACCTAACCCTAGGAGATGAAGTACCAAAAGCTTTTGGGCCGCACTAGGGTTAGTTGGAATGTCAACTTCCCAGGGTTGTAAATTGGTTATACAATCTTTGTTTAGTGTGCACGATACCTTGTTAGACATATCTATCTAAGGAAAACATTTTTTTACTACAATCATAATGGTTAACTACCTCTCACTTATAGAAATATGGTGTTATAATTTCAATTGCTCAAGAAATTTAATCTAAAATCAAGAGACACAATTCTACTTTACTGCTCTATGGAATTTAATTCACAATTTAGAACAACATACGTAAACATGCAACAAGAAAAACCACTCATGCGTAATATTTTTCTAGGGTAAACCAACTGGTAAAAACCCCTCAAGCCTCTTTGCATTAATCAGATGAATAGAGAAAGTATTGCAATTGATTTCCTGCTCCGAGCACAACCTGCAAGTGAATAGCCTATCTCTCGACTCAATGAGAAGATATGACCTAGAATTATTCCATTTATGCCTCAGCTTGAGCCCTTATTTCCATACGAAAATCTTGAGGAATTAGGCCCCTATTTTTTAGGAATTTTCCTCCATTTGATTGCGCAATTCCCAAGGATTGATCATCTGACTGCATGCAACACCTATACACTCAAACCATTTTACAATTTCTTGTTACACTGCCTTAGAATGTCCACCACAACTGAGGAACTCGAATTTATTGCATGCACTAGCTATTTTGAGTTGATTGATTAGTTAGATGGATGATCATTGAGTTATATTATTGTCCCACTACACAGCTGACCTTCCACTAGTTCCATCAGTAGTTGGAAATAGTTCAACTAATTACAACTAGAAATAATTAAACTGGATTACTAAAAAAATTCAATCACACATGCTTAACTAAACTCCAAACCCTCTAACTCTAATTTACTGAGCTAACTGAGTGGCAAGAGCCATGTCACCTCAATTAACTACCTCCAAGTTGTCAATGTTGGTTGATGTGGAAATTTGAATTTTCTCAATTTGACCAAGGCAAAGTGAAGACTTCCTTGCTACACTTCTCAACACTCCCTCTTAGTAAACAATGGATTATCAACCACCCCTATCCTGCACCTATGGAATTCGAACTTCCCTCTTGACAAATCCTTTGTCAAGATGTGAACATCTTGTTCCTCTCATAGAATGTATTGTAGCAGCATTATGAGCCTCTGCACACAATCTTGTAAATGATGATACCATATATCTATATGCTTAGATCGATCGTGGAATACCAGATTCTAAGAGAGCTTAATGCAACTCTGACTATAAAAATAGATCACAATTGGATTCATCTCCTAACCAAACAGTCCCACAAGTATATTTCTCATCCAAATCGCCTCACATGTTTCTTGAATTGCAGCCATGTATTATGATTCTATTGAGTTGAGCGTCACTGACTTCTGCTTCCTATTATACCAGGAAACAGTTGTGGACCCAACACTGGAAATTCCACCTAATGTACTCTTTCAATTGGATGGACTCCCTGCCAAATCTGCATCTATTAAGCCACACAGCTTCACTCCCTCTATCTGTCTTTACCATAATCCATACTGGGTAGTGCCTCTGAGGTACCATAAAACATGCTTCATTTCCTTCAAATACAATTTAGTCATCCTAACCATAGCTTGGCTTAGATGTTTGACTGCATAGCACATATTTGGTCATATGTTCACAAGATACATCAGTGAACCCACTAGCTATCATTAAATGGTAGCACCAACCTCTTCACTTGAAGTGGCAACCTTCTCCCTCTAGTTGGTCACTAGAGGTGTCTCCATGGGCTTACAACTCTCCATGTGAAATCTCTGCAATATCTTGGTAACATAATTTCCTTGAAACACAAAAAATTCCCCATCACCTTGCCATACTTTCATCCCAAGGAAGTAGTGCATGATACCCATGTCTTTCATCTCAAATTATCTTAAAAGGTCCCCTTTGCAAGACTTGATCAACTGCTCATCACCTGTCAATATTAAATCATCAACATATAAAACAACGATAAGCAACTTATATTATACCAAAATATGATAGAGGTTTGCATCCGCTTGACTTTTGGTGAATCCCAAACTAGTGAGATAACTATCGATCTGAATGTACCGAGCTTGGGGTGTTTTTTAAGACTGCACAAAGCTCACCCGAGTCTACACACATGAGACTCCCAATCAAATGTCTCAAAACCTTTTGGTTTCTCTATGTACACTTCCTCCTCAATAACACCATTGAGAAATGCTGCTTTTACATCCATCTAGAGTATCTTCCACCCCATCTATGCAACCAGTGTAAGAATTGATCTAATGGATGAATACCTCACTACAAGATCGAAGGTTTCATGATAGCCAATTCCCTCAACTTGAGAGAATCCTTTGGCCACAAATTTGGCCTTATACTTCTCTATGCTTTCATATAATGCATGCTTAACCTTGAAGATCCATCTAGAACCCACAACTTATTTATTTGCTAGTCTTGGGACCACTTCCCAAACATTATTTTTCATGATGGATTTGTATTCTTCCACTATTGCGTCAGCCTAAACTAGTTGCTCAGCTGCGTCCTCAAAAGAGGATGGCTCAATCTTTACAAGCTCATTCATTAGAGCCATGTAGTGATGTACCTCTCATGTGACCTCCTTTTCCTGCACAAATTTGAACGATCTCCCATATTCTCCCTCGCATCCTACACCAATATATCAACTTCCCTAGTTATTTTTCTCCCTTTTTTGCATGGTTCTACTTGAGTGGATGTATCCACTCTGCCTCCTCTCTTATCCTCCATTTGTGGTTGCTCCACAATTTCCTGAGGCTCCTCTTTTGGATCTAAAATCTCCTATTCTAGTGGGATCTAAATCTCCCTCTCAAGAGAGAACCATATCATTTTCTCCTCATCAAAATTTACATCCCTTTGTACAATTTTCATTCTGAAGGAAGATAAGTACACATCGTAATTGTGTGAAGTTTCGGTGTAACCCACAAAAACTCCTAACTCTATTTTCATCTCAAGTTTCTTCGTTGACTATTTGGAGACATGGCAGTAAATAGAGGCTCCAAAAATTTAGAAATGAGACACACCCAACTTTCTCCCCGAGAAAACCTCCTCAAGTGTAATCATACCAAGAATCTGATGAGGACTCTGATTCTGCAAGCACATTTTTGTGTTACATGCTTCTGCCCAAAAATATAGTTGTAGACCTTGGTCATCTATTATAGCTCTCACAACTCCCACAATTCTCTGATTCTTCCTCTCAACTACCCCATTCTGTTGTGGGTTATGGGGTGTTGTCAGCTCCCTCTAAATTTCTTCTTAGGGAAAAAATTCCTTGAAGTCATTCGAAACATACTTAGCTCCATTGTATCTCTTGAGAGCCTTCACCTTCTTGCCATTCTCTTTCTCAACTAGTGCCTTAAATTCTAAAAAAATTGAGAATGTCTCATCCTTCTTTCACATGAAGAAGATCCAACACTTTCTTAAGAAATAACTAATAAAAATAACAAAGTACTTATTTTTGGTAGTGGAGGATGTTAGAAGGGTCCACAAACATTAGAGTGGACTCTTTCCAAGACTGCATGTTCTTTGTTATCTCATTCATGGATTGTGGATTTTACATACTTCCCCAAGGTACAACATTTTCAAACATCATGCTGCTCAAGTGCTCCTTTAGGGAGGCTAGTGGTTATTCGCTCCATAATTTTTAAGGTGCCATGATGAAAATGGCCTAATCTCTTGTGCTAGAGTTCACTGACATCACAAATATACACTTTCTCTACCTTACTGCTTAATGCAACACAATATTCCACATCCAATTTTTTTGTGTTCTTCACAGTATCCACGGTCTACTTCACCTCTCCAGTGGCTATGTGCCTCAAAAAGGATTTCCCTTTACTGAGTATTACATCATAGCCACAGTCTTCCAAAACTGCAACAGAGATGAGGTTATTCTTTAGGCCTGACAAAAACATGACATATTTGAGGTAAATAGGGGATCTCGACTCCCTCTTAAAGGTTATTGTACCAATCCAAATAGCACTATATCTTTCGTCGTCCCGAGGCTTAATATGCGTCTGGAGATATTTCTCCTCCAAGTCACTGAAAAACTCTCTACATGTTGTTATGTGGAACAAGGCACCTAAATCCAAGTACCACACACTCCCCATCATATTGTTGGTCATGCATGTGATAAGGGTGAAGTCTAGCTCAAACTATGAAGCCAATGCTTCACCTACTGCTCCTCTTAATTTCTTCTTACCAGAATTTTTGTGTGGACACTTTGTAGCATAGTGCCCAAATTCATGACAATTGAAGCATTTTATTTTGGATTAGTCTTTCTTCTTGTCCCCTTGGCTAGATTCTGGTTTGGTTTGAGATTTCTTCCCTTTTCCCTTCTTTCCCTTTCCAATCAATGCAAAATTTTCTTCATCCTCTCCCTTGGATGAGGTTCCATCTCTGGCATTCCACCTAATCTCTTCTTTTACCAAATTGGACCATAAGTGTTCCTAATTTGGTAATTTCTCCCTCCTGTTCACCAAGTCTTGGTAGCTATGCCGGCTTTTAGGAAGGCCTAAAAGAGTTAGGCTCACCATGTCATCTTCTGCAACATTCACACCAACCCCTCCAAGTTCATCATGAACTTGTGTAAATATAGTGATATACTGAGGAATAGTGTCATTCTTTTGTATATTAATGTTTCAAAGTTTGTCTTTGAGGGCCAGTTTTCTATAGTCACTGTTGTTCTCGAATATCCCATTCAATGCCTTCCACATTGCGAAAGGAGTTTCTTTCCCATGAAGATTTGAGACAATGTGGTCTCACATTCCCTTCAAGATTATTCTCCTCTCCTTGGCTACATCTTTATTCCATTACACTCCGTTCTATGCATCCATTGATCCTGGTTTTGGAATGTCTGTCTTGACATATTCCAATAATATGTTGTCATCAAGCACTACCTCCATGCGGTCCTTCCATGTAATGAAATTCGAGATTCCTTCCAAGGAATACTCTAATCTCAGTTTGTTGAAGGTCATTCTCCCAACTCTAAAGAGATACTACTACATTGAAGTTGCGAATTCGATCCTCCTGAGAAATAACTTTGAAGTTCTTGATCTAATGTGAATTTGGCTCCGATACCATGTAGAAATATGGTGATATAATTACACTTGCTTAAGAAATTTAATCTAAAATCAAGAGACATAATTATACTCTACTAATTTGTGGAATTTAATTCACAATTTAGAACAACATTTGCAAACATGCAATAATAAAAACCACACATGCACAATATTTTTCTAGGGGAACCCAACTGTGAAAAAACATCTCAATCCTCTTTGCATTAATCAGATGAATAGAGAATGTATTACAATTTCTTTCCCACTCTAAGCACAACCTACAAGTGAATAACTTATCTCTATTCTCAATGATAAGCTCTGACCCAGACTTAGTCGATTTCTGCCTCAGCTTGAGCCCCTATTTCCTTGCACAAATATTGAGGAATTAGGCTCCTATTTTTTAGGAATTTTACTGCAAATGATTTGACAATTCCCAACGATTAATCATCTGGCTGCATGCAACACCTATACACTCAAACTAGTTTGCAACTACTTGTTACACTGCCTTGGAATCTCCACCACAGATGAGGAACACAAATTTATTGCATGCACTAGCAATTTCAGGTTGATTGATAAGTTATATGGATGATCACTGAGTTAGACTATTGTCCCACTACACAACTTACCTTCCACTAGTTCTATCAACAGTTGGAACTAACTTAACTTAATACCACTGGAAATAACTGAATTGGATTACTAAAATTTAGCAATCACACTTTCTTAACTGAAATCCAATCCCTCTAACTCAAATTTACTAAGATAACTGAGTGATAAGGGATATGTCACCTCAGTTAACTACCTCCAAGTTGTTTGTTGATGTGGAAATTATTTCTCAATTGACCAAGGAAAATTAAAATTGAGACTTTCTTGCTACAATTCTCAATGCCACTTTCTCGTTTATCAAGAAACGTCCTTTAGGGCCTCAAAATGGCTTCGAAAGTTCAAGACCCAAAAAATTGCCAAAAATAGAAAACTGCTAAAATAGGAAACAGTGCTACAAATTTAGAAACTGAAAGGAAACAATGTGTTCAAGTGGAATATGTGATTGGCCACTAATATCCACCTAGATCATTCCTTCCCCATAAAAAAGCAATGGTCCCAATTGTGTTGAGTGCCTTCATGTGATGGGGAAACTTCTATTGAATTTGGTCCCTAGTGAGCCACTTGCCTTGGTGCAGATTTGTCCATTTTTGACAACTCGATACACCTATATCCTTTGTTGGTGAATGTTTTTAATCTATGTGTCCATGATTCGATCAATTGTTGCATGTTCGATGCAATCTGGATTGAGCTATGTTGGTGTTAGCAGCTCAATAATGTTTGATGTGTCTAGCAATGGTGGAAAGTATGGCCAAAGGCAATCCACATTAAATACTAGGTGCAGGCATGGGAATGGGGGAATAATTATCTCAAAATAATTGTCACACATAACCCTGGTTATGGTGTAAGGCCCATATTATAGTGTTCAAAGCTTCTAATGAGCTCCAGTAAGGTGTTCCTTCTGCAAATGAAACCAAACTTTGTTGCCCACTTGAAACTTATGATGCACTCGATGATGATCATGACATTATTTTTACTTGGAATTGGCTTTATCTAGGATGTCATGAATCTGCTGGCAGATTTTCTAGATGCATTCAATAAATTTGGTGGCTTTATCATCTTTGGACTTAACATGTGCAAATTAATCCTATGTAGTCATAAGAGGCATTACAACATCAATGGGAAATAGTGGTTGAAACCTTAGTCCCACTTTAAATGGGTTGTAGCCACTTGAGTTATGGTGAGCTTTGTTATAGCTATGTTGCACATAGGGAAGACCCTCATCCCATATTTGTGGATTCTTGGAGTTATACATGTGTAGTATGTGCACTATCATCCTGTTGACAACCTTTGTCTAACCATTAGTCTGAGGATGGAATGAAGCGCAATTAGTGAGCTTCATGTCCAACAATGACTAGAGGATCGACTAGAATACGCTCAAGAATCTGTTATCTTGATATGATATAATGGTCTGTGGAATCCCAAAATGTACCCACACTTGTTTGAAGAAGAGTTTAGCAGTTTCTTATGCTATGATACTCTCCTTGAAAGCATTCAATATAACCATCTTAGAAAATCTATCAATGACCACAAATACACAGTCGTTACCATGCTTGGTAGAAGTGATGCTAGACATATAGTCCATGGAGATGGATTCCCAAGGCTATCTAGGAGTAGGAAGAGGAGTTTACCGACCTTTCTTCTTAATGGTTGGCTTGGTAATGGCATAAGCAATGCAAGATATGATATATTTTCCAACATCATATCGAAGTTTTTTCCCAATAAAAATAATTATACAGTACTACCACGGTTTTCTCCAAACCAAATTGTCTTGTGACCAAACTGTAGTGCGCCTCCCAAATATTCTTGGCACACTCACTTGAAAGAACAGAAAGGAGCCCCAAGTAGCCAATGCTTCCTAGAATTGGAAGTATGGGACTCACTTGCCATCCATCAACATCTGGTATGTGGTGGAAAATTCTGGATCATTTATGTATAGTTGTGGCCATCTAGAAGTCTCATGGCCATAAGAGTTGAGAACAGTTGTTAGTGCCACAACCGAGGATCAGATGAGGCAATCTACAATGTTATTCACATCACCCTTCTTGTATTTAATGTTCAAATGAAATTTTTGCATATATGTGGACCATTTCTAATAGAAATCGTTCTGCAACTTCCCTTGTGTTTGCATAAACTGAAGAGGTCGATGATCATTGTGAATGATCGTCTCCTTCCCCAAAATGTAATGTTTCCATTGTCGACATGCCTACATGATGGAGTACATCTCCTTATCATAGGTGGGGTGTTTGTGAATAGTATCATAGAATTTCTCACTATGATAGGCCACCATATGCCCTTGTTGGGTGAGAAATACACCAATATCATAGTCAAAGACATCTTTCTCAATTTCAAATGGTTATTGCATGTTTGGAAATGTGAGTACTGTCGCAGTGCAAGGGAAATGTTTCAGCTCAACAAAGTCCAAGTGATATGAAAGAATCCCAACATGAACATTCGATAGAAATTGGCAAGGGAAAATAGGTTGTGAAGCTCTGTGAGAGTTATCATGGATGGCCAACCTGAATGACTTGGATCTTAACTAGATCTACATGCACACCTTTATCATCAATTATGTGGCCCAAACATTGTATCTGGTTCATGCCAAAGGATCATTTCTCCAATTTGGAACATATCTTTTTTTGTTGCGGGGTTTGAAGGACTTTCCAAACATGTTGCAAATGCTTTGCCCAACTCTTGCTAAAGATGATGATGTCGCCTAGATATACAACCGTGAACAAGTTGGTGAAAGGATTCAAGATGTCATCCATCAGCGTCATAAAAGTTGCAAAGGCATTTTCCAACCCAAAACGACATCACCAATCCCTGAAAGAGGCCCTCCTTGGATTTGAAGCGTGTCTTTCATACATTTGTGGGTTCTATTGGAACCTGGGGATAACTAGCTTCATATCAATATTGCTTAAGTACTTGGCCCTCTTAAGGTGGTCTACAAGGTCATCAATCCATTGAATCAGGTATTTTTTCCTAACATTGATCTTTATTCCATGCTAGATAATTAATGCAGAGTCTCCAAGTCATGTCCTTCTTTTGTACGAGTACAATTGGGCTCCCACAAGGTAAGGAACTTGGTCGAATGTGCCCTTTTCATAGCAACTCTTGGATCTTCCGCTTGGTTTTCTCATTTTCCAAAAGAGAGCAATGGTCTACTAGCCCATTAGGTAGAGGTGAAATAGAAGTCAGATCAATCGAATTCTTGACCTAATAGAGAAAGGGTGCACTATGGGTGAGGAGAAGATGTCCCTATACTCCTCCACAACCTTATCAACTTTCTTTTGTTACACAGAGGAACCTTTCTAGGGGCCATGAATGTGGTTGTGATCTTCCCTTTACTTTGAGAGTCAACAAAAAAGAAAACAAATTTCCCAGTTTAGGAGATGATCTAACTGCATTTCTTAGCAGAGATCAAATAAATGGTGGTAGGTGGGGCTACCCACAATATCTTGTATAGTTTTCTACCCAAAGTAATAATAACAGTGTGAGGTCTGGACTCATACACATCATGGAATTTCCACAATCATGGTTTGGCTAATAAAAATTCACAGACTTCAAGAGGAGAAACATAACATAGTACCTTGTCCATCAACAACTTGGTGTTGTAGGGAAGGTGACATTGTTGACTAACATGGATATATCATCCTTGGTGGAGCCACTTGTTGGCTATGGTTGTGGGTGTGGTGTGGTCGGAAGGCACAACCGCTTAACAACCTTTGATGAGATGAGTTTCTTTTGGCTCCCACCGTTGACAATGAACTACAATGGAGAACCCCTCACCCACATCTATGAGTGGAAGAGATGCTCCCCCTCCTCTAGATATTTTGGCTCAATATTTTGGACATTGGTGGTGGTAGTGGTGCCACTAGGTTTTTCATCAATAATTTTCTTCCCCTTGTCATTTCCCTTATCAATTTACAGCTCAGAGTTGTACCATGCATATGAATTTGAATCTTTTAGCTTGACCACAAGTGTGTACTTGGTGCGACACTCATTTGTCTTATGTGTGGGGCTCTTATGGAACTTGTTAGTTTCTGTCAGTCATGTCAGTCACCAGTGATCAAATATGCTCTTTCAAAGTTTTTTCTAGGGTCTTAGGTCAAATTTTTATGGTTTCAGTAGGTCTTCAAATAAAAATTCATCATTGGTTGGTGTGTCTAGGTCAGTGGTACTCCCTTCAGCATTCATTATTATCATTATTCATCATGCTCATGTCATTTTTCAAGTGTTACAAGTCATGGATCAGTCAAATAATCATATAGTTCTTGGTCTAGGTCATCGCTTTTCATCATTATGTTGGTTTTAAACTAAAAAAATCCATGTTTATGGTCTTGAGTCCACACATGAGGGAGTTAGCCTCTCAGGAGGCATATGTAATAAAGGTAAAGGTTCTACTTCATTTCATAAAGGTATTACTGCAAAACACCTCACTTTTGGTTTCAAAATGAAGGATGATTTCATGTCATGACATATGAAAAAAAGCGAATTCAAATCTTATAAGAGACCATACAAGAATTTATTTCACTCATTCCATTGGAATTGAGCACTAATTCACTAGAAAAATCCATTTGAGTACAACAAGCATCGAAGGACACACTCAAAAGGTGATTGGCACCCCCTCCAAAGCTCCACGCTACGTTTTTTACCCTTCGCTATGTTTTCACTTCTAGAGGAAAAGAATACATCTCCAGAGGTTTTCTGTGGCCAATGAAGGTTCCATCCACCTATTGAAAAGTAAGTTAAATCTCTTGCCATCTCCTATCATCATTTATTTCATATTTTTAGTGGAGAAACCCTCCAACAGTGCCCACATTACATTTTTGTGGTGTAGCACTCTTGTTTAGTTTGAAAACAGAAAAACCTAGTTCCCTACTCATTTTACCCTTCATCCCCTCACCCAAATACACTCCTGGAAACTCTCATTACCCTTCCTCATTCATTTCCCTAACCCCTAGGCCTAACCCTGGTCCTCACGTTGCGGTTTTGGTAGAAATTAGGGTTAGGACTGTGTTTAAATTCCTACCGCCTATCCCTACGCTCCCTATGTGATTTTTCACTTCCCTAAGCCTCCCAACAAATATAAATACCTCCTAAATCCTACCAAAATATTTTTCCATGCCCATTCCCCTCATTTCCTTTACTTTCCCACAAACCCTAACCTATTGCTACACTTTTGACACTTTCCTAGGCTGTTTTTTCCACTTTTGCACCCTTTCCCCTCACCCATTCCCTAAAATTTCACTTCCCTACACTCCCTAACATCTATCCCTACCCCCCTAAATTTTCCCAAGAATTTAGGAGCCCCCTAACCTCTTCATCTCCCTTCATTCCTAAAACTGCCCTAAATCCCCTATTTTCTAGCACTAAACCCTAATTCCCTTTCCTAGTGAGCTAGGGTTACATAATGGATGTAGAGACCACACCCACTGATCAAAGGAAGTATAAAGGAGGGAAAATTTCTAGGTATGAGCCCATTTCAGCACATAGCATCATGTCTCCACCATTTCTCAAGAAATCATTCCAAGAGACAAATCATTTGTTGCACATAGGGATAGTTTTGCTTCAAAGTATGTTTCTGACCAAATGGAGATGAATTTTACAAAGGTGAAAGAGGTTTTAGTCAATAATAGACCCAAGAAAAAAAAAAAAAAACCCTTCCTTTTTTACATAGGTATCATATATTAGGAGATATGCAACTTTCTTGGAGACATATTTGAGAAAATCAAAATTTTCCAAGTTAATTTCCTGTTGTAGTCATGATTTTATGGCACGGATTTTGAGAAAATGAAAATGAATTTCCAAACAATGAGAGAGGTTTTTCTTCACAACATCCTTTTCTATAAAAACTACTCCTAGGTTTGCAAAATATTTCATGGTTAGAGATATATTTCTCCATCTTTGAGGCCTGTGTTTGTAGAAAACCCATAAATTTTACACAATGTTTTTGTCCAAAAAGGTAGTGTGGCCCACGCTACATTTTTGTTGGGGCCCTCTATTTGAAAAATGGCTTAGTGTTATTGTTGTTGGGAAAAGTGTCTACTCAGAACGCCCCTATCCCACTAAGGTTTGATAGTGCCTTAGCAACAAACAAGGAAAACTAATTTCGTATTCTTCTTTATGAATTGTAAACGAAGAGGAGTAGGATGAACCAACCTGTGTCTTTCGCTAGTCCTTTGATCCAATCTCTCTTCTCTTTGACAGCTTCCAGCTACCTACTCTCTTACTTGCCCAGCTTAACCAAGTTCCTGCAAGATCACAGAAGAGGAAAACTACACAAAGACATAGATTTACATTAATAAATAGTTTAGGATCAGATTTAAACTAAACATGCAAATATAACAAAACATCATTGATACACAAGCATGTAGGAGAAACTCAAATAGTTCTATTGATATAACAAGAAGATCCAGGAGGAGATACAACCAAGTGAGTCTCGATCCAGCATCAACCTCCCAGCAAAGGAGTCCCTTCTTCACCTCCAACAAAGCATAAATCACCCAATGCACTAATCTCAATCTCAAAACCAACAGCAATTCTTTGCAAAGTACAAAATTCCAGCCTCTGGATCTCTGGGATGAGGGATCCATATATAGATGTATGCAGAGAGGATGAGTCAGCTTATGATTTGACTTGTGGCCTCTCTCTGTCAGTTCTTGCTTCCACTTGGAGACTGAGAGCCTCTTACTCATCCTTGGTCGAACTCAGTGAGGCAAGTGTCATTGAGGAAGATTCTGGAAGCTTCCATGGTCTGTCCACCTCGCGGAATGACACTGCCATTTGTCATTTCCCGCTCAGCGCACCCTGGTAGTGCATTTAGGTGCGTTGCAACGCACCTAGCTAGTGTACTGGGGTGCTATGCAACGCAGGTAGCTAGTGGAGCAGCTGAAATGATCCTGATTTGACTGATTCTAAGCAGTTTCTGGTGGAGAACTTCTGGGAGAAGCTGTAATTAGTTGACCTTGTTCCTCTAGGGGTAGGAACAACACTTTTAGGGACTTAGGATCCCTTGGTTTATGGACATTTCATGCTTAGAGCTCTAAGGCACAAAAATGTCTATAATAGTTGCCCCCTAAAGTATGAGGCCGTTTATCGGGTGAAATGCTTTATTAGGAGGATCCGAAGTTCTTTCAATGCTGGGAGGAGACCTGTAATAAGATACAATACAATACATTATCTTCATACTGCTTTCATGATCTAGCTGAGGCGGGCATTCCCATGCTCAGCTTTATAAATTCATTTTTATGTACATAGGACAAACAATCGTCCAATGGTAGACTGATGATTCTGATGAAGTCATCATCCTTTTGGTAGGATGATTATCTGTGCTGCAATGTTGTACATGTCAATGTTTTTATTTTTCTTGAATATATATCGCAGCCCGGATGGATGAAACTAGATCCGGGGTCTTCAATCTCGTCTGATCTTCACTCGAAGTACAAGTCGATCCATGTGATAAATGTTTTGAAGTCGAACATGGAAAGACATCGCTTGATTACCAGTCAATGACGTAAACTGTTAACAAGCGCAAGAGGAATCACCGATAAGGATGATAACCCTCAAGGTACTGTAGTACAATTCACGTGGTGTGAATAAAGGACTTGGCATCGAACACCACGCAAAATCTTTCGGTCAAAGATCATTGATGTATACCTGTCGCCGGAAGTGAGAAACTTGCCATTGAGGCATGCAAGCTTCAAAGTACTGAATGGGGTGTTCCTAGATCAACTTCTTGGATAATGAGCTGATGTCGACAAGAAGCGATCCGTCAAAGGAGGGCCTTGATGAATCCCACATCAATGACATGGAACGAAGCAAATGATTTTGATGGAGGTGAAAACGATCTGATGATATATGGTTCAGGATGGCGGTCATGAAGGAATGAAGTATAATGTATGGTAGTGGATGGAACACGGGTGACTTCTCTGGATGACTTCTCTTGAACATGTCGGCGACACTTATGTGATGGATCGGTAGCATTTACCCCAAATTTGGATGGTATGGCATGACCATGGTGATGTGACCGGTGAATGAAACAACCCAACCCGACTCAGGCACGGAGTGGAAGTGTCATGTTCAAGAGCGACTTGCTACCAATAAAGATTCTTTGAGTTTCTTCCCAATTTTTCCCCAGTCATTGCTGACCAGTACCTCTTTATTTTTTTCAAGCTTGAGGAGGATAACATATGCTTGTTCTATAATTTGCCCTTCGGGCAAACCCATCGCTATGTTTTAACGAGCCTAGAGATAGTGAAACTCGTTCTCGTCTAAAGACAAGTTTGTCGCTATTAATATTTTTAACGAGTCTAACGACAAAGATAACTCGATCCTTTTCATTTTTAGAGAGTCTGAAAAGGTACATAAAGTTAACTCCAGAATTCCTTTTTCGTAATCTAATCCCTTAAGTCCGAAAAGGTATAAAACAATACAGAAGGGATGAATTTTCGATAGTTTTAACGAGCCGAACAACACAAGCGCTCGATCTTTTTGTGCAATAATCCCTCAGGTCCAAAAAGATTAAAATCTAGAGGAGGGATAGCACTTCCGGTCGCTTTAACGAGCTGGAAGGCCAAAACTCGGCAATCTATTCATATTTTACGATTCAGATGAAAAGAGCTTAAAGAAGACTCGTCTTTTGAGGAACGAGTGATAAAATGGGTAGCAGCTAATTCCAGGTAAGGGTTGGAATTTTCCAATCACGGCAGTGTCACAATGATGGCTAGTGAAATCACTCTTCATAGCTGTTCCTCAAAATGGGTAAACAATCAAATGGAGGTGAATGATCGGCCAATGAAAAGTGGAGGTGACAGTGCAAACATGACCAAGGCTTTAATGGCTGATATTGCTACATTCACGGTGGTTATTTACCGGAGGATAGTTCATTTTTTAACGAGCTTAAACGCGGATTCAAACAGTTGCTCGGTCTTATGTTTATTTTTTAACGAGCTTGAACTGTGTGCTAAAACTGCTCGATAATCCAGTCATATGATAAGAATGTCTCATATAAAACGGCAACATTTAGATTTTTGCCCCACATCCTTTCTTTATGCAAGTTAGGAAACGACTAATCCTACGAGTTTAAAGGGTTAGCCTACGGGTTTAAAGGGAGGACCTAAAAATTTAAAAAATAAATAGCCACCCCTTGCTTGCACTCCAAAAGGTTTGCATGCCCCCAGGTATAAAATATGATTTCAAGGTTACCCCTCAATTTGCAGACAAAACATTTGTTCTATCAGGAAAGGCCTACCTCTTTCAGGTTACCAAAGATTGTCTCATTCGCGTTACAAATGAAACACTTCCTCGGCGATGTCTACCGAAATAAACAAAGGTGAGCAGATATGCGCGCCACTCACATAACTTTGACAAGAGAATCTTTTTCTAGAATAACGCCTCTTCCACTGACGGACGGGGTATAGACTAGTCATATTCTCCCGCGGAAACCTACCCTATACCCGAAGTTTTCCTGCCGAAGCAGACCAGGACGCATGCCCCCTGGGTTTCAGTCATATCCCTCCGAATTACTCGCGCTCATCGGGAGGACGGACTGGGGGTTGAGACATTTCTTGCGTGAAGAGACCATTTAGGGATGGTATATGACTATTTGCTATGCGTGATCTGGGAAATGAAAGCTGGTCTACGAGCTTGACCACTCTTCCTTCGTGCGGAAAACACATTACTCTAAAGAGTGAGGAGACAATGGCTCCCATGCAATAAATATAGTCTCGTCCAAGGAGTAGGTTATAATCCAAGGGTCCTCGAACGAACATTACGTTCATTTGAACTGTCTTCCCTTTCAATGTTATGGGCACATTGGGAAGGATCCCTAAAGGTCGACTGGTTCCTTTATCAAAGCCTGTCAGATTTCTCATCTCAGGCAAAAGCGATGGCGAACCAAGCGCTTTCCAAGCAGTAGAGGAAAGGATACTCACAGAAGCCCCCTCATCTATGATGGTACCAGCCATGACCATTCTATATATTTGGACGATGATTCTGAATGGTATGCTTGCTGGTAAACGGGATCTACCTAGTTGATTCCAGTCGAAGGAGACAACTAGGTTGCTTGGAGGTGGGACTGAGTAGACAGCCGGGTATGGCTCTGACGGACTTCCTTCCTGCGGTAAAGGAATGGGTAGATTGCCCCCGTGTTTGTCGGAGTCTGTGTTGATGAAGAGAATCTGGACGGTGTCATCCTTGTTCTCTCCAGTGACTGTGTCATTCGAAGATAAAACCTCTGAAGGCAAGACCGGGTCAACTGCCGCCTCGACCTTTTGACTTTCGTCGGGTATGGATTTAGCCGGCTCATCTTCAATGACAGGCGCTTCAGCTGACCACTTGAGCGGGCCAGCTGGATTCTCAACTAACGAAGGACTCGACAGGAGTTTTTTATATCCAGGAGGAAGTCGTAACGGTGAAATCGGGCGATCATCCAAAACTCTTTTAGCTTCGTCTAAGAAGGGACAACGGTGGATGGCGTGATCGCCTTCGCACAGTTTACAGGGAGATCTAGCTCTCCCTTTTTGTCCTGGGGCTTCACTTTCGCTAGTTGACGGTGTGCTTTCAACATGGCCATCAGAGGTTGACGACACCGGATTGTGCAAACGGGGAGACCAGTCCCTTAGTATCCGAGGGATGCAAGGACAATCTCTGTGAAAGTGGTCTCCCTTGCAAATGACACATGGCGATTTAGGCTTGGTCGGTGCAGTGTGTGGATTTTCGTTAGACGACACTCGTTTGCCCCCATTCGCTTTTGGCTCCTTCTTCTTCTTCTCTTTCTTCTTCTTTTCCTTCTTCTCCTTAGGAACTTGACTTTTGGCTTTGCCAGCCCCATCAAGCGAAGAGGAAGGAGGAGAGGAAGAATTAGAGGAAGTAGAAGGTTGGTGGGTAACTCTGGACTAGTCTAACTGCTGATTCGATTGTTCAGGAATAGTGGTGTTCTGAACGACATTGGTTGAGAAGAGCCATACTGGCAAGCCAATTGTCAGTCCTGGAAGCGACAATGTAGCCATATGGGGTGCACCAACATCTCCCCAAGAGGAGAAGGGACTAGGATTTCCACCAAGGGGAATTCCTTGGTTGGTAGACTCCATTTTATCAACCTAAGATCAACGTAGGAAAAGGGTGATGAATATTCCGTTTAAAATAATTTTTTAGATGCTTTAGACACAACTTGTTTTTTCAATTTTAAAGAGTCGAGAAAAAACAAAAGATGACTCTAGTCTCCTTCGATTTTTAATGAGCCTGAAGTGACAAGTCCTAAGATGGACCTTTTCTGTTAAGGAGTCTAAAAAGGAACGAAAGGGACTGCTCTGGAGATCTAGGAAGAGAGTGTGCCAAACCAATCACAAAACTACAGAATACGTTTTACGGTACGGCAGTCAATCTTCCTGAATGTTGTGTTCGGTGCATTGCGATCAGTAGGGCGGCCGACACGGCTTCCTATGGATAAAAGGTTTTAAGCCTATAGGGGTCTCCCAATATATACTCGACGGTACGTGGGAGCACAAGTCCGTACTGGCACTTATCGTCTCACAGTGGAGGAATCACCCAACCATCAGTGAGGACAACAGTTACCAGGCTTTACGACGCCGGAACACGTCTCTAGCCTAGACCTCTATGTTGTGCGTTAAGTTCCAAAGCGTTGTTAGATTCATTCAATTTATTTTAAGTTGATCTTTCTTAGAAGTTTGCCTTTTGGGATCACCACGAGATGTAGATGTAATTCCTAAATGCAATCTAAAGATGATAAGCAAATCTTTTATCTCTTTTCAGCAATGAAAATCCTAGCTACAAGGGGAAAAGAAAGACACAATCTTTTCTCAAAGAGCAAAGAGCACACTGTAGATGCACTTTTCCTAAATCAAGCCATACAAACTATCAATATGCAAATGCACATATGCATGTATTTGTTTTCACTTTCTTAATATTGATGCCTAAAAAGAAAGTTGATGTACAAATCTGAATTTGCTTTTAAGTGAAAAACACAAACAAGCTTCTTTTCGAAATCAAAAAGGTAGAGAAGATTACGACACTTTATGATTTTGAAATAAACACTCGTTTCGACACTAGAAAGTGACAAATTCAAACCAAAGGTAAAAGTAAAAGTATAATCAACTGTCAACAGTAAAGAAACTTTCTCCTAAGATCAAAAATCAACACTTACGACAGATCTAAATCCAAGGACGACAGTATGACTATTTTACTCTTTCAATGGAAAACTATAAATGATGTAACAAACACACAAAGAACATCTACAGTATTTTTGTACAAAGGAGGCGGAATTAAGACAAAGAAAAGGGGTTTTCAGACAAGTACACACACTGATATCAGGCTGCAAAAATCAGAGACAAAATGAACCAAAGAACCTCAGCTGCACAAGGGCAAAGGCTGATCAGCGCACCTGTTGCACAGAGAAACTGAATTTCAGCGCGGGTAGCCCTCTCGGGACCTGCGTTGAAATGCAGAACCTCTTCAAAGAGCCTGCGCTGGGGCAGAAATGAGACTTCTATCCGGGTTCTGGGTCACGATTTGCAGTTTAATCTATGGTTTTTGGCCGAGTAAAAGCAATCAGTAAGGTACAATCAGAGGGATGATTTAAAGGAGGACTAAGAGCTATCACAAAGGGTAATCAGATCATTTGTGAATCAGCTGTTCAAATCATAAACAAATCTAGTGAGTGGATTGAAGCAGCAGGTGTCTACTTTGCATTTGATAATGGCAAATGCAGTTCGATTGCTACTTCTGTGTTTATGAAACAAACAACAAGAGAAACACAAACAAACTAACTAGACACGCTCCCCAGCGGAGTCGCCATTTTGTTGTTGGGAAAAGTGTCTACTCAGAACGCCCCTATCCCACTAAGGTGTGATAGTGCCTTAGCAACAAACAAGGAAAACTACTTTCGTATTCTTCTTTATGAATTGTAAACGAAGAGGAATAGGATGAACCAACCTGTGTCTTTCGCTAGTCCTTTGATCCAATCTCTCTTCTCTTTGACAGCTTCCAGCTACCTGCTCTCTTACTTGCCCAGCTTCACCAAGTTCCTGCAAGATCACAGAAGAGGAAAACTACACAAAGACATAGATTTACATTAATAAATAGTTTAGGATCAGATTTAAACTAAACATGCAAATATAACAAAACATCATTGATACACAAGCATGTAGGAGAAACTCAAATAGTTCTATTGATATAACAAGAAGATCCAGGAGGAGATACAACCAAGTGAGTCCCGATCCAGCATCAACCTCCCAGCAAAGGAGTCCCTTCTTCACCTCCAACAAAGCATAAATCACCCAATGCACTAATCTCAATCTCAAAACCAACAACAATTCTCTGCAAAGTACAAAATTCCAGCCTCTGGATCTCTGGGATGAGGGATCCATATATAGATGTATGCAGAGAGGATGAGTCAGCTTATGATTTGACTTGTGGCCTCTCTCTGTCAGTTCTTGCTTCCACTTGGAGACTGAGAGCCTCTTACTCATCCTAGGTCGAACTCAGTGAGGCAAGTGTCATTGAGGAAGATTCTGGAAGCTTCCATGGTCTGTCCACCTCACGGAATGACACTGCCATTTGTCATTTCCCGCTCAACGCACCCTGGTAGTGCATTTAGGTGCACTGCAACACACCTAGCTAGTGTACTGGGGTGCTATGCAACGCAGGTAGCTAGTGGAGCAGCTGAAATGATCCTGATTTGACTGATTCTGAGCAGTTTCTGGTGGAGAACTTCTGGGAGAAGATGTAATTGGTTGACCTTGTTCCTCTAGGGGTAGGAACAACACTTTTAGGGACTTAGGATCCCTTGGTTTATGGACATTTCATGCTTAGAGCTGTAAGGCACAAAAATGTCTATAACAGTTATGGATATCATTTTACCTCTACATCAATCATAGAAAATTGTACTTCCACTATAGCATGAGCGAGTAGGTCAAAAAGTCAAAAAAGTGCCTAAAAAACACTTTTCTACCCTCTTTTTTAGCAGTACGATATGTTTTTGGAGTAGTTGTGGGATAAATGGTTTTTGGAGGGCTATAATCAGTATTTTTCAGTGCTTGAGGACTCTATGGTGTAATAGATAGACAGATATTTCCAATGAGCTATCATGAACTAAATTTGGACCTCAAGAACCCCTCCAAAAGCCACTCACAAGTTTCACGCTACGTTTTCTCCATGCACGCTGCCTTTTCTAAGCAATTTGCTACGTTTTTGCCTGGAACTCATTTTTCTCAGTTTTCTCAGTCCAGTTTGACTTTTTCTAATGTAATTCTTCTTTTATGAGATGAAATTATGTAATAGGAGGTAAATTAGCTTGTTAAAGTAATTTTCATGTAATCTTAGGCCTCATTTATGAGGAGTAGTTTAGTCAAAGTTTAAAAGGAGGATTTGTTTTAACCTCCCTAGACATTAGGGTTTGTTGAGAACTTCATGTAATCAATTCCTAAGCTGAAGGATTTGACCGTGAGAGAGGGGAAATGGTTATTTGTTCTATATGTATCTAATTTTCAGTCAGAGAAAGGGTTGGACATCAGGGAGTAGAACTCTTGGAGTTCGTACTTCATCACTTTTTACAGGAAATCAAAGGAAAATTTGCACCTATTATTCAGGAATTATTGTGTTGTGAGTTTGTAATAATGTTTTCTCTCTGTTATAGTTTTATATGAATGATAATTCCATATTCTTTCCATTTCTATGCTTTTCAGTGATTTTCCTAAGAGGTTATAAACATAATTCTTAAGTTTAAGCTTTGTTTTGTTAGGAACTTCATGTTTATGTCACTTATCTTCTGATAAATGAATTCATGCTTGCCATGCTCATTTTGATATTTTATTTTCCACCCTACACTACATCGAAAAAACCCAAAATTATCACAAAGGCATACCTACCCTGCTCCTTTATATCTCTTGTAGCTGAAACCTTTGATCCTTTGACGTAGTTCCCTGATTTTCACTCCTGATCCAGTAAAACCCTAAGAGCTTAATAACTAGCCTAACATATTTTCCCACTCCAATCATCATTGGTTGTGAGCTCATAGAGAGAGCCCTCTTTGGTTTTTAAGGGCTAGATGTTAAACCCTAAGTGGTTTGAGGTTACCTCCTTCGATCTCCTTTCTTAGCCTTGGGATATTGTGGAGGATAACATAACTCACACTACTTTTTGGTGTCCTTCTTCATCTTTGTGGTGATATTCTTTACTTATGGCTTCAATGGGATGTCTTGGGTTGCTCCATCTTCACTCTGTCCTTTTTTTTTGGTTTGGAGGTTCCTTTTCCCTACTTCGGATTCACAGATCCAAAGTCTTGCTTCTTTGCTTAAATTTTTTCTCAATCCTCAAAGCATATTGGTACATTGCGCCAAGCGAGGATATGGCTAGGAACTCCATTTATGCTTGGATATATCTATGCAGACAGCCATGGTACTTTAGTATCAGATGTCACTCAGAATCCTTAATACCCATCTTCATGTGTAGGATATGGAAAATGATAGTGAAATCTAGCACGTCTTGGTCCCTTTCCTGTCATAGTGTGGTCCACTTTATGTACTTATATTCATAGCTCCCAACAAGGTAATATTTTCCTTGATGGTATCTTGGAAAGAATTCCAAGAGGTTGCAGCTGAAAATAGTGAGGGTTCCTCCTCATCCCTTTGCTCACAGAAAGTTTCCCACTAGTCCTTGACATGGGAGGCGTATTTAAGGACTGCAAAAGTAATATTTTTCCTATCAGAAAAATTATCGACCAAAAAATATCCTTCCAACAAATTTAACCATCTATATAAGGCATCTGCTCTTATCTATCCTTCAAATATAGGAATGTTAAAGTTAAAGTATGCCTTAAAGGGGGGGCGGGGGGGGGTGGCGGTAGGGGGGGCACCTCTGAAGTGACTGTTGGATGAAGATGCTTCGCCCATTGATACCCGAAAAAGGATCTGGAAAATATTTTCCATCATCTTGTTTTTTTGTCACTCGAGGGCCTCTTCGAGCAAGAATTTGAAAGGACCCCCTACTCCCTCATCTTTATTTTCTTCTGAAATGGGAGACTGTCAAGGTTGATGAGGCCGATATTGTAAGGGTTCAACAAGTTCAAGTCCCAACTCCTTATACCCCAACCTTGTTGGGGACATACACAGAAAAATAGAGAAATAGCAGACCGCTCTAATACCATTGATCCATATTTATGAAGGAACGAAATGAAATACAAATTTAAACAAAAGCACAAAGATACAACAAAAAAAAACTTCAATTAATAAATAACAATTGTTGAAAAAAATTTACATGCATAAGAAAAACAAACTAGCTTGGGCAATGGTAGCTTATCTCTGAGAAGAGAAGGGATAGAAACATTCCTTATAAACTATGTTACAATGAGGCTTAGAGGTCTTTTCAACATCAATAAACAATGGAAAACCCTAAACATCCAAACATCTAACCCTAGGAGATGAAGCGGAAAAAGTGTGTGGGCCCTTCTAGGATTAGTTGGAACATCAACTTCCTGGGGTTGTAACTTTGCCATATGATCTTAGTTTGGTGCACACAATACCTTGTTAGAAAGATATATCCAAGGAAAACAATTTATACTGCAAAAGGAAGGTCCCAAAATAGCCCTAGAAATTCAAGACCCAAAAAAGCTGCCAAAATATAAAACTTTCGAAATAGGAAATTGTGCTGGAAATTAGGAAACTAAAAGGAAATTGCGTTGGGGGTCCAATTGGAATAGCTGGGTAGCCACCAATATCCACCTGGATCATAGGGTTTGTAGTTATCTAAAACATGATGACTTAGGGCTACAGTTTAGAAGAAATCCATTCATCCTTTCACCTTTTTGCCGTATGTGACAAATCCACATGTGTAACTATAGATTGCGATTAGATAAGGAGCCCATATTTAGAAATATTAGTGAGCCTTTTATAATAAAGTGTAAAGTTCACATGGAATCAAGTCATCCAATTCTCAACTGAAGAAAATTGGGCACTAGGCAACATCCTTTCAAAGGAATCATGAAGGTATGAAGATGGACTCTGAGTGGTTTTAATGTGAAGATAGTGGAGGTTGCGGGTTTTTCCTCCCACTTAAGGTAGGAGAAGAATAAATATGACATAAAAATTCTATTGTAAAATTATAGTAAATTCACTTATAACAAACCTTAAAAATGAATGGACAGCAATATGTTAATTTTCCCTTGTCTAGTGGCAACACCTATAATGTGTAAATACAGAGGCACCGATTCCTCTATGTAAATTTTATGTTGGTGTTACCTAATAATTTGGACCTGTGAGAAGGATTTGAGAAACACTGAATATGGTGATGCCACTAGTTATATACTTATTATCATCAGTTTTGAGTCACCAACAAAATGACTTTCAACTTCATCACTTTAAATACCATCGGTTTGGAGTCCCCACCAAGACGACTTCCACTTAACGAAGTTGAGAGATTGATAGTGTGGCTTGTGACATCTCTCTATTTATCCACAATACATATTGTCATTTGAAATATTAGGAATTCAATCAAATAAATAGTTTCAAAACATAGCCCCCCAGGGGCAGCTATGATTCATATTTATGGTTTTGTGTCACGTTAAATTATATCCATTTTGTGTATATTTGTGATTAAAAGCTTCACAATTATGATCCGTGGTGTTAAATTATTAGATAAAACTTGCAACTTTATTGATATTATAGTATTTTTATTTTAAAAAATATCCAAAATATACATGTTTGAATTCAAATTAATACCATGAAGCATCAAATTAAAATGTTGGAAATATCACATAAATATGTTTATGTTCACTATTAGAGTTCACAAACATTTTACATGCTCATTTGAGAAAAGATAAAAACATAAAAGTTTTTGGATAAGAAACTTCCATGGAAATGAAGGGCATTGATCCTCGCATTTTTGAATGCTACATATCCACTGCATCGCAATGACAACAATAGTCTAGTATCTAGTTGGGGCTTTGTTAATAAGCTCGCTACTAAATGAAGTAAAATTTGATAAATAAAATTAAAAATAGGTCTCTATCAATAATCTCATTGATAAATAAAGGAGAAGTTAAGGCTCAACACTTGCAATGTTAGCATCACAACTCATTGATAAATAGAAGAAAGGTTGGGGCTCAACAGTTGCAATGTCAGAATCAAAGCTCACAAATAAATAGAGGAAATGTTGGGGCTCAGTAGTTTAATGTCAAAATCGAACTTCATGTGTTCATTTCTCCCCACACACATTCCTATCGCACACCCTTTCTCACACACATACCCACTTTTCTGTACATCATTTATTCCACACACAACCCTAACTCTATACAATTGTTGTTCCACACAACTACTTCCACACTTGAATCTTTCTCTAAAAAACATTGTCACTTTAAAAAATCATGGTGAATATTCATAGTTATCTAAAGCATGATGACTTAGGGTTATAATTTATGGGAATCCATCCATCCACAAGGGATTCATGATCGTGGGGTTATCATCGTTTTCTAGTCACCAACAAAATGGATTTCAACTCTGACACTTTAAACACCATAGGTTTGGAGTCCCCACCAAAATGACTTCTACTTAATGAAGTTAAGAGATTGATAGTGTGGCTTGTTATGTATCTCTATTTTTCCACAATACATATTTTCATTTGAGAGAGTAGGGATTCAATCAAATGAATGGTATTGTTGCAGCGGATTAATAAAAAAGACAAGATTACCCTAATTATGGTTGTAGAGGTAAGTTATATTGTCAATTGTAGAATGTTTTGGAAGTTTAATGTGATATTATTGTTCACATTAAGTTAAATCAATTGAAAATTTCAAAATAGTTTGGAAATTTAATGAATATAAACAAAAAAAACTTCAATTAGTACTTTTAAAATATTTCAAAATTTAGAATTAAGTTAAAATAATATTGCCTTAAAATAGTTGTGCATGTCTACAATTTATTTCCTCTCCTCTAGGTCACTTGAATATAAGTATGTCAAGTCGAATCGTAACAGGAGTATATATTTATTGCATTCATATTCATTCCTTACACAATTTCTCATTATGATTTCTAGAATTTTGGCATTTAAACATGATAGTATCAATTGAGTTTTAATAAACAACCTTGTTTAATAAAAGGAAATATTATAAAGAGGATGAATAACGTAAATAATTCTCAGTGTTCCAAGTGGCTTAATGTAGCAGAGGACCGCTTCATGTACTCCTTCAATGAAGAAAGCTTTAGAGTGTAACACCCTCTTCCCACATCTACCCATGTAACTAGCCCACCAAAGTAAACATGCGATGATAGGATACTATAATTGGATTTGACCTCCTATGTGACCTTAAGGAAGTGGAATCAATGGAAACATCATACACAATGATCCAACATCAGCTTCAGGACCCATAGAAACCAATCCAACACTTCCGACAGCTTGCCCTTGGGTCCTATTGAAGTTTTGACTATCTTTGGCCTCAGTCGCTCTCATGCTATAGGCATGAAAGCAACTAGAAACCCAAAGTCGCTCTCACAGGCTTATGTGCCAACGTCCAGGGACCCAATTTGGTAGTTTTGTGTTAGCGACCCTGAAATTTAAGCCACTTTTTCTATCCCAGAGCCTAGGTCATTTCCTAGAATGGAGTGATATCTTAAGATTAGTAAAAGAACAAGGAAACAATGATGCCAAAGCAATAAGTTGAATGAGATATTTACCAGACCCCTACTAGCCATGATAGGCATATCGCCAAACATATCATCAACATGTAACCCACAAGTGTAAACAACATAATTAAGTGTAGGGATCTCATACTTATCTGAGAATCATTATGAACCATTGTTCCCTCATGTCATTTGCTTCATTATCATCTATAATTAGACCATAGATACCTTATCCATTCATTTACAAGTAAAAACATGCTAAGAGCCATACACAACTACTGTCATAAAACATACACATAACTAGCATAATAGGGATAGAAATATCATAAACATATCAACCATAAACTCCACATATACATCACTACATTTACACATGAAAATCAAGGGAATGGATTTCTCATTAATGAATGCAATAAAACAACCAAAGATGGGACTACCATGTTCCACCCAACCAAAGATTGGTTGATCCAAGTCTCTCTTCAGCCAATCACCCCCATGCCATATTCTAAGCATGAATGTGGGACTCATAGAACACACCCAAAAAACACCAACAAGCATGGATTCTGTTATCACTCAGGTTTTTTCCTTAGAAGTTATTAAAGAAGGAATGGCCCGAGGTAACCACAAACCAATCTTTTAGACTCAGGTTCTAGCCTACCTAAGTCCAGAGAGGGCTCTCTCTTTAAGATTTAACTTTGTTTAAATAAGATTTCAGGCTAGTTCTTAATGTTCAGGGTTGGTTGTTTTGATTGGGTGGTGGAATTAAGAAGACAGATGGGCAGAGAAAATATTTAGGCCATTGGGCTATGGAGTCAATCAAGAAAGGCTTAACTGGATTTGATTTATCACTGAGGTAAGAGTTCATAGGGCAGGCTAACACAACAAGAGCAAATCTGCAAGTTTAAATGGATGAGAGTCCTAACTAAGGCTAAGGGAAATGAAGAATCCTTAACAGGGATTAAGATGAGGAAAGGAAGTATGGCCAGTAGCAAAGGGCAATGAAGAATCCTATACTATGGGCCAAAAGGGGGATAAACTACGGAAGTAAGGAGGCAATTAAGAATCTCCAGACCAAGGCAGTTTAGAAGAAAACATAAATAAAGCAAACAGTTAAAACAAAGAGCACTTAAGCTAATTCTGATGATATCATTCCTTGTTTGCTTTTAAGATTTTATAAGAAACACATATGAATAATTCATGACATAAAGAGAAAACTAGATTTAAACATGAGAAAATGATACTTATTTGTTCCAACTGTGCACAAGAATCCAGTGAAATGTCCTCAGCTTTATTTCATTTCCAGCAAAACCAGTCCAGTCTTGAGTACAAAGCTCCTTGGCTCAAAAATAATATGTCTACAGAAATGTATTTTAATCCACCCTAATTACTTCAACTTGTGAAGTATTTATACAAAATTTAATACAAAATATCTCATAACCATATGAGAATTATTCTAGGAAACAAAAAATATCTTCAACATGAAGATAGAGAAAGAAGGAAAACAGATTGCTTTCTGTCCCTTTATTCGTGAATGTGCTGCCTTCTGGAGTTTGGATTTGGCTCTTGCAGTTGCTTTGGTAGTTATGTGCTGGATTTCACTCTTATCTTTGACCTACTGATATTCTGTACATGTACTGATTAACACTATACTACCTTCTTTTACCTGACAAACATATTTTACCTCACAACTTTACTATAGTAACTCATAGTAAATCTGTCAAACTGGTCCACCATTCACTATCTGGTAATTTTATTCTAATCATCTTCCTATAGACTTCATCAGCTTCTGTATATTTGGAAAAATTTGGTTTGCTGGTGAAAAAGTGCTTCACTTCATGTTCTTTATAGAATAGATTCTCCAGGCCACCATAAAGTACTTTTCTTGTAGGAAATGCTTTTACCACTAAAGAACTGGCTTGGCTCCTGCCCTATTTATTCAATCTCTGAATGTAATCTTCCTGTGTCATCAACTTGTCATGTATAACTAGTGGACTAGGAAGTCCTTTTTCTCTCAAAATGCCATATTTTAACATAAAGTTGTCGATGTCTGCTTGAATGCTTTGACATCTTTTCTCCAAATTAAGCATCAGGTTCCTTTTAGTAAGAACCTTCTTTATCTCAATAATAGTTGATGTTTTGTCTTGAATCTCTAATTCATCTAGCTGGTACCTGTTTCTACTGTTCAAAAAATCTATCAACTGATTTGCTTCCTCAGGCTTGTCTCCCAGTTCTTCCTTTGTCTTTTGTATGGCTTCCATGGCTATTTTGACTAATTCAGTTTGCTAAAAAATAACCTGAATGGAAGGCCAAATATCATTGATGGAACCAATGATATTGGTGCACAGTATATCCTTGATGTCTCCCAATGGATTTTCTAGAGTCAAATCATTTTCAAGGATCCTTATTCTTTCTACCATCCTTTGGTTTTTCTGAGTCTCTTCTTTGTGCTGTATTTGTGCAAGTGAACAACTAGTTTCTAGGCTTGTCACTTGCTCTCTGAGTTTCTTAAGTTCTGTGGCCTGGATGCTCATTTGTTCCATAGCCTTAACCAATTCATCTATCTTTTCTGTTGTTATCCCTGTACTGGTTGATGTACCTGTGGCTGAAGTAGTACCTACTATTAGCAATGTTGTTGCTAGTGGAATTGTTGGTGCCAAGGCAGCTGCCAAAGTGGGGTGTACTTCTCTAGAAACTTTAGGAATTACAATTTGAGGAGCGGTGGCCAACTCACTCTGCTTGGACTATATCAAATTCTCCCATTCTTTCTCAGTTTCCTTTAATTGATCATTCAACTTAAGGATTAGGTCCATAAGTTCTTCCTCCTTCTGTTTTTCTAAAACTTCAGCAGTTTGAGGATGGTGAAGAGGAGGAACCTTGAGCTGCTTCTTTAGTGCAACTATGTCATCATTTTTCTTCTTTATTAATTGCTCTACTACTTTGACATCCTTGGGATCGTGTGCCAGCTCTATGACCAAGTCTTCCAAAGTCTTTATTCTAGTGTCTTTGGCCTGAGAAGAGGCCTTTTCCAATTGAAGCTATGCAGATGTGTTATTCAGTGAGTTCTGTAGTTGATGAGCTGTGATTGCTTTGTTGGTCAACGTGGAGTAGACCATTTCACCTGTTTGCTTATGTAGCTCTATTTGATCAATTGGGTGAATATCCTTTGCCAAAACTTCAAAATCAGTTTTCAAATAGTCAACCATTGATCTTGGTTGTTGCATAATTGGCTTAAGAAATCTCATCTGCATCTTGCCTTCCTTTATGTCAAAGGCTGACATCAGCCTTGTTTGGTTCGTTGGAGCCAGTCTGAGATAATGAGCATAGGTTTGAGCCTTTAGTTTTTCATTCCTTGCCTTGATTTCTTTGTACTTTTCTTTGATATCTTGGCTCTGACCAGAAGGAGCCCTGAAGGAAGATACCTCTGTGCTCTGTTGCCTTTCTAATACCTGGAACTGTGAGGTAGATGGTGTACCTCCTGAAGGGGTAGTATGCACACTATCAGTTCTTTCTGCCACTGTGTTGCATGTTATTTCCTTGGTGTATTCCTATTCAGAAAATGGGTTTAACCTTTGCCTCTTAGCATAGGTTTGATTAACAGGTATGGTGGAAGGAGTGGCCTCCTCTCCGTTTCTTTTTGGATTTTTCTCCTCATTTAGAGGAGTCTGCAAAAAGGGGGGATTGCTCATATTTTGCTATATTTGATTGAGCTCATTTGAAATCTCAGGTAGCTCTGAATCTTCTACCTGCTTTGATGATCCTGGTTGGCTTGATGGCCTTGCTTGCTCCAAAGTCTGTCCACTGTGTTCCTGTGACTGCCTTTGAGATGGAGTTTCTCCAGGCACCTGTACAAATAAATCTTCATCAAGCCTCCTATCTAAATCCATCAATACATTGTCAACGGTAACCTCTGTACTATCTTGATATACTAATTTGTTTTCCACCCATTCAGAGTGATTGGCATACTGTTCAATCTCAGGGATCCTATGGTGGATGTAAGGAGATAGCTTATTTTTCCATCTCCTATTACAAATAAAGCTGTGGGGATCATAAGTCCACATGAAAATCTGTTTTAATTTCAACCTTTGGAGGATTTCATCTGCCTCCTTTCCTGCTTCTCTACAGTTACAAATGAAAGGTCCAAGATGATATTTTATTCTTAGTTGGGCCTTTTTCTTGGTTCTAACAAAATGCACCTCATCTGAATTGATTATTTTTCCGTAGTACTCCAGAGAAAATAGTCTCATGGGGAGGTACTCTGGCATTTTGTAAGGTGGCAACTCACATCCATAGATTCTGATTTCTGTATGGTTTTGGTACAAGTACCAATCCCCTACTTTGTATTGCTTTGACAATTGCAGGATCCTCCTGATGTCTGCACTGATTCTAGGAGGAGGGCTTCCTAGCAACATGGTAGCCACTGGGTGTACAAATAGATCAATGAAATCTGTATAGGAGTATTGAGAATCAAATTGATGAATTAGAGAAGTCTAGAAGATCACTGACTTGGGGTTTCCTATAGTATCGAGTTTTTGGAGGGCAATTGGAAACCTATCAGCTTGATAGTACAAGAATAAATGATACAGAACTGAGGAATACTTGAACACCCTTTTATTTTCCAACCTCATAAATTTATCATGCATTCTCTCAGCAATAAACTTTGCATAGTCAAATATGATGGCTGCTGGTTGGCCAAGAGAATAGATTGACATGATTGATATTATGATCTCATTGATGAATTCACTAGTGGTGCAGCCTAGTATACTGGATATCATATCTATAATATCTTGACCAAGGTTGGAGAATATAGTCCATATATAAGGAGGAGGGTCCTTTGGGATATACTGTTCTTCTCTGATAAAAATCTAGAACAACTAGGCTAATCTAACTGAAGTGAGTGTAGGGTATCTGTTCAGCATGTCCCCAATGGAAAGAGGGGTTAGGTTTTGGCTTGGCTGCAATTGAAGCATCTGGTTGATGGATTCAGCAGTGATAGTAAACAGAACAAACTGGTTAGGAGTTCTTACTACCCTTTGGATAGGATCATAGTTCATGTGGTAGTAATGTACAATTTTTGGGAATACATGCACTCTGGGGAATTGGTACTTAGGCAAACCTGATTCCCAAAGCCCAATGGAGTCAGCATGGTTCAGGTACTAGTCTCTATACTTGCAGAAGAGTTTCAGGGGGGATTTTGAGACTGAGGTGTCCTTTATTTGGAAATCTTTGTCTGCGAGGGGAAGGTGGTCTAAATCCCAGTGAGGAGTAGTAATGGGCATAACATTTAGTGCAATTGGGGCTTCCATCCTTGGTTCTTGTGGATTCAAGGACTACTAGGTGGCTTAATTTACTAAATTACTTAATTTTTTAAAGCAATTTAGCTCAGGTTTGGCACAAAAATAGGGTAAATACCTGGTTTCGGTTGTTTGAATGGATTAATGGTACTAGTGCACTGCTCGTAATGAGCGCACGGGTCTGCAATGGTAATCTAGAGTTCAACGGCTGTGGAAGGTTGACGGTTGGTAACAGGTTGACAACTCGAATGTACTCTGTGCTTGCATGGATAAAAGAAGTTTCTTTTCTTGCTAAAAAAAAAAAAACAATGAGTATTTTTTGTTTATTTTCAAAGTCAATGATTTTGGTGGGTATAATGGAAAAGTGACAGTTGGCGCCAACTGATGGAGGTGACGTTTTGTCGTGTAGTGAAGGTGGTAAGCGGAGGCGGTAAGCAAAAACTATCACACTGCTTTTGGGGACTTGGCGGTATTGGGAGAGGTCCGCCCGATGCCATCCATCTAGCGAAACGTTTCAGAGGGGTGAATAGTAAAACCGCTCACATCGGGCGGGTAAAGGTCGGCATCGGAGGCTTCCCTATATGAGCGACAACCATTAGATCTGAAGGGGTCAGATCGTACGGTGATCGGGAGTGTGATTTGATCAAGGAGTTAATGGAGGGGCTCGATGGGATTTTAATTGTGGGTTAGGGTGGCTTAATGACGTCAGGGGCAATATGATTGGAGGAAGGTTATTAATTAATCACTGTTTGATTAATTAATCCTTTTTGGTTTGGCAGGGGGTTATGGCTCTTAATTAGTCGCGGATCGACTAATTAATCCATTTAATTATTTACTATTATGGTTTATATTTCAAACCATGGGGTGGGATATTTAACATTTGGGATTTTAATTAAATATACGGGAAAGGGGTTTATTTTTTGAGAGTTAAATATAATAAAAGTTAAAGTTAATATGAAATGGAAATGGGAACAAATTGCACTAAGTATAATGTCTTGACATTTATACATCCATATTTACACATTATAGCTTAGGCTTAATGCTTTTTGTGGGTTTTTATGTAAACAAAGGGGGTTTTAGGTAAGGTTTATTACTTTCCCTAGGTAAATGGTAATTTCACCTTAGGAAAAGGGATTTTTAGGTGAGATGAATGTTTATGGAGGGAGTGAATGTTTGTAAGGGGGTTGTAGTACTTAAACCTTACAAGTTATTAGGCTGAGGGTCCGGTCCCTTCAGAAGTCAAAGAAATTCTCTGAGCCCCTTTAACTTAAGGTTTTAGGTACTCTTCATTTTTTCTTGTGGGAAATTAGTGAAAAGGTAAAATTAATAGGGAAATTAATCACTTGACTTTGTAAGTGTCCCATTGTCATCCATATTTTAAGCAATTTGATGATGGAAGTAAATGACATGTTTTTATCCAATAAATCACCATAATTCTGCAACCATACAACTACTTACCCATCTACACATCCTACCATTTTTTCTACTCTTTATTAGGGTGCACTTAAACTGGCAAACCCTTATCAATCTTTTCTTTTCTTTTAAAATAGAAATCTATCTAAATCTATCCTTATTACATCCAAGGGCTTAGATTAAACTGTTGAGCTCCTTTTTTATTTACTCTACCTATCTACTTATCTGCCAAGATTAAACAGTTTGGTCAGATTTTATTCTCTATCTCTAAGCATGCAATTGAAAACATGGAATAACCAAGATTAAACTGTTTGGTTACCATGGATTGCGGCATGAATAACAAGTTGCACACAATCATTATTGTACAAAAATAAAATAGTAGTGGCATTTGGACTTGAACACTTTTGTTGGTCAGGTAAATCCCCTCTGCGGACAGAGGCGATCCCAGTAGCCTAAAACAGAACTAGCCACAATCAAACCACGCTGCTACGAAAGTTCCTAGTTATGCATCAAAGATGAATTAAGAAGACCAACCTGGAGTCCAACGCTATGATTGAAGCAGAGTTGATATCCCCGCTCCCTCGCTCCAGCAGATCATAAACGAACACCTGCACATGCAAAGGAAGAGACAGATACCGACATAACATCTACCAAGGCACAACTATATTTCAGTCAGAAAGGAAATAAATCAACACATCACCATAATAGACAATGAGATTGGAACTATAATAGCAGTCGCTCATTAATTAATAATAAACAGGAAAAGTTACAACCATGGTTCTGACGTTGAACCTCTCCTGGCTGGGCGAGTAACTATATGTGTCTTGCAATGCATCTCCTCTCCGGCAGCATAACCTCTCTAGCATTCACTAGCATTCCTCCAAGAACTCAAGAACTCAACATCTAACACTCCATGACTAACGATTATCACTACTATCACTTCTATCACTCCATGACTAACGATTATCACTACTATCACTAGCTTGTCCAATGCATAATGACAAGCTTATATAGATGAAGAAGGGAGGAGGATACAATGAACCGGGACACCTTTTGTGGATTAACATTATCCCCCAAAAGCCATTAAAGATGGAGATAGGATAGAGCTCGACATAAGGCTGATTTTTTATCTTCAAAAAGCTCCATGTAATGAAGGAAACAATAGTCGGGCGTGCGTTAAGGCAAAAAGCATGACTAAACTTGGTTGGTGCGACTGTTGCTCTAAGATAGAGCGCCAATGGTCGCGCCCTCTTTTGAGGATCTCCATGATTGGCGCGGGTAAGATACTGTGGACTTGCGCCAATGGAAAAGGAGCACTTTTCAGGGATAATCTGCAGAAGGTGTCTTCGGGGAACATGGAGTACATACTCAGGGGAACATAATGCAAGTGTTTTAAGACTTTGTCACTTCTTATAACTCCCGGGATGAGTCCTCCAAGGTACGACAAGAGGAGTGACAGGGATGGTGATAAATTATTGTGTAACAACTTTCATGGTCTTTTTCCTTTTCTTTGGGGTTCATTTTTTCATCTTTTTTGACCTTTTTTATTCTTTTTGTCCCTTGATTTTTCTTTTAGGAAATACTCTCTTTACATTTTTTATTTTATTTTTTACTTTTTACAAATATGGAAAACATTTGCAAAAAGAAAAGGTATGCAGATATTATAGTTTTGACCTCATCCATTCAAAAATTATGACACCTATTGGTATAGGAACATAACAGATTCCACTAGAGTTCTTTGCGTACACCATGAGGAATTTGAGTGCCTCCTAGTCTCTTATGCTTTATCGTAATCCACAGTTCGATCCAAGGATAAATAGGCCCTACACCGAGAAACACTCTCTAAGCTTTACCCTACATCCCATCTTGGGATTACTAGGCCCAAAGGAGAGAAATCCACCTCTTGGCTTTACCGTATATCCCGCCATTCACCGGGAAGGATTCTTAGGCCCAATGAGGTAGACAATCTGGCTTTACTGCAACCGACAATCAAATTTAGGGGTTACTAGGCCAGTGGCTTTACTGTGATCCACAGTCTGGTTCAGGGACCATTAGGCCATGTGTTTTTTAGTTCGAGATCCACCCCACTCAGTTTAAAATCCATCTGGTCATCCCAAATTAATCGAATATGAGAAACCCATCTCATCAAAGCTATCAGGAAATGGCAAGGCTTGGCCAAAGAACATTGTCACACATGGAAAAACCTGTGTCATGATAGAAAAGAACCACATGTAATACCATGCATGCCAAATATAGCAAGGAAAATACACATGCAAATCGATGCCTACAATGAAGCCTCTTGTAGATACTTGATCCTACCTTTCCTTGCTTGATCTTTGCTTCCTCTTTCCTTCTTTGCCTTTCATGTTCCAATGCCAAAGTTCTCCATGGAAACTCTAAGTGTATAATAATGAGAGAGAGAGAGAGAGAGAGAGAGAGAGAGAGAGAGAGAGAGAATAATGATAGAGCTCCAAAAACTCAACTAACAAAAGGTTACCAACTGATCCTTAGAAGCCTTTTTGTGAATGTGGCCTATATTTTCTTCATTTTCCATTATTTTCCTTCATTTTCCTCCTCACACTGAAACTTGTGACCTTTCACCTCCTTTTTCTCCTAATTTCCATTATTTTCATTAATAATTGTGCCAAAAATTCCATTTTGCCTTCTACAGCCTTAGCCATTGCCTTTACCAAATGAACACCCCCTAAGATTCCTTGCCCAACATTCATCTTGGAATAAGTGTCCCATCAACCGTGGTTATTGTTTTTAACTTTTATTACATGGAATTTTCACCTGGGCTATCACAGGACCCTCCTCCTTGGGGGAAATTGTCCTCGGTGTTCAATCACACATATACCTCAGCAACCTGCTGAAAGAATACATATTTCTCATGGAGCTTTATAACATAGCTCGATGTAGTATTTAAAATGAAGGAAATGCTCAAAAGAAAAACATCATGAAAACATACTACATACTGGAGCTTTATAACATAGCTCATTATGGTATTTACAATGATCACCCTTCTGAGTGCCAACCCACATGACATTATAACATCATGATAACATAACCACATGATAGCATAGTAACATGACAACATAATCATAATGACATGACATCCATACCACTTGGGGAATATTTATAACATAATTCATGGCAGTATTTACATCCATATACATATGTACATATAACAATATCACCAAAATATATACCAAAAACATGTACCAAATCATATACCAAAACACCATATCAAAGCATATACCAAAACACCATATCAAAGCATATAACAAAACACCATATCAAAGCATATACCAAAGCACCATATCAAAGTTGCTTTGCCTCAACCGGAAAATAAGGAAGGATACATAGCCCACATATGATCTAGCATCTCTCATGTAGCTTCATCAGGCCCAAAGTGATTCCATTACACTTTAACTTGCTTGATTTCTTAGTTCTCGAGCATGAGAAACTTTTTTTGCAATATACACTAAGGCTCCAGCTAGAATTCTCCATTTGGTTCCACCTGCAATACAAACTAGTCAATCACATGATCAACATCCCTAACATACTTATTAAGAAAATATACATGGAAAACATCATGGACTTTCACTGTAGGAGGCAATGCAAGTTGATAGGCTACTGGACCAATCCTCTCAATGATATTTAAGGGTCCACAAAACTGTGGTTCCAACTTGGTCCAAGATCCAATTCGCAAGGCGATTTTCTTCGGTTTTATGTGCAAGTACACCTATTCCCCAACATCGAACTCCTTGAAGAACCTGTTCCAATCTTCATAGCTCTTCTGCCCATCCTGTGTTTCCTTTAGATTCCTCTTTATAATCTACATTTCATGTTCCATGTTTTCCAACATCTCTGGTCCAATCAACACACTTTTAACCAGATCACTCCAACTTATGGGAGTGTTACAACTCCACCCATACAGTGCCTTAGAATGACTCATCCTCAATAATTCCTGATGTATGCAAACTCAACCAAGGGGAGATATTGTTTCCACTTTCATTGTTGACCCATCACATACATCCTCAACATGTCCTTCAATATCCTATTGACCCTCTCTCTTTGTCCATATGTTTGTGGATGATATGTTGTGTTGAAGACCAACTCTATGCCCAAACCTGCAAAAAACCCCTTCCAAAACTTGGAAGTGAACTTTGCATCCATTTCTGAAAAAATATTCTTTGGAACGCCATGCAATCTAATCACATCTCAAATCAATAATTGTCCTAAATCACTGGTTGAGAAAGTAGACTTCACCGAAATGAAATTTGCAACCTTTGTCAACTTTTCCACAACAATCATGGTGGAATCATGATGCCTCACTATCTTCGGCAACCCTGTAATGAAGTCCATGGAAATGACCTCCCATTTCCACTCTGGAATTGCGATCGGTTGTAGCAGTCCACCGGGATGTTTACACTCTTAATTCAAGCAATAGTAAAATGTCTTCACTACCGTTAGTTTCTTTTGATAGCTCGGGTGACTTGAATAAGGTTTCGAATGAAACTCTCCCAAGATCAGCTTCTTGATATCACTGTTAACTGACACATATATCCTATCTATGAATATGACCAATCCATCTTCTATAAGAAAATAATTGATACCCGGTGCACCTGCACCTATACCCATACCTATGCATGTACATGTACTTCCACCAGTACCTGTACCACTACATGGACCTGTACTTGCACCTGTACTTGTACCTTTACTATCACTTGTACTTGTACTAGCACCTTGTTGCAACTTGTGTGCAATCTCCATATACCTGAAATCCTACTGAGTTGATTGCAAGATCTTTTCTTGTAGATATGTCCCATAGGAGCTCATAGTTTCCAAGTGATTTACCTGTACGCATCTGTCGATAGCATCTACCACCCTTTTCTCTTTATCTTTTATGTACTTGATCTTGAAATCAAGCTTGTTTCTCGTGGCCAACCGTCTAGCCTGCCTGGCATTCAAATTCGGTTGGTCAAACAAATACCTCAACCCAATGTGATCACTCATAAGTACAAACATCCTGCCAAGAAGATAGTGCCTCCACGTCTTCAATGCATGTATCATTGCTGCTAACTCAAGATCATATGTTGGGTAGTTCTTTTCATGCTCATTTAGTTTTCGGGACTCATAACATACCACCTGTCCATCCTACATAAGGATTCCACCATGTCCTCTCTTGTAAGAATCTGTACATACTACAAACTCATTGTCTGGATCTGCAATCTGTAGCATCGGTGCATGTCTCAAAAACTTCTTAAGTTTCTCAAAGCTAGCCTCACATTCCTCTGTCCATTCAAACTTCTTATCTTTCCTTTGCAATGATTTGATAGGATAACGAATATGCGAGAAGTTCCTATTGAACCTCCTATAATAGCTTGCCAAACCCATGAAAGATCTCACCTCATCCACACTCTTAGGAGCTACCCTCTCCATGATGGCCCTTATCTTCTCTAGATCTACTGCAATGCCTTCCTTGGATACAACATGCCCCAAGTAGTGCACCTAAGTCTGAAAGAAACTACACTTGCTAAGCTTGGCATACAATTGATGTTCCCTCAATAACCTCAATATTGTTGCTAAATACTCAGCATACTCTTCCTCATTTTTAGAATATACCAGTATATCATCATTGAACACAATAACAAACTTATCCAAATATGGATGAAAAACACTATTCATCAAACACTTAAATGTATCTGAAGCATTAGTCAAGCCAAATGTAACAACGACGAACTCATAATGCCCATACCTAGCTCGTAACACAATCTCTTAAATGTCCTCATCTTTGATGCATACTTGATGGTATCCAAATCTAAGATCAATCTTCGAGAACAATGTTGCTCCCTTTAGTTGATCAAACAAGTCATCAATCCTTGGCAAAGGGTACCTGTTCTTGATGGTCACTTTGTTCAATTGCCTATAATCGATGCATAGTCTGAGAGTACCAACTTTCTTCTTCACAAACAATACTGGTGCACCCCAAGGTGATACACTTGGCCTAATGTGATTTGAAATGGAGCATATTAGTAATGTTGTGCTAATTCCCCATTCAAAATAAAACTCAAGATGCTTATCATTTTCTTGTCAAGTGCTTAAGGATTCAACGTTTTCTTAATTAACTGATTCCCATGAGAGTTTTTTATGTAAATGTTATAAACAATTTAACATAAAACATATGGTGAACAACAACAAAGAATATCAAAATAGAAAAAACAACACAGAGATTTGATACGGAGTTCACTCGTCTTGGGCTACGTCTCCTTGGACCAGCTTCCAATGCTTGGGCCTCTCTATTATGCTCAAAATTACAACAAAAGTGTGTTTACAATGCTCAAATGTCTCTGAAACTTGTCTTAATGAGTTCAAAATAGCCAAAAACTTCTAGAATTGACTCTTTTTTACCCTAAATTGGATAAGAACTGAAGAAGTTATGGCCTCTCCCAGTTCTCCCACAATTTTCTCAACAAATTCCCCTTTTCCAGCCACTAACCATCAAATTCAGCCTAAAATCCACCAAATTTGCCACATGTTGGCCACCGGAGCCATACTTCCCGACGGTTTCGGAAATCACAATCAACAAGGACCAAAACCTATACACTGTGGCATAGGCGGACCCGATGGGGATATAAAATGCAACATATAAACTATCGCATCCGAAAAGTATATCAGAAATTGCAATCGTTGATTATTGCCAGAACCGTACTGCAAAAACCAACCATTTTCTGCAATTTCGATATGCGATAAATCGCATCACAACCTGTCTTCACCGGGGTTGATTCTGTAGAACTCGTCCACCTCCAATTTTTGATATGTGATATTGAAATCGCAAATCAGCGCTACTGGGGGTTGATTCTTAACTTGCATCCTCTTTCTTTCCCCGATATGCAATATGCGGACCCAGTGGAAATTTGCCACTTAGTGCTTCCCCATTCGTTGGGGCTTTTTCCATGTCATCCAATCCTACCATGTGTCCAAGTCAAGCCTGAAATTTGACTTGCTCTAACTTCTGCATATGATCTCAAATTTGAGTGTCGTTCACACTGTTGGAATCAGAATGACGAGATCTTCGATCTGAAGCTGAGTTTAATAATATTATAACACGTTGACTTTTGAGCATAATTTTGAGCACTTGATCACTCCTCCCCACTTGAATCCTTTTGGACCCCAAAATATTATATTCAGTTATTGAACATATGAGGTTATTGTTCCCTCACCTTCCCCTCTTCAATCCATTTATCCTTTGATGGATTTGTACCTTTGAGACCCCCTCAAAGATAATCAACATTCCCCCTCTTTGATGACCTCGTTCTTCTGTTAAGTATGGTGTCTTGCTAAAACTCATCAAGAAATTCTAGAGAAAAATCTTCAATTGATGGAATCTATACACTTTCTCCTTGATCTTCAATTAAAGGAGGCTCATACAATCTCAAATTTTCAATATTAACAATGGAATAAATTTGCATATATGAAGGAGAATCAAGGTGAGAGCATTATTACCAATCTTTTCCAGAATTTTAAATGGACCATAACAGATTGGTTTCAGATTTTTACCTTCACCTTGAAGCCTTTCCTTTCTAATGTAAAGTCAAACTTCATCACCTACTTGAAATTGATGATCCACACGATGCTTATCATGCCTTGCCTTATACTTGCCTTGAATCTTTTCTAGTTGTTCTTGAATAGTTTGGTGAATCCACTGAATTTTCTCAACGAATTTATTTGCTCTTTCTATGTCACTATGTCCATTTGCAGCTACATCTTTATCAAAGATGAAATCCAAAGGCGATTTAGGTAATAACCAAGACATGCCTCGAAAGGAGAAGTTAGAGTAGAAGAGTGTTTTTCTTAGTTGTAAGCATGCTGAATATAATGCAATTGTTCATCCCACAACATAAGATGTTTGCTGCAATATCCTCTTAGAAAATCAATAATTGTCTTGTTAACCACTTCAGTTGACCATCTGTTTGCAAATGGAAGGTTGTACTTTTCTTCCACTTGGTGTCCATCAAGTTCCATAAATTTGACCAAAAATTCCCAACAAATTGGGAATCACGATCACTTACAATAAAAGTAGGTAATCCAAAATGAGCCCATACATTTTGAAAGAAAAGTTGAATTGTTTTTTAGCTATAATTTATTTTTTACAAGGCATTAGTATGCACATCTTGTTGAACCTATCCACAACTACGCACAAATAATCATGACCTTTTCTTGATAAATCAAGACCTCCTACAACATCCATAGAAACACTCTCCCATGGACATGAAGGCACTAGAAGTGGTGTGTGCAATCCTAGTTTCCTATTACTAGGCTTACTGAATGCACCCAATGAACGACCTCTGATAAAACATAACACACTTTCAAGCATACGAGGCCAATAAAAATACCTCTAAATATTTTCCATTGTTTTACTTATAATGAAAGGTCTAGCAATAAGAGAAGTGTGTGCTTCCTTTGTGACATTTACTCTCTCTCCCTATGGAACAAAGTTTTCCCAAATGATACAATCGTTTATCATGTACATGGTAGTCTAATTCCTCAACTTTGTGGTCTTGACTCAAGTTTGAATATACCTCTTGAAAGTCAGCATCATGTGTGTTTTGTTCAACATAACTTTCAGGAAAAATAGAATGATTCTTGAGTAAAGTGGCTACATTAACAACTGGTCTAGAAATCCTATCAACAACTCTATTATAAATACCTTTTTTGTACCTGATTACCAAGTGGAATTGTTGTAAGAATCCCATCCACCGAAAGTGCCTTGATTGCTACAATTTTGTTTGAGATTGCAGATATTGCAAAGGTTGATGATTGGTGTGAATAATGGTTTTTTGTTTATTAAGTAATGCTTCCATTTATTCACAGTTTGCACCAATGCGTAAAGCTCTTTATCATATGTAAGATAGTTAATAACAACACGAGTAAAAATCTCATAATGAAATGAAATGGGCTTACCATGTTGTAAAAGAACTGCACCCATGGCGTAGTCACTTTCATATGTTTGTATTTCAAATGGTTGTTTCAAATCCATCAAAGTTAAAACTGGGGCTGAACTGATCTTTTGTCTTAAAGCATCGAATTCTTTTTTCTGTCTTCCTCCCCACTGGAAGAAAACCTTCATGCTAGTCAAAGCATGTAGTGGAGCTTCTATGGAAGAGAAATTCGCAATGAACTTCCTCCAGTACTGCGCTAATCCTAGAAAACTCCTTACTTCTATGACTGATTTGGGTATTGGACAATTCACAGTGACCGAAAATTTAGAGGGGTCAATCTTCAACTCACCTCCTCCAACTATGTGGCCCAAATACACTAAGGAAGTTTTCCCGAATTCACATTTAGACATCTTCAGAAATAACTATTCTTTTTTCAAGACATCCAACACTTTCCTCACATTCTTAACATGCCCTTCTCATGATTTTTTGAATATCAAAATATCATCTAAATAGACAATTAAAAACTCATCAAGAAAGTATCTTAAAACATCATTGATAACTCTCATGAATGTAGATGGAGCATTGCAAAGACCGAAAGGGATAACCAACCACTCAAACAATCCCTGTTTGGTCTTAAAATCAATCTTCCAAATATCCTCCTTAGCTATTCTAACTTGATGATATCCACTTCTCAAGTCTAATTTAGTGAAATATTTTGCATTCTTCAAATGATCTAGCAAATCATCTATTCTAGTTAGTGGGTATTCAAAGCTCAATAATCTACACAAATGTACCAGATTCCATATTTCTTGGGTACCAAACAATTGGTGAACCACATGGTGAAGTAGAGGGATGAATTACACCTTTATCTAACAATCCCTGGACTTATTTCTTAATTTCAAAATTTTCTAGAATTGACATTCCATACATACCGATATTTGGGAGTGGACAGTCTTGTTGTAGCTGAATTTTGTGCTAAATCCCCTTTTTGGTGGCAATCACTTTGGTTCTTGAAACACATCTCCAGATTGATTGACCACATCAACCAATTCGGATTTCAGCTTCACATCACAGCCTACAAACAATTCACAGTCTGTGTCATTCTTTTGCTTGATCATAAGGAGCACAAGATTCTTGTTGGAATTGACTGGTCGCTTCATTTTCCCTACACTTGCTAATGACAAATTAAGATTTCTACAATGAACTCTCACAATATACTCCACTCCGCCTTTGAAAAAATGATATTTGTACTCAAATCTATGGAAAACGGCTTTCTTTCCATACAAATACGAGCTTCCCAACACAATTCCAGAAATATCCAACGACACTACATCTAATTCGACTTAATCAATGAAATTGGCAGTAATAGAAAACCTAAAAACAATTTTCCTTGTGACCTAAATATTTACATCCTTGGTTATCCAACCCAACGGATACGGTTTATGACGAGGCATGGTTTTCGGATTCAATTTCTTGACCAAGTCTGTAGAAATTAAATTTGCCTAGGATCCACTGTCGAACAATGTATCAATCTTGGTGTGTTTGGAAATAACTCTGATATGGAACAACGCAATTATGTTTTCTTCATTTGAAGCATTGTTGGAATTATTTTCTACATTGGTGCTTGCCACAACTTCCTCTTTGCTTGTTTTTTTCCACGAATTTTCCTTTAGTGATTGTGGCTGCAATCTTTGTTTCACCACCTGACATGGAACCCAAGTCTTGTTGTATAACAACATTTGTCTTCTGTTTCCATTTATTGTTAAATTTCTTCGCTCTCAATTCATGATGAAGCTTCCAGAAATGTGCTTCATCATGGCCCTCTTTGGAACAACTCTTGCACATGGGTTTCTCCCCTTCTTTCTTAATAGAAGCGTTTTTCTTCTGTTTTCCTTTAGATTTCTTTTTCATCACTCTAGAATGGCTTTTTCTTACCTCTTCTTGTACATTTTCCCCTCTTGCTTCGAGGTGTGTAGCTTGAACATAGACCTCATCAAGATTTGTGGGATTAAACATAAGAATGGTGTGTTGAAGATAGCTATGAAAACATCCTATGTATTTTAACAAAGTATCTTGTGACTGCAAGTCTACTCCTAGCATAAGAGGTCTTATCCTAAACTCCTAAGTATACTCTTACACATTTTGACCTTTTAACTGTCTAAAATTTTTCCAATTCATGATAGGTTTTTTCATATGAGCTAAAGGGTAGAATTGTCTTTTTATAGCAACAATGAAATCAGACCAAGTAACAGAGATCTTACCATGTTTTTTAATCTTCTCTTGGGTCTTCGATTCCCACCAAATGAGTGTTGCACCCTCCATTCTCAATGAATCCAACTGAATTTTGATATCATCATCTTGAAGGTTATGAATTCTACAATACACCTCCAACTAACAAATCCAGTTATCCAACTTTTCTGCATTAACTTCTCCATTGTACATAGGCAACTCAAACTTAACATCTAGTTTGAGTAGAGGTGATTTTCCAGCTCCTTTTGAAGAATGATTATGAGTATGAGTAAGGGTTGTATTAGTGGAGTGTGAAGATGCTTGTGAATATGGAGATGAAGAAGATGGCGGGGAGGGTGGACGTTTGTCTCCATTCCCATTACCTCCTTTTACATTACCTCCTCCTGAAGAGCCTTCTCCTTTGAGAGTTTTGGAACTTTCTCCTTGCAATCTACTATTCCTCTCTTCATATAGGACCTTCACGATCTCTGTCATATCAAAGAAAGCCTTTCTAAAGGTCTTCTCATCTTCTGTCATGTTTGTAGGTTCTCCTTCTTGGGACATAATCTCTGGAGTCTCAATTGCAACTTGAGGCTAAACTGGTGTTGGAGATTATGGCAACCTTTCTCTTCTTCCCCTCGACCCAACTTCAAGGCTTCCAACCATCTTTCCTTCACCTCTTTTGAGTTTTTAACCTTGTAAGTATGACATAAACTTGCAAACAATTAAATCCTTCTTTGCACAAGCAAACCTAGTAAGCAAAAACCAGCGCTCTGATACTAACTTGATCTGAAATGGAGCATATTAGTAATGTTGTTCTAATTCCCCATTCAGAATAAAACCCAAGATGCTTATCATTTTCTTATCAAGTACTTAAGGATTCAACATTTTCTTAGTTAATTGATTCCCATGAGAGTTTCTTATGTAAATGTTATAAACAACTTAACATGAAACATATGCTTAACAACAACAAAATAACAACAAAGAACGTCAAAATACAGCACACAACACAAAGATTTGATAAGGAGTTCACCCCTCCTAGGCTACATCTCCTTGGTCCAGATTCCAATGCTTGGGCCTCTCTATTATGCTCAAAATTACAATAAAGTGTGTTTACAATGCTCAAATGTCTCTGAAACCTATCTCAATGAATTCAGAATAGCCAAAATTGCTAGAATTGGCTCTTTTTGCCCCTAATTGAGATAAGAACTAAAGAAGTTATGACCTCTCCCAGTTCTCCCACAATTTTCTCAACAAAATCCCCTTTTTTGGCCACTAACCATCAAAATCGGCCTAAAATCTGCCAAATTACCACATTTTGGCCACTAGAGCCATACTTCCTAGCGGGTTCATAAATCGCAATCGGTAAGGACCAAAACCCATACACTGCAACATCGGCAGACCCGATGGGGATATAAACTGCAACATATAAAAATATCGCGTCCAGGAAGTCTATCGGAAATCACAATTGGTGATTACTGCCATAACCATATCGCAACACCAACCATTTTCTGCAATTGCAATATGTGATAAATTACATCACAACCTGTCTTTGTTGGGGCCGATTCTCTAATACTCATCCACCTCCAATTTGCGATATGCAATATCACAATCGCAAATCAGCACTGCTGGGGGCCGATTCTTAACCTGCGTCCTCTGTTTTCCCCGATATGCGATATGCGGGACCCAGTGGCAACCTGCCACATGGCGCTTCACCTTTGCTGGGACTTTTTCCATGTTATCCAATCTTGCCATGTGTCCAAGTCAAACCTAAACTTTGACTTTATCTAACTTCTGCATATGAGCTCGGATTTGAGTTTCATTTATGCCATTAGAATCAAATGATGATCTCTTTGATCTAAAGCTGAGTTTAATAAGATTCTGACACTTTGATTTTTGAGCATAATTTTGAGCACCTGATCATAATGTATCCCCTGTCAAAAATTTCCTTTAATTGTAACTTTAACTCAACCAACTTAGGTGTGCTCATCCTGTAAGTTGCCTTTGATGTTGAAGCTACCCCTGGCACCAACACAATAGAAATGTCTACCTCCCTGTGATGTGGCAACTCTGTAATGTCCCCAGGAAACACATCCTAGAACTGTTGCAAAATTGGCTGCATCCTCAACCTCCTTACCCTTATCACTAGAAATGTGTACTGCAAATTACATACACCCTTTCCTGCGACTATGCTTTTATGGCATAATTGTCACCATCCTAACTGATGTGGCTTTCTTCTTACTCTGCAAGACTCTTGGTTCTTCATTTATCATAGCAGTATACCTTTGTTTTTTAAAGATACAACCAATCCATACCCAAAAACATATTGTGTGATCCCAACGGTAATAAATTTAGATGTGTTGCGGTAGGCATACCATATAAATCAAATGTGCAAGATCTTACCCAGTGGTGAATTCACTTCTTTGTACTTGTAGCCAACTTCACTAACCAAGACTCTGCATGAAACTCCTTACTCAAACCACACTTATCCACCAAGTCAGGACTAACATAGCTATAATTAGATCTCAGGTCAATTAAAATAGAAATAACTTGATCACAAATCTTACCATCCACCTCAATGATAGATGCCTGGTGTTTTTCTTGTCTTTTGTCCACTGTCGCACAAATATGAGGAATGCTCTGCCCAACATCCCCAACAATTTGTGCCTCATGTGCACTGTATATCTCAGGCCTACCATCCTGATGTTGCGGAGAATCTCTCCTAAGGTGTTCCTCACCACATGTCCAACACTCCAACCGATCAGTTCCCTCACCTCTATGTTGTTTCTGTTGTGACCCATGTCCCTATCTAGCTGCATTAAACTTCTTTTGTGGTGCCATATTTTCTTTCCCACCTGAATTTTGAGGCCTTGTTCTCTTAGGCTTCCATTTACCTATACCTTTGTCTTTGCCCTTCAATCGTTCCTGAGATTCATTCTTATGCTTTGACTATTCATATCAATGATTCAATTTGCCAATGACTTCCTCAACTGACCGAGGCTCATCGTACTCAATCTGATATCTAAATGCCAATGGAAAACCACTAAAAAATCTTTGAACTTTAGGCTTCTCATCAATAAGATACAGAAAATACCTCAATAGCTCCAAAAACTTTGTCGTGTACTCTTCATCTGTCATTGATCCCATATTTAGCTCATAGAATTCTTTGGCCTTACTATCATAGTACATCTCTGGCAGGTACTTCTTCCTGAAAAGCCTCTTGAATTCCTTCCAAATCAAGTCATCTATCCTGGTGTCTCTGACCCGCTTAACATCTTCCCACCATATGTCTTCTTTACCTTTCAAGCTGAAGACAGCTATTCTAGCCTTCATGTTATCTGTGTACTCATGCAAGTCAAAGAATTTTTTCATCCCACTTATCCAAGCCTCTACATCTTCCAGATTCTTCACATATCCATCAAAAGTAGGTGGTTTTTCTTTCTTGAATTCATCTGACAAGTATCCCCTATCACTCCTCCTGTAAGGATGATAACGATGACAATCATGATGTCTATCAGAACCAGAACTAAAATAGTGCCTGTACTCATCTCCCCTCCTATCTGAAGTTTCAAACAACCTACTATCTCTCATTGTATCATATCTATCTGACCTGTGTCTACCAGGATACCTACTGCCATATGCCCCATTAGTTCTATCCTCTTATCCATGGTTGATCTGAAGCAGACCTTGTTGCTACAAGTCTGAAAAAATCTAAATAAGTATTGTATTAACCCCTGCTTTCTTCTCTTGTGCCTGTATTATCCGGTCATTATCTGCCTTACAACTCCTTATCTCTTCCTTTAATATCCTCAATGTATCTTCCAAATAAAAAGTGTTCCCCACACCACGCTGCTCATCTAATGCATAGGGAGATTCTATGTAGTTGTTGATGAGGCTGGACCCACCAACACATCAAGGGGATCTCCTATGTAAGAAGTTCCAATTAGACCTCAGACCATTTGGTGTAGGAGTCCTAGAAATGGGTCGTAAGGTAATGCCTTGACCGCGATGTTCCATAGAGGCAAGTAAGATAACTCTATCAGTAGCAAGGGTGTGACTAATGCAGAGAGTCAAAGAATGTGTATGAGAGGTTCCAACACTTCAAAGGGAGAGGAAGGTGAAGGTGAGTTCCAAGTTGAAAGGGATCAGTCCCAACTCGGCTAGGAACACACCACAGAAAGGACATGCACAGCTTCCGGTGGAGCAATCCACTCAAATGCGGCAGTCACAACATACAAGGTAAGATAACACATAAAACACTCATGGATCAGTATGAGACGAGTGTGATGGTTGATATAGCAAGGTTCATGAGAAAGATCTATCTAATGTCCGACAGAGCAGTCAACACAGATGGTGACAACATTAACAACATATGCAACACATTAACAACAAGATTCATATAATTTCATACAAATCAGTTCATATACAAGTACGTAAGTTAAACAACATATATCATTAAGGCAACCGAAACAGTCTAACTACAATAACAACATATGCATGAAAACGTGTTGACTCTTATTATTAAAGAAGTGTAAGCCGCAATCATACAATACACAATGTAAACCTGCTAGCCCCAATAGTGGAACATTGCAACCACATCCGCCTCCTCCAAAGAGATGTACTAGCTCCATGTAGTGGAGGAGCCAAGGCACGTTACAATATTGTCCAAGCCTTCTTCAAGATAGTCTTAGTAGAAGCTTGGCTGACCAAAATCCTATATAATGAGTTATGAGGGACTATTTATAGCAAAGGGTGGGGTGACCCTTGACATTCCCCTTTGTAACCATTCAACTACCCTCATGACTTTTCACCTACTCTATGACTGTTACATCCACTATTGACACTTGACATGACTCAACATTACAATGCACATGTACTCATGTGAGACAACATGGCTTGAGAAAGCCATACAAGACATCATTGACACTCAGTCCACTATGGTGAGACCAACTCTTTGACATGCTTGTGATGGTGAAGGTGGTGAGATGATGCTAAGCTTGGTCATCCGTGATGGTGTGCATGCACCTCATGGTGACATCTTGCTGAAGCGAACTCTTGCCTCTGTTGCAATTGGTGCATTGGTTCAGTCCTGTTATCACAAAATCATGTACTGATGGCTGCTAATCAGTTAGACTCTATGTAACTATTTCAGACCAGACTCTTGACTAAGGATTAGCCTCCCTAGCCTGAGAGGGCTCTCTCAAACAAACTATTGATTATGATTAACACTAAGAGGGCTAACTCTTGAAATGAAAACTTAATAAACATGCTGGTTGGACAGACAACATAAGATTTCTTCCATTGGGCTCATGGAGTCAAACACCATTTCAGTAAACCATAAAACTACTCATTCATGGAAGTCAGGGCATGTAATGTTTAAACACTCAAAGCATTTCTCAAATGAACCTCAACTCATAAATACACACAGGAAGTCTGAGCAGCTAGGTGAATTCAGAGTTATTGTGTATCTATAAAGCTGTAAAACATAAAGGGTAAGACAAAGCCACATACATCTTGAGCATCTGAACAAAGTATGAATCCTGAGAAGAAAAAAGTAGTCTTTTATATTACTGTAACAAGTCTTTACATAAGCCAATATAAACTCTGTTTTTTCAAAAACATCCAACCCCTTCTCTATCTCTGTTTCAGCTATTTATAAAGTTCTTCTACCTGACTCCCCCTTCATCTAAAGGGAACTCGAAGTCCTTTTTTTTAATGACACCTATTCATCTTTAAACTAACTAATAAAAGTCACTTACTACTAACTGACAGCTCTCGAAACCTAAAACAACTAGGATTCTAATCCTACATCATGTTGGACATAGTATTTATTACAATCAAGATTCATTCTCTGCCAAGTGGATTACTATAGCTGTAGCTTTGATGGCTTTAATTACAATGAACTTCGTTCTTTGACATCTGCTTTCCTTCTGGCGGTGGTTGTGGTGGATGTTCAAGGCTCCATGTTGCTCTTCAATGTCGTATCTCTTTACCTCTGCTGAGAAACAGGAAACTGCCCCTGTTTTTATGCTTTTGGTTTCCTTTGACTCATCTTTTCAGCTCTTTCAAGTATCTCATCAATATCCACGTTCTCAATCGACAAAGTGGCAGCAATCTCCAACAAAAACAGGGCCACTATGGCCAGAAGATGCCATGACAACAACAATAAGTTTATGCCCCTTATTGCAGTTCTCTGGAATACCGCTAATAAAGTAAAGAGACCAGAATGGCGAAGCTTGATGACTGTATTTCCATCATCATAATATGCTATAGGATTCAAAGTATTGCAGGTTTCATAAGCTGCCTGTGCCACAAGAAGCGCTAAGTCCTCCTACTTCTTGTACTTGAAATAGAGATCATCATCAACATGAAACCTGTTGCGTTGAGCCCACTGATTATAGGTTTCGGTTTCATTTCCAGTAGGCACAATCCAGCCCCTAGGGTGCCCCAAACTCTGAACTGATATGATGCCAAGCACATCTGCACACATATTGTAAAACAGAATACCAACCATATGCGCGGGGATTTCATATTAGAACCCTGTAAAATGACAGAAGATATATCTGTATCCAGCTGATCTTGGAGCCAATCAACAACTATTTACCATTCAACCTGCTTCCGTAGAAGTAGCAAACAAGTGTCGGGGGATCGGGCAACCAGCTTCACAACACCAGCGCCACTAGCAGATTATGGTGCTATGGTGTTCCATCTCTAAAATTATGGTGTTTCATCTCTAAATGATGATTTATCACCCTTTTTCTTAGACCCGTTTTGCCGAGAAATTGACTTCGTACTTTTCTAGCCCACCATTTCTTTTTATCTACTGTCTTAGTTGCGCTAGTGTTCAAGGTTGTAGCCGTCATGTGAAGATTGTCTTGGACCTTAATGTTTTCAAAATCTATAGCCTTGTCCAAAGTATGAACGCTTCGGCTTCTCCAGTCTTTCTGGATCTCAAATGGGTAATGCACTTCAAGGTGGCATCTCCCATCATCATCTGTAAACTTGGGTTTTTGCTGTGTATATCCCACGAGCAAGAACTCCAGTTGGAGCAGTTTCTTCCTCCATGATATGTATATAAGACTCCCGTCGTGGGCTAAAAGTTCCCAACATAACTTGTGTATGATCAACTTGAATTCTACCTTTCCAAACCGTATTTGCATAGGCTAAACCAGAAACTATATTGTGCCGAACAACAAATGTAATCTTCAGACAGTAGCTGGAACCTTCCTTCAGAGTAAAGCATGCATTATTTGAAATTTTTTTAAAGAGGCAACAGTAAAGTTATTTCTGGACGGCCTTTAGACATGATTCCCAGAGAAAGTACCGTAACATCTGGTTCCACGTTATCTTCAATTTTTTCTTTGCAACAAATGTTCACGCTGCTCTGGCCCAAATCGAGCATATTCCAAAATAACCTTGAAATACTTATGAAGATAATATTTCGGTGTTGTTCCATTTTTAGAAGTGCAAGAAAAACACCGATCAGATTGTCTACACAGAAATCATCCATTGTAGAGGCACTAGAATCTGAAGAGGACGGATGATGGCAAAATTTCACAACATACTGGAAAGCCTGTACAAGTAGAGTGGAAAACACCTTTCAATGAGGCAAATCATCTCGGAGATTCTGATGTGTATGCAGGTACATCCTGAATAAAAATTCAGTTACCAAAATATATTCAACTTTGCAAACTCATCTTTAACGACATCAGTCAATATAACTCCAGCCCTTGTGCCACATCATCAGCAGATACAACTACGACCATAACACCTTTCTGTTTCACAGCTTTCCATGCATCAGCAGATTCATGGAACTCCTTCGATCTGATTGACAAGATTTCTTTGACGGTGGTTCTTATCTCTTTGATAATTCCTGTAAGCTCATTTCCTATACTTGAAGTATTCAAGGACCCTGAGTCAACATATGAAGCCTGAATACAAACATCTGTAACAATATCATCTGCTAGTTCAGTGCCAACGGCAAAACTCAAGTTTGCTTCAAGCTGTCCTGGAGAGAGAAAGCATGTGTGCACCAAATGGTGAAAAGAAGACCACTCCTGCCCAAGCCTAGGAGCAATTGAAGCAAAATCATGTGTCTGAGTTGTGAAGATCTCATTGCCAGCCACTTGAATGAGTCGTTGCAATCGATGCTTGTCCTTCTAAATCCGTTGCCAAAACAGAATTGCACAAAAATTTGCCATATAATGTTGGTTCATACTTTCCCCTATGATGAGATGGTGCCTTCAGAGCATCTAAAGAAACCAACAAATCTAGTGCATCTTGAATAGTTTTCAAATTCGGTGAGTCAAGGGCCCTCTGAAATAGAACTTTGGGGTCATTCATGGCTTTTGATGCAGCACAGCTAGTCGTGAGAACCTGCCTTCTCAATGACAGCTTTTGCATCGCTGGCTTTTTCATATTTATCAAACTATCAAACAAATGCCGTGAAACCAATCGGAAAACCTGACCATCACATATACGGCCTGTCCTTCCTTTGCGTTGATCTGCCTGAGATTTTGACACCCAAACCAGATGTGGCACATGTCTTTTGTTGTCGTCATTCCAAAATATGTCTAATGAGCGGCATGAATCAATAACGTAAGATAGCCCAGGTATGGTCACAGAAGATTCTGCAATATTTGTTGCAAGTATTACCTTTCTATAAGAATGGAAAATTTGCATAGCTCTTGTTACTTGTTCAATATCAATGCTACTGTGAAGAACGTGGACCTTGAAACACATCCTAGAATGTCTTGAAAGCAGCCACTGCTGCTCCAGGGACCGATATGTTGGTAGGAAAACCAAACTGCTATTCTTTAGGTCTTGCTCCTGTTCATGCATATGCATCACCAGATCTCGAATCAGGTAGTGCACTTCATCATTTATATCAGCTTCATCACGGCCTTCTTTAGATGATTCCAAATCTGATAGACATTCAGGATTATTTTTAAGAAGTTCAAGTACCTGTTCAAGGTACATCACTTTGCATTGAAAAACAGAACGCTGCACTAAGGAACTCGGCAGTGCAAACACTTCAACCCTTTCATCCTTACCAAGATCCTTAAAGTAGTCCCTGTATCTGGTTATATCTGCACCTTTGGGGATTAGGTTGTTTTGCAACTGCAACACTTCAGACTTTTCCCTTCAGATTCAGAACTGATGACAAGCATACACGCAGGAGCTTGAGAACATGCCACCTGTAAATTGCATCCACCCCAGAACTATTTTGCATGATAGCTACTATGGATTCGAACAAATCCCCAATTTCGTAGCACGCTACGAAATCACTAAAACAGGTTGCGCTGCGAAACTGCTAAAGGATTCATGCGCTGCGAAAACACTTTGTCTTTAAGCTAATCTGAGCAATTTTTGGAAACAGAATTTTGAGAGATAACAGGTCCCTTCATCCAACTCGGCTGCTAACATGCGCATGGTCTTCTTAGGTATGGCTGAACTGGAAACACACTGATGCATAGTGTCCGTGCCGATCTTCGGTGTGTTGGTGGTCATGCGCATCAACTTGCCGAACTACATGTTTAGCTCCTGTTGGATTTGCTTCTTGTCTTCGCCTTGGTGAGTGTGTTGAATGTGTTGGGTTGCATGCGTGCGCACAATGACATGTATTCTGTTGAATCCCTTGCATGTGATCAACAACACTGCTCACCATGTCTGCTTCGTATTAGCTACTAGGATGGATCTTTAACTTGTACGAGCATATTTTCATCTGTGAGTGCATGTTGTGCCCACTATTGTTCCTGATCTTGCGGCAACTCATTCATCTGCCTGTGCAGCTTCATGTTACTCCTTGAGTTGCTGCTTCAACACATGCAACTCCTTCTTCATTCCATTCTTTGTATTCATGCAACCTTCATGTCACACCGTCACCTCATAGCCCAAGTGTCCAAAAGTTACCTTCAATATCAATGGATCTGCTTGATCTTGCAACTTTGTTCCACCTATGTGTTGTCAACAACCTTCCTCTTGCATTCACTGCATTCGGTATGTTGCCTTTAGCTATTGTTCATGATGCTTCTTACTGTGATGCTACTACTTGATGTCCTTGTCTACGAACAACTTGATGTCTTCGCAAGTAGGCAATCTCATAGCCACTTGATTGACTGCATCCCAAAGCGTGTTGTGAATAGTGTCTTTGTCTTTGCTCACCTGGAAACCATTGTACCTATACTACTGAGAGGCAGATGAAAACCTGCGATACCTGGAGACATGGAAACACTCATAGCAAACAATCTGTCAGTCGAAAACCAAAATGAACATGAGAACTAAATTGCAACATACCTAGGTAAATTATCATGAAGGTTGCGCAATTTTGGCTGGGAGGTTGGAAGACCTACTGCCAAGACTGCTCAAGGCATAGTCTGGACTACTAGGAGACTGGGTGACTATTGGAACTGCGCAATGCATAGTCCAATCTGACTACTGACTGCTGGGATTGTACAATGTGCAATTCCATCTGGGAAGGACTGCTGTTCTAGGGACAGATTTGCGCAATTTCTTGGGACAAGCAACCACTGTCCTCTAGAAATGCGCAAAATAGTCCTAGAGGCCAGTTCTAGGTAGGAATGTGCAAATTTGGAGAGGAAGGTGAGCCTTCCTTCCCCAAATTGCACAATGAAACCTTGGTGAAGGCAGAGTCTGGGCCAAGGTTGGCTCGACTCGCCAATCAGCAACTGAAAACAACTAAGACAATGAATACATGGTGACACTAAGATATAGCAGAAGTGATTGAAAGTGCATGCAAAACATGAATGAAAGATTTAGAAAATAGATCAACATGCATGTGGGTGAGGTAATTCACCATTTGGGCGAACATCCGTGAAAAATAATTTCATGCATGCGACAGCAGTGAGATAGCAATGAAAAATGAAACAGAGCTAGCACAAGCTAGTATATATGTAAACGACTGCAAGAATTCAAAGAAATCAAGAAAATAGTACTACCACAAGTGAAAACACAAAAAGCAATAGAAATGCAGCACAAGGCATGGGAAGCGGGCTTACCCCAAAGCAGTTGAGCTTAATGTGCCAACTGCTCCTAGATGTGATATGGGATGTCAGAGCTATAAGGTTGATGTGAGGAATGAGCTTTGCAGCATCTGATTGATGAGTGTTGATAGCATCGAGGTCGTGATGCGCTTTCCACGAATATAGGGGAAGTGACACTTGTTGAGAGGTGTCAGAATTGCTCCTTGCATGCAACCTCTAATTGCTAAACATAGATCCCTTAAACAAGGGATGCCTTTGCATGTTGCCTTGGGAGAAGTAGGCCATGCCTACAAGTTTGTTTTTCTGAGTCCCGAAGGGAACCAGTGAACTCAGCTACACATGCAAGAGACTGTTGGACTGCTTGAGAAAAATGCGCATTTCTAGCTGGGAGCTGGGCTGGCTGTCGAGGAGATTTGCACAATTTTTGGTCAGAGCAGCTGACTTCTACCTAGATTTGGACAAATCCTGCGCTGAACGGCCTACTGCTGGGAAAATTTGCATAAATCCCGCTGGGAGGGTTGGTTGGCAGGATTGTGCAATCTTGGACCCCAGTACGCTGTCAAAGAGGATTGCGCAATTCCTGGAGGGAAGGCCGGTTTCCCTCCAAAAATGCACAATTTTCGAGGGGAATTTTCTCATCTTGCAGCTGGACCAAGTTTGGGTAAGTAGCTTGTGAGGGGAATGGATCAACTGTGATTGACAGGCTGCCTTTGTGCGAGGAAAACACTAAAGCTTGAGTACTTGACAAAGCAAGACAAAGTGATGTGTAAGGTTGGTAGCGAGGCTCTAAAACAAGCCAAGGAAAAATTTTGGAGGGTGGTTGTAGCCACTACAACACTTGGCGACACACTGGTAGAACTCTAGCTCTTTTCATAGACCTTGTTCGTGAAAAGCAAGTCTAACACCTCCGAAAGTATTGTTCAGTTCTTAGCTCATCTTGGTTTCACACTAACTTGATTGTAATATGTAGCATTTGCCAAGCCCTTGGTAGATTGACACACATTCTAAACCAAAGCAACACAGTTGTTTCGATTGGGGTTGAGTGGTATATAGGTGCATAAGCAGTATAGTCATCATAGTCTTAGTTTCCTCTCTAGTGTTGCTCCACTGCCAGCAGGCCTGGATAGTACCTCGGTGGAGTGACATAGGAAAACAAGCATGGCTCCGCTACCAGCAAGCCTGGTCAGTACCCTAGTGGCATTACTTGCATCACCTCCCTGCGCACGAAGCCTTTCTCTTCTTTCACCGTACTTATTTTTCATTTTGAATTTTTTGACTTTTCATTTTTCATTTTCACTATGCATAGCACTTATTCATTTCAGAGGCAGAAGAGGGATCCTGACTTATTAAGAGCAAAGGAGGTTGTTCCAGCAGAGAAGCAGTTTACTATATCTCTGACGTATTTATTAAAGTTTTCCCCCTCACCTTACTCTACTTGACTGAGCTGACAAGGGTTAACGGAAAAACAATTGACTAGAGAAGGTGACACTAGTTAGCACGCAAGTGTTGTGTTTACACCAAGGTTCACTTCAAATAGTACGTATTTTCCTTCGACGTATCATGGAATAAGAGTAACAAGATCATCATATAGAGGCAAGATGACAGATAACCAAGTAGTGATAGTTGTACAAGTCCTCTTGTACTTTACCTAGCTCGCTTCAAGATTCATACATGGTTTCATGCAAGGCTAAACTACGAATGGAACAAACGAACCAACAAACATCAAAGCAAAGGAAAAGAAGAAACGAAAGTGAAAGCAAAGAAGGTAAGTAAACAAGAAGGCAAAAAAACAAGCAAACAAATCATATAAGCAAACAAGCATGCAAGCAAACAACTGAAAGCAAACAATACTCCTACTCCTACACTAACAGTGCATGGGCCCGATCACGTGAAGTGATACTTCCAATGTAGCCACCGATGCATTGGTAGACCCATGTTGGTGAAGGCTTGGTCTGTGAGTAACCTAATGGTGCGAACCAAAAAGCAAGAAAGATATAACAATGAAGACAACCACACTTCGTGTTTCAAAGTGCCCATGGGACATGAGTGAGTGCATGTGCATGACGGGTGGTCTGTGGACTTATCATGGCGCTGTGTGACACTATGTGCAATTCTGAAGCATAAGCACACTCTTGACTGTGACATGCAAGAAAATGAAAGAAACAAGATAAATTGCATCGCAAACGAGTGCTTGCAATGTAAGACTCATCCAATGCATGAGCAATGAGATCATGCAGTTCGAGTGGAGGAAGTGTGACCTGTGAGTGAGAGGGATCTTCAATGCATACAGATGAGTGATGGGGAGCCTTGGGTGATTGAACAATTTCATGATCAGAAGTGAGACTAACCCCAAGAGAGTGAGGACCTGACATAACCATCTACTCAGGTTGAAGTTCTACGATGGTCTTAGGTGTCTCAACTTCATCATCAGGTAGATCATCATACACAGGTGGCTTCGAAAGATCAACTGCGATAGCTTCATGATTATGATCAAAATTGGAAGCAAATGGATCACACCGCAATGATCAGAAAAATAAATGAATTCTTTGGCATCCTCATGATCAGATGAATCAAATAGAGGGGTAGATGAAAAGTGAATGAACTCATCCTCTCTGTTTCCATAAAAGACAGATGAAGGATCAAGTGGATCTTCAATGAGTAACTTATCCTCTCCGTTGTCGAATGATGGAATAACATTTGGTGAGTCTTATGAGTGATCAACAATGGGTGCATCCATGGATGAAGATACACATGCAAAATCATGGATGGCAGGTTCACCAAAGAGGTTAGGAAAAAATGGAGGGGGCTCGGATGGAAAGGAGTCATCCTTCGCTGAGTACTGGTGTTCAAGCTCCCACTCATACTCCTCATGAATGACAGCGCATGTTGGATGTGCAACACCAAATTCGTCAATGGGTTGTTCCTCATTCACCACAAATGGAGAGTCTAGAATGGACAAACACAAGATAGCATGATCCGGACGAAAACATGAGTGCGAAGGTGGAGGTCGAAGAAAAGAATGCATATGAGAACTCAAAGGGCTCACAACCAACTCTGCGCGAAAATTGAGTGGAGTGATGTTGGGAGGGTGTGAAGGATGAACAAATGTGTGAACATGATCCTCATCATCACTAGGTGATGGTGGAACTTTTGAATGAGAAGGAGGCAGACAATCCGTTGAGACAATGCCTGCTCCCACATGGGATTGTGCAGTTTCATCAATGAAGAAGGTTGAACAAGGTTTGACATCAAGCTTCCTCTTGGGATGGGAAGATTTCTTAAGACAGTACTTGAACCGGTCCCAGAGATAAGCGAACTTCATCTGGCTCCTCGGAGCTTGGAATTACAAGTCACGGACGCACTGCCAAAAATCAATAATGGATTCATGCAAAGTCCTCCATTGCTGTAACAATTTCTGGTCAAGATGGTCTGGATCAAAATGATAGAACATGTCTTCAATAAGATCACAGAAGTGCTCACTTGAGTGCATGGTGTCAGCCAGTAAGCTGAGCACCCAATGAAATGGAGATTCGTGAAGAGTGTATGCGAGTAGCAACTGGCATGTTCGTCAGTAAACTCATCTTCCTCATAAATCATGGAAAGGAAGTTATGTAAGTTCTTAGGCCAGGCCACTTCGCCTTCACCATCATACGTGTGATTGGACAAGAGATTGAAGAGCTTCCCCAAGATGGAGACATCTTCACGATTCGAAAAACACCTCGGGGGAAGAAGAATGCAAGACTCCATGAAAGATATGAAAAGGTTCAAAACTAGATGAGAGGACACTTCTTGTCATCAGTCCTCCTTCGAGCACCAGAAATGTTGACGATGCTGGACCCACCAACATGTCAAGGGGATCTCCACGGTAATAAGTCCCAATTAGACCTCATACCATTTGGCGTAGGAGTCACAGCAGTGGGTCGTAAGGTAATACCGTGTATGCGATGTTGCGCAGAGGAAAGTAAGATAACGCTGTCAGTAGCAAGGGTGTGACTAATGCAGAGAGTCAAGGAATGTGTATGAGAGGTTCCAACACTTCAAAGGGAGAGGAAGGTAAAGGTGAGTTCCAGGTCAAAGGGATCAATCCCAACTCGGCTAGGAACACACCACACAAAGGAAATGCACAGATTCTGGCGGAGCAGTCCACTCAGATGCAGTAGTCACAACATACAAGGTAAGATAACATGAACAACACTCACGGATCAGTCCGAGATGAGTGTGACGCTTGATATAGCAAGGTTCATGAGAAATTTCTGTCTGATGTCTGGCAGAGTAGTCGACATGGACAGTGACAACATTAACAACATATGCAACACATTAACAACAAGATTCATATAATTACATACAAATCAGTTCATATACAAGTACGTAAGTTAAAAAACATATATCATTAAGGCAACCAAAATAGTCCAACTACAATAACAACATATGCATCAAAATGTGCGGACTCTTATTATTAAAGAAGTGTAAGTCACAATCATACAATATACCATGTAAACCTGCTATCCCCAACAGTGGAATGTTATAGCCACATCCGCCTACTCCTCCAAAGAGATGTACTAGCTCCATGCAGTGGAGAAGCCAAGGCGTGTTACAATATTGTCCAAGCCTTCTTCAAGATAGTCTTAGTAGAATCTTGGCTAACCAAAAGCCTATACAATGAGTTATGAGGGACTATTTATAGCAAAGGGTGGGGTGACCCTTGACGTTCCCCTTTGTGACCATTCAACTACCCTCATGACTTTTCACCTACTCTATGATTGTTACATCCACTATTGACACTTGACCTATACTTGACATGACTCAACATTACAATGCACATGTACTCATCTGAGACAACATGGCTTGAGCAAGCCTTGCAAGACATCAATAGCACTCGGTCTGTTGTGGTGAGACCAACTCTTTGACATGCTTGTGATGGTGAAGGTGGTGATCTGATGCCAAGCTTGGTTGTCCATGATGGTGTGCATGCACCTCATGATGACATCTTGTTGAAGCGAACTCTTGCCTCCGTTGCAACTGGTGCATTGGTTTGGCCCCTTCATCCAACTCATCTTCTAACATGCACATCATCTTCTTGGATACAAATAAAATGGAAACACACTGATGCATAGTGTCCGTGTTGATCTTCAAGGGTGTGCTAGTGGTCATGCGCATCAACTTGCCAAAGTACATGTTTAGCTCCAGTTGGACTTGCTTCTTGTCTTCGCCTTGGTGAGTGTGTTGAATGGGCTGGGTTGCATGTGTGCGCATAATGACATGCATGCTGTTGAATCCTTTCATGTGATCAACAACACTGTTCACCATGTTTCCTTCATGTTAGTTGCTCAGATGGATATTTAACTTGTATGGGCACAGTTTCATCCATGAGTGCATGTTGCGCCCACTGTTGTTCTTGATCTTGATACAACTCATTCGCCTGTCTGTGTAGCTTCATGTTCTTCCTTGAGTTGCTTCTTCAGCACATGCAACTCCTTCTTCGTTCCATTCTCTGTATTCGTGTAACCTTCATGTCACGCCATCACCTCATATCTTGAGTCTCCAATTTTTCCTTCATTATCAGTGGATCTGCTTGATCTTGCAACTTTGTTATGCCTTTGTGTTGTCAACAACCTTCCTCTTGCATTCACTACATTCACTGCATTCACTGCATTCATTGCGTTCACTGCATTTACTATGTTGCTTTCATTTTCTGTTCATGATGTTGCTTGTTGTGATGTTGTTTCTTGATGTCCTTGTCTCTAAACAACTTGATGTCTTCACAAGTAGGCAAGCTCATAGACACTTAATTGACCACACCCCCAAGCGTGCTCTGAACGGTGTCTTTCTCTCTGCTCTCCTAGAAACCATTGTACCTATACTGCTGAGAGGCGGATGAACACCTGCGATACATAGAGACATGGAAACACTCATAGCAAGCAATTTGTCATTCAAAAACCAAAATGAACATGAGAATTGACTTGCAACATACCTAGGTAAATGATCATGAAGGTTGCATAATTTCAACCGGGAGGTCAGGAGACAGACTACCAAGATATCTCAAGGCAGAGTCTAGGCTACTGGGAAACTGGCTGACTGCTGGAACATCGCAATGCACAGTCCAGTCTGGCTACTAGCTACTGGGATTTCACAATGTGCAATTCCAGCTGGGAGGGATTGTCGGCCCAGGGACAGATTTGCACAATTTCTTGGGCCAAGCAACCACTATCCTCCAAAAATGCCCAAAACAACCATGGAGGTTAGTGCTAGGTAGGAATGCACAAATCTAGAGAGGAAGGTGAGCCTTCCTTCCCCAGATTGCACAATGCAGCCTTGGTGAAGGCAGGGTCCAGGCCAAGGTTGGCCCGACTCGCCAACAGGCAACTGAAACAACTAAGACAATAAATGCATGGTGAAACTAAGTGATAGCAAAGGTTAATGATAGTGCATGCAAAACATGAATGAAAGATTCAACAAACAAATCAACATGCATGTGGGTGAGGCAGTTCACCGATTGGGTGAACATCCGTGCAAAACAGTTTCATGCATGTGACAGCAGTGAGATAGAAACGAAAACTGAAATAGAGCTAGTACAAACTAGTATATATGTAAATGATAGCAAGTGTTAAAATAAATTAAGCAAACAATACTTCCACAAATGAAAACACAAAAAGCGATAGAAATGCAGCACAAGGCATGGGAGGTGGGCTTACCCCAAAATAGCTGAGTTGAATGTGTTGACTACTCCTAGATGTGATGTGGAATGCCAGAGTTGCAAGGTTGATTTGAGGAATGAGATCTGCAGTGTTCGGTTGATGAGTTTTGATAACATTGAGGTCGTGATGTGCATGCCACGAATCTAGGGGAAGTGACACTTGGTGAGAGGTTTCACAATTTCCCCTTGCATGCAACCTCCAACTCCTAAACATAGATCCCTAAAACAAGGGATGCCTTTGCATGCTGCCTTGGGAGAAGCCACCCATGCATGCAAGTCTGTTTTGCTCAGTCCTGGAGGAAACTGGTCAACTCAACTACACATGCAAGAGACTGCTCAACTACTGGAGAAAAATGCAGATTTTTGGATGGGAGCTAGGCTGGCTACCCTGGAGATTTGTACAATTTCTGGGTAGAGCAGCTGACTGCTGCCCATATTTGTGCAAATCCTGGGCTGAATAGTCTACTTCTGGGAAAATTTGCGCAAATCTTGCAAGGAGGGTTGGCTGGCAAGATTGCGCGATCCTGGATCCTAGTAGGCTATCAGAGAGGATTGCACAATTCCTAGAGGGAAGGCTAGTTACCCTCCAAAAATGCACAATTTTCAAGGGGAAGTTGCTCAGCCTGCAGCTGGAACAAGTCCGAGTAAGCAGCATTTGAGGGGAATGGATTAATTGTGATCAACAAGCTGCCTTTGTGCAAGGAAAACACTGAAGCTTGAGTACTTGACAAAGCAAGACAAATTTTTGTGCAAGGTTGGTTGGGAGGCTCCAAAGCAGGCTAAGGAAAATTTGGAGGGTGGTTGTAGCCACTACAACAATAGTCTGCCACCTTGCTAGCCATTGATCTTTTTTTGAAATGCATAATATGAAATATAAACCAAATCATAATAAATCAATGTACCTTAGTGTAATTCGGGGAGGATACCTCATCTACCAGATCAACAAATCAGTGTGATACATGTATAACTAAACATAACAATGCATAGACATATGAAAACAAATGTATCAAAACATAAACATCATTCTAGTTAGGGTCGAGTCATCAATGCAAGGCCATATCAACAATGCATTCTATGACCTCATGCATGACAACAACCATTACTCCATTTTACACATTACAACATGAAACCAACAACATGCATAAGCAATTCCTAATCAACTACACCTATGCATAAACACATGTAGTCAAACATAAGCGATCAATTCTTGTAATCAACCTACAACACTGATACATGTAATCAAATCTACAAGAATGTAGCCTAACATACAAGGATGTAAGTACGTGACATAAAATAAACATGTGAGAGACATATAACAATATGTAACTAGTCATATACTCATGACAAATGAATTCCATAAAATCAACATCAAATTCAACATGGCAACCTTACCACAACCCTAATCAATCATCCATAAAATGCAACAAGCACATGGAATGCAAGTGTAAAAGGCACACATGCAACTTGCATGCATGCATGACCAACACACATCGCCCATCCAGTCTGAGGGGTGAACCATGCTCTAATACCACTCTGTAACACCCTCCTCCCACATCTACCCAAGTAACTAGCCAACCAGGGTAAACATGCGACGAGAGGCTACTATGATTGGATTTGACCTCCTAAGTGACCTTAAGGAAGTGGAATCGATAGAAACATCATACACAATCATCCAACATCAGCTTCAAGACCCACATAAACCAATCCAACACTTCAGACAGCTTGCCCTTGGTTCCTACTGAAGTTTTGACCATCTTAGGCCTCAGTCGCTCTCATGATATAAGCATGACAATGTCCAAAAACCAAAAGTCACTCTCATAGGCTTATGTGTCACTGTCCAAGGATGCAATTTGCCATTTTTGTGCCAGTAACCCTAGGATTTAAGCCACTTTTTCAGGCCCAGAGCCTTGGTCACTACCCATAATGGAGTGATAGCTTAAAATCAGTAAAATAACATGAAAAAAAATTATGCCAAAGAAATAAGTTGAATAAGACCTTAACTAGACCCCTACCAGCCATGACAGGAATTTCGTCAATCATATCATCAACATGTAACCTACAGGAGTAAACAAAGTAATTAAGTGCAGGGATGTCATACTTATCTGAGGATCATTATGAACTATTGTTCCCTCATTTCATTTGCTGCATTATCATTTATTAGGCCATAGATACATTATCCATTCAATTACAAGTAAAAAAATGTTTAGAGCCATACATAGTTGTTGTCGTAAAACATATACATAACCAACATCACAGGGACAAAAATATCATAAACATATCAGCCATAAAATCCACATATACATCAGTACATTTACACATGAAAATCAAGGGAATGAATTTCTCATTAATGAATGAAATAAACCAACTGGAGATGGGACTACCATGTTCCACCTGACCATATATTAGCTGAGCAAAGTCGCTCTTCAGCCAATTAGCCTCGTGCCATATTCCAAGCATGAATGTGGGACTCATAGAACACACAAAAAACACCAATAAGCATGGATGCGACTAGAGTTATCCACCTACACCGTGAGGAATTTGAGTGTCTCTTAGTCTCTCGGGATTTACTGTAATCCATAGTCTGATCCAGGGATCACTAGGCCCTAGAATGAGACACACTCTCCAGGCTTTACCATACATCCAATCCTGGGAATATTAGGTCTAACGGAGAGAAATCCACCTCTTGGATTTACCGTATATCCCATCATTCATCGGCAAGGATTCCTAGGCCCACCGAGGCACATAATCTAGCTTTACTACAACCCACAATCTGATTTAGGGCTTACCAGGCCAACGGCTTTATAGTGATCCACAGTTTGGTTCAGGGACCACTATGCCATGTGTTTTTCGGTTTGGAGATCCGCCCCACTCAGCTTCAAATCCATTTGGCCATCCCACATTAACCAAATATGAGAAACTCCATCTCATAAAAGCTATCAGGAAATAGCAAGGCTAAGCTGAAGAACATTGTCACACCTAGCAAAACCCATGCCATGATATAAAAGAACCACATGCAATACCATGCATGCCAAATATAGCAAGGAAAATACACATGCAAGTTTGATCCGAATTGGATCCTAAAGAACTCTCTAAGTTTCATAACCCTGTAAAATTCATGCTAAAGTTTCAAAGACTTACAAAGGTTGAGCTTATCAGAAATATCCTCGAACAGTTGTAATTTGTGAGCAGCGCCAAGCAAAGAGGACACTCAATCAAGCGCACTAACCATTGGCCCATGGTGATGCACGCTACCACAAAACAACAAAATGGGAAGCCTTTTTGAAAAACGGGGGAGGTTTCTGATATCGCATATCAGAAACAAGTCGCTAATCGCATATCTCTGGGAAAACCCTCAGAGAAGAAAAAGCCCCGAGCGACCAGAACCAGAAAGTCAAAAACTGTACGGAATTCATCAATTCCATCAGAGGCGGGTCCCACACCAAAATTGGCAGGATATTAGAAGGGCTTCAAGTGGTAAGCGGTTTCAATCGAGTCTTGCCCGATGCCACACACTGGGTGCCACACATCCGGCTAAAGAGAGAGAAAACCACTCACATCGACGGTTAAACGTCATGCAACTTACCTGCCCAATATGGACGGAGACCGTAGGATTTGGAGGCTCCAGATCGATGGTGGACATGCAATCTGATGGATGACCGGATTCAATGGGGTAAACAGGCCAAGTTGTATAAAGTTTGAAGTCCGGCATGAACGATGAGTTGGTAGAGGAATCATATTCACAGGTAATCTGGGAGTTAAACGAAAATAACGATCGTTCAAACATTTTCAAGAGAACTGAAACTCAGTTCATTATGAAACAGGTGGCCACCTCCCTGTAAGGTGTTACATAATGATGATGACGTAGAATAGAGGAATTCAAACAGATAGAGGCTGAAGAACCAGAGTGCCAAGAAACGGAAACGAACAAACAGAAAGCAGATTGGCTTTAAAGCCATGAACTGACAGAAACAAAGCAAGTAGTGAGAAGGGTTAGTTAAGGCGGAAAGCCGAGAGCAGAGAACAGAGAGAAGAAGCCGAGCTAACCTGAAGGCAACATTGAGCAAAATAGAGCCAGAGAGAGTCTGTGTACTCTAGAGAAGGCTTGAGAGGTTCAAGAAAACTCCTCTGTATATAGCCTGTCATGTATGAGTCTCAGATTGGGCTCATACTACTGTGACCAATAGAGCTCAAGTTTCAATAAGGAGAGTCTATGTACTCCAGATACTTGGGGGATCCAAGTCCAGTCCTACTGATTTATATCTATTGAGTGAGACTCAAATTGAGCTCACTGTTGTAAAACTATGCTTTGAAAACATAATAGAGAGGCCACCACTGAAGGCTGGACTAGGAAACGTAGCCTAGGAGCATTGGGTGAACTCCTTATTAAACTTGTTGTATTTACACATTTTACTATTGTGTTTTCTCTAACTGCTTCAGTTTCTATGTATTTCACAATCTTATTGATCCATTGCATAAAGTGACATAGGCACATCCATGCACATGAGTATGTAATACCTTTAATTCTTTGTCCTGGATAAATTCCAGATCAAGTGGTATCAATGCATTAGGTTATTAAGGTTAGACAAGCTTGTGTTGGATTTTATTGTTGAATGCTAACTAGATCAAAGATTAAATTAGGAGAAGGAGAGCTGGTTGAAACTAACCTTGAAATTGGAAAAGTCTATCCTAAGAGGAAAATGTCAGAAGAAAGTCCCTTGGAATCAGACCCTCAGTTCATGGATAGTTTCATGACCATGAGAGCCATGGTAGAGGAAATGTATAGAGAATTTAAGAAAGGTAGAGAGGAAGATGCATTAAACTCCAAACGAGATAAAGGAGCAGAAGAATCTCTCCTCCATGACCACTCTAAAGGCAAAGGGAAAGAAGAAAAACTTCCCACGCCTCCTAGTAGCCTTGAAAACGAAAAGAAGACATCTTTGATTAAATTAGATGTTAAATTTGATTTACCAAGATATGATGGAGAGTTGAATGTAGAGAAGATCGATAATTGGATTAGGTAGATTGATGTTTATTGCAGAGTGTAGAGCATTGATTCAAAAAGTAGTAAAATTCAGTTGGCCAGCCTACACCTTGGAGGCACTGCCTTGGTATGGTGGGAAGGCAGGACAAAAGCTGACATGAAGAAGCATGGTAAGATTCTTTCTGTCTAGAGTGAATTTGTTTCTGCAATTAAAAAGCAATTATATCCACTAGCCTATATGCAGCAAGCCATGATGAGCTGGCAAACTCTTTGACAATTAAAAGGGCAAAGTGTACAAAGTTACACCCAAGAATTTAGGAAAAGAGCTTTGATTCTAGGAATTTCTTTAGACTCACCTGAAACTCTACTGAAGTATATAGGTGGTCTACACAGCTACTTAAGGCACACTATTCTCATGTTTAAGCTACACATCTATAGGCTAGATGCAAGAATGTGAACCCAAAAGTTGGGGGATCATCAAAACCCACTGCAAGCAAGAATAAGGAGAAAAGAAAATAGAAATGGAAAGAGAGGAAGACAAATACTGTACAAAAGACCAAATATTCTTGCACTCACAGTAAAAAGGATGGGCATGATGATGAACACTGTTGGATTCTGCATCCAAATTTGAAACCCAAGAAATGCGATGTTAAGAAGAAGAAGACTGCCACAACTATTTAAAAGGATTTGGGGTCAGAATCAGGAGATGAAACAACAATTGCAGCCATAGGTATAAAAGGTAAAAATTTTGAAGCATCTACTAGTAATTCTACATAATCTACTGATAATGAAGAAAATGAGAGGAAAAGACATGAGCTTTTTCATATTCGAGTTGTTTCCAAGCATTAAAAGATTGATACTTTGTTTGATAGTGGCTCACAAGTAAATTTAATGTCTGAAGCAATTGTAAAGAAGTTGGGATTACTAACCACACCTCACAAAAAGCCATATCCATTAGGTTGGTTATGTGATAAAGCGCAGCTACAAGTGACTAGACAATGTAAACTTAGGTTTTCTTTTGGGTCAGCATTTGTAGATGAGGTTGAGTTAGATATTTTTCCCTTGGATATATGTGGAATTGTTTTAGGAAGTCCTTACTTGTATGATAGAAAATCTATTTTCTATAGAGCTGAAAGCAAGTATCAACTCGTTAAAGATGGAATCGAATATATTGTAAGAGCTCACAAACTCAAGAATAATATACTCTCATAAACTCAGGGCAGATGAAAAGAATTGTAAATTCTTGCAAACAATTTTTACTGATGGTTGTAAAGGAAAAGAAACCTGATAAAATCAATGTATTTGAGGGTTGTAATGCTAAACAACATGCTGATTTAGAAAAAGTTGTTTCAGAATATGATATACTATTTAAAGAACCTAAAGGTCTGCCACCCAAAAAGGAAATAGTACATGATATTAATTTGCAGCAAGATTCTCCATTGCCTAACATCAGAATGTACAGGTTGTCTGCTTTAGAGAATGCAAAAATCAAGAAGTAGGTACAGGAGATACTCGAGAAAGGGCTCATAAGACCTAGCACTTTGTCTTGTGGGTCTCCAATTGTCTTGGTGAGAAAGAAAGATGGCACCATTGATTACCGAGCACTGAATAAGATAATGATAAAAAATCGTTATCCCCTTCCTTGCATAGATGATCTATTAGATCAGTTGAAAGAAGTTGTTTATTTTTCCAAGTTGGACTTGCATAGTGGCTATCATCAGGTCAGAGTTGTAGAGCAAGATGCATGGAAGACTGCCTTCAAAACAAAGCATGGATTGTATGAGTGGTTGGTTATGCCTTTTGGCTTAACTAATGCTCCTACTACTTTCATGAGAATAATGAATGATGTACTCAGACCTTTTTTTTATGATTTTGTCATTGGATGACATTATTATATTTAGTAAAACATGGAAGAACATTTAAAGCATGTCAAGTAGACTCTAGATGTTTTGATAAAAGAGAATCCTTATGTTAAGCTCTCAAAATTTGAATTTGGCAAGACATCTTTGAATTATTTGGGTCATACTGTAGGGGGGTGGTGAATTGAAGATAGATCCCTCTAAGGTTGCAGTCACTGTGAACTAGCCTAAACCCAAATCTGCTACAAAAATTAGAAGCTTCTTAGGAGCAGCACAGTATTGGAGAAAGTTTATTTCTGACTTTTCCCTGATTGCAACTCCCTTACATGCTTTAACAGGATTGAACAAGGTGTTTTAGTGGGGAGGCAAATAGCAAAAAGCCTTCGACACCTTAAAAGAAAGATTAGTACAGCACCAGTACTAACACTACCCGATCTTCAAAGACCATTTGAGATTGAAACAGATGTCGGTGACTATGCCATGGGAGCAGTGTTGATCCAGCATGGTAAACCCATATGTTATCATTCTGAGACATTTAATTCTACAGTAGTTAACTATCCCACATATGAAAAAGAATTGGATGCATTAGTACAGAGTGTGAAAAAGTGGAAACATTTTTTAATGAGCAAAGAGATAGTTATACACACTGATCATCAACCACTTTAATATTTGCACTCACAAAATAAGTTGCAACAATCAAGACACTATAGGTGGATGGTTTTTCTACAACAGTTTCATCTTGTCATCAGATATAAAAAGGGCATACACAATAAAGTTGCAGATATGTTTTCCAGACCAATCATAAATGCATCTACTATACTTAAGCATAATTCAGTATTGCATGAAAGCTACATTGAACAATATGCTCAAGATATAGATTTTAAAGATGTATATGCAACTTTAAGTCATGGAAAACAAGTAGAAGAATTGGATTATCATGTTAAGGACCAACTCTTGTATCATTTGGGAAAGTTATGCATTCCTCAAATAGAAAGAGTAAAGATAAATCGAGAAGCACACACTTCACTAATATCAGGTCACTTTGGTATCAGTAAAATAGTTGCACAGCTGCAAAGATTTTTTTATTGAACAAAAATGAAAGAGATAATTTCTAGGTATGTAAGAGGGTGTACCATGTGTGCTAAAAGCAAGCCCAGCAATAGAAAAATAGGTTTGTACACTCCACTACCAGTTCCTTCTCATCCTTGGGAAAGTGTTTCTATGGACTTCGTTGGCGGACTGCCTAAATCTAGAAAAGGTCATGACTATTTATATGGTGTTGTGGATAGGTTCAACAAAATGTGTATTTTAATACCTTGTAACAAACAGATTACAACTGAACAAATTGCAAATTTGTTCTTTCAGCATGTATGGTTTCATTTTGGATTACCCAATTCCATTTTATCTAATCGAGATACCCAATTTGTTGGGAAATTTTGGTCAAGTTTGTGGGAATTGATGGACACCAGACTAAAGAAGAGCACATATTTTCATCTAGAAATAGATGACCAAACAGAAGTGGTCAACAAAACAGTGATCCAGTTGCTCAGAGGCTATTGCAACAAGCATCCCAAGCTTTGGGATGAACATTTATGTTATGTGTAGCATGCTTACAACCGAGCTAAACATTCTTCTACACAGAGATCTCCTTTTGAGACCTGTTTTGGTTTCACACCAAGGTCTCCCTTGGAATTTGTCTTTGGTAAAGACATAGCAGTTGATGGACATAGTGATGTGGACAAGGCAACCAAGTTCATCAAAAAAATCCAAGAGATTCACTAGGTAGTATAGGAGCAACTGGAAAAGAGCCAAGCCAAGTACAAGGCAAGGCATGATAAGCATCAAACTAAGCATAGTTTCCAAGTTGTTGATCAAGTCTGTCTATATATTAGCAAAGACAGAATGCAAGGTGAAGGTAAGAAGCTGAAGCCAATAAGGCATGGACCTTTCAAGATACTTGAGAAAATTGTTGAGAATGCTTTTCACCTTGATTTACTAGTTTACATGCACATCTACTCAGTTGTTAATGCAGACAGCTTGAGACTATTTGAACCTTCATTGATTGAAGATCCCGAAGAGCAGAGACAATTTCCTTCTATTGATGATCTGTTACCTAAATATCTCAATGATTTGTAGGAAGATACAGTTCTGGATAGGAAGGTGAGAACTACACATAGGGGGGATGTTAAGTACTTGAGAATTGGACTCAAAGGTCTAGAACCAAGCAGTGCAAAATGGATAGAAATTGGGCAAGCAAGGAATTTGTACCCTCACTTGATTGATGCTTAAAAACTAACTTTTGGTGGTCCAAAAGCTTTTTCAGTGGGAAGGCTGTGATCCAAATTGGATCCTAAAGAACTCTCTAAGTTTTCATAATTCTGTAAAATTCATGCCAAAGTTTCAAAGACTTACAAAGGTTGAGCTTATCAGAAATATCCTCAAACAGTTGTAATTTGTGAGCAGTGCCAAGCAACGAGGACCCTCGGTCAAGCGCACCGACCGTTGGCCCATGGTGATGCATGCTACCACGAAACAGCAAAACGGGAAGCCTTTTTGAAAAACAGGGGAGGTTTCTGATATGTGATTAGCGACCCACTAATCACATATCACTGGGCAAACCCCTCAGAGAAGAAAAAGCCCTAAGCGACCGGAACCGAAGAGTCAAAAAACTGTACGGAATTCCTTGATTCCGTCAAAGGCGGGTTCCACACGAAAACCGGCAGGATATCAAAAGGGCTTCAAGCAGTAAGCAGTTTCAACCGAGTCCCGCCCGATGCCACACACTGGGTGCCACACGTCCGACAGAAGAGAGAGAAAATTGCTCACATCGGACAGGTAAATGTCATGCAACTTACCCGCTCGATATGGATAGAGACTGTAGGATCTGGAGGCTCCAGATCGACGGTGGACATGCAATCCGATGGATGACCGAATTCAACAGGGTAAATAGGCCGAGTTGTATAAAGTTTGAAGTCTGGCATGAACGATGAGTTGGTAGAGGAATCATATTCGCGGGCAATCTGGGAGTTAAATGGAAATAATGACCATTCAAACATTTTCAAGAGAACTGACACTCAGTTCGTTATGAAACAGGTGGCCACCTCCCTGTAAGGCGTTATATAGCGATGATGATGCAGAATAGAGGAATTCAAATGGACAGAGGCAGGAGAACCAGAGCATCGGGAAGCGGAAACGAACAGACAGAAAGCATATTGGCTTTAAAGCCATGAACTGATAGAAACAAAGCAAGCAGTGAGAAGAGTTAGTTAAGGCAGAAAGCCAAGAGTAGAGAACAGAGAGAAGAAGCCGAGCTGACCTGAAGGCAACATTGAGCCAGACAGAGCCAGAGAGAGTTAGAGAGGTCTGTGTACTCCAAAGAAGGCTTGAGAGGTTCAAGCAAACTCCTCTGTATATAGCCTATCATGTATGAGTCTCAGATTGGGCTCATACTACTGTGACCAATAGAGGTCGAGTTTCAGTAAGGAGAGTTTGTGTATCTAGAGACTTGGGGGATCCAAGTCCAGTCCTATTGATTTATATAAGTTGAGTGAGACTCAAATTGAGCTCACTGTTGTAAAACTCTGCTTTGAAAACATAATAGAGAGGCCACCACTGAAGGCTGGACCAGGAGACGTAGCCTAGGAGCATTGGGTGAACACCTTATTAAACTTGTTGTATTTACACGTTTTACTATTGTGTTTTCTCTAACTTCTTCAGTGTCTATGTATTTTGAAATCTTATCGATCCAATGCATAAAGTGACATAGACACATCCATGCACATGAGTCTGTAATACCTTTAATTCTTTGTCCTGGATAAATTCCAGATCAAAGTCGATACCTGCAATGAATCTTGTTATAGCTTCTTGATCTAGCCTTTCCCTACTTGATCTTTTCTTCCTCTTTCCTTCTTTGCCTTTCTTGCTCCAATGGAAAAGTGCTCCAAGAAAACACTAAGTGTCCAAGAGTGTGAGAGAGAGAATAATGAGAGAGCTCCAAAACACAACTAACAAAAGGTTACCAACTCATCCTCAAAATCATTTTTATGAATGAGGCCTCTATTTTCTTCATTTTCCATTATTTTCCTTCATTTTCCTCCTCACATGCAACCTGTGACCTTTCACCTCCTTTTTCTGCTAATTTCCATTATTTTCATAAATAATTGTGCCAAAAATGCCATTTTGCCTTTCCAAAGCCTTAACCATTGCCTTTGCCAATTTCCTTAGCCATAAACAACCAAATGAACACTCCCTAGGATGCCTTACCCAACATTCAACTTGGAATAAGTGTCCCATCAACCGTGGTTATTGTTTTTAACTTTTGTTACATGGAATTTTCACCAGGGTTGTTACACAGAGAATACCCATATTGTTTATATCTAACAAGAAATATTGGTTTTGATAAAGTGAAATCCATTTATATATTTTCTCGAATCTAGTAGTCATCAATAGTGGATAGGGAACATGAGTCCATAAAGTAAGAAGGAATTTAACTCTACCAAGTTACTCGATGTAATCTACACAACCACCATTTCTTGTCATCTTCAAAATAACCCTTTGACATAAAAATTTCCCTGTGCTTTTCAACCCAATTTAGATAAAAAGAATGAAGATTACCTGTGGAGTTAATGAACTTATATAATTCTTCATCGATTCTTATTACTGAAATAAAATAGAGAAAATGAGGCAAGAGTATTTCCTCATTAAGAGTAAGGGAGGAAGGCATGCACTCACCTACGAAAATTTGGCCGAGATCATCTAACTATGAGATTTTATGAATCTATGACTCGGAAAATAAGTATGGTGGTTTAAAAACTACTTCTTGGGACTTCAATGTATATTCTAAGTCTCTTATATTTTTTTCAAAATTTACTAGACTCTTATCATAGTGTTTGTCCCTTGTAAATTAAATCAAATAGTTTATATGACTAGCTCCACCAAGGAACTTGAATTGTCAAACAAAGAAAAAGAAGTTTAAAAAGAGTATGTCATTCATCCTGGTATATGTAAAGAATAATGATTGATTCTAGATACTATTATATAGGTAAACAACACTATATAAGATCTAAGTTACAATGGGGGGGCAAAGATCTTATCCTCACTTTGATTGCACTATCTTATGGAGTAACAATAATATAGGTATCACTCCATCTTTCCCTCCAAATACAAATAAGATAAAAAAATGCCATCATTGAGGTAGTTGTTTGGGCATTTTCACTTCATATATCACTGCTAATATTTTACATGCATTTGGATTCATCCCTTATTTTCCACAACCCAATCAGTTGATAACATAGTTAGGCACTCTACGTTCGAAACCCACTTAACCAATGACCAAGGTTGGCCTTCCCAAAACAATGGATATTTGAGAAAATGTGCATGGTGCATAAATAGTGTCAATCAACCTCATTTGAAATAGCTTGAGAGGAAATAGATACTTATGTTGCTTCTTTTTATGCTTCATTCTGCTTCCAACAACTCATATTTTGGGAGAGAAAATAATCATTGACAGTACCCATTACATATTATTTTGACCAAATAAAATTATGGGGAATAAGTGAGAGTAGGGAACTTGAATTTAAGTCGAGGTTGTAAAAAATGGTTTTTAGCTTAACTTGTAGAAATTGTGTCAAATAGTCGTCTCATATTCATGATAAATATGTTTGTTTGGGAATTTCACATTGTTTCGTAGAGATATTTACTACAATTTAATTTTCCAATTTTTTTTTATTAAATAGATGATTAATGTTTTATCTTTCACGCACTACTAAAATTAAGAAAATTAAATTAATAAAATTAAAAACAATGTTTTCTCCTGGCACATGGTAGAACCCGGCTAGAACAACAAAATCAACGATGAGTAACACATATCAGGTCATGAAATAGAGGGGAGATTAACTACCCCAATCCACTTGATACATGGTTTAGCCAACACCATTGTTGCTTATGTGACATCACTCATTTGATATCAGGTTGTAAATATCTCATGAAAAACCATTTTGTGCAAGGATTGATATTTTCTTTTAAAACCATGGTTTGAAAGTTGTTTAATGCTTATGGTTGGTACCATAAGAGGGAGATAACATAACATTTATTACACTGCCCATGCTATAAGATTAAGACCCTAATTCTTCTCTTATCTACCAACCACTCAAAATATTTAAAACGAAATGATACACGCCATATATGAGATACATGATCCATGTTAAAACTTTCATGGATATGAAAGGATTCAATTGAGAGTAATGGGTTAATGTATGCCCCAGACTGATGTGTGTTTCTACTAATTGATTTATCTCTGATGGATATGTTACCGACTACAATGTTTCATGACCAATGTGTATTAGGCACCAAAGGAGAAGAAACAGTATAAGGAGCACAATTACTATAATACTCCAATTTTGGTCCATAATTACCACATAATCCATGAGCTTCAGACGTGCAGTATTTTGAGAGTCTAAGAACTTTACTTAAACTACTTTGAAATATTATGCAACTATTTAGATTGTTTAATATGTTATCTCAAAACCAGACCCTGACAGGCTGCTGATCAGGTAGACTTTAAGTAACTCTTTCAAACCTACTTTAGGCTGAGGCTTAGCCTCCTCAACCTGAGAGGGCTCTCTCACAAGATTAAAGATTTGGATAATGAATAAGATGGCTAACTCTATGAAGCAAAATGAACAATTAGAAGAGGTTGAAACACAATTAGAAAGTATCCATTGGGTTTATGGAGTCAGATATGCTTTAGTAGTGACAATAAGGTTAGCTTTGCATAGAAGTCAAGGCATTCAGAATCAAACATATGTAGAACACACCAAACACATAGAAGGCCAGCATAGTTTACAAATATATGAAGGAAATTAGAGCACTGTTAGTGATTTCTAAGTAATCAGACATTCATAACACTGTAGATAATAGGAAAAGACAACACAAGACATTCATCACATCGAATTCCTTTTGATTCCTGAGAAGCAAAGCCAATACTATATTACTAGGAAACAGAGTCCTTTACATAAAGCCAAATATCAGAGCTTTTCTTAATAAATTTCCAACCCTAAGTACATTGCTCTCTCTCCTATATATAGAAATCTTTACATAGCTGAGATTCCTCCCACAGCATGAGGGGAACTCGAATTCTGCTTGCTATGACACCTATTCAAAATTTAACTAACTATTAAATACAACTGCTAACTGGAAGTTTTAGAAACCTAAGACAATTAGGAGTCTAACTCCACATCATGCTGATAATAGCATTTATTACAATCAAAACTCATTCTATGACAAGTGGTTCCCTTCAGTTTAACTTTGGTGGATGTTTAAAACTCCTTGCTGGCCCTTAATGTCTCATCTCCTTTACTGCTCCTGAAAAGTAGGAAACTGCCCCTGTTTTTCTGCTTTTGGTTTCCTCAAGGATATTTGAAACCAATTAACCATGTTGTTCTTCTTTGATTACACAAAAGTGTATTGGAGTGCCACATTCTTGATGTGTTGTAGACCCTTCCCATATACTCGTATGAAGACAAAACCTCTTCAAAGCTGTTTGAAATGTCGTGGACAATACTAGCAGTGATCATTTGTATGACAAAAAACTTAGAGTTCATATATATTTTCCTCCTCTTGTTTTACCCTTGCTAGTTGCTTGCACATTGTAAATGATCCTTTTTTGAACTCCCCTTTCAAAAAAGTTTCCCCTTGATTACTCAAAATTGGTCGACTGAGTTTAATTATGCAGCTACAACAGTTTCGTAGCGCGCTACGAAACTGCTGTGCATTATGCGTCATTTACAGCAGTTTCGTAGCGCGCTACGAAACTGCTGTGTAATCACAAAACACAGTCTTAATACCAAAATCTGACTGTCTTGAGCCTCTTTTATATTGAAATGTCCCTTTCAACTGCCCTGAAGCTATTCAAAACTGAATGGAGATGCATCATTCTTCAAGAAAAACTGCAACAAGGTAAATCATCAAAATTTGGGATATAACCTTACTTGCTGTGTGATTTCCTTAAGGAAATATTTCCCGCTGGCTTAGCTGCATCTTCAAATCCTCAATTTGTCTCTTCATAACCCTGATCCCAGCTCTTAGTTTCGTATTAACTCTTCTGATGAATTTTGCTTCCTTTATTGCAGGAACTAACCATGTGTAGTGTTGAGCATGATAGTCAACCACCTCGGGTATTTGAATTGTTTTTTCTTCCCACAGAGCCTCCATTTTGTTGAAATGAGCTTCCTTGATTGCATGTTTCCTTGAGGCTTTCTTCAGTTTAGCAATTTCCAGGTTTGCTAATTTCAACTTCTTTTTTAACTCTTCAACACTATATTCTTCTTGAGGGATAACTGCCTTACCTTTATCTTTTCCTTCATGAGACTGTGCTATCTCCTCTGTTTCACTTGCTTCTAGCAGTGTCTCTTGTACTTGTATTGAATGCCTCGTCACTGGTCTTCTTGGCTTAAAGACAAATTTAGCAACCGGATCATCAAACTTGAGCTTTTTCGAGGCTTTGATCTTTTTGGTCTTGTCCTTTCCTGATTCTATAAAATCTGCTTGAACCAAGGAAGATTCTTCAATATAGCTTGTAGAAAGTCATTAAGACTTCCCTTTGAAACCGGGCTTTCCTCAGTAACCACTGTCTTGCCCTTTTCCTTAGCTAACTGGCTCCTTGTCATTCTTCTCTGGACTACTTCACTTGTAGATGATTCATGTACACCCTCTCTGATCTGAGTTTTCTCTTTCTAGGACTATTGGGGTGTGTCTTGGATTATCAATGGTTTGGTGGGTTCCTTTACCTGTTTCCTGGCCTTCAATTTTACAAATCTCCTGGATCTTGTCTCTGCACGATGGCCAGTTGCTGTTAGAGAATCTTTTGCAGCTTTAGGACTGAGACCAGTCTCATTCTTGAAACCAAACATAAACATGAACGTGGGCTAGTCTTTACCAACTTTCTGGAGCTCATGAAAAATGATTAATTTAACTAAGTCGTGATGAAACAATGAGGTCTCATAGGCTTCCCTTTTTAACTACACCTTGTCACACATTTTGCCTAGGCTACGAAATAGGTAGAAAGGTAAATCAAGAGATATCTTTCCTGTGAAATGTAGCAGAAGCTTGAAGTGATATGAATATGCCTTATGATACCTCCCATCGCAGGTAAAGTACCTCTGTATGTAGGTTAGTAAATTGGCATATGGGTCCTTGACAAGATTCTTGGGCACAGACTTAATTAAATCTGAATCAATGAACTCTGGCTTCAGAAATTCTTTGCATGGGGTCATATCAAATTTGAAAATTTTAAACCATCTTTCCTCTCCCCTTGGGATTTTAGTAACTGTAGATATGATCTCTGGATAGATGGATACTTCAAGCATCCCAACTTTTTAATTCAGTCTCGTGAAATTTAAAGCGAACTCCTTGGTGATTTGCATATGGCCTCCTTGAAGCTTTTCGTAGAAATTCCAACAACCAACCTGCTTGAATGTGCGTTCAACTTTTCTGTTCTTTAATATAATGTCTAAACCTTCAGGTTCACTCCTCAAGCACCTGCCTGACCTGTGCTCCTTTCCTTCTGTAGCCCTCTCCATGGGATTCAGCGGGATAAAAATTTGAAATACTTGCACTGCCTTAATCTTCGATCACTGCCTCTCTTGAAAGCTGCCTCACTTGAAAACGGCCTCGCTTGATCTTCAGGAAATTCAAATTGAAGGCTTAACAATTCATTTGTCACGCATGAACAAAAACACAAACCATGATTGTGAATTTCAATGCTTGGCTCTTCTTAAAACTTGAAATCTGAGCGTACCAGTGTACCTAACAACTCTAATGATGAAGATAAGCAGTTGGACATGATAGGCGAAGTGTATAAGCTGAAAAATGATGATGTAAACATAACGAATTTTGATAGATATGACATCTGAGCAAGATTTGGTACGAATTCGCATGAATCCCCGATTTCGTAGCGCAGCCAGTGCAAAATCTGTGTTTTGCGCTACGAAATCACCTAGACAGGGTTTCTGCACTACGAAATCACCTGGACAGTTTCGTAGTGCATAAGAACTTTGAAACAAGTTTCGACATATGATATTCATGTGAGATATGAGACCAATGATAGACTAAAGCAAAGAATTGACCCCTTTTGACATACCAACAAGACTCTTAACAAGACTCCTATTCAAACTCTTTAGACTCTAAAACAAGAGGAAAAGACTAGACCCAAAACTGACATCAACCCTTTGAAAAATTAAAAAAAAAATGATGTTCAGAATTTAAAATATTTTTCCTTAAGTGATAACAAAATAAATGGTGGGGGTGGGGGGGTTGTGGAAAACGAGAATAAATGACAGGCATGTGCATCGATTCCTTCTTGCCTTTAGAATTTCAGGTTAATATATTTAGTTTATGGTTCCCTTAATTTTTTGTAGAGAAGTATTCAGAAGTAAGGGGGGTCATTCAGAAATTTTGCAATCGTTCCAGCCATTGTTTAAGTCAATAATCTCTAGCCTTTTGCATGTCTCATATTTTGGAACCTTTACAATAGAAAATAAATATATGAGGCTACTATTGGTGACCAAATTATGACCAAAATAATGGCTAACAATATTCTTTTGAGAGAATTGCAATTCAAACACCGAATATACATTATTGTGAAATGACAAATTGTATTAAAATCCATTCCCTTACATTAAATCAAAAGCTCAAGAGTTGTCCCAACTAAGGTAACTGCACCATTATTGGATCTAATTTCCATAGAGAGGGCTTACAATTCCATGAAAACCTTAAAAGTTAAATATTTTATTGCCATGAAAACTTTAAATGCTAAGATTTTATCGATTTCAAATATTCAAGTGCACACACTGCTGAAGAGATTGTTGTTTATATATTTTCATTAAAAATAACTAAAATACAACTTTTTCCCAACATGATATAAATCACACTACTTATACATTAATCCATTTCTATTATAAAATCAATAAGAAGGAGAACATATAAACCATTTCAAAAATACTACACACACATTTATCTGATCACTAAATTGTTAAAATATTCAAAACATAAATTTCCTATATTACATCTACTATTTATCCAAAAGTCTTTAACAGATATGGATAAATTACCCCCACTCCATTTTTCATTCCCATTCACTCTATGTTATATACTCAAATAAGTTTACTACTACCATATGGGGAGCTTTAATATTATTATTATTTATGATTTGAACATTCAACTTAAGATTACATTATACTTTTTGCCGATCGAGGTGGTTAACAAGGTGATATTAGAGGTTGGGGGGTGAGCCCACCACCTTGCCACCTCCCACCACATTTAAGAGGGATGGTCGCATGGCTAGCCTGCCCCATGCACTACAAATGTGAACACTCCTTTCCAAATTCAATTCTATGGAAAATCATCATATGTTGAACTACTTTATGAACATTCAAACTTAAGATTACATTATACTTTTTGCCGATCGAGGTGGTTAACAAGGTGACATTGGAGGTTGGGGGGCGAGCCCACCACCTTGCCACCTCCCACCACATTTAAGAGGGATGGTCGCATGGCTAGCCTGCCCCATGCACTACAAATGTGAACACTCCTTTCCAAATTCAATTCTATGGAAAATCATCATATGTTGAACTACTTTGTGTAGAGAGACTATGTTCTTTGGCCATTATGGTGTGCTTCGTTCCTTTCCCAACACAAGTGGGATTACTCTCTTGGGTTTCTAGCAATGACCGGTCTGCAAGTGGTCATAAGTTTATAGAATCTTGGTTTACATCTATGTCTCTTACTAAGGGAAGCATGCTTTCCTTAGATAATGTTGTCAAGGTAAATTGTTTCTGCATGTGTCTTAGTATTTCGTACATAATTAGAGAGTCCTAGTGCATGCCAGGAAAGTTCAGTGGCGAGCTATCAATTGTCTCTATAAGTTCCAAAGCAGTATCTTACTAGATCATATGGATTGCTCTGAACCTAGTGGCCACAATTACAAATTTTACCACCCTTTCTCCATCACTAGTGCTTTTGTAATACTGGGCATCGTTAGTTTCCCCCATCAGGGTATTATCTATTCCTTTTGGCTTAGTTCATTTCTCTTTCAATTTTGTGGCTTTCTATTACAATTTTCTTGGGTTCATTGTATCTTCTAGTGTTCTGCATTGTGGCTTTCTTTGTGGGGACTTTTGGGTAACAGGAAACCCGACCTGAAGGTTTTTATCTTCCTCTCTTTTCCTCTAGCTCTTCATTTTATGTCAACATCAACCACCAAAGTTCTCTATAACTCTCGACTTTACTATCCTTTTGGTTTTCTCAACCTCTAATGTTCCTAGTTTGTTGGGGCTTAGCATTTATGTTTGGTCCAATGTTTATTGGTGCATCATGCCCTTACAACATATGCACAGTCACCAAAGGTGGTGGTCATGGCCCCTAGTGAAGGTTATGGGCCCAAACCCAAGCCCATGAAGTTGTTGTTATTTTTCATTGTACTACCCCTCTTGATATACATGAAGAAATATATCAGCTCAAAGCCCTCAGCACCAATGATCATCAATCATTTTCCGATTTGGAAATCTTAGAGGAGGTGCTTCACTAGGTTCCCAACCCTAGTCACACTAGGGGAAGATGGATCCCATACCTAAACTCCATAAAACTCCATTAGTAAATGAAAACCTTTTTGGGTAGGGTCTTGAAAGATAAGCATGAGGTCGGGAATGATATTATTTCTGCATTGAATAGAATTAAGTGGGTCCAGTGATATCAACGCTCTTTCTTGGTGAGTTTGGATGCTCAGGTATCCCACCAAGAGAGTCCCATCCAGTGTGAAGTCAAGCCTCTGGCTCCTACAAGAGCTAGCACATAGGATCTAGCTCAAGTGACCTCCTTAAACTCTTAATCTTATGTTATGGATTTCAACAAGTTTTTTTTCTTTTATATGCAATATAGTAGATGGTAGTTTTGGTTGTAATCAATAATTGATGTCTACTTTGGACAGGTTTGTTATTCATTAAATGATTAACATATCTAGTTTCCCTCATGGAAGATTGAGAATAATTACTATAAACTATGGAAGATCTATGATACTCGTGTTGATGTATTTTGAAATTTTGAGGTAATACAAATGTAATCTAAAAAAATAAAAGAAAGATTACACCATATTTTTGCATTTTCTTTAACAAGATTAACAATCATAAATAAAAGGAATAATATACATTGGTAAACCCCCTTTGTGAAGTTCCAAACTAATAGTGTTCATCAAAGTTCAAAATTAATAATGTCCCCCAAATCTAGGAAATAACTTTTAATACATTCAACTAGATAAGTGATTTTTGGCTAAACGTGAATCTATATTTTTAACATGATTTTCTAACTCTAGAATTTATATTGAGTAAATATATATGGCCTTACTATTCATCCATTTTTTGTACGTTTAATTGACATGCATGTGTTCATAAGACATATTAGGAAAGATGTATTATCATATAAATGTCTCCTTATTTTTCCTTAATATACTTATTCAATTTTTTTTCACGACATTTTATTATTTTGAAAATTACAATCAAAGTAATAAAATAATTTTCTAATAGTTATGGTTCTTTTTGCCTTTTCACAATTAACTATCATATAAATTTTATAATAACTTACCACTTCATACCACCCATACATTTCTTATTAATTATTTTCCTAATTTAGTTTTTAATAATAAACCACACTAAAAATTAAATATCTTTCATGTACCTGAAACAAATCAGACATTATGGCTATCTACACAGTGGATACTTTTGTACAAAAAGCCCACGAGAAAAGACTAGATGAGAATATTTACACTGTGGAAGCTTTTAAACAGTAAAGCCCACGGGAACTCTGGTCACAATTAAGCCCTTGTGACTGGTACGTAATCAAAATACAGTCAGATCAGGGAATCTGTCTCTTTTATAAAGTAGATCATCACATGCCTTTGTATAAATCCTCCGGACTATCATGGGTTTGCCCAATATGATTTGATGCTGGACTTTGGTTAAGACATACCATTCTAAGTGCTCTCTCATGTATTCCTGGAGGGAATAATTTGTCATGTGAAAAGGATCCCACTCTTGAACTGTCATTTCTTTGACTGTGCTGTATATGCGATGAAAACATTCCCCAATGTTGTACTCAAAACATCTGTGACAGTATTTTCTTTCATATCTTTCATGATATACTGGGTCCATGGCTGTTCTGCTGACTCCGTAATCTATCCACCAGTTCTGAAACCATTCACATTGTAGATTTTTCTGGGATGCTGCCATTGTACTGAATTTCAACTTTGTGTAATGGGTTTCTTCTCTGTCATCAACATTCATGAAGTCCCACCACAGCTTTTTATAATCTGAAAAACCATAAACTGTGTCGGGGAACATTACCTTGGGATCATTTCTGGGCCATCTAGCACATGGTTGGACTTGAGGGTGGTTGATCCACAAGTCTCTGGTTTGGTAGATGCAATAATAGCTTTCATAGATTCTTGTGTCACGGCCTCCATGGTGCCAGATACTTGCAATGTCATGAAAATTCGTTTCCAGGGCCCTCCTTGCGGTTCCAGCATCTGCTTTTGCTTTGTCATACATCATATCATGGATCCATTTTCTACCCTTTGGGTACACCTTTCTTTCAGGTACATAGTGCTGGAGATCAGTGTGAGGCTGTAAGTTGGCATCAAGGACTTTTGTGTTCCTTAATTGCCATGTGGGTCTCCAGTTGTCTCTGTATGTATCCCAGTCTTGATTATCTGGAATGGTTCTCAAGACCTCTCGTTTTTGGTGCTGGTCCCACTCAGTAATAATCATCATGACATGTGCTGCGTTTTGTTCAAGGTATTCCCTGCTGAGAAAGTCAGGAAGACAATTGTCCTTTCCTTTGATGTGCTCAATGGAAAAATCAAAATTTGCAAAGAGTGCCTGCCATCTGGCAAACTTTGCTTCTTCTGGTTTCTTGATGTCCTTGGATAGGACTTTCTTCATTGCTGACGCATCTGTTCTGAGGAGAAAAGGCTTGTTTATTAGATATACTGCAAACTTGCTGATGCAATTCCATGCAACTTTCACTTCTCTTTCAATAACAGAATAATTATGGTCTGCTGGGTTCCATACCCCTGAGGCAAACTGTACCACTTGTTCTTCTTTGTCAACTTTTTGTTTCAGAATCCCTCCCCAGCCTGTGTCACTGGTGTCGGATTCAACTATCTTGAATGCCTCATCATCTGCTATATATAGTATAGGCAAAGACTTTACCTTTGCTTTGGTTTCTTTCACTGCTCTGGTATGGGCATCTGACCATTGAGGGGCATTTTTGCCAAGCTGCTTATTGAGCACTTTCCTGTCACTGGCACAGTCTTGATAAAAACTGCTTACATAATTTAGGCAGCCAAGGAACCTTTGCAGTTGTGTCTTGTCTTTTAAGACATCTGGAAATTTGTCTGCAAAGTCAATGGCATGTTGTTGCAGAGAGATTTGTCCATTAGAAATCTGGTGGCCTAAGAACTTTATAGAAGTCTGAAATACTTCTATTTTCTTTTTGCTAAGCACAAGCCCATTTTTCTTGACCAACTTCATGAAAATATTTACATGTTTGAAGTGATCATCAATATTTTTGGAAAAAATTAAAACATCATCAATATATACAAGTAGCCAATCAAAATATGGCTTAAAAATATCATCCATGACCTTTTGAAACTTTGAAGGAGCATTTTTAAGACCGAATGGCATGACATTCCATTCATAGTGCCCTGCAGGAATACTAAAAGCAGTTTTGAACTTATCTTCCTCATCAATGGCAACTTGCCAAAATCCTGCTTTTAAATCAAACTTTGAAAATATTTTGGCTCCTGCAATTCTCCTGATCAAATCTCCTTTATGTGGAATGGGACATCGGCCAAGACTGAATTTAGAGGCTTGTAATTTATCACAAGTCTAGGGATACCTCTAATTTGTTCAGCTCTTTTGTTTACATAGAATCCATAGCAATTCCAGGGGCTAGTGGATTCTCTGATCAATCCTCTGTTGAGCAATTGCTGAATTTCTTTTTGGCATAGTTCTCTGTATTCTTGGCTCATAGGGATTGCTCTGCTTTTACAGGGCTTTCCTGTGTATCCTTCTTTATAGGGCAACTTAATGGTATGTTGCTTTCTGTGCCAAAAAGCATTTGGCTCTTCTGAACAACATTTTTCTTCCAGTTTTCCTTTCAGTTCTTGGATTCTTCTTTTGATTTGGGGTAGTTTCAGCTGTTCTTCTACTCTCAATGTGCTTTTTAGATCTTTAAGATCTGATAGCAAAGATTCTGCTTTGTCTAATTTCTGCATGGCTTGAACCATTGTAGAAACTCTTGGAGTTGAAACATAAGGAAGCTCAATTCTTTTTCTTCTACCTTTAGATGTGGGTACAGAAATAAAATAACCAACTCTACTTCCTTTCAACCTGGCTGAGCCATGAGGTTCTACTGCAGCTAAAAAGACATTCCCTAATATACAATCAACAGGGATGTCTGCTATGGCAAACTTCATGTATACACAGTGGGTATCAAAACATAGTGAAGCTCTAGGAATTTCATATTTGAGTTTCTTATTTCCTAGGCCTACAACTTCTCTTTCAGCAGAGACCCAATATTTCGCTGGAACATTTCTGATGTTAAGAATATTAATATCTGCACCAGAATCTAATAATGCAGTCATGAAAAATATCTGGCCTTGGATACAGATTTTTACCTTGACATGATGTTGCTGATATGTGATGGTAAACAATCTCATATCTTGAAAGCCAAAATTTGGGTCTGACCTTCCTTCAGCAACTTGAATTTCTTGACTATAGGCTGCTGTGTTCCAGGATTCTTCTTCTTTTTCTTCTTTAATCTCCTTGCCTTTCTTAATTTCTGCAATTTGAGCTTTGATTGCAGAAATCTCTGCTTTGAGTTGGTGAATTTCACCACTCACTTCTCCCAAAGTCAGGGATCTTACTTTCCCTGGTTTCTGGTGATGCATTTGGAAAGATTTAGTGTTCCTTTCATAGGATGCATCGACAAACAAAGGTTTCTTACCTGATTCTTTTGAAGCTTTTGATTTAAGCTGATCTGTGAATGCTTCTATCAGGCGGTTCTTCATGGCTCCATCTTCCATTGTCCTGATATGAGATAAAATCTTCATTTCTGCCTCTTCTTCAGCAGATGCCATTAGGACTTTTTCTTTAGGAGGCTTTGTCCTTTCTTCCTCTTCGCTGGAACTGTACAAAAAGCCAGAGTCATCTTCATAAAATATATGACATGCACATTCTTCTGAATTAGAGCAAGAACATTCAGATGATTCAGAATCAGAATACTGGCCCATATTAACTTGAAATTCTTCTTCTGAAGTGCTAAAAGAATCAAGAGATGATTCCTCTAATTGGTGCTGCTGGGCTGAGTCTTTGATAATAATATTTGGGCACCTTTCTGTAACATGGGTCTTTGATTTACATCTCAGGCAAAAGATTGGGCCTGAATGTTCTTTCTTAACCTGTTTATCTTTTTTATCATAAATAGTTGTCTTTTTTCCCTTATTAAGCTTTGATTCTTCCCCTTGGGGACATCTTGAAGCTGTATGCCCAGTCTGGCCACACAACCAACAAGTAATTTTGTTCCATTTTTCTTGCTTGGATGTATGCAAATGGATGTCAGAAGGAGTATAATAATGGGTTTTTGGGATATATTTGTAGTGGCCCTTCTTTTTATGGCTTTTATCCCTTGTAGAATACTTCCTTTTATTTTTTGGATAATCCCTTCTATTTTTGTAGAAAGTCTCTTTGAATTCTCTTTTGGCCCTTTTCCTAGACTTTCTCTTTTTGACCAATGGGTCATCTATTGTCAGTCCATATTTGCTGCAAATGGACTTTCTATCTGGTAGTCTAGACAGTTTTTCCAAAGACTTGTTCACCTTTGAACTGGTACAAAGACTTACCAGTGTCTTTGTAATATGGGAATAAATTTCTCCCCATGTATAAGACTCAAAAGGCAACTGAAAAATTTCTTGCAATCTAATATAGTCAACAAATCTAGAGGGTAGAGCAGCTAGATATACCTGCTTCCAAAGCAAGTTTTTGGAATCTTTCACCTCATAGATTTGCTGCATCCAATCTCTATGAAAATCATCAAATTGAGACATCTTATGACATTTGAGGTTCATCAAAATGACCTCATGCTTGTTGGCAATTTCTGTCTCACTGCCACACCAATGTTCCAGAATCATTGATGTTAGCGCACCAATCATATTGCTTATTACAGTACCATCAGGATTATGAATAACATCTCCTTTTTCATCCTTGAGAACTTCTGCTTCCATGGTCTCAATAAGTTTAGGAGAAGATTCAGTTTCCCACCATCTGAGAAGAGTACCTGTAAAACATTGGATGATGGTTCTGCAAGCATCTACCTCTGATTTTCCTCTAAGACACATGAGTTTATATTCAGTATACATTAAATCAATCATCTGGCGAATTTGGCCAATGCTCATGTTGTCTATGTTCCACTCTCTGTGGGAATCAGGGAAGAAAGTATGGGCTTCAGGCAATTTTCCCTTCCCTTCAATGTCAGGAGCAGAATATCTGGAAAATCTATGTTCAAGAGGCTCATAGATTGGGAGGATTTGTGTTTCCTGAGACTTTTTTTCTTCTGTTTCTGGTTCCCTAAATAAGGAAGCAATACTGATGTGTTCAGACTCATCAGTCTTTGAGGTGGTTTCTTTGGGGAACAGCAGAGGGAATTTCTGTACATTTCTTATTGGATTCTCAATCTTTATATTTCTTTTCACCAAGAAAGAATTTGGAACTGGCTTCTCAACTTTTGTGATCTGCATCCTTTCAAATTTCTCATTCAAGCCAGTAAGGAGTGTCTTAGTTACATCAATATGTCCAACTAAGTTTTCTCCTATTTCATCAATCTTATTCAATGATTCCTTGGTGTAAGAACAAGTCATGCTGGAATCAAATTGTAAATTATTCAAACAAGAATTTACACTATTAAGTGAGGACTGTACAACATCTACTTGCTTCTTTACATCTTCTGCTTTAGCCACATTCATTTCCAGACCCTTTATAGCAGTATTGGTCCAATTTAACTGTTCACTAGCCTTTTGAATTCTACCATCAATTCCTAAGGCATTATCATCTTTTTGAACCAGGGGAATGGCTTTGGCTGCATTTGTCTTTTCTCCCAAGATGATTCCTTTATATGGGGGAAAAGTAGTAGGGGTTTCAACTGTGGATCCATCAATTGCAGTCCATCCATGCTTATCAGTCATACTGCTAGAAGTAGCACCAGTTAAAACATTTATAGGAGCAATTTTATCTTTCCATGAGTAGAAAGATATCCAAACATTATTTACTTCCATATAATGTTTCCAGTCTGTTGCTAACTTTCTTTTTTGATCTGGGGTATATCCTTGGTCAAATTCATCTGCTTGAGGATTTGTATACAAATCCCAATTCAACATTTCTTTCATCCATTTAGAACTGATTTGTGATTTTAAGCATCCATCCATAAGTGCAAAAAACTTATGCATTTCCATGACTGCAGGCTTTCTACAGTCAGAAGGAATCTGTTTGAATCTGCATTCTGGAATCAGTTCTGATTGCTTAAGTTTCCCCAACCCATACCTCGGCTTTGCTGGTCTCATTAAGAAAATCATATGAGTAAGCCTAGGGTCTTCTTCTTCTATTGAATGGATCATGAGAACATGATCTGAATCGGGCTCAAGCTCATGTGGGAAAGGAATATCAGGACATTTAGGATTCGGGCATGAGCTGATAGAAGTGGATGGAGGAGCAACACCAGTGCGAGGATTATGGTGCAGATGAACATTCTGTTCGGCTAGGGTAAGCAGATTTACGACATTTGTACAATCTGGACATTTTACTTCTAAAGAAGAAAAATTAACAAGCTGAGCTAATTCGAAAAGCTGTGGATGTTTACAAGAAGAAGAGGATGATGATGAACAGGCGGTATCGACAGTGGAAGGATCTCTGTAGTATTTGGATGTTTTACAAGCAGCATCTATTCTTCTCCGATCAATAGTTGACCTGCGAGGAAAGGATATGACTGCATTGGAAGCATTTTCAGTTATGTTGGTAGAAGTGATATTTCGGGGAATTTGTGGCCTGGAGTGATTTACAACCCAATGTTCAGGGAATTGCAGATCTTCCCATTTTATCAATAGATGTTCAATTTTTTGGTTCTTTGGGTCAGTTTTGACTACCACACTTGATTTGGAATCTCAACTGGGAGTATGACGGATTGCTGGCCATAAAGTGTTGGTATGTCTGAAACAGGCTTTGGTCTGGATGGCTATATTGTTCCTCTTTCTCTTCATATCAAAACCCGTAGTATGGATTTGCAGCTGTAAGATATATTTAATGGTTTCATCAAACACATATATGGAAAAGTTTGGGAAACAATCAAAGTATACAGGGCCATCAGACAAAGGGGCTACAATCCCACCGATTATAGAATCTGTATATCTGTTGTGCGTTAGATCTCTAACAGTAGCAAGCACAAATGTTTTTAATCCTTTATGGACCAAAGGATTGATGCCAACCCGAATGCAACCAAGATGCAGATAATTTGTCTTTAACCTTTTTGCTTCTGCTTGTAAGGCCTGAGGATTTAGCAGTGGTATTGTCTGAATACTCTCAGAGTTCTCCTGGACTTGACTAACAGACTCTTTAATGCTAATTCTAGATGCAGCAATTAAATGGAAAGGATCCTGTCACGAGCTTGCTCTTTCTCTGTGTCTCTTCGTATTTATCTGGTAGCCAACTCCTGATGAACCAGTGATGAACCTACTGGGATCTTTCACACTCTGACGACCTCAACAACGGCATCCACACCTTCAAATGGCCTTGGTGTCCCTTCGATCTTTTGGCGAACTTCCTGTGAACTTGGGATGAAAGCACAGAGAAAACTACTACCACAGCGGACTTATAAATACACAAAGGTACTCAATAACAGAATGGCATACTCATTTTATTTCAGAATGGAGAAAATTCTTACAGGATGCTCACAGAGCTTTTATAGAAATGGATTCTATACAGAGATAGACTAATCTCGCATTTACTGGACTTTTCACAGCTCAAAAATTGAACAAGTTACTCCCGGAGGCTACCTGGCGAGGTATAGGCTCTGTCTCAGAATCAGACTTAACACCCAAACGCTTGACTCTTCTAATGGTTCGGCCACTTTAGGTTCTTATCAGTGCCGAGCACACTGATACGCAGGCTTCTCAAACCAACTAAGGAATTTGAGTGATCTCTCGTGTTGCAAGCAGATCAGACTAGATGTCCGCAGATGCAGAGTAGGAGAACACTCGACTCAAACACACACAAAACTCTCAAAATGCCGATGCCCAACAAATGAACCTTACCCTTCTTATATAGGATGAGAAGGGGGGACAAACATTACTGTTGGTCGGACAGAAATGACTTAAAGCTTAAAGAATCATTACTTTTCAGTCTTTACCAGAGCGACGTCCGCACAAATATTTGGGTCCATAAAGCAGACCGAATAATTGCTTTCGGGTAACGCATGAGATATAGTCTGTAAAGTAGATTCATGTACCTAAAACAAATCAGACATTATGGCTATCTACACAGTGGATACTTTTGTACAAAAAGCCCACGAGAAAAGACTAGATGAGAATATTTACACTGTGGAAGCTTTTAAACAGTAAAGCCCACGGGAACTTTGGTCACAATTAAGCCCTTGTGACTGGTACGTAATCAAAATATAGTCAGATCAGGGAATCTGTCTCTTTTATAAAGTAGATCATCACATGCCTTTGTATAAATCCTCCGGACTATCATGGGTTTGCCCAGTATGATTTGATGCTGGACTTTGGTTAAGACATACCATTCTAAGTGCTCTCTCATGTATTCCTGGAGGGAATAATTTGTCATGTGAAAAGGATCCCACTCTTGAACTGTCATTTCTTTGACTGTGCTGTATATGCGATGAAAACATTCCCCAATGTTGTACTCAAAACATCTATGACAGTATTTTCTTTCATATCTTTCATGATATACTGGGTCCATGGCTATTCTGCTGACTCCGTAATCTGTCCACCAGTTCTGAAACCATTCACATTGTAGATTTTTCTGGGATGCTGCCATTGTACTGAATTTCAACTTTGTGTAATGGGTTTCTTCTCTGTCATCAACATTCATGAAGTCCCACCACAGCTTTTTATAATCTGAAAAATCATAAACTGTGTCGGGGAACATTACCTTGGGATCATTTCTGGGCCATCTAGCACATGGTTGGACTTGAGGGTGGTTGATCCACAAGTCTTTGGTTCGGTAGATGCAATAATAGCTTTCATAGATTCTTGTGTCACGGCCTCCATGGTGCCAGATACCTGCAATGTCATGAAAATTCGTTTCCAGGGCCCGCCTTGCGGTTCCAGCATCTTGCTTTGTCATACATCATATCATGGATCCATTTTCTACCCTTTGGGTACACCTTTCTTTCAGGTACATAGTGCTGGAGATCAGTGTGAGGCTGTAAGTTGGCATCAAGGACTTTTGTGTTCCTTAATTGCCATGTGGGTCTCCAGTTGTCTCTGTATGTATCCCAGTCTTGATTATCTGGAATGGTTCTCAAGACCTCTCGTTTTTGGTGCTGGTCCCACTCAGTAATAATCATCATGACATGTGCTGCGTTTTGTTCAAGGTATTCCCTGTTGAGAAAGTCAGGAAGACAATTGTCCTTTCCTTTGATGTGCTCAATGGAAAAATCAAAATTTGCAAAGAGTGCCTGCCATCTAGCAAACTTTGCTTCTTCTGGTTTCTTGATGTCTTTGGATAGGACTTTCTTCATTGCTGATGCATCTGTTCTGAGGAGAAAAGGCTTGTTTATTAGATATACTGCAAACTTGCTGATGCAATTCCATGCAGCTTTCACTTCTCTTTCAATAACAGAATAATTCTGTTCTGCTGGGTTCCATACCCCTGAGGCAAACTGTACCACTTGTTCTTCTTTGTCAACTTTTTGTTTCAGAATCCCTCCCCAGCCTATGTCACTGGCGTCGGATTCAACTATCTTGAATGCCTCATCATCTGCTATATACAGTATAGGCAAAGACTTTACCTTTGCTTTGATTTCTTGCACTGCTCTGGTATGGGCATCTGACCATTGAGGGGGATTTTTGCCAAGCCGCTTATTGAGCACTTTCCTATCACTGGCACAGTCTTGATAAAAATTGCTTACATAATTTAGGCAGCCAAGGAACCTTTGCAGTTGTGTCTTGTCTTTTAAGACATCTGGAAATTTTTCTGCAAAGTCAATGGCATGTTGTTGCAGAGAGATTTGTCCATTAGAAATCTGGTGGCCTAAGAACTTTATAGAAGTCTGAAATACTTCTATTTTCTTTTTGCTAAGCACAAGCCCATTTTTCTTGACCAACTTCATGAAAATATTTACATGTTTGAAGTGATCATCAATATTTTTGGAAAAAATTAAAACATCATCAATATATACAAGTAGCCAATCAAAATATGGCTTAAAAATATCATCCATGACCTTTTGAAACTTTGAAGGAGCATTTTTAAGACCGAATGGCATGACATTCCATTCATAGTGCCCTGCAGGAATACTAAAAGCAGTTTTGAACTTATCTTCCTCATCAATGGCAACTTGCCAAAATCCTGCTTTTAAATCGAACTTTGAAAATATTTTGGCTCCTGCAATTCTTCTGATCAAATCTCCTTTATGTGGAATGGGATAAGTATCATCGGCCAAGACTGAATTTAGAGGCTTGTAATTTATCACAAGTCTAGGGATACCTCTAATTTGTTCAGCTCTTTTGTTTACATAGAATCCATAGCAATTCCAGGGGCTAGTGGATTCTCTAATCAATCCTCTGTTGAGCAATTGCTGAATTTCTTTTTGGCATAGTTCTCTGTATTCTTGGCTCATAGGGATTGCTCTGCTTTTACAGGGCTTTCCTGTGTATCCTTCTTTATAGGGCAACTTAATGGTATGTTGCTTTCTGTGCCAAAAAGCATTTGGCTCTTCTGAACAACATTTTTCTTCCAGTTTTCCTTTCAGTTCTTGGATTCTTCTTTTGATTTGGGGTAGTTTCAGCTGTTCTTCTACTCTCAATGTGCTTTTTAGATCTTTAAGATCTGATAGCAAAGATTCTGCTTTGTCTAATTTCTGCATGGCTTGAACCATTGTAGAAACTCTTGGAGTTGAAACATAAGGAAGCTCAATTCTTTTTCTTCTACCTTTAGATGTGGGTACAGAAATAAAATAACCAGCTCTACTTCCTTTCAACCTGGCTGAGCGATGAGGTTCTACTGCAGCTAAAAAGACATTCCCTAATATACAATCAACAGGGATGTCTGCTATGGCAAACTTCATGTATACACAGTGGGTATCAAAACATAGTGAAGCTCTAGGAATTTCATATTTGAGTTTCTTATTTCCTAGGCCTACAACTTCTCTTTCAGCAGAGACCCAATATTTCGCTGGAACATTTCTGATGTTAAGAATATTAATATCTGCACCAGAATCTAATAATGCAGTCATGGAAAATATCTGGCCTTGGATACAGATTTTTACCTTGACATGATGTTGCTGATATGTGATGGTAAACAATCTCATATCTTGAAAGCCAAAATTTGGGTCTGACCTTCCTTCAGCAACTTGAATTTCTTGACTATGGGCTGCTGTGTTCCAGGATTCTTCTTCTTTTTCTTCTTTAATCTCCTTGCCTTTCTTAATTTCTGCAATTTGAGCTTTGATTGCAGAAATCTCTGCTTTGAGTTGGTGAATTTCACCACTCACTTCTCCCAAAGTCAGGGATCTTACTTTCTCTGGTTTCTGGTGATGCATTTGGAAAGATTTAGTGTTCCTTTCATAGGATGCATCGACAAACAAAGGTTTCTTACCTTATTCTTTTGAAGCTTTTGATTTAAGCTGATCTGTGAATGCTTCTATCAGGCGGTTCTTCATGGATCCATCTTCCATTGTCCTAATATGAGATAAAATCTTCATTTCTGCCTCTTCTTCAGCAGATGCCATTAGGACTTTTTCTTTAGGAGGCTTTGTCCTTTCTTCCTCTTCGCTAGAACTGTACAAAAATTCAGAGTCATCTTCATAAAATATATGACATGCACATTCTTCTGAATTAGAGCAAGAACATTCAGATGATTCAGAATCAGAATACTGGCCCATATTAACTTGAAATTCTTCTTCTGAAGTGCTAAAAGAATCAAGAGATGATTCCTCTAATTGGTGCTGCTGGGCTGAGTCTTTGATAATAAGATTTGGGCACCTTTCTGTAACATGGGTCTTTGATTTACATCTCAGGCAAAAGATTGGGCCTGAATGTTCTTTCTTAACCTGTTTAGATTTTTTAGCATAAACGGCTGTCTTTTTTCCCTTATTAAGCTTTTATTCTTCCCCTTGGGAACATCTTGAAGTTGTACGCCCAGTCTGGCCACACAGCCAGCAAGTAATTTTGTTCCATTTTTCTTGCTTGGATGTATGCAAATGGATGTCAGAAGGAGTATAATAATGGGTTTTTGGGATATATTTGTAGTGGCCCTTCTTTTTATGGCTTTTATCCCTTGTAGAATACTTCCTTTTATTTTTTGGATAATCCCTTCTATTTTTCTAGAAAGTCTCTTTGAATTCTCTTTTGGCCCTTTTCCTAGACTTTCTCTTTTTGACCAATGGGTCATCTATTGTCAGTCGATATTTGCTGCAAATGGACTTTCTATCTGGTAGTCTGGACAGTTTTTCCAAAGACTTATTCACCTTTGAACTGGTACAAAGACTTACCAGTGTCTTTGTAATATGGGAATAAATTTCTCCCCATGTATAAGACTCAAAAGGAAACCACCTCAAAGACTGATGAGTCTGAACACATCAGTATTGCTTCCTTATTTAGGGAACCAAAAACAGAAGAAAAAAAGTCTCAGGAAACACAAATCCTCCCAATCTATGAGCCTCTTGAACATAGATTTTCCAGATATTCTGCTCCTGACATTGAAGGGAAGGGAAAATTGCCTGAAGCCCATACTTTCTTCCCTGATTCCCATAGAGAGTGGAACATAGACAACATGAGCATTGGCCAAATTCGCTAGATGATTGATTTAATGTATACTGAATATAAACTCATGTGTCTTAGAGGAAAATCAGAGGTAGATGCTTGCAGAACCATCATCCAATGTTTTACAGGTACTCTTCTCAGATGGTGGGAAACTGAATCTTCTCCTAAACTTATTGAGACCATGGAAGCAGAAGTTATCAAGGATGAAAAAGGAGATGTTATTCATAATCCTGATGGTACTGTAATAAGCAATATGATTGGTGTGCTAACATCAATGATTCTGGAACATTGGTGTGGCAGTGAGATAGAAATTGCCAACAAGCATGAGGTCATTTTGATGAACCTCAAATGTCATAAGATGTCTCAATTTGATGATTTCCATAGAGATTGGATGCAACGAATCTATGAGGTGAAAGCTTCCAAAAGCTTGCTCTGGAAGCAGGTATATCTAGCTGCTCTACCCTCTAGATTTGTTGACTATATTAGATTGCAAGAAATTTTTCAGTTGCCTTTTGAGTCTTATACATGGGGAGAAATTTATTCCCATATTACAAAGACACTGGTAAGTCTTTGTACCAGTTCAAAGGTGAACAAGTCTTTGGAAAAATTGTCCAGACTACCAGATAGAAAGTCCATTTGCAGCAAATATGGACTGACAATAGATGACCCATTGGTCAAAAAGAGAAAGTCTAGGAAAAGGGCCAAAAGAGAATTCAAAGAGACTTTCTACAAAAATAGAAGGGATTATCCAAAAAATAAAAGGAAGTATTCTACAAGGGATAAAAGCCATAAAAAGAAGGGCCACTACAAATATATCCCAAAAACCCATTATTATACTCCTTCTGACATCCATTTGCATACATCCAAGCAAGAAAAATGGAACAAAATTACTTGCTGGTTGTGTGGCCAGACTGGGCATACAGCTTCAAGATGTCCCCAAGGGGAAGAATCAAAGCTTAATAAGGGAAAAAAGACAGCTGTTTATGCTCAAAAAGCTAAACAGGTTAAGAAAGAGCATTCAGGCCCAATCTTTTGCCTGAGATGTAAATCAAAGACCCATGTTACAGAAAGGTGCCCAAATCTTATTATCAAAGACTCAGCCCAGCAGCACCAATTAGAGGAATCATCTCTTGATTCTTTTAGCACTTCAGAAGAAGAATTTCAAGTTAATATGGGCCAGTATTCTGATTCTGAATCATCTGAATGTTCTTGCTCTAATTCAGAAGAATGTGCATGTCATATATTTTATGAAGATGACTCTGAATTTTTGTACAGTTCCAGCGAAGAGGAAGAAAGGACAAAGCCTCCTAAAGAAAAATTCCTAATGGCATCTACTGAAGAAGAGGCAGAAATGAAGATTTTATCTCATATTAGGACAATGGAAGATGGAGCCATGAAGAACCGCCTGATAGAAGCATTCACAGATCAGCTTAAATCAAAAGCTTCAAAAGAATCAGGTAAGAAACCTTTGTTTGTCGATGCATCCTATGAAAGGAACACTAAATCTTTCCAAATGCATCACCAGAAACCAGGGAAAGTAAGATCCCTGACTTTGGGAGAAGTGAGTGGTGAAATTCACCAACTCAAAGCAGAGATTTCTGCAATCAAAGCTCAAATTGCAGAAATTAAGAAAGGCAAGGAGATTAAAGAAGAAAAAGAAGAAGAATCCTGGAACACAGCAGCCTATAGTCAAGAAATTCAAGTTGCTGAAGGAAGGTCAGACCCAAATTTTGGCTTTCAAGATATGAGATTGTTTACCATCACATATCAGCAACATCATGTCAAGGTAAAAATCTGTATCCAAGGCCAGATATTTTCCATGACTGCATTATTAGATTCTGGTGCAGATATTAATATTCTTAACATCAGAAATGTTCCGGTGAAATATTGGGTCTCTGCTGAAAGAGAAGTTGTAGGCCTAGGAAATAAGAAACTCAAATATGAAATTCCTAGAGCTTCACTATGTTTTGATACCCACTGTGTATACATGAAGTTTGCCATAGCAGACATCCCTGTTGATTGTATATTAGGGAATGTATTTTTAGCTGCAGTAGAACCTCATGGGTCAGCCAGGTTGAAAGGAAGTAGAGCTGGTTATTTTATTTCTGTACCCACATCTAAAGGTAGAAGAAAAAGAATTGAGCTTCCTTATGTTTCAACTCCAAGAGTTTCTACAATGGTTCAAGCCATGCAGAAATTAGACAAAGCATAATCTTTGCTATCAGATCTTAAATATCTAAAAAGCACATTGAGAGTAGAAGAACAGCTGAAACTACCCCAAATCAAAAGAATAATCCAAGAACTGAAAGGAAAACTGGAAGAAAAATGTTGTTCAGAAGAGCCAAATGCTTTTTGGCACAGAAAGAAACATACCATTAAGTTGCCCTATAAAGAAGGATACACAAGAAAGCCCTGTAAAAGCAGAGCAATCCCTATGAGCCAAGAATACAGAGAACTATGCCAAAAAGAAATTCAGCAATTGCTCAACAGAGGATTGCTCAAAGAATCCACTAGCCCCTGGAATTGCTATGGATTCTATGTAAACAAAAGAGCTGAACAAATTAGAGGTATCCCTAGACTTGTGATAAATTACAAGCCTCTAAATTCAGTCTTGGCCGATGATACTTATCCCATTCCACATAAAGGAGATTTGATCAGGAGAATTGCAGGAGCCAAAATATTTTCAAAGTTTGATTTAAAAGCAGGATTTTGGCAAGTTACCATTGATGAGGAAGATAAGTTTAAAACTGATTTTAGTATTCTTGCAGGGCACTATGAATGGAATGTCATGCCATTCGGTCTTAAAAATGCTCCTTCAAAGTTTCAAAAGGTCATGGATGATATTTTTAAGCCATATTTTGATTGGCTACTTGTATATATTGATGATGTTTTAATTTTTTCCAAAAATATTGATGATCACTTCAAACATGTAAATATTTTCATGAAGTTGGTCAAGAAAAATGGGCTTGTGCTTAGCAAAAAGAAAATAGAAGTATTTCAGACTTCTATAAAGTTCTTAGGCCACCAGATTTCTAATGGACAAATCTCTTTGCAACAACATGCCATTGACTTTGCAGACAAATTTCCAGATGTCTTAAAAGTCAAGACACAACTGCAAAGGTTCCTTGGCTGCCTAAATTATGTAAGCAGTTTTTATCAAGACTGTGCCAGTGACAAGAAAGTGCTCAATAAGCGGCTTGGCAAAAATCCCCTTCAATGGTCAGATGCCCATACCAGAGCAGTGCAAGAAATCAAAGCAAAAGTAAAGTCTTTGCCTATACTGTATATAGCAGATGATGAGGCATTCAAGATAGTTGAATCTGACACCAGTGACACAAGCTGGGGAGGGATTCTGAAACAAAAAGTTGACAAAGAAGAATAAGTGGTGCAGTTTGCCTCAGGGGTATGGAACCCAGTAGAACATAATTATTCTGTTATTGAAAGAGAAGTGAAAGCTGCATGGAATTGCATCAGCAAGTTTGCAATATATCTAATAAACAAGCCTTTTCTCCTCAGAACAGATGCGTCAGCAATGAAGAAAGTCCTATCCAAAGACATCAAGAAACCAGAAGAAGCAAAGTTTGCCAGATGGCAGGCACTCTTTGCAAATTTTGATTTTTCCATTGAGCACATCAAAGGAAAGGACAATTGTCTTCCTGACTTTCTCAGCAGGGAATACCTTGAAAAAAACGCAGCACATGTCATGATGATTATTACTGAGTGGGACCAGCACCAAAAACGAGAGGTCCTGAGAACCATTCCAGATAATCAAGACTGGGATACATACAGAGACAACTGGAGACCCACATGGCAATTAAGGAACACAAAAGTCCTTGATGCCAACTTACAGCCTCACACTGATCTCCAGCACTATGTACCTGAAAGAAAGGTGTACCCAAAGGGTAGAAAATGGATCCATGATATGATGTATGACAAAGCAAAAGCAGATGTTGGAACCGCAAGGCGGGCCCTGGAAACGAATTTTCATGACATTGCAGGTATCTGGCACCATGGAGGCCGTGACACAAGAATCTATGAAAGCTATTATTGCATCTACCGAACCAGAGACTTGTGGATCAACCACCCTCAAGTCCAACCATGTGCTCGATGGCCCAGAAATGATCCCAAGGTAATGTTCCCCGACACAGTTTATGATTTTTCAGATTATAAAAAGCTGTGGTGGGACTTCATGAATGTTGATGACAGAGAAGAAACCCATTACACAAAGTTGAAATTCAGTAAAATGGCAGCATCCTAGAAAAATCTACAATGTGAATGGTTTCAGAACTGGTGGACAGATTACGGAGTCAGCAGAACAACCATGGACCTAGTATATCATGAAAGACATGAAAGAAAATACTGTCACAGATGTTTTGAGTACAACATTGGGGAATTTTTTCATCGCATATATAGCACAGTCAAAGAAATGACAGTTCAAGAGTGGGATCCTTTTCACATGACAAATTATTCCCTCCAGGAATACATGAGAGAGCACTTAGAATGGTATGTCTTAACCAAAGTCCAGCATCAAATCATACTGGGCAAACCCATGATAGTCCGGAGGATTTATACAAAGGCATGTGATGATCTACTTTATAAAAGAGGCAGATTCCCTGATCTAACTGTATTTTGATTACGTACCAGTCACAAGGGCTTAATTGTGACCAGAGTTCCCGTGGGCTTTACTGTTTAAAAGCTTCCACAGTGTAAATATTCTCATCTAGTCTTTTCTCGTGGGATTTTTGTACAAAAGTATCCACTGTGTAGATAGCCATAATGTCTGATTTGTTTTAGGTACATGAATCTACTTTACAGACTATATCTCATGCGTTACCCGAAAGCAATTATTCGGTCTGCTTTATGGACCCGAATATTTGTGCGGACGTCGCTCTGGTAAAGACTGAAAAGTAATGATTCTTTAAGCTTTAAGTCATTTCTGTCCGACCAACAGTAATGTTTGTCCCCCCTTCTCATCCTATATAAGAAGGGTAAGGTTCATTTGTTGGGCATCGACATTTGAGAGTTTTGTGTGTGTTTGAGTCGAGTGTTCTCCTGCTCTGCATCTGCGGACATCTAGTCTGATCTGCTTGCAACACGAGAAATCACTCAAAGTCCTTAGTTGGTTTGAGAAGCCTGCGTATCAGTGTGCTCGGCACTGATAAGAACCTAAAGTGGCCGAACCATTAGAAGAGTCAAGTGTTTGGGTGTTAAGTCTGATTCTGAGACAGAGCCTATACCTCGCCAGGTAGCCTCCGGTAGTAACTTGTTCAATTTTTGAGCTGTGAAAAGTCCGGTAAATGCGAGATTAGTCTATCTCTGTATAGAATCCATTTCTATAAAAGCTCTGTGAGCATCCTGTAAGAATTTTCTCCATTCTGAAATAAAATGAGTATGCCATTCTGTTATTGAGTACCTCTGTGTATTTATAAGTCCGCTGTGGTAGTAGTTTTCTCTGTGCTTTCATCCCAAGTTCGCAGGAAGTTCGCCAAAAGATCGAAGGGACACCAAGGCCATTTGAAGGCGTGGATGCCGTTGTTGAGGTCGTCAAAGTGTGAAAGATCCAAGTAGGTTCATCACTGGTTCATCAGGAGTTGGCTACCAAAGAAATACGAAGAGACATAGAGAAAGAGCAAGCTCGTGACAGGAGCCCCTGCTAGAAATTGGTATTTACAATGTACAAAATATTTATATTAAATGATGTATCATTAATTATACAAAAATTAAAGATACCACTTCTACATGTATTATACCATAATTGTTTTATATATATATATATATATATAAACTCACTCATATTATATACCTCTTCATCCTCATTTTCATACTTTGTATTATTTCTCTATAGTTCCATTACTTTTCTTTGTGAAAGATCTTTGTAGTGAATGAATTTAGTCTTTGAAATATTGTATAATAATTTTGAATCCCTTTATCTTTATGTTTATTGTATCTAGCATCTTACGGCTTGTTCTGTTACTCGGTTTTAATCTAGGCCTTTGTAGTCAATGAAATTTTCCTTTAAAATATTGTATTATATGTTTAAGCATTTTATCTTTATTTTCATTTATTGTAAGGGCTAATGCTTTGAGTTATATTTCCTATGCACTTTGTTTTTATTTAAATTGCTTTAATCAATTTTTATGTATTGACAAAATCTTTTTAATTAGGACTATTATAACAAATGAATTCTTTGTTTCCTATTAGAAAATCACTTTTGTTAGTCACATACAATATTTTTGGCATGATGGTGTTAAAGAACTTATTTGCCATGAATCTAGATACCATTAATTAATTGTCATCATTCATGTGTGACAAAAGACTATAGAATAATAATTATGGTTTATGTGTTCGCAAACTTCCACATAAATTGAATGAGAAATATTACCAATATCTTTCACTAAATAAAAAATAATGGCCCATCTCTTATTTGTGCTCATGAAGGTCGAGGTCATATCATTACTTTTGGGTACATTCATATGTGACATAGTTCAGAAAGATAAACCATGATTAAGAAATTTCTTGAATAAAGTAATTATGAACATGGATTTTAATATTTAACACCAAAATTAATAAGTGAGACCTTATATTATGATGTTTATAATAATTGATTCTATGACATAGGTCATAAAAAGAAGGCAGAAATTGGATTATCTCATGGTTTCAATGGACATAACAGTTTCTCAAGATTTTGTCATTATGTTAAACTCAACATTGCAAGATTTTCTCTCCAACACTCCTTGGGTTGGGCATTAAAGGATTGTATTTTCAAAACATATAAATTAAAATATTATGAAGAAGAATCAAGAAAATCTAAAGGAATATGTGTTGGTAATGAGGTATGCCACATTGTTTTTACATAGGTTTGAATGTAATTAATATACATTTCATGATTGAAAAAATTCTAAATATACATTAAAAACAAACTAAACTCAAATAAATATAAGTTAGTAAATATAATTAAAATAAGTTATATATATATATATATATATATTAACAAAATGTAAAATCCTACATTTTTAAGGAAAATGATAAACAATAAATATAAAAAGTTTATAAATAAATCTTCTACATTTTTTAAAAACAAAGAAAATCCAACCATCCATATGCTTTTTTTATCTCCAACATCAAATATTACTTAAAAAATCATTACATCATTGTGGAAAGCATGGAATATGTCCACCCTATATCAAGTTATCACCCTCCCTTTTAGAACAAACACACCACTTTTATCATGATAAGAATCATCTAAATCCATATCCACATGTTACTAATTCAAATTAGGCACATCGACTATCATCCTTAATGTGAGGAATTAAGGATTGATGGAAAACATAGTAGACCGCAACATTAGTGAAATTAACTAGGTATTATTGATTCACCATAATTTAAAAAATAAGACATATTGGAGTTTGTTAATAGATGGAAAAAGATGAGAGCTGAATATATGTGGTAAATGTGAATTCTTTTTCTATATTTTGGTTTTTTGAGTTTAATTTAACTATTGCATGTTTTTTTTTCTAAATAATTTTTTCAATCGAAAAGCTTTCTAGTCACTAAAAAAATATTTTAAGCCATATTTATATATAGATGTTAAAATATGGACTTCCAAACAATATACCTCCGTCCACTTTGAATCTGAATGACAATGAATATAGAATCACCCAACTTTTAGAAAAGGTAGGATCGAGATACATAGAAATAACATATACAAAAATATATAAATATAATAAATAAACAAGTATCTATGAATAAAAAATATAGAAAAATAAATATATGTTATATTTTGATCCAAATCACTCATAAATTCAAATGCATACTGCTATGGTAAACCTAAATTTGTGTGTTTTGAAAAGGTAGGATCCAGATACATAGAAACAACATATACAAAAATATATAAATATAATAAATAAACAAGTATCTATGAATAAAAAATATAGAAAAATATATATATGTTATATTTTGATCCAAATCACTCATAAATTCAAATGCATACTGCTATGGTAAACCTAAATTTGTGTGTTTTGAAAAGGTAGGATCGAGATACATAGAAACAACATATACAAAAATATATAAATATAATAAATAAACAAGTATCTATGAATAAAAAATATAGAAAAATAAAAATATGTTATATTTTGATCCAAATCACTCACACATTCAAATGCATACGGCTATGGTAAACCTAAATTTTTGTGTTTTAGGATCTTATAGGAAAGATTTAGAATTTTAACATACCACACTTTGCCTTCTTTATTTTTATATTTTATTTTTTAGGTGCTTTAACAAAAATGGTGTTCTTGAGGGGGGAATCCACTAGCTTGACATTTCTAGTGGGAAGGAAATAGGTCTCAAGTAGATCCTTTAGTGATAACAAATTGGAAATATATCCCAAGAGGATTTTGATGGGGATCTATAGAAACATAGATCCTAAATGCATCATAGATGGATCTAGTAACATTAACTTAACATAATTTTATTTTCTAGAAAATTTTCAAAAGAAAATCGTGTATTAGATTAACCTTGGATGACATTTCGGATGGACACTCCACCCATCATCAGGGATAAGAAAGCTAAAAGGTGATGAGAGCAAGTGTTGATTGGTCTTTAAATAGGACTAGGGATTCGGATACCAATTAAGAATAAATTATTAAAAAAATAAAAAAATTGTTAAACTTTAAACCATCATATATTATTGTTATCCAATTTTAAGGTCACAACCAAACTTGACACCAAATTGGTGTACGAGACCCCCTTGTTTGTGGGACAAGGAACCCACCATCGTGCAACGATTTGATTACTAAGTCTATGAAGGCATACATACTCTACGCATTTTTGGTTTTGAACTTGTGACCTCTTAGGAGGAAACATATGCTCTTAACAATTAGGCCCACTTTATATATATATATAGATATAAAGTGTTAAATGGTAAAAAAAAAATATAAAATGATTAATGACCAAGAAATTATGAATTAATGAATAGTCAAGCAAATATAAAATATATAAATTAAATTAAAGCCATTAAAAAATTTAGCAATAAAGGGAATGGATAAAGTATATTAAATATTAAATATTAAAAAGGGGAAGAATAAATAATTAATTGATAAAAAATTTACTTAAAATATATTATATATTAAAAGCAGAAATAATAAATATCCCAAGCTCTATTTAAGGACTGATCAACACTCACTCGCATTACCTTTTAAATTTCTGGTCCTTGATGATGGGTGGAGTGTCCACCCAAAACATCAGACAGGGTTAATCTAATACACAATTTTCTTCCAAAAAATTCTATAATATGAATAAATGTGGAAATATCCGCTCTCAAATTCTTCACAAAATTCACTATACCAATAAATTGAATTGAATTTATTTGCCAAAAGAATTCACTATATCAATACAATTAATTGTAGCTGAATTACATAAAATCAAGTTTTACATAATTATGTAGTAATTAATAATAAATTAATTGTAAATTCAACACAAGTTGACAATAACTATGCATTATGCCTACAAATTAAACTCAATTTAATTTCTAGAGAAAAAGGCTTTGATTCAGCTACATGTAAAAAATCATCCTCAACTAAATTTTAACCAAAGTCATGCTGAATTTTCTGGAATTGAACTGTAATCAGTTTTGAAAGGTCCCCACAGGTTCAGTCAATAAGACATCATCAGTGTTGGACAATTGGTGGTGTATGGGTGGATGTGTGAGTGTTGGCATTGCTGTCAACAAGAGTCAGCAAGATGATTAGGTGCTCAGGAGGAATCCCATGGTTGTTGGAGTGCTTTGTAGAAAATCATCATAGTAGCAAGCTTACTGGAAAATCCATAAAATGATGACTATAGTGATGGACGAGATGAAATTCCATGAAAGTTGCAGGCTTCATGTAGAGAATCATCATAGTAGCAAGCTTACTGAAGAAACCATAAAATGATCACTATGGTGGTTGAGAGTTAAGCTTTCTAAGAACAAGAAGAAGAGTCAAGGAGAAAAGTGTGGTAGAGAGTTTGCAGTTATCTCACAAGTGGAAAATGGACTCAAAGCCTACATCAGACCCTATCCAGTGAAATTTCTATGGAAGAGTTTTCCAACGATATGCGGAAATCCAAAAATGTACTCCTAGATCAAAAGCTATGGTTTGCCGAAATCTAGGGATTTGAAGCCTTAAGAAAGATGGGATATCGGAACCTTGGAGATCAGCTCATCAGATAACAAGACATTAGCATATTAGATATCGGAACCTGAAGATAAACTCATCGTGACATTGACATATCAAACATTGGATTATAGGAACTTCTTAAGAGAGGAACCTTTAGAAGTTACGATATCCGATAGTTATGATAGTACTAAAAAGCATAGAGGAATTTTGAAGAAAATTAATGAAGGACCCTGTTGCAAAACCAAGGTTTGACATGCCATCTTCTCTCTCCTCTTGTAGGAAACATGGCGGCATAATATTGGCTCCGAGAAGTTGCAGTGGCATCTAATTTCATCATGATGTGGTAATACGACAGGACCCATGGCAGGATGATTCAACATTATTGGGTGGCATAATGTGCCAAATCTAGGTGACACATGTCATTGCTAAGGAGTCAACACGTGGAGTAATGATGTCATATCGGAGGTCGAAATATCGAAGGATGAAGATCTCATAACTTTAGTGAAAATGGCTTTTGGAAAAGTTACGATGGAAGGGGATTCTGATATTAGGTTGACACTTGGTCACGAGAGTTCAAAGCACCAAGGGCGCAAAGAAATTATCAAAGGAATTTTGGCCCATGGTAGGAGCCTGAAGGCCTTAGCACCCAAGCGCCAAGCCATTGGTCACAGGTCCGGTCATATGAGAAGGGAAATTCTCAAGGAGCTAAGCGTCAAAGGAGCTGAGGATATCGAGACTGAGAAATATCGTAATGTTTCAATTGTGAAAGTTATGATACTGAGGAGCTCCAATACAGTGCTAAGCCCTTATCATAGCTCTTGGTCCTAAGAGAAAGTAGCTTCCATAGGAGCTTAAGGCAAAGGGAGCCAAGGATATCTAAGAGTACACCATCGTAATGTTCTGCCTCTGTAAAGTTAAGATATGGCGTTTCTCTGATGGAGAAGTACAATGATTTAAAGGATGTATGGGTCAGTGGTTGTGGAATTTATTGAGGCTAAACTTGTAGAAGAATTTGTAACAAGAAATCGAGGATGATATTTGTGGTAGAGGCAAATTTGGGTGAATAAAGGAAGCAATGACTACTTCGTGTGCACAACTGGATGTGTTAAATTAGAATGGAACTCTCAGAGGAGTGTGAAGGTCACCTGAGAATTGATTTCTTAGCATGGAACTCTATGCAGTCAGATGATAGAGAACTGCAAGGTCCATATCAGATTTGGTAGTGTGACAAGAACCTATGAGAAGATGCAACAAAAGCAAGGGAAGCCATGTTGAAGTACAGTTGGGAAGTTAGAGTATAGACAACAAAGTATGCCTTGCACAGAGTGCCTCAATGAAACAAAACCATCTCTTGCAATTGAGAAGGTGGGGGAGTTGAGAAGATTTCTGAAGCATTCATAAGGGAGAGGTGAGCAAAGAGACAGTGAGGTCAAAGCACCAAGGTGATCCGGATTTAAACAGGAACACAACAAATTATAGAGATAACCATAAACACATAGATGCAACAGAAATAATACTTCATTTCATTAATGTAAAATACTGAAATATGCTTACAAATAGAAATGGAAATAAACCAGCTAGGGTGATGGTAGCTTATCTCTGAGAAGGGATGTGGCGGCTACATCCCTCCGAATTGTGTTACAATGAGGCTTGAAGGCCTATTTATTGTTGAGAAACAATGGAAAACCCTTAACATCCCAAAACCTAACCCTAGAAGATGAAACGCCAAATTGTGGGCCCCGTTTGGGTAAATTGGTACATCAATTTCCCGAGGTCATAACTTTGGCATACGATATTTGTTTGACGTGTACAATAGCTTGTTAGAAAGATCTATCCGGTCACTACCACTTTGGGAAGGAAAACATTCGTCCATGGACCCATGTTGCCCCAGATTTCCCAAAAAACGTCGTTTAGGCCCTTAAAACGGCTCCGGAAGTTCAAGACCTGAAAAACTGCTAAAAATAGAAAATTGTGCTACAATTTAGGAACTGAAAAACTGAAAGGGAATTTGTGGGGGTCAAAATGGGATAGTTGGGTGGCCACCAACATCCACCTGGATCATTCCTCCCCCCTTAGGAAGCAATGGTCCCCATTGCGTTGAGTTCCTCCCTGAGATGAGGAAGCTTCTGCTGAGCTGGGTCTCTAGTGAGCTGTTCTGCAATCTCTGATGTGTCCAGAAATGGTGGGAAGCATTGTTGACGATGGTCCACATTGAACACTCGGTGCAAGCGAATGGAGGAATGTTGTGCTTCAAAGCATTGTTGCCCGTAGCCTTGGTACTGGTGTAAGGACCGTGTCGGAGTGGTCTGAGTTTCTGATGGGTTCTGGTAAGGCGTTCTCTCTGTAGATGTAACCAAACTTTGTCGCCCACCTGAAACTTTTGTGGTACCCCTGTGGGTGAGGAGTGTTATAGAGATTTTTGTGCCTAACAACATGGAGCATGAAATGTCAATAATCTAAGGGATCCAAAGTCCCTAAACATGTTGTTCTTACCCTTAGAGGAACAAGGTCTGCAAACCACAGCACTGAAAATCAGTTCTCCACCTGAAAACACTCAAAAACAGGCTATTTCTGGATCATGTCAGCTGCTCCACTGAGCATCTGCGCTGAATGTCAACTGCTCCTCCTTGTACCTGCGCTGAAGGTCAAAACTAATGAAGGCTACCTGCGCTGGGCGAGATTGGCCAAGTGGCACAGTCATTCTGCAAGGTGTCAACTGCCCAGGAAGCTTCCAAACTGACACTTGGTTCAAGGAATTCGCCCTATGATGAGTAAGAGGGTCTTGATCTCCAAGTGGAAGCAAGATTCTCCAAGTGGACTCAAGAACTGAAGATTAACTAAAGTGGGAGAGGACACTAGTCAGCTTTATGCCAGCCTCAAGCTGACTCATCCTTTCTCCAAATATCCTATATATAGAGCTCTCTCATGAGGTCTAACCGAGGCTGGAATTTTGTGCAAGTAAGGAAGTGTTGTTGGTTTGTGTATAGAGCTATTGGGTGTTTTGCTTGAAGGAGGTGAAGAGGAGATTTCTTTCAGCTGGGAGGTGTTGCTGGATTGGGCCCATTGTGGTTGTAACTCTCTCAGAACTTTACTTCTATTATCAATAAAGTATTTGAGGTTCTTCTATATGCATGTGTCTTTATGATGAATAGATGCTTGTATATTTGATTTATGCTAATCCTATAATCGATTATGGATGTATGCTTCTTGTAGTTTCCTTTTCTTGTGCTTTTACAGGATCTGTGTGTAGCTGGGCCGGTGAAAGGGCAAAGAGCTAGGAGCAAGCAGCAAGGAGTGAAGACTGGATCGACTATTAGCGCAAGATAACGGTCAGTAGATCATCCTTTTCTTCCCTCTCTCATCTCATAAAGAAGAAACTTTGAATAGCTTTGCATTTAGTTGTTGCTGAAGTACTATCACCTTCAGAGTGGGATAGAGGCATTCTGCATTAGATACTTTTCCCCCCAACAAATTGGCGACTCCGCTGGGGAGCGTATCTTGTTGGTTTGTTGTGTTTCTTGCTATTCATTTCATAAACAAAGGGAGTACCGAATCAAACTGTGTTTGAATCCATCAAACACAAAGTAGAGGGCAGCTACTCTAGCTCAGTTTCTGGGCAAGTTTATGATTTGAAGAGCTGATCCACAAAGACTCTAATAAGCTCTTAGTGATAGCTTTTCATCCTCCTTTACATCCCTTAGTGTGTCCTTGACTGATAGCTTCTGATTTGAGCAAAAACTGTGAATTTTTTAGCAATCTGTGACCCGGAAACCAAGACGGACGAAAGTCTCGTTCTTCATTGCAGGCTGTACAAAGGCAGTCTGCATTTCAGCGCAGTTCCCGAAGGGGCTACCTGTGCTGAAGGTCAAACAGGCAGTGTTACACCTGCGCTGGACCAGTCTTGGCTTGAGTTACTGAGGTTTCCTGCTGTGTCTTGCCTTGTTTTCACTATTGTTTTTGCTGTTTGTTGCCAGTCAGTGGGCCTATCTGAAACCATCTTCCTTTGTCATTATTCCGCCTCAGTTGTATAAAGAAATTGTATTTGTTCTTTTGTATTTCTTGTGTCATTTACAGTTTCCCATAACGAAAGTGAACCAGTCTTGCATTGACCTCTTAGATCTAGACCTGTGATTAAGTGTCGTTCTGATCTTAAGAGTTAGTTTATTTGCTATTCATAGCTGATTGAGTATGTCGCTTTCGTTATATGGTTTGAATTTATATATTTCTAAGTGTCGAAACAAGTGAATCGTAAGGTGTCTTTCGATTTTGGACAAACTTGTTTGCTTCCGCTTGAAATTGAATTCAAAGTTATACAACAGCTTTCTTTTTGCATTTCATCAACATTAAGAAAGAGAAAAGAAATACTTGCATTTTGCATGTGCATTATGGCAGTTTGCATGTTGATTTAGAAAAGTGCATTAGTGTGTACTCTATGATCTGTGTGAAAAGGTGTTATCTTCCTTCTCCCTCAGTAGTTAAGGTTTTCAAAGTTGAAAGATTGAAAAGCTTGCTTATCATCTTAGATTGCATTCAGGAGTGTTTCTATACATCTCGTGGTGATCCATAAAGGCAAACTGCTAAACAAGATCAACCTTAAAATAAATTGAATTTACATAACAACGCATTGAAACATAACGCAAATATCTAGAGGTCTAAGCTAGAGATGTGTTCCGGCGTCGTTAAACGTTATATCTTAGCGTTGAGTGGTTGGGTGATTCCTCCACGGTGAAGCGATAAGTATCAATACGGACTTGTGCTCCCACGTACCGTCGCGTATATATTGGGAAACCCCTATAGGATCAAAGCCTTTATCCATAGGAAACTGTGTCGGCCGCCCTACTGATCGCAATGCAGTGAACACAGCATTCACGAAGATCGACCACTCGTACCGTAAAACGTATTCTGTGGTTTTGCGAAAGGTTTGGCACACCCTCTGCCTAGATCTCCAGAGCAGTTTCTTTTGGCCTTTTTCAAACTCTATAACTGAAAAAGTCCAACCGAGCATTTGTCACTTCGGGCTCATTAATACATCGAAGGAGACTAGAGTCATCTTTAGCTTTTTCTGGACTCTTAAAAAGTGAAAAAGCAAGTTGTGTCTAAGCGTCGTTATAAAATTTATTTTAAACGGAACATAATCACCTCCTATTCCCGCGTTGATCTTTAAGTTGAGAACATGGAACGCCCCAACCAAGGAACTCCACATGATGGAAATCCTAGTCCTTTCTCCTCTTGGGGAGAAGTTGGTGCGCCCCACATGGCCACATTGTCGCTTCCAGGACTGACAATTGGCCTGCCTATTTGGCTATTCTCAACTAGTGTAGTTCAGAACACCATGGTTCCTGAGCAGTTGAATCAACAGTTAGATGAATCTAGAGCATCCCACCAGCCTTCTACTTCCTCTAACCCTTCCTCCAATCCTTCATCTTCAAAAGGTAAAGCTGGCAAAAGCCAAGCTCCCATGGAGAAGAAGGAAAAGAAGAAGAAAGAAAAGAAGAAGAAGGAGCCTAAGGCGACTGGGGGCAAGCAAAAGACATCTGACAAAAACCCACACACAGCACTGACCGGGCCTAAATCGACATGTGTCATATGTAGAGGAGACCACTTCCATAGAGATTGTCCCTGTATTCCCCGGATACTAAGGGACTGGTCCCCTCGTCTGCACAATTCGGGAGCATCAACCTCTGGTAGCCATGTTGATTGCTTACCGTCAACCAGCGAAAGTGAAGGTTCGAGACAAAGAGGGGGAGCAAGATCCCCCTGCAAACTGTGTGAAGGCGGTCACGCCATCCACCGTTGTCCCTTCTTAGATGAAGGGAAGAGAGTTTTGGAAGATCGTCCGGTTTCTCCGGTAGTACTTCCTCCTGGATACAAAAAACTCGTGCCAAGTCCTTCGTTGGTTGAGAATACAGCTGGCCCGCTCAAGTGGTCAGCTGAAGCGTCAGTCATTGAAAATGAACCTACTGAATCCAGACCAGACGAAAGTCTAAAGGTCGATACGGCAGTTGACCCGGTTCCTCCTTCAGAGGTTTCATCCTCAAATGACACCGTCACTGAAGATTCATCTTCAAATGACACCCTCACGGAAGAGAATAAGGATGACACCATCCAGATTCTTTTCATCAACACAGATTCTGATGAGCATCAGGGCAATGCGCCCATTCCTTTATCGCAGTTAGGAACATCGTCAGGATCATATCGGGCCGTGTATTCGGTCCCACCACCAAGCAACCTGGTTGTGTCCTTTGATTGGAACCAACTGGGCAGACCCTGGTTACCAGCCAGTATACCATTCAGAATCATAGTCCAAATTTATAGAATGGTGATGGCTGGAACTATCATTGATGAAGGGGCATCTGTGAGTATCCTTTCCTCTGTTGCTTGGAAAGCACTGGGTTCCCCGGCGCTTTTGCCTGAGATAAGAAATCTCTCGGGCTTTGATAAAGGAACCAGTCGACCATTAGGGATCCTCCCCAATGTGCCTGTTACATTGAAAGGGAAGACCGTTAATTTGAACGTGATGGTCGTTCAAGGACCCTTGGATTATAACCTACTCCTTGGACGTGACTATATATATTGCATGGGAGCTATAGTCTCCTCACTCTTTAGAGTAATGTGTTTTCCACACGAAAGAAAGGTGGTCAAGCTCATAGACCAACTTTCATTTCCGGGATCACGCATCGCAAATAGTCAAATACCAATCCTCAATGGTCTATTCACCCAAGAAATATCTCCACCCCCAGTCCTCCTTCCCGATGAATGCGAGTGATTCGGAAAGATAGAACTGGAACCCAGGGGGCATGCATCCTGGTCTGCTTCGGGCAGAGGAAACCTTGGGTATAAAGTAGAATTTCCGCGAAAGAATATGACTAGTCCGTACCCCGTCCGTGGATGGAAGAGGGGTTGTTCTAGAATAGGGTTCTTTTGATAAGGTTATTTTTCTGACAAAGGTCATTCAACTTTGTCTAAACAGGTAGGCTACCAAGGAAAGAGATTCTATTTCGGCAGCAAATGGTAACCATCTTTGGGTAAAAGGCAAGCCTCACCCATTAAAACTAATGTTTTAGAGGATAAGTAGGGGCAGCCTCCAAAGAAAAGGATTCCTTTGCTGCAACAAGTAGTAACCATCTTTGAGTAACCTAATGATAGACATCGCCGAAGAAAGAGTTTCATTTGTGGCAGCAAATAAAACCATCCTTTGGGTAACCAGAAAGAGGCAAGCCTCACCCTTTAAAACAAATGTTTTATCGGATAAGTAGGGGCACCTTTGAAATTGTACCTTATACCTGGGGGCATGCAAACCTTTTGGAGTGTAAACAAAGAGCGGTCATTGATCGTTTCCTAACTTACATAAAGAAAGGATGTGGGGCAAAGGTCAAAAAATTGCCAAATTTAGAGCATAGCTTATGTGAGGTGCAAGCTCTATAAAAATTGGAATCTTGCAGGAAGACATTTCTTATCCTATGACTGGTATATCGAGCAGTTTTACCGCGGAATTTATGCTCGTTAAAAAATAGAAAAGCGAGATCCGAGCAGTTTTAGCGTCATAGTTTATGCTCGTTAAAAAATAAACATAAGCTTTTGAACAACAGTTTCCTCCAGAGTTCAAGCTCATTAAAAAATGAACCTATTCCGGTAAATAACCATTGTGATCGTAAATTTATTAGCCATAAAAGCCTTGGTCGTGTTTGCACCTGCCACCTCCATTCCATTTGGCCAATCGTTCACCTCCATATGATTGTTTACCCATTTTGAGGAACAGCTGCGAAGAGTGATTTCACTTAGCCATCCTTGTGACACTGCCGTGATTGGAAAATTCCAACCTGTACCTGGAATCCGCTGCTATCCCTGTTTATCACTCGTTCCTCAAAAGATGAGTCTTCTTTGAGCTCTTTTCTCCTGACTCGTAAAATATGAAAAGTTTGTCGATTTTTGGCCTTCCAGCTCGTTAAAGTGACCGGAAGAGCTATCCCTCCTCTAGATTTTAATCTTTTTGGACCTGAGGGATTATTGCACAAAAAGGACGAGCGCTTGTTTTATTCGGCTCGTTAAAGTTATCGAAAATTCATCCCTTTTGTATTGTTTTATACTTTTTCGGACTTAAGGGATTAGATGACGAAAAAGGACTTTTGGAGTTAACTTTCTGTACCTTTTTAGACTCTCTAAAAATGAAAAGGACCGAGTTGTCTTTGTCGCTAGACTCATTAAAATGATTAAATAGCAACAAACTTGTCTTTAGACGAGAATGAGTTTCCCTATCGCTAGGCTCGTTAAAACATAGCGATGGGCTTGCCCGAAGGGCAGGTTATAGAACAAGCATATGTTATCCTCCTCAAGCTTGACAAAAATAAAGAGGTACTGGTCAGAAATGACTGGGGAAAAATTGGGAGAACCTCAAAGCTTTGATGGTAGCAAGTCGCTCTTGAACATGACACTTTGTCCTCCGTATCACATCGGGTTGGGTTGTTTCATTCACCGGTCTCATCACCATGGTCTGTGCCAAACCATCTGTATTTGGGGTAATGCTACCGATCCATCACATCAGTGTCGTTATATGTTCAAGAGATGTGTTCAGAAAGATTCAACCGTGTCCCATCCACTGCCATACATTATCCTTCATCCACCCATGATCACCACCCTGAATCATATTTCACAGATTGTTTTCACCTCCACTAAAGTCATTAGCTCCGTTCCGTGTCACTGATGTGGGATTCATTAAGGCCCTCCTTTGACGGATCGCTTCTTGTTGACTTCAGCTCATTATCCAAGAAGTTGATCTAGGAACACCCCCCCAGTACTTTGAAGCTTGCATGCCTCAATGGCAAGTTTCTCACTTCTGGCGACAGGTATACATCAATGACCTTCGACCAGAAGATTTTGCGTGGTGTTCGACACCAAGTCCTTTATTCACACCACGTGAATTGTACTGTAGTACCTTGAGGGTCATTGTAATTATTGGTGATTCCTCTCGCGCTTGTTAACGGTTTACATTATTGACCGGTAATCAAGCGATGTCTTTCCATGTTCGACTTCAGCGAAATTCTCACATGGATCGACTTGTACTTAGAGTGAAGATCGAACGAGATTGAAGACCCCGGATCTAGTTTCATCCATCCGGGCTGCGATATATATTCAGGAAATATAAAGACATTTGATATATACAGATGATCATCCTACTCAAAGGATGATAATTTCAGCAGAGAATTATCAGTCTATTATCAGACGGTCGTCTGTTATGTGTACCAAAATGAATTTATAAAGCTGAGCATGGGAATGCCCGCCTCATCTAGATCATGAAAGCAGAATGAAAAATAATGTATTGTATTTTATTTTATTGCAGGGCACCTCTCAGCGATTGAATGAACTTCGGATCCTCCTAATAAAGCATTTCACCCGATAAACGACCTCATACTTTAGGGGGCAACTGTTATAGACATTTTTGTGCCTAACAACATGGAGCATGAAATGTCAATAATCTGAGGGATCCAAAGTCCCTAAACATGTTGTTCTTACCCTTAGAGGAACAAGGTCTGCAAACCATAGCACTGAAAATCAGTTCTCCACCTGAAAACACTCAAAAATAGGCTATTTCTGGATCATGTCAGCTGCTCCACTGAGCATCTGCCCTAAATGTCAACTGCTCCTCCTTGTACCTGCGCTGAAGGTCAAAACTAATGAAGGCTACCTGCGCTGGGCGAGATTGGCCAAGTGGCACAGTCATTCTGCAAGGTGTCAACTGCCCAGGAAGCTTCCAAACTGACACTTGGTTCAAGGAATTCGCCCTATGATGAGTAAGAGGGTCTTGATCTCCAAGTGGAAGCAAGATTCTCCAAGTGGACTCAAGAACTGAAGATTAACTAAAGTGGGAGAGGACACTAGTCAGCTTTATGCCAGCCTTAAGCTGACTCATCCTTTCTCCAAATCTCCTATATATAGAGCTCTCTCATGAGGTCTAACTGAGGCTGGAATTTTGTGCAAGTAAGGAAGTGCTGTTGGTTTGTGTATAGAGCTATTGGGTGTTTTGCTTGAAGGAGGTGAAGAGGAGATTTCTTTCAGCTGGGAGGTGTTGCTGGATTGGGCCCATTGTGGTTGTAACTCTCTCAGAACTTTACTTCTATTATCAATAAAGTATTTGAGGTTCTTCTATATGCATGTGTCTTTATGATGAATAGATGCTTGTATATTTGATTTATGCTAATCCTATAATCGATTATGGATGTATGCTTCTTGTAGTTTCCTTTTCTTGTGCTTTTACAGGATCTGTGTGTAGCTGGGCCGGTGAAAGGGCAAAGAGCTAGGAGCAAGCAGCAAGGAGTGAAGACTGGATCGACTATTAGCGCAAGATAACGGTCAGTAGATCATCCTTTTCTTCCCTCTCTCATCTCATAAAGAAGAAACTTTGAATAGCTTTGCATTCAGTTGTTGCTGAAGTACTATCACCTTCAGAGTGGGATAGAGGCATTCTGCATTAGATACTTTTCCCCCCAACAAGGAGAAGTTGTTCCTGTGTTCTTTCATGACCGTATCCCTTTGTTGTTGCTGCTGCGTGGAGGAACCCTTTGCGAGGGTCATGGATGTAGCAACAATCTTCCCCTTACTTTGGGAGCAAAGTAGACAGAAAATGAATTTCCTAGTCTGGGAGATGAGTTTGCTACCTTTCTTGGCAGTGATCAAAGAGGAGGTGGTAGGTGGGGCTACCTCCAGTATCATATATAATGAATTATCCAAAGAAATAATGATAGTGTGAGGCCTTGACTCATACACAGCATGTCGCCTCCACAAGAATGGTTGGCCTAATAGTACATTGCAAACATCCAGAGGTGTAACATCACACAATACCTCATCTGTGAAGGGCTTGATGCTGTAGGGAAGGTGGCACTGCTGGCGAACTTTGAGATCACGTCCTTCATGAAGCCACCCAATACTGTACAACTGTGGGTGTGGTGTAGTCGGTAGGCCCAACCGCTTCACAACCTCTACCGAAATGGGGTTCTTCTGGCTCCCACTGTCAACAATGAATTGCAGCAGCGAACCCTTCACCCACATCTGTGAGTGGAAAAGACGCTCCCCCTCCTCTGGATCTTCGGGCTCATTCTTCTAGATCTTGGCGGTGGCAACAATGACGCTGGGCTCCACATCAATGATCTTCTTCCCTTTGCCATTCCCCTTGTTGGGTTCTAGCTCAGGGTCCGAACATGCATTTGATTTGGAAGCCTTCAACTCGGCCACCAGCGACTGCTTGGTCTGACACTCACTTGTGTTGTGATTGGGGCTCTTGTGGAATTCACACCACTTTCCTGTGTCCTTCTTCGGCTTCGTGGCGTTTTTATTTTCTTGTGGCTTTGACAGGTTGTCTTGGGTCATCCTGCCTTGGCTTTGTCCTTTGGGCTTTGGATTTGCAGATCCAAAGTCTCGCTTCTTCTGTTTGAACTCCATCTCTTCCTAGATGTATATGTGTAGGCAGCCATGGTATTTGAGTACCAGATGCAGATCATAATCTTTGATACCCAACTGCGTGCGAAGGGTATGAAAAATGTTTGTGAACTCCGACAGATCTTGGTCTCTTCCCTATCACAGCGTGGTCCACGTTATGTATTTTTCCTCATAGCTTTTGACAGGGTAATACTGATCCTTGATGGCATCTCGAAATGAATCCCAAGTGGGTGCAGCTGAAAATAGTGAGCCTGTGCTTTCATTCTTCTACTCGCAGTAGGTTTCCCACCAGTCCTTGACGTGGGGGGCTGCTTTGAGAAGAGCGAAAACAATCTTTTCTTGACTTGAAAATTCATGAACAACAAAATATCCTTCTAGCAGATTTAATCATTTATCTATGGCATTTGCATCTATTTGACCCTCGAAGATGGGGATTTCAAAATTAACTTGTACCTTAAATGGTGTGGCATTTCCAAATTAGCTGTTGGAAGTCGATGCATTGCCTGTGGGTAGCCGCTGAAGGATCTGCGCAAAGCTATCCATCATCGCGTTCCTTTGCCGCTCGAGGGCTTCTTCGAGCAAGATTTTGATAGGATCTCATGCCCCCTCATCTTTCTTCTCATGCGCCATGAGAGGCTGTCGGGGTTTACGAGGCTGGCCTTGGAAAGGTTCGACCAGTTCAAGCCCTAAATCCTTATATCCCGACCTCATTGGGGATATGCAAAGAAAAACAGAGAAAAAGCAGACCACTCTGATACCATTTGATCCGGATTTAAACATGAATGCAACAAATTATAGAGATAACCATAAACACATATATGCAGCGGAAATAATACTTCATTTCATTAATGTAAAATACTGAAATATGCTTACAAACAGAAATGGAAATAAACCGGCTAGGGCGATGGTAGCTTATCTCTGACAATAGATGTGGCAGCTATATCTCTCTAAACTATGTTACAATGAGGCTCGAAGGCCTATTTATTGTTGAGAAACAATGGAAAACCCTTAACATCCCAAAACCTAACCCTAGAAGATGGAACGCCAAATTGTGGGCCCCATTTGGGTAAATTGGTACATCAATTTCCCGGGGTCGTAACTTTGGCATACGATCTCCATTTGACGTGTACAATAGCTCGTTAGAAATATATATCCAAGAAATACCACTTTGGGAAGGGCAATGTCAATCCATGGACTCATGTTGCTCCCAGATTTCCCAAAAAACGTCGTTTAGGGCCTCAAAATGGCTCCGGAAGTTCAGGACCCGAAAAATTGCTAAAAATAGTAAACTGTGCTACAATTTAGGAAACTGAAAAACTGAAAGAGACAGTTGTGGGGCTCCAAATGGGATAGGTGGGTGGCCACCAACATCCAGCTGGATCACAAGGAGTATACTATGTGATACAGCAACAAGTGCAGCAAGATTGTTGTGTGGAGAATAGTGAGGGTAGTGTTGAAGAGCAGTCAGCAGAGAGCCCTTGAAAGAGGAGGCAAAGTGTAGAGGAGGTGTTGCTGTGAGAAGCAAGATTTATCTTCTATATGAGAGCACCAAATATAGTGTAGAAGTTGAATCTGCAAACAACCATTTTGGTATTTTACTCGTAATATTGTATGCCTTTGTTTTCAGTTTGAAAATTGTATGAAATAGTAGAACTGTGGCAAGAACAGGTTGGTGCCTACACACTAAAAATGTTGGTTCCTATTGATGGTGCTTGCTTACCAAAGGGATTCGGTGCCTCCTGTGAGTGGGCGCTCACAAAAAAATAGATATAATTAAGTGGGTGCATAATTTACAACATAAATAAACAACAAATTTGGTGGTTTTTTCCCTCTGGGTGGTCAAATGTGTGTGTGCTACTCATGTGATTATTGTATGAACATGTGTGTTTGAAATTGTTTATTCACTACTTTTGTGAATGAATTCTCTCACAAATAAAAAAATATAAGAAGGCACTATAAGCATAATATAAAAAGGAAAAGAATTTTGTAATTACTAACTCAACCCCCTCTCAACAATTCCTTATTTCAACAATTGGTATTAGAGCAAGGTTCCTTCAACAATATTCTAATCACTGGAAGGTAGGTCTATAAGGAATTATGTCTAGGCAAGACTGTCAAGATGCTTACTCAAGTAGAATACCAGTCTTTGATGGGACAAACTATGCCTTTTGGAAAGTGAGAATGGAAGTGTATCATATGTCCCTGGGATTATATGTTTGGACTTCAGTACTAGTAGACTACAATGTCCCTGATATTCCTCCCACTAATGTAGATGGTAAAAAATTATATGGGAAAAATGCTAAAGCCAAGAATGCCATTCTCTTGGGCCTTAGCCAGTCAGAACTTGTAAAAGTTATGCACTGCAAGTCTGCTAAGGAAGTGTGGGTAAAGCTTAATCAGAGTAATGAAGGAGATGACAAAGTTAAGCAGGTGAAACTTCGGACTTTCAAAATGAGGTTTAAGAGCTTGAGAATGAGTGAAAATGAAAGCATCACAAAATACTTCCTTAGAGTTGATGAAGTGACTAATATGATTAGAGGACTTGGTGAAAAGGTCAAGGAAGAGATGATTGTTTAGAAAATACTAAGATCTCTACCCATGAGATTTAATTCCAAAGTCTCATCTATTGAAGAAATGGTTAATTTAAAGGATCTCAAGATGGAACAAGTGCATGGTACTTTCACGACCTATGAGATGAGAGTAGGAATAGAAAAGTTTGAACCTAAGGAAGCAACATTCAAAGTATCCAAGAAGGCCAAGGAGCATAAATATCATCAAGACTACTCCAGCTGTGAATCTGATCAGGAGCTAACTCAACTAGCCAGAAAACTGAAGCATGGCTCAGGAAAATATAAAAGGAAGTTTCCCATTAAGCATCTTGACTATGGAAGAGTTGGACATTTCTCATACAAATGCCCTTATAAAGAAAAGTCTAAAAAGGAAGAGGATTTGGAATTTGGAAAAAATTCTCAGACACATCAGAAGAAAAAACTCTATAAGAAAAAGGGGTTCAACTCCAAAGAGGATAGATCAGCAATAGAGTTAGACAATGAAAACTCGTCAGAGAATGATTTAGATAAGTATCTTCTTATGGCTTTCGAAACGGACTCCAAGAAACAAGGTATTATGGACTCTAAAGAGGAAGACAGAGAAGGAGTAGTGGACCTTGAAGGGGAACTCATAAATGCCCTTGATGAGTTAAAGAGAGCAAGGAAAAATAATAAGTAGCTGAAGGAACAGTTGAAACGTGTAGAGGAAGGTATTTATAACTCTGAAAATGAGGAGTTTTCCTATCAAAAAGAAAATCTTGAGGAAGTTATCAAGAGAAAAGATAGTCTAGTCCTTCTACTGGAAGAAAAACACAGAAACTATGAGAGACTAAAAGAGGAGAACAAGTATTTTAAACAAGAGTTTCTCAAGTTAAAAAGGGAAATGATCTCACACACTTGGAAAGATGATATTCTATCTTTGAAAGTTAAACTAGAGGAGGCTAAACAAAAAGAAGAGGTTCTTCAAGATCTAATCCAAGAATGGGAAGAGAATTGTTAGAGTCTTGAAGCATAGGTTGTCTCTATAAGAACATATATTGAGAGAACAAAGACCGAGAATGGTTTAAATGAACTTTTTTTTGAAGGGACAAGGACACTATATCAGATCTTGAGTATTCAAAGGGCTTCAGGAATGAAAATTGATCTGGGATACTCTAAGACACAATAATATTCTATGGGGAAGATAAACTTCAGGTCTACAGGATTCAAAGAACCACAAAGCCATGGGAAGAAGCATCATGAAATAATTAATGAAGACAAAATATTATCAGGCCAAAGAGGAGATCGTCAATGGGGAATGAACGAATCAGTCAGACGACTAAGGTATTTTCTTGCACAATCTCATAATTCTTCCAACAATAGGCATGCCTGTTTTTTTATGGTCACTGTTATAAGTTTCATACCTTTGGACATAAAGCTATTGTCTATAGAAGGATCAAATTTGAAAGAGATGAAAATCCAATATATAATACGCAACAGATTTTTAAATCTCAAAACTCTTCTCTCAAAAATTGGAATGTCTTCTCTCCCTTGCTAAGTGAAGTAGAATGTTTCAAATGTAATAATTTTGGGCACAAATCTAGTGAGTGCAGATGCATATTTGAATACATGTCTAAGTCCCAAAATATTAGACATTCAGCTATCCAAAAGGATAAAGGGAGCTGGAAACAAAAGACTAAAAAGAGCATGCAGTGTGGACTTGCCTTATTAGCTCATAATGAAGAAAACAAATGGTATGTGGATAGTGGTTGTTCCAAACATATGACTGGAGAAAAAAGAAAATTTATGTCGCTAAAAGAAAAGGACAAGGGAAATAATGTCACCTTTGGAAACAATTCTCCAACAAGAATCAAGGGTAAAGGTGTGGTCAGTCTTGATAAAAAAACAGAAGCACATAATGTGTTGTATGTAGAAGGTCTCAAACAAAATCTACTTAGTATTAGCCAAATGTGTGATAATGGTGATGATGTGACCTTTTGATATAAAGATTGTGATATCTGCAACATGAAGAATATAAAATTGGTGGGAAAAGAAATCAGAACCCATAATAATGTATATGTGTTTGATGATTCCAAGGTTAACTATTATTTAAGAAAAACAAGTGAAGCACGATTGTGGCACAAGAGGCTTGGGCATACAAATTTCGACAATTTGATAAAATTGATCTAGATAGGAGTCATGAGAGGATTACCAACACTGTCAAGTCCCGATAACTCAATCTACAAGTCATGCCAGTTTAGCGAACAGACTAGGACTCATTTCAAGTCAAAAGAGTTATGCTCACCTAGACCTCTGGAACTCATTCACACAGACATTTTTGGCCCATATAGACCTCTAGAAAAGCCTCAAAAGGAGAGAGGTATTTCATGTTGCTCATTAATTATTTCACTAAGGCCACTTGGATTGTCCTCTTAAAAGACAAATCAAAAGCATTCAAGCATTTAAATAACTTTAAATCTCAAGAAGAAAATGAGAAATACTTAAAGATAAAATGGTTAAGCTCAGATAGAGGAGGAGAGTACACCTCAAGAGAATTTGAAGAATTTTGTGAAGATCACGACATCAGGAGGCAGTACTCAGTGGCTAGAACTCCACATCAAAATGGAGTAATAGAGAGGAAAAACAGAAAAATCTAGGAAATGGCCAGAGCAATGTTGGATGAAATAGGAGATTCTCACAACTTCTGGGGAGAAGTAGCCCAGGCAACAGTATATCTTTCAAATAGAACTCAACTCAAGCTTAATAGTGATCAAAATCTCTGTGAGTTGTGGAAGGGAATACCTAAATTAGTTAAACACCTCAAGGTGTTTGGAAGCAAGTGCTTCATCAAAAGGAATGATAAGAATCCTAGAAAGTTTGATTCACATGCTGATGAAGGGATATTGCTCAGGTACTCTGCTCGAAGCAAAGGATATAAGTGTTACAACAAGCGAACAAAGAAGATTGAGGATTGCATTGACGTGATAGTAGATGAAGTAGGTTCACAACCTAAGTCCTCTAAAAGAAATATGAACTCAAATGATGAAGAAAGTTCAGATTTGAGGTCTGTGGATCTGGAGGAAATAGATTCAGACAATGAAGGTGAGGAAGCAAGCACAACTTCAAGACCAAAGAAACCCTCTAGGTATGTACAAAAGGAACATCCTAAGATTCAGATACTTGGAGATCAAATACATGACTTCCAAACAATGAGAAAACTTGTTGGTAGTACAAGTCATATGATTTTGGCTATGTTATCACAGATAGAACCCAAGAACCTCTGTCAAGAAAGTGAAGACAAGTTATGAGTGAAAGCTCTGAATGAAGAACTTGATGAGATTGAAAAGAATGACACCCAGGAGCTCGTTCCAAGGCCTCGAGAGAAAAATGTTATTGGAACCAAATGTGAGTGAACAAGGTCAAGTAATCAGGAACAAAGCTCGATTGGTCTGCAAAGGGTATTCCCAAATACAAGGGGTAGATTTCTAAGAAACCCTTGCACTAGTATCTCGACTATAAGTTATTAGGATCTTTCTTGCTCTTGCCATCGATAAGAATATCAAGGTATATCAGATGGATGTGAAGTCTACATTTCTCAATGGATATTTAGAAGAAGAAGTTTACATTGAGCAGGCAGAAAGATTTCTACTCACCCCAGATGAAGGGTTCATGTGCAAATTGAAGAAGGCCCTATATGGACTAAAACAAGCTCCCAAAGCTTGGTACGAAAGGCTAGATAAATACCTTCAACAACAAGGGTTTAAGAAAGGCACAATTGATAGTAACCTATATGTGAAGTCTGAAGGAGACCATTTACTAATAGTAGTTGTATAGGGGGGTGATATAATATTTTGAAACAATATGGAACAATTGGGGCATCAATTTGCAAAATGTATGCAAACAGAATTTGAAATGTCCATGATCGAAGAGTTGTCCTTCTTCCTGGGTTTGCAAATTTCTCAGTCTCCATAAGGAGTGTTTATATCTCAATCCAAATATCTCAAGGAAACTTTGAAGAAATTTGGTTTGGAAAATTGCAAACCAATAATCACGCCTATGATTACAGGCTGCAAGCTGTGCAAAGAAGATGTATCTGACTACTTCAAGGCTAGACAATGTGTAAGAAGTGGGGCTTGTGGCCATATTTTAGGATTTTCCACATGAGAGTCATGTTGTTGTTGTCAAGAGGATTTTCAAATATCTTCAAGGAACAACAAAGTATGGATTGTGGTATGCTAAGAGTGAAGAATTCAAATTGAAGGCCTACACAGATGCAAATTGGCATGGAAGCCTTGATGACAAGAAGAGTACTTTTGGTGCATATTTCTTCCTAGGAAAATTCTTAGTTTCGTGGGTCAGTAAGAAACAAGCCTCCGTTTCTCTGTCGACTATTGAAGCAGCTTATATTGTTGCTACTACCTGTTGTATGCAGATTCTGTGGAAGAAACAAAATTTGAAAGATATTCAGGTAGAGTTGATTTATCCCATTCCAATAATGTGTGACAACACAAGTTCCATCAGCATCTCCAAAAATCCAATCATGCATTCAAAGACTAAGCATATTCCTATCAAGTTCCATTTGTTGAGGAAATAGGTTGCAGCCAACACTGGCAGACTTGAATATGTGGCCACTAAAGAGAAACTCATTGATATATTTACCAAGCCATTGGAGAGAGAACCATTTGAATATCTTAGGAAGAAGATAGGATTTTTGACTCCTCCCTCCAAATGAATTCATTTTGGTAGGTCATGGAAGATATTCAACATGTGGAACTCATGGGAGAGTAGGTTGCAATGGTTCAACGGGAGTATTCAAGAATTATTCTTTTCCACTGATTTCAAAGGGGTATATATAGGGGAAAATTTCATCATTGAGCTAATTTTAACTAAATTTATGGAGCATGAAACTAATGGTGATATCAACCCGTGATCTGAACTATACGAGTGATTCTTTCCCAATTTCATCATTCATTTAATCCATTAAATTTCCCACCTGGTATTCAACTCCTCCGCTACTCTTAATACTCATTAGACTTCTTTCCCAGTTTTTTTATTCATTTTTTCTTCTATATTGCATTCATCTTGGTGCAATGGAGGCATGAAGCATGGAAATAATGGTGATATCGGCTCATGATCTAGATTACATAATCTATTCTTCCCCAATGTCCCACCTGGTATTCAACTCCACTTGTATTCTATATACTTATTGATCTTCTTTCTTAGTTTTATCATCCATTTCTTGTGTTGCAATGAACTCATATTCTTGTGATGGAGGCATGGAGCATGGAACCTATGGTAGTCGCTTGAATATCTAATGAAATCAAAGGTAGGAAATAGATGGCTATGGACAAGTACAACAACAATAATATGTTGGATGATAGAGACTTGTTAACATGTTGGGAGATAGAGACACATGGCATTTGTGCATATGTTTTCGATAGACGACGAAGTGTGCAAGAGGAACCTCTCCTTGAAATAACACCTTTGACGTAATTAATAAAAATGAGCTTTAATGTTGAAAGGTATTGTAATTAATATTGGGTTAAATTCAAATTCCATATCCGAGTCACATATTTAACAAGTCGATAATACTTATCTTTTATAATATATTTTCATATCTATATATATATATATATATATATATATATATATATATATTCTTAGAAATACAAAGATTAAAAAACAAATTGTAATACATAATCATAACTATGGATAACTGAATATATATATATATATATATATATATATATATATATATATATATATATATATATATATATATATATATATATAAGTCTCATCACAAACTGTGTTCCTTACAACTTCAAAATCTGTCATTTAAACTCTATAATACTAGCTTATCATTTTATCATTGAATTTTATCAAAACATACCAAAAAACAAGAATGCAACAAAACAATTACCCTGATGATTCAAGAGAAAATTTTAGAAAAGATACTCCATGCTCTCAGTCTATTACCCATCATAAAACTCATAAACAAAGAAAGATCCCACATGGAAATCCAAAGCTTCTTTTGATAACTTGTCATCTTGTTGGTTTAATTCTTGAAGAATGTGAGGAAAGGATGGCCAAAATGGATCTTGAATGAGATTGTGTATGTAAGGAAACAATGAAAGGAATTGGATACCCCCCACTTTGGATTTACCTATATCCCAATCTATGACACCCCAGGAATCCCCTAACACCTGGAGACAATTGTATCCATTCGATATTATGAAATGGAGCAACATAAATAGTGCAAAGAATTTTACCTTGGAATTAGATCCATAACTAGGAGTAGATTTGATATGATAATAATGGTTTTGATTTACAAACAATACAATACAAACTCCACATTTTGTATGATGACCTTGGTTGGCCCCATCAAAAAATTCCCCCAGAAGTGTCATAGTCTAGAGATGGGATAATAATAACGCTATCTTTCTTCCTTTTGGAACACATCTAACTTCCATACTAACCTTCTTGATTAGATCATTTGTCACTTAGGCTAGAATTATTTTTTTCTGAGAAAATAGGAATATTACACACCCACTCAATAAAATACACAAAATAACATGGGAATGAGCCATAACTACTCATATCTACATCCATCATCTAAACTTGAAAACACTGGGTTAGGCTATTGAAGCTCTAAATATCATTAAGGCTAAACTTTTTAGATAAAATCCACCATATATAGCCTACAAAAGAAAAATAGATGAAAATATATCTTATCAATTCAACATCATGTTCGTATAACACACATTTGTTGGGCCTTGTCCACCCTCACTTTAGCCCATTGTCCTAGGTTAAAAATTTGTTGTTAGGGATGCAAGATAGGACAATTTTGGATTTTATCGGCTCGTACAATTTCCAAATACAACCCCACTACCATAACTAATGACCCATTAGATCCTCCTTTGTGAGTACCTTGTAGTCCAACTTGGCTATATATTCACCATATATTGAATTTTTTTAACCAAACTAGAACATCATGGTCTCTTCATTCAATGTAATATGGCTAGAGCATAGTAGACCAGCAAAGTTGTGCCACTCCACTACTAGAGCACCTTACAAAGACAACTCCTCCTTAGACTTCTAGTTATCTCTTCCAATCTCATTTAAACCATATGCCTATGCATCCCACAATGAAAACTACTTATATTCATTTATTCATCCATTAATTAAATGGAAATTTTGAACTAATTATCCAAGCTTACCTAATGATCCTCCCTAATCCTTAATTTTCTATAATCACCTATCTTCCATACCATAAAACTACCTACTACAAGGATTGCATCCACCAAGGATTTCTAGAAAATTGAGCCATTATTGGCTAGTTTGCATGGGCTTTGAAACAATTATTCAATGGATAAACCACCAATGTATTTGGTCGTCAATATACATCCCCAATGAGAATATTTTCAAGTAAGCCTCTAGAGGCTCTTTCCTATGAGAAATTGAGTAAAATAATTGGGATTTTTGTTTACCTATCCTCCTAGATACTTAGGCTGAGCCAACATTTACCATTTAACTATTAGGATACTTCTTTGATCATGACCACTTGTCCATAAAATTTGAAAAAAAAATCTTGATAAATCTTTTGAAGAATAATTTTTAGTACCTTGGCAATGGATGTCTAATAAATGGAAATACTTTGTAGAACTGACTTGAGAAGGAAAAGTCGTCTGTTGAGCTAATTTGTGTACCTAAATTAACACAATTATTTCTTATCAATACGGGTTGTTTATGCTTTGAGGTAAGTTCACTATATGTGAAGATCAGATATAATCAAACCTTGAAAGATAAGTTATTCAAAAGCTTAAAGTAATACATCCTACAACTCTAATTCAATTAGTTTAAAAGAGGAAAAACATTGAAATGGTTCTTGACTCAAGAAGTCCACTTTTGCCTCAATTACCACTTAATGAATCAGAGATTAAAACCAAGAACTTAAGATGGATAAATTATTAATGAAAGAAGCTCTTAACTTAAGAGACACATAACGTATTCCATCATAATTCATTCATCTCAATATCAAAATCTCAATTAGAAACTACTTGCATGCAAACAAAGGAAACTAGTTTTAATTCATCATTTTAGTAGAAGGGATGCTCAACTTGAACAATTGTTTTTCCAACTTGATAAAGTGATGAATAAGCTAAGAACTAATGAAATCAATCACTATGCATGAACCATAAAGCAATCTGAAATAAAGCTTTGAAAAACCAGTTCTACAATAACCAGATTACAAGGAAATAAACCTAGTTAACAAGGAAGTGTACTTAGCTTGGAATGGGGGCCCTCCACCCTTGCCTTGCACACTTGAGAGGTGATATCAGAATCTTAAATTCAATCACACATCCATAGCATTGAACAGAAAAATGATAATAACACAAGTCTTCAAATTAACTCTTCAATCCAAAGGTGTCACAGCATAAAAGTATAATAAGTCAATACATAAGCCATCAAAGTTTTGGCTTTTAAATAAGAAGTCTCATGAAACAAACTGATCTATATTCACTCAAACAAACCCATCTACTCTCATCCACCTATATAATTTGAATTCATTACTCCCATCCCAAGAAATATGACCAATCCTATAGAATCTCAAAACTGCCCTATTTCTATGGGATTTCTGAATGACTAGTCATGATTGACTAGCACCAAATGGGCCTAATAAAGCTTGTTCTGTTCGAACTAAGCATAGCTGGCTTAGTCCTAGTTCCCAAGCTGTCCATCCATGCATTCAATTCGTGCCCAAGTGTCCTGCAACCATATCAACCATAGAGCTATTGCGGGAATTTCTGAATCTGCTAATTTTGCACTAAAAACCAAACTTTCATAAAAACTTTAGAAATTGAGAAATTAAAATTAAATACCTGAATGGATATCAAATATACATCAAAATGGGATGAATGAAGGGAAAATGGATGGCAAATAGATGGATTAGTAAGTTTCTTAGAGCAAAAATAAGACCAAAACTAAGGCCCAACATCTCTCCCTTGCTTATCATCAAGCATGTCCCCATGCTTGCTTACTCCTCTTTGACCTTCTTCTCTCTGTAGTAGATGTTGTACCTGTAGATGCTTCCTGTTATGCTGCCCTGACCAAACAATCCAAACTTGTGTCATGTCTTTCCCTGAACAAAGCTTCTTTTACCTTCTGTTTTTCATACTTTGCTTACCACATATTCTTTTCCTTTAGCCATTTAAATGCTTTCTTAGAAAGTAGATCATTTTTCTGTTTCAGTCTCCCCAACTCCTCATTTAACTTTTCATTTGCCTTTTTTTCCTCTTTTAATTGTTTCTCCAAGATTTTGCTAATTTCCAATTGGTCAGTTAAGTCCCTGATTCTTCCCAAATTGATTTCTTTTTCAAAATCTTGTGTTGTTTTCATTAATGATGCTGTTGTTGCATCATCATATGAAGAATCCCTCTCAAATACTTCTTGTGCAATGTCATTTTCTTCTTGTTGTCTTGGGGAATATGTTTCTACTTCCTTGTCTAAGTCAATGGGACTTTTATTCCTAAATCTTCTAGGAATAGACATAATAGATGTTTCATTCTCCCGCATGGCCATGTTATTTTGTTGTTTAGCTCTTGTTCTGGGATACAAGGGTGAATTCATCAATCCTCTGTTTTCCTGCTCTATTTTATCCTGTACTTCATTAATCTGTTCAATGAACTGATTTTTAGACATGAACTCTCTCCATACTATGCCTTGTGACCTCACCTGATACTCAACTAGGGTTTTGATCAATCCTTGGTGGTAAATCTGTCCTGCTTTAGGCCTGTTCATGTTTTACCATTTCAATCATTCTCAAAAGGCTCCTATATAGGAAATATGGCAAGTTAATCCTATCCTCTCCCTTAATATGCTGTAGAAGCCTGACATGATACAAGTGGGCAACGCTATATCCTCTATCACAAGTCAAAAACTTCTGGATGACCAAAACCAACTCACCCCATGGTTCATTGAACCATTCCCTGGGTATCCCTTTTGTTCTATCAAAAGTCCCTTTCTGGTTCTTCTCAAGAAAGAAAGTCCATGCTTTCTCCTTGAAGTGCAGGCCTTTGTAATATTTCTCACCTATCATGGGTAGATCTAAGGCTTGGGAAAGATATTCATGGGTTACAGGAATAAGAACATCTCCTACCCGTGTCTGATCCTGACTAAAATTATTTATAAAGTCCCTGGTTATCTATTCAGAGTGGCCATCAAATTTTTGTAAAAAGCCTATCATCCCTGCTTGGGAAAGTTTTTCTATAGTTTCCTTCCCCCAGCTCTCTATCTGAAATTTTGGCTCTACTCTGGCTGACATTGTTTCTGAAAACCAGTGAATGAATGCCTCTGTTGTTACTAATTTCATCTTGACAATAAAAATATAACTATTGTTCGTTTTCAAAATGAAATTTTGAAAGCAAAGAAGCTTACCTTCCTCCTCTCAACAATTTAACTCTGATTTCCTTAACCTCTGTTTACTCTTTCTCTGCAGCAGCACTGTTTTAATTCCCTGTTCAAGCAAGCAAACACCTGTATATCCCTGTCAATATGCTAATCTCTGTTCTTGTAAACAAAATACATATGAAAACAATGTTCCATGTATGCTCATCGCCCTATACTATGTATACTGTTACCAAAATCAAGCCATAGTTTCACTGTGTATGTACAATCATGAAAAATAAGGAGTGTTTTGACTACAGCGCATGCATATGGCTCTCGGCCTCATCATAAAAGTTTTTAAAATTGCCAAAATGCTCTCGGCCTCATCATAAAAATTTTGAAGATTGCAAACATGCTCTCGGCCTCAAAACAAAAATAATAAAAAAAACACAGCGCATTTAAAATGAGTTTTAAATGGCTCGGCAAATGAACTCCCTTTGGCAATCAAAACTCGGTCTTATTACACAGCAACTAAATCGCACATGACATGGCTCGTTCGGCCCTTAGAAACTTCAATCCCTTGTTTCGGTTAAAACAAAAACGCGCAGCAGCAAGGGTTCATAACAGAGACATATGCCTTAAATTTTTTCATTCGGCGTTTTCATGCATATGATATATCAGGGATATGACTGTTGTTGAAGTGTCAATGGGACAGCGCACAATAAAACAAAATGTATAATCAAAACAAGGCGCAGTGCGCATTTCAACCAACAGCGCGCATTCAATCAACAACAAATAGTGCCATGCAACACAAACACGCCACAAAAATCACATTTCGGTGGTGCCTCCTCTGTTCATAGATTTCACTGTGATTTACGCCGTTAAAACTTCACATATGATTCCATACCCTAACGTGTTATCCATGCAATGAGTTTACATTTAAATGTTGCGCGATTCACTAGTATTTTATGCCATAATTTACGCAGTGAATCAACCGACTTATTGTTGTGGTTTCGGCGTTACCTAGTTGTCAACGAGCGCTGAGGAATATCCGGCGCTCCAAATCCCTGTTCAATCGTTCAACTGACTGGTGGCAAGGGCAGAGTAATGTAACCATTAATAACATACAGTCCACAACTATACTCCACTGTTTGACGAGTTTAAACAAATTATTCCATTACCTGATTGAATCCCGAAACTCGGTGATCACTTATCGTTAAAGCCGGGATAATTTTCCTTCTTAAATCTGCCTAAACCCGCTTCACTCTCCTTTTCACTAGTTTGCAGCTCCAAACACCATCATTCTGAGCTATTCGGCAATGAGGAATGAGGTTAAACAGTGCAAGAATTCGGTCGGTTCATGACCGTTTCATGGGTGTACTGTGCGCCTCTCGTTTATTGGTGTTACAGTGCGTGGTTGGTATGGCTGTCCTGTTTGACCAGTCGCCCGACTGTGTCATGAGGATGGCCGAATCATCGTTCTAATTTGAACGGCATGCGCATAACCCTTGTACAGTGCACTGCCCAATGACAACCAGTTGCCATGCCACGGTGTTGACCCCGTACCTGTGTGCTGGCCGGTATTTGTCGTTTTGGTTATGTTGTTTTATTCATTGCTTAACCTTTGGCTGCATTCAACATAATTTCCACCGTCGTGTATTCATTCCCATGCTCCTCATGCGTGCAATGATATTCAGTCATGCGTTTGTATTGCAATGAGTGTGTTATGCAATTACCATTTAACAATACCCCGCCGCAATACTTATATGCACAGTCGTGCCATATGGTTTGCGCGCGGCCTTCCCTTCATACACCATACCTTGTGTTATATGCGCCCTTCCTTTCATGCCCAAAGTTTATACCATATATATATATGCTTTAACTTATATCATATATATATGCGCTTTGGGTTATGATATATGTATTACTATAGCGCATGCAAACCATTTGGACTATGGTAAATAGTTTCATATGGTATATATATGCTTTGATTTTCATATAGCGCATGATGTTTGTTTGTTTTGATTATATAGCACATCTTTATAATTTTAAAATGACCATCTTGGGTCATATTTAAAATTATCACCATCACTAATTCTTGAGTTGTATGTGCAGGTTGAAAAGTTGTCCCAGTTTGGTCTTTTTAAGCTTCTAAAGAAAAATACTTAGGGGTTAATGGGGTTAATGATCATGAAATAAATAGGGAATATGTATGGAAATGAAATGGAATATGATGTATAACGGGTATAGGGTATGTATAGGGAATATAGGATATGAAATGATAATGAATATCCTCAGGTACTAATTTCAACTTAACAAAGACTAAAAATTTCTAAGAAAAATTTGAATTTTCAAGCACAAAATGACTATACATATACTCCCCTGGATGATGTTTGTACAAGTGGGATGAAATCAATTGATCAGATGTTGTAGATGGATTAAAAAGTAAACTTTATTGCTGCTCCTTGTTCTTCATGCTCTGGTTCTTGAATTGTTGTTCAGGTCCCTCTGTAATGATTTCTTGTTTCAGGTCCCTCTGCAATGCTTACGGAATATGTACATGTTGTTTTGACATTGGCAGGTCTTTCAGTTCCCTTAGCAACGATTTCTTATTTCAGGTCCCTCTGTTGACAATACAAGTTCCTTCTATACTTCAGCTTTCCAGCTAAAGATCTGATGCAATTCTCCCCCTTGTTTAGGATGTGACTTGTCCTCAAGTCAGTTGTTGGTGGAGAGTTCCTGCATTGAAATTATGTGAGAACACTAGAACAAGAATAAGGAATTCATAGAGTCCAAGTTGCCCTGGTTTTCCCCTATGAATTCGTGTTTGCTAAGTGCCAGTTGCCTGGTTTTCACTAGCAAACAAATTATTTGTTTTTTTATATGTTTTTTTATGTTTTTTTTTTTTTTTTTTTTTATATGTTTTTTTTTTTTATTATTATTATTATTATTCAACTACAAGACTAGAAGATGGCTGAGCCTGGTGTGCCATGATTTCCAGTTCTGTATCTTCTATCAGTTGTTTCATAAATGCTTCTTTACTGATAGGCCTATTATAAACTTTGAGCCTATATCCATTCACTATAAACGAAGTGGAGTCCTGGTCGATTGTCCTGATCTTTACTGCTCCATTGTCAAAGATTTTGTCAATTTCATAGGGGCCTAGCCAGTGTGTTGTAAACTTTGCTTTGAAGTCTTTGAATTTGGAGTCAAAAAGTAATGCCCAGTCTCCCTTGTGAAATGTCTTTGTTTTGATATATCTGTCGTGCCACTTCATTCTTTGTTGTTGCACCAATGTAGTATGTTCTATGGCTTGTTGACGATGCTCATCCAATTGATTCAGTTCCATGATCCGCTGTTGTTGTGCTTCTGTCAGGTCTAATCCTAGTTCAGCTGCTAGTCTGTATGTTTGTATCTGAAATTATATTAGCAATAAGGCCTCTTTCCCATATACTAACTGGTATGGACTAAAACCAGTTGTATTCTTCCATGTGATTCTGTAGGCCCATAGTGCATCTTTTAATTTTTCAGACCAATCTTTTCTATTCAGCTGTACTATTTTTGTCATGATATTTTCTAGGACTTTATTTGTTGATTCAACCTGCCAATTTGCTTGAGGATGATATGGTGTAGATTTCCTGTGTTTGATATTGTATTTCTCTGTTAGATCTCATACCAGCTTTGATGTAAACTGTGCTCCTTGATCTGTTACAATTTGTCTAGTTACTCCATATCTGACAAAAAATTCTTCAAAAAGAAAGGTGACCACTGTATCTTCTGTTACTCTATTCATTGCTTTAGCCTCTGCCCATTTGGTTACATAATTTGTACATACTAGGATGTACCTCTTTCCATTTGATGGTGGATTGATAGGTCCAACAAAGTCAAGTGCCCATTGCTCAAATGGTTCTATGAGGACCTGTGGCTTCAGTGGCATCTCATCTGATGTGATTGGTCTTCCTGTTCTCTGGCAACTGTCACATTGCTTGACATATGCCTTGGAGTCTCTGAAGATGGATGGCCAGTAATAGCCTAGTTGCAACACCTTATATGCTGTTCGTTTGCCTGCAAAATGACCACCACATGGTTCATCATGACATGCTCTCAGAATGTCTAATATTTCATCTTCTCGCACACATTTTCTAATTATCAGATCTGAACCAGTATAAAATAAATCACCATTTACCCAACTATACCTAGAACTTTCTCTAACAATTTTTCGTTTTTGCTTTTTAGAGAATTGATTTGGAAATTTTCCAGAAGATAAATAGTTTGCAATGTCTACAAACCATGGTGTTTTTACTGTTATGGAAAACAGGTGTTCATCTGGAAAGTTATCTACAACCAGATTTGGATCGTTGGGTGAATGTATGCGGGACAGAAAGTCAGCCACTTGATTTTCCTTGCCTGGCTGATCTTGTATTGTGATATTAAATTCTTGCAATAACAGTAACCATCTTGTTATTCTTCCATTGGTGATGGGTTTATTCATCAAGTATTTGATTGCTGAATGATCTGTATGAATGAAAACTTGATATCCTGTTATATAGTGTCTGAATTTGTTTACTGCATGTATAACGGCTAACATTTCTTTCTCTGTGACTGTGTAGTTCAATTCTGCAGGTGTTAGATTCTTGCTTATAAAGTATATTGCATAGTTGAACAAGTTCTCTTTCTGCCCAAGAGAGGCACCTATCGCGGTATCAGATGCATCAGTTGATATATGAAATGGCAAAGACCAGTTTGGCCCACGGAGAATGGGTGCAACTGATAATTTTTCTTTCAGAATTTGAAATGCATTTTGACAGTCATTTGTCCAGTGAAATTCAATATCTTTTGCTAATAGTTTGAACAGAGGTTGGGCTATTTTACTGAAATTTTCAATGAATCTTCTATAATAGCCTGCATAGCCTAAGAAACTTCTTACCTCTTTCTGTGTTGTAGGAGGCATTAAGTTAACTAAGACTTGGATTTTTGCTGGATCCACCTTAATTCTTGAAGCGGAAATATGGTGTCCCATAACTATTCCTTCTATCAACATCATATAGCATTTCTTATTGCTTAATGACAAATTTGTTTCAATGCATCGTTTCAGAACTTTCTCAAGGTTATTTAGGCAATCATTATATGTGTTTCCATAAACTATGAAGTCATCCATATAAACCTCTACACATTCATGAATTAGATCAGCAAATATTGCAAGCACTGCTTGTTGAAAAGTTGCAGGTGCATTGCATAAACCAAATGGCAAAACATTATATGCATAGGTTCCCCATGGGCAAGTGAATGTTGTCTTGTCTTGGTCTTGTGTTGCTATTCTTATCTGGTTGTATCCGCTAAACCCATCCAAGAACGAGAAAAATTTCTTTCCATCTAATGAGTCTAACACTTGATCAATGAAGGGTAGAGGAAAATGATATTTTAGTGTAGCTTTGTTTAGTTCCCGATAGTCCACACATACCCTCCACTTTCCATTTTTCTTTGGTACAATAACCAGTGGAGAAACCCATTGACTATCTGAAATAGGATAGATGAATCCAACATTTAACAATTTTTGCAGTTCCTCTTTCACTATTTCTTTCATCATGGGATTCATTCATCTTTGAGGTTGCCTTACAGGTTTGAGTTGATCATCTGTATAGATGTGGTGGATACATGTGCTAGGATGGATTCCTTGCATGTCAGTATAATCCCAGGCAAAAGCTTTTGAATATTTCTGTATTAATGCAATTACATCTTGCTCTTGTGTTGATTGCAACTGGTTTCCAATGTTTAAATGTTTTCCAGGATATACCTCAATTGTTTTTATTGTTGGATTAGAGATTGTGTTTACAGGAAAGATGTCTATAAAAGATTTCCGCAAAGTTTGAACAGTACAAGTTTCCTGAAAGCATTGATTCAAAATATTACTTGCAGCTTCATATTGGACTTCTCTAAGCTTCTCTAAAATACTTGGTTCTGAAATGAAAAGATCCATTAAGTCTTCATTCTCTTATTCTTCTCTAAAATCAAAGAATTGATTTATACTTAAAACTGATTTAGTTTGCTGTTTTTCTTGAGTTTCAAGCACTGATTTTAAAGAAGTTGATTTTGCAGGTGAATAAAGAGCAATGTGTTTCCTTTCATCTCCATGTGAAATAATCATGCTTCCTGATCTGCATCCTATGAAGGCATCAGCAGTAGCTAACCATGGTCTGCCTAAGATTAGAGGATGTCCTCCCAAATTTGTTTTTGGTTACAAGATAAGGAAGTCAACAGGATACTCCCATGAATCCAAAAAGACTATGATATCTTCTAATATTCCTTCAGGAACAACTTTAGATCTGTCTGCTAGTTCTAAAATTGTAGAAGTTGATCTAATGTTGTTTAAATGCAAAGTTTTCATTGTCTCCATTGTCATTACATTTATAGCTGCTCCCAAGTCTATTAATGTGTTTGGTACTGAGAAATTATTTATTAATATAGTAACCATAGGGATACCAGGATCAATATATTTCTCTACTATGGTTTGTGTAGACATGAGGCTTGCTAGTTTACCAATGACTTGGATTATAGTAGGATCCTTCTTCTTTTTTCCTGATTTCTTAATGCACAATTCCTTTATTGTTTTAGCATATATTGGTATTTCTTTAATTGCCTTCAACAAAGGAATTTTTACATAAGCATTTTTTAACTCATCTAAAATATCAAATTCAGGAAGGGTTATTTCTTTTTGTTGTTCCACTAACCTTTCAGGATAAGGTGGTGTTTGTGTTGTAATGTTTGTTCCTTTCTGAATTTGTATCTCAGTTTGTGATGTTTCAGGTGATTCTCCTTGTTCAGTTGGTTCTTCTATGATTGGAGGAGAATCCTTTTTAAGCACTTTTCCAGACCTTAGATGGACATCATTAAGAGGAAGAATCGAATATGTGGGAAAACATGCTGCTTCCTCTACAGTGTATGCAGATTTGTCCACCTTATTATTCGGATTTGCCATTGGTTGGGCTGGTAATTGAGTTGGTCTGGGTTGATTTGTGGGTAGTTGTAACTGTTGTGGTTGGGTCAACAACAGTGGTGGATTCTGCTGTGGAAATGGCATGGATTGTGGATATGCAGAATGTTGTTGTTGAAATGGTATGGATTGTGAATATTGTGGATATGCAAATGGCTGTTGGTATTGTTTCTGGTATTGTTGTTGATACTATTGAGGTGGCTGGTTTCCATAACCATATCCTCTCCAACCTTGTGCAAGTTGTTGTGAATATTGTTGTGGAGGCCAAGCTTGCCATGGCATTGGAGGGGTCCAAGGATTTTGAGGTGGATAGAGGTAATTTTGTTGAGGGAATTGTTGTTGATTTTGTTGAGGCATCCTAGGTTGCCATGGTCTTCGTGGTGCTACATAATAAAAACCTTCTATTCCTGGCACTTCTTCCATTGAGTTCATTTGCAATTCTTTCAATCCTAGACAATTTTCTGTGGAATGATTTTCTGTACAAAGACCACAAACCTGAACACTATCCAAAGGACATTCTCTTAATGGATGTTTCTTTCTACATTTTGAACAAAAGATTGCTAGAGCTTGTTCTTGTTCTTCTTTCTTCTTGTTTGCCTTTAGCACATCTACTTGTGTCCCTAATGTACTCAAGAGGTCTGTTTTGAAGTTTTCCAATAAGCTTCCTATTTCAGCTCTTGTATCCCTCCTGCAGCTGACTTTGCTGCTTTTGAACTTGCTTCTCTTTTTCCTGTTTTTGATCTTCCTCTAGAATATTTTTGACATAACTCAACAATTTCTTCGAATGGTAGGTTTGAAATGTCTCCTTTACCCATCACATTCAAAATGTCAAGGTATTCATCCCTTACACCCTTGAGAAAGATTGCTCGAATGGTTTCTTGATTTAGAGAGTGGTGTTTAGATTTCTGTAGATTATATGCAAATCTTTCCAAATATTCTTCTAAACTTTCATCTTCTTGTTGTGTCATTCTGAAAACATCTTCCTTTGAATCTCTAGATCTACAATAAGCTTGATGTTTTTTAAGGAAGACTGATCTCATATCATCCCAAGAAGCTATTGTTTGTTCTCCTAAACCCATAAACCATTTTGAAGCTGCTGCTTTTAATGTTGCAGGGAAAAGACGAAGTTTATGAATGGCATTAGTGTATCCATATGTTCTACATAGAATATCAAATTCAAACATAAATGCATCAGGATCTTCCGTGGACATTCCATAAAAATTTAGCAATACAGAAGGTGGAATATTTTTCATTTTCACTTCTTCTCCTAATATTGCACTTGTGTCTACTATTGGAAAGCCAAAGGTAGCCTCTTGATCATTACCATCTTCTTGTCTTTTTCGATCGTTTTCTATCTTTCTATCATTTTCTTGTTTTTCCTCCTCCTCTCTCTTTATTCTCCATTCTCTTTGTTGTCTTTCATATTCAGCTCATTTTTCAGGAGTGAAAATAACAGATCCATGTCCCTCTTCTGCCATTGGTTGATTTGTTTCAATTTTGAGTGGAGTTTCAGGTTGTTGAAAGATAGGAGGATTTATGGATGGAAAGACAGGTTGTTTTCCTTTGATAATTTCTTTTTGTTTTCCAAAAATTGAAGATTTTTTTTGCTTTGCTTCCCAAGCTAACAAAGTTTGCCTCTCAATCAAATTTAATCTTTGTCCAGTTCTTTGTTTTTCTGCCAATTCCTCAAATATTGGATTACCAGTAACTGGGGTGTTTGATGATCCTATCTCTATTTGTGGGGGGTTTTTAATAAATCTACCTTGAGGATCTATATATCTAGGCATAAAGAAACATAACTAAAAAGGGATGTAACTAATGTTTTTTTTGTTTTGAAATTTATCTTTCTATTGACTATGTCGATATTTGCCTCCTTGGCAATGGTGCCAAAATGTTGAGCTAATTTGTGTACCTAAATTAACACAATTATTTCTTATCAATCCGGGTTGTTTATGCTTTGAGGCAAGTTCATTATATGTGAAGATCAGATATAATCAAACCTTGAAAGATAAGTTATTCAAAAGCTTAAAGTAATACATCCTACAACTCTAATTCAATTAGTTTAAAAGAGGAAAAACATTGAAATGGTTCTTGACTCAAGAAGTCCACTTTTGCCTCAATTACCACTTAATGAATCAGAGATTAAAACCAAGAACTTAAGATGGATAAATTATTAATGAAAGGAGCTCTTAACTTAAGAGACACATAACGTATTCCATCATAATTCATTCATCTCAATATCAAAATCTCAATAAGGAACTACTTGCATGCAAACAAAGGAAACTAGTTTTAATTCATCATTTTAATAGAAGGGATGCTCAACTTGAACACTTGTTTTTCCAACTTGATAAAGTGATGAATAAGCTAAGAAATAATGAAATCAATCACTATGCATGAACCATAAAGCAATCTGAAATAAAGCTTTGAAAAACCAGTTCTACAATAACCAGGTTACAAGGAAATAAAACTAGTTAACAAGGAAGTGTACTTAGCTTGGAATGGGGGCCCTCCACCCTTGCGTTGCACACTTGAGAGGTGATATCAGAAGCTTAAATCCAGTCACACATCCATAGCATTGAACAGCAAAATGATAATAACACAAGTCTTCAAATTAACTCTTCAATCCAAATGTGTCACAACATAAAAGTATAATAAGTCAATACATAAGCCATCAAAGTTTTGGCTTTTAAATAAGAAGTCTCATGAAACAAACTGATCTATATTCACTCAAACAAACCCATCTACTCTCATCCACATATCTAAGTTGAATTCATTACTCCCATCCCAAGAAATATGACCAATCCTATAGAATCTCAAAACTGCCCTATTTCTATGGGATTTCTGAATGACTAGTCATGATTGACTAGCAGCAAATGGGCCTAATAAAGCTTGTTCTGTTCGAACTAAGCATAGCTGGCTTAGTCCTAGTTCCCAAGCTGTCCATCCATGCATTCAATTTGTGCCCAAGTGTCTTGCAACCATATCAACCATAGAGCTATTACGGGAATTTCTGAATCTGCTAATTTTGCACTAAAAACCAAACTTTCATAAAAACTTTAGAAATTGAGAAATTAAAATTAAATACCTGAATGGATATCAAATATACATCAAAATGGGATGAATGAAGGGAAAATGGATGGCAAATAGATGGATTAGTAAGTTTCTTAGAGCAAAAATAAGACCAAAACTAAGGCCCAACATCGTCCTCCCCTATATATCCACCTCTTAACTAATAAAAAGATTTGATTGTCTACTTTATTAAATAACCCTATCCAATCCTCAAACTAATGTAAGTTTGGACTGAGATGAAATCTCAGGTTCTTGAACCCATCCTCAATACTTTACCTTAGGAAAGGTAGAGCTTCCTTCATGGATATAGGTAATTCCTAATAAGGGAGAAATAAATTTACATACAACATGGTCCAATTAACCTCCATCCCCAACTCCAAATAGAACATATCCATTATTCTTCTGATGCATTTAAATTCCTAAGTTGATTTTATGCCAAACAACTACACGTCATCAACAAAAATCAAATGAGAAACAAATTCTATTGGGAAGATATTTAGTCCTTTTAATTCACCTTTATTTCTAGTATTACTCATAAGTTTTCTTAGTCCTTTGGCTACTAGTAAAAAAAGTAAGTGGCAAATATGGCACCCTTTCCTAAGCCCCTAAGAATTACCAAAGAAGCTATATGGGGACACATTTATAGACAAAAAAATTATAGATTGGACACACCCCATTATCTAGTTGACATATTCAAGGCTCATACCCATTTGAATAAGTACACATCTAAGAAAGGTCTAGTTCACCTTATCATATGCCTTAGATAGGTCAAGTTCAAGTAATACATAAGATTTTTTTATTTTTTTTTAACCAAGTGAAATACTTCTTGGGTAATAGAAACAACATAATGGATTCGATATTTGAACAAAAATCCAAATTATTCCTCTTAGATGAAATCACTTAGAATAGGATTCAGTCTAGTTGTGATAATTTCATATATCGCCTTATAAACCAGATTTTAGCAAGAACTAGGTCTGAAGTCCTCAAAGGAAATAATTGTCCTGTTTCTTATGGATAAGGGATAGAAATATGGAATTCATAGCACCAAAAACTTTCCCACTCCTCTTATATTCGTGAACCATTTTAAGGAGATCATTTTTCGAAATCTCATAGAAATGGAGAAAAAATTGATTGTGAAACCATCGTGGCCAAACTTGTTTCCTTTCTTCATAGTAGAGTATATTGTATTTAATTATTTAATACATTGGCATATTGAACCTCATTCATGTCATCATTGATGAACTTCAAAAAGAGACTAAGCATACCCAAAATCGCTTTGATGGGGCACCCAATAGGCTCTAAGAACAAAGTGTAGAAATGAGCTCTGCCCACTGTTTCTTTCTCCTAAAATGATTTAGCCATCGATCCATCTAAATTAGATAACTCCCATTTGGTGTTTCTATATTTCTAAGAGGAGACATACTTGAAAAAGAAAGTGTGTTATTATCCCCCTCAACTAACCACATAGCTTTGCCCTTCAATCTGCATGTAACCTCCTCTTTGGTTAGTAGCACTCGTTTTTTACCCCTTAGAAATTTTAATGTCTCCATCTCCTCATTAGAGAAGTGGACAATTAATTTTTATGCTCAAATAGAAAAGGTTTATGTTGCTCCTATATGGGTTTGACTCCCAGACCTCTCACTCATATTTTGGTCAAGGGAGGTTTTCAACAAAATTGGGAACATATTGGGTTTTTTATATGAATCTAACCTTTCTTATGATAAAACAAGATACATGGGAATGGTCAATATTCTCATCAGGCTCAATCTAGGTTCAAGATTCTTGGATTCCTTTCAATTCAATCTAAAAAATTTGTTACATGTTAGGCCCTTGATTACGAAGGAATCCCCTTCAAATATGGTCATTATCACATCTATAAACATATGGGTAGTGAATACATGCTATGAAAATCCAATAAGAAGTGGATCAAGAAGATCCAACCAGCTAATGAGGTGTCAAAGTCTCCCTCTTGAGATCTATTTATTGTGGTACTAATCACTCTGGAAGGAAACAAGTTTTTGTCCCCAAATATTCTAATGGGAATGGGTCTATAATTATCCTATCTTATTTTCACCCCTTTGCAAGTATTAAAAATTGCCATGGACCCTCTTCTCTTCCCTTGAATATTTTTTTATCTAATTATAACAGCTCTTACTTTGGCCCTTTCCCCATTTTCCCAAAAAAAGAAAACTCACTAAGCTCCCAAGCCTCTCTTTCCCCTTTCCATCCCCTTTCATCTCCTTCTATTCTAATTCCCCCTATGTTTTACACTCCCCTCTTCTCTCATCCCTCTCATTTCTTATAGAATTTGACTTTCCTACCCTGCCTTCCACCCCCACTTACCCTTCTACAATCTTTGATCTACAGTAGTTCCCAACTATGAATCCTCTTCAGAACTCTCAAAATCCCTTATACAAGATGTTGGTGGGGGATTGGGATCCCTCAAAGAGGTAGGCCTTCCCAATTTCTTCTTGTCTAGTGGACTCCCTCCCAATTTACATAAGTGAAGCCTTCGAGCCTACCCAACATTACTCATGTACCATAGCCTAAAATATGTTGTGCCTTTGAGGTATCTAAGCACATGTTTTGCTTCTTTCTAGTGACTCTTCGTAGGCTTCACCATAAATTGATTCAACTGATTAGATACATAACATATGTCGGGTCTTGTATTCTCTAGATACATCAAGATCCTCACTAGTTGTCTGTAGATGGTAGCATCTACTAGCTCTCCTATAGAATCATCCTCCTTCCTCCAATTGGTAGCTACAGTAGCGACCATAGGCTTGCAGGCTTGCATATGGAATCTCTGAAGTATTTTAGAGATATGCTTCCCCTGACCCACAAACATCTCTCCATATTACTTCCACACCTCCAATCTATGGAAGTAATGCATCAAACCCATGTCCTTCATCTTGATCTCTCTTGCAAGGTCCTCCTTGCAAGACTGGATCAACTTCTCATCCCCTATCAATATCAAGTCATCTACATATAGGACTAGAATGAACAATTTTCCATCTACCATAATGTAGTAGATATTGGCATCTGCTTCACTCTTGGTGAAGCCCAATTCACTGCGATATGTGTCTATCCAAGTGTACCATGCATGGGGTGCTTTCTTGAGACCATAAAGGGATCTCTTGAGTCTACACACATGTGTCTCCCTATCAAATGTCTCAAATCCCTCAAGCTGCTCTATGTAAATATCTTCCTCAACCACTCCATCAAGGAAGGAAGTCTTCACATCCATCTGGTGGATCTTCCACCCCATTGGCACAGCTAATGCTAGAATGGTTTTGATCAAGCAGTATCTTGCCACTAAGGAAAATGTATCCTCATAATCAGCTCCCTCTACTAGTCAGAAGCCTTTGCCCAAAAATATTGCCTTGTACTTATCGATACTCCTATCAGCTGCACGTTTTACTTTGTATATCCATTTAGAACCAACCACTCACTTATTATATGGTCTCAACACCACCTACTATACATTTTTCTTCATGATGGAGTTATACTCCTCCACCATGTCATCTATGCACACTAGTTGGGAAATTTCTTCCTCGAATGAAGAAGGCTTAGAATCAATGAGTTTTGTAATAAGTGCCATGTAACCAATATACATGTCTCGTGATATCCTCTGCCTACGTAAGGATGTATAAGTTCCCACATGCACCTGTGTATCCTACATCAACCTGTCAGCCTCTGTGGTTCTCTTCCTCCCATCTTTGGAATATTCTTGTTGAGTGGTTTCCTCCACTTGGCTTCATTTCTTCTCCTCCACATGTGGCTACTCCACAACATCTTGAGGCTTTGACTGAGGCTCCACCTTTGGTTCTATAATCTCATCCTCTGGTGAAATACTCATTTATCGCCCTAGAGAGCTTCTCATATCCTTATCCTCATCAAATTTGACATCTCTCCTCATAAATGCCATCCTGGGAGAGGGAAAATACACCCAATAGTTATGAGGTGTCTATGTGTATCCTACAAAGATCCCCATCTTAGTTGTACTATCGAAAATTTTCATGTTATCCTTGGATACATGACAGTAGATTGTAGCTCAAAAAATTCGAAAATGGGATACATTTGTCTTCCTCTTAGAGAAATATTCTTTGGGTGTGATCATGCCAATTATTTTGTTAGGGTTTTGATTTTGCAAATAAAATGTTGTATTACATGCTTCTTCCCATAGATATAGTGGCATTCCCTAATCATGCAAGATGTCTCTTGCAGCCCCTACAATCCTTATGTTTTCCCCTCTGCCACCACATTTTGTTGTGGGTTGTGGGGTGCGATCAGATCTCTTCTAATGCCTTCATTGGCACAAAAATATTCGAAATCATTGGACACAAATTCTCCTCCATTATCACTTCTGGGGCATTTAATTTTCTGACTAGTCTCATTTTCAACCAATGCTTTGAACTCAACAAATTTTTCGAATACTTCATCTTTCTTCTTCACAAAATAGATCCAGCACTCACGGAAAAATTCATCTATGAAAACTACATAATACTTGTGTTTTGCAACTGAGACTGTAGAAAATGACCCACACACATTAGAGTGGACTCTCTCCAAGATCTATCTAGCTCTCTTATCTCGTCCCTGGAAGGATTCTTTGAAATATTTTCTAAGATTACATCCCTTGCAAACATCATGTTGGTTAAGAGTGCATTCTGGAAGTCTCGTGGTGATCTGTTGCATGATTTTCAAATATCCATGGTGTAGGTGAGCCATGCGCCTATGTTAGAGTTCTCCAACATCTCAACTATTAACATGTTCTACTTTGTTGCTCAATGCAGCACATGCATCCACCTCTAGCTTGTAGATATTTTTCACTCTAACACCAATTTGTTTTACTTGTCCAGTAGCAACATGCTTCAAATAATATTTCCCCTTACTAAACACCACATCATAACCTTTGTCCTCCAATACAGCTACATAAATCAATTTTTTCTTTAGCCCAGGAACATACATTACATTTTTTAGGTGAATATGGGATCTTGAATCCCTCTTAAAGGTGACAATACCAATCCCTTTGGTACTATACCACCCATCATCTCCAATTTCTATGTGTAATTGTAGGTCCTTCTCCTCCAAGTTATTGAAGAACTCCTTAGATCCTGTCATATGAAATGAGGCTCCAGAGTCCAAGTACCATACACTTCCTTGTACAATACTTTCCATGCATGAAATGAGGGTGAAATCCAATTTGAATTGTGATGCAAGAGCATCACCTCTTGCTCCTCCTGCAGGCTTCTTCCTGGATTTCTTATGCAGACACTTGGTTGCATAGTGTCCATATTCATGGTAGTGAAAACATTTAATTTTGTTTTGGTCCTTCTTCTTTGCCTAGTTCTAGGCTGATTCTATCTTTCCTTAGGCCTTCTTGCCCTTGTCTTTCTTTCCCTTTCCTACCAAGGTAGAGTTTTCTTCCTCCTCATCTCTAGTTGTGACACCATCTCTAGTGTTTCTTCTAATCTCCTACTACACCATATTAGCCTAAAGTATCACCCAATATGGTAGCTTGTATTTTCCAATAACTAAATCCTAATAGTTGTGCTAGGATTTTGGAAGGCCAAGGAGTGATAAGGTCACAAATTCGGATGATAGCAAACTTTCTCCTACTCCTCCAAGTTCATCTCGAACTTAAGTGAATCTAAATATGTATTGTGGAATGGCAACATTTTTCTACATTTGAATGCTCCTGATTTTATTTGTCAATGTGAATTTATTGGCATCATTGTTGCTCTAGAAGAGGCCTATGAGAGTTTTCCATATTGAAAAAGGAGTCTCCTTTCCATGCAAGTTCGAAACCACATGATCTGTGACACCCTCCAAAATAATCCGCCTGGACTTTGTTGTGTCTTTCTTCCACTGAGCAAGTGATTATGCATCTAATGTTGCTAGTTTCGAGATATCAATTTGTCTATATTCCCATAGTCCATTATCATCTAGGAAAGGTTCCATCTTATATTTCCAAGCACAAAAATTCAGGGTGCCCTCAAATGCATACTCAAGCCTCAATCTGCCAACAGACATTTTTCCTACATTGAAGAGAATCTACACCAAAAACACTGCAAATCAAAATTTCACTAAGAGAAGATCTGGAAAAATATTTATATGTAGTCTTCTCATGCTTTGATAGCATGTATAAATTGTAAGAAATTTACTACTGCTAATGAAATCAAGCTGAAATCAAGAGACAAAAAATTCTTCTACTATTCCGCAGAAAGGAAAACACGTGATAAAAACACATTCAATAACATGAATACATCAAAACACAAGGAACATAATGATTTTACACGGGAAACCAATTGGGAAAAACCCCTTTGCTGCTTTGCATTAATTCAGATGTGAATATGGATGAATTACAATGTCTTTCCTTAATCCATAAGCACACCCTGCACTACAATTTTGATATCCTACTAACTGGCTTGCTCTGACCAATACTTAGCCAGTTCAATCCTCAACCTTCCTCCCATTTCCTTGCGCAATCCTAGAGGAAATTAGCTCCTAAACAATAGGGAAATTCCCTATTTCCTTGTGCAATTGCTAGAGGAATTGACCACCTGCTCAATGCAAAAGTCTGTACACTCAACAAGTATACAATTGATAATTACAATTGTCTTTTCCTCCACTCCAACTAGTCAATTCGAATGCCTTACATGACTGGGTTTATTTTTAGTCAATTTATCAGTTAACTGAGAGATTAATGAGTTGAAATTTTTTATAACTAAACTGAAATCCTACTGACTTCACTAAAGGCTAGAGCTATGTTAATTGTGTTTAACTAACAATAAATCCACTAGATTGCTAAATTTTATCAATCAACCCATGTACAACTCAACTTCTAGCATATAACTAGAATTTATTGACTTAACTAGGAGATAAATCCATGTCACTCCAGCTAATTGCAATCCAAGTCATCTTGATGATGTGGAAAATCAAAATTCTCCATTTCACTAAAGCACAAGTAAAACAAAGACTTTTCTTGCTACATTTTAACATGGAAGAATAGAAGTAACAACAATAAACCACGTGGAAACATGATATGTCCAAAGTATAATGATTTGGATGCAAAGAATATGGACACTATAAAATAGATTTTCCTAACTATCCTTGAAATAAGAACAATAATAACAGGAAGGAAAGGAGTGAGGCTCACATCACCGAAGAAAATGAAGAACCAAAATAGAGGTCGAAGAATGAATATCCTAAAGATATTTAGTATTAAATATCTCCACTCTATTAACAATATGTTTTTATTTTTAGTAGAATAAGGTGATTAGAATAGCTTCTATAGTTAATTTTGTACAAGAAGTTTTGGCATCATGAAAAGAAGCAAGCAATATTGAAATATTAGAGTCTATGTAGTTAGTTATTTGAAGCAGTCATCTAGCAGAATAAGGATAGAAGTATTTGGACCACTTAACCACTCTACAACATATGCACATCATAATTCATGCAACTACTACTTGGCATCATATAGAAGCAGTCATTTAGAAGGAAGGGATCACCGAGATCCATATTTGTTAAGATTTTTCATCATATAAAAGAATTATTTGTCACATGGAAAAAGTATATTCCACCTAGAAGAGAGAAAACATCATAAAAATTTGAAGATAATCATTTTGCAGCATGAAGGCATGATTGAAGCATCTCTCATCTTCAAGGAAGGAAGTTGTTCATTTAGAAGGAAGTCATTTAGAAGGATATATGAAAAGAAGAGATTGGATGGGACAAGAACACTTTCATATGGTCATTTAACACATAGAAGCATGACAAATGAAGCATGATATTGAACATCTAATATATTCTCTTGAAGAACTTAATATAATATTATAAATTTTAGAGGAAGCCGTGAAGGATTTGTTAGATGTGATATTGAAGCATTCAGATAACACTTCAAACCTAATATTTTACAAAGACAAGACAAGAAGAGGAATGTTGATGTTAGAGGGAGCTAGAAATAGATTTGACATCTTGAAGTCCATCATGATTTGGTAATTCTAATATTGATGATTTTGTTTGAAGGTATGACTAGGTTACTTGGAAGGATATATTACAGAAGTATGTGTAGAGGCTAGAAGTATAGCAGTTGAACACATGGATTAATTGAATAAGCATGAATACAAAATTGATATTAGAAAGTTGATATGACACCTTGAAGAATATGAGCCATAACTCTATTATGAAAAATAGAAAACATATGTCAATAGTTTTAAGGAATTTTTCCTCCTTAAAGATGACAAATAAACCCTTTGATGAACATGATTGAAAAAATCTAGGGAGCTCAAAATTTAATATGACTTGATCTTATTAGGAGTTATGAACCCTATCACAAAGATGATTTGAGGAATAATTTTTGCTACATAGCATCTAGGAAGGCCGAATCTCAATAACGATATGAAAATTCAAGAAGAAGAAGCCCTGCAACCACTACTTGAATATCTCCACAACAGAACATGCAATTGATAATTGAAACAAATAAAACTTATTGTTGAATCCCCTTTGTTTAGGAGGGAGTGATGAGGGTGTTACGCAACATTTTGTCACTATCCTTGTAATCCCCATCTATGATCCTGGAGGACCCCTATAGTGTAGCTGACATGCTTTCTCGTCATGAAGAAACTCCCAGTATGTCCCTCTTCATGAGCAGAATAATTCCTCTTTACATCATTTCCCAAGAATCTTTCTTCTATCCCAATTTACAAGACCGACGCTACTGACTAGTTTTCTCCTCATGCCGATTTACAGAGGTTGAAACTAACCCACGCACCAATCGGATCGACTAAGCACTTTTCTCGTCGCGCCGATCCTCTTTTGGAAGGTTTTTTAAATAAGAAGCCGAAGCTTCCATGTCTAGAAGCTTCGTAACGAAATTCTAGTAGATGGTTGGGCCGAATAGAGCCAAGGAAATTAGTTTGGGCTCCTTTCCCCTATTAGGATGGAACAACCTCAAGAGATAATACATTCTCCCATGATGAGAGGAACCATCTCCCATCCATCCAAGCTATATAAACCTCTCTTTTTCCCAAGAAAAACCTAGTTGGAGTTTTGCAGCAAGTTTGAATAACCAACAAGTCATTTATAACTTATAAATTTCTAGTGTGTGTTTGAGGTAGAATAGTGTGATTTTGGTTTGGTTTGAGACTACAGGGAAAGAGGCCTTAAAGCTTCCATTGTTGGGGCTATCCATGAAGTGCTAGCATAAGTGTGGGAACCTGAATACATTGGAGGAGACCAGCAATGTCAAGGCACCAGTTGTAATCTCTTTCTGATTTATTTAAATGCAACTATTGATTGATTTCCTACATGAAGTGTCATTTTAAATATTTCTGGATTAATGTTCCTTGAACTACTAAGTAGGTTGAATACAATATGATATGATATCATGTTTTGTTGTTGTTGTTGTTTGCTTGTTTTAGGTATTCGAATGAAGGAAATGGAAGATAACTGGAGTGAAGACGTGGGATCATCACCACGTGGAATAGTGTTCTAAGAGGTAGGCCCTCTTAATTGATTCTAGCTTAAGGAGATTTTCCATAGATTATTTATTTATGTCTAGATGTTCTCTCTCAGGCTAGAGGAATTGTTTGTGTCGGCACTGAGAATTTACCTGCACCACAAATTGGCGACTCCACTGGCGAGCCAATCCTTCTATTTGCTTGATTGTCATTTTATGGTTTTGTATGAACTTTCCTAGTATCACAATTTCCCTTTAGTTTTCTCTACTTTTCTTGGTTTATTGCTCTGGGTCTGAAATTTATAGTGGCAGGTCTAGTTTTAGCCTTTGAATTCATTTTTTTTCCTTGAATCGTTGGTCAACGCATTTATTTTTTTGACAGTCGCGTCGATCAGCACAAGTTTCTCAAAAACAGTCACGCCGACCCCCTTTTGGCACATGTTTTCAATTAGGCAGGCGCACCGATTCTTGTAGGTGAAGTTCTTTTTTATTTTTTCTTTGAATCCCTCGATTAGTGCTAGTTGTAGCCTGGCCAATTGTGTCGATAAAACCTAGCAACGCTAGTTGTAGTCTGGCCAGTCATGCCAATTGTTCCAATTAACACTATTTGTCAGTTGGGCAGTAGTGCTGGTCTCTGAGTTAAGAAAAAATCAGAATTTCTCCCATTCTAGTGCCAGTGTGTCTTGACCCTCAGACTCTCTTCTTCTGCCCAAAAGTGACTAGAATTATTTGTTTGCCGGTTTTTGATTGATTGATTGATTGGTTTGAAGTTTCATTGCTTGTTTTTTTGAGTTTTTGGATGGTTTCAATGACCCTAGGGAATCTAGGTCAATTACCGTTCATTTGTTTGTTTACTCATTATGTCAAGTTTATGATTTGTTGCTTCATTTCATTCATATTTCAGTCATAACATCTTCATTGCTTCATTTTCAATCGAATGAGTGAAAGAGTCTTGTTTGTTCTCTTATTTCGAGTGTTTCTTTTCTCGTTCCGAGCATAGATTACATTGCTTGGTTTTTCGATTGAAGAATTTATGTGTTTGGTTTGTTCGATTCAGGGAAAAAGTTGCTTTTAGTTTCATTTATCATGATTTGGATTTGATCAATGCTTGTTTGTTTAGAATTGTGAAAACTTTCATTCAAGTGCTTTATGTGGAAGATTCATTTTTAATTTTATGAAAAGAAGAACATCATTCTAGTTTACTTAAGAGAAAATATTGCATTAGTAGCATTATTGAGAAGCTAGAATTGCATCATCGTAAGCATTGGAAATGAAATGAAACTTCTTTTGTTGTTATAGGAAGATTCAGTGCATTTAGGAGATTTATTAGAGAAAGATTTCATTCTTTGATTGTTGCATTGATTTTGTGTTCCCTATCTCTCAATTAGTGTTAACTTTCATCGAAGACAAAGATCTCTTTTCTCATATAGTTGCATGTAGGAGCTTTTATAGATGACAACAATAGGGGCTTGTAAATGAAACCTAATTCAAGATCAACAATTAAAATTTATTGAATTAACCTAAGGAAGCATTGAAACTTAACGCTCACATTTAGTGGTCTAGGCTAGAGACGTGTTACGGCGTCTTTAAACCTAGCAGTTGTCGTTCGCTTCAGCACTAGACAGCTATAGTACAGACTTGTGCTCCTTGTACCATCACATATATAAAGGGATACCCTGCTAGGTTGAAGTCCTTTATGCATAGGAAGCCAAGTCTGCCACCTTGTAAATGTGATACACCGAAAACAACATTCGGGGAGATTGATTGCCCGTACTTCTTGGTTCGTTGGGAGGTATTCTGCAGTTCACAATTACATGGTAATTCTTTTGCCTAGATTATCCTAAGCAATAATTTTGGTATTTTTGACTCTTTAAATTCAAAAAATCACCGAGAACTTGCCCTTTCGAGCTTGTTAACTCTGAAAGAGACTAGAGTCACCTTTTTCCCTTTTCTTGACTCTTAAATTTTGGGTTGTGTTATATTCTTTCCACTACTAGCCCACTTAGTTAACCAGGGGGTTAGAGGGGGGGCAAAGCTCCCCCCTCCGTTTCACCGATTGCGTAGTGGGGGGGTCACAGGGGGTTTGAGGGGTGCAGGTAGCCCCCATCTATGGGGTCTGGGGCAGTGCCCCAGAAAATTTTGTTTTTGGACCCTATATTAGGTTGGGCGGACCTACCTATGGTTTTGTGCATGATGTTCGCACATGGTTTTGGGCGTGATGGTTTTCGGTCCATGGTCTTGGACGTGATGGTTTTTGGTCCATGGTATTGGATGCTTCGGCATGTATAAATATGTATTGTAACATTGAAAGGAATATAACGAAAAATCAAGCTGGTAGTCTCGATTTTGGGATCCAGGGGAAAATCTCTGTGTACATGTGTTTTATGTGTTATGCTCTTGCATTGTTTATTTTTTGTGTTTTAGAATTCGTATGCAGGTAATTCCTGTACGGGGTTAAAACCTACATTTGGTATCGGAGCTATTTTGGCTTCAAGGGGATGCCTTTGTTGCTGAGGGGTTTCACTCGGGCCTGTGGTAAACCCTGTTCAGTGGGAGATCTACGAGATCGATTTTGGTGGTGAAAGAAGATGGCAAGAAGTAGAAAGATAGAGATCGAGAAATTTAACGGTCAGAGTTTTGAGTTGTGGAAACTCAAGATGGAGGATCTGTTGGTGGATAAGATCAGTGGATTACAGTAGATCTGGGTACTTAACCAACGGGAGTGATCGATGAAGAATGGAATAAGTTGGATTGGAAGGCAAAGAGCACAATACGATTGTGTGTCTCAGATTTAGTATTGTTGAATGCATCAGGGGAAGCTACGACGAAGGCTTTGTGGGACAAGTTAGGGACTTTGTACCAATCTAAGTCTCTGGTGAATAAACTGTTCCTACGGAAAAAGCTATATAACCTGAGGATGAAAAATGAAGACTCAGTGACAGACCATTTGAATGCATTTAATACTGTGGTAAGTCAGTTATTATCTATAGATATTAAAATTTTAGATGAAGATAAGTGCATCAGTTTTTTGTGTTCTCTACCAAATTCGTGGGATAGTCTGGTTATTTCAATAGGTAGCAATACAACTACCTTGCAGTTTGATGAAATAGTCTCATCCTTGTTTACGGAGGAGATGAGACGGAATAATATGGAGAGCCAGAATGGTGATGCCTTGTCTGTACAAGGACGGTCCCATAACAGAAACAAAAATAAGTCATCAAGTGGGAGATCTAAATCTAGAGGGATCTCCAGAAAAACCTGTAAAGATGGTGTGCTGGAAATGTGGAAAGGAAGGGCACTACAAAAGGGATTTTAAATCTAAAGCTCCTGACAGAGGAAAGGGATCTAATGATGCTCCTCCTGAAGAGGCGAAAACCACTTCATATGAAGGTGGGGATGTGTACTTGGCTTCTTCAAGTACACATGTAGATCATGAGGCACGGTTGATTGACTCAGGTGCATCCTTTCACTTCACTCCACATAGAGAGTGGTTCTACAAGTATGAGAAATATGATGGTGGTGATGTCTTCTTGGGGGATAACAGGAAGGTTAGAATCATTGGTCGCGGAAAAGTAAAGTTGAAGTTGCAAGGTGGAAGGGTTAGAACACTTCCGAGTGTTTTGCATATTCCTGCATTGGCCAAAAATTTGATTTCCGTAAGTAAGCTAGATGATGCAAGTGTAAAAATAGTGTTCGAGAAGGATACCTGCAAGATGTTTTGGGGAGCATTGGTATTGATGTGGGGAGTTCGGATTGGAACTCTGTACAAGCTGCAAGGTAGCACTATTGTTGATGGGTGCAACAATTCTGTGGTTCCTGAAAGAGGAGCATAAAATCTAGTGGTCTCTGGAGAGAAGACCATGCTATGGCATCAAAGACTTGGACATATTGGAGAGATGGGCCTTCGAATACTGCATGGTAAAGGTATGGTAGAAGGTATGAGTAATAGCTCTCTGGATTTTGATTTCTATGAACATTGTGGATATGGGAAGTAGAATCGGGTGAGTTTCCCGTCTGGTGGTAAGAGGGCAAAAATATATTAGAACTTGTGCACAGTGATGTGTTTGGACTTGTGAAGGTTCCATCACTGGGTAAGTTTGTGTACTATTTATCATTTATAGATGAATTCTCAAGGAATACATGGATATGTTTCCTTGAGAAGAAATCTGAAGTCTTTGACAAGTTTAAAGAATTTAAGGCTTTGGTGGAAAACTAGATAGAGAAGAATATAAAGGTGTTGAGGACAGATAACGGTGGAGAGTTTTGCAGTAAGGAATTTGAAGAATTCTGTAAGAAGTGTGGTATAGCACATCATAAGTCTACTCCATACACACCTGAGAAAAATGGAGTTGTAGAAAGAATGAACAAGACGTTGATGGAAATGGCAAGAAGCATGCTCAGTGGTGCCGGGTTAGGACATGAATTTTGGGCAAGGGTGATGGAGACAGCATGTTACCTGGTCAAGAGATCACCTTCATCAGCGTTGGAGGATCAGACTCCACACGAGGTATGGATTGGTAAGAAACCCTCTCTTTCACATCTGAGGGTATTTATATGTGATGCATATGTACATGTTCCAAAGGAGAAAAGAACCAAGTTGGATAGTAAATCTGAAAAGTGCATATTTATTGGGTATAAGGATGGTTTAAAGGGTTATAAGCTTTGGAACCCAGTAACAAGGAAGGCTATGTACAACCGAGATGTGGTGTTTAGAGAGGTGAAAGATGTTATTAAACATGAAGTCCAACCAAAGGAACCTCAGAAGATAGAGTTTGAGCTTAAGGAGGAAGAATCATACTCTACAACAGAGGAGGAATCAGAAGATGAAGAGCCACAAACTTAGGGTGTGAGAAGATCAGTCTGAGAAAGAAGGCAACCAAAAAGGTATAGTACATCTGCTTTCTGTTCAATTTTTGCTTTATCTGTTACTGATGATGATCCCGGAACTGTGAAGGAAGCAATATATTCAGAGGATGGAAAACTCTGGAAAGAGGCCATGGTTGATGAAATGGCATCTTTGCACAAAAATGAGGCTTGGGATCTGGTGGAGCTGCTGGCTGGAAGGAAACCCATTGGCAGCAAATGGGTGTTCAAGAAGAAGACAAATGCAGAAGGAAAGGTGGAGAAATACAAAGCTCGGTTGGTAGCAAAAGGTTATTCCCAGGTGCCGAGAATTGATTTTGGTGATATTTTTTCTCCTGTTGCCAAGACGACTTCTATTAGATTACTTTTATCTATTGTTGTTGCTTTTTATTTTGAGGTAGAACATATGGATGTGAAGACAACATTTCTTCACGGGGATCTGGAAGAGGAGATCTACATGAAGAAACCTGAAGGCTTTGCGGTGAAGGGTAAGGAAGAACTGGTATGCAAGTTAAACAAGTCTTTGTATGGGTTAAAACAGTCACCAAGGATGTGGTATCAGAAATTTGATACATTTAGACGGGGACTTGGCTTCACCAGATGCAAAGCAGATCACTATGTGTATCTTAAATTAATTAGTGACTGTGTTATTTATTTGGTCTTGTATGTGGATGATATGTTGCTGGTTGGAAATGACAAAGAAATTATCCAGGATTTGAAGACCCAATTGTCCTCCAAATTCGACACGAAAGATCTTGGTGCTGCAAACTATATTTTGGGCATGGAAATTAAAAGAGATCGGGCAAAGGGGAAGCTCTGGTTAAACCAGAGGAAGTATCTCGAGACAATATTGTAGAGATTTAATATGTAGGATAGTAAATTGGTGAAGGTTCCTATTCCTATAGGTGTAAAGTTATTTGCTGAACAGTGTCCCAAGACACAAGAAGAGGAAGAGGACATGTCCCGTGTTCCATATGCAAGTGCAGTCGGAAGCCTGATGTATGCAATTGTCTGTACCAGACCATACATTGCACATGCAATGGGAGTATTGAGCAAGTTTATGTCAAAACCAAGAAAGGAGCATTGGACAACAGTGAAGCGGGTTTTCAAGTATTTGCATGGCACTAGTGATTATGGTTTGTGATACCAAGGAAGACCAGGATTGGACAGAGTGTTGGATATTCATGGCTTTATTGATGCAAACGAGGCTGGAGATCTGGATCAGAGAAGATCTACAAGTGGGCATGTGTTTAACCTATTTTGAGGTGCATTCAGTTGGATGAGTAAGAAACAATTTGTAGTAGCACTATCAACTATAGAGGCAGAATACATGGCAGCCACTCATGCAAGCAAGGAAGCAGTTTGGTTGCAAAGATTGTGTTCAATTATGGGGTTAGTACAGGGAGCTATAAGAATAGACTGTGACAGGCAAAGTGTAATTTTCTTGGCAAAGAACCCTGCATATCATACAAAGACAAAGCACATTGATGTTCAATATCACTTTGTGAGGGATATGATAGAAGACAAAAAGGTGTTGCTGGTAAAGGTGGACACTTTGAAGAATACTGTAGATGCATTGACAAAATCTGTGAGCTCTGAGAAGTTCTCTTGGTGTAGAGAAACAATGGACATTGCAAGGCTGGATAAATGACGAAGCTCTCTTGTGGCCCCCTGTGGAAAGAAAACAACAAGTGGGAGAATGTTGGGTTGTGTTATATACTTTCCACGACTAGCCCAACCGGGGGGTTAGAGGGGGGGCGGAGCCCCTCCCTTCGTTGCTTTGATTGCGTAGTGGGAGGGGGGGGGGGGGTCACAGGGGGTTTGAGGGATGTGGGTAGCCCCCCTCTATGGGGTTTGGGGCAGCGCCCTGGAAAATTTTGTTTTTGGACCCTATATTAGGTTGGGCGGACCTACCTATGGTTTTGTGCATGATTTTTGCACATGGTTTTGGGCGCGATGGTTTTCGGTCCATGGTTTTGGACGCGATGGTTTTTGGTCCATGGTATTGGATGCTTTGGCATGTATAAATATGTATTGTAACATTGAAAGGAATATAATGAAAAATCAAGTTGGTAGTCCCAATTTTGGGATCTAGGGGAAAATCTCTGTGTATATGTGTTTTATGTGTTATGCTCTTGCATTGTTTATTTTCTGTGTTTTAGAATTCATATGCAGGTAATTTCTATATGGGGTTAAAAACTACAATTAAAACATGAAAAGGAAAAGTTTTGTTTCAATGTTTTAAATTAACTTCCCACAAAATATTCCTCGTAAAGTTATCTTCCTTAGTAATTCTTTAGGGTCGATTCCAATGGCAACATTTCCAAAGACTGCTAGTCAAGGATTCCCCTCAGATGGGAATCTTGGTCCTTTCCCTTCTTTTGGAAGTGTTGGGGCTCCTTATATGGCAACCTTGTCCCTTCCTGGGTTAACCATTAGTCTACTTGTCTAGTTGTTTTTGACCTCGGTGGTCCCAAGTGTCCCAACTCCTATCCAGCGATCTCCTTCTTATGAACCATATCACATTGCTTCTAATGTTGACCTCTCAACTTCTTCCCCTATTTCTTCATTTTCTCCTTCTACTTCGCCTGGTGAAAGTTTGAAATCCAGTAACTAGGAGGCTAAGAAGAAGAAGAAGAAGACGAAGAAGAAGAAATCAGATCAGCGAGAGCCCTATTGTGCGGTTGTTACTCCAAATGCACCTCTTGTAGACAAACCTTCCTATACTCCACGGAAGGTCAGATTCCCTTGCAAGATGTGTAAGGGTGACCATCTCCTTCGAAATTGTCTTGGCATTCCTAGAGTCCTAGAGGTATGGTCTCAGGACCTGAATTGACCATCCCCTTCGACCTCTGGAGATCATGTTGATGCTACACCTTCAACTAATGATGGTAAGAAGAAGGGAAAGATTAGATTCCCCTGTAGGTTATGTGAAGGGAATCATCTTCTTCACCTTTGTCCCCTTATGGATAAAGCTTCGAAAATTTTGGAAAACCTTACAGCTCCTCAACCTCAACTTCATGTTGGTTATCAGAGGCTTTCTTCTAACCCTCTCCTAGTTGGTAAAGAGATTGACTTGGATTCATCTCTTGCCCATCCTGATCTTCCTGAGCATGACTCTCTTGTGTCTATTCCAAATCGACCATTGGTCGAAAAGAGTGTTGACTTGGCTCTGCCTTCAGTTGTTCACTCTGTTCTTGAAGAGAGTAGTAATCATACTACTCATTTTCTTCTCGTCTCCTCATATTCTCATGAATCGAAGAGTGACCCTCCCATCCCAGTTGTTCAGGAGAGTCCTTCTCCTATTCCTGTAGAGCATGGGGGAAATCATATGATACCCCCACCAAGTAGTTATGTCGTTTCTTTTGATTGGAGTAAATTGACTGCTTTCTGCCTTCCATCTTATGTACCTTTCCGAATCACGGTTCAAGCCTATAATATGGTAGTACATGGAACTATATTAGATGAAGGCGCGTATGTTAGCATCATGTCTTATACTACTTGGAAAGCTTTGGGTTCCCCACAGCTTGTGCCTATCACCGAGAATTTGTTGGCTTTCAATGAAGGAACCAGTCAACCCTTAGGGATCTTTCCGAAGTTCCCTATTACTCTGGGAGGAAAGACCATCTATATAGACATGATGGTAGTCCAAGGTCTCTTAGATTTCAATCTTCTCCTTGGACATGACTATGTTTATGTCATGGGAGCTCTTGTTTCTTCACTTTTCCATGTGGCTTGATTTCCACATGAAGGGGGAATTGTGACTATTGATCAACTATTGTTCATTGGTCATCAGGCGCCTCCTTTGCAACCATCATCCCCTATCGGCTCTTGTTTGCAAGCAATCCCTTCCTCGCCACAAGTCAATTATGTGGCTACTTGTTCCATCTCTGCATCTGCTGATTATCACACATATGGTATTGTACATTATGTATTGGGGGCATTCGAATGCGATCTGTCTTTGGTACCAAATGACATGTATTCCTCCCGGAGCGTGGTTCTTCCATCTAGTGAAGACCTCTTGGGATCCATGTTCTCGTATGGTTCATAAACAAATGTGTGAGCATAGTTCCTTGTCTTGTGTCAAGCTCATTAAAAAATGAAACAAGGTTCATGAGGATAGTTCCCAGTCTTGTGTCAACCTCGTTAAAAAATTAAACAAAGGGTGTGAGCATAGTTCTCTATCTTGTGTCAAGCTTGTAAAAAAATGAAACAAGGGTCTTGAGTATAGTTCTTTTACTATGTCAAGCTCATTAAAAAATTAAGCAACTCCCTTTTCCAAATCGAGTCTTTGATTAAGATCTCGTAAAATCCTAGTTGAGTCTTTCCAAGATCTCGAAAGTGAACCTTCATTCCATCCACCTAGTTGACTAAAATGAAGCTTGCGGGGAATGTATCTCAATTGAGTCATTATGCTGGGGGCATGCAAACTTATAACAAGTATAGTTTTTCATTTCAAGCTTGTGTAAACATGAAACCTAATCCAAGAGGAGTTCTCCATGGTTCAAGCTTGTGTAAAAATGAACCCATGCCCAATTTACATCTTGTGATTTCCATTTTTATCAGCTAATTTTTGCTAGATGAGCCTTGGTTGTTTCATTCCATCGCCACCATCTCTTTGGCCAATCATATGCTTTCACTTTGTTGTTTTTCATTTCCTGAGGGACTGCAGTGATGAGTGGTTTTATTAGCCAGCCTCTTAACCATTACATGTTTTAAGTAGTTCCACCATTGCTGGAACCAATTGCCACCCTTTATACCACTCGTTCCTCCAGGACGAGTCATCTTGAAGCTCTTTTCTTACTTGTAAAAGATGAAAATATCGCCGAGTATTTTTCCCTTTTTGACTAGTAAAAGAGAATAAAATGGGGGGTCTGCTTTCAAGCTATTTTCCGACTCTTTAAACAAAAAAAGATTGTCGAGCTCATGTCATTTTGAACTCGTTAAAGGCTGGAAAATGTTGTTCGCCCAACATACGTTTGCCCCTTTTTTGGGTTGGGATGCACTATTTACGAAAAAAGGTACTCCTTGTGTTAGAGCCTAGATTGACCTCAATTTGAAGAAAGGAAATCCTAGGATAACCACAAACCAAGCTTAACCTGGTAGCTAGCCCTACCAGGTCGGGAGAGGGATCTCTCCTTTATGAATCTCAGTCAAGATGACTAGATCTGATATGGATTTTAGACTAGGTATAGTAGCTCTAGGGTTTTTGATTGATTTTACTGGATCAAATGGAGCCAGGCAGTTTTGGGTCCGGGGAATTAAGTCAGGATGCAGGGTGTTCTATGGGGCGAGGTAGGTAGGTGATTTGGCACTGGAAATTGAGTGAGATGATAGGTCTAATACTGGTGAGGAGCTAAGGAGGGCATGCAAAGATCATGTATCCTTCTCAAACAATAGAAAACATAGAAAACTGAATGTCTTCCTAAGGTAGAGCATTGTAAACAATGAATTCTACCTATCTATCTTGATTTCATTCAGCTAGAAGAAATGAGTTAGATTGTGGAATACATAAAACATGTGAAAAACTAATAACAGAAGAAGAAACTCTGCAAAAACACCATACCACAAATATCCCATAAAAATAGCTGCAAGTCCTGGTTTATTTCCTTGCCAAATTGTTGATAAAGGTGTATAATGTAGCTCAGAGCATCCAAGAGAGTCCAACCTTTGCTAATGACAGAAAAAATACATAATATAGACATCAAACCACCTATGCTAGCCATCAAGGGTCGAAACCGAGAGAAAAGGAGCTATTACAACCATTTCCAAACAGGGACCAGGAATATAGGCAATGGAACAACTTGCCTCTATAAGCATGGAAACTGATTCATTGACCCCAAAACCACCTCAAACTGATGAATCTACCCTCTAAGATCATTTCACTATTACATTTACATTCCAAGCCATTAATTACAATCATAAAATCATCCATGAAGGGAGAAAAAGTCAACTTGCAGTGAGAATAGGCGAAAATTGGATTTTCTGGCAAACTGGTCAAAAGTGCAGCGCCATGAGCCAAAAGCACAACACCACTTTCCACCCACTTTTGGAGGACTTCCCTTTAGCCAAATTTAGCCCAAGATGGCTCATTGGAAAGATCTTCCTATCTAGTTTTTGGAACAACTTGAATTTTTGCATTTGGAAGTCATTTTACCCCTCAAAACTGAAATCTCCCAAGGCTTCTTCTGTGTGTCCAAAAAGAGGCAGAGAGGTCATTTTTTGATAGTTTTTGGACCTTTTGGTGACCTAGTTTTGCTCCAAAATTGCTAAAATTTTCTAGGATGAATGCTCTCACCATGTTGAATCCAAATATATAAACTTTTCCTCCAAAAAGTTCTCTAGGGAAAAGCACAGTGCCGGTGGCACTGCGCTTCTGGGCCAATTTCCTATTTTCAAATTTTCAAAATTTGAAAAAGACAAAAAATCATCAAAACTTGCCTAGATTTGGCATGGGACACCACCATTAGCTACTTTTATGGGCTAGTGAGGCTTCAGCTAATATCTTCAACTTATCTTGCTCCTTTTTGCTCTTTAAAGCCTTCCTCAACCTAGCTTTAAGTTTCCTGATCCTTATGTTACAGATTTTGTTTCGGGTCAAGTAATGGTAGGCCATGTGGCGAAGCATCTTCTTATCCCTGTTGGCCTTCTCAATCAGCCCCTCAAGGTGTATGTTGACCCTCTCAAGCCAAGTTTCCCTATCATTCTCAATCTCTTGTTCAATTGAAGTCAACTTGACATTAGCCTCCTTGGCCTTTTGCTTATTTTCTTTGATCATTTGCAGCTCCATGAGGACTTGCTTGTCGCTCAATTGCTTATTTTCTTGCTCTAAATATTTGATGATGAACTTAGCCCTCTCTAAGTTATCTGACAAGGATTTTATTTCAGCTTCTTGTTCCTTTATGATCATGTCTTTGACAGTCTTCGGATCCTGAACTTCCAAATCAATAATGTCAACTCCATGATGAGTAAAATGCTGTTGTGGCTCCTCATGCTCAACAAGATTGAAATCTCTCTCCTGCTCATCACTAAGATCCTTTTCTTGCACCTTTTTCTTGCCCTTACTTTTTCCTTTGCTTTGCTTCTCAACCTGTACCTGTTTTGTTGAAGAAGAAGGCAAAGCCCCTTCCACACCTTGTGGAGATAGCATTTGCCTATGGCCTGATGACGAAGGCAAGACCCCTTCCACACCTTGTGGAGATAATACTTGCCTAGCAGTTGCAAAAAGTTTCCTAGTACCCCTCTTATATGTCACAAACACTGGCACTCCAACAATTTCAGTCTCTTTGACTTTTTCATGGCTTGAAGGTCCACCTTCTTCATGATGTACTGATGAAAATATTTGAGGGCCTTTGAACATCTCATGAGAAATGAAAGTCTCCCATGGCATGTTAAGAAGGCTAAGCTGGTGTAGAACAATGATTTTAATCAAAGAGTAATGGTAAATGCTATTCAAGTGTTGGGGGTATGGCTTCCTCTGTACAATATGTGCCATCTTCTCAATGTTTCTAAACATGAAGTAAGGGATATTCATCATCTTTACTCTAGTGAAATGCATGAGAAGTCTAATGTGGTAGGCATACAACTGGGAGAACCTACCTTCACAAGTGAAGTACTTGATAATGATTTTCATTAATGGGGCATACCTGTCTTCCAAAAACTTGAATGGAAATACTATCTTCATTTTTTCTTTGTATCTAGCCTTGATGTAAGGCTCATAGTACTCCTCATCAATATCCTGATATTTATACCAATTTTCACCCATATCTAGAATTCCTGTAGCCTCTGAGATGGTAGCTGGTGATATGGTGAAGGTTATTCCGGCAAGGGTTACTTCATTACTATGCAAATGAGTCACAAATAGCCTAGCCAACTCATGATGAAAACCGACTCTTTCTATAATTTCACAAAAATCAAAGCATGCCTGGTGTTTAAAGCAAGAAATGGCAAGTGGATAAGCTAGTAACTCCCTCAAACTAGTAGGCTCTTCTCTAATAATTCTTCCTCCTTTATGAGGCTTCCTTTGCTGTATGTTTCTCTCCCTGGAGCTGTCACTGAATGTCTCTTGCTCATATTCATAATCACTGTCTCTTTCCATTTTTCTCCTTTGGTTTTGCAAAATGTGGTTGTATATGGTTTTTTTGTGGATAATAGTATGGAAACAAGATGGAGGAATGGAATGGGCAGAGTGTATGGAAGAGAGAGTGTGAAAATGTATGTGTGAACAGAGTTTAGGGATGGGAGTAAGGGTTTAGGGATGTGAGTAGGGTTTAGGGAGTGTAGGGTTTGGGAAATTGTATGTGGGGAATGGGATTTAGGGAAAATGTATGAGGGGAATGGGATTTAGGGGATATGGTATGTGGACACTAGTGAAATGAGAAAAACTAGGGTTTCACCCTAGAGGCTAGGGTTTTAGATTTAAGAACACAAAACACCAATCTTAGCAAACCAAACCCTAACACATAAGATGGGATTAATGTACTTACTTGTTAGAGAGAGAAACTGAAGATTTTGAGGTGAATTGGCAACTGTAGAATGTTTTGGGTGATTTGGAGCTTGGCTGGGTAGAAGCACAATGCCTCACACAGGTGCACAATGAAACTTTGAAAGCACAGTGCTTGTGTAAAAATACACTGAGAAATGCTGCCAAGTGCACAACGCCAACTTAAAAACGCAACGCCCTCCTCAAAAGCGCAGCGCCGGTCAATTTTGTCCCAAAAACGTAGTAGCTTACTTGTTTTTGCCTAATTTTGCTTGAAATCGCTCCTTGGCTCTCCTTTTGGCACTTTGAACTCTAACACAATGAAATGACAAATAGAAGGATGGCTTTCTTTATAGCTTTCACTTTTTGATTTTTTTTGTTGATAAAACCCACTTTTATAATGTCTATCTATTTTTTTTCAAATACTCTATTTTTGATGCTTGGTTTCTTTGTTTGATAGGTGGACTGATGCTCAAATTCTTTGACTTTTTGCAGTGGCAGTACTTTGGCAACATCACCAGATGTCTAGGAGCAGCATGGAACCATTATTACATATGAGAACATTAAAATTACATGAAATTTAATAATAAAATACAAATGCTCTGTTTTCACCTCAAAACTAGTTTTGAGGTGAGAACTTCATTTAGCTTACAAATTAACAAATTATGACATTTTGATCATTATGACCTCCTCGTGTCTTTGTTGACCATTGTTAGCAATAATTACTAAATTTTGACCATGATGGAAACCCTAAGACCTAATGAGATTGAAACCTTATGTAATTGATGAAATTAATTGAAAATGAGCATAAATCATGATTGAAAGGTATGAAAGAAGGTCAACAAGTACATATCATGAGGGAAAAACTAAAATAAACCCTACCATCAGTAGATCCATGACCTAATGGAATGCAACCTCATAGAATGGGACCCCTAATATGAAATGCAAAAGAGAAATTTTTGATCACTGATGGCAGTGTGAAGACACTGACACTAACATCTTGACTGAAATGGTCAAGCGATTCTCTCAAGTATCGTTTTCTACCTTTTCGGGCTCGAGAGACACAAATGTACGAAAAGGGACAATGTGGAGTTTTTTGTTCTATGTCTTTTTCAAATTCTCTAAACATGAAAAATATACTGAGTTACCACTTTGTTAGACTTGTTAAAACTTTAAATGTCACTGGATTGGTCTCCATGACGAACATGAGCTTCTCCTTCCTAGGGCTCATTAAATTTACTAGGTCTGATTCGTCCAAAGGATGAACTTACAATGCAAGCATATGTTATCCCCTTCAATCTTGTGATAAAAAATAATTAGGGTACTTGCCAGAAATGGTGGGGGAAAATTTGGAAATTCTATTTGTCGTGTCGGCAACTCACTCTTGAACATGACACTTTCTGCTTCGTTTCGGGTTGGGATATCCTCCTTTTCATTTGACCTTCCTAGGTTGGGCCACTAATTTTTTCCTTCCATTTGATATCTACGACGTCATCATGACCACTGATGCTATGGATCCAACAATTCCCAAACACTGGAATCATGTCGCCGATATGTTCAAGAGTCAGTCCTTCTGCAGTTACACTTACTCCTAATTCTCTATATCATCTGAAATCATTCGTATCCCTTCGTCTTGTGTCGATGATTATGGATACGTTATGGCCCTCCTTCGACACGATCTATTCTTGTTGACTTCAGCTCATTATCAAGGAATCTGCCCGAGAGACTCCCTTCCAGTACCTTAGAGCTTGCATGCCTAATGGCAAGTTCTTCACACTCGATGACAAGTTCACATCATTGGCTTTCGATCAGGTGATTTCATAGGTGTTCGACATCAGTTCCTTTATTCGCATTCCATGAACTGTGCTACCAGTACCTTGAGATCCATTGTCATTATTGGCGGTTTCTCTTGTGCTTGTTAACGGTTCACATCATTGATAGGTAATCAAGCAACTTCCTAGCATGTTTGAATTCAACACATTCATTCAAATGTTGGGATTTGTGCTTTGATCGGGTCGTTTGGAGTGCGAGACCCTAGGCTAAGATTACATAAGTCCAAGTGCGAGGTGATGTGACATGGTCATGTTAATACGCATGTCCTTTTCAGATGGATGGTTGAAACCATACCATGAGTTGTTATATGCGATCCTTCTCATTATTGGATGGCTGCAGCCATACCTTGGTCTCATTCTGATCCTCTCTACTGGATGGTTGCACCCATGCCTTGGATCCATTTATATGATCATTCTCTAGATGGGTGTGTCCATACCACAATTCATGTATCATTATTCAGAGTTTTCAGTGATGTATATGTATCTATGCTTGCTTATAGGTTTTCCAATGACAAACTCTGGTTCCCCGCTTCCACTTGTAAATAATTTCACTCCTCACTCTAGTTCAGCCTTTATGCTTTAGGGGGCATCTGCTACACAACATTTTGTCACTGTCCCTGTACTCCCCATCTATGATTCTGGAGGACCTCTACAGTGTAGCTGACATCTTTCCCATCATGAAGAAACTCTAAGTATGTCCCTCTTCATGAGCAGAATAATTCCCCTTTACATCATTTCCCAAGAATCTTTCTTCTATCCCAATTTACAAGACTGACGCTACTGACTAGTTTTCTCCTTGTGTCGATTTATAGAGGTTAAAACTAACCCTCGCTCTAACCGGATCAACTGAGCCCTTTTCCCGTTGTGCTGATCCTCTTTTGTAAGGTTTTTTAAATAAGGAGTCGAAGCTTCCATGTCTAGAAGCTTTGTAATGGAAGTCTGGTAGATGGTTGGGCCGAATAAAGCCAAGGAAATAATTTTGGGCTCCTTTCCCCTATTATGATGGAACAACCTCAAGAAATAAGACCTTCTTCCATGATGAGAGGAACCACCTCCCATCCATCCAAGCTATATAAATCTCTCTTTTTCCCAATCAAAAGCTAGTTGGAGTTTTGGAGCAGGTTTCATTAACTAGCAAGTCATTTATAGCTTGTAGCTTTCTAGTATGTGTTTGAGGGAGAATAGTTTGATTTTGGTTTGGTTTGAGATTAGAGGGAAAGAGGCCTTAAAACTTCCATTGTTGGGGCTATCCATGAAGTGCTAGTAGAAGTGTGGGAACCTGGATATGTCAAAGGAGACCAACAACGTCAAGGAACCGGTTGTAATCTCTTTTTGATTTATATAAATGCAACTATTAATTGATTTCCTACATGAAGTGTCATTTTACATCTTTATGGTTTAATGTTCCTTGACCTATTAAGTAGGATGAATACAATATTGTATGTTATCATGTTTGTTGTTGTTGTTGTTTTTTTTGTGTGTTTCAGGCATTCAAAGGAAGGAAACAGAAGATAGTTGGAGTGAGGATGCAGGATCATCACCAAGTGGAATAACGTTCTAAGAGGTAAGCCTTCTTAATTGATTCTAGCTTAAAGAGATTTTCCATAGATTGTTTGTTTGTGGCTAGACCTGCTCTCTCGGGCTAGAGGAATTGTTTGTGTCCGCACTGACAATTTACCTACACCATAGAGGGACACCACATTCTCCATGTGTCATGCACTATACAATGAATAACAGTCATAAGTCTTAGTGAAGGCAATGGTAAGGAGAATGGAGGATTGGATACGCATCTAACCAGCACTCTTTGAAAATCCGACAAGGTATCCAAGATAAGAGTGGATGAAGAGGACCAATATTCTTTGAGGATTAAGAAAACAAGATAATAATAGTCCCTAAGACATACCTGGTGATCCTCTAGATGGGGTATGTGCCTTGTGAGACAATGATGATGGTGTATATAGTCATTTCCTCCCTAGCACTGTGCTCTAATCTAGTGAAGAGATAGATCTTGTTAGTCAAGGCCTTGCTATGTTGATAGTCTTGGTTATGATATTTAAGATGGCTTATCAATTCAACTCTTCTTATGAGAATAATACAATTTGAGAGTTTCCTTGTACCTTGTGTGTGTAATTATGAATACCTCCCTAGTTAAGAGGGAGTGTTGTAATTGTCATTATACTTATGTAATCATATCTTTTATGAAAAATAAAAATTAAAGAAAAATAAAATTATTTATTATTATTCTTCAAGCATGGGTTTCATGCTCAAAATAAAATTATTATTTAGCTTAAGTTGTTCTTCATTCTTCTAGGGTTTGTCAAGTCAAAAGAAATAGTGTCATGAGTCAAATCAATGTACTTGAGTCAAAGTCTTATTTTGACTCCTTGAAAAAGATGTAAAATAATTTTTATTTGAGTCAAAATAGTCAAATGTTCCTCCAAAAGACCAAGTCAGACCTCTTAGGCAAGTTGGCACAGAGAAACACCTATTAGACCTCCTAGAAGGGTATAAATATAGTGAAATTTGACCTCATTTGGATTTTCATCACACACTCAGATTTTTGTTCCAAAAAGAGAAGAAAACGAGCAAAAAAGTCAAGAGAAGGAGAGGAATTCAAAGGAGAGAGAACAATATTATAAGGAGAGATAATTTTTTGTCACACCTGTGAATTATGCCCTAGTGTCTACCACATGTGTGAAGGTATAGGTCTGTTGCAAGGGCCAATAATTTCAAGAAGAGATGCATCTTTGAGAATCATAGTTTGACCATATTTGTTGAGGATTGACCAACATTGAATTTGTTGAATTTTACTTGGTTAAGGAAGGTTGAAAATATGGTTGACTTGGAGCTTGTGGAAGAACTTTGTCTTATGGTTTCGTTCTTGGAATTCTCACTTCAATCTATTCTATAAGAAGAGATTTTATGGGTTTTCCCCTTGGAGGGGTTTTGCCCTAGCTTGGAGCCTATCTCTTGTGTTCATTCTCTTTTTGTGATCTTCATAGTTTATGGTTTTGGTAATTATTTGATGATAAGAACATAATAAAAGTAATAAGAAGCCAACACATAATCATAAGAAATTATCAAGTAAAAGAGAAATCAACTCTAATTCATGCCCTAAGGATTTCTCAACAATGAGAAGGAATCTTGTGTTGGAAAAGGAAATGTTATGGAGTTCCAAAAGCAATGCCCTTTTGTTACAAGTAGGAGATGATAATACTAAATACTTTCATTGGATCTAAAACCATTTTAAATATATATCTACAAGAATGATATTAGATCTAACATTGTCAAAATAATTAAGATTTCTAGTAGCTTACCAAGGTTCATTGAAGATGGAGAAAATGAGTTATTAAAGGTTGAAATTTCTAAATTTTAGTTGGAAAATGTCCTACACAACTTCTAGAAGGAAAAACACACAAGTCCTAATTGGATTCTGATCAAATTCTATATATCCTGCTTTGATTTCAATAGAAAATATATTTTGGAGGTTGTAGAATATTCTATAAGTAATGGTAGAATTTTGGCCCCTTTCATGTCAACCTTCCTTGCCCTCATTCCAAAATCATATAAGCCTAACACTTAATATCAATTTAGTTTGATCTCTCTTTGAAATTCCATTTAAAAAATAATTAAAAAACTCATTGTGGTTCAAATTAAACCAAATATATTTAATCATAATTTTTTTGAGAAGTTTACATTTCTAGAAATGTTAACAGATATTTTTGTTATAGTAGTAAGATACTCTACACCCACAGGCCTACCAAAGATAATAATATTTCCAATCTATTTAACCACTCCCATGCACATGCAAAGAAAGAATAAGAGAGGAGAAGAACTATAGTGCGCTTTCTATCAAGAGTTGGATGTCTAGTGTAGCCCACTCAAGAGGTTCTTAGAGATCCTTCCTCCCAAGATCCCTGCATGAATTCCCTACACATAAACAATTCACTAAATCCATCTTCCTATAACACCTTTTAGAAATAGCATGAAAAAAAAACTCAAATTCAATAATCAATGAAGACAAATGATTCGCTGGGGGGAGGGATAATTTTTTTTTATTATATCATAGTGTTACAGTCATTGCTCCTCCATAATATTCGGTTTGTGTTCTCCCTCTCATCACAACTCACTGGCAAGGCATATAATGTTTGTGTCTTATCATAAGGAAGCTCACAAATCTGTATTCTAATAACACTTTGTTACAATAAACTTTCCTCATGTTGTTCTATGTAGGGTGTTGGGCCACTAAATTGTCATTATTATTACTATTTCTTGACATATATTCCATCCATTTATACCATTTGTTATCATGTCATTTATCATATAATTCCATTTCATAATAATTTATGCTCTTGTGGATAAGTAATACTTGTTCTCCTTTATTTTTAATAAATTGAAGATTATTATGCATGATTTTTCCAATGATGGTTTATTAATGAATTTTTTATAACATCACTCACGATTTTAGCCTCCAAGATCTCTTCCAGATTGCAAATTTGATCTTCAACTCATAATCAAATATTCCAACTCAAAAATTCGTTGGGATAAAAAGTGGCGGTTTTGGGTTGGACATTTCGTGCAAATGAAGATGAATCTTGAGAATCCGAGACAGGGGTTTTTTTCATAACGACCCAATTTAGTTCTTCATAGATCTTTTTTTCAAAATTCGGCCTTGACTAAGAGAAATGCAAGCTTCTTTGAAGGAAAATTTCATAGATTTTCTATTGTGACCATTTTCCAAATTGCCTCAATTGCAATGCTAGATTCGGTTTACTTCCACCTGAACATTGATGAGAAGATATTTCCAATCTCGTCTTTCTTATTCAGATTCTGTAATCAATCTAAATTTTAAGGGAAATCAGTTTGTTGTAAATTTCCCTTTGACGTTTGTGTATTTAAAAGACACAAATCAGAGAGAAAAGGGATATAACACATAAAGAGTAGGTCATATATTGAAGGATCAAATCCATACATTGTAATCATTCTTGAGTTTCATTAATACAAGGTTCAACAACATGGTTTGGATTGTTCAATTTATTATGTGAATTATTTTCTTTGACAAGATGATTTCTAGTGGTTAGGCTTGTCTCTCGATTGAGCTATTGTTATGTAATTATTAGTATATTAGTTATATTTTTGTTGTTTCGGTGTGGTTACTCGGTGCTTCTTACAAAATTGCTTTGTTGTTTTCACATTTACTATTCTTGAAGCATTCCATTTTTTTATCCCTCCGTTAAATGGTTTTTTTTTGCTTTGTCATTATTTGCATTCTTGTTCCCTTAGAATAGAATCGTTGTTTCCTTCAAAATAGTTAATATATATTTGGTAATTTGATTGTTGTTTGTTGTTATTTAGCATTTAGTATTATGATTGTTTTTTTCTTATATTATGAGAATGTAATTACAGATTTTTCTATTGCTTTTCATTCTATATTTATAAATCAATTTAAAATTTCATTCTCATTTCATATTTTAGATTCATAGTATAAATTTCCATTCACAAGTTCTAGATTAGTATTTAATTTTCTTGTTGGGTAAGGTAGTGTAATATTTCAATTCAGTTGTGTGATGTAGTTGTGAGTATATATTTTAATTCTTCCATTTAGTTTTTGCACTTTATTTTCTGGATTTAGCCATGCCATTTCATTTATTATTGTTGTATAGTGAAGAATGAGCTTGATAGTTCAGAACACAATCATATAGAACCAATATTCGTTGTTGGTGGTTTCTTGCATATATTTTGGAGACTGCCTTGAAACAAAAAAAAATTCTTAGGGTTGATAATTAATGTTTAGGTGATTAGTTGTTTTTTATTAAGCAAATAATTTACCCAACATAGGGCATTACTTTTATAGATAGCTTGCAGGAGTGATGATATTGAACCTAGACACTTTCTTGACCATGTTTTGTATGGTATTATCATACTTATCCTTTAAAAATTATCAACCTTAACCCTATTTTGTCTTATCCACTCACACTACCACTTCATCTCTCTTTGTAGAGTAACTGGAGAGTTTTTGAACCCTTCAACCCCCCCCGCCAAGTCATCTAGAGCATTTTTAGGCCTAACAATGGTGTTTTCTAATGTCTAAGAAGCATTGAAGATGAAAAACATTAACTTTTATGAAGCTTCCATAGACCAATTTCTATATCTCAATTCAAGATGATATTATTTCCTAATGAACCCTAAGGGGTGACCATTTAAGCTATAACAAGAGGACTAATAGAATCATGAAGTTATTGGTCTAGCCCAAGAAGGCCTTCACTCCAGCCACCAACTTAAAAAAAATATGATTATCTTTAAGGTGGAGTTATCAAAAGCATTTTACAAAGTAAATTTTCTCTATCTTGGATTTCTTCTTCTTCATTTGGGTTTTTTCCCCCTTTTGTAGACTGGATATTCCATTGTATTAACACATCTTCTATGGTCCTCTTGATAAATGGATCTTCCTCTCCTTTTTCAATCCATAGAGGATCCTTAGACAAGGATGCCCCCTCTACCCTCTCTTATTTCTATTTGTTGTAGAAGGCCTCAAAAGGGATATTTTGGATTCCAAAAAGAGAAATTTACTAATTGGTATCAAAATTACCCATGAATTTTCTCTCACTCACTTACTCTTTGTTGACGATATCCTCATATTTTTAAGTGGAGATCCTACTAGCTACCATATCTTAAAAGAAATTTTGGAGCTCTTTTCTCTGGAAATACGAATGTTGTAAATATTGATATCATTGTTTTCAAAGATATGGGGAGACTACTTATGTCCAAGAATATTAGAAAATGAATATCATTGGAAAATATTGTTTTTGGGAATTTTGATGGCCCAGTTAGATACCCTGTCTTTGAAGGATTTTTTACCCTAATTTCTTACCTAAAATGGGAGCATAGGATATATGGTTAGAAATATTATTCTGAGACCTTTCCAATGGTCTATGGAACTACCTCGAATTCCATATGAATGATGAGATATAAAATATTTTGTTTGGATGACCCAACCAAAGTACAAGCAATCTGACCCAACTAGTTTTACAAGTCAACCCCATAAATGAACATAAAAACACTATAAATAAATGGTTTATGATTAAATTTGAACACCATATAAGAAAGAAGATATCTAAGGTCACAATAGGGGATGAGGAATAATTTTTTGGGTGATTCTTAGAGTCTAAAGGTGGAAGCAAAAATGTGATTAATGGGGTGAACGAAACATCTTGGAATTTTCGCGATAACTTTCTTTTGCGGAATGTTTCAAAATGTGAAACTTGGAGATGTTAGAGAGAAGATATTCGTGTACCTATGGTTAAAATTCCATACCTTTTCTTGCTATAGTTTCATATATATGCTCTAATGAATTTATTCCTCCTTAATGCTCCTGAAATCTTCTTCAAACATGTTAGCTTGGTATTTTCGCTGTAACTTTTCTTCTAGAAAGTTTTGGAACATGAAACTTAAAGGATACAGATAGACAAACTTAATGTACATGTCATTAAAATTTCATACATTTTTTATCTATAATTTTGGATATATTTTATAAAGAATTTAAGCTGCCTGAATTCTCATAAAATCTACTTCAAATAGGTCAACTTAGTATTTTTGCTATAACCTTCTTTCTATGATGTTTCAATATCTGAAATATGGAGGAGACAAAGAAGAGATATCAAGATAACTATAGTATAACTTTCAAACCTTATTTTACTATAATTTCAAAGACATGATATGAGGAATTTATTTTTCTTGAATTCTCCCAAATCATGCTTCAAATAGGTTAGCTTGGAATTTTTTTCTATAACTTTAATTTTGATATGTTTCAGACTATGAAATCTAGATGGGGTAGAGAAAGATGTCTAGGTAAATTTGGTAGAAATTTTCGAACTAGATTTGAAAAATTAGATGCTTATTATAGTGTGCAAGTTCGTTCTTAGGAGGAAACTAAAAGAAACAAGTTTTAGGAGAAAAAAACTTGATGAAGGAAGAAGCAGTAGGTAGACCTAGTGAAGGAAAAAGATACTAACAAACTTGGTGAAGGAAGAAGCAACAATTAGAATTGGTGAAATCAAAAGCAACTAATATACATTGTGAAGAAGCAAGAAGGTTTAGTGAAATAGGTTAGTGCCTATGAATATTTTCAGTAATGGGAATTTGTGTATCTTGTAGGTTAGTGCCTTTAAATATTACATCAGTGGGGATTGGTGTCTCATATAGGTTGGTTCTTACAAACTTACAAAGGGTATTGGTGTCTCCTATATGTTGGTGCCTACAAAGCAATTGAGGGGATTGGTGTCTCTTGTAGGTTGGTGCCTACAAAGCAGTGGAGGGGATTAGTGTCTTCTATAGGTTAGTGCCTACAAAGAAATAGAGGGGATTGGTCTATCTTATAATTTGGTGCCCACAAATTGATGTAATGGTAAATCAGTGCCTACAAGATCTTTAATATAAATAAGTTTTGTGGTTTTATCCCATAAGGATTGCTGTGTATATCTTTTGTTACTTGTGAATTTTATGATATTGATGTTTTATGACATTATATTGATGGTGTTGGATCCCACCAACATGCAAGTGAGTATCCTTGATGAAAAGTCACAATTAGACTTCACATCGTTTGGTGTAGGAACCCTTTTGGAAATAAGGCCCGACTGCCATTTTTATTAAAGATTTTCCTTAGCTGTGATGGTCAGCACAAGAGAGTAATGTACATGTACTTTTGAATGAAAAAGTGAGTTTGCCTTGTGGAATGTTGAGCTGCAGAATGTATCAAGGTTTTTTCACTAAAGGGGAAGTAAAAGTGGGCCTTTAAGAGAAGAGTAATAGTACTAATCTAATAAAGACACATGAGCATATAAGAATCATTGATTAAATAGCAAAATAGTTCACATAGGAGAAATGATCGTTAAAAAAACTATAAGACACCTTCAATAAGATAAGCACCAATGCCACCGAAATAGTTCAATTTCTTTAGTACAGATGAAAACAACATATATGGAAAAAATTCAACAAATATTCTTACAACATTTACGACTTACGCATGAAATTTTGTTGGTTCAATGAGCTTCGAGCATTAAGAAACAATTCCAAGCTACATCAGTACAATCAACACCCCTAGCTCCAATAGTGGAGCGTTAGAGCTAGCACTTGCTCCTCCAAAAGAACTATCTTCCTCTCTAATTCCTAGTGGAAGGAGCAAAGGTTAAAATTCCTTTGCTTGAGCTATGAGGGTGTATATATAAAAAATGGGGTGACTCTTCACCTTCCTTGTGACTCTTGGACTACCCTCATGACTCTTTGACTTTCATATGACATTTTTACTTCTTCATGACTTTTCACATTCTATAGATGACTCTTGGAATTCCACTATACATTACATTTCCCATATATTGAAAATTACATAATCATATCCACAAATGAAGTGCCAAATGATGACTCGTATGATGCCTTAACAAGACATGACATGACATTGATGACATGGACTCAATGATAATATGGAATTGTTAAGCCATTCTTTCTATTGGTGTCTTTGTGTCTTCTTAAAAGATGTACATGATTTTCTTCTTCTTCTTGGATAAATCTTGAAAGTAGGGAGTCTTCACTATGTTCTTGATCTTTAGTTGTTGTCACAATCGAGTGTCCCTTGATTTTCTTGTCCAATGATCAACTTGTCTTTGAAAATTCATAAGTGTCTTCTAGTATAGTTTCCTTCTCCTTATTTTCAATCATCATCCTATCATGTGAAAATATAATACCTGGACCTAAAACTCACTCATGATAACATGACATCAGTCTGGAAAACTCCTAGTCTTAGATACTTCATGAAAATCATTGGTTGAGCTAGAATTGGGTGTTGGATTGAGAGGTAGACTTAGGGTTTTCACAGTGTGCAGTTATAGAGGTTAGGGGTGATGGACTGAAGCTTGATACTATGTAATACACAATTTTGGAGTCCTGGGAAAGATGATTGTGTACTTGAGGAGCTCAATGAGGTAGTATTAAGCCTTGAGGTTTCCCAATGAATGGTACAAGACCAATGAAAGGTACAAGAGAGAGAGAGGCATAGGGATTGTGAAACTTCGTAGTTCAAGTAGGCAGGATGACAACTTGAGGCTTATCATTGCACAGTGCGGAAGGAGGCTGACTAGGCGATCAACTATGTAGTTGTGGAGGTCAAGGGGCCAAGGTTAAGCACTGAGGCTAGGAAATGTGTAGTCCTTAGAGGCAGGAACAGTGCATTTCCCAGTTCAAAGAGGTAAGGGATCAGCCGGAGGGTTGACACTACATAGTGTACAATTCTTAGGGGTTGAGTGTGGTTAAGTTGATTGGGTAGGAACATTCCAAAATTCAACTAAGTGTTGGATCAGTGGGTAGAAGTGAAACCAAGATTGAACTTATGAATGATCACACACACTTAAAATAATCGAAGACACAACATTGAACACTCATTACACAAGAACAACATGATTCCCTCAATGCGATGACAATACAACAACCTCCTCCAAGTGCGACACTTAAGATACACATTGCGATGACGGTGACGACACTTGTGTGATAGTGCATGAAACTTTGGAAATGAGTATAATACACGTCTATACAATAAATAGGACTCATTGACACCAAATTTACCCCTTGAAATGAACCATACCACTTATTTTGTGATGTTCAACACTTCCCATGCCAAAAGACGACACTTGAATTTTCTCCCAAAGGGGACTAGAAAACTTAGAGAATATACATGGAATGACTCTAACTACTAGAAATGACAACATGCAAGGTCAAAGTAGGCTCTGAAATTTGAATGTAGGCCAAAATTTTCGTGGGCGTTGTAGCAGTAACAACACATTCTAATGTTTAAATAAGTAAAATTTGTCATTATATTGATTCACAACCCAACCCCCACCACCCCAACCCCACCACCCCACCCCCCCAACACACAATATAAGTGTGAATCCAACAAGGAATGTAGATATACCAAGAAAAACCATTTCTCTTTGAAAATACCTTATAATTTGAAGAAAAAGAGGATGTCTATAGAATTTCAATGAAAGAACCAGAAAAATTGGATTTTCTTATGAAATGTTTAGTTTTTTTGCTAAATCCCAACAAATATACAAAATGGGATTGGAACTAGCTTCTAGAAAAGATAAAAAATAAAATAAGGTCTTGGTGAATAAATGGCTCTCCAAAGCTGGAAGATCAGTCCTCTATAAGGTAGTAATAGAGACAATCCCCATATATTGGGCTTCCCTTTCCTAAAAGCCCTTAGGAATCCTTAACAATATAAAACAATTATCCTTTTTTTTCTCTAGGCAAGGAAGTGTGAAAAAATGCATTTTGCTTTAACTACATAGACATTCATTGCACTTCTAAAGGCATGGGGGTATGGGTTCTTTCTAGGTCCCTATAATACTAGTGTAGCCCCCTATTATTATTGTTTTTCCCATGTAGCCCCCATATTGTTATTTTTGTGCCCCATAGAAGCCGACTATTGTTATTATTGTTATGTAGGCTTTGATTATATTGTGACCCCTTAGAATCCTATATATACCAAGGAGGTCTTGTCATTTGTATCGTGGAAGAATTATTCACTTATGTAATGTAAAGTAGGTTTCCCCCTCGAAGAGGATAATTTTTAAGTCGTTGATCTACCTTTTCTTCTATTTTGTAAGTTGGTTACATAACATTTGGTATGAAAGCTTTGGATTCTCAGATTTCACTTCTTCAAACAGGTCACCTCGGAATTTTATCTATACATTTTTTTCTAAGAGGCTTATGAAGCTGAAATTTTGACCATAAAGAGCTAACATATTGGTGAACATTGTGTATTAATTTAAGATCTTAGTTTGCTATATTTTTGGAGATATGATTCGAGGAAGTTAAGGTTTTTGTAGGTTCTAGAATTCAGTCTCAAATAGGTGACCTAGGTAAAATCATCATAACTTTCTCTCTGAGCATCGGATTTGAATTTAGTAAAACGTGACTAAAACTACACGGACTATAGTTTCTCATGCATCATTTTTAGAGCTGAAAGTCAAAACAATGAGACGTGGTATTATGTACAAGTTCACTCTACGAAACTAGTCTACAATTAGATCATCGTGGGAGATCGGGCATAACTCTTTCTTGATGGCTCAAATATCAGTATAACTTGTGGGTTTGGAAAAAAGACTCAAAGGTCTGCCATAAGACAAAATTTCAGACCTTGGAGATCCAAAATATAGAGTTACAACAGCTTCAATATCAAGCTCCTACAAAGCAAGAAAATGGTGTGTATTTTTTTTAAATTTGCATAAGTTTTGTTTGAAAAATCAGTTTGAAGTGATTCAAGGGGCATAGTGAAGCATAAATATCATTGTTTGATTCCAAAATAGCTCGAAGCAAGATAATGGAAACACCTAGTAAGAAAATAGAAAGTTCTACTATGACGCATGAAGAAGAGGAAGAAATACAACATGATATATCAAAATTACAAGACCAAGTGCAACAAATTTTGCTCTCACAAAAAGTAACCAAAAATGAAATGGATGCTAAGATGGATGGTTTGAAGAATGTTTTAAAATCAGAGATGAGAGGTTTAAAGGATATATTAAAAGCAGACATGGGTGTTTTGAAGGATGGATTAAAAGTGGATATGGAATGTTTGAACGAAGGTTTGATAAAGTTGCTACAAGAAATGCTTCCTAATAGTGAAAAGGTATTAGATGAAAATCATGATGAGAACAAAAGGAATGTTATTCATGATTTTAGACACTATAACTTTGGATTTAAGACCCACCATATTCCAAATATAGATATGAGGAAGTTTGATGGCAAGGATCCGGTAACATCGATACTATAGATGGAGCAATATTTTTATTTCCATAATGTGCAACACACATAAAAGGTACGCATTGCAACTTTATATTTAGAACCCAATCATTTTTTATGATATCGATGGCTTTGTTATCATAAACCACTTGTCACTTGGTTGATTTTTACAGAGGAAATGATATCCTATTATGAGGATCCAAAGAGAAACACTTTCTTTAACCAATTGATAAATCTCAAACAAAAGGGTTCAATGGTGGAGCACATTGAGGACTTACAAAAATTGAATATCAGGGTAAATGATATTCTAGAAGAGCATAGTATTGATGTATTCATAGGGACTTTAAAGGATAACATCCAACATGAGGTTCACCTTTGAGAACCTGATTCATTGGAGAAAGCATTCAGGGTGGCAAGAAAAAGTGAAAGCAAAATTATGGCAAGAAGGAAGTCTACCACTCACAATTATAAACATGGAAGTGTTGTTTCTCCTATCCTTCCACAACCTACAAGGTTGAAGACAAAAAAATTGGAAGAAAAGAGAGAAAAAGGGATTTCTTATAGCTGCGATACCAAATACACTAATGGTCATAAGTGTGTCGAGAAGAAATTATTTTACATGGATTGTGAAGAGGAGGAAGAAAAGGAACAAGAAATGTCAAAAGAAGAGGATATACATCGGTAACCAACCCCAAACAAATAAGAAATGAATCTAACCATATATTGTAATCCATTAGCAGGAATTATCACTCCCAAAACACTCAATATAGAAGTACATATCAAGAAGAAAAAGGCAACAGTGTAGATTGATTTAGGTAGTACCCATAATTTTATTCATTTTAAGATAGCCAAGGAATTGAATTGTTTCCTATATCTAGCACCAGAGTGTCAGTGATGATTGCAAATGGAGGAACTATAATTTTCTCTGGAAAGTGCCATAATATCAAGCTAACCATGGGGGAATATGTATTGAATAGTCCAATGTGTTCCATTCCATTGGGTGGTGTTGATTTTGTACTAGGAATCCAATGGTTACAATCTTTGGGAACGATAGCTTTTAATTTTCAATAACTTTTCTTAAAAAAAAATGGGAAGGAAAGGAAGTTGAATTAAGGGGTATCTCAGGGAAACTAGGAAATATAATCATCTCTAATGTCATGAAAAAGATTCTAAATAAAAAACAACGAGACATAATTTTACAATTATGCTCACTAGAGGTTCAAACATCGAAATCATCTATTTCTCCAAATCTCCAAAAAGTCTTGGACAATCAATTTCAATGTATTTGAGACTCCCAAATGCCTCCCACCTATTCTTGATCATGATCATGCTATTCATTTGATTCCAGGAAGTGTTCCTCCAAACATCAGGCCTTACAGATATCCCTATGCCCAAAAGAGTGAAATTGAATGTATGGTTGCAAAAATGCTAGAGGTTGGTATAATTCAACCTAGTCAAAGTTCCTTCTCTGCTCCAGTAGTATTGGTGCACAAGAATGATGGATAATTGCATATGTGTCTAGAATTTAGGGGGCTCAAAAAGATCACTATTAAAGATAAATTTACTATTCTTGTCATTGATGAATTGTTGGATGAATTACATGGAGCAATTTACTTCACCAAGTTGGATCTTCATTCAGGATGCCATCAAAGTAGAATGAAGACTAAAGACATTCTAAAAACAACATTTATAACTCATGAAGGTCATTATGAAATTTTTTTCATGCCTTTTGGCCTTACTAATGCACCTTCCACATTTCAAGGTTTGATGAACTCCATTTTCAAACTTTTCCTTAGAAAATTTGTTTTAGTATCTTTTGATGATATACTAATCTATAGAAAGTCCTGGAAGGATCATGTTCAACATGTTGACGGGGTGCTCAAACTATTGGAGAAGAAACAATTATATGCAAAAATCGACAATTTTTTCTTTGGAGTGCAGGAGGTGGAATATTCGGGTCATATTATGTCCCATGAGGGTGTTAAAGTAGTCCCTAAAAAGATTAAATCCATTAAGAAATGGAAAATCTCCACAACCCTAAAGCATATTCAAGGATTTCGCGGGTTGAGAGGATATGATTATGGTATAATAGCAGTGCCTCTAACAACATTACTAAAGAAAGATGCATTTCCGTGGACTCCAGAAGCAACTAAGTATTTTGAACATCTTAAAGGGGTAATGTGCCAAGCACCGGTCTCAGATACACAAGACTTCACAAAAACCTTTATTATGGAATGTGATGCCTTAGGAAATGGAATTAGTGTTGTTTTAATGCAAGAAGGAAGACCCATTTCTTTTAAAAGCCATCCAATCAAGGGAAATTATTTACACAAACCTATTTATGATAAGGAAATGTTGGCAATAATACATGCACTAAAGAAATGGCAACCTTACATAATGGGAAGACACTTCAAGGTAAAAATCGATCACGATTGTTTTAGATGATTTTTAGACCAAATATTATCTTCAAAAGAGCAATAAAAATGGGTCACAAAGATGTTGGGTTATGAATTTGAAAGCATCAACAAAAAAGGGAAGAAAAATATTGTTGCAGATGCACTCTCAAGAAAGGATGAGGATGTGGAAGCATTTCACTATGCCATTTCTATAGTCCAACATGACTGGAAACTGAAGCAAGGGATGAATGTAAGAATGACGAAGAGGTGTGGACAATCCTTCAAAAGTTGCAGCAAGATCCCAGTATGTCTAATACATTTATCTGGAAAAACGATTCATTATGGTACAGAGATCACTTATATCTCTATAATAATTCACAACTCAAGCAGAAGATTCTTTTGGAATTGCACACCTCCCCCTTAGGATGGAATTCAATACTTTTAAAAACTTACCATAGGGTTAAGAAGAATTTTTTTTGGGATGGCCTTAAATCTGATATTCAGAAGTTTGTCACAGAATGTTTGGTTTTCAAACAAAATAAAGTTGAGACAATTAATACCCCAGGTAAGTTAGAACCTTTAGCCATTCCAAGTCAACGTTGCGAGGAGGTTTCAAAGGATTTTATCACAGTTTTACTCAAGTCTTAAGGAAAGAGTTTCATCATGGTGGTAGTAGATAGACTTACCAAGTATGCACACGTTTGTGCATTATCTCATCCTTTTAAAGCTAGTACAATTACTATTGCATTTATGGAAATAATTAAAAAGCTATGGAAACCCAAAAATTATTGTAAGTGACAGAGATCCCATTTTCACTAGAAACTTTTGGATGGAATTATTTTCTTGTCTTGGTACTCAATTAGCTCATATTTCATCTTATCATCTTCAATTTGATGAGAAAACTTAGTGAATAAATGTTTGGAAGGATATCTTAGATTCTTTGTATTTGATAAACAAACACAATGGGTCAAGTAGTTACCTCCAGCTGAATGGTGGTATAACACTTCCTTCCATACTGCAGCAAAAATGACCCCATTTATGGAAATTTATGGATAGCATTCACCATCCATCACATCATCTTGAAGAGAAAATTCTAAGGTTCAAGTAGTGGAAGATCACTCAAGCATCAACAATAAGTTCTCCAACTCTTAAAAGATAACCTCACTCTAGCATAGAATCGAATGAAACAACAAGCAGATCAATGTCGCAGTGAAAGAATTTTTGATATAGGTGACTAGGTATTTTTATGACTACAACCATATAAATAAATGTTCCTCAAGCAAGCTAAGGAGGATAATAAATTATCACCCAAGTACTATGGTCCTTGAAAGGTGTTGCAAAATATTGGTACTATGGCATATAAATTAGAGTTTCCTGCATCTTCCCAAGTACACCCAATTCTTCATGTTTCATGCTTAAAGAACGTTATCAGTGACAAGCTTCTAGTTCAAACAGTATTTCCAGAACTTGACAAAGAAGGAAAAATTATATTGGAGCTAGAAGCAGTCACGAAAACAAGAACCTGACAGGTATGGAATCGATAAATTTCAGAGTATCTCATTAAGTGGAAGTACTTACCTATAGAAGATTCCACATGGGAGGATGAGAATTTTATACAGAAGCATCCAGAACTACTCAAGTGTTGAGGAAAACACTTTTGAAGGAGAGGGGAATGTTATGTCTCTATAATACTAGTGTAGCCCCCTTATTGTTATTGTTAATGTAGCCCCCTATTGTTATTGTTGTGACCATGTAGCCCCCATACTGTTATTTTTGTGCCTCATAGAAGGCCACTGTTGTTATTATTGTTATGTAGATTTTGGTTATATTGTGACCCCTTATAATCCTATGTATACCAAGGTCTTGTCATTTGTATCATGGAGAATTATTCATTTATGTAATGTAAAGGAAGTTTCCCCCTCAAAGAGGATAATTTTTAAGTGATTGATCTATCTTTTCTTCTATTTTGTGAGCTAGTTACATAACAATTCTTCAAAACCTCACTTGGTTTTCAAAGGCATTAGCTGCAAAAGAAGTTTGGAAGATGATCAAAGGAACATGTCTCTGGGAACATATTATGACTCAAATGTATATTCTCCCCTCCACAATTACTGAATGGATACAATTCCCTAAGAAGCTACTCAAAAAAGGCTCCATCATTTGGAAATCCATTATACACTCCTTCACTATTATTGGGAATGGACTTAGATGGAAAATAAGTAATAGTACATAGCTCCTCCTATGGATGGACCCATGGGTTAGCAACCAAAACTCCCGCATCCTTTAAACTCCTATTATACAAATATTAAATGAACAAGGATATTTCTAGTTATACCAAGTATGCAAAAGGGTAGGCCCTAATGGCCACAAATATTGGAGCTTCGTTAAAGACTTAAACCTTGAAGAAAATTTGGCTTTGGAATATATGGAATACACTAGCTCTCTTCAACATTGTTTGGTCTCTATATCACATTTGAAAGATATCCTTGTCTAATCCATTAGTCCATTTTGGGAATATTTCCCAAAATATGGTTATATTTATTTAATGCAACAAACAGGCACTCAAAACAGTTTGTTGTGGGTAAAATGCCCTGGAAGCTCCACTGCCCTCCTAAAAAATATTATTCCTGTGGTTACTCCTTAATAACAACGCCCCCACTTATAATATTTTACAAAAAATATCCTTCAATGGACTAGGTAGATGTCCAGTTTGTTTGGAGGAATCATAAAATATCCCTCACCTATGAAGGAAAAGGAGAAGGAGAAGGAGAGACGTAAATATTTGAAAATTTTGAGGTTAAAATGGCTAGCAGGGTTGCCAAATGTTCTAATATTTTTCATTATTATTTTTTAAAGGATTTTATTTTTATTTTTGATAATGAGTAAAGTGTCTACTCGAAACGTTGGATCTTTCATGCTACTTCACACAGTTTGACTCCAAAAAATAACATAAACAATATGAATAGATGTGGTAATTTATATTCTCAAATTCTTAACATTCATGGAGATGTTTGTCTTAAAGAGACCCAAATCTTTGAGAAGCTCAAGATTAAAATTGCTAACAGAGTTATTGAATTCCTTGGCTCTCTCCATTCCCATATTTCTAAGGGCTTCTTATGTCCCTGATAATGGGTGGAGTGTCCAACCAAAACATCAAACATTTCATAATACTTCACATAGTTTGGCTGTAGAAATAACATAACAATATGAATAGTTATGGAAATCTCCATTCTCAAATGCTCGACCCCTATGGAGAGGTTTGTCTTAAAGAAACACAATTTTTTGAGAAACTCAAGGCTAAAATTACTAAGAGAGATGTTGAATTCATCAGCACACTCTATTCTCATCTTTTTAAAGGATTACTTTGTCCTTGATATGGGTGGGGTGTCCACCCAAAACCTCAAACATAGTTTGGCTCTAAAAATAACATAAACTACATATTTAAAAAAAAGATAGAGAGATAATAATATTGGAATGTGTATTTAGTTTTATAGTAATAAATAAGAAAAAATATAAAGATAAATAAATATATATTTTTGTATAGGAATATGAAATATAGATTATTTATTTATTTATTTATTAGGTAGGTATTCTATTACTTTAATCAAACTATTGTATATTTGGAACCACTTGTCTACTATTTTAGAAACCAAACCAATAGCATAGATATAAATATTTTGTCAAAATATCAAACTAATTGTCATATAGAATTTATCTAAGTATTTGAGTATGTGTCTATCGCAGAAACTATTATTTACCCTGAGATTTAAATTATCAACGAGGCTAGGATGCCTACTTAATTGCAAAATAAAAATAAAAACCTAGAGTTGTAAACAACATTTAAGCAATGAGAGAGTTAACATGGGTGGGTGTTAGATCTTGTGCTCCCTCATCACTGTTATGGAAGCCAAAATTAGAAATTTTTTTGGTGAGCTTTGATATTTTGTTTTTCATCTTGGTGAGTTGCAACTACAAGGCATCCATGCTAAGCAAAATCTCCTATTGAGACTCATTACGCTCTATGAAAGCTTTTCTCATAATAGTTTTTCTTCTCCAATAGATAGCCATCATCTCCCTATACTGAGTCTACTAGAGTGAGTGTTCTTAGTGTATAAAATCCACGACCCCACATTCTCTTCAACCTCAATGTTGAAAAGGAATTGTCTCTCTAATTTGGCTTCATGCTTAGTCATGTCCATTTCTTCTCTAGTTGCACAAGAAGTATGTGTCCACTAGCAAGCAATCAAAGTGTCCACATCAACTTGGGATAATGGGATAATAATATTGGGAGGTGTTTTTTATTTTATATTAATAAATCATTGTTTATATATATATATATATATATATATATATATATATATATTTCTGATGGTTGATTGAGTGAGTGTAAATATGTTTTTATTACCTTGTTAAGGTTTAAGGTTCTCTATTAAGATGTTAATATGTTGTATGCATGTACAAAACAATAAATTATACATATCAACTTATTATCTCTACCACATACAATAGATATTGCATTAGGTTTTTGGTCAAACCATATTATTTTAGCTCTCACAAAAAAACAATGCAATTTTTCTATAATTAAACATTAGAAATTAGAAATTATTGTTTTTTAAAAATAATTTATTTTATTTTATTCAATTTGATTAGATATAAAATTGAACATGTCATTACTCCATGCTTTGGACATTGTGTGATGCATTTAAAGCATTTATATTGAGTTGTTAATTTGTTCTATTAGTTTGTAAGATAGTGGTCTTGGTAGTTGGGCTGAATGCATCGCAACTAAATGCATCTATGGATCGACTGTAATCTATGTACAAACCTTACAGACTTACGATTTTTTAACTGTACGAATTTATCACAAGTGGAACTTGGTTGTCATGTCAGTCAGTTGGCCACCACTGTTTTGTATGGGATATGCATACAAACCTTACAGACTTACGATTTTTTTAACCGTATGAATTTATCACAAGTGGAACTTGGCTATCACGTCACTCAGCTGGCCACCACTGTTTTGTATGGGATATGCACCTTCCAGTTTTAACATATCGTACATATAGTTTTTTGGACATATAGTTTTTATATGATAAATAGAGGTGGTTTGAATTTTTCTTTTAAATATTTAAATTATACAAAATTTATACTTATTCAAATAATTTTTTATAAAATATATTAGAAAAAAACAAACCTTAGAATATTTAAATCAATGTTTCGTTATTCTTTTATTATTATCCCAGCATAGCGGGCTGCCTTGCCTTTTTTAGTTGAGCTAAGAAGTAATATTTGTTTTTTTAATATTTAAAAAAAATGTCTTTTAATTTTAATTTTCTATATTACAAATATTAGATATTTTGAAATTAAAGAAGTAATATTTTTAAAATCTGATGATATATATTTAATATTTGTTATTTTAGTAAATATTATTTATCATGCAATAAGGTATTGATTGATTTGTTATTTTTCTATTTTTTTAATATATGATTTGTTTTTATCTTATAGATAAGCAATCAATATCATGACTTTTTCAGTGGGGGAAAGATCCCCGCTAAAGAAGCATCATACATCATATCGCCGAAGCGAGTATATATATACACATCATCACTGGTACAAATATCGCCGAAGCGAGCAGAGTTGTCACCAATACAAATATGCTGCATCGTGCAGCTCCCGCAGGATTCGAACGTGGTCGGGGGCAGATTAAACCAACCGCCCCGACCAACATATCATGCACTCACGTGCAATCAGTACCATGACTTATCAACACCATATGTGCAAAAACCATAACTAATTTTAAAATCAAAATATTTTATAAATATTTAACTTAATAGTTACTATATAACAAGATTTTTAACCATGGATATTTAGCCCATTTTACCATAGATACTATTAATTTGTAAATAGACTTGGTTACAATACCATGGGCTAGTAAACATTATTTCTTAACTTGTCATTAATAAGACCTCTATTCAAACCCTATGAGTCACCATTGTAATAGTATAAGGCTCACTAACCATATAATTGTTGATGTGATAAGGTCCCATAATATATTTGGAAAATAATTTAGTAATATTGTGTTTAATGAATGCTGGGAACTAACAATAATTAATTTATTATTCTCAACAAATAAATATATACATATATATTAAATAATTCAAATAAATTAATATGGATTAACAACTACTACTACCACTAAATTGATAACTAATTAAAATCTAAGATTACATTTTCCAATTATATTTAAAAAGCACAATCTTTTAATACATAACATAGTGATAAAAAATAGTTTTACTATCTTACAGGAAAAAGCTACTATGTAACGCATGTTTAGTGCACATCAATTCAAAAATGTTCAACAAAAGAGTTAGCCGTGTTGTGATTTAATAGCATGGGAGCAAACGATTTGAGATGGATGGTCCGAGTTCTATTCCTGTTACCTTTTACTCTACGTAAGGCATGACGTCACTTAGCTTTGGATGGTGAGATATGGGGTAATACATGAAATAATGCTAGCAACATGGAATAAAATAGTATTATATTAAGATCCTTCTCATTGCAAAAGAGGGAAGAAAGTATTCTAGATTTCTTGCAATGCAAGACATTGAATTTCAATGTGACGTTCTTTATGCCTCTACATTTGAAGTTGATGTCATTAGTGAATCTCCATAAATAAATAAAAAGTATAATATTGAAACATTTATTTAAATCAATTTAAAAATAAATAGTTTGCAAAAACTTATCACATCAAATAATATCACTATGTATTAGCATTTAAAGTATGCATTTTTCTCTTAATTCCCTTACTAGGTCAACGTATTAGATTAAGACCTCGAAGTCACCATCTCGGTGTCATTGGTGTTGACCACTTGATTCACGTTTTGTTTAAATATAGTTTTTTTTTTTTACATGTAAGAGAAGGATGTTTACATGAGCATAAATTCCACTAATAGATTGGTGGTTAATTACATTTATGCTTGAATTTACTTTAAAAAAATCTCCCAAGTTTTTAATCCTCATACTATTAGTGGTTAATTACATTTATGCTTGAATTTACTTTAAAAAATTCTCCAAAGTTTTTATTCTGGATTTCACTATTTAGAAAAAGTGTCTGTGTTTGGAAACTCTTACATAAGGAAACAAATTGTAACACTGTAAAAACCTTATACATGATACTTATAGAGTCACGTATTTAGTAAAACACAAAATTTGTGCACATGAAAATACGAAATGTCGCTTGCACAACAAGGAAATTATAACATGTTGATCTTCCCCTATCTAAGAAGAGAGTCATTGAAGATCTCAGAGTAGTGGATTTAGCCCAAGATTTTTATGCATTTATCCTTGGATAATGCATCTGCAATGTCGTTATCCTCCCTGTAGATGTGTGAAAAGGTCAAACTTCGAAATTACCACTCAACATATTAATGTGATTCATCCAATGATGTGCATGCAAGGTTCTAGAGAAGATTTTTTCTGCATCTAGTGTATAACCACCTTGGAGTTTCCAAATATGTCTTTAGACTCAACTGATAACCATTTAGCACAGAACAATACCTCCCGTAAAGCAATGATCTTTGCATGGGTATTGGTACCCTCCCCACAATTCCAACTGAAATGGAAATATGAACCTGGGTCAATAAAAATGTATGCCTCACATCCACAAACATTATTTCAAGCCGCCCCATCAAAGAAACCAATAAGGAGTATTTTCCAAACATTCACTTGTTTGATAATTCTCTATGAATCCTTTTGGGTAACATGGCCAATTTCTAAAAAATAAGCAGCAATCCTCCTACAACATTGATTAATGTCCACAACAAAATCCTCAAATATATGTGTGTTCCTACTTCTCTAATTTCTCCAGAATATGCAAAAGGAAAGAGAGAAATATACCTTGTATACTAAAATCCGTTCAACTAAACATTCTTCAATAGGGTTGGAGTTCCATTGGGCATAAATGTTTAGGATCTTCAAAACTCCATTCCAAATGGAAATCGCAAATGGACAAATGAGAAAGAGATGTCTCGCATCTTCAAGCTCATTTTTTCACATCACACATCTTCTAGGCCCAAGGAATCCTCTCTTGCAAAGATTGCCCCATGTTAAAATTTTATTTTTCTATGCCAACCAGCCAAAACAAACCAATTTGAGAGGGATAGTCCATGCCCAAATCTTACTAAATCAGTAGGGTAACGCATCATATGAATGTGCCAACAAGATATAATTGTAGGCATCTTGCACCAAAATCTAACCAAAGATTTCTTTTCCATCCCATGTGAGGATGTATTCACTTTTAGACAAGGTAACATCTTCCATTGCCATATCATCATAAATACCAAGTTCCCATGAGCACGTCCAAGAAAGAACAATAGTGATGGACACATTAGAAACATATATTTGATTTAAAAAATAAATTCCCGAATTGTTGATATACCCGATTGTCGCAGTAGGGAAGGTATGTTCGCCATTGAAACCTTTGATGAGGTCCAATCCAATATCGACCTATGTAACAACCCAATGTACCATCAAAGATTGTAGAAAATCCTTGAAACCTTGCAATTGCTAATGAGATCAAACTGATAACAAAAGACATATGATTTCTCTACCAAAAATTTGTAGAAAGAAAACAATGAATAGAAACACAATCACACATAGAACACAAGATTTATCTGGGGAACCCAACAAGGAAAAACGCCTCTTGCTTGTAAAAAATCAACTAAGCAATCTGATCTATGACATAGAATATGCTTTAAGCCTGAAGCTCCCTACAATATTGATCAACTCTCTACAATAATTTCCTAACACCTGAGCAAATAAGGCCTATTAGGAGCTTCTATTTCCTTGCGCAATTCCCAAGAGAAATTGCTCTGCTTGATCCTCAAGCTTGTACACAAAATCCTATGTACAATAAATAAATAGATATGCCCCTTCATTAAATCTCAATAGGTAATTCGAATTGCATGACCTGCTAGGGATAATTTTAGCAGCTGCAATCAGTTAATTGAGAGTAAGTTGAGTTAACATAAAGTAAACTACCTAACTAAAGTCATAACTATCTCTATTCTAGAACTAGAGATCAATTAACTGATAGACATTAGAGATAACTCAACTAGTTAGCTAATTTTAGCCATCAACTAGTCCACAACTCATTGAAAGCCATCTAACTCAAATTAACTAACAATAAACTAGTGATAGGCCACATTGCACATGTTAACTGATAGCTAACTCAAATATCTATGAGACTGAATTCGATTTTTCTTCTTTGACTAAGCCACAAGTCAAATAAATACATTCCTTGCTACAATTTCAACACTCCCTATTAGAGAGGAAGGGCTTCTTAGAAGAATCTCGTCCACCTGGATTTGTCTTTTGCTCTTCCAAGTTCTATGTTGCTACAACTACTCCCTCTAAAATAGAAAGAGCCATGTACCCTGTGAATCTGGGTGTCTTCTTCTTGGTGCTTGGAGACTCAACTCTCTTTTGAGATCCCTTAACTAAATACTCTTCCTACTTGGCTCGAACTTTCCCTATATAGGAAGTCTCTGATTCAATGGCTACCTCCACTCGCCTAGGGCTATGGTCCTTGTCATCATCATCCTATTGGTTAACCCAATTTCCAACTAGCTTATACTGGAACTCAGAAACTAGATGAGGCTCCATCTTGAGAGCTCTATCCTACTCTCGCTTAACCACCACATCTCTACTCTAGGAACTCTTTGCCTTGTTGCACAAGGCTACACATGCATCAACCTAAAATTTGTAGAGATTCTCGATCCTGACACCAATCTTCTTGACTTGTCTTGAAGCAAAATGATTGAGCTAAACCTTCCCTTTTCTGAAGACTACGTCATACCCTTTCTCTTCAAGGACTGCTACCAAGACAAGGTTCTACTTCAATCCTAGAACATACAATATCACATTCTTGAGATGGAGAAGGGAACCAAATTGTTGGCAATATTGTCATTGATGGAAAAGGAGCAGCACATGAAAAGCAAATAAAGGAGCGACAGGCAGAGGAGTAGCACAGGAACAACAAGCAAAGGAACAACAAAGCAAGGGACAAAGGAGCAACAAATACCTTAATGGCATGTTGATGGCTTGATGCTTGGATAATGTTGCAGGGATTGTTTAATGAAGATTTTGTGATCTGAAATTGTTAATTAAGCTTAATTGTTGTGATGCAAAGGCAAGACTCCAAGGCAAAGGAAAAGAAATTTTGCAAAGATTGTTGTGATGCATTAATGATAAATATTGTTATTTGATGTTGGAATTAATTTGATGCATTTAATCATTAAATGTGGCTGAAATTAATATCGGATGGATTATTTATTTTTTCTCTAACATTCAAGATATGAAGAGTTTGTACCCGGATGCGGGTGCCACGCCGCATATGAATGACCCGCCAGATGTTCAACATGGGCGGTCGTAGGTACAGAAGAGGCCTTAAATGCTCCACGCCGCCCTGGATGGCAAGCGTGAGAGCTGAAGGGAGAGGGGACGACAATTCATTGCCGATACTGCGCGACTTAAACGGTTTCAGATGGAAGTTAAGGCACTCCAACCCCGAGGCAATCCAGAGCAGATTAAGTATGGATGGAGAAGGGAATGTTTTGCAATGTTTCAGGATCGATTTGGGGATTCAGGCCTCAGTTTGTCAGGCATTCAAGCGCTGGTTCACGAGCTCTCTGGGGCATTTGCAGGTAGATACAGGGCTGCAAGGGAGGATAAGAGCGGATTCACATCCCTCATATCCCTCTCCACAGCACTGTCACGTTCATTGGTCTTCAAGAAGGGAATGGCGCCAAGACAGAGGCTCATTAGCCGTCGAGGCACTGGAAGGGAAGGCACTTCTCGTCCCCTGGATGCTAATCCGCCTCTATGTTGCTGTCGTTGTTCATGCCACCAGTCAGCAGGTGCACACCCCATTCGGCCGTCCCAATTCATGGATACAAGATCACCGGACTCAAGCTCTGCTCCGCTACCTGCGTTCGGAACGGCGGTCTTCACTGTCAGATGTGCGCAATGTCATTCCAACATCAATGCTCATGTTTCGGTCCTCTTCATGGAGGAACCGAAAGAGGAGGTGGGAGGATTACCCAGCGCCCAAATTCATCATGCTGAATGTTCCAGAGTTGCTGAGGAAAGAGCAGAGACACCACCTGGAACGAATGTTGTGCAACCTTCGTCTCAGCCAGCGCCAGCTTCAGGCAAAGCCAAAGTCGATTGGGGACCTCCACCGGAAGGCGAGTACTGGATTTATGAAGAGGACCCGGAGGACGAGGATTCGGTTGAATAGGCGCCGGCTCCACCATGCTTCGGCCCTCCGACAACTCTCAGGTTCTTGTTGTGAACTGCTACTCTTGTTACCTGTGCTTAATTACGCTGTAAATGTCATGGTTTGTCCTCCTAATTTTGTTACTCTATGTTTGAATGCGCCCGCGCGAAGAATACTGCTAAAGTACTCCTCTCTCTCTCCTTGGCCCCTACGCGGGATTTATAATTTTGTTTTTTCTGTGATGCAAAAGCTTACAGCCCCTGCGTGGGTTGCTAGTTTTAGTCATGGCGCCCTTGCATGGGTTAGTGGTCAAAAGGGTGTTGCCCCTGCGTGGGCGTTTAGTAGTTTTTGGAAGACCCCTGAAAATGAAGTTTTCTGTAAGCACTATCAAACCAGAGGACCAGCCCTGGCCCCTGGGGACATGTAATCCTGGATGTAACTGTTTCAGCTTGTAAATAATAGAAGTAGAATAGTTTTAACGATAAAAAAAAAAGATATGAAGAGTTTGTAAACGAATAAGTGGAAGGAAGAGAGTCAAGCCTATTCACTTCATATCCCTATGTGTGATACAAATAGCCAACAAACTATCTTTATAAAATGTGTGATTTTGGAAGCCATAAGAAGGTTAGAGAATGGAAGAATGTGAGGGAGAGTATTGAACTCTTATGCATTAGTTACCTGGAACTTATGAAGTTGATGTGAAGCAGATTTGAAGGGAAGAAGATGCATAAATGAAGATGAAGATGGAAACAAAGTAAACCAGCACATTGTTATTTTGTGTTTGCATCAGGGGATGGTAGTTTCCTTTCAAGTTGTAGCTTGATAAATATCCAGATGGAGTTGATTGAGGTAGAAGCCTCCTGTGGGTTGTAGCCTATAGAAAACTTATGGGAGTTGGAGCTTCCTTGCATGTTGTAGCTTGCAGAAAATTGAGATAGCAACCTCCTGTAGGTTGGAGCCTATAGAAAATCAGATGTAAAAAGGAGTAGGAGCTTGCCTTTCCATCACAACAATAATAAAATCATGGTTTTCTCCCTTTATGGGTTTCCACATATATCTGGTGTCAATATGTGTTGTTATTATGTGTTCATGTGATGGTTTGGTTTGCTTATTACTTGTTTTTCACATATTCAATATGCTATCATTATTTGTTAAGATGCTCATGTAATGTTTCAATTAATGAGTTTTAAAGAAAATAGTATTAATGTCCATGAGTATGCTAAACTGATTCACCCCCCACCCATCTTAGTTTATTCAAGTATTCATCAATTGGTATTAGATCCAGTTCCTTTGGTGTAGGCCTAACAACTTGAAGGTAGTTCTGGTAGAGTCATGGATTGTCAAATTGTACATGTACTTAGTACATCAAACTTTCATGAATGGATAGATAAGGATCTAGGAGAGGCGGTTAGTCCATGTCGCAAAACACACGGGGAGAATTGGTTTATCCAATGTTTAACAATATCCCTTCCAACACAAGATGAGTGTGTATCAAACTTGTGACCTATGCTCTGATTCCCAACAAGTGGTATCAAAGCGTAGGTCACGAGTTTGATACACACCTGGCTCGTGTTGGGGGGGAGATTGTTGGAAAATGGATAAACCAATGCTCCCCGTGTGTTTCATGACATGGACTAACCACCTTTTGTGGATCCTTATCTCTCGCAATGCGATCGTTGACTAAGACCTACAGGTTTTGGTCTAACGGAAATCATGATTCCCAACACAGAATCCCTCTTAAAGCTCACTAACCAACTCCTTTGGTCATGTATTTTCTATCATCTCCAAGCTCAATATGGAGTTTCATGTCTTTCTCCTGCAAACTACTGAAGAATTATTTTCTCCTTGTCACGTGGAATGAAGCCCCTGAGTCAGTATACCACACATTACCTTGTGTTTAGCTTACCATGCAAGCTATCAAGGAGAAATCCAATTCAAATTGAGAAGAGAGTGCTTCTCCTCCTGCTGCTACTACAACATGCTTGTTGGATTTCTTATTTAGATATTTTGTAGCATAATGTCCAAATTCATGGCAATGAAAATACTTGATCTTGCTAAGATCCTTCTTTTCCTTGCCTTCATTCTAACTAGACTCTATTTTTCCTTGGGCCTTCTCGCAATTGGATTTCTTCCCTTTTCCAGCTAAAGCAAATTTCTACTCATATTTTGTCCCAGACGATATTACATCCCTTGTGTTCCTCCTTATCTCCTCCTGCAAAAGATCTAACCATAGTCTCTCCCAATAAGGGAGCTTATCTTTGCCATTCACAACATCCTAGAAACTTGCCAAGATTTCGGAAGCCCCAGAAGAGAAAGGCTCACTAATCTAAAAATGAGATCTTAAATCAATATTAAGGTATTACAGACTCATGTGCAGGAATGCCTATATTATTTAGTGCAACGGATCGAAAAGATTGTGAATAATATAGACAATGAACAGTTATAAAACATAATAAACACACACATCAACACAACAAATAATCAAGGAGTTCACCAGACTTCCTAGCTACGTCTCCTGGTCCAGATTTCAGTGTCGACCTATATATTATGTCTTTAAGAGCATAATATTACAAGTGTGAGTTCAAGCAGAGTCTCAAACACAACAGGGATTTACTCGAAATCCTCGAGTCTAAAAGATTGCACAGACTCTCCCTCTTACTCTCTGTCTTCTGCTTTCTCTTGCTCCATTCTTTTTTGTCCTCTTTGTCTGCCCTAGAGTTGCTTTTAAGCCTCTTGGCTTTGTCCGTTCATCTACATTCTTGGGCTTTCTGGCTCCCGACCACTGTCCGTTCAACTCCCTGTCGAGCGTTAAACAATCATTGTAAAATGCTTAAGGTATGGTGGCCACCTATTTTCAAATGGAAAGACTGGCGCGAAGAGAAAACCCAAAGAATTGATTCTTTGTTTACATAGAGAAATACACAGGAAAAACTCTAAAATAGAGGAATCAGACGGCTGTTATGCCTCGTCCGTTATCAGTCCTTTGGCATCCCACACCGTAGATCTGTTCTCATCTGACGGTTCACATCCATCTCGATCATCCAACCTGCTCGTGCATTCTGCACCGTTGATCTGTGACCATTTGATCTGACGGCTGATGTGCATTTCAGATGACTTACTTGCGCGGAGATCACCCGCCCGAAAAAGCGGTTTTCTCTCTCCTTGTTGCGTGCTACGTGTCAGTCAGTGTATGGGATCGGGCGGAGCCCGTCCAATACCACTTACCGCCTGAAGCCCACCCGAAATACCATTTACCTCAGAACTTAAATAACATAAAGTCGCGTTTATAAACCTTTCGGGTCCGCCATTCTATCACAATATCGCATTGTATGTGGCCAAACATCAATACACGGGAAAATACAAAGAAATCTGCAAAAACCGGACTTCAAATATATTTAAATCCGACCTATAATCCTTATCAGATCTAGGTCTATCGCATGTCGCATGTCGCATATCGTGGGTCTTTGTATTGTTTCCAATCCACTCGCTGATTATTGATCACCGATATGCCAATATCGGCGTATCGCATATCAGCCCTTCGCAATGCCACGGGCCATGGTCCATTCCCATATATTGTTGTGATGTGATAAATCGCAAATCACATATCGCATGGTCTTCGGGCCTACGGGTTAAGTCCTCCCCTTTGGAATTTGTGATGCGATAATGCAATCTCCGCCGTTGATTTGCACGCTCGATCGATGGTCCGCGTTAAGTCACTAGATCGTGATCACAATTCACACAAGGCTACCTCTGATACACTCCACTGGTCTGCTCCGATGTGATATCACCGAACCCTTCGATGTGATCTGTTGATTTGATCTGGATCATTGATCGGTTCGATCCAATGGCTCTGATTCAACGATACTTCAACCTTTGCTTTACTCTGTTTTCCACCATTCTTCATGGTTTTTCTTCTGCGATAGTGTTTTTCGATAGTATTAAAGACTTAGAGGTTTTAAGATCCATTTTGGATCACGCCTTCCCACTGAAAAGCTTTTGGACCACCAAAAGTTGGTTTTTAGGCATCGATAAAGTGAGGATACAACTCCCTCACTTGTCTAATTTCTATCCATCATGCCTTGCTTGGATTTGAACCTTTGAGCCCTACTCTCAGGTACTCAACATCCCCTTGACGCGTAGTTCTCACCTTCCTATCCAGAACTATGTCTTCCTGTAACCCATTGAGATACTTAGGCAACAGATACCCAATAGAAGGCAACTGACTTTGCTCTTGAGGATCTTCAATCAATGAAGGCTCATACAATCTCAAGTTTTCTTCATTAACAACTGAATAGATCTACATATAAGTTGGAAAATCAAGGCAAAAAGCATTTTCACCAATTTTATCAAGTATCTTGAAAGGTCCATACCTTATTGCTTTTAGCTTCTTACCTTCACCCTGCATTCTGTCTTTGCTGATGTACAACCAGACTTGATCACCAACTTGAAAACTATGCTCAATTCTATGCTTGTCATGTCTTGCCTTGTACTTGGCTTGATTTCTTTCCAGCTGTTCATGTACTGCCTGGTGAATTTCTTGGATTTGTTCAATGAACTTGGTTGCTTTGTCCACATCACTGTGTCCATCAACTGCTATGTCTTTACCAAAGACAAAATCCAAGGGAGACTTTGGTATAAAACCAAAACAAGTCTCAAAAGGAGATCTCTGAGTAGAAGAGTGCTTGGCACGGTTGTAAGCATGTTGTACATAACACAAATGCTCAATCGAAAGCTTGGGATGCTTGCTGCAATAGCCTCTGAGCAACTGGATCACTGTCTTGTTGACCACTTCTGTCTGACCATTTGTTTGTGGATGAAATGTTGTGCTCTTCTTCAATCTGGTGTCCATCAACTCCCATAGATTTGACCAAAACTTCCCAACAAATCGAGAATCTCGATTAGATACAATAGAACTAGGTAACCCAAAATGAACCCATACATTCTGAAAGAACAACTTTACTATTTGTTCAGCTATAACCTGCATGTTACATGGTATCAAAATACACATTTTATTGAACCTATCCACAACAACATAAAAATAATCATGAACTTTCCTAGACTTTGGCAATCCCTAATAAAATCCATGGAAACACTTTCCCAAGGACGAGAAGGAATTGGAAGTGGAGTGTACAAGCCTAATTTTCTATTACTTGGTTTGCTTGTAGCACACATTGTACATCCTTTGATATATCTAGAAACTGTCTCATGCATTCTTGGCCAATAACAGAACCTTTGCAATTGTGAAACTATTTTACTTACACCAAAATGACCTGATATGAGAGAAGTATGTGCTTCTTGAATTATGTTAACTCTTTCAGTTTGTGGAATGCATAACTTTCCCAAATGATATAAGAGTTGGTCCTTTACATAATAATCCAATTCTTCTACTTTCTTGCCATGACTTAAAGTTGCATATACATCTTTAAAATCTACATCTTGAGCATATTGTTCAATGTAACTTTCATGCATTACTGAGTTATGCTTAAGTATAGTAGATGCATTTATGATTGGTCTTGATAGCATGTCTGCAACCTTATTGTGTATTCCCTTCTTATATCTGATGACAAGATGAAATTGTTGTAGAAAACCCATCCACCTATAATGTTTTGATTGCCGCAATTTAGTTTGTGAGTGCAAATATTGAAGTGGTTGATGATTTGAATGTATGATTGTTTCTTTACCCATTAGGTAATGTTTCCGCTTTTTCACACTTTGTAATAATGCATACAATTCTTTATCATATGTGGGATAATTAACTACTGCAGAAGTAAATGTCTCAAAATGATAGCATATTGGTTTTCCATGTTGCATCAACACTGCTCCCATGGCATAGTCACTGGCATCTGTCTCAATCTCAAATGGATGTTGAAGATCTGGCAGTGCTAGTCTTGGTGTTGTACTGATTTTCTGTTTTAAGGTGTCAAAGGCTTTTTGTTGTTTTCCTCCCCACTTAAACACCTATTTCAATCCTGTTAAAGCATGTAATGGAGCTGCAATCAAAGAAAAGTTAGCAATAAACTTTCTCTAGTATTGTGGTACCCCTAGGAAACTCCTAACCTTTGTAACAGATTTGGGCTTAGGCTAGTTCACAATGACTTCAACCTTAGAGGGATCTATCTTCAATTCAGCACCCCTACAATATAACCCAAATAATTTAAATATGTTCTACCAAATTCACATTTTGACAGTTTTACATAGAGATTTTCTCTTTTTAAAACATCCAAAGTTTGCTTCAAATGCTTTACATGGTCTTCCCATGTCTTACTAAAAACAAGAATGTCATCTAAATAAACAATTACAAAGTCATCAATAAATGGTCTGAGTACATCATTCATAACTCTCATAAATGTAGCAGGAGCATTAGTTAAGCCAAAAGGCATAACCAACGATTCATACAGTCCTTGTTTTGTCTTGAAAGTAATCTTCCCTGCATCTTGTTCTGCAACTTTGACCTGATGATAACCACTTCGCAAGTCTAACTTAGAAAAGTACACTACTTCTTTCAATTGATCTAATAAATCATCAATACGAGGAATAGGATAACGATTCTTGATCGTTATTTTATTTAGTGCTCTATAATCAATGCACATTCTCCACAAACCATCTTTCTTTCTCGCCAGCATGATTGGAGATCCACATGGTGATGTGCTTGGTCTTATAAACCCTTTATCAAGCAACTCTTGTACCTGCTTCTTTATCTCTGCATTCTCTAAAGATGACAACCTGTACATTCCAATGTTAGGTAATGGAGCATCTTGCTGCAGACAAATATCATGTACTATTTCCCTTTTGGGTGGCAGACCTTTAGGTTCTTGAAATAGGATATCATATTCTAAAACAACTTTAACTAAATCAGCTTTCTGTTTAGCATCACAGCCTTCAAATACATTGGTTTTATCAGGGTCCTTTTCCTTTACAACCATTAGTAAAAATTTCTTACTTGAATTCACAATTCTTTTCATCTATCCTGAGTTTATGAGAGAATAGTTACCCTTGAGTTTATGAGCTCTTACAATATATTCCATTCCATCTTTAGTGAGTTGATACTTATTTTCAGCTCTATAGAAAATAGCTTTCCTATCATACAAGTATGGACTTCCAAAAACAATACCACATATATCCAATGGAACTATATCTAACTCAACCTCATCTACAAATGTTGATCCAATAGCAAACCTAAGTTTACATTGTCTCGTTACTTGTAGCCTTGTCTTATCACACACCCAACCTAATGGATATGGCTTCTCGTGATATTTTGTTTCTAATCCCAACTTCTTTACAATTGTTTCAGAAATCAAATTTACTTGTGATCCACTATCAAACAAAGTATCAATCTTATTGTGTTTGGAAATTACTCTAATACGAAAAAGCTCATTTCTTTCCCTCTCATTACTTTCATTATCAATAGATTGTGCAGAGTTACTTGTGGATGCTTCAAAATCTTTACCTTTAATACCCGTGGCTGTAACTGTTGTTTCATCTCCTGAATCTGATCCCAAGTCCTGCTAAATAGCAGCAACATTCTTTTTCTTCCTTCCACCAAAATTCTTAGGTCTCCATTCTGGATGCAAAAACCAATAGTGTGCCTCATCATGTCCTTCTTTCTTGCAATGAGTACATGAAGGTTTACCCTTCTTTACAGTGTTTGCTTTCCTCTCCTTCCATTTCAATTTCTTCTTTTCCTTGTTCTTGCTTACAGAATATTTAGATGATCCCCCAACCTCTGGGTTTACATTCTTACCTCTAGCTTCTAGATGTGTTGCTTGAACTGATACATCATCTAAGCTAGTGGGATTAAACATGAGAATAGTATGCTTTAAATAGATATGAAGACCACCTATATACTTTAATAAAGTCTCAAGTGAATCTAATGATATACCTAGAGTTAAAGCTCTCTTTCTAAATTCCTGAGTATAACTCTGTACACTCTGACCTTTCAACTGACAATGGGTTTGCCAACTCATCATTGCCTGCTACATGTAAGCTAAAGGATAGAATTTCTTTTTGATAGCAGAAACAAATTAATTCCAGGTAGAAATAATTTTACCATGTTTTTTCAGATCATCTTGTGTCTTGCCTTCCCACCATACTAGTGCAGTTCCTCCAAGTTGAAGGCTAGCTAGCTGAATCTTATTCCTTTCTGAATCAACATTCTGTACCCTGCAATATACATCAATTTGTATTATCCAATTATCTAGCTTTTCTGCATTGAGTTCTCCATCATAAATTGGCAAATCAAACTTCACATCTAATTTCATTAAGGAAGTTTTCTTCTTCTTCTTAGAAGAGCTAGAAGATGCTGAGGATGATGAAGGTGATGATGGAGGAGATGGTGGAGGAGGCATTTCCCCTTTCCCTTTGCCTTCTGGAAGGGCAACTAGAAAGGGTTCCTCTGATCCTTTGTCTGGTTTGGGTGTTGAAGTGCTTTCACCTCGACCCTTCTTAAACTCCAGATACATCTTTTCCACCATGGCTCGCATGACCATAAAACTGCCCATGAACTGAGATTCTGATCCCAGTGGAGCTTCTTCTACCCTTCTTCTCTGAGAAAAGACTCTTCCAATCTCTGGATTGTCCTCAACAAGTTCTCCTTCTCCACGTCTGAGCTTCAATCTAGTTAGCATTCAAATTCCAACACAAGCTTGTCTAACCTTAACAAACCCAAAACCAAATGCTCTGATACCACTTGATCTGAAAATGAGATCTTAAATCAATATTAAGGTATTACAGACTCATGTGTAGGAATGCCTATATTATTTAGTGCAATGGATCTAAAAGATTGCGAATAATATAGACAATGAACAATTATAAAACATAATAAACACACACATCAACACAACAAATAATCAAGGAGTTCACCAAACTTCCTAGTTACGTCTCCTGGTCCATCTTTCAGTGTTGACCTCTATATTATGTCTTTAAGAGCAGAATATTACAAGTGTGACCTCAAGCAGAGTCTCAACACAATAGTGACAAACACAATAGGGATTTACCTGAAATCCTTGAGTCTAAAAGAGTGCACAGACTCTCCCTCTTGTTCTCTGTCTTCTGCTTTCTCTTGCTCCCTTCTTTTCTGTCCTTTTATCTGCCCTAGAGTTGCTTTTAAGCCTCTTGGCTCTGTCCATTCATCTACATTCTTGGGCTTCCTGGCTCCTGGCCGCTGTCCGCTCAACTCCCTATCGAGCGTTAAACAATCATTAAAAAATGCTTAAGGTATGGTGGCCACCTGTTTTCAAACAGAAAAACTGGCACGATGAAAAATCCCAAAGAATTGCTTCTTTGTTTACATAGAGAAATACACAGGAAAAACTCTAAAACAGAGGAATCGGACGGCTGTTATGCCTCATTCGTTATCGATCCTTTGGCATCCCACACCGTAGATCTATTCTCATCTGACGGTTCACATCCATCCTGATCATCCAACCTGCTCGTGCATTCTGCACCATTGATTTGCTACCATTTGATCTGACGGCTGATGTGCATTTCGGATGACTTACTTGTGCGGAGATCACCGACCCGAAAAAGTGATTTTCTCTCTCCTTGTTGCGTGCTACGTGTCGGTCAGTGTATGGGATCGAGTGGAGCCTGTCCAATACCACTTACTGCCTGAAGCCTGCCCAAAACACCATTTACCTCAGAACTTAAATAACATAAGGTCGCATTTATAAACCTTTCGGGTCCGCCATTCTATCGCAATATCACAATATCACATTGTATGTGGCCAAACATCAATACACGGCAAAATACAAAGAAATTTACAAAAAACAGACTTCAAATATATTTAAATCCGACCTATAATCCTTTTCGGGTCCGCGTCTATCACATGTCGCATATCGCGGGTCTTTGTATTGTTTCCAGTCCACTCATCGATCGCCGATATGCCAATATCAGCGTATCGCATATTGGCCCTTCTCAATGCCATAGGCCATGGTCCATTCCAATATATTGTTGCGATATGATGAATCACAAATCGCATATCGCATGGTCTTCAGGCCTACGGATTAAATCCTCCCCTTTGGAATCTGCGATGCGATAATGCAATCTCTGTCGTTGATCTTCGCACTCGATCAACGGTCCACGTTAAGTCTCTAGATCGTGATCACAATTCCCACAAGGTTGCCTCCGATACACTCTGCTGGCCTGCTCCAATGCGATATCACCGAACCCTCCGATTTGATCTGGACCGTTGAGTGGTCTGATCCAACAGCTCTAATTCAATGATACTTCAACCTTCGCTTTACTCTATTTTCCACCATTCTTCATGGTTTTTCTTCTGCAATAGTGTTTTCCGATAGTATTAAAGACTTAGACTTGGAGGTTTTAGGATCCATTTTGGATCACTGACAAGCTCTGATGATGGAACTGTCTCACCAACACTTAGAAGTTCATCCCTCACTTGAGATAACCTAGATAGATATGTAACAATGGGCTCATCCTTTTCCATTCAAATGTTCCTCAATTTGTTCTTCAAAGCTAGTTTTATGGCATCACTACTACTTTCGAACATATTAGTAAGGGTCTTCGACATCTAGAATGGAGTTTCCTTCCCATATAAATTTGGAACAAAATGGTCTCTAAATCCTAGTATCATCATCCTAGATTCGGCAGTGTCCTTCCTCCATTGAGTCAATTGTTGTGCATCTGATGCAGTAGGTTTATGAATATCAGTCTTGATGTATTATAAAACCCCATTATCATCTAACATAGGATCCATTTTTTACTTTCATGAACATAAATTTGAAGTCCCTGCTAGGGCATGCTTTGTGCTCAAACCATAGACTGACATGATTCCTACACTTGTATAATTCCTGCACCAACTGATCTCCTCTTCAACACACTTCAAATCTCATGAAGGAACTTGGTCTCTATCTTGTTTTCATCTCTGATACCATGTAGAAAATCCTTGAAACCTTGCAAATTCTAATGGAATCAAATGGATAACAAAAGACACAATATTTCTCTACAAAAACTATGAAAAGAAAACAATGAATAGAAACGGAAACACACATAGAACACAAAATTTATCTAGGGTACCCATCAAGGAAAAATCCCTCTTGCTTGTATTAAATCAACTAAGAAATTTGATTTACTACATTGAATCTACTTCAATCCTAAAGCTCCCTGCAATACTGATCAACTCTCTACAAGACTTGCCCAACACTTAGGAAATTAAGGCTTGCTAGGATCTCATATTTCCTAGTGCAATTATGCCCCTAAAAAATAGGAATTTCTTCTATTTACTTGTACAATTCCCAAGAAAAATTTCTCTGCTTGATCCTCAAGCCTACACAAAAAAACCTATGTACAATGAATAAATAGATTTGTTCCTTCATTCAATATCAATAGGCAATTCGAATTGGATGACCTACTAGGGCTAATTTTAGTAGTTGCAACTAATTAATTGAGAGTAAGTTGAGTTAACAGAAAGTCAACTAACCAACTAAACTCATAACTATCTCTATTCTAGAACTACACATCAACTAACTAATAGACACTAGAGATAACTCAACTAGTTAGCTAATTTTAGCCATCAAATAGTCCAAAACTCACATAAATCCATCTAACTCGAATTAACTGACAACAAACTAGTGATAGGCCACATCACACATGTTAGTTGATAGCGAAATCAAATATCTATGAGACTGAATTCGAATTTGTCTTTTCTTTATGAAGGCACAAGTCAAAAGAAGCCATTCCTCGCTACAATTTCAATAAAGATTCCCAATCAGCCAATGTTTATTTTTTGATAAAATATTCAAGATGAGGGGACTGTAGATGGGATTCGAGCCTGCCTTTTATCTAATCTATGAACAAATGCTTTTTAAATTATTTTTCTCTTATGAGCATCTTCAAAATGCCAGTTCCATTTGTAGCGTGCCAAATACTCTTAATCAACGTAGCCCAACCGAAAAGCTCATTTTTTCAATACCCCATCCTCCTTTGGAATAAAAGTAGCCTCCAAACGTGCGAGATGAATCTTATTTTTCTTCCTAAGGCCAACCCAAATAAAATTCGATATAGTAGAATTAATTCTCTTGATAATACATTTGGGCATCAAGTAAATATGCATCCAGAAAAATGAGATGCTCTATAAAACTAATTGGACCATAATTAATCTTCCCCCCAAGGTGAGCCATTTGTTTGACCATAAATATATTTCGATCAAATATTTCAATCAACCACATCCAATATTTAATCCCAAATTTATTTGGCTTTAGAATGAATCTAAGGTACTTGAACCTAGAATCCAATTATGTCACTTCGATAGAAAATACACTTTTAATTTCCATGATCAAATCCTCATTTCAGAACAACAATAATGAGAGTGGATTTGGTCTCACTCATGTAAATACTAGAAGCCTCACGAAAAGAAAAAATAATCAGATAAAGGATACCCAATTCTAGAATTTAAACCTCCCCAAGGATGAGAATATCATCTACAAAGCTAATATGTGTTATGGAAATTATTCTTTTAATCTAGCATCCATAAATGAAACCACCTAAGCCAGCCTTTGTAATCATCTAGCTCATATTGTTAATGACCAGCAAGAACAAGAGTGGGGAGAGAGCAAAACCTTTCCTCAAGCCGCGAGAAACCTTGAAGAAATGATTAGGAACCTCGTTGATTAAAAATACAAAATTGATCAATGTTATACATGCCATTATCTAATCAATAACAAGCATCAAAAGATTGATTTTATGTAATACCATTCTTAAAAAGTCCCAATATACACAATCAAAATCCTTTATCAAGTCAATTTTCAATAAGCAATTTTTTTATTTTTTTTTACTTTTATCGATTGGAGACGTTCCAGTGAAAAAGCCACTATGTCTTGTATTTGACGATTTTGCCGAAAAACAAATTGCTTAGGAGAGATGAATTTAGACAAAGTTTTCTTAATCCTAGAAGTAATAATTTTGGAAATCATTTATATACAATATTCCATAGTGAAATATGTATGATCTCAAAGAAAGTAGCATTATAAACCTTTGGAATGAGTGTATAAAGGTAGAATTCAATGTACTAGAGACATAACAAGTAATCTAAGTCTCCTCAACCAACATCAAGAGATCCAACCCCAAGATATCAAAGAAATGTAGGAAGATTTCTACTAAATAACCATCTGGTACCGAGCTCTTGGCCCTCACCATGGATTTTAATGCCACTAATAATTCATCTAAAGTGATATGTTGGCATATGAAGTCATTTTCCTCCTTGTTGAACATGTTTGGGTATAGTTGGATAATCTCCATTTGTTTCCAAAAATATACCCCTTCTTTGGCACAATATTGATTCCGAAAGAAGTGAACCGCTTCATGATGAATTTCATTTTGTGTATAAATAATCATGCCCTCTTCGCCTTTTAGTTCCCAAGTATAGTTCTCCGTTCTCCGCTTTGTAGAAAATCTATGATAGAATTTTGTATTATTGTCACCTCCTATAACCCATGTGGCACATCTCTTCAATTGTCATTCCTCTTCCTGAAGCCTGAGGATCTCCCGTGTGTGACCTTCAATACTAAGAGATATTTTTTTGTGATTTATAGAAATAACCTCGGCCATCTGTATCTAGAAAACCCTTAATAAATTTTTTAATTTCAATAAGTTACTTCAAATTGTTTCTCTTTTTATTTTGCTCCCATACCTTCACTACCTTTTTCAAATGATAAATATTTTGGCAAACCAAATCCATCTTGGAGAGCCCCATCATATCATCCATCTTGATCCAACTATCTCATACCAACCTATCATATTCCAAGTCCTTCAGCCAAATTATATTTAAATGGAGAACCACATCATTCATTATCCCCCCTCCAATGAAGAAATATGTGAACATGATCAAACATGCATGAGGGTGATACCCAAGACTATGGCATACTAAGTTGAACCAAAATAAAAAGCTTAGGTTTCGGCAATATATCCACTAAGTAATTTTTCCCAAATAATTTCTTTAAAAAATCTTCCAACAGGTCTAGTTTACATTTGGAACCCTGTATTTCATCAGCTACAATAGTCAAGTGTAAGTCATCAACTAGAATGAGGGATTGAATTTTTAGAAAACCATAGTGATCCAAACATTCTCAAAAAACATGTATGGAGCATACATGTTTATTATATGTATCCAATGCCCAGATCCCCTGGAAAATCCTGACAATATGACGCATGAAAAAGTTTTTTAAGCTTAAAAATTAATAATTTGAGGGTTTCAGAATGTCGCCAAAACACTAGAGAATCCAATGGCACATGTGGCACAAACCCTCCCTCCTAGGCATATTTTAAAGAAATATGCCCAAGCTTTCTCCTTAGGCACCATGGCTTCTTGTATAAGGATAATCGTGGGCCTTTGAACATTAATCAAATTTCATAGAGAGTGTTATAGACATTTTTGTGCCTTGCAGCTCCAAGCATGGAATGTCCATAAACCAAGGGCTCCTAAGTCCCTAAAAGTGTTGTTCCAACCCCTAAAGGAACAAGGTCAACAAATTACAGCTTCTCCCAGAAGTTCTCCACCAGAAACTGCTCAGAATAAGTCAAAACAGGATCATTTCAGCTGCTCCACTGGCTAGCTGCGTTGCATAGCACCTAAATGCACTATCTGGGTGCGTTGCAATGCACCTAAATGCACTATCAGGGTGCGTTGAGCGAGAAATTACAAATGGCAGTATCATTCCGCGAGGTGGAAAGACAATGGAAGCTTCCAGAATCTTCTCCAATGACACTTGCCTCACTGAATTCGACCAAGGATGAGTAAGAGGCTCTCAGTCTCCAAGTGGAAGCAAGAACTGACAGAGAGAAGACACTAATCAAATCACAGGCTGACTCATCCTCCTTGCATACATCTATATATGGATCCCTCATCCCAGAGATCCAGAGGCTGGAATTTTGTACATTGCAAGGAATTGCTGTTGGTTTTGAGATAGATATCAGAGTATTGGGTGATTTATGCTTTGTTGGAGGTGAAGAGGGGCTTCTTTGCTGGGAGGTTGATGCTGGGTCAGGAATCATTGGTTGTAACTCCTCCTGGATCTTCTTGTTATATCAATAAAACTATTTGAGTTTTTCCTACATGCTTGTGTATCATTGATGCTTGTTACATTTGTATGTTTAGCTTAAATCTGATCCTAAGTTGTTTATGAATATAGATCCATGTCTTGGTCTAGTTTTCTTCTTCTGTGATCTTACAGGAACTTGGTGAAGCTGGGAAAGTAAGGGAGCAGGTAGCTGGAAGCTGTCAAAGAAGAGAGGGATTGGATCAAAGGGTTAGCGCAAGACACAGGTCGGTTCTTTCTATCCCCCTCTATCTTTAATTCATAAAGGAAATACAAAAGTAGTTTTCTCTGTTTGTTTCTAAGGCAGATGTCACACCTTAGTGGGATAGAGTAGTTCTAAATAGACACTTTTCCCGGTAACAAAATGGCGACTCCGCTGGGGACGCTTGTCTAATTAGTTTGTTTGTGTATCTTTTTGTTGTTTGTTTCATAAACTTATAAGTAGCATTCGAACTGCATTTGCCATAACAAATGAAAAGTAGACATCTGCTAATTCAATCCATTCACCGGATCTATTTATGATTTGAACAGCTGATTCACAAATGATCTGATTGCCCTTTGTGATAGCTCTTAGACCCTCCTTAGATCTACCCCCTGATTGTGCATTACTGATTGCTTTTACTCGGCCAAAAACCAAAGACTAAACTGCAAACCGTGACCCAGAACCCGGATAGAATTCTCGTTTCTGCCCCAGCGCAGGTACTGTGAAGAGATCCTACATTTCAGCGTAGTTCCCGAAAGGGCAACCTGCACTGCAATCCAGTTTCTCTATGTTACAGGTGCGCTGATCAGACTAGCCCTGTGCAGCTGAGGTTCTTGTGCTTCATTCTTTCCAGTTTTGTCTCTGATTTTTCAGCCTGTGATCGGTATATGTGTCTGTTTAAAAACCCCTTTTCCTTGTTGTAATTCTGCCCCCTTTGTACAAAAGAACTGTAGATGTTTTTGTGTGTTTGTTGAGTCGTTTACAGTTTTCCATTGCAAAAGTAGAATAGTCGTACTGTCGTCCTTTGATTTACATCTGTCGCAAGTGTCGATTTCGATCATAGGAGAAAGTTTGATTGATGTTGATGGTTGACTATACTTTTACTTTTGCCTTTGGTCTGAATTTGTGATTTTCTAGTGTCAAAAACGAGTGTTCATTTCAAAATCATAAAGTGTCGTAATCGTCTTTATCTTTTGATTTCGAAAAGAAGCTTGTTTGTGTTTGTCGCTTGAAAGCAAATTCAGATTTGTACATCAACTTTCTTTTTAGCATCAATACTAAGAAAGTCGAAAACAAATACATGCACATGTGCATTTGCATATTGACAGTCTGTTTGGCTTGATTTAGGAAAGTGCATTTACAGTGTGCTCTTTGCTCTTTGTGAAAAGATTGTGTCTTTCTTTTCCCCTAGTAGCTAGGATTTTCATTGCTGAAAAGAGATAAAAGTTTGTTTATCATCTTTAGATTGCATTTTAGGAATTACATCTACATCTCGTGGTGAACCCAAAAGGCAAACTTCATAAGAAAGATCAACTTAAAATAAATTCAATGAATCTAACAATGCTTTGGAACTTAACACACAACATTTAGAGGTCTAGGCTAGAGACGTATTCCGGCATCGTAAAGCCTGGTAACTGTTGTCCTCACTGATGGTTGGGTGATTACTCCACTTTGAGATGATAAGTGCCAGTACGGACTTGTGCTCCCACATACTGTCGAGTATATATTGCGAGACCCCTATAGGCTTAAATCCTTTATCCATAGGAAGCCGTGTCTGCCGCCCTATCGATCGCAATGCACTGAACACAGCATTCGGGAAGATTGACTGCCGTACCGTAAAAAGTATTCTGCAGTTTTGCGATTGGTTTGGTACTCCCTCTACCTAGATCTCCAGAGCAGTCCGTTTTGTTCCTTTTTAGACTCTTTAACGGAAAAGGTCCATCTGAGCACTTGTCACTTCAGGCTCATTAAAAATCGAAGGAGACTAGAGTCATCTTTTGTTTTTTCTCGACTCTTTAAAACTGAAAAAACAATTTGTGTCAAAGCGTCTAAAAATTTATTTTAAACGGAATATTCATTACCCCTTTCCTATGTTGATCTTGGGTTGAGAAAATGGAGTCTACCAACCAAGGAATTCCCCTTGGTGGAAATCCTAGTCCCTTCTCCTCTTGGGGAGATGTTGGTGCACCCCATATGGCCACTTTGTCGCTTCCAGAGCTGACAATTGGTTTGCCTGTATGGCTCTTCTCAACCTCTGTCGTTTAGAACACCACTATTCCTGAACAATCGAATCAGCAATTAGATGAGTCCAGAGTTTCCCACCAACCTTCTACTTCCTCTAATTCTTCTTCTCCTCCTTCCTCTTCGCTTGATGGGACTGGTAAAGCCAACAGTCAAGTTCCTAAGGAGAAGAAGGAAAAGAAGAAGAAAGAGAAGAAGAAGAAGGAGCCAAAGGCGAATGGGGGAAAACGAGTGTCATCTAACGAAAATCCACACACTGCACCGACCAGGCCTAAATCGCCATGTGTCATTTGCAAAGGAGACCACTTTCACAGAGATTGTCCTTGCATCCCTCGAATATTAAGGGACTAGTCTCCTAGATTGCACAACCCGGTGTCGTCAACCTCTGATAATCATGTTGAAAGCACACCGTCGACTAGTGAAAGTGAAGTCCCAGGACAAAAAGGGAAATGTAGATTCCCTTGTAAACTGTGCGAAGGCGATCATGCCATCCACCGTTGTCCCTTCTGAGATGACGCTAAAAGAGTTTTGAATGATCGTCCGGTTTCACCGTTACGACTTCCTCCTGGATATAAAAAACTCTTGCCGAGTCCGTCACTAGTTGAAAATCCGGCTGGCCCGCTCAAGTGGTCGGCTGAAGCGCCTATCATTGAAGATAAACCATTTGGATCCATACCTGACGAAAGTCAAAAGGTCGAGGTGGCAGTTGACCCAGTCTTGCCTTCAGAGGTTTCATCTTCAGATGATACATTCACTGAAGAGAACAAGGATGACACCGTCCAAATTCTTTTCATAAGCACAGACTCCAATGAACATGGGGGCAATATACCCGTTCCTTTACCGCAGGAAGGAAGTTCGTCAGAGTCGTACCCGGCCGTCTATTTGGTCCCACCTCCAAGCAACCTAGTTGTCTCCTTCGACTGGAATCAACTAGGCAGACCCCGTTTACCAGCAAGCATACCATTCCGAATTATCGTTCAAATATATAGAATGGTCATGGTTGGTACCATCATAGATGAGGGGGCTTCTGTGAGTATCCTTTCCTCAACTGCTTGGAAAGCGCTTGGTTCGCCATCGCTTTTGCCTGAGATGAGAAATTTGATAGGCTTTGATAAAGGAACTAGTCGACCTTTAGGGATCCTTCCCGATGTGCCCATAACATTGAGAGGGAAAACCGTTCGCCTGAACGTAATGGTAGTTCAAGGACCCCTAGATTACAATCTACTCCTTGGACGAGACTATATTTATTGCATGGGAGCGATTGTCTCCTCACTCTTTAGAGTAATGTGTTTTCCGCACGAAGGAAGAGTGGTCAAGCTCGTGGACCAGATTTCATTCCCTGGATCATACAGAGCAAATAGTCATATACCATCCCTGAATGGTCTTTTCACGCAAGAAATGTCTCAATCTCCAGTTCCTCCTCCCAATGAGCGCGAGTAATTCGGAGGGATATGACTGAAACCCAGGGGGCATGCATCCTGGTCTGCTTCGGCAGGAAAACTTCGGGTATAGGGTAGGTTTCCACGGGAGAATATGACTAGTCTGTACCCCCGTCTGTGATTGGAAGAGGGGGTTATTCTAGAACAAGATTCTCTTGTCAAAGTTATGTGAGTTGGCGGGCATCGTCGCTCACCTTTGTTTGTTTCGATAGACATCGCCGAAGAAGTGTTTTGTTTGCAGTGTGAATAGAACAATCTTTGGGTAACCTGTAAGAGGTAGGCCTCTCTCGTTAAAACAAGTGTTTTGGCGGATAGAAGTAGAGGTAATCTTGAAACTCTGTTTTATACCTGGGGGCATGCAAACCTTTTGGAGTGCAAGCGAAGAGCGACTATTTATTTTTTTAATTTTTAGGACTTCTAACCCTTTAAACCCGTAGGATTGGTCGTTTCCTAACTTGCATAAAGAAAGGATCTGGGGCAAAACTCTAAAAGTTGTCATTTTTTATATGAGACATTCTTATCATATGACTGGATTAATCGAGCAGTGTTGCCGCGAGGTTCAAGCTCATTAAAAAATAAACCCCGACTGAGCAAATGTTTCCACCCGCATTTAAGCTCGTTAAAAAATGAACTATTCCCTGGTAAATAACCACCGTGAATGTAGTACTTCAGCCATTAAAGCCTTGGTCGTGTTTGCACCGTCACCTCCACTTTTACATTGGCCAATCATTCACCTCCATTTGATTGTTTACCCATTTTGAGGAACAGCTGCGAAGAGTGATTGCACTAGCCATCCTTGTGACACTGCCGTGATTGGAAAATTCCAAACCTTACTTGGAATCAGCTGCTACCCATTTTATCACTCGTTCCTCAAAAGACGAGTCTCCTTTAAGCGCTTTTCAACTGACTCGTAAAATATGAAAATATTGTCGAGCCATTGGCCTCTCCAGCTCGTTAAAGGGACAGGAAGTGCTATCCCTCCTCTAGATTTTAATCTTTTTGGACCTGAGGGATTATTACACAAAAAGATCGAGCGCTTGTTTTATTCGGCTCGTTAAAGCTATCGAAAATTCATCCCTTCTGTATTGTTTTATACTTTTTTGGACTTAAGGGATTAGATGACGAAAAAGGAATTTTGGAGTTACCTTTACGTACCTTTTCAGACTCTCTAAAAATGAAAAGGACCGAGTTGCCTTTGTCGTTAAACTCGTTAAAAAGATTAATAGCGACAAACTTGTCTTTAGACGAGAACGAGTTTCACTATCACTAGGCTCGTTAAAACATAGCGATGGGTTTGCCCGAAGGGCAAATTATAGAACAAGCATATGTTATCCTCCTCAAGCTTGACAAAAATAAAGAGGTACTGGTCAGCAATGACTGGGGAAAAAATTGGGAAGAAAACTTAAAGAATCTTTGTTGGTAGCAAGTTGCTCTTGAACATGACACTTCCACTCCGTGTCCGAGTCGGGTTGGGTTGTTTCATTCACCGGTCACATCACCATGGTCACGCCATACCATCCACATTTGGGGTTAATGCTACCAATCCATCACATAAGTGTCGCCGACATGTTCAAGAGAATTCATCCAGAGAAGTCACCTGTGTCCCACCCACTACCATACATTATACTCCATTCTTTCATGACCGCCATCTTGAACCGTATATCATCAGATTGTTTTCACCTCCATCAAAATCATTTGCTCCGTTCCGTGTCATTGATGTGGGATTCATTAAGGCCCTCCCATGACGGATCACTTCTTGTCGACATCAGCTCATTATCCAAGAAGTTGATCTAGGAACACCCCATTCAATACTTTGAAGCTTGCATGCCTCAATGGCAAGTTTCTCACTTCCGGCGACATGTTTACATCAATGGCCTTCGACCGAAAGATTTTGCGTGGTGTTCAACGCCAAGTCCTTTATTCACACCACGTGAATTGTACTGTAGTACCTTGAGGGTCATTATCATTTTTGGTGATTCCTCTCGCGCTTGTTAACAGTTTACATCATTGACTGGTAATCAAGCGATGTCTTTCCATGTTCGACTTCATAACATTTCTCACATGGATCGACTTGTACTTTGAGTGAAGATCGGACGAGATTGAAGACCCCGGATCTAGTTTCATCCATCCAGGCTGCGATATATATTCAGGAAAATAAAGACATTAAAGTGTACAGCATTGCAGCACAGATAATCATCCTACAAAAAGGATGATGGCTCTACCAAGAATCATCAGTCTACAATCAGACGATTGTCTGTCCTATGTACATGAAAATGAATTTATAAAGCTAAGCATGGGAATGCCCGCCTCAGCTAGATCATGAAAAACAATATGAAGATAATGTATTGTATTGTATCTTATTACAGGTCTCCTCCCAGCATTGAAAGAACTTCGGATCCTCATAATAAATCATTTCACCCGATTAACGGCCTCATACTTTAGGGGGCAACTGTTATAGACATTTTTGTGCCTTGCAGCTCCAAGCATGGAATGTCCATAAACCAAGGGCTCCTAAGTCCCTAAAAGTGTTGTTCCAACCCCTAAAGGAACAAGGTCAACAAATTACAGCTTCTCCCAGAAGTTCTCCACCAGAAACTGCTCAGAATAAGTCAAAACAGGATCATTTCAGTTGCTCCACTGGCTAGCTGCGTTGCATAGCACCTAAATGCACTAGCTGGGTGCATTGCAACGCACCTAAATGCACTATCAGGGTGCGTTGAGCGAGAAATGACAAATGGCAGTATCATTTCGCGAGGTGGAAAGACAATGGAAGCTTCCACCTCCAATGACACTTGCCTCACTGAATTCGACCAAGGATGAGTAAGAGGCTCTCAGTCTCCAAGTGGAAGCAAGAACTAACAAAGAGAAGACAATAATCAAATCACAGGCTGACTCATCCTCCTTGCATACATCTATATATGGATCCCTCATCCCAAAGATCCAGAGGCTGGAATTTTGTACATTGCAAGGAATTGTTGTTGGTTTTGAGATAGATATCAGAGTATTGGGTGATTTATGCTTTGTTGGAGGTGAAAAGGGGCTTCTTTGCTGGGAGATTGATGCTGGGTCAGGAATCATCAGTTGTAACTCCTCCTGGATCTTCTTGTTATATCAATAAAACTATTTGAGTTTTTCCTACATGCTTGTGTATCATTGATGCTTGTTACATTTGTATGTTTAGCTTAAATCTGATCCTAAGCTGTTTATGAATATAGATCCATGTCTTGGTGTAGTTTTCTTCTTCTGTGATCTTACAGGAACTTGGTGAAGCTGGGCAAGTAAGGGAGCAGGTAGCTGGAAGCTGTCAAAGAAGAGAGGGATTGGATCAAAGGATTAGCGCAAGACACAGGTCGGTTCTTTCTATCCCCCTCTATCTTTAATTCATAAAGGAAATACAAAAGTAGTTTTCTTTGTTTGTTTCTAAGGCAGCTGTCACACCTTAGTGGGATAGAGCAGTTCTAAATAGACACTTTTCCCGGTAACAGAGAGTTTCTCTTAGAGGCACTCCCCAAGCCCCGAATATTGAATGACATGATTTTCATGTGGTAACAGTACCTACTAGTGATAATTCTCCAAGGTCTCAAGGAATTGATACCACAAAGGAAGATTCAATAGGGGGTTCCAAATTCTCCCTAAATTTTGCATCCAAGGGAGTATAGGAAGGACCAATAGAAGATAACAATTTATGTTTATGACCCCTCTTCTTTCAAATTGTGACATTCTTTCGTGAATTAGGGTCGATGCAAATACTACCCGGAGATAAAAAGTAGGACTTTATGGGTAGAGGATCCAATGAAATTTATGAATTGTGTTTCAAAAACTCCATGTCACTATTCCCTAAGTTTGGAGAGAGAACCTCCAAAATGGATCCAAAGTGAAATCAGGAGCAAAAGAGTTAGCAGGAGTGGTAGTAAGTCTAATTGCTTGATTAGTAATAGGGACCCTCAGAGATATCTCCAGATGAATAGCCGAAAGGTCCAATGGAAACAGGAGTCTAAGTAAAGGGGAGGAGAAAATGGAATACTTCCCAAAATTCCCAACTTGTATAAAAGGATGTTGAGCATGACGTTGGAATTTATTTAAAATGGGAAAGGAGGGAGGATGCATGGCGTGTCAAGTTCATGGGGAGTCCTATGTTTTTTTCAGTCCTTAGTTGAGAACCACCATAGTAGTAGGATGATTGAAGAAACTATAATATTACAACTATGATGATTGGATGTCCTAGGATTTGAGAGAATTTTTTCATGAGAAGACTAGCTTAGATGCATTTGGAAATGAAATATTTGGATAGTGCTCAGAAATATATTTCCAATGGTATGTTGAAGTCTAAAAAATTCCTTCAGGATCAAAAGTTATGACCAATCAAATTTAGTTGACCAAAATATGTTAAAGGTTGCAAAGCCCAAATTGGTAATGGTTTTAGTTGAGGTTAAGTTTGGTGCTTGGCCAAATATGGTAGAGCTCTTGGTGCAGTCACTAGTGGAGGATGAAGTTAAATAATGGTCAAGTTCTTGGTCATATCTCACCTTGCAAATCCCCACCATCTCATTGGAGAAAATTTAGGGGCCCATGCCTTCCCACAGGTTAACATCAAGGGACGTCCCACATTGGGTGGATTTTCAAAACCACTGATCATATGATTATTAGAAATTGTAGTAAGAAAAGTCTCAATTTTGACTTGTGCCTTAGTCAAATTGGGTAATTCGATTTTCCACATCAGCAAGATGACTTGGGTGAGTATCTCGGATTTTAAGTTTATGCAATCTTCACATTTTTGTAAATCATTCTCCAAATTCATATCGCATTAACTTTGTTGTTGTGATCGATGTTTTGAACCAGCGAAGGTGGTTCATCATCATAAAGTTTTCTCATCCTAATGATGAACCACTGTTGCTGGTTTGAAATGTCGTTCACAACAACAAACTTAATGCGATATGAATCCGGAAAATGATTTACACAAATATGACTTGGATTGGAGTTAGCTAGAGTGACATGGCCTTGTCTACTAGTTAACTCAGTAAATTCGAGTTATAGGCTTGGAGAAGAGTTATGCATGTATTGATTGCTAAAATTTAGCAATCTAGTTCAGTTATTTTTAGTTAAACTAATAACTAAGCTCTAGTCATTTGATGAGTTAGTTGAAGGTCAGTTGAGTAGTTATGATTGTTGTTAACTCATTGATCTCTCAGTTAACTAGTCAATTACCTAAAAATATACCCAGTCATGCATGGAATTCGAATTTCCTAGTTGAGTGGATGGAAAAGGCACATTTGTATTTATAATTGTATATTGTTGAGTGTAAAGTGATTTTGCATTGGAGCAGGTGAATCATTCCTTGGTAATTGTGCAAGAAAATAGGAGAAACTTCATATATTTTAGGAACTAATTTCCTCTAGGATTGTGCAAGGATATAGGAGCAAGTTGTGGCCTTGAATTGGATAAGTGTTGTCTAGGGAAAGGCAATCAACATGAGAACAAGTTTAAAGTACGGGGTGTGCTTCATGATCGAAGAAAGACATTGTAATAGGTTCTCATTCTCATATGATTAATGAAAATCAGTAGAGGGGTTTTTCCCAGTTGGGTTCCCCTGTAAATCATTGTGTTCTTGTGGTTTTGATGGTTACATGTCATTGCATGTGTTTCTAAATTGTGATTTCCATTCTATAGTATAGTAGAAAAAAATTGTAATCTCTTGTTTTCTGTTTGAATTCATAAATAGTAGAAAATTTACATTAATTTCTACATGTTACCAGAGCATAAATCACACTAGAAACCAGTCAATAGATCTTCTCCTTCAAATATTTACATTTTCATATTCAGTGAAGTAGGTTTTCTTTTGTGCGGGAATAATTATATCAATGGATTGAGATTGGAGTATGCCCTGATGGGCACCTCGCATTTAATAGCTTGGAAGGACAAGATGGGGGTTGTACTCGATGATAATGGAGTACTAGAGTACACCAAAATTGAGATTCAAAAACCAGGAATATCAGATGCACAACAATTAGCCCAGTGGAAGAAGGATACCACAAGAGCCAGGAGGATTATTCTAGAGGGTGTCAGAGACCATATTGTTCCAAAGTTGCATGGAAAGGATACACCATTCTAGATGTGGAAGGACCTTACTGATATGTTTGAAAGAAGCAGTGATTGTAAAAAATTTGGTTTGATGAACAAATTAAGGATTGAAGAGAAAGGGTGTGATGTAGTATTCAACAATGGGAAGGCATACCTCAAGAATTTTGCTTTAGGTAAGGTCAAGCAAATTGGTATCAATATCGAAAGCCTCTACAAATTGGAGGAAGATGCATGTACAACCTTGAGGAGCAACACAAAGATCTCTCAAAGTAGAGATGTCGTGGTTGAGTGAGAGCAGGATAGATCTCTCAAGATAGATCCTCAACCAGTTTCTCAGTTTCAGTCTAAGCTAGTTGGAAGTTGGGTTGACTAGCAGGATGATGATGATGAGGACCAGTCAAAGACTTCTAGTATAAGGGGATTTTCAGCCAAGTGGGTAGAGGACTTGGTTAAGGGAGCTCAAAAGAGATTTTAGTCTCCCAACATCAAGAAGCAGAGACCCAAATACACAGGGTACATTGAACTTTCTAATTCAGAGGGAGCAATGACAGCTATAACTCCAAGAGTGAGGTGGGGCGATGTAGAGCCTTAGTCCTATAGTTGCAAAGATTTGGGAAAGGTCCATTGGAGAGAAGTAGTTGTTGCATTATACCCTTCTCATGGATCATTACCCTTGCTATAGGGGCCCACAATATTCAGTAGCAAAAGGACCAGTGTCAGTTGATGCAGTCATATCTTGAGCGACAATTGTAGACTAGTTGCAATCAAATGTTGAGGAGAAAAGAGCAGTATTGATAGTAATGCAGAATCAACAACGGTGTAGTTTTCCTAGGAGACAGTGCCGGGTAGTAGTAGTCTGATGCTCAGGAGATAGTTGCAGATTAGAGACATAGTTGATTTAGTATTTTGGATGCCTCTTAGTTGCATTTGTTGCAGTAGGAATATCAACAGTGAGAGGCAGTTCTGCAATACATTCTACGAGAGGTGGAGTGGGGTTGTGTAAAGACATTTTCTTGCTAAGAGGGAGTGTTAAAAATTTAGCAAGAAAAGTCTCAATTTTGACTTGTGCCTTAGTCAAATTGTGTAATTTGATTTTCCGCATCAGCAAGATGCCTTGGATTATAGTTAGCTAGAGTGGCATGGCCTTGTCTACTAGTGAACTTGGTAAATTCAAGTTATAGGCTTGGAGTAGAGTTGTGCATGTAGTGATTGCTAAAATTTACCAATTTAGTTTAATTAAACTATGTTAAAGTCATTTACTGATGTCTAGTCATTAGTTGAGTCAATTGAAGGTCAGTTGAGTAGTTATGATTGTTGTTAACTCATTGATCTCTCAGTTAACTAGTCAGTCAACTAAAAATAGACCTAATCATGCATGGAATTTGAATTTCCTAATTGATTGGATGGAAAAGGAACATTTGTATTTATAATTTTATATTGTTGATTTTACAATGCTTTTGCATTGGAGCAGGTGAATCATTCATTGGGAATTGCATAAGAAAATAGGAAAAAATTCCTTTTAGGACCTAATTTGATCCAGGATTGTGCAAGGAGATAAGAGCAAGTTAGAGCCTTGAATTGGCTAAGTGTTGGCCAGAGTAGGAAAGTCAAGAGGATAACATGTTTACAATGAAAGGTGTGCTTCAAAATCGAAGCAAGACATTATAATAGGTTATTATTCTCATATGATAAATGAAAAGTAGCGGAGGGGTTTTTCTCAGTTGGGTTCCCTTGTAAATCATTTTTTTTCTTGTGGTTTTGATGGTTGCATGTCATTGTACGTGTTTCTAAATTGTGATTTCCATTCCACACAAGAGTAGAGGAAATTTGTAACCTCTTGTTTTCAATTTGAATTCATCAATAGTAGAAAATTTCAATTAATTTCTACAATGATCGATGATCTAGGTTAAAAGTGGGGCCCCTCCCCCTTATATGACAAAACCACTCAGGTGGGAGTTCTGCGTAAAACCATTGGTGAAAAATGGTAAATCGTAGCAGAGATGGGCCTAGGATGAGCTGGCAAAGTGAGTCAACATGATGACAGAGTGGTGGACCAATGACAAGAAAGGCTCGTATTAAAATATATTCTTGGAAATTTAAAGTCGGGGACCTCACAGCTGCATAACCCTGGAATAAAGGGTGTGCAGGGCTAAGGATGATGTCAGCGTGATGTAAGAGTAGACACATGGTAGTTGTAATAGCCCTTGGTTGATTTTCCATAAAAATAAGACCAAGGTCATGGGACACGTATTCCAAGTTGAATGGTGGGAAAACATTATAGTGGGCATCATTTTTGGACTAATTAATGCTTATGAAAAATTGAAAAGGAAAAGTGGTAATATATGGCATTTAATTATGAAAATAAAGGAAAATAGGAGAAAAGGAATATGAAAATATAGAAATTTGCATGCAAGGGAAATTAGAGGAAAAATGAATGGAAATGAAGAAAATAGAGGCATCAATGATAAAAAGGCTTTAGAGAAATAGTTGTTGGCCTTTTGACAGTTTTGAATTGAACTCTCCTTTCATTCTCTCTCTCATACACACTTGCACACTTAAGAGAATTCCTGGAGCATGCTTGGAGCACTCTAGCATTCACTTAGATTTGGAGAAGAAAGCAAGGGAAAGCAAGGAATCATAAGGAGTCAATTGGATCAACAACTACAATGGGCTTACTTTGTAGGTAATAGGGTGTATGTGTGATCTCCTTGTTTATTTTTGGATGCATGGTATATGCATGTGGTTCCTTGGTTATGTGTTTTCATTGGCATGGATATTTTCCTAGATTGTTAGTGGTTTCATCCTTGCCTATCCATTTCTTGGATAACCATGGTGTTGTGGGTTTCCCTCTTGTTTTTATGATTGTTTCCCAGGTTCCTATGGTTGTGGGTTGAAGTAAATGCTCTAAAGCCCTACAACAGCTTGGGTTGAGTTACTAGTTCCTAGAGCCTGTAGGTTGGGACAAATGATCTGGAGTCTTGTGGGTTGAGTTACTAGTCACTGGAGTCACAAGTTGGAACAAACAATTTGGAGCCTTAATTTAGTTGTGGGTTGAGTTACTAGTTCATGGAGCCCTAGACAACTTGGGTAGAGAGAGATCTAGTTGATGCTAGTGATTTTTGTATTGTATAGGTGAGATTGCTGTGGTTGAGTGTTGAGGTGGTTTGGCCTCTAGAAGTCGCGGTTGGCTTTGTTTTCCGTTAACCCTTATCATCCCACATTCATGCTTGGAATACAGCGTGGGGGTGATTAGCTGAAAGAGAGATTTGGTTCAGCCCAATCTATGGTTGGTTGGTATGTGGAAGTCCCTGTCTTGGTTGGCATTTTCATATGTCAATATGAGTTATTTTCATACTATGATCTATGAGCACTTGTACTAGTTATCATGTTGACATTATGATTGATTTGTTATTATCTCTATTCAGGTTATATGTTGGTTATATACCTAGTTATATGATGTGCTCTAGTTATGGTTTTTGTTCATCAATTGTTAACTTATTGGATGGGTGATGAAGTCATGGACTAACAAGTGTTGTTGCAGCTAGTTAGTGAGGGCTCAGATCCCTCTTGGTGATTCTAATATGAAATTCAGAAGTTTATGATCAAATATGCATTCATGACATGTACCTTTCAAGTTTACCATATGTTTGACGAAAAGTTTGTTGTGTACTAAGCATGTCCTGGTCAATATCGTATTCAAGTTTGGATGTTTGGCATTCTTTTCATCTTAATCATGATTATAGAAATTTATAGGTAGTTATGGGCAATAGTCTGGAAGCTAGCATGAAAAAGTGGCTCATATCTCGGAACCGCTAGCACAAAACTGGGGATTTTAGGTCATAATCACATGGAAGCATGCTTATGAGTGCAATTATATCCTCATAACCACATGCACAGTGTGCCAAGAGTGTGGTTATGGATTTAGGTCAGTGAAAAAGGGTTCTATCTTAGGGATTGATCGCCTGGGATGGTTCTCTAGTTCCTGAGTTATCATAAGTCCCTGAGGGATGTCAGAAAGTTTTTAGTTTGTAGGCCCCACTTCCATCACTGGAATTTGGAGGTTGGGTCATGTCATAATGACACTCAGTTCATGTTTACCTTGGAGAGTTTGTAAAAATGGGTAAATGTGGGAGGAGGTGTTACAGTAGTCCATGACTATGACACGTGGCATACAGATTCATCATCTTCGGGTACTCAAGTGGGCAGAAAATGGATGACATGTACCACCACTCAGAGTATGACACATGGAAATTGGCATAGGAGGTAGTAAAATCAGCATGGTGGTAGATACACATCATCCAAGCGGCTTATGATTGATCCATATACATAGTGTGAGGCCCCATCGAGACACATAAGCCAAGAAGGCTTACCTTGGATGAAGAAAAGGGCACTCATATTGTTTCCTCTAGGTTGATGGAGCACTGGGACATGGTGGCAGAATAGGTGACACATAGACAGGGATGGTGAACCAATAGAAATCATGCACATGGCATAGAGGGGTGGTCCCACATGGATTCATAACCTCGGAAGAAATTACCCCAAAAAAAACCATCTTGTAATTTATTAAAGGGTGCATAGGTAGAAACATCTGAGGAATCTTCTCTAGGACATGGTGGTAGGCATAGTTGGATAGGCACATCACCCCAATAGTTTCCCTATTGGTCCATGTGTTTAGAGAGAGGTCCCAGTGCCCACATGGAAACATCACCCTAGAGGCTACTCCCCATGAGCCTTTATTACAACACAATTCAAATTGTCTGGGGTGACTCGGTGCCAGGACATGGTAGTATGAACAAGGTTTCAGATTGGCACGTTGTTGGAGGGACCCACCAAGACATGTAACCCTAAGAAATAAAGTCGGGGGCTAAGAAAAAGCACCAAGAATTGGTTTTGAGTGTGTAGTGTGACCATGGGGGAGGAAGGTTAATTCATGTAGATTAAGCCCTTAGGGGCTATAGCTCAAAGGGGCATCCAAAAGCCATTTTTGCAATGGTTTCATGTGTTAAAGTGACCAAGGGTGTTTGGGCTATATACAAAGCATTGTGGGATGAGGGCTAAACATTAACTGTCATGATTGTAATAAAGCTTGAACGGGTTGACAATTGGTTTGTTTAACAATGCCATATTTGGAGAAGGTCCCTCTCTATTTGGAAGCATTTTCAAAGGTGGAAACACCCATTAGTTATGGCTAGCAAAGTATGAATGGGTCATCAACATTTGAAGACTTCACCAAGTTCAGCAGTGCACCATAGGAATTGTTGGAGTTAATATTGATTGTATATAACATTTGTTCAAGGTAGTGAGGACCATGATGCTTAGAGAATTAATGGAGTATTGACCACAATATTGAATTTCATCGTTAATTGAAACATTTATGCATCAGTCCACTTAATACGCAAGGAGAGCCATGTTGTGTCATTAAAATATCTGATAGCGTGCAAACATATTTGGATAGCCTTAAAAATCATTGATGGTGGTTATGATGGAGACCATGCCTGTGCTTGTTGGTCGAGTAAAATGTGCCCATACTTCAGCTATTTAATGAAGAACATATACCCATATTGTAGGATGTATGAACTTAATAATGAGATGGTAGACTACATTATTCTCCATGTAGTTGTGGAATAAAACTCAGTGAAATAAAGAGTTGTATGTTAGTTGCATGAGTGTGTGATTTGAGAGTGTGTAGTAGTGTTGAAGAGGAAGAGTGAAGGGCATATTAGTGGGTGTAGCAGAGCTAAAGGTGTAGAGAAGAGGGTTGTTAAGAGTGTGGTTACAGAGCATAGAGGAAGGAGTTGTAAGAGGTGAAAACTAGTTTCTTTAAGTTTTTATTTAATAGAAGTAGGCCATTGTTAGTTAGTTTGAAATTTGTATGAAAAATAGGATAGTTAGATGAAGCAGGTTGTGGCCTGAATTTGTAAGAGGTTGGTGCCTCTTGGAAAGTTGTGGCTTATTATTTTTAAGGGTGTTGGGGCCTCTGGTGAGTGGGTGCTCACAAACAACAATAACAAATAGGTTGGTGGTTTTTCCCATTTTTGTTTCCAAAGAATACAAATATGCATTAGAAGGGGATCTACTCCAAAGAATACAATTGTGCATCGGAAGCAAACAACAATGATTCTTCTAAAGATGAGGCTAATGAATGCTTACTCATGGAATTTGAAGCCAAATCCAAATCCAAGAATGACTTAGATCTTGAGGAAGAAGAAGAAAGAGTAGTGGACCTCGAAGGGGAGCTCATTAGTGCTCTTGGCGACTTAAAGAAGGCCAGAAAGAAGAACAAGCAACTAAAAGAGAAGTTATTGCAAGCTGAAGAAGGTTTATATAATTTAGATAATGAGGAGTTTTTTTATTAAAGAGAAAAAATTGAATAAGCCATTAAAATCAAAGACATCCTAACACTTCAATTATAAGAAAAATAAAAGGCCTATGAAAAGCTAGAGGATGAGAATAGACTCTTGAGACATGAGTTTATCAAGAAAAAGGAGGAGATGATTTCAAAAACATGCAAAGGGGAGGTTCAAAACCTGAAAGTCAAGTTAGAGGAATCAAAATGAAAGGAAGGGGTTCTAAATTATTTGATTATTGAATGGGAAGATAATTGTCACAATCTAGAAGCACAAATTGTTTCCTTGAGAACAAACCTTCAAAGGTAGAAACTAAGAAAGATTTGGACATAAGATTTTTTGAAGGGACAGAGAACTTAAATCACATATCAAGTAGTCAAAGTTCTCTAGAAAACAAGGTAGGTCCGAGATACTCTAAATCACAAAAGTCCTCCATAGAAAAGACAAGTATTAGGTATGAAGGATTCAAAGTCCCCCAGAGATTTGCAAAGGTGCTTCAAGATAGATTTAATGATGATAAACAAGAAATAATCCAAAGCAACACCTGACATTGGAGAAAGAATGTGAACTTATCAAATACTTCTTCACACAAAGATGTAAATCATTCAAGAAAACAACAAAGATACAAACAACCAGCTCAAGCTTGTCATTTTTTAAAAATCAGGTACCCACAGTAGTTTTAATGTCATTGTTATAAATGTCATATCTTTGGACATAAAGTTATTAATTGTAAAAAAAATAAAGTTGAAAGAGATGAAAATTTCAGATATAGGAATTATCATAATTCTAGAACTCAAAACTCATTCCCTAGGCACAAAAATCCTTTCTCTCCCCTGATGAATGAAATTGAATGCTTCAAGTGTAATAATTTTGGTCCCAAGGAAAGTGAGTGCAGAAGCAGGTTTGAGTACCCTTCCAAAGCACAGTACACTAAGAAGCCAAAATTCCCTAGGAGCAAGAGGAGTTGGAAGCACAAGATTGAGAAAAACATGGAGTGTGGACTTTCTCTATATTCACATGATCAAGAAAATAGGTGGCATGTGGATAGTCATTTTTCCAAGCACATGAATAGGGACAAGAGTAAAATCTTTATTCTGAAAGAAAAATATAAAGGGAATAATGTTAACTTTGGAAATAATGCTCCAGCAAAAAATAAGGGAAAGTGCATAGTTAGTCTTGATGAGAAAACCAAGGCCCAAAATGTGTTGTATGTGAAAGGACTCAAGCACAATTTTCTTAGTGTAAGTCAAGTATGTGATAATGGTTACAATGTGACTTTTCAATCTAAGGACTGTGAGATTCGTAAAGAAGAGAATGGGAAGCTTGTGGGAAAGGTAGTCATAACACAAAAAAGTGTGTATGTGTTTGATGAATCCAGAGTGACCTGCTACTTGAGTAAAACAAATTAAACTTGGTTGTGGTAGAAAATAATTGATCACATAAATTTCAACAACCTAATAAAGATCAGAAAAATTGAAGCAGTAAGAGGATTTCCAAGACTGACATACCCTGATAACTCAATCTGTAAGTCTTGTCAGTTTGACAAGTAAACAAGGAATCAAATTAAGAGAAAGGAATTTTCAACCTATAAACCTCTAGAACTGGCTCACGCTAACAATTGTGGTCCTACAAGAACAACTAGCCCAAGAGGAGAAAGGTACTTTATTTTATTTATTGATGACTTTACCAAGGCCACTTTGATAATGTTGTTAAAGGAAAAACCAAAAGATCTAAAAAACTTCAATACTTTTAAAGCTCAGGTTAAAAATGAGAAAGACCTAAATATTAAATTCCTAATATTAGACGAGGGAAGAAAATTTACCTCCAAAGAGTTTGAAGAATTTTGTGAAGAACATGGAATAAGGAGGCAGTACTCAATAACTAGAACACCAAAAAAGAATGGAGCAATAGAGAGAGAATAGTTCAATTTAGGATATGGCAAGAGAAATGATGGATGGAGGAGAAGTTCCACACATCTTCTTGGGAGAAGCAATGCAAGCAATTGTCTATCTAGAAAATAGAACATAGCTCAAGCCTAACAGTGACAAGACTCCCTATGAGTTATGGAAAGGGAGACCAACATTAGTGAAACATTTCATAGTATTCAGGAGAAAATGTTACATCAAAATAAATCATAAAATCTCAGAAAATTTGGCTCTCAAGATGATGAGGGTATATTTATTGGATACGTAGTGAAGAGTAAAGGATACAAGTGCTTCAACAAGAGAATGAAAAGGGTTGAAGATTGCATCGATATTGTAGTGGATGAAGTACTACCATGTTTAGATCCATCCAGAGAAAGTGAGAACTCAAGCAAAGAAGATGCAGATTCAACCTCCAGATTCTTAGATCAAGCAAAAGTAGAAGCAGAGGACAACAATGAAGAAGATCGTACAATGAAGAGGCCCAAAACTCCTTCTAAGTATGTGCAAAAAAAGCACCCATAAATTTAAATTATAGGTGATCATATAATTGGTGTTAGAATTAGAAGGACATTCTTTGATGGTCCAAGCTACACAAACCTTGCCCTATTGTCACAAATCAAGCCCAAAAATCTTAGTCAGGCTAGTGAAGACAAGTTCTGGGTGAAGGAAATGAATGAAGAAGTGGATCAAATAGAGAAGAATGACACTTGGGAGTTTGTCCCTAGACCCAAAGAGAAAAATGTTATATGCAAAAAATGGGTTTTTAAAATAAGCTAAATGAGGAAGTTCAAGTGATAAGGAATAAAGCAAGACTAGTCTACAAAGGGTATGCTCAGATAGAAGGGATAGGCTATGAAGAGAACTTTGCACCTATATAATATTAGAATATATCCGAACGTTTCCTTCCTTTTCCAACCAGAAAAATATCAAGGTATATCAGATGGATGTGAAATCAACCTTTCTCAATGGAGATTTTGAAGAGGAGGTATATATAGAGCAACTAGAAGGGTTCGTGATATCAGAAAACAAAGGCTATGTATGGGTTGAAATAAGCCCCTAGAGCTTGGTATCTAGGTTGGACAAATATCTTCAACAACAAGGTTTAAAAAGAGGGAATGCAAATAGTAACTTGTATATTAAATCTGAAAATGATCATTTGCTAGTTGTGGTAGTCTATGTAGATGATATTATCTTTGGTAGCGATTTGAGCAGATGGGACACTAGTTTCCTGAGTCAATGTAGAAATAATTTGAGATGTTTATGATAGGATAATTATCTTTCTTCCTCGGGTTGCAGATAACTCAATCTAAAACCGACATCTTCATCTCTCAATCCAAATATTTAAGAGAAACGCTAAAGAAATTTGGGATGGAGGAATGCAAGCCAGTTAGTACCCCCATGGTCACTGGTTGTAAGCTATGTAAAGAGGATGAAACCCCTCTTGTAAATCATACAACCAACAAATAAATGATTGGAATCTTGTTGTAACTCATTGCCTCATGACCAAACATCATGGAAGTAATGGGCATGGTGTCCATATCTTTAGTTTGCCCTTGAGAAAGCCATGTAAATGCTATAAAAAGGATTTTCAAATACTTGAAAGGCACGACATAATTTGGTTTATGGTATGTTGGAGGTAAATACTTTAAATTAAAAGCTTATATTGATGTTGATTGGGTAGGAAACCTTGATGATAGGAAATCACCTCTAGAGCAACATTCATTTTATGATATTGTCTTGTGTCTTGAGTTAGCAAAAAACAAGACTCCATCTCATTATCTACAACTGAAGTTGAGTGCATTAATGCAACCACCTACTACACATAGATTCTTTGGATGAAGCTGAACTTAAAGGACATCAAGGTAGAACTGAATGATTTAATTGCAATCATGTGCGACAACATTAGTCTTATCAACATCTCTAAGAATCACGTCATGCATTCCAAGACTAAGCATATTCTAGTTAAGTTTCATTTTCTAAGAGAAAAAGTTGTTGTTAATGTTGTTTAACTTGAATATGTGGCCACTTACGAACAAATTGTAGATATATTAAAAAAACCTCTAGCTTGAGAACCCTTTAAGTATCTTAGGAAACAAATAGGATTTGTTTCTCCTACAGCTAAATGAATCACTTTGACTGAGTGTTGAGCACTACTTAGCTTGTTCGACCAATTAAAGATTAGTTTTATATGTAAAATTCACTTCTATAGACAAAAATGAACTCCCTAGATCTAGTGGTCTGACCTGGAACAATAAAGGGCAAAAAGATCAATGTTTTCCTTAGAGAGATTAGACTATGGAAAAGAGACCTACCTAGAATATGTAGTAAGTCCTCCTCTTCTCTTCGCTTGTAAGCTCCAATCCTAGCTCCACACACTATAAATGGAACTCGTGACAATGATTGAAAGAAGAAAAGGAACTACAACATTCACATAGCATAATCCAATATCTCTATTCAATGAGTCAACATGGCATTGAAATACATAAGCATAAGCATAACGCCAGTTATGAAAAAAATAGCTTTTGTATTAATAAATAATGGAGAGATTTACAACCATATATGGAAGTTGACTTTGTAGATGTCTCCCCAAATGTCTTGTATTTCCTTTCCACAAAGAAAACCTTCACACTCAACTCTAATGCAAATGAATGATGATTCCTTAAGCTCAAAGTATCAACATGAGGGCACTGGTAATCTCCAAATTCCAACCTACTAATGTCCAAAAGTCAACCTAGACTCCATGGGAGGCAGTGAATTTATAAGGTAAGCATGGTAGTTTAAGATTTAGCAATCTACGCTTGAGATCCACTTATGAGGGAGGATAAGCTCAAGGGATAAGAGATAAGACCACTAAAGTAGGATCATATAGGAATCTGAGATCTATATCCATGGTAAATAGTTAAAACCACTTTAGAAGCTTCTAGAAGAAGAATACTCGAAATTATTTTTTAATTTTCCCAAAATTCTAGAATCAATGCACTTGTAGAGTAGAGAAACCTGTATTGATCAGTGCAGGTGCTCAGTTATGCAACTTGCACCCAACATATGTGGACAAGCATGCAAAGCGCATTGGGCCTAAAATCATGGTTTTTGAGCAGATAGACCTAGAAACTCTGACTTTTTGGAGAATTAATTCTTAGTTTTTTGCAAAGGGATTATGAAAAAATGTTCAAAGATGTTGATTAATCGAGTTTTTAGGCCTTTTGGGCTGATGTAACAAAATGACCTATAACAAGTAGGATGTGAAGTTTAACAGGGGGTTTCTTTAATCTGGTGTTTCCTTTGCCATTGATGTCAAAGGGGGAGAATAAATTGTTGAGTGGAATGATTATTGATGACAGGGGCAGTGTACAGATGGAGAGAGCCTTGCTTTGTGTCAGGGGGAGTTTATTTTGTTACCATCAATGCCAAAGGGGGGGATTGTTGAGCATGATATTGGAATTGATGTCTAATGGGAAAGGAGGGCATGCATGGTGTGTCAAGTTTAGGGGAGTCCTATTGTTGTTGCAGTCCTTGGTAGAGAACCATCATAGTAGCGGGATGATTGAAGATATAATACTATAACTATGATGGTTGGATTAGCTAGGATTTGAGAGAATTTTTTCCTCAAAAGAACAACTTAGATGCATCTGAAAATGAAATAGTTGGATAGTTATAGAATGGGATTTCCAATGGTATGTGTCCAAAAAATTCCTATAGGATCAAAACTTATGACTAGTAAAAATTAGTTAACCAAAAGAGGTCAAAGGTTGCAAAGCCCAAGTTGGTGATGGTTTTAGTTGATGCTAAATTTGGTGCTTGGTCAAATATGGTAGAGATCTTGGTAGAGATGTTGAGGGAGGATGAGGTTAAATAGTGGTTAAGTTCTTGGCCAGATCTGGTACTATGCGTCACCATCTCATTGAAGAAAATGTGGAGGCCCATGCCCTCCTTTAGGTTAACATCAAGGGAGGTCCTGCGTTGTGTGTTTTTCCCAAACCACTAATCATATGATCGATGATCTAGTTTAAAACAGGGGCCCCTCACCCTTATATGATAAAACCACTCAAGGAGGGGGGGGTGGTTTCGCATAAAACCACTAGTGAAAAATGGTAAAGTGCAACAAAGACGGGCACGAGGTGAGCTGGCAGAGTTATTCAACATGATGACAGAGTGGTGGACGAATGATAGGTGAGCCTATATTGACATGTATTCCTGGAACTATCAAGTAGAGGACCCCACAACCAAATTACCTTGGAAGATCCAAAGGGTGCACAGTCCCAAGGATGATCTCAGCGTGACATAATACTAGATATGTAGCAATCGAGGACCATGAAACTTGGCATGCAGATTTGGCATTTTAAAATACCCAAGTGGGCGAAAAATGGATGACACATGGTACCACTCAGAGCACGATATGTGCTAGTTAGCAAAAGTGGTAGACATATCAACATGGTGACTAATACACATCATCCTAGGCTACTTATGATTGGTCCATATATGCAGTGTGAGGTCCCACTAGGACATGTAATCCAGAAAGGCTTACCCTACATGAAAAATAAGGCACTCGTGTTGTTTCCTCTAGGCTAACAGAGCACAAGGACACTCTAGCAGAACAAGTGACACATATAGTAGGGATGGGGGACCAATAGAAATTATGCACATGGCATAGAGGGGTGGTCCCACACAAACACGTAGCTTCAAAAGAAATGAACCTGGAAAAAAACATCTTAGAATTTATTGAAGGGTGCATAGGAAAAAAATTCTAAGGAATTTTCTCTGGGAAACCATGGCAGGCACAATTGGATAGACACATGTTATGGCAAACTAATCGCTCTTTCGGACAAGAGAGATCTCCCTAGATTCAAAAATAGATCTAGTAACAAACATACAAGTGACTATTACCTTTCCTTAATTTATAACTGAAGAATGAAGTGTGATGTATGCAAGAGCCTCTTACCTTTTCTACGAAATGGTTGTGGAAGTCCTTCTGATGCTTTCAAAAGACTTTCCTCATTGCTTCAAAGGAAGATTTGCATGAACATTAACAAAGAAGCCATAAAATCATAACGTAGATAAAGGTAAAACAAAACATTAATGGAAATCATAATATAACATCAATCACAAGATTAAACCAATATTCAGTTATGGATCATGTAAAGTATTAAGGAGATTTACAAAGAGCAATAAAGCAAGTGCAAGTAGGAAAGAACAATGCTTGTATTAATATTGAATAAGAAGAATCATTACAACCTTGGACTTGATGATGTATGCCTCCTCCCAATGGTCTCCAATCCTCCCCTTAGATGACAAGCTTTCTAGCCCTATTCCAACAACATAAGTTTACATTCAAAATCCCTCCCTTTATCCTCGAGCCTGTGTCAAATTTATAGGCCAAGCGGAGGAGGTTTTGGATCCTCTTCCCAAGGGATGAGATCCTTAAAAGGAGGTTTTTGGGTTCCAAAAAGGGAGGTAGTTCTCTCCATAAATAAAGGGATGAGGCCCAAGTATGTAGAGGATCAATGCTTTCAATTGGAAAATATTCCTCCAACAAGGCTTTTAGCAATCAATATTTATTTTTACTCTCGTTAAGTGATTTTCACAATTCATACTGGAAGACAGTGTGTATACCTACACAGGTCATAGTGGTCAAAATTGGACTTGCACATGTAATGACTAGAGAAACTGTTGTTGGCTTGATGGGCCCTAACCTAGGTTCAGCGTTAGTCAGCCAAGCAAATCCCTACACTACTGGCCCTTTCGGCATAAGTCCGTGGAGTGCAGACTGAAGTCTCACCCGAAGAAGTATGGGGGGATGCAAGAACCAAGTTTCCGCACCCTAAGATGGTTGTGATGTCGATTTTATACCTTAAACCCTTCCTTTGTGCAGATCAATAAGCCTTTAGGGCTTATCGATGTACTTTCTCTTTCGTCTCTTAGAACCTCCGCAAAGGTATACGATCGTCCTTCGTGCAACCCTAACCAGTGGCTCAAGTACTTACACGCCTTTGTTACTGCATTATTGTATGATTTCCTGAATTATCTTAAGTGTTCGCCAATTTTACCATGTAATTAAGATTGTCTTCGCGTAAACATATATCCTTATTTGTGTTCATATAACAGATAGAAACATATACATTCGCGCATCAAATTAGCATTATAACATAAACCCAGAACTTAACATAACATAATCACATGTGATCCATAGAGGAAAAATACACAGTAATTTCAGAATACTTCTCTTTATTGATGATTCATATTTCCAATATAGACTCTATCTGCCTGCACACACAACTGCAGGGGTCCACCCACTTAGCTGCGGACTTCAACCCTAGGCCTCTTCACACTCAGCTATAGAGCCTCTTCCTATGCTAAGACTCTTGCTCTTAGCTCTTCACAAACTCATCAAGCACTTCTATTTTTCTGACTGACCCCCTTAGATTCCTCTAAGACCTCCTTTTTATAAAATCCCATGGTCCGCAGACCAAGGGAAGATCTCTAAAACCGACACAACCTATCTAGACTAAGGGCGAAAAACCCTTTTTGACTCTTGATATCTTCACGCTCCATAACCACAAAATGCAGAGACTTTACATTTCTTTATACAAACTTCGGGCCTTCTACCCCAAAACTTGGGTTTTTAACCCCAAAATTGACCCCCAGGGGATCCGTTCCCAACAGGCCCTTGGCACAAACATGGTGACTCTCCCTCGAGTCACTCAGCTAGCATGGAGATCTTGTCACAAATTCCTCCTAACTTGACGTGGACTACTACAACTTTGACAATACACTGTGTTGCTGCCTACTTCATCTCCTCGACCAGCTGCTTCGTTGCTGGCCCTATGTTGTCTAACTGAATCTTCTGTAGATTAGCCAGCTTGCCTTCAATTATAGCCATGATCAAATAGGCCTTGTCCAACCAAGGTTGTAAGCAAGCCTTCAGCACTACTTCCTTGTGTTGAGCTGCATCTACCTGCTATTTCAAATCCTTGGCCTCCTACAGCTTTGCCAGCCTCTGCGTGATGGCGATAGTGTGCACCATCGATTTAACATCGTCGTAGTACTGCTACAACTCCCATGATTTTGTCTCTAGCCTCTACATAGTGGGGTCTTCCTACAGGCTAGTGACCACCTCTAGCGATTGCTCGAAGAGTGTCGTGCAGTCCTTTACTACACTGTCTACTGCTGCTACGGCGTCTTTCACAGCTGACTCGCATTGTTCTCTGATTTCTGGTGGAGTTGAAGGCTGGGCCTTCAACTGCAACTCTATGATTTTTAGGTTCAGTTCCAACTGGACCTTTGCCAATTCTGTGTGTGCATTGCATAATCCAGCGGTGAGCTTCCAAACTCGCACATCTATTAGCTCAGTGTCGGGAATGTCCAGCTCTGGGACAGATCTGCATGCCTCAGCCACAACCTTAGCCATGCACTGACTCTTGTCCGTAAGGTCTTTGACGAGGTCCATGACGGAGTCTCGCTGTATAGCCATCTGGGCATTTTTTATATTCTTCTCATTGATGACCTGTAACGCGCGCTGTTCACAGGCCCGCAGTTCTGTGATCACACCATCCTACAAAAGGTGAAGCACCTCACTGGGAAGTGCCACCAAGTTAAGTCCAACACCCTTGAGGGTGCTGACAGTGGGCCCGTCAGCCTCTATCTCTGTAGTTAATGCTCCATTCAGTAGCACTATTGCTCGGGGATCTCGTGTGCGCAGCATCCCTGCGGCTTCGAAGGTGCTAGGAGCCAAACTGGTTGACATTGCACCGGTCTGTAACTGTGATGCGTGGATTTGTAGCTCACGCAAACTTTTCTGGATAGCACCCAAAGCCTGTTTCTTCTATTGTTCGAACTGTTGTAGTAGTTCCGCAGTGGCATCCCTCACCATATCACCGATGTCATTCAAGTCCCCCTTCGTTAGGGTGATCAGGTCGAGAGACGTCTTGCTAGCCTTGGACTTCTTCTGTGGCCCTACTTTCTCTAGATATTTGGTGCACTTGGTGCGGAACGAGTCGTCTCCAAGTCCACTCCTCCATCCTCCGTCTGTTCGTCCTCTTCTTCTAGCTCTAGGGAAAGTGATTTCTGACACCAGTCAAAACTGTGCTCCTCTTCCTCTGCTCGCCCACCTATCTGCTTTGCGGCAGCGTGCTCTGCCTTGGTCCATCGTCAGCTTGGGTTCTTCCTTTTTCCACTGTGTGGCGGACTTGTTGGATCTTGTTGTCAAGTCTGCAGTAATGCGCCAATCTGCTGGCCAGTGGTCGAGGACCACTGCAATCACGTCATTTATGGCAAAGTATGGCAGGTCATGCCACTTTTGTTCAGGGTCATTTCACGCACGTATTAAGACATGGTGGAAGTCATCCTTGAATTCCACGTACTCCTACATCTTATCAAAATTTGTTGGTGACAACCGTGGCTTGCGATTGATAGCCATATGGATGCTCATCTCCATCAAGATCCAGAAGATCTTGTTGTCCTTGATCTGCTGAGGATCCTTCATAGCCCACGGTGAAGTGAAATTTTCTGCTTCCGGTAGGTTTGCCGTGACCAAAGGAAACTGGCTATCCTCGGGTAGCTCCCATGCAACCAGCGTTATGAACAGTGGTAGCCATGCATAGTGGAATGTCTTACTATGATCTTGCACCTTGCGATAGTTTGCAAGGAACTCACTGCAGAGGTAGCGCACCTTCTTAAACTGTATGCCCTCTACACATTGGGCCGCTAAGGCTATCACTGGTGCCGACACTTCATCTGCGCGACACTTCCTCATGACCTTTCCTACCAAAATTTTCATCGCCACTTTGACTATGGGGTCACAGATACTCGTGATGGCATAGCCGCATGGCTTCTTTACTAGCTTGAATTTTTCCTTCATCGCCTCAGCAAGGGCATGCTCGCTGGCCTTTCAGCAAAATGCCATGGCTGGATTTTCTCCTGAGTGTGGCAGCCGCGTGACCCTATGGATCAACATGTCAGTGATGGGTATCGACTCCAAATCGGTCACTCCAGTTTTTTTGTGGAAGACACGGTGCATAAGTTGGTCTATTGCTAAATGAGGGAAATGCTCCATGTCAACTAAATCCCAGTCTTCCAATTTTAAAAGGGGGACATGCCCCAAGCATGGTCTATCAAAGACAATTTTCTCTGGCAGTAGGGGTGTGTGCAGGTTGACCTTACTCTCATCAATATCCTTTGGCACCTTCGTTTTACCCCTGTGCGGAGGAATGTACTCAGGTAGCTTAGAAATGGGGTCAGACCCCTCAACCTCAACATCCTCAGTTTCCATTGCAATATCCTCATCATCCATGGGGATTTCTTTGACCTCTTCTACTGGTTCTAAGTCAATCACCTTGCCATTTTCCCATGTTGTGGGCTTATCCTTCTGTGGGTGCTTTCTAGGTGATGCGTGCACTAGCTGCGGTGTTGCGGCCTGCTTGCCTTTCTTTTTCTTTGGACCCTCCTTGGTCGGGGTAGGCCTCAGCCTGGGTGACCGTGGTGACTTAGGTACTTCAGCTGGTACTTCCGCAGTTACAACCTTCGGGGTAGCTCCTTCAATTGCCATGGCTACCCCTGGAACAGCTCCTTCGGCTGTCATTGCTTCCCCAACATTTACAGTCTCATTTGGCATCGACATGATGCTATTCAACAACTCCTGTGTCTCCTTTGGCAACATCTCAAACACTAAACTTGCTATCAAAGCTTCAAAGTTTTCACGATTCATGTGTGCCTGAGAGCTCAACACCTCAATTCTCAAAATGCCAAGTGTTTTCCGTTGGGAAACCCTTTGTAATTTATAGGCATTTTCAAATTCAAATCCAACCATTCCCCCCACAATTGGTTCATTAATGCTAGATTGGCGGCAGATTTTCAAAGATCTGGTCCATAAATTCTGACTTAAATGCTGCCCCCCACTCCATTTGGCCATTTTTTCATCATCAAATCATGAACAGTGACTTTAACGGTCACTTTCTGGCTATCCTGCACAGTTTTTCCTTTGGTAAAACAGCGCCTTGCATGCTTCTACTAGCTCTGTGACATTTCTTTGTTCCACGCAGTTCCCTGATCACGCAGCTCTCCAACTCAGGCACTGTAGTTTATAGTCCCGCACTTCCTTTCATCTGCCTAGAGAGCTAAGACTACACTTCCCTCATATAGTCACCTAGATGGATCACCGGTGTATGCCTTCAATCGGCTGCCATTCACCTTCCCTAGGAAGGGTTCTCCATTGAATTTGATCAGCTGAGATACTCCACCATCGGTAATCTCCTTGATGAAATACAACCCTAGCCAGTGCATCCTAAATTTTCCTAGAAATTTATCAAATTTGCTGTCATATAACAAGACCGGACCATTTACCTTGAAGGTGCGGAGTTTGATGTGCCAACCATGCCCTGCCTTTTTGCGCTCCTTTTGAACTTGTTGATGAAATCCAGCTAGAAATCGATCATCCTCAAGCTCTGCTAGTTGCACGAGCCTCTCTTCCAGGGCTCCACGATCCACCATTCCTGTGAGTGTCGCTATGCGCAGACTAGGTACAATGTATTCCATTGGCATCACAGCTTCTACGCCATACATGAGTCTGAAAGGTGTTTTTCCAGCCACCTTCTTGCAAGTCATTCTGTAGGCCCATAGCATCGTGGGTACGCGCACATCCTAGCCATTTCTCTAAGTATTGCAGACCTTCATAAGCACACTCTCCAGTATCTTATTGAACACTTCCACCCTCCCATTAGCTTACAGATGATAAGGGGTACTTTTCTGATGAAACACCTGAAATTCCTCTGTCAACGCGCTGATTGTTTCATTAAGAAAGTGCATACCGTGATCATTCATCAAGATCTTTGGACAACCAAATCTCATCAGGACATACCCAAAAATAAATTTTGTTGTCATTGTGCCTGTGCAGTCCTTCACAAGCTGTGCCTCCACCCATCTGGTCAAATACTCAATCGCGGTGATGATGTATCGTGCACCCGTCTTCTTTCCTTGAGGCTGAATTGGTCCCACAAAGTCGATTGACCATTTTTCAAATGGTTGTAACATCACCTACGGCATTAGAGGCAGATCATCCCTCTGCGACGGCTTGCTTGTCCTTTGACATGCATCACATGCCCTGCAATTGCTTAAAAATATGTTTTTTTAGCAATGCAATCCATAATTCTTGTAGTCTTTGGGATTTTTTTACTTCCAAATTTGTAGGGGAATTCTTGGAACATTAGATTGGATAGCAAGAGATCTATATATGCAGTCATTTTCCTAATGGTGGAAAAATGACATAAAAGATTACCCCCCAAAGTGCAAATTCAGAAAGGTTGCTGAGGACTGAAGCGCTTTCTCATGCCAAAGTTCGAATTAGAGACCAATTGGTTGGAGACCTGAACCAAAAAATCAAGGATTATGATAAAATATCTTCATATAATCATCACTGAGGTAGTCATTCCAATACTCAGAGTAAAAGCATCTCAAATAATAAATATGGAAATATACAAAGATCCATGTCAAAATTAGACACAATATGGATGCAGCCATCAAATATGGATCCATGTTTACAATCATGAATATATTGAAACTCCGCACAACCTGGATGGATGAAACTAGATCCATGGTCTTCGTCTTCATCTCTATCAATCCATGGTTCAAATATAACTATGCGAGTGAATGTCTCGAAGTCGAACATGGTAGAAACCACTTGATTATCAGTCAATGATGTGAACCGTTAACAGGTGTGAGAGAAACCACCAATAATCACAATGGTTCTCAAGGTACCCTAGTACAATCTATGAAGTGTGATTGAATGTCTTGAATTCAAACACTCATAGAATCATTTGATCAAAGGTCAATGATGAGAACCTATCATCGAAGGCAAGAAACCTACCATTAAGGCATGCAGGCTCTAAGGTACCAAAGGAGGTTTCTAGGTCAACTTCCGAGATAATACGCTAAATTCGATTGGAAGTGACCCATCGCAGGAGGGTCTATGACACAAAAATCATGTCAAGTTTTGAAGAGAAAATTTGGAGTGACTCAGGACTGACTCGGGGATGGTCAACGCGATTTAAGGCTATGAATTGCAAGGTCATTTTAACTGATGTTGAACTTCTCTTAAACATTTTGGTGACATGACATTTTGACTTGGAAGCATTTGACTCAAACATAAGACCCAAAACTGATTTGAAGACTTTCAATAAGGTGTGGTAAATTTAGAGGCAAATGGATTTCCAAACCAGACACAAAAGTAACAGAGTGTCATGTTCAAGAGAGACATACTGCCTTCTAACAATACGAAGAAAAAAATTTCTTTCCAATTTCCCCCCACCATTACTGGAAAGTACCTCTTTATTCTTACACAAGCATGAGGAGGATAACATATGTTTTTCCTGTAATCTCATTCTTCGAATGAGTCCTTTAGAGTATTTTTAACGAACCCTAGGAAGGAGTGGTTTGATCTCATCAATATTGATGAGTCGTGCACTGTTTATATTTTACGAGTTCATTGAAGGGGTAACTCGATGTCGTTTTCACATTTAGAGATTTTGAAAATAAAAAAAAATAAAACTCATTCAGTTCTTTCAAAGTAAAATTTTAACGTGCCTAGAGAAAGTAAATATCGGTGTTTTTCATGTTTATGGAATCAGGAGAAAAACATAAGTAAACTCTGAAATGTCCTTTTTCGTAGATTTAGTCACTCATGCCCGGAAAAGGGTAAAATAATGCAGGAGAGAACTCTTTTTACCATGATTATTCTAAGTATACCTTTCTCGTAGACAGTCTACATTATCCGTTAAAGGGGTATACTTATACCAGGTAGACATTTTTCGTTTACTTTAATGAGTTCAAAAATAACAAGCATACTCAATAATCTTTTCATCTTTCGGGAGTCAGAAAAAAGCTTAAAGGTAACTCTAGGGTTTCACTTTTTCGTAATTTTAATGAGTCCGAAAAAGTGATAAAAATATACTTATATCATTGACTTTCAATTTAATTAACGAGTAGGAAAAGACGAAAAGAAATCATAATTTTTATGTACGTTTTACGAGCATTAGAATATAGCAAAAGATGCTCTGGATTTTCATGATTTTAATGAGTCTTGAAAATAATAGCCAAAATCGACTCTAAATAGTTTTCATTTTTACACAACCTTGAAATAGAGAACAACTATGTTTGAGAGTGATTTCATTTTTACACAAGCTTGAAACAAAGAGGAAATTGTGCTTGAAATAAGTTTTAATGCCCCCAAGCATAACTTGTAGAGGAAAATGCCCCCAAAGCTTCATTTGATCTTCCTAAGTAGACTACTGGTTACTAATAGGTAGATGAAATGAAGGTTCATTCACGAGATCAGATTAAATAATTGACTTAATTAACAAAGGATTTGTTTCAATTTTAATGAGCTTGATACAAAAAAATAACTATGCTCATGTGGACCTGATTAATTTTTAAATGTGGTTGACACAATAAAAGAACCATCCTCATAGGGACCTTGATTAGGGCTTCCAACTAGAAGGAACACATGCCAAGGGACACACCTCCATCATGGCTTCTAAGAGGTCTTCACCAGAAGGAAGAATAGTTCTTTGGAAGGAACACATGCCAAAGGGATCAATAGGAATAAGAAAACCAGGTTCAAATGTCCCCATTGAAGGGTTCACTATGTCAATTATCGAATCTAAGTCAAAATAAGTCAAGAAAATAGTGAGAGGCTCGCTTGCATCGGTAATTAAAAACATGGGATATGTTGCCACATAATTAACCCGTGGTGAGGTAGATACTAGTTCCATATAAGGAACATTCAGGGAAGTCGGATAGTTGGTAGTCAAATCAAGACCAATGAACGAAAGTTGGTCAATAGTCAATACAAAATCGAAATCCAAGGGGCCTTGGACTACCATAACATCAATACAAACAATTTTACCTTCCAAGGTAATTGGTAACTTAGGAAGGATCCCTAAAGGTTTATTGATGGTTATGTTAAAGGCCTAAATATTATGTGTAACATACACAAGATGAGGGGAAGCCAAAGCTTGCCAAGCATTTGAGGATAAAATACTAACAGAAGTTCCTTCATCTACATTTGTGCGATGAAAATTCTTACCATAATCCTTCACAATGATTTGGAAAGGGATGGAAGAAGGAAGATGAGGCTCTATCAGACTACTCCAATCAAAGGAAATAACCTCACTACTTGGATGGGGTTCCGTGGAAACGAGTGAAATGCCCATTTGTGTAGAAGAATCTGAAGTAACAAGAAGAACCCAAGCGGAAGACTACCCCAATCAAAGGAAATAACCTCAGTACTTGGATGGGGTTCTATGGAAACAGGTGAAATGCCCCTTTGTGTAGAAGAATCTGAAGTAACAAGAAGAACCTGAGCAGAGTTTATTTCACTCTCCAAAGGGAGAGTGGGATTGAATGAATGTGGAATCGAGTCAACCACTTCATCAACCAATAGTCCTTCAACATGAGTGATATGGTTTTCACTCTCCAACGGAAGAGTGGGATTTACTATACTTGGAATTAGATCAATCACTTCGTCAACTAACAATAGGTTGGGAGAAATTTTATGGTAACTAGTTGGAATTTGTTGTTGTGGAACAGTAAGGTTTTCTAGCAATTTTGAGGCTTCATCCATGTGAGGGAAAAGGTGAGTTTGATGACTCTCTTTGCATAACCTACAAGGAAACCTAACTTTACCCTTTTTCGCTAGAACCTTAGAATCACTAGTTGATGGATCAACACTAAGTTGATAAGAATTTTTAGACCACACTTGTAACACCTTTGGAATACTAGGACAATCAATAAGAAGGTGTTCTCCCTTCCAAATTTTGCAAGGGAATTTGGGCTTGTGACGTATTTTCGACAGTTCCTCAACATTTTCCATACTCCAAGCAATGGTTGGTTGGTTGAATTCTTTCTTATATTGCTTCTTCTTCTTCTTCATAGCCACCTGCTTAGTAGAATCAAGGCTTTTACCAAGTGAAGAACAAGAAAGGGAGGATGACATTTTGGGTGAAGAAGGTAAAGGGTCAACAAACGGTTGGTGTTGTTGAGATGGAGAATTTGGTTGAGGTGTGTTGAAGGATGGAACTTTACTACCTCAACATCGGGGAACACCAGTCGGTCGGGAGCTTAAAGCAACTCTGTTTCCATTGAAATTGGCTAGTCCGACTAGATATAAAGTGACCAATTTCCTATTTTAAAGAGATTTAATATAGTAACAGAATGATAAACTGATGGAATGATTTTATAAATAATGGTAAAATTATTGAATAAACATATTCTATTTATTTCCCAAGATAGCACATCTTCACATGTGATTCAAAGAAAGATTTCACAAAGTAAATAATGACATAGATCATTCAATACTTTAATGAATAGAAATGATATATGATTAACTAAATTAATTAAATAGTTAATTAACTTAGTTGATTAAAAAGAAATCACATAAAAAGATCTTGTTATCTCATACATAATCACAAATCATCTAATCTTGCACATCAATAGTGATAATGATTTATTGTTATCAAAGCATTTATATAACAAAATAACGTATAATATATTCACTATCTAAATCAAACATACATAATGATATCACAAAGATAATAGTACCCGACGCATTATCGCTATGCTTATGAAAAAGATAGCTTTCAGGCTCAACTTCTTAATTAGATAACTTTGAATCAAACAATAGTGCAAGTTCAAAAGTTATCTTCTCAAAATTCTGGACCCCTTTCTGAATGCATGAAAGGGGTTTAAATATCCTACTAATATCACAAAAATAGTAAACTTAAAATAATTTTTTTCAAAAAATATTTAACAAACTAAGCTACGATAATGGACAGCTAATTTTTTATATGTTGCAACAAGAACTCATGGCTATTCTCTAGATTCATTCTTCGACTGCTCTCTAAGATTGTATATGTCCGTGAGTGCCTTTAGCTAGGGGGGATGTATTGGCCACATGCACATTTTTCCCGTAAACACTACATCATTAAGTGTTGGCAGACACTGTATTTTTGTGTTTGAGAGACACCTCAACATGAACCACTGACTATGAGCTTCACTAGAAAATGAAAATAACTTTCAAGGTTCGCTTGTGAAAAACTCTAAATGTCTTGAACCTTCTTTTTAGATGTTGCTTGCGAGGATTGTTTCAAAGTTGTGACATCTCGCAAGGTGTCCTTTGGGCATTCCTGAATTAGATTGGCTTGCAATAAGGTATCTGTGATATATTCGGTGAAATTTGAGGCAAGGTTTCTGGCTCTACTAATAGTCATATCTGCCTATTTCATTTTGATATCCTAGTCACCAAATACGATATCCTTCTGTGATTCTTCAATTCGAGGAAGATAAGATGATCTTCCCTCAGCATTGTCTTGCCAATCCATATACTCAAATATTTTCTCGTCGAAATCTTCATAAACTGTCCTCAAGTCAAACAATTGATTTACTAAAGAATCACTGATCTTTGATAACTCATGAATTAAGGCCAATTTGTGACAGAAAATGGCTTGCTGCTTTGTTAAGAGTATATCCAGTTCTGATGCTTCCTTGTAGACTTCATTTATATATGGATTCTCTCTTATCTGGTCTATTCTTTATTGCAACTGTAATATATGTTCATCCTTGTCCTTTACTTCAACTTCAAATTATATCTTTAAATAATCAAAGCTCTTTTGCATCTCGGTAATATTTGTTTTCCATTGTTGCTCAATTGCTTGCTTTTCTATTTGAAAAGTTTGTTCCAACTGGACAATTATTTGATCCTTTTCCTTCACTAGCAATTGTATTTCTACATTTTTTTTTATGGTAGCACAAGCATAAGCTCATGCGAACTGAGATAATCTGCTTAATTCTTCATCTGGGGCTGTTTGATTTCCTTTCCAAAGAAATTGAAAAGGAGTCTCATTTGTAACTAGCGCTTGCGACCGTTCTAGCTTTCTTTTCTTCCTTGACCTGCTCATTATTGCTTTATGCTTTGGACTATAAAATACATCCAAAGGTGGGATTTCTTCATTTTTTAGGATTATCTCAGCAGTAGGAAATGAAATAATTATCTTCATATCATCAACAACATTTGATTAATTGACAATCTAAGCATTAATATTATTCTCAAGATTTTTAGGAATAGTATCCTCTTGGGAAGCCTCAATAGTAAATGAGGTTGTCCCTGTAGTCTCTTAAACTTACTCTGTCTCTCTCTACTAACTGCAACTTGTTCTGCTTGTATATCGGCTGAGACATCTGTAACCCAAGCTTCTTCTATTGTCAAAATGCAATTGAACTCCTCCCATAATTCATCTAATTTGTTCTCCTCTTTGATTTCTCTTGTGTGCTCAACAACTATAGTGGTTGTTCTGAAGACTTGGGAAGCAATTGGAGATTTTGAGGAGGAAGCTGATGCATCTGAAGTTTCTAAATTCTTTCGGAATTGCTTTAACATGGACTCAGGAAAATGGGTTATTTTTCGCTGGCGACATTGATTGAATCTAATCAATTCATTCGAGGCTTAAACGGTCTGCTGCTAATTTATCTACCATATAAGATTTTGGAACCATTTCAAACAAATCATCAAATTTGTCAGGCTCGTTAAAAAACGGTTTGAGCTTAGCCTATGTTGTAACATCTTTTGCTACACCATGCGGGTCATATGGTTTGGTTAATATGGTGGGAAAATTAAAGGCTATTAATTGGTCAATCTCAATTGAAGAATGCTTGAAATTTTCTAAGGTTTAGGTACCACAAGAAATAGGAAAACTTGGCTAGGCGAATTACTTGGCATCTTTAAGTACTTTAGTTAAGCCCTTACCAAATGTTTGATAAGCAACTTCTTTGGCTAGTAACTTTTCTGGAACAAAAAGGGGAAAAACATGAGGATGGGAAAGGCTATCGAAAACAAAAATATAGGTAAATGATTATTCCCCAAACCACTTTCCTATAGGCTTTAGGTATTTATTGGCTTATGCAGTAAGTTTAGGGACTTTTCTGCCAAAGACTTCTTGGTAGATGGGGAGAATGACTTCAGGACAAATTTTGTAGAAGTGAGCAAGGTATTTCGATTCCCAGAGGATATTGAGATAAACAAAAATAGGGCTAGGAAATTAGTTTGTCCATTTCCATTAAATAGATGGAAAATCATAAGAAAAACAAATTGCGTCCATGATATAGGTGCTCATAAAGAAAGGAGGAGTCGTTCTTTCAATAAAATTGCACTTTTATCTGTAATTGTGGATTTGGGTGGTCAAATTGTTGGATAATATAGTCACCCAATCCATGATATAGCCATCATAAGAGGCTGCTATCAATGACACCCATTCTTAGAGAATTTCTGCGTATTTTGATAACCATAGAGGCAACATAACATAACAACAATATGAAAGAAAGGTCCAACAATGGAGGCTAATGAATACATACCCCTGTCCTCTCGCTTATGTTTGTTCAGGTCCCTTCTCCATTCTTTAATCAGGTCCACAGGGTTTAAATTATGTTGCATGAATTTCTGGACGAATTGTGTATCATACCTCTTCTGAGCTGGAGATAGATAATACCTTTTGCTTAAATCCTCAACTTTAAAAGACCCAATAATTGTCTTCCTTGGCGTTATAAACATTCTTTTTGTAATGTCCAACTGGTCGACAACCCATCTCACCATATCTGTATATGGTAGGATTTTATGGCAAGCAACAATTATATGAAGAAATGAATTGGCCACATCATTCCATGCAGCGTCGTTACTTGGAGGAGAATCATCAGTAGTAACAGTCTATTTCACAATTACTCTCAGATTTTCATCCTCGAATGGTTTGTGTATCATCCCCTAAGAGGCGGAACCTGCGTCCAGAGTGCATGTAGTATCTATAAACAATGGATAAATTTCAGACACTTCTTTAGGTGGCAAGACTGGTTCTTGCTATGTTACAAACTTTCTCCTTGCCTTGATTATTCTTGACATGTCCTTTAACTGCTCTTTATTATAATTTACCTGTAAAGAAACCAACCCATATAAGCAGCAAGAGCTTTGAAGAATGCAAATGGTCATATCAATTCAATGTGAGTTATATGGAAATCCCTTCACATTAACTAAAAATTATTACCAACCAATAAAAACCTTGAAATTAGAACTACGCAGAGTGGTCATTAAATTTCAAAATGTTTGTTCATGTGATACTGACACTTGCCATTATATCGGAAAATCGTTTATTGACTTGTGGTATCAGGTGACATTACATAGCTCAGCGATTTGCAATTTTCGAAAAGTATATAGGCATGAAATGTATATTAGCGAAAGACTGAAATTTAATAGAACACGATATTGGCATCCGTCAATTAATGAAATGTGATATCGACTCTTGACGGGATGTGATATCGGCTCGGAATTTAGCAAATCGGCATATCATAATTTCACATTTCGCAATTTTTCATTTCGTAATTTCACATTTCCCAAATTCGCAATCAGCGCTTGTATTTGGCTTATCAGCTTATCACAATTTTGCAAGTTTGCATTTCAGCTTTTCGCAGCTTTATCTTTGCGGTTGTTCTTTGAAATCGCCAATACTACGTGTATTACTTAATAAGACCTATTCTTTTATAGCCTTTTCATTAATTTCAAGATTGATTTAGACTTGTAATTCATATTTTTAAAACTACAAAAGGATTCCTAAAAGGTTTTATGACCTTATTCATAAACTTTTTTGTTTTATTCAAAAATCAAAGAGCAAAAATAAAACTTATCCTTTTTTATCTAAAATAAAGAAGGATTCTACCTTAAAAATTTTAAAGGGTCCCCATTATTCTTTCTCCTAAGTCTAAAGATAATGGGGGGTTGTTGAGTACCACAACAATTGGTGACACACTGGATGAAACAATTAATCTATGTAAAATGTTAACCTTTATCAAGAAATTTCTTTAGAAAGTTTAAAAACAATTGAAATCTAGATCGATATAGATAACTTTGAAATGAAATAATTCGTCTCATCGTAAAACTTCTCAAGGTTTGTGATAGATGAAAATATTTTTTGTGTAAATCAATAGCTAATAGGTTGAAAAGATAAAGTAAAAACTATTAGAAGCTTAGTGTATTGAATAAACTTATAAGTCATTGGTAGAGCCACTGCTGCTAGTAGGCATTCATAGCCTCGACAGGTTTACCATTTAACCAAAATGAAATGTATCCCATCCATATTATAATAACATTCTTTAGAGGCAATGAAGATCCTTTTTTCTTTTTTCTTTTTTATTATTTTTTACTTTAAAGTCATTATCCTGGTTTGGTAGCCAGAAAATGATAATGCCATTCACAAGTTGTAATAAAATTGAACAAGCCAACTCGTGATGAGATCTCTTGTCTCAAATTCTGGTGACTAAGAGCCACTATCTTGGTTTGGTTGCCAATAGTGATAATGTCAATTTTATTAGTTTCCTATGATCATGGTAAGCAGGCTCGTGATGAGACCTCTTAACTTTTAAGTTTTTTATATTTTTGAATTACACTCTGATTTTTTTTTAAATAAATGGATGGGGAGGTTTCATTTACTCTTTACGAGTCTTGGATGACCTCTTTAAGTAAAAGATGCTAAAGACTTCATAGTAATTTCTACTTTTATAAAGATAACTTTTCAAAACCAATTCACAACAAATAGATTTTTTAAAGAGTTTCAAACCAAAAGATTTCATAACTAAATGATTATCTTATTTCAAAGCTTTAAAATAGATTCAATACTTAGATTCCAACTTAAATTTTTTCTTTCTAAATTGTTCCTTAAATAAGTTTAACAATTCAAAAATAAAGAGAAACTTCCAATGTGTTTTTTAAAAGTATAGTATTTTTAATAACAAAAGGAAATGATATATAAAAATATTTACATAGTGTATAAAAGAACTTACGTTCCTTCAAGAATTTTTTTTTTTTAGTATAAGTCCATTAACAGGAAGAATTTCCTTATTCCCTTGTAAATCTTGCAAAATGAAGGTTGATGGACCTATCTTCTAAAAAATCTGAAAGGGACCAAGCTAGAGTTTTTAAAATTTTGTATGTTTTCCTTTGTCCTCATGCACTTTATCCCATTTCAAAACTAAGTCTCCGATTTCAAAATTTATATCTTTGACTGAATTGACATCAAATGAAGCTTTGACCAATTGTTGATGGTGAGCATGGACTAGTTTAGCTTTATTTCTTTCTTCTTCTAGCTTTAAGATTTGAGACATTTGTAATTGCAAAGCAGAAGAAGGTTGTTCTTCAATAAATTGAACCAGGGATGATGAAGGGATAACACTATTTGGAGGTAGAATAGCTTCTTTCTCGTATACCAAATAAAAATAAGAAGTGCCTATTGAGGTTTTCTCGGTTATTCCATCATCCCATAAAGAAAATATTAAAGCTTTGTGCGAGTTCTTTTGATTTTGGTTGATAGTTCGTTTGATGATCCTTATAAGATTTTTATTAGTGGATTCTGCTAAGCCATTTCCCTGAGGGTAATAATTTGCAGAATACTTAAGTTTAAATCCTCTTTTTAAAGCAAATTCAGTCATTACATTTCCAAAAAAATAAGAAGCATTGTCAAAAATAAGAGCATGAGGGATACCAAACCTGGTAATAATAAATTGATCAATGAATTCAATGATGTTCTCAGAATTGGCTAGCTTCATGGGTATTGCCTCTACCCATTTTGTAAAATAATCTGTTGCAGTCAAAATGTACTTATGTTGTTTGGAAGAATGAGGAACGATCTCACCTATTATATCCAGTCCCCATTGCTCAAAAGGTTGTTCGATGTTGACTAGTTGCAAGGGCATGGAAGGTCTCCTCTGTCTACCTGAAGCGGTTTGACAAATTTTGCATCTTCTTACATACATGTGGGTATCTTTGAATAAATTTGGCCAATAATATCTAGCATGCATAATTTTGTGAGCCGTTGTATCTCCACTATAATTTCCACCTACTAGTCCATCATGAATTTCTTGTAAGACCTTTTCTGCTTCAATTTTTTCCAAACATCTTAATAAAACATAATCATATTTTTTTCTAAATAATACATCATTGATGAGTTGATATTGATTAGCTCTCAACCTCAAGGCTCTCTTTTTCTTAACATCCATTTCAAGTGGAGCATAACCATTTTTTAAATAAAAGATTAAGTCAACATATTGAGACTGAGTACTAATAGGGAGTACCTCTGTGATTTGTTCAATATTACCTATTACTTCATCCATTGATGTATCATTCATTCATGTGACTAACCTGCAAAAACCTTGACCTTTTACAATTTTAGCGGGTTTGATTTCTAGATCATATTCTTGTAATGCAGTCACCAAGTTGGCTCTCTTTTCTCCTAACTCCTTTTGAATAAGTAATTGTCTAACTGCTGAGAAAAAATCAATAACTTTAACATGATTTTTTAAAAGAAAAGGTCTAAAATATTTGATAGCTTTGTAAACTGCAAAGGCTTGATTTTCTACTCCTAAATAAATTAATTCTGCTCCTTGAAAAATTGAGCTAAAAAAAGCTATAGGAGCTTCTAATTTCTATTCATTTAATTGTGTTAAGACCACTGCATATGATAACTCAATGGAAAATGTATACAAAATAAATTGATCAAAAAAATTGGGGCTTGATAGAGAAGGAGCATCAATAACAACTTGTTTGATTGCTTTAATTGTAGCTCTTTCATGATCACCCCATTTAAAAGCTGAATATTTTTTTATCATTTTTGTAATGGTAGGACAATTTGAGAAAATTCGGGGACAAATATTTTAAAAAAATTGATTTGGCTAAGAAAAGACTGCATCTATTTTTTGGTATGAGGTAATGGAATTTCAGAAATGGCTTTAATTATTTTTGGATCAATAGAAATTCCATGTGTGGATATAATAAAAACAAGGAGTTTACCTTCTCTTAGAGCAAAAAATGATTTCTTGGGGTTTAGAGAAATTCCATATTTTCTACACCTTTCAAAGATCTGCTTTAAATCATGCAAATGATTATTTCTCTTCTTTGAATATATGGTAATATCATCAAGATATACCACAACAATTTTATTAATCAACCCTTTGAAAGCAATGTCCATAATTCTCTGGAATGTATCTCCTGCATTCATTAATCCAATAGGCATTTTCTAATATGCATATGTTCCCCACTTCGTTTTGAATGTAGTTTTTATTCGGCCATCAGGATGAACAAGGATCTGATTGTATCCTTAAAATCCATCTAAAAAGGACATTAATTCAGAACCAACAACTGATTGCAGAACTTATTCCATTGATGGGAGAGGAAAATTATCCTTTTGACATGCCTTATTTAGATTCCTGAAATCAATACAATGCAAATATCACCATTTTTCTTTCTAACTGGTACAAGATTGGAAACCCATTTAGAATGTCTTACTGGAAAGATGATTTTAGCTTTTAGAAGTTTATTCAAATCGCTCTTAATATGAGTTTCCAAATTTGGATGTATCTTCCTAATTTTTTGCTGAATGGGTTTAACATCTGGTACCATTGGGATGATATGTTGAATGATAGAGGCATCATATGTTTTCAGATCTTGATAATTCCAAGAAAAGATATCTCTATATTTTTTCAACAGATGAATAAATGCATTTCTTTCTTCAGATAAGAGACCAAGACCTAAGTTAATATTTTGGGGTTTTGTATCAGATCCTAGATTAACTAATTCAAATATCAAAGTTGAGCTTTGAACTTTGCAGTTGTTGACCTTTTTAAATTTTTCTTTAAGATCATAAAGATCTTCAAGCTTAACAACAGGTTTTGGCAGCACAAATTTGTCTTTTGATTCATTCAATTGAGAATCATGTTTGACCTCATCAATTAATTGGTCAAGATAGGATTCTTCGGATGTTAAAAAATCTAGGATATCTCTATCATCATTGAATACTCACCAATTGGTGACATTATCAGGAATGGATGGGCGAAAAATAAATTCTATAGAAAATATGTCTGGACTAAAATCTTCAAAAGGGATTAATTTGGATGCAACGTTGGCCAAAAGATCAACACTGGCATTCTGTATTCTTGGTATTGGAGAAATATTGAATGCTACAAAATGTGAGGTAAGTTTTTGAATTAAGGATTGATAATGTCTAAGGTGGTTTGAAACACAATGAATATTGTTTCTGACTTGTTTTATAACGATTTCAGAATCACCAAAGACTTGAAGATATTCAACACCAATATTTATCGCTTTATACAATCCTTGTACTAATGCTTCATATTCTACAATATTATTAGTACATTCAAATTCTAGTCTACATGCTAGCATTGTTTTTTCACTAGTAGGGCTTATTAATATACATCCAGCTCTTGCGCCTTCACTAGATTTAGAACCATCAAAATAAAGCGTCCAAAATAAATATTCATGTTTATTTACAACAGTATCTACAACATTAATACATTGAGTCAAATCTATTTGCGAATAATTTTCAATTTGAGAAGAAACAAAGTTTGCTAAAAAAGGAGATTCCTGAGCTGCAAAACTTCCAAAGAAAGATTTCGAAGAATAATTTCCAAGGATTTTATTCGTAAAAACTACAGGCTCATTCTCTTCATCTAAATCAGTAATCGAGTGTTTCATATGATTTTCTCTGTCTACTCGAATCCGATTTGGTTTGTCATTATAAGGAAGCCAGATATGTGACCAATCTGTGGTGAAATAACCATGTAATTTATTAGACCAATCCATGCTTAAAATAAGACCGTAAAATTCAAGATTAACATCAATCAATATATCAATAATTTGACAAACCCTTGGATTTGAAGATAATATTAAAATAAAATTTAATTCTCATAAGACCTTGACTTTGGTTATATCTAATTGCACAATTTGCACAACATACTTTTCAGGTGTTATGTTTAGTTTGAGACAAACTGAATATGGCATTATATTTGAAGAAGCACCTGAGTCTATTAGGAAATTGTGAACATTTTTATTGAAAATCTCAAAGGTCAATAAGAAAGGAGGGGTATGAGAATTAGACCGATCTCCAATTAAAATTTCATTTGAAGCATCAATCTTGTTAGGAGTATCATTTGGAGGCTTTCCTTTTCCTAATGAGGCTTTTGCAGTTGGCAAAGGAGATGTAAGGACAACATTTAATTCTTTTAGAAAAAACTTTTGTTGTTGCTTAAGTTTACTTACCTCATACATGGAAATATTGGCTTTCACTTTCTTCATATCTTCCACGATATTATACTCTATATCTTTATAAAAAATAATAAGATTTTTTGATGTAGAAGGAGAATTGGAAGAGGATGGGATGGATTCAGTAGATTTGGGAGGAGACTTCTTCGTTGTGTTTTTATCCTTATTAACAGGAGTAATTGGTCTCTGTTTTTCACTTGAAGAAGGTGAATCAATATATTTTTTACTTCTAGTCTCTACAGGTAAGGCTTCTTCTTCTTCCTCATTTTCTGATGTAGTGAGGATGAAATCCCATAATCCATGTGCTTTGACTAACTCTTCTTCCTCTTGGCATTCATTGGCAGATAATGTTGTTTCTTCCTCTTCCTCCTCTTGATTAGATTCAACATTTGATATGACATTAGGAGGTTGAGGGTTTGTTGTTTGGGATCTCCTAAAATATCGGAAAGGTTTTTTAGAAGACTTAGCTACCTATTTTTTGATATCTACCATGTCATTTGACATAGTTTTAAGAACTTTTTGTAATCCTTCAAGATCAAAAGGATATTTAGGAGTTTTCTTCTTTGGTTCTTCCTTAAAAGTCACTTTCTTAGATTTCCTCTCTTCTTGAGCAGTTTTCTTCTCTAAAGTGAGAATCATTTTTTCTACAGCTATTGACTCTTTCATATTATCAACTAAAGTGGCTTTATTAGCCCTGTCTACAAAAATTGCAATGTTAGAAGAAAGAGTAGAAATATACCACTCAATTTGAACATCAACTCCAGGTTTAGAGGTATCTGGAATTTTATTTAACAATTTATTAAACCTAGAATTGAAATCTTTGATTTTCTCATTGGGGTTGGCTTTAAGATTAGATACATCATTGATTAGAGTAGCAGTTGTGCGATCATCACCAAACTTGGTTAAAAATTGTTCTTCAAATATGTCCCAACTAGCGATGGATGTTGGTGGTAATGAAAAGTACCATGAACCTGTAGATCCTTCAAGGGTATATGGGAATAATATTACTACACAATATTCTTCTACTACTCCATTAAGATTAATGGAAAGCATAAAATTATGGAGATGTTCTTCAGCAGGAAGTCCATCATAAGGATTTAACTTTGGTAACCATCTTTCGGGATGCTTAGGTAGGGGATAGATAGGTGTTTCCATCTGAATAGCTCTAAGACTATTCCATGGTCTAGCCGTTGGTGGGTTTTGTTGCCTACCTGCCATTATGGGAATTTGAAAAGAAGAAGTTGTAGTGGTAGAAGAGGTTGATTGTGTGGAAGAAGTAGCCCTTGTGCTAGCACCACTTGAACTAGCACCTGTTGATTGGGAATGAACAATAGGGATGAATGGATCGGTTGGATGGGAAGAAATTAATGAAGCAGAGTGAAATAATGGTGTTTTTGGTGGAGATGAAGATAAAATCTCACTAGTGGATGATTGAACTTCTAATTTGTGGGTTCTTCTTTGGTGATAAGGTAAGGGAAACTCAAATGGAGTTATCCTAAATTTCTCACTTTGAGAACGAGTCAAAATACATGAAGTGGGAAAAGATGAGGATACACTACCTTCCGATAACTCATAATGTTGAGTCGTCTCTTGTGAAATAGATATTCCCTCTAATTTATCAATTAAAGTCTAAACTTCAGGTAACTCTTGTAAAGGATGTTGATTGGTTGTCTTAGGGCGTGTATAAGGAGATTTAGTTACGACTTCTGGTCTAAGGGTTGGAGATTTCGAGTGAGATCTAGAAGTCAGAGGAGATTTTGAGGGTGAATGACCCATATGACAACCTTTTGATTTGGGGTTAGACTTTATTTCCATTCATAGTCAAGGGCCCTCCTTCTAGCTCCAAAAATGTTGAAGGCTGGAACATGACTACCTCAACATTGGGGAACACCACCCGGTCGGGAGCTTAAAGTGACCCTGTTTCCGTTGAAATTGGCAGGTTCGACTGGATATAGGGACCAATTTCCCATTTTAAAGAGACTTAATATAGTAATAGAATGATAAACTGATGGAATTCTTTTTTAACTAATGGTAAAATTACTGAATAAACTTATTCTACTTATTTCCCAGGATAGTACATCTTCACATGTGATTCAAAGAAAGATTTCACAAAGTAAATAACGATATAGATCATTCAATACTTTAATGAATAGAAAGCATATATGATAAAATAAATTAATTAAATAGTTAATTAATTTAGTTCATGAAAACTCAATCACATAAAAATATCTCATTATCTCATACATAGTTATCACAAATTATCCAATCATTCACATTAATAGTGATAATGACTAATTGTTATCAAAGCATTTATATAACAAAATAACGTATAATATATTCACTATCTAAATCAAACATACATAATGATATCAGAAAGATAATAATACCCAATGCATTATTGCTCTTCTTATGAAAAAGATAGCTTTCAGGCTTAGCTTCTTAATTAGATAACACTGAATCAAACAATAGTGCAAGTTCAAAAGACATCTTCTCAAAATTCATGACCCCTTTCTAAATGCATGAAAGGGGTTTAAATAGCCTATTAATATTACAAAAATAGTAAATTTAAAATAAAATCTTTCAAAAAAGCTTTAACAAACTAAGCTAATATAAAGGATAGCTAAATTTGTGATGTGTTGCAACAAGAACTCATGATTATGCTCCAGATTGATTCTTTCACTGCTCTATGAGATTGTATATGTCTGTGAGTGGCTTCAACTGGTGGGATGTATTGGCTACATGTGCATTTTTCTCGTAAAAACTGCATCATTAAGTGCTGGAAGAAACTTTACTGTTGCAGTTGAGAGACACCTTAACATGAGCCACTGACTATGAGGCTTCACCAAAAAATGACAATAACTTTCAAGGTTCGCTTGCGATAAACTCTGAATATCTTGAACCTTCCTTTTACATGTTTCTTTCCAAGATTGTTTCAAAGCTATGACATTTGGGAAGGTGTCCTTTGGGCATTCCTGAATTAGATTGACTTGCAATAAGGTATATGTGATGTATTCGGTGAAATTTTGAGGTAAGGTTTTTGGATCTAGTAATAGCCATCTCTACCTATTTCATTTTGATATCCCAGTCACCAAATACACTATCCTTCTATGATTCTTCAGTTCAAGGAAGATCAGATGATCTTCCCTGAGCACTATCTTTCCAATCTATATACTCAGAGATTTTCTCGTCGATATATTCATAAAATGTCCTCAAGTCAGAGAATTGATTTACTAAAGAATCATCGGTCTTTGATAAGTCATGAATTAAGGCCAATTTGTGATAGAAAATGGTCTTTTGCTTTGTTAAGAGTATATCCAGTTCTGATGCTTCCTTGTGGATTTCATTTATATATGGATCCTTTTAGCTGGCCTATTCTTTGTTGTAACTGTAACATCTGTTCATCCTTGTCCTTTACTTCAGCTTCAAATTGTATCTTTAAATCATTAAAGCTATTTTGCAGCTCGATAAGATTTGTTTGCCATTGTTGCTCAATTTCTTTCTTTTCTATTTGAAAAGTTTGTTCCAACTAGACAATCCTTTGATCCTTTTCCTTCATTAGAAATTGTATTTCTGTAGCTTTGTCAATGGTAGCACTAACATAAGCTCCTGCGAACTGAGATAATCTGTTCAATTCTTCATCCGGGGTTGTTTGAGTTCCTTTCCAAAGAACTTGAAAAGGAGTCTCATTTGTAACTAGCACTTGCGACTGTTCTAGCTTTCTTTTCTTCCTTGACCTGCTCATTACTGCTTTATGCTTTGGACTGTAAAATACATCCAAAGGTGGGATTTCTTCAATTTTGAGGACTATCTTAGCAGTAGGAAATGCAAGAATTATCTCCATATCATCAACAACATTTGATTGATTAAAAATCTAAGCATTAATATTATTATTGATATTTTTAGGAATAGTATCCTCTTGGGAAGCCTCAACAGTAGCGAGGATGTCTCTGTAGTCTCTGGAACCTGCTTTGTTTCTCTGCTGACTACAACTTGTATATCCACCGAGGCATCTATAACCTGAGCTTCTTCTGTTGTCAAAATGCAGTTGAACTCCTCCCGTACTTCATCTAATTTGTTCTTCTCTTTGATTTCTCTTGTGTGCTCAACAGATATAGTAGTTGTTTCAGATACTTGGGAAGCAATTAGAGCTTTTGAGGAGGAAGTTGATGCGTCTAAAGTTTCTGAATTCTATCGGAATTGCTTTAACAGCGACTCAGGCAAATGGGTTATCATTCATTGGCGATATTGATTGAATCTAATCAATTCGTTAGGACTTAGAAGGTCTATTGCTAATTTCTCTACCATATAATATTCTAGAACCATTTCAAACAAATCATAAAATTTGTCAGGCTCGTTAAAAGACGGTTTCACCTTAACCTGTGTTGTAACATCTTTTGCTACGCCATGCGGGTCATATGGTTTGTTTAATATGGTTGGAAAATTAAAGGCTCTTAATTGATCAATCTCAATTGAAGAATTTTCTAAGGTGTAGGTACCACAAGAAATGGGAAAACTTGGCCAGGTGAATTTCTTGGCATCTTTAAGTACTTTAGTTAAGCCTTTACCGATTGTTTGATAAGCGACTTCTTTGGCTAGTAACTTATCTCAGAAAAAAAGGGGGAAAACATGAGGATGGGTAAGGCTATCAAAAACAAGAATGTAGGTAAATGATTCTTCCCCAAACCACTCTCTTATAGGCTTTAGGTCTTTATTAGCTTATGCAGTAAGTCTAGGTGCTTTTCTACCAAAGACTTCTTGGTGGATGGGGAGCATGACTTCATGACATATTTTGTAGAAGTGAGCATGGTATTTCGATTCCCAAAGGATATCGAGATAAACAGAATAGGGCTAGGAAATTGGTCTATCCATTTCCATCCAAGAGATGGAAAATCATAAGAAAAACAAATTGCGTCCATGACATAGGCACTCATAAAGAAAGGAGGATTTGTTCTTTCGAGAACATTGCGATTTTGTCTATAATTGTGGATTTGGGTGGTCAAATTGTTGGATAATATAGTCACCCAATCCATGATATAGCCATCAGCAGAGGCTTCTATCAATGGCACCCATTCTTCAGAGAATTTCTGCATATTTGGATAACCATAGAGGCAACATAACATAGTAGCAATATGAGAGAAAGGGCCAACAATGGAGGCTAATGAATACATACCCTTTTCCTCTCGCTTATGTTTGTTCAGGTCCCTTCTCCATTCTCTTATCAGGTCCGCAGGGTTCAGATTCTCTTGCATGAATTTCTAGACGATCATACCTCTTCTGAGGTGGAGGTAGATGATACATTTTCCCTAAATCCCCAGCTTTAAAAGACCAAATAACTATCTTTCTTGGCGTTATAAAAGTTCTGTCTATACTATCTAGATGGTCGACAACCCATCTCACCATATCTGTATACGGTAGGATTTTAGGGCAAGCAACAATTATATGAAGAAATGAATTGGCCACATCATTCCATGCAGCGTCGTTACTTGGAGGAGAATCATCAGTAGTAGCAGTTGGTTTCATAATTACTCTCATATTTTCATCCTCGAATAGTTTGTATATCATCTCCCAGGAAGTGGAACCTGCATCCGGAGTGCATGTAGTATCTGTAAATAATGGAGACATTTCGGACACTTCTTCAAGTGGCAAGACTGGTTCTTGTTGTGTTACGGACTTCCTCCTTACCTTGATTATTATTGACATGTCCTTTAACTACTCTTTATTAGAATTTACCTGTAAAGAAACCAACCAAGATAAGCAGCAAGAGCTTCGAAGGATGCAAATGGTCATATCAATTCAATGCAAGTTATATGGAAATCCCTTCACATTAACTAAAAATTATTACCAATCAATAAAAACCTCGAAATTAGAACTACACAGAGTGGTCATTAAATTTCCAAACGTTTGTTCATGTGATACTGACACTTGTCATTATATCGGAAAATATTTTATCGACATGTGGTATCAGGTGACATTACATAGCTCAGCAATCTACGATTTTCGAAAAGTATATAAGTGCGGGATGTATATTAGCGAAAGAGCAGAATTTAACAAAACGCGATATTGACATCTATCAATTGACAAAATGTGATATCACTCTTGATGGGATGTGGTATCGGCTCAACATTTCACAATTCAGCTTATCGTAATTTCAAATTTCGCACTTCGCAATTTTGCAATCGGTGCTTGTATTTGGCTTATCAGCTTATCGCAATTTCGCAAGTTCGCATTTTGGCTTTTCGCAACTTTAGCTTTGCGGTTGTTCTTTGAAATCACTGATACTATGCGTATTACTTAATATGACCTATTCTTTTATATTCTTTTCATTAATTTAGAGATTGATTTATACTTGTAATTCATCTTTTTGAAACTACAAAAGGATTCCTAAAAGGTTTTATGACATTACTCATAAATTATTTTTTTTATTAAAAAATCAAAGAGTAAAAATAAAACTTATCCTATTTTATCTAAAATAAAGAAGGATCTATCTTAAAAAATTTAAAGGGTCCCCATTATTATTTCTCCTAAGTATAAAGATAATGTGCGGGGACGGGTTTGTTGAATACCACAACAAGGTGAAAAACTCGGTTGAGGTGGATCAGTTTGGGTATTTGGGACTAAAGTAGTTGAAAATAAACACATTGGTAAACCTATCATGAATCTGGGAAGTGACAACATAGCTATATAAGGAGGACCAAGATTTCCAAATCTAGGAAAAGGACTAGGATTCTCATTAAAATGGGTTCCTTGATCGGTAAATTTCATAATTGTTGCCATTAGATTCAATTTTTGTGAATTTTATTAATAATTTTAATAATATTAACAATCCAAATTCATAATCCACACCTACGGTCTGAAAAAATAAAACAATCAAATAACACATGCTAATAAATCTAAGGAATCAAACCATACAAACAACATTTTCACAGTGAAATCACTAATGGTGATGAAATCCAACATCGCAGATATTAATGTGAAAAATGGATAGAGATAGAGTAGGTGGAATCAGTTACACTGACAACCTGCTTAATGGGCACGATCTGGTGCAAGTAACTTCACTTATGCCATCTCGAGTGAAGAATACCCTCCAAAAAGGTCCAAGTGAGTCTAATCAATGTTTGTTCTAGGTACAACAAGGACTCCCCCCCCACTGTCACCTTGGGTAAAAGCCCTAAGATAATGGTCTCTAAGGTTACCACATACAACAATTTGACCTGGGGGGACAGTCACAGATCAAACATACACGCAAGGGAAGAGTAACAAAGCTCAATCCCCTTGAAGGTTCCTCAACATGGTTAATCTGAGGTTTATCCTTCAAGTGACACCCAAACACCTTTCGGTACCATTTTTAATGCGTGCAATTGTGCTACCGTAACTAATGAAACGAGGTTGATCACTTCACTGGGTCTAATATGATCTTGTGCTTAGCTCCCGTGTTAGAGGAGCTTCCCAGATTTAAATTGTAATAGATGGATTTACTCCCTACAACAAGATTCTGTTGTTTGTTTGCAACTTTGGAAAGTTAGGTGACTTTCCTATTCCAAAGCCCTACGATCTGATCTAATGTAGGTGAAATGATCCCTAGAAATATAAAAAGTCTAATTTTTTTATTAGCATTTTTTATGTTATTTACTCAGTAGATTTATGGATATGAAACCAGTGGTGTTATGGCCTGACTCAAAACTGAATGAAATCGAATATGATAATGTAATATTTTCACTTCGATGAATCCTAACTAAAGTAAGGAGAGATGTTTCAGTCAATTTTCAACAATGCAAATATAAATGAATTATTTTCAAAATGCAAATCAAAGAGAATGCAGAATACATGATTCTTCCCCCCCGGGCATGAGGGGGAATGTTTTTTAAAAATGCAACCTAATTTCCTTAAAATCCAAGCTACAAAATGCAAAATTTTAATCTTAACAACTTCTTGCATACCCAAAATCAAACAATTAATTCCTCCTTCAAAATACACAAGCCATAATTTCAACTTGATGTAATGAATTACGAATCACTGTAAGCAGAATTTTGTGTTGTCTTATAGAAAGGAATAATCACTATTCATTACAGTTCAAGAGAAACAACACATTCTAAATCAAACATGCTTGCCTTGAAAAACACTAACTTTTTACCGATACTAATGATTCTTTGCAGTCATGAAAAAAAGTACTTTTTGATCTATTTACAGAAGAAGGACAGACTCAAGCTATCTCAGTAATGACCAATATTTATTTTGATTAATCAATAATTCACCAAATCAAACCCTGAACCCTAGTATGAAAATATAAGTAATTTCTCAAGAAGGAAACTAAAAACATCAAATGAAAATAGAGTGGACATTTCCATAATGTAAATAGATCTAAGAGAGCATAACAATAAAAAAAATTGGACCCAGTAAATGAAAACCCTAATTTTTTAAAAAATTTAGAGACTTGCGTAGGCAATCAATTAGGTCCAGTTCACAGACACACTGTTGCTAAAGGAAAAGTGTGTAGACTGCGCACTATTTCTGAAAAAAAAAATGTGTAGATCGACAAAAAACTAGAAAAAATAAGAAATAAAGCCACAAGTCCAAAAAGTTAAGTTTTCAAGGTTCTGAACACAGTCAATCAAAGAAATCAAAGGCCATAGGAGGACATAATGAAACAAATCATTCCCCAGTATGGTCGCCATTTTTTTATGGTGGAATAATTGCTCTTGCGGATAATAGCAATCTCCCTAGATTCAAAAAGAGATATAGTAACAAACAAACAAGTGACTTCTACCTTTCCTTAATTCATAACTAAAGGATGAAGAATCATATATGAAAAAGCCTCTTACCTTTTCTACAAAATGGTTATGGAATTCCTTTAGATGCTTTCAAAATCCTTTCCTTGTTGCTTCAAAGGAAGGTATACATGAACGGAAAGAAGCTAGGCATAAAAACATAGCATAGATAAAGGTAAAACATAACATGAATGGAAACCGTAATATAGCATCAATCACAATATTAAACCAATATTCAATTATGAATCATGCAAAGGATCAAGGAGCTTTGTAAACAGAAATAGAACTAGTGTAAGTAGGAAAGAATGGTGCTTATATTAATATTGAACAAGAATAAGTATTACAACCTTAGCCTCGATGATGTATGCCTCCTCCCATTGGTCTGGAATCCTCCCCTCAGGTGACACAATTTCTAGCCCTATTCCAATAGCATAATTTTACATTGAAAATTCCCCCCTTGATCCTCTGGCCTGTGTCAAATTTATAGGCCAAGAGGAGGAGGTTTGAGATCCTCTTCTCAAGGGATGAGATCCTTAAAAGGAGGGATTAGGTTTCCACAAAGGGAGGTATTTATCTCCATAAATAGAGTGATGAGGCCCAAGTATGTAGAGGCTTGAGGCTTTTAGTTGGGAAATATTCCTCCAACAAGTCTTTTAGAAATAAATTTTATTTTTACTCTTGTTAAGAGATTTGTGCAATTCACAATGGAAGAAAATGTGCAGACTTATGCAGGTCACAATGGTAAAAGTTGTGCTTGCATGGGTAATGGCTAGATAAAATGTTTAATTTCTTAAAAATATGTTTTTTAAGCAATGCAATCCAAAGTTCTTGTAGTCTTTGGGATTTTTTTACTTCCAACTTTGTAGGGGAATGCTTGGAACATTACATTGGATAATGAGAAATCTATATTGGTGGTCATTTGCCTAATGGTGAAAAAATGACGTGTAAAAACACATCACCCTGATAGTTTCCCTATTAGTTCATGTGTGCGGAGAGAATTCCCAAACAGACACCTCATCTTGGAGGTTACTCCCTAAGAGCTTTCATTATGACGTACTTAAAATTTTCCAAGGTGACTCAGCACCAGGACACAATGCTGCAAACAAGGCTTCATATTGGTGCATTGCTGGAAGTGGGACCCATCAGGTTACATAACCCTGAGAAATAAAGTCATGGAACAAGGAAAAGCACCAGGACTTAGTTTTGAGTGTGTGGTGTGACCATGGGCGATGAAGGTTAATGCATGTAGATTAAGCCCTCAAGAGCTATAGCTCAAAGTGGCATCCAAAAGCCATTTTTGTGGTGGTTTCATGTGTTAAAGTGAAAAAGGGAATTTGGGTTGCATACAAAGCAATTTTGGATGAGGGCTAAACATTAAGCATCGCAATTATAATAGAGCTTAAATGAGTCAATAGCTGGTTTGGCTGAGAATGTCATATTTGGAGAATATCCCTCTATGTTTGGTAGTTTTGACAAAGGTGTTGATGCCCATTAGTTATGATTAGTGGAGTATGAATAGGTCATCAATATTTGATGGTTTCACCAAGTTTAGAAACACACCAAAGTACTAAACATCATCCCTAATCACAACATTTATGCATCAATTCACTTAATGAGAAAGTAGATCCATGTTGTGTAATTAAAATCTCTGATAGTGTGCAATCACATTTGGAGAGCCTTACGAAGCAGCGATGGAGGCCATGCATGTACCTATTGGTTGAATAAATTGTGCCCATACTCAGGATATTTAATGAAGAACAAAGACTCATACGCAAGATGTCTGAACTAAATAATGAGATGATAGACCAAATCATTCTCTGTTTAGTTGTGGAACAAAACTCAGGGAAATAAAGAGTTGTGTGTTATTTGAATGAGTGTGTGATTTGAAAATGTGCAGCAGCGTTGAAGGGTAAGAGTCGAGGGCAGCTAAGTGGGTGCAGTAGAGTTGAAGGTGCAAAGAAGAGGGCAGCTAAGAGTGTGGTTACAAAGCAAAGAGGAAGGATTTGTAAGAGGCAATTGACCCGATTCTTTATGTTTTTATGAAATAGAAGTAGCCCATTATTAGTTAGTCTGAAAATTGTATGAAAAACAAGACATTTGGTTGAAGCAGGTTGTGGCCTACATTTATAAGAGGTTTGTTCCTCTTGGAAAGTTATTTCTTTCTATTTTGAAGGGGGTTGGGGCCTCCTAAGAGTGGGTGCTCACAAACAACAATATCAAATAGATTGGTGGTTTTTCCCATTTGTGTTTCCATGTTAAATATCTATGTCCATATATGTATGATGCTCATGTTGATGGTATGTGTTCATATGAATGGTTTACATTGTTGTTTATTTACCTTGTTATGAGTTCTCACATGAGTAATTATTAAATTAAAAGAAAAATAAGAATTGGGTTTATGTAGAAAATCTTGTTGATTCACAATCTCATGCAATGTACTAAAGCATAGGACAAGAATCTACTTCTACTTTCAACCAGCAGAAGCCAATAGATCAATGAAAACAATATGAATAAGAAGAAGATAAATCAATGGCACATAACACAAGATGTATCTGGGGAAAGCCATTGCTCAAAACCTCGCTATCTATATTGTATATATAAAAAATATGAGTGAATATACAAAGCTTGTTCTGACTAGAACAATTCCGCATAAGTGTCCTCAACTCTCTCAGCTCACAAGCTAGCTCTTGGCCAACACTTAGCCAATTCTGCAGCTCTCCAAGCTCCTAATCTCTTGCGTATTTCCTAGGATGAATAACTAGTATTTAAAGGGAATTCATGCTTCCAAAATGGTGTAATCCAAACATAGGATAAATCTCGAATGCATGCTTGATATTTACACTCTAGTAAATAATACCACTGATATTACATTGTCCCTGCACTCTAGTCTCAATTGGGTCTTTCTCAGAATCGACATGCATGAGTTTCTCATGAGGGAATCTTCAGTTAACTGGAGTAGCACTAGTGGATGCATTAGTGGACCAACTGACTGTTAGTCCTTTATTAGTTCCAAAAATAGTTTAGAACTAATTTAACTGAACTTAACTCAGTAAACTAAGTGATCTAATTTCCAACACAATTTAAGCTCATACTGAACCCCTAAATCTTAGGGAGAACATATACATGACTATAGAAATACTTCCAACTCAAAATTCCTAAGCTAATTAAGTTAATTAGACTTAATTAACTATTTACAAGTTTTTATGAGAAAAAAATTGATTTTAATTCTTAGTTTAATTCAAGCACAAATTAAACTGGAATTTCTTGTTGCCATTTCTCAACACTCCCTCTCAACAAGAAAGGGATTATCAATTACCATGATCCTGTCTCTGTGAAATTCAAATTTACATCTTGACAATGCCTTTGTCAAAATGTCAGCATCTTGCTCCTTTGTGGGAATGTACTCTAACAACAGAACCTGCCTCAATACACAATCTCTGAGATGATGATATCAGATATCAATATGCTTGGACCAATCATGAAAAATTGGATTTTCAGAGAGTTTGATACAACTATTATTATTGTAGTAAATCACAGTTGGATCCATCTGCTGACCAAACAAACCAACCAGGATCTTCCTCATCCAGATGGCCTCACATGTTGCCTGACTCACAACAATGTACTTTGCCTCTGTCGAACTGAGTGCAACTGATCTTTGTTTCGTGCTATACCAAGAAAGTGTCATTGACCCAACAGTAAAGATCCCTCCTAATGTTCTTTTCTGGTCAGATGAACTCCTTGCCCAATCTGCATTGGTGAAGCCTTGAAGCTTCACTCCCTTTGTCCATATGTACCATAATCCATATTGAGAAGTGCCCCTAAGGTATCTCAACACATCCTTTGTCACCTTCCAATACCGCTTGGTAGGCATAACCATCACTTGACTAAGTTGGTTAACTGTATAGCACATATCCGGTCGCGTTTTCACCAATTACATGTGTGAACCCACAAGCTGCATGTAAATAGTAGCTTCCACTACTTCTCCTGAAGTAGCATCCTCCTTCCTCCAGTTACCTACTAGAGGAGTCTCCATGGGTTTGTTGCTCTCCATGCAGAATCTCTTGAGTATCTCATTGGCATACTTTCCCTGAGACACAAACAACTCCCCATCTCCCTACCATACCTCCATGCCAAGAAAGTAATGCATGAGCCCCATGTCATTCATCTCAAACTCTCTTGCAAGGTCCTTCTTGCAAGACTTGATCAACTGATCATCACCTGTCAGTATGAGATCATCAACATATAGTACAATGATCAAAAGTTTACCTTCCACCACTATGTGATACAGGTTCACATCCACTTCACTCTTCATGAAGCCCAACCCAGTGAAGTAGCTATCTATCCTAGTGTACCAAGCACAGGGTGCTTGCTTCAACCCATACAACGCTCTCTTGAGCTGACACACATGCGACTCATGGTCAACAGTTTCAAAACCTTTAGGGTACTCTATGTACACCTCTTCCTCAATCATGCCATTAAGGAAGGTTTTCTTCACTTCCAACTGATGTATCTTCCAACCCATCTGTGTTGATATTACTAATATAGATCTAATTGATGAGTACCTTGCAACAAGAGCAAAGGTCTCATCATACTCAATTCCCTCTATATGTGAAAATCCATAGGCCACAAATCTAGCCTTATGCATCTCCACACTACCATTTGCAACTTGCTTTACCTTGTCAAGCCAACGAGAGCTCACCACTACCTTGTCCTCTTGTCTCGAGACCACATCCCAAACATTGTTACAAAGTATGGAATCATACTCCTCCACCATGGCATCAACCCAAACTGACTACTGCACTGCTTCCTTAAAGGAAGATGGATCAATCACAACACATTTGCCCATAACAGCCATGTATCCAATGTACCTTTTAGGTGACCTCCTCTGCGTACACTAAGAAGTGGGTGCTCCCACATTCTCCCATGCATCATCCAATAATCTGTCAGCCTCTCTGGTGCTCTTTCTTCCCTCTCTGGAAGACTCTTCCTGAGTGGATGTCTCCACTCTCGGATCCTCTACATGTGGCTACTCCACATCAATCTGTGGCTCCTCATCCGCATGTAGCTCAAGCTCCCTCTCAAACTCACATGGCCTTCTCCTCATTGAATCTGACATCCCTGCGAACCATTGTCATCCTTGTTACACAGTAATTTGTCACCATCCCTGTTACTCCTCTTGTCATACCTTGGAGGACCCATCTCGGGAGTTATAAAAAGTGACAAATTCTAAAAACACTTGCATTATGTTCCCCTGAGTATGTACTCCATATTCCCTGAAGACATCTCCTGCAGATCATCCCTAAAAAGTGCTCTTTTTCCATTGGCGCAAGTCCACAGTATCCTACCTGCGCCAATGATGGAGATCCTCAAAATAGGGCGCGACCATTGGCGCTCTGCCTTAGAACAACAGTCGCGCCAACCAAATTTAGTCGTGCTTTTTGCCTTAACGCACGTCCGACTGTTTTTTCCTTCATTACATGGAGCTTTTCTGAGGATAAAAAATCAGTCTTTTGTCGAGCTTTATCCATCTTTATGGCTTTTGAGGATAATGCTAATCCGCAAAAGGTGTCCCGGTTCATCGTATCCTCCTCCCTTCTTCATCTATATAAGCTTGTCATTATGCATTGGACAAGCTAGTGTTAGTGCTAGTGATTGAGTGATAGTAGTGATGATTATTGGTCATGGAGTGTTAGATGTTGAGTTCTTGAGTTCTTGGAGGAATGCTAGTGAGTGCTAGAGAGGTTATGCTGCCGGAGAGGAGATGCATGGCAAGACACATATAGTTATTCGCCCAGCCAGGAGAAGGGTCGACGTCAGAACAATGGTTGTAAATTTTCCTGTTTATTAATTGATAAGCGACTGCTATTATAGTTCCAATCTCATTATCTATCATGGTGATGTGTAACTTTTCCTTTAAGATGGCATGATGCATGTAAACAAATTCTAAGAGATATGCACAATCCAAGTTCAGTTAATGAAATAGAACCAATTCTGAAACACTAAAATGAACCATGCAAGCAAGGAAAAACACAAAGACTAGTGAACTTCAAAGAGGCTAGAAGTGAAGTATTCAGAGTATAGAAGATCAAGCTTTAACAAAGCACTAAATAGGTGCAGAACACAACCAACAAGTTGACTGGATAATCAAGAGATCGAAACTTCCCACAGAAGGCTAGTCATGCAAAGCCCCTAGATATCTTAGGGCTGAGACGAAAATCAATAGAAATGAGCGAACAGCTGAGGGATACAGGCTAAGACCAGTCAAGCAGAGGTTCAACACAGTTCCAGAGGCTGAAAGAGATATATAAAGAGACTGAATGAGCTTTCCACCCACACACAGGCAAAATTTACAGAGCTGGCGCAACTGTCAGCCTGCAACTTGCGCTACCACAGGATTGGCGCGAGCTGCTTTTGAGCAACATGCGCCAACTGGCACGACTGTCAAAGAAATAACCGCGCCAATTAAGCTTGCCAACTAGAAAAATAAATGATACAACCTCAGGTCGGGTTGACAGTGCTCAAATGGGTCAAACAGTAAAGAATAATCTCAAAACTGACTCAGGAAGCTCCTTCACTCAAGCAAGCAGAAGAAAATTAACATGCAAGACAGAAATCAAATAGTTAATCCCCAGCGGAGTCGCAAACAGAGGCGATCCCACTAGCCTATAACAGAACTAGCCACAAACAAACCATGCTGCTACGCAAGTTCCTAGTTATGCATCAAAGGTGAATCAAGAAGACTAACCTGGAGTCCAACGCTATGATTGAAGCAGAGTTGATATCCTCGCTCCCTTGCTCCAACAGATCACAAACGAACACCTGCACATGCAAAGGAAGAGACAGATACCAACATAAAAACTACCAAGGCACAACTATATTTCAGTCAGAAAGGAAATAAATCAACACATCACCATGATAGATAATGAGATTGGAACTATAATAGCAGTCGCTTATCAATTAATAAACAGGAAAAGTTACAACCATTGTTCTGACGTCGACCCTTCTCCTGGCTGGGCGAATAACTATATGTGTCTTGCCATGCATCTCCTCTCCGGCAGCATAACCTCTCTAGCACTCACTAGCATTCCTCCAAGAACTCAAGAACTCAACATCTAACACTCCATGACTAATAATCATCACTACTATCACTCAATCACTAGCACTAACACTAGCTTGTCCAATGCATAATGACAAGCTTATATAGATGAAGAAGGGAGGAGGATACGATGAACCGGGACACCTTTTGCGGATTAGCATTATCCTCAAAAGCCATAAAGATGGATAAAGCTCGACAAAAGACTGATTTTTTATCCTCAGAAAAGCTCCATGTAATGAAGGAAAAAACAGTCGGACGTGCGTTAAGGCAAAAAGCACGACTAAATTTGGTTGGCGCGACTGTTGTTCTAAGGCAGAGCGCCAATGGTCGCGCCCTATTTTGAGGATCTCCATCATTGGCGCGGGTAGGATACTGTGGACTTGCGCCAATGGAAAAAGAGCACTTTTTAGGGATGATCTGCAGGAGATGTCTTCAGGGAATATGGAGTACATACTCAGGGGAACATAATGCAAGTGTTTTTAGACTTTGTCACTTTTTATAACTCCCGGGATGGGTCCTCCAAGGTACGACAAGAGGAGTAACAGGGATTGTGACAAATTACTATGTAACAGATGCCCCCTAAAGCATGAAGTCCGAGAGGTGGAGAGGGGTGAAATGCTTTACAAGAACACACATAAGAGCACATATAGTTACTGCCGCCGAGGAGCTGTATTAAGAGACATGACTAATAGTTCAATTACATGATGTACTTGGTATGGTCGTAGCCATCCATAAGAGAGTACATAAATAATCTGGATCCATAGTATGGATGCAGCCATCTGGTTAGGATCAATAAACTGACTCAGGTATGGTCGCAGCCATCCAGTGAATGAGTCAAGTATCAAGAATCATGCCTGGATTACAACAGACACAATCCAGGGTCTTGCGCTCCAACTCGACCCGAACAAGAGTACAAGTCCAAGCATGTGAATATATGAGCTGAAGTCGAACATGCATGAACATCGTCTGATTACCAGTCAATAATGGAAACTGTTAACAGATGCGAGAGGTACCACCAATAATGACAATGGCCCTCAAGGTACTATAGGTACAATCTACGGCGTGTGAATCAATGGTCTGAAGTCGAACACCCGTAGAATCATTCGATCGGAGGCCAATGATGAAAACCTCACGTCGAACACGAAGAACCTGCCATTGAGGCATGCAGGCTCCAAGGCACCGGAAAGGAGTCTCTCGATCAATTCCCTGGATAACGAGTTGAAGTCGACAGGGAGTGACCTTGATCAAAGGTGGGCCATAATGTTTCCCACATCATCGACACGAGACAGAGAGATGAAGTTGTGAATCAAGATTGTGCGAACTATCAGAGGGAGGTTGTTTTGCAGAGGTCAACTTCTCTTGAACATATCGGCGGCACATTAACAGAATTGGCAGTATTTGACATCAATGTATCAAAGGTCATGATGACGAGGAAATGAGTGAATGAGAGGTCAAATAGGGTACCCAAGTCCATGGAAGCAAGTGAAAGATATGAGATGAAATATCCCCACCCCGGACACGAAAGCAAAAAGTGCCATGTTCAAGAGCGACATACTGCCGTTACGGTAATAATTATGGTTCAAAAATTTTCTTTTCCCCCCACCATTTCTGGCGAGTACCCCAGTTATTTTTAACAAGCTTGATGGGGATAGCATATGCTTGTGTTGTGACAAAATCCGATGTCATTAAGTTTTAACGAGTCTGACAAAGGAAGAACTCGGCGTCTTTTCATGTTTAGAGAGTTTGAAAAGACTGTAGAAAAGGAAACTCCAGGGATGTCCTTTTTCGTAAAGTTGTGTCTCTCGGGCCCGAAAAAGTATAAAATAATACCCGAAAGAACCCCCGATCATTACGATCGAGGAGTACTTTTCATGATTAGTGACTTCGACCTGAAAAAGTAAAAAAGCGGTCAAAACCACGTCGTTTCGTAACCACTAATGAGTTCGAAACGACAAAAACCCGGTAATCTTTTTATGTTTTAACGGTCGACAAAAAGAACTTAAAACGACCGCCCCTTATCACCATTTAACGAGTCAATAGGAGCGACTCGGCAATCTTTTCCTCTTTAAATGGTCAGAAAAGAGCTGAAAGCGGACCTCCATTTTTATTTTCTTTAACGAGTCAAAAAGGGAAAAATACTCGGCAATCTTTTCATATTTTACGAGTCAAAAAAGAGCGTAAAGGCGACTCGTCCTGAAGTAACGAGTGGTATAAGGGATAGTAACTGGTTCCGGTAATGGTGGAACTCACTTAAAACACGTAAAGGTTAAGAGGCTGGCTAATAAAACCACTCATCGTTGCGGTTCCTCAGGAAAGGAGAAACAACCAAGTGAAAGCATATGATCGGCCAAAAAGATGGTGGCGATGGAATGAAACAACCAAGGCTCATCTAGCAGGATTTAGCGGATAAAAGGCAATCACGGGATGTAAATGGGTTCATTTTTACACAAGCTTGAACCATGGAGAACTTTGCTTGTTAAAATTTTTGTTGCATGCCCCCAGCATGATCATACAAATCGAGGTACATGCCCCCCAAGCTTCATGGCATTCACGGAGTGGATGGAATGAAGATTTACTTGGAAAGACTCGATTTTGAAGGAGGATGCATGCCCCCCGGGCTTCAGTCACGCGCCCGGGTGAGCTGCCGTCATCAGAATGACGGGGTGGGTGCTGGGGCATTTCCTGTGGAAATAAGACCATTTAGGAATGGCAGATGACTATATGTGAAGTGTGAACCGGGGAATGAAAGTTGGTCTACGACTTTGATCGTTCTTCCTTCATGCGGAAAACACATCACTCTGAAGAGTGAGGACACAATAGCACGTATGCGATAAATATAGTCTCGTCCAAGGAGTAAATTGTAATCTAACGGACCTTGGACTACCATGAGACCCATTTGGATAGTCTTCCCTTCTAACGTGATAGGTACATTGGGAAGAATTCCTAAAGGTCGAGTGATTTCTCGATGGAAACCTATGAGGTTTCTCATCTCAGGCAGAAGCAGTGGGGAACCAAGTGCTTCCCAAGCTGTTGAAGAAAGGATACTCATAGGAGATCCCTCATCAATAATTGTACCAGCCATAACCATGCGATAGACTTGGACTATAATTCGAAATGGTATGGCGGCTGGTAACCGAGGATTAACCAGTTGATCCCAATTAAAGGAAACAACTAGGTTGCTTGGAGGTGGGACTGGATAGACAGCCGGATATGATTCTAATGGACTTTCTTCCTGGTGTGAAGGAATGAGAGGGATGCTCACTTGATCATTAATGTCTATGTCAATGAATAGAATTTGGACGGTGGGTTCTTCATTCTTGGCAGTGATAACATCATCTAAGGAGGTAACTTCTGAAGGTGAAACCGGGTCACTTGTAATCCAGACCATTTGACTGTTGTCTGGTTTGGATTCAGATGTAGGATCATCTAGGGTTGGAAATTCTGAAAGCAAAACCGGGTCACTTGTAAGCCGGACCTTTTGACTTTCGTCTGGTTTGGATTCAGGTGTAAGAGCATCTAAGGATGGAACTTCTGTAGGCAAAACCGGGTCACTTGTAAGCTGGACCTTTCGAAAGACCGGGTCACTTGTAAGCTGGACCTTTCGAAAGACCGGGTCACTTGTAATCCGGAACTGTGGACTTTCGTTTGGTTTGGACTCAGGTGGTTCATCTTTGATGATCAAGTGGTGCGTAGATGATGAATATAAATCACTCGTTCCGACCAGGGACTGGTCTGGAGCAGGCGGAACACAGATAGGTTCAGGAAGAGAAAGATGGACTAAGGAGGAATCATGTTTGATCACTTGGTTAGTGGAGAGATGCTCTGCAGTTGTAACCCTCTGTTGGTCAGGTAAATCCCCTCTGCGGACAGAGGCGATCCCACTAGCCTATAACAGAACTAGCCACAAACAAACCACGCTGCTACGCAAGTTCCTAGTTATGCATCAAAGGTGAATCAAGAAGACTAACCTGGAGTCCAACGCTATGATTGAAGCAGAGTTGATATCCTCGCTCCCTTGCTCCAACAGATCACAAACGAACACCTGCACATGCAAAGGAAGAGACAGATACCAACATAAAAACTACCAAGGCACAACTATATTTCAGTCAGAAAGGAAATAAATCAACACATCACCATGATAGATAATGAGATTGGAACTATAATAGCAGTCGCTTATCAATTAATAAACAGGAAAAGTTACAACCATTGTTCTGACGTCGACCCTTCTCCTGGCTGGGCGAATAACTATATGTGTCTTGCCATGCATCTCCTCTCCGGCAGCATAACCTCTCTAGCACTCACTAGCATTCCTCCAAGAACTCAAGAACTCAACATCTAACACTCCATGACCAATAATCATCACTACTATCACATAATCACTAGCACTAACACTAGCTTGTCCAATGCATAATGACAAGCTTATATAGATGAAGAAGGGAGGAGGATACGATGAACCGGGACACCTTTTGCGGATTAGCATTATCCTCAAAAGCCATAAAGATGGATAAAGCTCGACAAAAGACTGATTTTTTATCCTCAGAAAAGCTCCATGTAATGAAGGAAAAAACAGTCGGACGTGCGTTAAGGCAAAAAGCACGACTAAATTTGGTTGGCACGACTGTTGTTCTAAGGCAGAGCGCCAATGGTCGTGCCAGAGGGGATTTACTCCTCTTGTCGTACCTTGGAGGACCCATCCCGAGAGTTATAAAAAGTGACAAAGTCTAAAAACACTTGCATTATGTTCCCCTGAGTATGTACTCCATATTCCCTGAAGACATCTCCTGCAAATCATCCCTAAAAAGTGCTCTTTTTCCATTGGCGCAAGTCCACAGTATCCTACCCGCGCCAATGATGGAGATCCTCAAAATAGGGCGCGACCATTGGCGCTCTGCCTTAGAACAACAGTCGCGCCAACCAAATTTAGTCGTGCTTTTTGCCTTAACGCACGTCCGACTGTTTTTTCCTTCATTACATGGAGCTTTTCTGAGGATAAAAAATCAGTCTTTTGTCGAGCTTTATCCATCTTTATGGCTTTTGAGGATAATGCTAATCCGCAAAAGGTGTCCCGGTTCATCGTATCCTCCTCCCTTCTTCATCTATATAAGCTTGTCATTATGCATTGGACAAGCTAGTGTTAGTGCTAGTGATTGAGTGATAGTAGTGATGATTATTGGTCATGGAGTGTTAGATGTTGAGTTCTTGAGTTCTTGGAGGAATGCTAGTGAGTGCTAGAGAGGTTATGCTGCCGGAGAGGAGATGCATGGCAAGACACATATAGTTATTCGCCCAGCCAGGAGAAGGGTCAACGTCAGAACAATGGTTGTAACTTTTCTTGTTTATTAATTGATAAGCGACTGCTATTATAGTTCCAATCTCATTATCTATCATGGTGATGTGTTGATTTATTTCCTTTCTGACTGAAATATAGTTGTGCCTTGGTAGTTTTTATGTTGGTATCTGTCTCTTCCTTTGCATGTGCAGGTGTTCGTTTGTGATCTGTTGGAGCAAGGGAGCGAGGATATCAACTCTACTTCAATCATAGCGTTGGACTCCAGGTTAGTCTTCTTGATTCACCTTTGATGCATAACTAGGAACTTGCGTAGCAGCGTGGTTTGTTTGTGGCTAGTTCTATTATAGGCTAGTGGGATCGCCTCTGTCCGCAGAGGGGATTTACCTGACCAACAAATTGGCGACTCCACTGGGGAGGAACTATTTGATTTCTGTCTTGCATGTTAATTTTCTTCTGCTTGCTTGAGTGAATGAGCTTCCTGAGTCAGTTTTGAGATTATTCTTTACTGTTTGACCCATCTGAGCACTGTCAACCCGACCTGAGGTCGTGTCATTTATTTTTCTAGTTGGCAAGCTTAATTGGCGCGGTTATTTCTCTGACAGTCGCGCCAGTTGGCGCATGTTGCTCAAAAGAAACTCGCGCCAATCCTGTAGTAGCGCAAGTTGCAGGCTGACAGTCGCGCCAGCTCTGTAAATTTTGCCTGTGTGTGGGTGGAAAGCTCATTCAGTCTCTTTATATATCTCTTTCAGCCTCTGGAACTGTGTTGAACCTCTGCTTGACTGGTCTTAGCCTGTATCCCTCAACTGTTTGCTCATTTCTATTGATTTTCGTCTCAGCCCTAGGATATCTAGGGGCTTTGCATGACTAGCCTTCTGTGGGAAGTTTCGATCTCTTGATTATCCAGTCAACTTGTTGGTTGTGTTCTGCACCTATCCAGTGCTTTGTTAAAGCTTGATCTTCTATACTCTGAATACTTCACTTCTAGCCTCTTCGAAGTTCACTAGTCTTTGTGTTTTTCCTTGCTTGCATGGTTCATTTTAGTGTTTCAGAATTGGTTCTATTTCATTAACTGAACTTGGATTGTGCATATCTCTTAGAATTTGTTTACATGCATCATGCCATCTTAAAGGAAAGAAAAATAAAAAATCTCTTGCATCATAGTAGTTAGCATTTATTGTTATTTGTTGCTATTAAAAAGAAAAAGACAAAATTTCGTTTCTTGTTATTAGTTGCATTAGGGTCTTTGTTGTTTGTTGAAGTGATCGTTTCGTTTGTGAAAAAGATCTCAACCCTCCTGTAGATAGAATTCATCGAATCAAATGATTTAATTTTGGCATATAGTTTGCATGTAAAAAGTTTTTGAGATATCACATACGATAGGACCAAAAAACTGAAACATAATCAAAGATAAACTTTAAAATGAACTGAATGAACATAACAACGCATTGGAACATAACGCAAACACTCTAGAGGTCTAGGTTAGAGACGTGTTCCGGCGTCTTTAAACCTGGTAGTTTATCGTCGAGTGGTTGGGTGATTCCTCCACGGTGAAACAATAGGTGCCAATACGGACTGTTCTCCCACGTACCGTCGAGTATATATTGGGATACCCCTATAGGAATAAAGCCTTTATCCATAGGAAGCCGTGTCAGCCGCCCTACAATTCGCAATGCAGTGAACACAGCATTCACGAAGATCGACCACCCGTACCCTAAAAAGTATTCTGTGGTTTTGCGAAAAGTTTGGTATACCCTCTACCTAGAATTCCAGAGGAGTCACTTTTGATCCTTTTCGGACTCCCTAAACGAAAAGGTGCCTGTGAGCGTCTTGTCACTTCGTGCTCATTAAATATTCGAAGGAGACTAGAGTCATCTTTTATCCTTTTCTCGACTCTTAAAAAATGAAAAGGTTAAGTTCAGTGTCTTAAAATTTATTGGCCACGATAATATTACCCAATTAGATTTTTGTTTGCGTTAGTTTGAGTAGGGTTATTTCTCGTTCAATGGCAGCCTTTCCGGTGCCCACCGGCCAAGGTGTTCCTCCTGATGGGTACCCTCGCCCATTTCCTTCTGTTGGAAATGTTGGTGTTCAATATATCGCAACATTGTCTTTGCCTGGGTTGACCATTGGTTTACCCGTATGGTTGTTTTCAAACTCGGTGGTCTCAAGTGCGATGACTCTTGTCCCACCACCACCTCCTCCACCCGAACAACACCATGTTGATTCTAAGGTGGACCCCTTCCCTTCTTCGCCTATTGCTGCGTCCTCATCTTCTACTTCGCCTGGTGAAACCTTGGATTTCACTAACCAGGTGGCTAAGAAGAAGAAGAAGAAGACCAAAAAAAAGAAGTCTCCTAAGGGAAAGGTCGTGTCTTCCACGAAGCTATCAGAAGTGGAACCACCTTCTGCTCCTCCCCGGAAGCTTCGGTCTCCTTGTCGATTATGCAAAGGGGACCATTTTCTTTCTGATTGTCCTGGCATTCCCAGGATCCTAGACATATGGTCCCGTGACCCGACTCGCCCCTTACTGTCGCAAATCGACGATACCTTACTAGTTGGTAACAGAAAAGGGAAGGTTCGTTTCCCTTGTCGACTTTGTGAAGGTAATCATCTCCTTCGCCTTTGTCCACTTATGGATGAAGCTTCCCGTCTGTTGGCAAGTCTGTCGGATCCCTTACCCCAACTACCCGCTGGATATCAGCGTCTTTTTACAACTGCAGAGCATCTCTCCACTAACCAAGTGATCAAACATGATTCCTCCTTAGTCCAGCTTTCTCTTCCTGAACCTATCTGTGCTCCGCCTGCTCCAGACCAGTCCCTGGTCGGAACGAGTGATTTATATTCATCATCTACGCACCACTTGATCATCAAAGATGAACCACCTGAGTCCATACCAAACGAAAGTCCACAGTTCCGGATTACGAGTGACCCGGTCTTTCGAAAGGTCCAGCTTACAAGTGACCCGGTTTTGCCTACAGAAGTTCCATCCTTAGATGCTCTTACACCTGAATCCAAACCAGATGAAAGTCAAAAGGTCTGGCTTACAAGTGACCCGGTTTTGCTTTCAGAATTTCCAACCCTAGATGATCCTACATCTGAATCCAAACCAGACAACAGTCAAACGGTCCGGATTACAAGTGACCCGGTTTCGCCTTCAGAAGTTACCTCCTTAGATGATGTTATCACTGCCAAGAATGAAGAACCCACCGTCCAAATTCTATTCATTGACATAGACGTTAATGATCAAGTGAGCATCCCTCTCATTCCTTCACACCAGGAAGAAAGTCCATTAGAATCATATCTGGCTATCTATCCAGTCCCACCTCCAAGCAACCTAGTTGTTTCCTTTAATTGGGATCAACTGGTTAATCCTCGGTTACCAGCCGCCATACCATTTCGAATTATAGTCCAAGTCTACCGCATGGTTATGGCTGGTACAATTATTGATGAGGGATCTCATGTGAGTATCTTTTCTTCAACAGCTTGGGAAGCACTTGGTTCCCCACTACTTCTGCCTGAGATGAGAAACCTCATAGGTTTCCATCGAGAAATCACTCGACCTTTAGGAATTCTTCCCAATGTACCTATCACGTTAGAAGGGAAGACTATCCAAATGGGTCTCATGGTAGTCCAAGGTCCGTTAGATTACAATTTACTCCTTGGACGAGACTATATTTATCGCATACGTGCTATTGTGTCCTCACTCTTCAGAGTGATGTGTTTTCCGCATGAAGGAAGAACGATCAAAGTCGTATACCAACTTTCATTCCCCGGTTCACACTTCACATATAGTCATCTGCCATTCCTAAATGGTCTTATTTCCACAGGAAATGCCCCAGCACCCACCCCGTCATTCTGATGACGGCAGCTCACCCGGGCACGTGACTGAAGCCCGGGGGCATGCATCCTCCTTCAAAATCGAGTCTTTCCAAGTAAACCTTCATTCCATCCACTCCGTGAATGCCATGAAGCTTGGGGGGCATGTACCTCGATTTGTATGATCATGCTGGGGGCATGCAACAAAAATTTTAACAAGCAAAGTTCTCCATGGTTCAAGCTTGTGTAAAAATGAACCCATTTACATCCCGTGATTGCCTTTTATCCGCTAAATCCTGCTAGATGAGCCTTGGTTGTTTCATTCCATCGCCACCATCTTTTTGGCCGATCATATGCTTTCACTTGGTTGTTTCTCCCTTCCTGAGGAACCGTAGCGATGAGTGATTTTATTATCCAGCCTCTTAACCTTTACGTGTTTTAAGTGAGTTCCACCATTACCGGAACCAGTTACTATCCCTTATACCACTCGTTCCTTCAGGACGAGTCGCCTTTACGCTCTTTTCTGACTCGTAAAATATGAAAAGATTGCCGAGTATTTTTCCCTTTTTGACTCGTTAAAGAAAATAAAAATGGAGGTCCGCTTTCAGCTCTTTTCTGACCATTTAAAGAGGAAAAGATTGCCGAGTCGCTCCTCTTGACTCGTTAAATGGTGATAAGGGGCGGTCGTTTTAAGTTCTTTTTGTCGACCGTTAAAACATAAAAAGATTACCGGGTTTTTGTCATTTCGAACTCGTTAGTGGTTACGAAACGACGTGGTTTTGACCGCTTTTTTACTTTTTCAGGTCGAAGTCACTAATCATGAAAAGTACTCCTCGATCGTAATGATCGGGCGGTTCTTTCGGGTATTATTTTATACTTTTTCGGGCCCAAGAGACACAACTTTACGAAAAAGGACATCCCTGGAGTTTCCTTTTCTACTGTCTTTTCAAACTCTCTAAACATGAAAAGACACCGAGTTCTTCCTTTGTCAGACTCGTTAAAACTTAATGACATCGGATTTTGTCACAACATAAGCATATGCTATCCCCATCAAGTAGTTAAAAATAACTGGGGTACTCGCCAGAAATGGCGGGGGGAAAAGAAAATTTTTGAACCATAATTATTACCGTAACGGCAGTATGTCGCTCTTGAACATGGCACTTTTTGCTTTCGTGTCCGGGGTGGGGATATTTCATCTCATATCTTTCACTTGCTTCCATGGACTTGGGTACCCTATTTGACCTCTCATTCACTCATTGCCTCGTCATCATGACCTTTGATACATTGATGTCAAATACTGCCAATTCCGTTAATGTGCCGCCGATATGTTCAAGAGAAGTTGACCTCTGCAAAACAACCTCCCTCTGATAGTTCACACAATCTTGATTCACAACTTCATCTCTCTGTCTCGTGTCGATGATGTGGGAAATATTATGGCCCGCCTTCGATCAAGGTCACTCCCTGTCGACTTCAACTCATTATCCAGGGAATTGATCGAGAGACTCCTTTCCGGTGCCTTGGAGCCTGCATGCCTCAATGGCAGGTTCTTCGTGTTCGACGTGAGGTTTTCATCATTGGCCTCTGATCGAATGATTCTACGGGTGTTCGACTTCAGACCATTGATTCACACGCCGTAGATTGTACCTATAGTACCTTGAGGGCCATTGTCATTATTGGTGGTACCTCTCGCGTTTGTTAACAGTTTCCATTATTGACTGGTAATCAGACGATGTTCATGCATGTTCGACTTCAGCTCATATATTCACATGCTTGGACTTGTACTCTTGTTCGGGTCGAGTTGGAGCGCAAGACCCTGGATTGTGTCTGTTGTAATCCAGGCGTGATTCTTGATACTTGACTCATTCACTGGATGGCTGCGACCATACTTGAGTCAGTTTATTGATCCTAACCAGATGGCTGCGTCCATACTATGGATCCAGATTATTTATGTACTCTCTTATGGATGGCTGCGACCATACCAAGTACATCATGTAATTGAACTATCAGTCATGTCTCTTAATACAGCTCCTCGGCGGCAGTAACTATATGTGCTCTTATGTGTTCTTATGTGTGTTCTTGTAAAGCATTTCACCCCTCTCCACCTCTCGGACTTCATGCTTTAGGGGGCATTTGTTACACAGTAATTTGTCACCATCCCTGTTACTCCTCTTGTCGTACCTTGGAGGACCCATCCCGGGAGTTATAAAAAGTGACAAAGTCTAAAAACACTTGCATTATGTTCCCCTGAGTATGTACTCCATATTCCCTGAAGACATCTCCTGCAAATCATCCCTAAAAAGTGCTCTTTTTCCATTGGCGCAAGTCCACAGTATCCTACCCGCGCCAATGATGGAGATCCTCAAAATAGGGCGCGACCATTGGCGCTCTGCCTTAGAACAACAGTCGCGCCAACCAAATTTAGTCGTGCTTTTTGCCTTAACGCACGTCCGACTGTTTTTTCCTTCATTACATGGAGCTTTTCTGAGGATAAAAAATCAATCTTTTTTCGAGCTTTATCCATCTTTATGGCTTTTGAGGATAATGCTAATCCGCAAAAGGTGTCCCGGTTCATCGTATCCTCCTCCCTTCTTCATCTATATAAGCTTGTCATTATGCATTGGACAAGCTAGTGTTAGTGCTAGTGATTGAGTGATAGTAGTGATGATTATTGGTCATGGAGTGTTAGATGTTGAGTTCTTGAGTTCTTGGAGGAATGCTAGTGAGTGCTAGAGAGGTTATGCTGCCGGAGAGGAGATGCATGGCAAGACACATATAGTTATTCGCCCAGCCAGGAGAAGGGTCGACGTCAGAACAATGGTTGTAATTTTTCCTGTTTATTAATTGATAAGCGAATGCTATTATAGTTCCAATCTCATTATCTATCATGGTGATGTGTTGATTTATTTCCTTTCTGACTGAAATATAGTTGTGCCTTGGTAGTTTTTATGTTGGTATCTGTCTCTTCCTTTGCATGTGCAGGTGTTCGTTTGTGATCTGTTGGAGCAAGGGAGCGAGGATATCAACTCTGCTTCAATCATAGCGTTGGACTCTAGGTTAGTCTTCTTGATTCACCTTTGATGCATAACTAGGAACTTGCGTAGCAGCGTGGTTTGTTTGTGGCTAGTTCTGTTATAGGCTAGTGGGATCGCCTCTGTCCGCAGAGGGGATTTACCTGACCAACAATCCTGTTGGTCGACAAGTACACTAGATAGTTGTGAGGTCTATCAGTGTACGCCACAAATATACCCAACTCTGCTGTAGGCTCAAGCTTCTTCCATGCATCTTTGGTCACATGGAAATATATCGATGACCCAAAAATCTTGAATTGACCAACATCTGGCCTCTTACCAAAATAAGCCTCCTCTAGTGTCTTCATCTTAAATATCTGATGTGGGCTACGGTTCTGAACATAAACCATTGTGTTGCACGCCTCATCCCACAAGTGTAGTGGTAGGCCCTGATCATGAAACACCACCCTTGCTACTCCTACTATTCTTTCGTTCTTCCTCTCAGCCACCCCATTTTGTTGAGGGTTATGGGGTGTCGTCAACTGCCATTTAATCCCTTCCACTGCATAGAATTTCTTAATCTCATTTGAGACATACTCACCACTGTTATCACTCCATAGAGCTTTAACCTTCTTGCCAGACTCTTTCTCCACCAATGATTTAAACTCACAAAACTTTGTGAAGGTCTGATCCTTTTTTTGCATGAAAAATATCCAGCATTTTCGAGAAAAGTAATCAACAAATATAACACAATACTCGTGTTTGGTCATGGATGCTATTGAGAATGGTCCACACATATCTGAATGGACTCACTCTAGAATAGCCTATGCTCGACTGTCTCTGCATGAAAAGAATACTTGGTGTATTTTCCCAAAGTACACCCCTTACATGTATCAAATTGTTCAAGCATACCTTTGGGAAGACCTATAGAGATTTGTTGCAATATGTTCAAAGCCCCATGATGCAAGTGGCCCAATCGCTTATGCCACAACTCACCAACATCTCGGCTCTACACCCTTTTTGCTTTTGTGTTCAAATAAGCAACACTCCTCTACCTCTAGCTTATAGAGATTCTTTACCCGAATCCCTATCTTCTTTACTTGACCCATGGCTATGTGTTGAAGGAACACCTTTCCTTTCAAGAAGATCACATCATAGCCTCTCTCCTCAAGCATGGCAATGGATACCAATTTCTTCTTCAGCCTGGGCACATACATAACATTCTTCAAGGTGATTGGAGCCCATGCCCCCTCTGAAAAGTAATCGTGCCTAATCTAGTAACACTATACTTCCCATCATCACCCATCTTGATATGCATCTAGAGATCTTTCTCCTCCATGTCACTGAATAACTCTTTGTCGCCAGTCATGTGGAATGAAGCTCAACTGTCTAGGTACCATACACTTCCCATCATTGATGACACCATGCATGCAATGAGGGAAGAGCCCAATTCGAATTAAGAGGCCAAAGCCTCACTCGTCGCTCCTCCGAAGGACTTCTTCTTGGACTTCTTGAGAGGACAATTTGTAGAAAAATGGCCCAACTCATGACAATGAAAGCACTTAACTTTCATCATGTATTTCTTCTTACCTCCATGATAAGAATCTTATTTGGAATGGGAAGCTTTCCCTTTCCCCTTCTTCACCTTAATCACTAAGAAAAAATTATATTCATTATCATTCTTTGATGAAGAGCCATCCCTGGTGTTCCTCCTGATCTCCTCCTGCATCAAATCCGACCAGAGTCATTCCCAATCTAACAACTTCTCCCAACCATTAACAAAGTCCTAATAACTATGCCAACTCTTTGGGAGTCCTAGAAGAGCAAGACTCATCATATCATCCTCGGAAATTGTGATTCCAACCCTTCCAAGTTCATCATGACGTTGAGTGAACTTGGTCAAGTATTTTGGAATCGTGTCACCTTTCTCCATTTTGATTTTTTGAAGTTTGTCCTTCAGTGCCAATTTCCTTTTGTCACTGGTGTTCTGATACAAGTCCATCAATGTTTTCCACATAGAATACGGAGTTTCCTTGCCATGGAAACTCAAGACAATGTGGCCTCGAACTCCCTCAAGGATTATTCACCTTGCCTTCGCCACACACTTCTTTAATTCGACCAAATTTTGTGCATCCAATGTTGCTAGCGTAGGAATTTCTTGATTAATGAATTCCTTCAAGCCATTATCCTCTAGCACAACCTCCATTATGTCCCTCCAAGCTATAAAATTTGAGTTATCTTCCAAGGCATACATGAGCTTCAAACCATAGAACGCCATCTGCTGATCTTGAAGTATGTATTGCGAATTCGAATTTCACTTATAACCCAAAACTCAAAACTTCAAAATCTCCTTTAGTATATTATTCTCAACTCTGGTACCATGTAGAAAATCTTGTAGATTCACAAGCTCATGTAATGTACCAAAGCACAGGACAAGAATCTACTTCTACTTTCAACCAATGGAAGCCAATAGATCGATAAAAACAATATGAACAAGAAGAAGATAAATCAAGGACACATAACACAAGATGTATCTGGGGAAATCCACTGCTCAAAACCCCGCTATATGTATTGCATATATAAAAAATATGAGTGAAGATACAAAGCTTTTTCTCACTAGAATAATTTTGCACAAGTATGTTCAACTCTCTCAACTCACAAGCTAGCTCTTGGCCAACACTTAGCCAATTTTGCAGCTCTCCAAGCTCCTAATCTATTGTGTAATTCCTAGGATGAATAGCCCGTATTTAAAGGGAATCCATGCTTCAAAAACTGCGCAACCCAAACATAGGATCAATCTCTGATGTATGCATGATATTTACACTCCATTAAATAATACCACTAATAGTACACTGTCCCTGCACTCTAGTCTCAACTAGGTCTTTCTCAGAATCGACATGCATGAGTTTCTCATGAGGGAATCTTCAGTTAACTGGAGTAGCACTAGTGGATGCATTAGTGCACCAACTGACTGTTAGTCCTCTATTAGTGCCAAAAACAATTTAGAACTAGTTTAACTGAACTTAACTCAATAAATTGGGTGATCTAATTTCCAACTCAATTTAAACTCATATTGGACCCCTAAAACTTAGGGAGAAGATATATATGACTACAGAAAGACTTCCAACTCGAAATTCCTAAGATAATTAAGTTAATTAAACTTAATTAACTATTTACAAGTTGCTATGAGAATAGAATTCGATTTTAATTCTCACTTTCATAAGGAAAAATTAAACTGGAATTTCTTGTTGCCATTTATCAACAGTTTAAAAGTTAAAATTTCCACCAATTACTGACTCACTCTGCCCCCCCGCCGTCTCATTAATTCCTTATTCTAAAAAAGGATTGATGTGAGAGTTAGTAAAATATCAAGAGAAACCTCATTCAAATCAGGAACATCAACATTAGACAGAGAAGGGGGAGATAGAACAACTACATGTTCCATACCTTTCCAATATGGAGGAGTTTGATTCAAATTCCATTTGATGGAACATCTAGATGTATATCCTCAGCACTTTTGTGCATCAAGATCTTCCTTCAATGATGTTGATAATTGCGGAAGCCTCCAAAACATTGCAGGCATATATCGAGTAACTGCCCCATCCCATGGCAACCCAAACAATGGAAGGTGATGCCCCAGATATCTAGTCAATGAAGAATAAAGGAAAGTACAAAAATCAAGTCAAATTCCAATAGGAAGCCTCTAGAAAATTCTAATTCAATGAAGACCCAAGAAACCTGCTTGTCCAAACCTCCCAGTGTGTTATCTTCCAAGTAGACAAATTTGTCGATAGCATTCACAATAGCCTGGATAGCCTGTCGAGTCCAAAGCTTGAATGGGAGCTACAATAGCTTCAACCATACCAATATCCAACTAGGAATCAAAGTGAGAGGATTAAATCCCATTGACCAATGTTGTAATGACAGAAAACTCCTGCCTTGAAACCATGGTAGAGAAACAAGTTTTTCCACATCCTCCGAATGGAGGAAGTGGAAGTAGAACCAGTAATTAAGGATGACACTTCCTTTGGGTCTATAACTAATAAGAGATGACCAATTTTTATCAATCCATTCCTTCATTTTCTCACCATCCATCTTGGTAAATTCCCATCTACCAACAAACTCTTGTTGATGGAATCTAGTGGCTCAATCCCAAAAAATAACAACACCAAAAGTGAGTTGATTAACCTCAGCAAAGGGAAAAAATGCTTTAGCCTTACGACCTCGAGAGGTAGGCACCAGTAGAGCACCCTAAGTAGTGACAAGACATCGCTAGAATCGGCCAAAATAGGATCATAGACAGAGTCAAGGCGAGAGCCAGAAGGGTGATCAGAGAGAAAGGTACCAAGAAGATGTCTAACAGATCACTCCACCTCCTTGGTCACGCAAATGATTTCATAAGAGAAATTTTGAAGTCTAAAATGCCCCCCAAGGAATATTATAAAATAATAGTGGAAATAATAAAATAAGATTAGATTACATCATCAAATTTTAGAGGGAAAAAGAAAAAGTTGCTTTGCAACTCGTATTTTCAACTTATCTCCCTATGATTTTACTCAAATTTCAAGTGGGAGCATGCATTGGATGCATAACTTAATTCCTCATCTAAGGAGTAACCATATTGCATACTTTTGATGGATCCTACTACATGAAAAATGATAAAAACATGAAAAACATGATTACATTCACGTTTTTCATGTATTTCTCATTTTTCATGTAGTAGGGTCCATCGAAAATATGCAACATGGGTACTCCTTAGATAAGGAATTGAATTCTGCATCCAACGAGTGCTTCTACTCAAAATTTGAGTAAAACCGTAGGGAGATAAGTTGAAAATACGAGTTGAAAAAGCATTTTTTATTTTTAATTATTTTTTAGTCTTTTCACTTTTTTACTCCAAAAATGGAATCATCCCCCATGGTTGACATCATCATCTTGAATCCTATTGGTTCTTATAAAGTTGCTTTTGGCTGTACATTTTTGTTTTGAGGCCCATTTTTTACCTCAAAATTTCTCTAATGTATCCAAATCGAACGAAGAAAGTGCATGCATGTTGGGTCCTGGATTTGATGGGGAGATTTGTCCAGTTGTCTCCATACTAAATGCATCGTTAGTAACCAAGACACCTATAACTTCTCTTATGAATAATCCATATTGGATCATTATATTGTTTTTCATCCATCTCCATGCATTCAAAGTGGAAAAAGTGGAGGAATCAGCGCACGGGATTGTTTTTACCGATAGAACCCAATTTAGCGAAACAGGGTTTGAAACCTTTCAGGAGAATTTTGAGGTAAACTATATTCAAATTCAGGCTTCTGTGATCCATAACTTGTTAATAAAAAAATTTCAGAGAAAATAACATCGAGAATAAAACGACATCTTTTGGGTGCAAAATTTTGTTGCTTTAAAGCCACACCTTTTCATGTTATTCTACACACATATATCTTTCCAACAACGTAAGAAGAACGTCAATCGAAGTCTGTATGCAAAAGTTAGGACACTAAAAAGTTGACCTTCCCGTTTTCACGCCTATAATTCACGAGGATGTCACGTTAACCCCCATTATTCATGGAAAATGGGCTAGCCACGTGATTATGGTTTAAAATACTTTAGAAGAGCCTATATACCAACTCTAGTTAAGAGTTGATGTAGTCAAACCTAACCACTAGTAGGCTATTAGGTTGTGTTATAATCGGGCGACTAGGAGGAAGAGGCATTCCATTCTATCAAGAGCATTTTGTTCCATAGTTGATCAAAGATAACCAAGAGCAATAGGAAGTATATTACACAGGGAGGATTTATGCACTATAGCAACCCTTGGGCCATAGGCCTTACTTCTTTGTACCTGCAGCCATATTTCTAGACAGAGAAAGAGAGCGAAGCGACCTCACTTTCTAGTTGTCTTTCTCCCGAAAGTGTTTCCCAGATCATATTTTGTGTCTTATGTGTGTGTGAGCCTATTTTATCATTCTCTATTTTTCTGCATAATTTCCATTGACATGGATGCACTAATTATAGTTAAATCTACAAATGTTGAAGTTTAATAAAACTGTAATAGTGTAGAATCTCATATTTTTAATATAATATTAGCATATCTATTGTGACGAATTGTCCAATGGAATATCCACGACAGTTTATGGGTCAATCAAAGAAACATTTAATCATATCCTGAAATTCAATAACCTCACCAACCTAATAACAAAACATGTCAATATAAGAGATTTCCCCCTAGTTGTGGATGGATTTGGATTCATCTGCCACATTAGCACCAAAAGGGCCAAAAGGCAGATGGGATTTCCATTAAAGCACACCCTTTAAAGCTTCATCCAAAAAGTAATCCCAAGAGACATTGATGTAGAAATGACCTTCCACCACCTAGCCCAATGTGCCTCCTCTGCAATAAATGGTGATATGCTAGGTGATGACACAAATGTATTTCTAACATCATTGTGACTTGAAAATTTGAATCAAATCCTCTCAATTCCCAATGGCATAAAACAACCAAGTAATCAATGTCACATGAACAAATGCTAGAATCCTAAAAATTCAAGAACTCCACCAAACTTATTCCAAATAACATGACAATGTATGAAATCACCCCCTTAATGTGGTTTAATTTGGAAACATTTTCCACATGAACACTGAGAAGGCTAGATGGCCAAGAAAATTGTCACCAAATCACACCCTTCAAATCTCCCACCAATACGTGATCACAAGAGACATGGATGCGGAAATGAAATTCCACCACCTAGTGTCATAAACCTCCCTTGACCTTCCACCACCCAGCCTCGTAAACCTCCCTTGCAATAATTGGAGATATGTTAGATGATGACAAAAATGTACAATTAGCATAATTATGACATCTAGACCTAAAATAAAGCCTCTAGATTCCCAATGGAAAAAAGAAACCAGGAAATGAAAGTGACATGACTAGAAGTTGTAAACCACTAGCCAAACACAATATCCAATATGAAAACTAGAAACAACCCGAAGATATGTTACATCTAAAATAAACAACCAAATTTCAAAGGAAAGAAGAAATGGTCTGTAAGATCGTCACTGAATATGATCTAAAGGGCATGTTATAAAATCCAGCATACTCACTACATCACCCAAAAAAACTAGCAGTATAGTGGATAACCAACATTGTATTCACTCGAACTTTTTATCCTTCAATGAGAGTATGTATTTAAGTAAAAAACCCCTTAAAAGTTATCAAGGTAGTAGCCAAAAAAAGAGGATCCTAACATCTCTAGAATGTATCACATTCGTCCTCTAACGACATCAACAGTTCTCTCCCTATTTTCGAACATCAAAGAAGAATAACCCTTTTGTATCAACAATAGAGCAACAAAATATTAAACTCCCCACCATATGAACAATGAGCTTGAATTAATAAACCATCATGCACTTGAATTCCTACAAAACCAAATAACTAGAATTGGCACGCATTAAGGAGAAAAGAATCTTGATGATTAGGATTAGTAAGATTGTATGTCATTCCCAAAGAGGGAATATTTTCGACCATATGCTCCCTATAGCCTGCATCCTTTCTTTCAGCTCCTTTGTTTGCATCCTCATCCTGTAGCCTGCATCCTTTCCTAACGAAGTAACATAATATATACATTCATGAAATATATAGTATAGGTTATGTATTAATTAAGTAGTGGCATGCCACTCAATAAAGTCCTTTGTTGATATGAAGTATAGGTTGGCATGCTACTCAATAGAGTCCATTGATGTTAATGGGTCTATTTAGTGTAATGAGTTTGAACATTTTTAAAAATGATTAATCAATTAGGATTCTTCGTGCCTTGATTACTATGAAATCAACTAAAATTTATGATTGTTTTTTATATTTTACAAATTGCTTTTCACAATGTGTAGGGGTTCATTTTTGGTCATCCTAATGGTCTGAACATGATAATTTTAGGTTTTAGGTTATTACTGTATTTTTTGGTCTTTTTCATGTGTTTTTGCAATTTTGATCAATGAAAAAGAGCATCAATAATTATTATAAACTATATTTTTAACAAATTAAATAACACAAAATGTGGAGCAAGTAATAAAAAGTTATTTTCACAACAATGCCCTCATTTTTCAAACATCTCAGTGACTTCGTCCAACTTAGCATGTATACTCACCCTAGCTTCTTGTTTAGGTTAGTGTTCTTGCATCATAGTCCTCAATGAGGAGTTACTATGTGCAATGGAAATAGGTAGATAAACCAAAGGAACACTACAATTATATATTCATTTCATCTACATGAATACCTTTACACTATCATGTAAAGTAAGCAATTGATTTGGCATCAAGTCACCCTCTACCTAATAACTAAGTATACAAATGTTCTATTATGTAGAATGAGGAGATTAAATTCCAAATTCAAAAACTAATATGGAAAGGCCATATTCTTACAATCTCTTCATCCTGTGGGAACCTAATTGTGTTAGTTTAGAAGAAGGACAAGACATGGAAACTATGTATCATTTACAAATCCTTAAATAAAATAATAGTCAACAACTGGCACCCCATCCCCTAGATTGTCATTTTTCTTGATTAATTCAATGGCTCAAGCTATTTTTAGCAAGCTTGATCTTAGGTTTTGTAGATTTTTGTGGGTTTGATCTTGAATCTGAGATGCCAAAAATTCCAAAGTAGGTGTTTTTAAATGCTAACATTTCGAGTCTATATCAAGACCCATCGTCGGGATAGAGGTTGAGGAGAAGCATAAGAGAAGTGGAGCAATAAATAGAGAGTGATCAAAAGAATGCGCCTACAGTGAGAGATTGAAATATTAATGCAAGTGAAACCTAATAATATGCTCCTTAATTAAATTATTTAAATAATTTAATTAAGAAGCATATTATTAGGTTTCACCTGCATTAATATTTCAATCTCTCACTATCGGCCCATTCTTTTGATCACTCTCTATTTATTGCTCCACTTCTCTTATGCTTCTCCTCAACCTTTGTCCCAACGATGGGTCTTGATATAGACTCAAAATGTTGGCATTCAAAAATGTCTACTGTGGAATTTCTGGCATCTCATATTCAAGCTTGATCTTAATTCATGATATCTGTAGGTGTTAATCAAGCCAACTAATGTGTGGAAGAAAACCTTAGAGTCCAAGGAAGGCCTCTTCGAGTGATAAATCATGCACTTTGGCTTAACTAATGCGCCAATAATGTTCATGATAATGATGGATAATATTCTTTGGCCTTTCACTAATTCTTTTGTGACCATATACGTAAACAAAATCCTCATCTTCAATAAAGCATGAGAAGAACTTTTGAAACATATTCAATGAGTTTTGAGCACCTTGTGGCAACCAAGTTATATGTCAATCTTAAGAAGTGCTCTTCAACATGCATAGATATATCTAGAGTGCATGTTGGATGAGCATGAGTTCCATGTAAATCTATCAAATATCCAAGTCATTTGTAATAGGTTGGCCCCAAAGATGTTAGCAGAACTTCATAGCTTTGTAGGTGTAACCAATTTACCTTAGGTTTGTGTTGAAGTTGTCTCACATTGCTTTGTCTTTCAACTAGTTGACTAAATGTTGACACACGACCAAGTTTATTTAGTTGAAGAGACACTAAAGACATTTGGGGAGTTGACATGTTGCCTCTATTCAAGGTCATTCCCCATTTTTCCAACTTTACAACAATTATTCAAAATTAATATAGTTGCCTCATATTATGGCATTGGTGTAATCCTCACTTAGCCTTGACATCTAGTGGCTTATCCTAATGGGACACTCTTTAACATAATTTGTAGATACCTTATCACAGAGAGCTTTACTCCATTGTCTAGGCTTGTCAAAAGTGGAAGCATTATATAATTTGGGAAAGGAAGTGATCATCTACACAAACCACAAGCCTTTGTAATTTATGTAGATGTAAGGCAAGTTGCATAATCATTCCCATAAAAGGTGGTCCATTTACCTTCAACAATTCCACCTAAACGTCAAGTACAAGAAGGATAACACCAATCAAGTTGTATATTTTCTCAACCAACCCTTGATTGTGGCACTAACCACTATCCTTAATTCTCATGGACTTATGACATCAAAAGTGGCATCAACAATTCACATTTCATTGCTACATAAAACATTTGTTGCAGGTGAAAAAATTCTAAACTTTCACCTCTAAGATGGGCTTGTATCCCTATGCACCATATTTTATTCCAAATGGGCTCTTCTAAGTGGGCATGAGAAGATTATTTTAGAGGTGCACTACACCACATGGTTCAACATTTTGGAGTGGAGAAGTGTAGAATTACTTTCATTAAACAAAACACTAGGAAGATGTTAGCATATCTATCATATTGTGCATTGTGTGTGCCATTGCTAAACCTACAATTAAAAAGTGGGGACTATGCACTTCTTTTCCCACTCTAAATACACCTTGAGAATTAGTTTCTATAGATTTGAAGTCATATCTACACTCAACTGAGCATGGTCACGATTATGGTTTGGATAGAGTTAATTGGTTCACTAACTTGATGGATAACGATTTTGTTAAAGTTGAGTTTAAGACCATGATTTACTACAAAAGGTGCATTATAGTTGAGTGTTTATAGTAAGTTGGTCCTTAGAAAGATGGTAAAACAATAACATTGTTTAAACATACTATGATTTAGACCATTTTCAGTCATAATTTTCTAATATTTTTTTTAAATGACTAAAAAATTAGAAAATTTGTCAAAACTAGAGGGTTTTTTTAACACTTAATCCACATAAATATTCAAAAACAAATTCTCACCCATATAAATTTACAACTTAACCAAAAATAATGTCACTAAATTCTAGTTATAATCTTTGGGAAAAGCTTTAGACCATATTACCTTTTACACTTCTTCGAGATGAATCGAAAACAAGAGTTAGAGGTGTAATATGAGCAAATATTGTGTGATGAATGACAGGTGTACTACTCGAATTTGCTCTGAGTGAGTCAACAAAGCGTGAGGTGAATGCCATTGAGATGCTTAGATGTGAAGTAAAATGTGACAAATTAGCGAAACAGGGTTTGAAACCTTTCAGGAGAATTTTGAGGTAAACTATATTCAAATTCAGGCTTCTGTGATCCATAACTTGTTAATAAAAAAAATTCGGAGAAAATCACATCGAGAATAAAACGACATCTTTTGGGTGAAAAATTTTGTTGCTTTAAAGCCACACTGTTTCATGTTATTCTACACACATATATCTTTCCAACAATGTAAGAAGAACGTCAATCGAAGTCTGTATGCAAGATTTAGGCCACTAAAAGGTTGATCTTCCTGTTTTCACACCTATAATTCACGAGGATGTCACGTTAACCCCCATTATTCATGGAAAATGGGCTAGCCACGTGATTATGGTTTAAAATACTTTAGAAGAGCCTATATCCCAACTCTAGCTAAGAGTTGATGTAGTCAAACTTAACCGCTAGTAGGCTATTAGGTTGTGTTATAATCAGGCGACTAGGAGGAAGAGGCATTCCATTCTATCAAGAGCATTTTGTTCCATAGTTGATCAAAGATAACCAAGAGCAATAGCAAGTAGATTACACAGGGAGGATTTGTGCAATATAGCAACCCTTGGGCAATAGGCCTTACTTCTTTGTACCTGCAGCCATATTTCCAGACAGAGAAAGAGAGCGAAGCGACCTCACTTTCTAGCTGTCTTTCTCTCGAAAGTGTTTCCCATATCATATTTTGTGTCTTATGTGTGTGTGTGAGCTTATTTTATCGTTCTCTATTTTTCTGCATAATTTCCATTGACATGGATGCACTAATTACAGTTAAATCTACATATGTTGAAGTTTAATAAAACTGTAATAGTGTAGAATCTCATATTTTTAATATAATATTAGCATATCTGTTGTGACGAATTGTCCAATGGAATATCCACGACAGTTTATGGGTCAATCAAAGAAACATTTAATCATATCTTGAAATTCAATAACCTCACCAACCTAATAACAAAACATGTCAATATAAGAGATCTCCCCCTAGTTGTGGATGGATTTGGATTCATCTGCCACATTAGCACCAAAAGGGCCAAAAGGCAGAGGGGATTTCCATTAAAGCACACCCTTTAAAGCTTCATCCAAAAAGTAATCCCAAGATACATTGATGTAGAAATGACCTTCCACCACTTGGTCCAATGTGCCTCCTCTGTAATAAATCGTGATATGCTAGGTGTTGACACAAATGTATTTCTAACATCATTGTGACTTCAAAATTTGAATCAAAACCTCTCAATTCGCAATGGCATAAAACAACTAAGTAATCAATGTCACATGAACAAACGCTAGAATCCTCAAAATTTAAGAACTCCACCAAACTTATTCCAAATAACATGACAATGTATGAAATCACCCCCTTAATGTGGTTTAATCTGGAAACATTTTCCACATGAACACTGAGAATGCTAGATGGCCAAGAAAATTGTCGCCAAATCACACCCTTCAAAGCTCCCACCAATACGTGATCACAAGAGACATGGATGCGGAAATGACATTCCACCACCTATGTCATAAACCTCCCTTGACCTTCCACCACCCAGCCTCGTAAACCTCCCTTGCAATAATTGGAAATATGTTAGATGATGACAAAAATGTACAATTAGCATAATTATGACATCTAGACCTAAAATAAAGCCTCTAGATTCCCAATGGAAAAAAGAAACCAGGAAATGAAAGTGACATGACTAGAAGTTGTAAACCACTAGCCAAACACAATATCCAATATGAAAACTAGAAACAACTCGAAGATATGTTACATCTAAAATAAACAACCAAATTTCAAAGGAAAGAAGAAATGGTCTGTAAGATCGTCACTGAATATGATCCAAAGGGCATGTTATAAAATCCAGCATAATCACTACATCACCCAAAAAAACTAGCAATATAGTGGATAACCAACATTGTATTCACTCGAACTTTTTATCCTTCAATGAGAGTATGTATTTAAGTAAAAAACCCCTTAAAAGTTATCAAGGTAGTAGCCAAAAAAAGAGGATCCTAACATCTCTAGAATGTATCACATTTGTCCTCTAACGACATCAACAGTTCTCTCCCTATTGTCGAACATCAAAGAAGAATAACCCTTTTGTATCAACAATAGAGCAACAAAATATTAAACTCCCCACCATATGAACAATGAGCCTGAATTAATAAACCATCATGCACTTGAATTCCTACAAAACCAAATACCTAGAATTGGCACGCATTAAGGAGAAAAGAATCTTGATGTTTAGGATTAGTAAGATTGTATGTCATTCCCAAAGAGGGAATATTTTTTACCATATGCCCCCTATAGCCTGCATCCTTTCCTAACGAAGTAACATAATATATACATTCATGAAATATATAGTATAGGCTATGTATTAATTAAGTAGTGGCATGCTACTCAATAAAGTCCTTTGTTGATATGAAGTATAGGTTGGCATGCTACTCAATAGAGTCCATTGATGTTAATGGATCTATTTAGTGTAATGAGTTTGAACATTTTTAAAAATGATTAATCAATTAGGATTCTTTGTGCCTTGATTACTATGAAATCAACTAAAATTTATGATTGTTTTTTATATTTTACAAATTGCTTTTCACAATGTGTAGGTGTTCATTTTTGGTCATCCTAATGGTCTGAACATGATAATTTTAGGTTTTAGGTTATTACTGTATTTGTTGGTCTTTTTCATGTGTTTTTGCAATTTTGATCATTGAAAAAGAGCATCAATAATTTATTATAAACTATATTTTTAACAAATTAAATAACACAAAATGTGGAGCAAGTAATAAAAAGTTATTTTCACAACAATGCCCTCATTTTTCAAACATCTCAGTGACTTCGTCCAACTTAGCATGTATACTCACCCTAGCTTCTTGTTTAGGTTAGTGTTCTTGCATCATAGTCCTCAATGAGGAGTTACTATGTGCAATGTAAATAGGTAGATAAACCAAAGGAACACTACAATTATATATTCATTTCATCTACATGAATACCTTTACACTATCATGTAAAGTAAGCAATTAATTTGGCATCAAGTCACCCTCTACCTAATAATTAAGTATACAAATGTTCTATTATGTAGAATGAGGAGATTAAATTCCAAATTCAAAAACTAATATGGAAAGGCCATATTCTTACAATCTCTTCATCCTGTGGGAACCTAATTGTGTTAGTTTAGAAGAAGGACAAGACATGGAAACTATGTATCATTTACAAATCCTTAAATAAAATAATAGTCAACAACTGGCACCCCATCCCCTAGATTGTCATTTTTCTTGATTAATTCAATGGCTCAAGCTATTTTTAGCAAGTTTGATCTTAGGGTTTGTAGATTTCTGTGGGTTTGATCTTGAATCTGAGATGCCAAAAATTCCACAGTAGGTATTTTTAAATGCTAACGTTTCGAGTCTATATCAAGACCCATCGTCGGGATAGAGGTTGAGGAGAAGCATAAGGGAAGTGGAGCAATAAATAGAGAGTGATCAAAAGAATGGGCCTACAGTGAGAGATTGAAATATTAATGCAAGTGAAACCTAATAATATGCTCCTTAATTAAATTATTTAAATAATTTAATTAAGAAGCATATTATTAGGTTTCACCTGCATTAATATTTCAATCTCTCACTATCGGCCCATTCTTTTGATCACTCATTATTTATTGCTCCACTTATCTTATGCTTCTCCTCAACCTTTGTCCCAACGATGGGTCTTGATATAGACTCGAAATGTTGGCATTCAAAAATGTCTACTGTGGAATTTCTGGCATCTCATATTCAAGCTTGATCTTAATTCATGATATCTGTAGGTGTTAATCAAGCCAACTAATGTGTGGAAGAAAACCTTAGAGTCCAAGGAAGGCCTCTTCAAGTGATAAATCATGCACTTTGGCTTAACTAATGCGCCAATAATGTTCATCATAATGATGGATAATATTCTTTGGCCTTTCACTAATTCTTTTGTGACCATATACGTAAACAAAATCCTCATCTTCAATAAAGCATGAGAAGAACATTTGAAGCATATTCAATGAGTTTTGAGCACCTTGTGGCAACCAAGTTATATGTCAATCTTAAGAAGTGCTCTTCAACATGCATAGATATATCTAGAGTGCATGTTGGATGAGCATGAGTTCCATGTAAATCTAGCAAATATCCAAGTCATTTGTAATAGGTTGGGCCCAAAGATGTTAGCAGAACTTCATAGCTTTGTAGGTGTAACCAATTTACCTTAGGTTTGTGTTGAAGTTGTCTCACATTGCTTTGTCTTTCAACTAGTTGACTAAGTGTTGACACACGACCAAGTTTATTTAGTTGAAGAGACACTAAAGACATTTGGGGAGTTGACATGTTGCCTCTATTCAGGGTCATTCCCCATTTTTCCAACTTTACAACAATTATTCAAAATTAAGATAGTTGCCTCATATTATGGCATTGGTGTAATCCTCACTTAGCCTTGACATCTAGTGGCTTATCCTAATGGGACACTCTTTAACATAATTTGTAGATACCTTATCACAGAGAGCTTTACTCCATTGTATAGGCTTGTCAAAAGTGGAAGCATTATATAATTTGGGAAAGGAAGTGATCATCTACACAAACCACAAGCCTTTGTAATTTATGTAGATGTAAGGCAAGTTGCATAATCATTCCCATAAAAGGTAGTCCATTTACCTTCAACAATTCCACCTAAACGTCAAGTACAAGAAGGATAACACCAATCAAGTTGTATATTTTCTCAACCAACCCTTGATTGTGGCACTAACCACTATCCTGAATTCTCATGGACTTATGACATCAAAAGTGGCTCCAACTATACATCAACAATTCACATTTTCATTGCTACATAAAACATTTGTTGCAGGTGAAAAAATTCTAAACTTTCACCTCTAAGATGGGCTTGTATCCCTATGCACCATATTTTATTCTAAATGGGCTCTTCTAAGTGTGCATGAGAAGATTATTTTAGAGGTGCACTACACCACATGGTTCAACATTTTGGAGTGGAGAAGTGTAGAAGTACTTTCATTAGACAAAGCACTAGGAAGATGTTAGCATATCTATCATATTGTACATTGTGTGTGCCATTGCTAAACCTACAATTAAAAAGTGGGGACTATGCACTTCTTTTCCCACTCTAAATACACCCTGAGAATTAGTTTCTATAGATTTTAAGTCATATCTACACTCAACTGAGCATGGTCACGATTATGGTTTGGATAGAGTTAATTGGTTCACTAACTTGATGGATAACGATTTTGTTAAAGTTGAATTTAAGACCATCATTTGCTACAAAAGGTGCATTATAGTTGAGTGTTTATAGTAAGTTGGTCCTTAGAAAGATGGTAAAACAATAACATTGTTTAAACATACTATGATTTAGACCATTTTCAATCATAATTTTCTAATCATTTTTTTTTAAATGACTAAAAAATTAAAAAAATTCTCAAAATTAGAGGGTTTTTTAACACTTAATCCACATAAATATTCAAAAACAAATTCTCACCCATATAAATTTACAACTTAACCAAAAATAATGTCACTAAATTCTGGTTATAATCTTTGGGAAAAGCTTTAGACCATATTACTTTTTACACTTCTTCGAGATGAATCGAAAACAAGATTTAGAGGTGTAATCTGAGCAAATATTGTGCGATGAATGACAGGTGTACCACTCGAATTTGCTCTGAGTCAACAAAGCGTGAGGTGAATGCCATTGAGATGCTTAGATGTGAAGTAAAATGTGACAAATTAGTATGATCTCACTGGTTAAGAAAAAGGTTCCAGCACATAATCTTAGTGGTTAAGATATGTACTTAGCAAAACCACTTTGATTTGAGGGCCCAGTGCATTTAGAAAAAAATTAAAAATATACAATAATTACGTGATTTTTATGCAAAATAAAGGATGAAAAAGCAAATATCAAATTCATTGTGATATCTACTTAAAAATAATTAATTCTCTTTTAACGTGCAAGACAAGTCATAATATTTAATGTATATTCCGTTGTAGTGTTTGTGCCTAAACAAACGGAGTTCGTTTCAATAGTTAAACATCCAAATATTATATATTTGGAATGTTGTAATCCAAATATATAATTTCAAATGTTTTAGTTGCGTGCCGACCAGGATTTTGTCATTAGAATGTCTAAATATGAGAATTATTATATTTTATTAATTATAATATATAATCTGAACATTAACACGATATTATCTTCTTATTATCATAATGCTCCTCAGTCCATGCATAGATGATGCATCCATGCATCTGTTAGTTAGGGATATGCATGGACATGCATTGTACGTACACAGTGAAAGGGACAGCATTGTGATATGGGCCCAGAATAAGCCAATATATGTAATTCGCGCCAAAACAAAATGGCGGGAGAGTGGAATGCAACTTCCCACCTAGTGTTCTGCGGCTTCCAGCCTTTTGACTTATATTTACTTGGATGGTGACGTTGACAATGACGTGACGAGACCGTTAGTTGTATTTCTCAACGCCATTGTTCTGACTGTACAGCTCAGCATGCAATGTGCAGTAATAATATCTTTGATTCGGCGTATATAAAGTGAAAGGGCAATAAGTATTTAAGAATGTGTACGTATGTATAGTTCGTAACTCGATGAAGGTATTGTAAGTTTCCATGAAGGTTCAAGACAGGTCAAACTTAAATGTTTCCCTCGTGAAGGTTCTCCGTTATCCGACACACACAGGGTACAAGAGCCCTATTTTGAAATTTTTTTTAGATAGTTTTGGTTGGTTGTGATAAGACTCAAGGGGTAGGTTTTTTACAATATGGGATGTTAGATATATTTTTGGTGTTATAGTGAAGGCCACTAGGTTTGATTTTGGGTCTTTCTGATTAAGTTAACAAGTTGGTGATTCGCTATGGTAAAAAATAAAAGAATGTTCTATGTTTTATTTTTTTAAGTTGGAATTTGGTGACCCAAGGGGCAGAATAGATGGTGATGGAGTGTAATACTAAGACACTTTGTGATGTGAAGGTCATCGGTTTGAAACTCCACGAGAAAAAATCCAGTCATGTTAAGGGTTAGTGTGGTGCAGGTCAAGTGTGATGCCCTTGGGTCACTTAAGCCAAAGGTTAAGCATCCAGTTATCTCAAGAACTTAATAAACAAATGAAAAAATAATTGGAGTTTGATGATACAATTGATTTGTCTGTTGACCATTAATAGTTTAATGCTGACCATGACAACTTCTAAAGTACAACTTTAGAAATCATTAAAGTATTTTTTTTAACTAAAAAAATGATTTGTTACCAACTTAAAATTTTGGGTGTCGCTTTTCTGACATTTGTCCTATGTCACCCATGAAATATGACAACCCTAACAATTCACCAATTTTCATGGAGATCATGATTGGCATTTTTTAATAAAAATAAAACAAATCAATAATTCAAACCATCTTTTATTAATTAGCTCTTTGTATTGATTAATTGTAAATACAACGATAACGTAATCAAATAAATTGTATTGTATTGATTGGTTAATATGGTTGTGTTCAGTTAACATATCTATATTATCTAGAACTTTACATGTTAAAGATTCAAATAAAGAAAATATCCTAATTAAAATATATATATTATTTATTTAAATCAAATTAATAGATATTAGAGAAAGATATACTAAAGAAATTGTAATTATAAACAAATAACATAATTGTTATATAAACTCTTATATGAAATTGTATAGTAATAAATTTTAAGAATCATGAAAAAATATATTTAATGTAAATAACTAATTGTAAATACCAACATAATTAAAAGTTAATAAAGTAAAAAACTTGACAATTTGCCAATTTTCATGGGGATCATGGTTGGCAACTTGTTATCAACATAAACAAATCAATAATTCTAACTAATTTTTATTAACTAACTCTTTGTATTGACTAATTGTAAATATGAACATAACATAACCTTAATAGGGTTGTGTTGACTTAATAAATCTTTATTATTTAAAGAATCAAATAAAAAAAATATCTTAATTAAAAAACAAATGTTATTTATTTAAATTAGATTAGTTGATATTAGGTTTGATTTAAGTTAAATTAGAGAAAGATACACTAGAAAATAAAATATAATTATAAACTGACATCTTATAATAAAAGTAAAACAAATCAATAATTCAAACTAATTTTTATTAATTAACTCTTTGTATTGACTAATTGTAAATACAACATAACTCGTTAATATGGTTGTGTTGAGCTAACATGTCTTTACTAGATCTTAAAAATTAGTAACTATATGTAAATAAAAAAAAAATTAATAAAATTCACAAGATTCTTATAACTAGTTATGATAATAGTTATCAATTGTAACTAAAAGAATTTTAACAAAGTTAGGAAAGAAAAGCTCAGAATATCCTAAAAATTAGCAACTATATATAATTAAAATTATTTTAACAAAAATAGGAAAGAAATACTCAATCTAATAACTAAATAATAACATAATAACTATATAAGTTCAAATAATAGTACATATTTAAAGTAAATAAATACCTAAGTTATAGACGATTATTTGAAATTATATAGTAATGAATTTTAAGAATGATGAAAAATTATATTTAATGTAAATAACTAATTGTAAATACCAACCTAATTCAAGCTAATTTTCTATTAATTAACCTTTTATATTAACTAATTGTAAATACCAACATAACATAACATTAATATGATTGTGTTGAGTTAAAACACACACACATATATATCAAATTAGTTGATATTACTTTTGATCAAAGTTAATTTAGAAAAAAATATACTTAAAAAGATTGTAAAGATAATTTTTTTAATAAAGATAATAAAATAAAGAAGAAAAAGTGGATTATAAAATTTAGGAAAAAAAGTTCTTTAACATAATTGTTTCTCTAATTTTGTTACATTAGTTGATATTCTTCCACAACACATAGATCTCTTCCTTGTCATACACAAGATGATATAGTTAAAAAACACAAAAAACCAAATCAAAATGTAAAATTAACTCGCTCCAGTCTTATCAGGCTACAAATAACCACCAATAGGAACACAAAATAAAATTTATAAGAATCATCAAAAAAGTCTGATCAGGCCACAAATAGCCCAGAATAGGAATACAAAACAAAGTTTATAAGAATCTTCAAACAATTCTATCCGTACTAATAAATAGTTCTGAATGGAAAGTATGATCTTTGTTAGAAAATTTGGAAATTATTTTTTAGGGATGCTTATAGTCATTGTAAAATTTAACATTATATTTAATATTTTATTATGGTATGAATTTGATTATGTTCCTTAGTGAATCTTTCTCTACCTTTGTGATTTTTCTTTTTTATGTTTTCACTATATTTTGTAACATAAATTCCATATTATCATTATGTTATTTCATTAGTCTCTCACTGCAATGATTTAATATTGGTGAGAAGACTTGGCAGAATGTTCTCACATGAAGGTACTCAACCAATTCTTGCCAGAGTATGAAAGTCTTGCTTTTGTGTTACAAGCATTATAGAAAGATTTCAATGTAAATATATTTCAAAAGAATTATGCTTACAACTGTATCTTCAAAAATTTCTGCAAATATTCACTTTATATCATTATTTCCTAGTATTATTTTCTAATATGCCTACATTTTAATTTATATTATTCCTTTGCAAACCTTTTCCTAACATACTATTTTTCTAATCATACTTTATTTAATAAATAATTTTATTCCCTGGATTCTTTATCTAATTTTCATTTATTTAATGCATTTTTTAAATAAATAGTTTTGATAGTACATCTTCTTTATTTCAATTCTATTTATTTTATTTTATAGTTTTTAATTATAACAAATAATTTTTTAACATTGACATTTTTTATATAATTTGAGATTTGGTAGCAACTTTTGTGTAGGCTCATGATTTGAATGAAGATTTGGTTTGTTTATATATATATATATATATATATATATATATATATATATGAGTTTTTAATTGTTACAAATAATTTTTTAACATTGACATTTTTTTATATATTTTGAGATTTGCTAGCAACTTTTATGTAGGTTCATGATTTGAATGAATATTTTGTTTTTATTAGGATTTGTGAAGGTGTGTGTGTGTGGGCGGACGGGCGTGCGTGCATGTGTATTCTCTTGGACTACTGAAATTAATTTAATTTGTAAGCAATTTTTAATTTTATTAAGATGTAAAAGAAATAATTGTTGATGCTAACAAAAATTTTCCTCCTAGTTAAATGAGAATTGTAGAGTATCTCTGCTTTTTAGTGATTTTTTTTTCATAATAATGGGCAGGCTATGTTTTTGGTGCGAACAAGTAGTAACTAAAGTAATAATGAGATAAAACTATAGTTTGTTATATAAAACTACATATTTTGTTCAACTAGTCCAACTCTTTATATGTTTAAATAATATCTCATGCCTTAGACTTGTGTCTAATTTTGTATTTATTTATTTATTGCTCCAAAACCTATAATTATATTAGCCAAACCTATAAAACAATAAATAGAAAGAAAAAGTATAAAATTATAACAAGTTTAAATTAAGAATTAATTCTGAAAACATGATTGGTTAAAAAAACAACAAATTACATGTATTTTCACTTATGCTTTAATCCTCTTAAAACCTATTATATAATTGTAAGTTAAGCAACACTAATTGTAGTTAACTAGCACTATAAAAGAACTTCATTAAAATTAAGTAAGAATTTAATATATTGTAAATATTCTTAATATTCCTAAAAACTATATTAATTATGCACTGAAATCTTCGGTAAAATGTAACAAAATTGATCTTTCTACATAGTTGCACAAAAAGAAGGAAACATTTTTAAAAATCAATTTTATCTAACCTATACCAAAATTTTGATAGTTCATCTGTTGTGATTGTTTCCATGATGAAGTTTCATCTATTTACATTGGTTGCATGATATTACTTTGTTGGCTTTATGATATTAATTCGTTTATGTATGTGTGACTTTTGGTGTATCAGATGCAATCTGAATGTTATCATTAAACCAAAGTTTAATGGATGTTATCATTGAACTTTGGTCAAAATTTTAATGGTGTGTCTAGATCATAACAGATTTAAGGGAAAAATTATGTATTTTCATATTTTAATAACGATATTATTTAAAGAGGTAAAGTCTAATAGATAATTGTTTAAACATGGTGTAATAATAAAAATGCTTTTATTATAATATTTGTTCTTAATAACTTTGTAAATTATGGGGAAATATATTAAAATTTATTGGGCATTTATATTGCATGCTATGTATCTGTATACAATATGAATTAGTTCAATTAACGTTATAATTACTAGTAAATATTTACATGGACGATCAGAATTTAAATAAACATTAGTAATATCGTTGAAATATTATATTTAATATTTTGTTTTAATACAAATATATTATCTTTAAAATTTGTTTTTCTTTAATATAAATTTATTATGTGAAAATGATCTAATACCTATTCATATATATATATATATATATATATATATATATATATAAAATCACCATACCTTTGAAAATATAAAATTGTCAAAAATGTTTGGTTGGTATGCTAACTTTCCAGCATCCAACCCATATTTATAATATAATATTTTCCTAAATTTTTTCTAATATTTATTATAAGCTTCTTAATCAAATTTAATAATATTTACAAAAATATTTTTAATCAAATTTAAATTGTAAATTTGGAAATAACTAAAATTAAATATATTTATTTTGAAAAATGATTTTCCTTTTTAATTTATATAATTTTAATTTTTTATTTTTATTTTAATTTTTTTTTATATCATTAATTTTTTTATTAAAATTTATATTATTTTACCCAAATTTGATTTAGTAATTATTTATATTATTTTTAAAAAGGAAAATAAAATTTATACTATTTTAAATAAAATTAAATAAAAATGTTATATTATAACATATAAATTATGTTTTGTTTTTTATTTAGTGTGTTGTTTATTCATAAATTTTAAATAAAAAAATCTAAAATCCTCTTACAATACACCTATTTGCCATTTATTATTTTAAATAACATAATCTAAATATTATTTATATTATTGCAAATAAATTTTATTAAAAACAAATTCCAAAATATAAACTAACTTTATCTCAATATCATAATTTAAATTCTTCACATCTTGCATCAATTTAAATCTATATGCTGATATTATGTGTAAACAAAGTCAGGGGAATTTTGAATGACATACACAAAGCTGCTTCACTAAAAAATGATAAAATCTAAATTACATTGCATATATTTATATGATATTTTCCATCAACTCCATTAATATGGTTTAACTGATTGTTTAAGGAAAAAATAAATAATTACAATTTAATAAATTTTATATATTCTAAAATTATATTGTTTATTATAGATTTATATGAAAATTTAGGTGAATTTATTCTATAATTTATTTTAATATAATTATATATAAATAAATAATTACATTTTTTCTTTCATTTATCAAATATAGAATAGAAGGCATTCATGTTCGTGGTTACCTATTTTTGTACACAAGAATTTAATAATAACAATGATATTATCTACGAAGAGAATGTCAAAATGATTATATTTTATCACAAGTATTTTTATGATTTATAAATAACATAACATCATCCACATAAATTAAAAATAACAAAAGATAACTTCTTGTATGCATAATGGTGTAGATTGTATAATTTATAATATATAAAAAAAAGACATCTTGCACTTTATAATAAAATCCGGTATATTTTAGAAATGTCACTTTTAATTTGAATTTTGGGCAAATAAATTAGTTTTGTTTTATTTATTTTGGTTTCTGCCAGCGCGTGTTAATTTCTGCGCATATTTCAACAACTGGAATGTTGTCCGTCGCAATCAAAGGTCAATAATACATTGTGGGGCCCCACAAATTCTCGACATTTAATGAAGGGGGGTCTGCAATATTTGATTTCCAAAACCATGAAAGGCAACGTGGCAAGCGCCCGTGCATTGTGCACTCCCCTCTCCAAAACTGCTTATTGCCGAAACCTGCCACCACAAATCGCTCTCTTGCCTAGATGTTACTCCCACTAGTTTATCCCTCCACCATATTTTTGCCAACTACTCGCCAAAATAGTTACAACTATTTATCCCGCTATTTGCCAATGTACAACTGGAAATTCATCAAATTAATTCCCACCAATGTTTAAAAACCCATTGAACCTCCTAATCATTAAATTGTTAATGGATACTTCATTTCTCTCAAAACCAAACTGTCTTGCACCAATTTTCTCAATTTGCTCGAGGTTGCAGTGTTGCAGAGCATGCAAAAAGGTTCCAAGTTCACGATAGTTGCTTTGTTCAACATCTGTATTATGCCTGGGTATTCAATTCTTCCTATTTTCTTTCTATTTTCAAAATGAGTTCCTCCAAAGGGAAAATTAAAATGTAGATTGAAAACCCTATGCTCCCCCAAGACCCAAAATTGGATGAATTACCATTGGTGGAACTGGATTTTAAAATTAGAAAGACCAAATGTGAGTTTGATCTGTATGAATTACATAACTAGGCTTTGCAGAAGTTTGAAGACACAGGGGATGAATTTAGCTTTTGGGAATCCATGTTGCCTCAATTTCTCTGCCCACAAACTCACCATTTTCCCGAGTTTGTCTCTGGGTGTGAAAATCGATATTTGCCCAGTCATAGAGAAATAGTAGCAAGAACTGGTGAAATGTTGTTCCACATAACACGAGAGTCTATTTTCCAAGATTTGCAGATTAATTCTTCAAACTTTTTACATACCTTTTCAATTGACTCATTAGTAGAGATTTACCAAAAGCTTACTTTTCAATAAAGAGCCCATATTTTTGAGTTGTTTTTACCATAAGGTTATGAATTGTTACACCATAATTCACATTACTCTTCAGCTACATTTCTTGAAATGCCTAGACAACTTTGTCCTATGGTTTATTGTCTTTTGGGATATCAAAGTGATGAATGGGTTGATAAGTTTATCTCGGGGTTTTTTGTCAGTATTTTCATTTGGGAAAAAACCTTAATGTATTTTTCAATTTTGGCCAATTTATTTCAGATATCATTCATGAGAAATTCTTGAAGTTTAATGTAGAAAGAGCCTTCAAGCACCCATTTGTGTTAGTCTATATGTTCTTAAATCACCAGTTTGAGAGATTTAAGATGTTGCTACAAAAATTGGATTCATAGGGGATACCACAATATGTTATTCACTGGACATCACTAGTAAAAAGGAATTCAAAAGATTATTTGTTTAATGATTTTGTATATCAATTCTTTTTCTCACTCTGTATTCTTAGTAGTGATGTGATCCAAAGAATTTCTTCTGAATTTAAGATAATTTTACACTTAAGATAACATACAAAGGTAGGACACTGGTACTTATATCTGAACTTTATAGAGATTAGGGTTTATGGTTGTGAATCACCACCCTACAAACTACCAATTTTTTTTTCAATGAGGATTTTTTTCTTTGGAATTTATAAGGCAGAACATGAATGCAAGTGAAATTCATTTTGTGTCAAAAAAAAACAAAGGTCCAATTCAAGTTAAAAGCTCAAGATGGTCCCTTCATAGAAAATACTAGAGCAAACGATAAAGAGGTACAAAAATAGTTAATTCAAATGAAATTTAAAATGAGTTTTGGTTGGCCTTATGATCCTTTAGGAAAATTTTCAGCTATCAGACTTGAGAAGGATTCTGCCCATTATATTCTTTTTTCAAAGCCAAAAATTGAGAAATATGCTAATGAGGAAACTTGGGAGGAAAACGCCCTACTGGAAATTGAAGAACAAGTACCAAACCAAACAACATTAGAAACACCTTTTTCCAAAAGAAAAAGAGTTGAAAAGAACAAGTGAAATTATTTATCCTGTAATATCAGGCTCTAAATAAGGAGAATTCATAGTTTTTAAAAGAAGGACAACTAGAGAAACAAAAGAGGAATCATCCGAAATTAGAAATACATAGGTGTCAATTACAGTGATGAAATTAAGCGAGCATGTGTTTACTCTACATCAGATGGAAGAAAAAACAACTGTGACATCTTCTTCTACTTCTTCTAGTGATCAAAGCATTTTTCCGAAATCCAGAGAGATGAAGAGAAAGAATTAACTTCTAAAGTTTGTTACATATTCTCAATTTTGGAAGCAAACAACATATACTCAAAACAAATTGTTTTCTACACTAGATCCCGATAGAGGACATTTCAATTGGCATTACTTGAGCCAAAAGTTCCAGTTCCAAAAATTGAAAAAGACCACAAAATTTCTTTATTCTCTTTTGGTACAAAACAGATTCACTCAATTGACCAAATAGATTTACATAAACAAATGGGTGAAATGATATATTCATCATTAAAAATTTCTGCTATGTTTGTTTCAAAGTTACAGGCTTCTTTGAATATTATGCACTCTCAGTTGAAATTAGAAAGAATGTCATCATTGGGTAAAGATACACGAGTAAGATCCTTAGAAGATCTGATCATTAAGTTGGGTGTTGATCCTAGTGATGTTGATGTAACACAGGAAGCTATTAAAAATAGGAATGTTGATATCTAGGCCATGCGAAAGAAATTAAAGTTGGAAACAACGGAGCATCCTCGATCTCAAGAAGTGGGCGAAATTGAAAATGAAAAGGAAGCTATGTTACTTATGATTGTAGAATAGAGTCTACAAATACAGAAGATGGAAGCAAAAATGGAAAAGATACTAAAAGAGTATGATAAGAATGTCAATGCAGGGGTTCCAACAATAGAAATAGGATCAATAGGTCAGGATTCAATAGAATAATTATCAAAAGCCATCGCTAATATATCAATAAGAAAGGTAGAAACTGAAAATTTAAAAGCATCATTGTAGTAGGCTAAAGAGAATAAGTTGAAGGCACCCAATGCATACATTTTAGAGGTGTAGAAAAATTTCAAGTTTACAAAGAAACTTGAGAAATACATGGATGAATCAGTTATTGCACATAATTTATTAGAATAAAAGGAGCAGATTTGGATAGATATAAATTCTGAAATTGTAGATTTTTGGCCTTCCATAGAAATCATTTTTAAGCAAGAACAATTATTATAAAAAACAAAGGAAACAATTGAAGAATCAAGGAAAAGTTGGGCCATAGACCTGGAGAAGCAACTAAAATCATTAAGGTTCTAAATTAAAAAATGAGAGATGAGCTAGAAGAAATGGGGATTGAAGATAGGACATATGTAATCCTTGAAGTAGGGAAAATATTAACCAAGAAAAATCTGATGTTGCTGCTGGAAAATAAGTGTGAGAATTTGGAAGTTCAAATCAGAAAATTTCACAAGAAGTTATTTGTACTTCAACAGAAAGGACTTCCATCATTGGGGAATTCTCATGGTGAATTGGTTCAATGGGAATATTATCAAAAAGCATTGCATAACATAGCAATAGACAAATCACAATTTTCTAAAGTTAAAGGGATTATTAGTGGACAATTTTTTCTTCATGGGATAACCGATGATTAGTTTATTTCACATGATATTCATCATATTTTTGTTAGTAAACCAACTTTTGAAAAGTATATCGAGGTAGATGAGGCTTACAATAAGGTAATAAAATTTTCATGTCCAGATGATGACTAGTGGGCTAAGTCCATTAAACTTATCAGTTGAACCACAAGCATATTTCAGGCCATATTTCAGCAAAAGTAGAATAGCCAGTGGCACAATCAGAGGAATGGAGATTTAAAGCTAATAGCTGAAAAACAAATCCTTGTGTTGAGAAATCTAGGGGGCAACAAGTGTAGATGATTTCTCTTACTTTGATAACTGCTTGTGATTTATTTTTACTTTACTTGATTAATTTCTTCTTTCCTTTATTATTATTAGTGTTCTCTATCATCAAACAACTACCAAATCATAAAGAATAATGAGACAATAGGACACAAGATATATGCGGTCAACCAGGGCCAAAACATCTCCAACTAAGAGGAAAATCCACCAGAATCCTTCTCTTCTTATAGAACTTAAATTAACAAATTCCAAGACCTATGAAACTTGACTAAGACCCTTCAAGAACAAGCCACCCTTCCTTCTTGATGAGCTTTCCTTAGACAACTTCCAACAACAAACTTTGACCTTCCAAAAACTTCTCTAATAACTTCAACCCTAGCAATAATTTCTACAACTTTGACCTAGCAACTTCAATAACTTCAACCTAGTATCTTCAAAGCCTCGACCTTAATGCAACTTCAACAACTTCGACCTAGCATCTTCACAACTCCGATTTAGAGGCAGTGTTAACCTGGCATCATCACAACTTCGACCTTTCATCTTCACAACTTCGACCTTGCAGTTTCACAACTTCAACCTTGCAGATTCACAGATTCGATGCAATTTCATAATTTTGTCTAGCCCAGAAACTATATAAACCCTAACGAAAGAGAGAGAGAGAGGCCCAAAAACTTTGATCTTGATCTTCTTCTTCGTCCTTTTCCATATTCTATCTTGAGGAGATCGAATTTTCTTGAGTGTGTGCAAATGAGGTCGAATTACTTCTTATTTATAGGCTTGTGAGGGGTACAAATTGCTATCTTGAGGCCGACTTTTCCCTTCATGTTGGTAGACTTGATCTTTGTTCATGATGAGGTCTTGGAGGGTCTTTTGAATCTATTTTGACTCAATCAATTCTTCTTTACAATATATAATATGCTCGAATGGGTCTTCAATACATGACAATGAATCAATTGACTTTACAAAAAACCTAGAAGCACTCAATGGGTGCTTGACCTAAAAATAAATTTCCCTTGAGCATGAAGCCCATGCCTCAAGAATACAAATAATAACTTTATTTTTCTCTTTCATTAAATACATAAAATCATGATTACATATGCCATTATGAAGACCGAACCTAGTTACATATTTCAAACTCCCTCTTAACTAGGGAGGTATTCATAATCCATATAAGGTACTTGGATATTCTCAATCTGAAGAATTCTCGTAAGTAGATTCGGATTGGTAACCCATTATTATCACCAAAAATTGATCATCCAACCATAATTTACTAGATGGCTTGAAGAACACCATGTAGGGCCAATTTTACCATAGTAAAATTGCTTTCGCTATAAGAAATTACTTAATAAACCACATTTGTTAAGTTATTTCTGGTTAACTGAGAAGAATAATTAAATAAATCAATATTTATTTAATTATCTTCTAGGAATAATTAATTAAACCATTGTTTAACTAATATTCTTTGCAATATTTGACACATTTATGAGAAATAAATAGATAAATCATTAATTATCTTATTTTTCTCTAATAATAATTAATTAATCACTAATGAGTTATTATTCCTTGTCAATTTTGACTAAATCCCCTAGGAATACTTAAATAAATCATTATTTGTTTATTATTCCTTAACCATATTTCTTGAGATAATAAATAAATCATTTATTTATTTATTATTTCTAAATAAAAGTATTTAACCAATTTAAATATTTTTTCCCTCCAACCAAATATAATAAAATATTCCAAATGGTTAATTCTAGACTTTGGTTAATAATATTTTATTATTTTCCGCTACTTGAGAATAACCTAATATTTTGTTATAAATAGAAGGGTTTTACATTCATTCTTCACTTTCAATCATTTTCATTGTTGCACTCACTGTTGTAACTTTGATTATTATCATTGTTGCACACCATTTTCTTTTCCATTTGAGTTCTCATTGAGCTCAAACATTTTGTTTTTTGGGTTTTACACATTATAGAGGAGTGAGACTCTACAAAAAGATGAAGACATTGAGGATAGAGAAGAACCCATCCCATAGAGGAGGACTAGTAACATTATTTGTTCCCTTCATAGGTGTCATTTAATAAAATATATTCTTTATATATCTAGCTTCCATTGGATTATTGGAGTTACTTGCACTTATTTTCTTATTCCATTTTACTGTTTAACTCTTTATGTTGCATAGATCGAGGCTTTGATAGGTTTTGTTTCTATCATTTATTCCAAATCTAGACTGTTTAACAACCATTTTTACTATTGGAGTTGTTTGTCATCCACAGTCTAAAGTGGTTTTTTTCGTACACCTTCAAGAAGAAAACACTCCAACAAATGGTGACTCTTATTGGGATAAGGTCCCTGGGGTCATTTTGGTCAAGTTTTGGTAAATTTTGTAATATCTGTTTGTAATGAATGTAAAGTCTCCAAGAAAATGTGGAAGCTGAGCACGAAGCTAATATGAGTCAAAGGGGCTTTAATCGCTTAGGTGGGTAGGTGATGGGAGATTTTTGAGACCTACCCATGGTTCGCAGACCATGGTATTGTAAGCAAAATTCTATATATAGATGAGTCATAGTGAGTCTAAGGAAATAAATTTGGAAGAATAATTATTAGAAAGGAAAATGCTAAGGTAGGAAAAGTTTGTTTCCTATACTTAGGTGAAAGGGGAAGGCCCCTGCAACTAAGTGCGCAAAGACCTTGGTAAGTTTGCAGGCTAAGTGCGCAGGGAAAAGAAGTCTGTATTTGAATGATTATACTTAATAAAGACTGTTTTTGAGCCAATTATGATGCATTTGTGCCTTATTTATTACTTCTATAAAGTTTACGTATCTTCACTCTGTGTTATGATTTATACGAATTAATGCTTATTTATTGCACGAAACTAGTAGATCTATAATAATAATTCATGTTAAGGTTAACTAAGGACCTTGACAAAGATCTAGAAGTTGTTTAAGTACATATACAGTAATTGTCTGTTCAGAAGGTTTAAGGGTGCACAAAAATAGATCTAAGCCATAAGGACTATAGGAAACCATGACACAGGCCTCTAGATGTAGAAACCTAGTTCTGTGACCCACCAATACTGCTTCAGGTGAGACAGAAACCTGCGCTACGCAAGTTGTTGCCGAAAGGTCCAGCAGTTAAGGGTTTTGTTTGTTGGCACATATAAGGTTGAACCTGGGTCAGGCCCCCTCAAGCCCACAATAGAGGCCCTAGGGTCATTTTGGTCAAGTTTTGGTAAATTTTGTAATATATTTTTGTAACGAATGTAAAGTCTCCACGAAATGTGGAAACAGAGCGCGAAGCTAGTATGAATCAAAGGGGATTGAGCCCCTTAGGTGGGTAGGTCATAGGAGGTTTTTGAGACCTGCCCATGGTTCGTAGACCATGGTATTGTAAGAAAAATGCTATATATAAATGAGTCATAGCGAGTCTAAGGAAGTAAATTTGGAAGAAGAATTGTTGGAAAGACAAGTGTTAAGGCAAGAAAAGTTTGTTTCTTATACTTAGGCGAAAGGGGAAGGGTCCTGCAGATGAGTGCGTGGGGACCTTGGTAAGTCCGCAGATTGAGCGCGGAGGCCCCTAAAGCTGAGTGCGCAGGGAAAAGAAGTCTGTATTTGAACAATTAAACTTAATAAAGATTGTTTTTGAGCCAATTTTGATGCATCTATGCCTTATTTATTACTTCTGTAAAGTTTATGTATCATCGCTCTGTGTTATGATTTATAAGAATTAATGCTTATTTACTGCGCGAAACTAGTAGATCTGTAATAATAATGCATGTTAAGGTTAACTAAGGACCTTTGTGAAGATCCGAAAGTTGTTTAAGTACATTTACAATAATTGTCTGTTCAGGAGGCCTCTAGATACAGAAACCTAGTTCTGTCATCCCCCAATACTGCTTCGAGTGAGACTCCAACCTGCGCTACGCAGGTTGTAGCCAAAAGGGCCAGTAGTTAGGGTTTTGTTGGTTGGCACAAATAATGTTGAACTTGGGTCAGGCCCCATCAGGCAAACAAATGGTTCTGTTGACGAGACCGGGATCTATCTGAGGAATGTGTGATGTCAAACAAGTGGTTCCCTACTAAGAAGGAAATCGAAAAGTGGATCGATCGGAAGCTACACATTGTTTCAACTCAAGAGAACAAAAACCCACGGTTATCCAAGGAACAATGGCTGAATAGATACCTGTACACAAATGAGACAAAATCCTTCTTCTATTTCTTTCCTTGCGAATTGCACTAGTGGTTGTCCAAGTTAGCGAATAGTTAGGGTACATGGAGGCTCAACGACCCTATTATGTGGACTCCAAAATTTGTGAAGCGCTTGGAAGCTTCAGAAAATAACATCGCGTAGGTCGTTGATCACTGGATTGATAGTATCTTAGGAGGATTCATCACTAAACTCGCGATCGATACGACCATCAACTATAGCAAAGTAGAGTGCAGGTTCTTCAAGGGACCAAGAGGTAAGTACTTAAACTCTTTGAAGACCTGGATTAAAATGTTGTTGTGTGAAAAGTGGGTTATGCCATTACATTGATGTTTGGGACTACACGAAGTGGAAAGCCCTTCAGAAGAAATGAAGAATCAGGCTCTGAATACAGTCCGCTATTAGGATCTCCTCATAGTGACGATGAAGGAACTATTCTAGGAACACTGCAAAGAGCGTTGTAGATAGTTAGCCAGGGTATCCTGGGGATACCCCACCCATCCACTCCACCACATCCACCTATGCCACATACACCTTGATTAGGTGCTCAAAATTAGGCTCAAAACTCAAAGTGGCAAAATCTCGATAAACTCAACTTCAAATTGAAGTGCTCGTCATCCTGATTCCAATGGTGTGAATGACACTTGAATCCAAGCTCATATGAAGAAGTTAGAGCAAGTCAAAGTTCAAGTTTGACTTGGACACATGGCAGGAGTGGATGATGTGGCAGGACCCTTCAATGAATGGGGAAGCACCAAGTGGCAGGCAGCCAATGGCCTTGCATTTCGCAAATTGTATGTCAGAGGCGGGTCGACATTAAATAACCAGCCCCAGAACAAGCCAGGGTGCAATGTGATGAATCAACCCCCAACGTACCTAGGTTGCAATGCGATAATCGCACATCACAAAAGTGCAGAGTCCCATATATTTGTTACCCCCCTGACTCTGTCGATTATGAATTGTGATGGATCCTGGATGTGATAATATTATGGGTTCCAGTTAATAGTTCTGTCGGGTCCGCCATATCACAACCGCACATCGCCCCATCGTGTTCATAGACCATAAGACCGTTGGTTCTCCGCCAATTGTGATTTGCGATGGAACAGTCGATGCCGATAAATTATGGATCATCGTGCGGTGAAATTTTCGCCCAGTTACCGCAAATTTGGAGCGAAATTGTAGGTTCATGCTGAAAATGGTGCAATTTGTGGGGAAAATATTGGGAGAACTAGGAGAGGTCATAACTTCTTCAGTTTTCCACCAAATTGGATGCAAAAAGAGGCTAGATGGCCATTTTTTGACATTCTAGACTCATTGGAGCAAGTTGTAGAAGCACTTGAGCATTGTAAACACATATTTTTACACTTTTGAGCATAATAGAGAGACCCAAGCCATTGGAAGCTAGACCAAGGAGACATAGCCCAGGAGGGTGAACTCCTTTATCATGTTTATGTTGTAATATGTTTTTGATGCTACTCTGTACATATTTATGTTTTTGTTCAGTCTCTTATTTATGTTAAATTTCTCATAGAATTAACATAATTTCACTTGCAAAAATTCATGAATTCTTAAGCACAATGAAAGCATTTTGTTTCTATTCTAAGGAGGACCTTAGCACAACAATCTAATATTCTAAATCATATCATTTTGGTATTAGAGCCCTAGGTTTTATTTTTGAAAGAAGGATTTAACTATGTGCAAGTTTATGTCATGCTTACAAGGTTAAAACTCAAAAGAGGAGATGGAAGCTCGTTGGAAGCCCTGAAATTGGGTCAAGTGGAAGGAGAGCAAGGTTGCCATAATATCCAACACCAGTTCAGCCTCGAGTTGCAGTTGAGACTCCAGAGATCATGTCTCATGAAGAAGAACCTACAAACATGAAAGAATATGAGAAGACCTTCATAAAGGATTTCTTTGATATGACAGAGATGGTAAAGGTCCTCTATGAAGATAGGAATACCAGGTTGCAAGGGGAAAGTTCCAAACCTTCCAAAAGAGAAGGCTCTTCAAGAGGAGGTAATGGAAATGGAGATAAACCTCCACCCTCTCCACCCTCTTCTTCATCTTCTTCTTCACAAGCATCTTCATCCTCTTCCACTAACACAACCCTTACTCATACTCATCATCATACTTCAAAAGGAACTGGTAAATCACATTTTTTAAAATTTGATGTTAAATTTGAGCTGCCCATGTATAATGGTGAAGTGAATGCAGAGAAGCTGGATAATTGGATTTGTCAGTTGGAGGTCTATTGTGGGATTCAAAACCTTCAAGAGGATGGCATAAAGATTCAATTAGCTTCCTTGAGAATGAAGGGTGCAACACTAGTGTGGTGGGAATTAAAGACCCAAGAGGAGATTAAAAAACACGATAAGATCTCAATTTCTTGGAATGATTTCATTGTTGCAATGAAAAGACAATTCTACCCTCTAGCTTATATACAGAAAGGCATCATGAATTGGCAGAACTTCAGGGAGCTTAAAGGTCAAAATGTGCAAGATTACACCCATGAATTCAGAAAAAGGTCTTTGATGTTAGGTGTAGATTTGCAATCACAAGACACATTGCTGAAGTACATAGGGGGTTTACACAGTTACCTTAGGGATACTATCTTAATGTTTAATCCCAATAGTATAGATGATGTGTGTGTGAAAGCCACTCCTCTTGAGGCAAGAGGAAAAAACACCCCAGAAGAAGGTAGTAGAAATCCATTTAAGAGTAAAGGAAAGGAAAAGGCTTTCAAAGGGAAGGAAGAGAAAAATGTGTCTATAAAAAAAGAAGGAGATAAAATTACATGGAACATTATTCCAGAGAGGCTCATGATGAAGCTCATTGTTTGAAGCTTCATCTTGAAATGAGACCAAAGAAAAACAACAACAAGGGAAAACAAAAAACAACTAGAACCACTCAACAGGATTTGGGATCTAATTCGGGTGATGAAACTAAAATCACAACCATGGGGTTAAAAGGAAAAGAATCCATTGCTAGCACTAGTTCGTCAAACTCACAAAATGAAACTCCAAATGAAAATAGGAGAATATAACTTTTTTACATAAGGGTGATATCAAAACACAACAAGGTTAATAAACTTTTCGATAGTGAATCTCAAGCCAATCTTATCTTTGAAAACAATGTCAAAATTTCAAACTTAGAAACCGTTCCACATCATAAACCATATCCACTTGGATGGGTGTGTGACAATGCACAATTGCAGGTTACTAGAAAGTGTAAACTGAGATTCACTATTACTGTAAATTTCATAGATGAAGTGGAGCTTGACGTTGTTCCGTTAGAGATCTGTGGCATAATTTTGGGCAGCCCATACCTTTATGATAGAAAAGATATCTTCCATAGACATGAAAACAAATATCATTTATTCAAAGGTGGAGTAGAATATATTGTGAGAGCTCATAGCAAGAAAATAAATCCTATGCTTGTTAATGCAGAGCAGATGAAAAGTCTAGTGAATTCGAGCAAAAATTTTGTGCTTTAATGATCAAACCCAAGGATGATGTTGATAATGAAGCTTTTAAAGGTTGTAATTCAAACTTGAAATCTAAATTGGTTGACGTAGTTAACCAATATGACGAGATGTTTCAGGAACTAAAGGGATTACCTCCCAAGAGAGGAATCCAAAATGAGATACAGTTGCAGCAAGATTGTCGTCTTCCTATCATTGGCATGTATAGGATGTCAGTGATGGAAATCACATAAATTAAGAAGAAAATTCTAGAGTTGTTGAATAAAGGGATCATCAGATCATCTTCCTCGCCATGTGGTTCACCTATTGTCTTGGTTCCCAAGAAGGATGGAACATGGCACATGTGTGTTGACTTTCGTGCATTGAAACAAATTATGGTAAAGAATCGTTACCCACTGCCTAGAATAGATGATTTACATGATCAATTGGAAGATGCAAAGTATTTTACTAAGTTGGACTTAAGAAGTGGCTACCATCAAATTAGAATAGATGAAGGAGACATTTTGAAGACACCATTCAAAACAAAACAAGATTTGTTTGAATGGCTAGCTATGTCATTTGGTTTATGTAATGCTCCCACTACATTCATGAGTGTGATGAATGATGTGTTGAGGCCATTTCTTGATGAGTTTTTCATAGTCTACTTAGATGACATCTTAATTTTCAGTAAATATTGTGATGAACATGTCATGCATGTAATAAAAGTACTTGATGTCTTAAAAAAAGAACAGTTGTATCTTAAGATGTCAAAGTGCAAGTTTCGAGAAACTTCTTTAGTTTACTTGGGTCATATTGTTGGAGGATGTAAGTTGAAAATAGATCCCTCCAAGGTTGATGTCATTGTGAATTGGCCAAGGCCCAAGACAGTTACTAAGGTAAGAAGTTTTATCGGAGCAGTCCAATATTGGAGGAAATCCATTGCTAATTTTTCTCTTATAGCAGCTCCTTTGCATGCATTGACAAGTGTGAAAAAGGTTTTTCAATGGGGAGGAAAACAACAAAAGGCCTTTGATGTGTTGAAGGAAAAGATCAATATAGGTCCAGTAATTGCACTTCCAGACTTGAGACAGTCATTTAAGATTCAGACCAATGCTAGTGACTACGCTATGGGTGCAATCCTCATGCAACATGGTAAGCCTATATGTTTTCATTCAAAAACTTTTAATGGTTCAATGATTAACTATCCTACATATGAAAAGGAATTTTATGCATTGATGCAAAGTGCGAAAACATGGAAACACTACTTGACAGGTAAGGAAATAGTCATTCACACTGATCATCAACCATTGTAATGCTTGTAATATCAATTAAAGTTGCAGCAATCAAGGCACTTCCGATGGATGGGTTTTCTTCAATAATTCCACTTGGTAATCAGGTATAAGAAAGGTATCTACAATAAAGTTGTTGATATTCTTTCTAGGCCTATTGTTAGTGCAACAACTTTACTCAAGAATAATTATGTTTTACGTGAAAGTTATATTGAGCAATATGCATTAGATAATGACTCTCAAGATGTTTATGCAAGCTTGAGTCAAGGTAACCAAGTAGACGAATTGGATTATCATTTTCATGATAACTTGTACCATCTTCGCAAGCTTTGTATTCCACAGGGAGAAAGAGTTAAAATCATAAGAGAGGCACATATTTCTCTTATTGCTGGTCATTTTTGTGTAAGCAAGATGGTGGCAGATCTATAGAGGTATTGTTATTGGCCTCGTATGCTTGAAAGTGTGTCTCATTTTATTAAAGGATGTTCATTATGTGCAATCAATAAGCCTAGTAATAGGAAGTTAGGATTGTACACACCACTTCTGGTTCCTTCACGATCGTGGGAGAGTGTTTCTATGGATTTTGTAGGAGGTCTTCCATTGTCAAAAAGAGGTCATGATTATTTGTATGTAGTTGTGGATAGGTTTAGCAAAATGTGTATTTTGATGCCATGTAAAAAGCAAGTTACAACTGAACAAACTGCTTAGTTATTCTTTTAGAATGTTTGGGTGCATTTTGGATTGCCCACATCCATTGTTAGTGATCAAGATTCTTGCTTTGTTGAGAGTTTTTGGTCAAGATTGTGGGGATTCATGGACACCAAATTGAAAAAGAGTACAAGCTTTCATGCACACACAGATGGTAAAATAGAAGTGGTGAACATAACAAGTGATACATCTTCTTCGTGGGTATTGCAGCAAGCATTCTAAGTTGTGGGATGAACATCTTCACTATATTCAACATGCTTACAACTGAGCCAAGCACTCTTCAACTCAAAATTCACCATTTGAGGCATGCTTGGGATACTCGCCTAAATCTCCTTTGGATTTTAGTTTTGGCAAATATGTTTCTATTGAAGGTCATAGTGACATAGACAAAGAAATAAATTTCATTGAACAAATCCAATTAGTACACCAAAAGGTTCAAGAACAACTTGAGAAAAGCCAAGGCAAGTACAAAGAAAGGCACAAAAAGCATCGTCAAGATCACAAGTTCAAATTTGGTGATGAATTTTGGTTTCACATTAACAAATAGAGCCTCCAAGGAGAAGGTAACATAAAACCAATTAGATATGGTCCATTCAGAATTTTGGAAAAGATTGGTAACAATGCCTTCAGGTTGGATTTGGCTCCATATATGAAAATTTATGATGTTGTTAATGTTGAGAATTTGTGGTTGTATGAGCCTCATTTGATTGAATATCAGGGAGAGAATATTCAAATTCCATCTATTGAAGACTTTTCTCTAGAATTCCTTGATGAGATTCAACAAGACACTATACTTGACAGAAGAACAAGGACATCAAAAAGGGGAAGTATCAATTATCTTCAAGTGGGGCTCAAGTGTACAAATCCTTTAAAAGCCAAATGGATAGAGCCTAGAAAGGTGAGGGAATTGTACCCTCACTTGCTGGATAATTGAAAGTGATCATTTTTGGGTCTGAAAGGCTTCCAATGGGGAGGAATGATCAGGTGCTGAAAATTAGGCTTGTAACTCAAAGTGGTAGAATATCAATAAACTCAGCTTCATATTGAAGTGCTCGCCATCCTAATTCCAACGGTGTGAACAACACTCAAATCCGAGCTCATATGAAGAAGTTAGAGCAAGTCAAAGTTCAGGTTTGACTTGGACACATGACAGGAGTGGATGATCTGGCAGGACCCTTCAGTGAATGGGGAAGCGTGAAGTGGCAGGCCGCCATTGGAGCCACATTTTTCAAATTCCATGTCACAAGTGGGTCGACATTAAAGATTCGGCACTAGAACAAGCCAAGGTGTGATGCGATGAATCAGCCCCCAACGTACCTAGGTTGCAATGTGATAATTGCAATTGCACATTACAGAAGTGGAGAGTCCCATATATTTGTTACCCGCTAAGCCTGCTGATTGCGAATTGCAATGGATCACGGATGCAATAATATTATGGGTTCCAGTTAATAGTTCTGTCGGGTCTGCTGTATCACAATCGCACATCGCCCCACTACGTTCACATACCATAAGACTGCCAGTTCTACGATGATTACAATTTGCACTGGAACAATTAGTGTTGATAGATTATGGATCGTTGTGCGAAGAAATTTTCACCCAGTTAGTGTAGTTTTGGAGCGAAATTGTAGGTTCATGCCGGAAATGGTGCAATTTGTGGAGCGAATATTGGGAGAACTAGGATAGGTCATAACTTCTTCAGTTTTCCACCAAATTGGATGAAAAAAGAGGCTAGATGGCAATTTTTGGACATTTTTTATTCATTGGAGTAGGTTGCAAAAGCATTTGAGCATTGGAAACCCATATTTTTACACTTTTGAGCATAATAGAGAAGCCCAAGCCATTGGAAGCTAAACCAAGGAGACGTAGCCCAAAAGGGGTGAACTCCTTTATCATGTTCCTGTCGTAATGTGTTTTTGATGTTGTTCTATACATATTTATGATGTTGTTCAGTCTCTTATTTATGTTAAATGTATCATAAAATAACATAAAAACTAATCATTCACTTGCAAAAATCCATGAATCCTTAAGCACAATGAAAGCATTGTGTTTCTAATCTGAGGAGGATCTTAGAACATCAATCTAATATTCTAAATCAGATCACACTTACACCTACACCTCCACCTCCACCTCCACCTCCACCTCCATATCAACCATTAAACATTGTGAACACGATGAAGATGTCGATCTTTAAAGTGGTGGGAAGCGAGGATCCCAAACAATTTTGGTTCATCGCAGATGCTGTGTGGAAAGTGCAGCAGATTACTAATGATAATATGAAGAAGGTGCAGTTGGTCACAATGCTGCAGGATAGGGCACTGACTTGGTATATCAAGTTCTATACGGATGAACCAGGTGCAACGATGGCAAAGACTCAGCAGACTCTAAATAATGAATTTAAAAAACCTAAGTCTGAGGTGTAGTCTATACTAGATTTTAAGGAAATACAACAATGGGTAAATGAGTCCTCGTGGGACTTCGATCAGAGGCTAAAATGCCTAATCTGGCAGGCTAATATGAAGATCATGGATGATCAAAACAAAGACTGGTACATTGCTTCATTGTTGCCTCATCTTAGATTGCCATTATCACAACAGAAAATAGGAATGAAAGAAGAGGTTGTAGAGATCTCGATAAGGTTAGAAGCCTCACTAGTACATGATATGAACTTTGGAGTACAACAAATTCAGTCACAATTGGCAAGCTTGCACATGGAGTTGCAAAGTTTGAAGACAGGAAAGGAAGCTCAGCCTGAGGTGCGTGAAAAAGTTTGGTGCATCAAATGTAAAGAGAAGGGAAATGATAAGGATCACTTCCCTGTTTATCAGAATTGCTTGATTGGAGGAGGTCTTGTTCCTTTGAAGCCTAAGAATATTGTGGGATCAAGCGCGGGAGTACCCTTATGGTGCAATATCTACCAGATAGCTGGGAAGAATGTAACTGATCATTGTCACCTCTTGCAAAAGTTTGTGCAGACTCTGCAACAGTTGTTTTGTACCTTCTGTAAATCAGTTGGGCATGATGAGCGAAACTACCGAAGCTACGAATTAATGATTGATTGAACGCCTACATATTGAGTGTAGGAAAAAAATCGGCCTTAGGATCAGGGTGCGGGTGCAGCGCGCAGAGGATTCTGGGATCATGGAAAAGGACGAGGAGGAGGGGCTGGCAGTGGTCATGGACAAATCATTTTCTATAACTGTAGGGAAGAAGAACATTTTACGCGTGACTGCGAGAACCCAACGCATCCATCTTGTCAGTATTGCAGACAGTTTGACCATGTGATAGAAGATTTCCCAACAGTGATAGCCAAGATGCAAGAGAAAAATATGAAACAAGCTACGCAAAATATATAGATGATGAGGGTGGAGCCTTGCAAAGAGGATCACAACATCAATATTGTGACACAAAATGGTATTGCTATGGGAAAGGATAAAGGAAAGCATTCAGAAACCAAAGGATAGTTCTGCAAGGCCATTAAAAAGGAGGTTGGATTTGACCTCAATAGGGTTAAATAAACTTTTATGGAGGCCAAGAAGAAATTTCTTGAGGCTTCTACGTCAGGAAGTTAGGAGAAACCGGTTGAAAACAAGGAAGCATAGGACGTGGATCCATCGCTATTGGCTACTTTTCTGAAAACATGTATGAAGTTGTTGCGGGATAGCAAGGCATTGGAAGGGCTCCAAGAGCTAATTAACAACTGTAAAGGTAAAATTAGGACTCCTCTTGAACAACGTGCTGTAAGGAAATTGGGTAAGCACAAGAAGTGGACAGGGTGTGAAATAAGGCTAACCGCGTAGATTGGAGAATATGAAATGGATCAAGTAATCTTGGATTTGGGATCTGATGCGAACGTGCTACCTAAGAAAACATGGGAAGGATGGGGAGGCTTGTGCTACAATGGTATCCTATAAATATACGCATGGATAATCAAGAGAATATCATTCCTATGGGTGACCTATACAGGGTAACAATAGACATTGTGGGGGAAAGCACTCTGGCTGATTTTGAAGTAATTGAAATAGTGGATGACAACAATCCTTACCTTGCGTTACTAGGAATTGATTGGTCCTTCAACATGGATGTGGTAATTAATTTGAAGAAGTGAAGGATGACCTTTGAGAAGAAGGCAATCCGTGTTATTGTACCATTGGATCCCATCTACACTGAACTGGTCTGTGACTATGAAGAGGAAGATGATATGGATCAAATATACAAGATCACTGCGCATGATGAAGATGAGATCAATCCCACTACATATGGGTGAATTATGTGGGATAAAGACAACTCCTGTACCTCGGATTCAGATGAAGAACTTGAGCACTGGAAAAATAAGTTGCATGAAGTCTCAATGCTATGCTGCAATATGATGACAAAATCGCTTCAATGTGTCTCCATGGAGGTAAGAAATGTTCCTCATTATGATGGCCTAGATGATGTTAGTTTATTTTTGGATAATATTCCAAGCACTTGAGCTTGTGATATGTCTGCTTGTTGATGGGGTATGCACAAGGATAACTTTGTTCACTTGAAAGAGTACAACCAAGTGATGAAGCTAAGGTTTGGGTATGCGAATACCTACCTGGCAAAGAAATATTGAGGAAAAGATGATCTACACAAGAATTTGGCACGATGGAATAAATCTTGGGGGAGGAGCCTCAATCAGAATGGGTACATATCTTTTGTCACACCCTAGATATTATTCCAATGAACTGGTACTTGGAAATGGAGCTATGGCATGGAATGACCGAGTGGGATATCCTAAGGGAAAGTTTCTTGTTAACTTTCAGCTTTAAGGATGGGTTTGAGTGTATTGATGAGGACCTCTATGAGATTAAGGCCACCATATTCATGATGCTTGAGGAGCCAATAGAACGATTTCATCCGGATTGGAATATACAATATCAACATTCCAGAGACTGAAGAACAACACGAGGTTGAAGGACCCAAAGAAGCGAACCTTGATATAACAAAACCTCTAAAAACCAGGAAAGTAAACATTGGATCCAACATGCGGCCTAAGTTTGCAAAGATAGGTGATTATTGGGATGAAGATAGAGTTGATAAAGTTATGGAACTATTACGCGAATACCAGGACTTGTTTCCTACCAAGTTCTCGGATCTCAAAGTAATAGTAGGGGATCTAGGTGTAATGAATATCACCTTAAAGTTTGATGTTGAAGGTGGTGGGGGCGAGGAGCATAGCACTCCTTTTAGAGTAACAAAGTGCCACAAGGAGATGTCTTCCAGACCTAGGAAGAAGCAAAAATCTGATAAGCATGCAGATGTTGATCCAATGGTCCCCATTGAGGGGGACTTGGAGGATATTGGGGATAAGGTCCGCAACATGACAACATAAATGTGGACACAATTTGAGTAGCAATACCAGCAGGCATTGGGTAATGTGCGGAAGGATTTGCGCGAGCTACAGATTCAAACAGGACGGCTTCAAGCAAGCATTGGAATATATGTGAGAGAGATTCAAGTGAGCCTGCAGTAAGCGAGCATGACTATGCTGGAAATAGATTAGACTCTAGATCTTAGAGTCATACCATTACCAAAAGGATCCATGTGCACAAAAACAGACGAAGCAAACACCCGGCTTGCACAAATCAAGGATGTGGGTGTCAACCTCGCAGCATTGCCTATCCAGAACCTCCATGAATTACATCAAGGAGTATCTGATGAGCTCAGGGTCAGGAAATAGCGCACATTATTAGTAATTAGCGAATTCAAGACCAACAACGAACATATATTCATAGAAAAGGCACATGCGTTGTGTTGGGGGCTGTCTACGATAGGGTCCTTGGGGTAATTTTGGTCAAGTTTTGGTAAATTTTGTAATATTCTTTTGTAACGAATGTAAATTCTCTGCAAAATGTGAAAGAGGAGTGCGAAGCTAGTATGAGTCAAAGGGGCTTTAGTCCCTTAGGTGGGTAGGTGATAGGAGGTTTTTGAGACTTGTCCATGGTCCACGGACCATTGTATTGTAAGAAAAATGCTATATATAGATGAGTCATAGTGAGTCTAAGGAAGTAACTTTGGAAGAAAAATTGTTGGAAAGACAAGTGCTAAGGTAGGAAAAGTTTGTTTCCTGTACTTAGGTGAAAGGGGAAGGCTCCTGTGGCTGAGTGGGTGGAGACCTTTGTAATTCTGCAGGGTGAGTGCGCGGACCCCTACAACTGAGTGTGTAGGGAAAAGAATTATGTATTTGAACGATTATACTTATTAAAGACTATTTTTGAACCAATTATGATGCATCTATGCCTTATTTATTACTTCTGTAAAGTTTATATATCTTCGTTGTGTGTTATGATTTATACAAATTAATTCTTATTTACTCCGTGAAACTAGTAGATCTGTAATAATAATGCATGCTAAGGTTAACTAATGACCTTCATGAAGATCTGAAAGTTTTTAAAGTACATTTACAGTAATTGTCTATTCGGATGGGTTAAGCATGTATGAAAATAGATCTAAGCCATAAGGACTATAGGAACCCATCACATTGGCCTTTAGATGCAGAAACCTGGTGATACTGCAACCTGTGTTATGTAGGTTGTTGCTGAAAGGGCCAATTAAGGTTTTGTTGGTTGGTGCAGATAACGTTGAACCTGGGTCAGGCCCCATCAAGCCAACAACTCCACTAGGGATTTCCTTATTGTCGCTAACAAATGGCGACTCCATTGTGTTTTAAATTTTGCTTCAAAAACCTAGGTGACCTTCAATTTTCAGCTTAGGGTTTTTCCTTTTTCCAATCTCTTAATGTTGTTTACCAACATTCTAACCATAGATCAGTCAAATTTATAACTTCCACAAGTTTTCTGGTTATTTCTGCAGGTCACAGGAACTAGTCGCGATAGAGACGAAATTTTTTTTCGAGACTTTCCGCCCAAGAACTGAGGAGTAGAAATCACACTTTATGCCCCAAACCTATGATCTTGAGGTCTAGAACACACTTTCTGGACCAAAAAGTGTGATATCCCCTGAATTCAGTCAGTAGTTGCGATTTTATGGTTTCCAAGAATTTTTCTGTTCTTTTTTCTGGGTTTTTCCAGGAGCACTCCATTGTGTTGGTTGAACATTTTTTTAGCCTACTTAGGCCTTGATCTACTATGTTTTTATCATCGAAGTGGAATTTAGCCCCTTAGGGCTTCTAGTATGCTTCCACCTTTCTAGGAGGATTTTAGCTGAGTACGAAGTCTGAGTTTTTGCAGAGCTTTCAGCCATATTTTCCAAATATGTACCTTCCTTTTTCAGGTCTTCAAAGATAGGTTGTTTCCATCAAAAGTTCCCTCTTGAACCTTGTTTGGTCATTTGCCTTAGGCTGCCACTATTTTCCCTAGGCTTCACGCCCATCTCCCTATCTTTTGCAACTATTTTCCTCATTGATTTTTTGTTGTTGTTTCACTGCTTTCCAGCATCATAGTGTCATTTGATCTCAGTCACACTGATGCTTAGATCTCTTGGCCTTTTTTATGTGTTTTCAGTTGATTTCGCCACCAACCAGCACAGTGTTTGCAAAACTAGTTTGGGTGGGGTTTTAGATAGTTGATTTTCTATTTATTTTCTTTTTTTAATTCCAGTTTATTTCAGCATTATTTTTATTTTTTCAAACACGATCTGGCCTTAATTAATAAACACACTTACACAAACAAGCACACCTTAAGCGAAGGGCGCTTGGTTTACACCACCAAGCCAATACTTAACCTAATTAATTTATCTCCCCAAACAGAGACAGGTACAATTTGTTTATCTCCCTTCACCATTTCGGTGCCACTTGTGTCCTATAACCATTTCGCCACTAAGGCATTTGTTTCAGAGGATTTTAGCTATTCATCCTTAGTTTTCACTTGGATGTATTACTCCTCCCTGCAGGGTTCGAGTCAGTCATCCTCTGAGTCCCCATATCGACTCTTCTTCTGGTTCATCTGATTCCTCATCTGATTCCAAGCTTCCTTCACTACATACCATCACCATGTCAAGACCCACTACAGGTGTAAGAAACCAACTTGGTGGTGGCTTCAGTTCTAACTTGGTAGTCAAACCTAGTAAAACCATTGTAGGAACCATCTCGACATCTCCTTTGCTACCTTTCATGGCTGGGTTAAGTGTTCCAGATTTTAGCCAGTTGATTAATGACCCCATACAACACAATGCTGGTTGCCCAACTATGCCAATGAAGTTTCCCTCAGACATTTCCAAGCTTGACAGTAATTCTAGAGAGGACCCCACCAATCACGTCCGCTCCTTCCATATGTGGTGTTCATCTAATTCCATCACCAATGACTCCATTCATCTTCGGTTGTTCCAAAGCACGCTCACTATAGATGCTATGAAGTGGTACATTGACTAGCCCTCCACTTCTCACTCCACTTTTGTGATGCTTGATAAAGTGTTCCTTTCATATTTTGAGTTACCTCTTTGATACAGCACTAATGCAGAGCTCTTGACCACATTTCGTTATTCCTCTGCCACTCGTCTTTCCAACCATGTCTAGGAATGGCATAGAAGGAGTAGCATGTGTCATGCTCCTTCCTTCGAAGACTGTGTCTACCTCGATTGGTTTCTTAGGACTCTTTTAGCACCCATTGCCAAAGATTTCGCATCTCACTTTCCTCAGACAGAGGAAGAGGCTCTCCAGAATACTCTAAGATATGATTTGATCTATGCTCAATTTGGTTATGTATATACCATTATACAAGACCTCACTCGTCTTGGTGGTGCCAATGCACTGGGGGCATCTCATACTGCTGATGGTATCATTGGAGTTATTTCACATCCTTCGTCGTATACTCAGCAAGGTTATGGCTAGTCGCAGGGGACACTAGTTCCTCCAACATTTATCCCCCTCTTGCCAGTAACATGTATTCAGGACAAAGCACATCTTATGCATTCAACCAACCACACCAACGGATGTGAGGGCTAGCTAGTGCTCAAACTCTCTACCAGACCATTTCCCCTTCACCATCTTACACCTATGCACCGCCGAGTGCTCCAGCCCCATAGGAATTAGTGCCACAACCTCCCATGCATCCTCAGCCCCACCAGCCACCGCTCCCTCAAGGTCAAGTGTATGCATAGCAGAATGTGACCAATCCCCAAAATTCGAAGAAAAAGAATAAAGGGAAGGGTAACAAGGGTAACCAGGGTAATCAACCTAATCAACCCCAGGGGAACCAACTTAACACCAACAACCAACAATAGGGAAACCAGCCCAAGCAGAACAAGGCTATTCATATGAACAATCCTTGTGAATGTTGTGGTGTACATGGCCATGATACTCATGAGTGTCCCCTCTTACCTCAGATGTGCCAAATGTGGGAAGCCCAAGAAGCTTCTAGAGGTCAACCGCCTGTGCAGCAACTGCCTCAGAATCCGGCACCATCACAACCAACTGTGCTTACAAATCCTTTCCCTCAGAAGGGACTTGTTGCTGCTCAACCTCAGTAATGTCAAGTAACCCACCCTCCCCAATATTCTGGTCCTAGTGACTACCAGATCCTCATGATGAATTCTGACGAGGTCAATACCTCCAATGTCAACTTACAAAATCGATCACTTCAATATGACAATCCATCAACTTCGTCTGCAACTAAGGCCAAAACCAGAGAATCTATTGAGCTTCTTACGACACCAAATGGTCCGTTACAGATCCCTCAAACTAAAGTTGAGTCAACTCCCAAGATCCCCAAGGAGCCATTATGTCGCAACGCGACTTCTAACCGAACTTCCCACACATATAGTATAGTAGATGACTTGGTGTAATCACCTACTGCAATGTCGATGCTGGAGGTTCTCTAGTTGTGCCCATCTCAAAAGAAATATCCACTAACTTCTTTGGGCACAGTAGATCCTTTAGACGATCGTTTGATTGTCTTTCTTGTTGATGCATTAGAACATCCTCCCTTATCTCTATCTGTTGCTTTCCAGATACCAGTCTGAGTATGTAATTACATCCTATATTGATGCATTATTGACGAAGGCACATCTCTTGGGTCATACTTACACATACTCCATGTCAGCCATCGCATCTACGATTTTCCGCAAGATGTGCTTCCACCATGAAGGGAAGATCATCACTCTTGATTAGTTGACATAGTACAAGTCATCATCCTTAACCTCCCCTGAGTCCATTATCTCATCAATGTCTGACAAGTAGTCTAACACCCCTCTCACCAGTGTTTCACCTAGAGTTTATAAAGATTCCACCTCGTTGGGTGCTTTCCTTGGTCCCCCCCCCTCCCATCTTTGAGCCCAACTCATTGAGTGTCTACATGTTACAAGCATCATGAGCCGCTAAAAAATAATCTAGTATCTCTACTCAACAACCATCTTCTTAGCACCTTGTTGTTACCATCTCAGCCGAGCCATCTGGATCCACCCCTCTAGGACCGCCTCCTTTTGTGGGTGCCTCTCCTTTATTCCCACCAGGAACTATTCCTCCAAGTCTTAACCATTCAGGATTTGTTCTGCTGGGACATTACCCTACAAGTTAGATACCTTTCTTATTTCCTCCTCTTGGAATATTTTCTGTCCTTGTCATGGCTTCGTTGAGTTTCCCTAATATGAATTTGTGGATCCTAGTCTGGTACATTGATCCCCCAACATACACTCTGCCTGGTCAACTCATACCATATCATGTTTTGACCCCAATTCAACTGGTTCCTACAACCCCTGTCATTGCTCCAGTTCCACTGCAACTTCAATAGGAACCCATTCTTGTTGCAAAAGAATCTAAACAGGGGGATAACGCCAAGAAGAAGGAACCTAAAGACAAGGCTCCCCAAGCACCTCCAACTCCTAAGCCTCGATAGTCGACACCTCCATACACTTTGTGTGAGGTTGTTGGGCATGCCACAAAAAACTGTCTTAAGCTTCCTTATCTCAAACCTTTGGTTCATGAAACATTTCCTGAGTCTAATATTCCTGAGGTCCAAGTTACCTCACCAGGTTCAGTCAAGAGACTTAAAACGTTGCGCACAAATCACCCTACCCATGGATTCTGGTACCACTAGTATACCAGAACAGGGGGAATCTGGTCCCACCATCATGATCCCTCCCCCCGATGTCGAGATAACAAACTCCATGGTCCATATCCTTTACCTGTCGTCATCTTTGAGTTCTTCGCAGAAAAACCTTTCTAAGGTTTTTTTGCGTGCTTCTACCGAACCTCCTTCGTCGGAAACCCAAGTCTCAATATCAATAGATTTTCCATCTACTAGCTTGTTGTCTACCATTTTAGATGATGCGTATGTGAAACTTCTTTCTTAGGATGATGCCCTGGGTACCATCGCTGCGTGAAGTAGTCAATCTTCCTCTTGTCCACCCATCTTCCATTTTGATGAGGACATCATGGAAGCCATGTCTACCCCTAATTACCCTTGGGATGATATGCACCATCATGTGTACTTCCTGCCACATTTGTGAACCCAAAAGTTCCCCCCCATCTCACTTGTGATGATTGACGATGAATTCGATACTAGGCCCCTTGCTATCTTCTCTTCAGCGATGACCTTTATCGTCGCGGTGTTGATTGTATCCTTCATCGTTGTCTCACTGATAATTATGGCTAGAACCTTACATCATTCATAAGGAATTGGGTAAGGGGGCATATCTCTTACAATATTTCGAAGGCCAACTTCTTCCTAATCCTCGCAATGAACTCTACCTCAAGAAATTTTACCCATAGCATATCCCATAGATTTGTTTGTATTTATTTATTTCATGCATTTAGGTAGGTTTCACATCTCAATTTTTGTCTTTTGCACCTTTCAGATGGATCCATCATCCACATTGTATATCAATTATGCCAACGGTGTGATTAGCTTCTTTAGGAATCTAAACTCGGTAACATGGGCCATTTTCACCCCCTTGCATATGTTAGTCCATTCTAACGGTCCATGCATTGGATCTGACACCAATAACCAGGCCGAATATGATTCAATGATAGGTTTGTTAGTCGATTCCCTTGCTCATCACATCCTTCATCTTCATGTTCATTTAGATTCCTTTCTTCTTGTCATGCAATTGAATGGTGTGTATCATGTGCATAAACAAGTCCTGTTTGGAAAATATCTATGAGTTAAGCTGTTGGTATGTGAATTTGAAACCATTACTTTCATTCATGTTCCTAGAGCCCAAAATAACTATGTAGATACCATTATAAACAATATTCTAGATTGGAATTTATCACATGTATACCACAGAAGACGACCATAACCAAAACAAATGGTGAACCACAATCGTCATATCAAAGATGCATAACCACATTATGTATCGACATATAAAAATAAACGTGTTTGGAGTCTACCACTCTAAATGCATCCGACATGCCCATAGCATACTGGGTGGCACATAGGCCCCTACATCTCCTTATCATCCTTTGGAGGATCTCATGCCAAGTTGGGCGGAAATTCTTGAATCCCTTTTTCGAGCAAGAACACAACGTCACTCCACAAACTCCTCCTGCTATGGGGCATCATTCCCACCTTTGCATACCAGATCAATCCCCTCTATCACATATGCTTGTGGGAAGTATCCCATGCTTAGGGGAATGATGGTTTTCCCCTAGCCATTTTCTCAATTGATTAACATAAGTCTCGGCCTAGATCCCATCGGATCTAGGTATGGTCGATTATCCTCCCATTCCTTGGATATTTTGTCCTACCAGCCTCTCTGATGAGCCATATTCACATCACATATTATAGACGTTTGATACCATATCTTCAAATATTCTACTATATGTCATACCAATTTTACCACATTGTCACCATGTTTGACTTAGTGGGTGAGGATGATTCTAGACCTCCTCTAGTAGTTCATTCTCATTTCCTCTTCCCTTAATCTTCAGCAAGAATCATTGTTCCAAGAAGCATTAAGGCACAAGTAAGGCCACTTGCCTCAAAGTCACAGATCCCAATTCTAATGGTCAGTTTGTCCAATATGATCTCCACAAGATTTAGGGCCTTTTAGTCCTCTCCAAATTCACCAAAGCTCAATGTGCAAATGAATTAAATTGGAGGGGAAAATCCCTTTTATAGGAAAACCCACAGTTTTTATGTTGCACATTGTGACCATACTGTAGCTCCATTTGACGAACTGTCAGCACCATTAGAAAGCTCTCACTTAGCATTGTAATGGGTCTATCTTTGTTTTTTATTATTTGACACTTCACCCGAAAGCCATTTTTCCAAGAAGGGTCACTTCGTCGCCTCTTAAAATCAAATTTCTTCATATGCGACACTTGTACTTTGGGTACCACCTTCCCTTGGTGCTTTTCATCTCACGTGTTGATTTTTGTCATGAGCAACCATCATTTTCTCATGTTCTCATTGTCCCCCCCAGGCCTATTCTGTGTGGCAGCATCATCGAGTCACCCTTGTTTAGAGCATTTGTGATGAGTCATCTTTGCATCCATGGAGTCTGTTTCATGTCCCAATATTCCATCCATGTTTTCATACCATTCATCTTGTGTTGGCCATTTTGACCTTCAGTCATACTGTCCACGATTCCCTCCGGAGTCGAGTTAGTCACTGCTAGGTCAACCATGCACTTTATGCTCTGACAAGGGAAGTCATCTGTTTGCCCCTCAGTCACATTTTACCCATTTTCCTTGGTGTCAGTCCATGAGTCACATTAATATTCTCCCTCGTGCCTTCGTTGAGGCTCCTCATTGACTCACCTATGGCGGGCCCTATTTTTGTAGACATCAACACATTTATTCTAGAAGAACTACCTAGAGGAAGATGTATCTTGGTTCCAACTTCCACTCTTATTTAGTGCCTCAGATCACGCAAAGGGAATCATCATTGCCCTTTGACTTGATTGTTTCATGCTCGTGATTTGTACACCTGATGGTCCAGTGATGCAGCAGATTGTACCAGTGATCCCTGGGTGTGTGTGAGATGTTTCAGACCTCATGAGTGGGTGGCCCTTTAGGTATCCCCCCACATGCCCGGATGACTTCATATTATGCTACAACCTCAGATGCAGTTCCACAAATTTGATGGGTTCTGTTCCTGCCGCTTGTAGCGCTCATAACATGCATGTCTCCTTCAGATGATCCATTCATTTTGGTAGAGCCCTTTTCCTATTCAACGGGGCTTCTTTGGTTGTTATACCCTCCCTCCCACCCATTTTTTGAGTGAAGGGCCATTATATTTCATGTAATCAAATGTTTATTCAGTCGCATCTCATGTTTTTCCAAGCGCGCTATGTATATGGGATACATTGTATTATTTTCTGGTTCATTTATGCCAGCATGTCATTGACCATTCAACAAGTAATTTATTGCTCAGTTTTATTTTTCTAGGCACATCATTATTTTTTGTATTGAGTTATCTTGGCAGGTATAGGTATGCCTCCCCCTCCTCACAGAGATCAGGTACCATAGCATAAAAGGAGACTTACATCAGTTAGTTGGTCTCACCCCCTTTGTCACTATCCTCTTTCGATTCAACTCCATGGTCTGACTCCCCTTCTGTGTTTAGTGATTGTTTCCTTACAACATACTTCGGTCATACGTTTTTCTCCTAACACTCGTACATTGGGGGACAATTTGTTATCACCAAAAATTGATCATCTAGCCATAATTTACTAGATGGATTGAAGTACACCATGTAGGGCCAATTTTACCATAGTAAAATTGCTTTAACTATAAGAAATTACTTAATGAACCACATTTGTTAAGTTATTTCTGGTTAAACCCATGAAGAATAATTAAATAAATCACTATTTATTTAATTATCTTCTATGGATAATTAATTAATCCATTGTTTAACTAATATTCCTTGTCATATTTAACCCAGTTATGATAATTTTTTTTTTTTGGTTATGGTTCACGAGTACCCTGGTGAGTGAGTGATTGCTAGGTCCACGGAAAAATCTGGGCGATAGCTAGGCTAAATCGCCCCTCAGCCTACTGCAAGACCTGACCTCAAGGGCTTCGGGTGGATTCGACCCTGTGATCTCCCGATGGCGAGGCACGGCTTTGACCAACTAAGCTAACCCTTGGGGCTACCCAGTTATGATAAATAAATAGATAAATCATTAATTATCTTATTTTTCTCTAGGAATAATTAATTAATCACTAATTAGTTATTGTTCATTGTCAAGTTTGACTAAATCCGCTAGGAATACTTAAATAAATCATTATTTTTTTATTATTCTTAACCATATTTCTTGAGATAATAAATAAATCATTTATTTATTTATTTATTATTTCTACATAAAAGTATTTAACCAATTTAAATACTTTTTCCCTCCAACCAAATAAAATAAAATATTCCAAATGGTTAATTCTAGAATTTGGTTAATAATATTTTATTATTTCCCATTATTCGAGAATAACCTAATTTTTTTTATAAATAAAAGTGTTTTACATTCATTCTTCACTTTTAGTCATTTTCATTGTTGCACTCACTGTTTTAACTTTGATTATTGTCATTGTCACACACCATTTTTTTTTTCCGTTTGAGTTCTCATTGAGCTCAAACATTTTGTTTGTTGAGTTTTACACATTATAGAGGAGGGAGACTCTACAAAAAGTTGAAGACATTGAGGATAGCCACGAACCCATCCCATAGAGGGGGAATGGTAACATTATTTGTTCCCTTCACAAGTGTCATTTAATAAAATATATTCTTTATATATTTGGTTTCCATTGGATTATTGGAGTTACTTACGTTTATTTTCTTATTCCATTTTACTGTTTAACTATTTATGTTGCATAGATTAGTGCTTTGGCAGGTTTTGTTTCTATCATTTGTTGTAGATCTATACTATTTGACAACCATTTTCACTGTTGGGGTTGTTTTTCATCCACAATCTAAAGTGGTTTATTTTTGTACACCTTCAAGAATAAAACACTCCAACACCCATCTGTATAACATCATATCATCCAGCATTGTCACACATCAATGCATTAACTAACAACTCTATCTCTCCACAAGATTAGAGCACAATTTTGTCGAGACCAATGATTTATAGGCACCCTCATCATTGTCTCTCTTAGAAAATACCCCACCTGGGTTCACTTAGAGTATGTTCCACCAGGAATATTCTTATCTTGGATTCCTAGTCCTCAATGAATATCGTTCCTCTATGACTAATATTATTTTGGATTCCCTACCACATCCTCAAAGAGTATTAGATGCAAGATGCTTACCCAATCCTCCATTCTATCTTCCTAAGTGAAGACAATAATGATTTGTCTATCTCTCCCTCTCAATTAGGGAGAATATGCTCATTCCAGTGAAGGAATGTACCTGTTCCTATAAAATGAACGTAACCAAGATCCCTCTTAATCAGGGACTTGACCAAGCTCCCACTTGACAAGGGACTTGGTTCCAACAACTCTTTAGGTGGAGATCATGGGACAACTAGTTTCTTGAAGAGCTCCTCCTTTTGCTGTCATGAAATTATTTTTCTTTATTCAAGAGTCTTCATCTTTTTGGGACTTCTTCGTAGGGAATCAAACATCGATAAATTTCATTCATAAATTATGTCAGTCATGTCATCCTTTCTTTCCTTGGAAAGTGATCCATTAGTCCATATCTGGCCTTTCCTTCATGCCTTGCTACCTTCTTCACATCATGCTTCCTTCAGGATCTTTCATCCTAATTCATGAGTGTTAGTTGTAGATGACATCTACAACTCTTCCTTTGGTAGCCCTACATTATCCCATCTAGATATTTAAAAAAAATATAAAATGAACATTAAATCAAAAATACCTTGGTGATGGTCTTTCATCATGACATTTCCTTTTTTGCATCAACATCCTGCATATATATTGACACATATCCAAAGATACATACAACATTAAGGGCCTCTTTATTTTTCAGACTTTATCAAGATCTTCATATCTTTCCCATGGAGATAGCATGGTCAAATATTCTAGTCATTGGATGTTGATTGCCTTCTCCATAATTACATTTTCCATGATCTCTTCCTTTCTTTATTCACTCATTTCCTCCAAGGAACTTCCAATCATAGTTGCTTTTAACTTTGTCAACCACCTCATATTTCAGATGAGGACATATTATGTTGAATTTATCTACTCAATGTGTGAACCATGCTTCATGGATCCTTTCACATGAGGAGATCCTTTCTTTTGATCATGCTATTGAGGTAGAGAACTCATTCATGATATATGACATGACTCTATTTTATCAAGAACAAACATACATACCTCATCTCTTTCTTTTGGTCCTCTAGACTTCCTTCAATAGCTTCCTTGATTGAAAGAACTTCAATCCCTTAACACGCTTCACTTCTTTTGACATCATACCATCATCACATGAATCCCATACAAGTTAGAATTCTCAGCGAGACACTTTCTTCTTCCAGTAGGTGAACCTTATGATGAAGATTCCAACAAAGTATCTTAATTATCCTCATCCTTCAAATGCTCCTTTTTGAATGATGTATGATGAGATTTATACTAGATGAATTTATTTTTCCCATAAGTAATACTTATGCTTCTAATGAGGTTACCAAGTGATACATCCTTCTATAGATGACAACCATAGAATTCTATTTCAGCTATCTTTCATGCTTTTTTCTAATGATATCATGAGCTCTTACTTTCAATCGTATGCTTCTATGATGACATCTCCTAGCATGATGCATCCTATCATGACTCTAATTATTCCTACCATGATAGTTATAAATTACAACATAAAACTTGAAATATAAATTTGAAAAGAAATATGTGAGGAAGACTCTCTCAATCATAGTAGAGATATTTTACTTCCTCCCTCTTGGATTTCTTCTTTTCATCTTCTTCCATTTCTTCAATGACATGGGGTTCTTCTCTTCCTCTTTTTGTTGTTTTCCTTCTTGAGATTTGGAAAATATATCTTGTAATGCCCATATTCATGAAAGCTATAGCATTGAACCTTTGACATGTTCTTTTTTTTTTAGGACCAAGCTTCTGATACTTCCCTTTTCTTCTAGCCATGGAAGCAAATGCTTGATCTTTCTCTCTTGATCCTACATCAATTTTTGCCTTTAGGCTGGTTTCTTTGATTTTTCACAATGACCATATTTCATTGAATGTAGTAGCTTAATTATTCCCATATATGCTTGATGTGAAGTTGCCCCATTCCTCTGGTAGTGCATTGAGCACTATGGTAGTCATTTCCTTATCAAACATTATTTCTCCCAACTCTTGGAGTTGGTCTATTATTTTTGACACCCTCATAAAGTATGAGCTTATTCCTTCTTCTTTTGACATCTTCATCTTGTAGAGCTTGAGCTTCTTCTTTTGACTATTTGACAATTAACCCCTTGACATGACCAATGACTTCATTTTCTATGAGGATCAAATCTATCCTCTTCTTCCATGCAAGAAATTTTGATGACACAACCAATTTGTTGCTCTCCTTGCAATGTGAATTCATTTTGACATATTCAAATATAGATAAAAAATACTTACTTTTCAAGTAAAGATACTCCTAGATGATGAAATATTCAACTTGATGTCTTCTTAATTTTGATGATGATATAGATAATAGAAGATGTCTTCTTGGTGAAGATGTCTTTCTTCAAAAGTGAACCTTGGCTTCAAGTGAGATCACACTGATTCCATGATGATGATGACAACACGTTTTCCTATTTTTCTTCCATCAAACACTAGTTAAACATGTTTCACAACCTCAAATTTCAACCCTTCTTCAGAATTTCAGCTTGATGTAGTAGCTCTACAATATCGACATTTTCTACAATAACCCTAGTTCACACATGTGTCTAAACGATTTTGGGTTATTTTGATTAGAATTATCCAAAACATTTTGGATAAAGTTTTATTTTTCATGTAAAATATGTAATAGATTAGATAATTTTCAAAGGCTATATATACTTTGTAATTCGAATTAAGAAAGGTTGATACTTTGACAAAATCAAGAGAAATTGTTGTATTTTGGAAATTTTGAAGATAATCAAAGGCTTCTGGCTTTAGTTTTTTTAATATCATTTCTGTTCATGTAATTTTCCTATGTAATCATTTTTGTTATTCTTCATATATTTGAGGTAACATGGAAGTAATGGGTAAGGCTAATTTGAGTATTGACTTCCCTGATAACCCATCGTAAAGCTATTATCAATACTGAGAATAACTAATTGAATAGTTTGTTTAAATTAGTACATTTGAATCAATAATTGTTTCCATCTCTGTCATCTCATAAATATATATGTGTTAGCTATAGAAATTTTCTATACATTTTTTCTATATTGCATAAGTTAATTATTCAGGAAGGATATTTAGTTGTCAAATATTTTACTCTTTCATCTATCACAATCATTTAAAAGATTGTATGTTGTTAATATTGAGATCAACACTCTCAGAAATATTTGAAGCTTTTAGATTATGTACATGTAAGTGGTTTAAGTCATTGATCATCCATTTTGAATAAAATCCTCATTTATATGCTTTGGCATAGTTCTCAAGCCAAGAAATATCTACAAAGAAACAATATTATTTTGGTGTTGTTTCCGAGGAATGAAGTTTTGAAGTTTATTTCCCTGGGACAATGATTAGAATTTCCTCTTAATGGTGAATAAGTGGTTTTCAGGATAAAATATTTCACCTGGGGACTTCATAGATGGAAATCTGGCTTCAGGCAGGTATACTAGATCTCATTTTGATCCTCATCTTTTTACTCCATTATCAGATCTAGAGAGACTTGTATGAATTGCTTCCCTCAAATGTCGAATTGAAGCTTCCACTTCTACTTCTTTTCCACCAAAATTAGTTTTATAACTTAAGCAACCAAAACAAATCACTATACCTTTCGATTTGTTTGATCTACCTCCTCAAGTTTTAGAACTTCTTTCTAAGGAAATAGATCTACAAAACGCATTATTGGTTCACTAACTTGAGTCTTTTGAAGTCCATGTTTCCCTTTCAGAATCATCTGATACACAAGCAAATATTGAATTACAATTAGTTGGGCTCAAACCTAGATATTTTATATCCTCTATTATTCATACATATCCTTCTACTTCTTATTAACTTGAAGAGGAGTTTAAAATTTATACAAACCCTTGAGCATTTGAAGATAAAGGAAAATTTGTTCGTGAAGTTGAAAAGCTAATAATTTACTCTAATAAAAAAAAAAAAAAAAAAAAAAACAAACAAACAAAAACAAAAACAAAAACACAAACACAAACAAAAACAAAAACAAAAACAAAAAACAAAAAAACAAGCCTATAATGTCAAAGAAACCATCTCCCGAGAAATCCTTGTCTCCTAGACATTCACTTTCACAACAACAAATGGCTAGGATAGGAGGAATTGTGGTAGTTAGATATGCATCATTAGTACTACCACCAAAAAATCAAATTCATGATTTTCCTGAAGGTTATCTAAAACATTTGCCTAGGTACAATGGAGAAACAAGATTAAATGCAGAGGATCATTTTTCTACCTTCTTGGATTTTACATACAATCTAAATGTAAAACATTAAAACATATATATGAGATTATTTGTTTAATATTTAGATGGAAATGTTAGGATTTGGTTTAGATAGTTACAACCAAATTGTATTTACACGTGGCAAGAATTAACCAACATATTCATTAATCAATGGGGAATTAAGAAGAATCTTGTATACTACTTGACCAAATTTGATGATCTTAAGAGAAACCCTAATGAACCTGTATTAGATTTCATCGAAAGGTTTAATAAAATTTACAACAAGATGCCTGTAGGTTGTAAACCTACAATGCTAAAGTTATATTCTCTAAGGATTTGATCATGATTTTGCATTAATGTTAAGGGAATTAATATCTCCAACTTTGGAAGATATGCAAACTAATGCAATACAAGTGTAAGCTAATAGAGCAACATTAGGAAAATTGAGGGCCAAAGTAGAGAAGGAAAAAATAGAAACGGGTTCATCTTCAAAAATTAAGGAAGAGGAACATAAAATTGATGAAATCACTTCAATGTTAAGAAACTTGTCTAAAAAAATCTCAATAATGGAAACACAGCCCAGGTGAGTACCAAAAAATATGAATAGACCTCTAGGACCATACAAAAGACCTTTCTGACCACATATTTTACAGAGGGAAATACAAAATACCGACCAACAGATTCAACCCCCACTAATGATAGATGATCAAGACGTGGAAGAAATAACACCTATTGTATATGACATCAATTATTTTTTTGACCATCCTCTTGAAAATGTTATTTTTCATGTGAATCAAGTTCAACCTATATCTCAGAATGTAGAATCTTTTGAACTTTCTAAATACCAATCTTTTTATGAATTTCTAATTGCTGAGATAAACAAAAGATATGATCTAAGACCAAGACAAAGTCCAGGAAAACTAGTAAAGAAAGTTACCTCATAGGAAAAGACTGATAAAGATTTATCCTCACAATATTAGAGTCAATCACAAGGCCATTCAATAGCAGAAAAACTTGGTCCTCCTGCTTTTAATGTAGAAAAGGAACTAGAAAAAGTCAAAATTCCAATTCCTTTATCAAAACTCACAAGAAACCCTCGTTACAAGCAACAAATGTCTAAATGGATTTAGTCTTCAAGTGTGGATGTTGAAGGAGATGTAATCAATTTGCAAGATGAAAAAAAATTGTTATTTTTGGAGCCAGTCTAGATGTTCAAGATAAGAATATTCCTCCTTTTTATTTGACTCTAAAGATCTATGATTTTCTCCTCTATAATTGTATGTTATATTCTCGGGCATCCCATAATTTAATGCCAAAAATCATTATGGATCAACTTCAGTTGTAGGTGACAAGGCCCTACCATGATTTGTATACATTTGATTCAAAGAAGGTGCAGTGTTTGGGGCTAATCAAAGACCTGGTAGTGACTTTAGCTCAAATTCCTGTAAAAAGTGTGGTAATGGATATAGTGGTTACAAATATTCCCCCAAAATTTGGTATGCTACTATCAAGGTCCTGGTGTGCTAAACTTGGAGGAAGTTTACAAATGGATATGTCATTTGCTACCATTCCAGTATATGGGGGAGAACATTTAAGATTGTATAGAGAAATTAGGTTTCTAAATACTGTCTATAATTCTATTTGAGTTGTGAATCACCCTATCTATGTCGTTGATCAAGATTTTGGGTGCTTCATTTTAGCTGTAAATAACGAGTCCAATTTATGGAACGGAATTGAAGACACTGTCAGTATTCCCCAGTCTTTAAAAAATGATGTTTGGAAAATGTATTTTGATGGGGCTTCCTCCAAAGATGGATATGGAGTTGGAATTGTTTTAATTTCACTTGAAAAGAAAATCACCACTCAATCTTTTAAACTAGATTTTGAGGTCACTAACAATGTGGTAGAGTTTGAGGCTTTAATATTGGGATTGGAGTTGGCCAACAAACTGAAGGTTCAATGTTGACAATGTTTGGTGATTCAGAATTAGTGGTGAAACAAGTTAGAAATCTTTGTCAGACAAAACATCCTAGATTAAAAGCTTACAGAATTGAGGTATGAGATTGTATAGAGAATTATTTCCAAGCTTTTAGAATTAGATCTATAACAAGAGAGTATAGCGTGCAAGCAAATTATTTTACAGTTTCTGCAAGGACCTTCAATGTCCTAGATCTTTCCAGTTGCAATATCATATTGAAGTTAGGTATAGATGTTTTATCCTTGATAATGTGAAACATTGACAAGTATTTGATGATGGAAAACAATTGGATTTTTTTTTTCAAATTATCGAATAAGTTTCTTGCCTACATATTGATGAAGAGAATAATGAAATAGTAAAAGAGGGTAATGTTAATTCAGAGATAAAATTGAAGGAGAAAATAATTGGCCATGATATCATACAATTGTCTAATAATCACATTCCTAATGGATTAGTTCCATTTGAAAAATTGTTTGACCATAATGATGTTACAAAATCTTCAAGACTAAATTTACAGAAAGATGATGTGCAAGACTGTAATATCGACACAACAAAAGAAATTAGAAACATCAAACTTTCAGAAACACTACCACAAGAGATTAGAAACAAATATGTCCAGTTGTTCAAAGAATATAAATATGTTTTTGCATGGAGTGTTGGCTTGTTGAGGCCTGAACCAGGATTGGAGTTAATTAGCCAAACAAATCCCTGTACTACTGGCCCTTTCGACAACAGTCCGCGGAGCACGGACTGAGGTCTCACCTGAAGTAGTATGGGGTGGTTCTGGAACCAGGTTTCCGCACCCTAGAGATGTCTGAGGGGTTGAATTGGTCCAACTGTTAGTCCCTTTGTGCAAGTTACTTCGTGCCCTCCCCTTCCCTGATAGACTTGCCTTCACACAGCCCTGCCCAAGGGCTATGGGGCTTCCGCGCTGCTGGAGCAGCGCTCTGCACTATTTCCCTAAGTTGTGCATGAGATCTTACATATCTTCCTACACCAGTTAGTTATCTTCGCGTAATTGGATGCCTTACGTTATATTTATTTATACAACACATTCATATGAGTCCGCGTAGCAAATAAATAGTACACTTGCAATTTATACCCAATAATACATTAAACAGGAAACGATACATAGAAATATGATAAAACTTATCTTTATTGATGCTTCCAATGGTTACAGACTCGACTTGCCCTGTGCACTCAGCTGCAGACTACTAGGCCTCTGTGCACTCAACTATAGAGCCTTGTCCTAATCTACGACCCAAAGACACACCTTAGACTTCGACTCAATCTGTTAGCTATTTGCTATCTTCTACACTTAGAGCCTCGCTCTATTTATACAATCCCGTGGTTTGCGGATCATGGGTAGGTCTATCAAGCCAACATTACATTACAAGAACAAGGGTGGACAACCCTATGACTCTATTATGACTTCACGCTACGCGCCCACAAATCGCAGAGTCTTTATAATGGACTTGGTCAACACCTAGGCTTTAAGCCCCAAAACATGCCTTGGGGGCATTCCATGCCCAACAAGCCCCCAACACAAACATCGTGACTCGCCCTCGAGTCACTCTGTTGGTGTGGAGATCTTCGTGGAGTCCCTCCAACTCTGTTCGAACTGCTACAACGTCGAAAGCGCACTGAGCGACTGCCTGTTGAATCTCTTGTACCCAATGTTCCGAGACCGCGGTGTCAGAACCACTTCCCTGGACCTGTTCCTGTGTCGCTTCCGTTTGTTTATAATCATGCACCTTCGTCCGGCTACTTGGAGCATGAAGACTATGCTTTTGCCAGCTAGTCAAATAGTCGGGCCACCCATGTAGGGCTTCAATCGATTACCATTCACTTTGCCTGTGAAAGGTTCTCCGTTTAGCTTTACCAACTATACCGCGCCTCCATCTGTGACCTCCTTAACAATGTATGGTCCCAGCCAATGCATTCTGAACTTTCTCGGGAATTTATCAAACTTACTATCATACAGTAACACTAAATCATTTACCTTGAAGGTGCACAGGTTAATATGCGATCATGCTAGGCCTTCTCACGTTGCTTTTGTACCTGCTAATGGAAGCCAGCTAGGAACTGTTCCTCTTCAAGTTCTTCCAACTACGTGAGCTGCTCTTCTAGCGTTTTGCGGTCCGTCATACCTGTGAGCACTGCTATGCACAGAGTAGGCACAATATCCTCCATTGGCATGACAGCTTCCATGCCATAAACCAACCAGAAAGGTGTCTGTCCCATCAGTTTCTTGAACATTGTCCCATAAGCCCATAGTATTGCAATTACGCGTAGGTCCCAATCACTTTGCTGCACATTGCATACTTTGATCAGCACAGTCTCCAGTATTTTGTTGAATGCTTCTACTGTCCCATCGGCTTGTGGGTGATATGATGTGCTTTTCTAAAGATACACCTGAAATTCTTTTGTTATCGCGCTGATGGTTCCGTTGCTGGGATCTGGATCTGCATAGAGATATCTAATGTCATATCACTGGAATCCAACAAAGAAAGGAATTGAAGATTGGTTGGATAGAAAGGTTCACGAGTTCGCAGCGTAGGAGAACAGGAATTCGTGACTATCAAAAGAAGAGTTGTTAGACTGCTACTTATACATAGAGATCCACAAAATTTTCTTCGCATCCTTCCCTACCGAGCTATATGAGTGGATCATGAAGCTAGAAGATAGCCAAGGAAGGTGCAAGTTCGACAAACCTATTATGTGGACTCCAGAATTGGTGTACAGATTGGAAGCATCAGAGGATAAGGTCGCGCGCGTTGTTGATCATTGGCTCGATCGAATTATAGGAGGATTCATCACCAAGTTCACGGTAGATACTTCAGTCAGCTATAGCGAGGCAAAATGACGCTTCCTCAAAGGGCCGCGAGGTAAGTACGTTAAATATTTGAACACTTGGATTAAAATTCTACTGTGTGAAAAATGGGTTATGCGAATAAATTGATGTTTGGGGCTACGCGAAGTGGGAGAATCTACAGAAATGAAGGTAGTACATAACTAGAAACTAGCCTCTTGATTTCACCTCCGTGAGGGGATGAGGAAGAACTTGCGAAGGTCTCACCAAGAAGTGCGATCAATTTGATAAAGCAGAGGATTCCGCGCATACTACCCCCACCCATGCCACCATCAATTTCATTGTCTTAACCCCTATCTTCGCCCATACCACCTCTGCCACCACCACGAATCAATATGGCAAGTGCGATGAAGTTTCCAGTGTTCACGAGAGTAGGGAATGAAGATCTAGACCATTTTTGGTTCGTGATAAAAGTTGTATGGGAAGCACAGGGAGTTACGAATGATAATATAAAGAAAGCGACATTGGTCAGTGCTCTGCAGGATTGTGCGCTGACTTGGTACATTAAGAATTCCAATGACAATCCGAATGCGGGGATCGTAGATATTCAAACTGCGCTAAACAAAGAATTTAGCAGGTTGAAGTCAGAGGCGTAGCCGATCACTGGGTTCAAGGAAATCAAAATGCTACTAGGTGAGACCCCTTGGGAGTTGAATCAGAGACTAAAGTGCACAATTCGTGAAGCTAACATGATGCTGGTGGATGGACAACACCGCGAATGGTTTGTATAATTGTTAACACCACATTTAAGGAACGCGTTGTCACAACATAGGCTAACAAATCAGGCCGAGGCCTTGGAGATTGCGATGAGATTGCATGAGACCCCGTCACAGGATCCCAACCTAGGGGTTCAATAGATTCACACGTAGTTGAAAAACTTGTGCCTTGAGATGTAGAGTTTGAAACAAGACAGGACAGCTTGCCTAGAAGTGCGTGACGAGGTATGGTGCATAAAGTGCAAGGGTCAGGGACATGAAAAGGACCACTACCTGGTGTCTGTGAATTAACTCGTGGGAGGAGGACCAATGCCATTAAGACTGAAGTTACAAGTAGGACCGAGCGCGTTGCCTGCATTATGGTGCGCGATTTGTTAGATAGGAGGAAATCATGCTACAGATAACTACCATTTATTGCAGAAGTACACACAGAATTCACAACAGTTGTTCTGTAATTTCTGTAGATCAGTGGGACATGATGAGAACACCTGTAGAATTTATGAGCTAATGATGGATCAGACTCCTACCTACAAAGTTTAGGCTGAAATGTAGCCCCTTGACTAGAATGCAAGGATGGCGCGAACCAGATTTCAGGGGCACGAACGAGGCTGAGGTGGAGGAGGACCTAGAAGAGGTCGCAAACAACTGATATGTTACAATTATGAAGGGCTAGGAAATTATGCCCACAATTGTAACATATCAGCTGTCTGTGACCTCTTCCAGGTTGTCCTCCACCTCGGCCTCGTCCGTGTCCCTGAAATCTGGTTCACGCCATCCCTGCATTCTGGTCAAGGGGCCGCATTTTGGCCTGAACTCTGTAGGTAGGAATTTGATCCATCATTAGCTCATAACTTCTACAGGTGCGCTCATCATGTCCCACTGATCTACATAAATTACAGAACAACTAATGTGGATTCTGCATGTACTCCTGCAATAAATGGTAGTTATATGTAGCATGCTTTCCTCCTATCTGACAAATCGTGCACCATAATGTAGGCACCGTGTTCGATCCTGCTTGTGCCTCTGGTCTTAATGGCATTGGTCCTCCTCCTGCGCAGGTTACTTCGTGCCCTTTTCTGCCCTGATAGAATTTCCTTCGCGTAGCCCTGCCAAGGGGTTGTTGGGCTTCTACGCTACTGGAGCAGTGCTCTGCGCTATTTCCCTAAGTCGCGCCTGAGATCTTACTTATCTTCCTACACTAGTTAGTTATCTTCTCGTAATTGGATGCCTTACGTTATATTTATTTATACAACACATTCATATGATTCTGCATAGAAAATAAACACTACACTTGCAATTTATACCCAATAATACATTAAACAAGAAACAATACACAGAAATATGATAAAAATTCCCTTTATTGATGCTTTCAACGGTTACAGACTCGACCTACCCTGCACACTCAGCTCAGGGGTCCGCGCACTCAGCTGTGGACTACTAGGCCTCTGCGCACTTAGCTGTGGAGACTTCTCCTACTCTATGACCCAAAGACACACCTTACACTTCGACTCAATCTCTTAGACTCATCCTGCTTCTATTCTTATATTAGCTATTCGCTATCTTCTACACTTATAGCCTCATTCTATTTATATAATCCCATGGTCGCGGACCATGGGTAGGTCTATCAAGCTGACATTACATTACAAAAACAAGGGTGGACAACCCTGTGACTCTATTATGACTTCGCACTTCGCGCCCACAAATCACGGAGTCTTTACAATGGACTTGGTCAACACCAGGGCTTTAAGCCCCAAAACATGCCTTGGGGGGGATTCCATGCCCAACATGGAGATATGAAGAATAGAGGACTTATGACACATCTATCATTGAACATAATATTCCTTTGAAACCAGGGGCTAAACCATTTCAACAAAAATTAAGAAGAATAAATCCAATCTTGTTGCCAATACTTGAAATGGGGGTAAGGAAATTGCTAGATGCAAAAATTATAGTTCCTTTAAGATATTTTAATTACATAGGCAATCTGGTTCCTGTTAGGAAAAAGAATAGAGAGATAATATTGTGTGTTGACTTAAAGAATCTTAAAAAATCGTCATAAAGGATAATTATCCACTGCCAAATATGGACCATATGCTTCAAAGGGTAACAGGGTCAAATAAAATTTCAATGTTAGATGGCCTTTTGGGTTACAACCAGATATTGGTCAGCAAAGAGGATAGGGAAAATATAGATTTTACCACACCATGGGGTATGTTCATTTATGCTAAGATGCCCTTTGGCCTAATAAATGCAAGTGCAACCTTTCAGAGAGCCATAGATTTGGCATTATAGTTGGAGACATTAACAAGTTTATGGTAATTGACCTTGACGATCTAACTGTGTTTTTAGAATCTCATGCATAACATATTAGACATTTGAGGAAATTTTTTTAGAGATGTGGAAAATTTGGAATTTCCCTTAATCCCAAGAATGGGACACATTATTTCAAAGGAAGGATTTGCAATATATCACAAAAGAGTGTCAGCTATTCAGTGAACCAGTTTTCCCAGAACAAAGAAATAAATTCAATCATTCTCGGCAAAAATCAATTTCTTAAGAATATTTATACCTAACTATGTTGATTTTGTAATAGATATCACTGATATGCTTAAAAATAATCATGAGGTTAAATGGAATGCACAGGCTAGATTTTCATTTTCCCAAATAAAAAAAGGCACTTTCAGAAGCACCAATGCTAGCCAGTCCAAATTATTCAAAGCCTTTTAGTATTTTCTCTTTTGCATCAGATAATACAATAACAACGGTTTTATTACAAAAAATGAAGATCATAAGCAACCAATTTCTTTCTTTAGCAAAGTTATGAGGGATGCAGAACTAAAGTATGATATAATTGAAAAATAGGCCTATGCTTTAGTTCAAGCTTTGAAATATTTCATATTATGTACTTCATTCTACAATAACATATTATGTGCCCAACAATGTAGTAAAAACAGTGTTGACTCAAGTTGATACAGACGGGGAAAGGGGAAGATGGATAGCCAAAATTTTAGAGTTTAATCTAGATATCAAACCAATAAAGCTAGTTAAAGGACAAGGATTGGCTAAGTTATTGGCAGAATCAAATTGTAAAGTTTTCAAAATAAATTCAATTATACATATTTCAGATACACAAGAGAATAATCCACAAGAACTTTCTCTTATTCTAGAGGAGAAGAACTGACACGAACCTTCTTCTAGTTCAGTGCTTGCACAACTTCCTTCACATATTAATGAGAAGTTTATTTTTTTAGATGGGTATAAGGATATTGTACGTTTTTGCAAGATTTTAAATATCCTCTTGAGTTCAAAAAGAATCAATGCAAGTCCCTTAAGCTCAAAGCAATGAAATGTTCTATAGTTAATGAAAATATGTATTGGAATGATCCATTGAATATTCTTTTACTATGTTTATCTGGAAGTGAAGCAGAGGGTGTCATTGAGCAATTTCATGAACGAGTATGTGGAGGCCACTATGCTTGGAGAGAAAATGCACAAAAGATATTAAAAGAAGGAATATATTGGCCCAATGTTGTTTTCCAAAGTTGGTTTGAAAATAGGAAGTTGCATTCCTTGCCAAATTTTTGCAAGTAAACAAAAATTAGTTGCTTTGCCTCTCATTCTAGTATTGGTTGAAGCTCCTTTCCTACAATGGGGTCTGGATTTTATTGGTGAAATAATTCCCTTGTCCAGTAACTAACATAGGTGAATCCTAACAACAATAGATTATTTCACAAAATGGGTAGAACTTATCCCTGTAAGAAATGCAATTGATTATGTTGTTATGAAATTCATTGAAGAAAGTATTTTATCTAGGTTTGGTTTCCCAAGAAAAATAATTACATATAATGTTCAATCTTTTAGCTCCATTAAAATGATTGAGTTTTGTCAAAAATACCAAATTTCTTTACATCACTCTACACCATATTATCCACAAGGGAATGGACTAGCAGAGTCATCAAACAAAATCTTGATTAAAGTTATCAAGAAGGTGTTAGTAGATCATAAAAGAAATTGGGATAACCACTTGAAGTATGCAGTCTAGGCAAACAGGATTTCACCCAAAATATCTACTAATAAATCTCCATTTCAACGCTTCTATGGCACTGAAGCTATTTTTCCTACTCAATTGACATTTTTAGTGATGAAGCTCTTGCAGGATTCTTATGAGGAAACTAATGATTTCTAAAAAATAATTAATCAGATCATTGATCTTAATCAAAAGAAAAAAGAAGTTCAGCACAAATTCCTCCAATATCAAGATAAGGTGAAAAGTTTATTTGACAGAAGAACCAGAGAAAAATACTTCAAACAAGGAGAACTAGTATTAAGATGGGATGCAAGGAGAGAAGAAAAGGGGAAACATGGAAAGTTTGATAACCTCTAATTAAGACCTTTCAAAATTGTAAAAATCAAAGGAAACAAGACATTTATCTTCAGAATTTTGAGGGACAATATTACTCATTTCTAGTCAATGGGTAATATTTAAAACACTACATCTAGTGTTGAGTTAATTTCTGTCATTATCATTGTAAATAATTGGTGTGGTTTACATTTCCAAAGCAAGTGTGATTTTCTATAGCATTGACTCCATAAAATGAGGATAAGGCACATGGATCTGCATGTTCTTTGCATCTTGTAGGGACAAGTAGTCCCCATATGGAGTCGATGTTGTAACTTTTCTTTACCTATACAATTTTCTTCTTAAATTGTATAATTTATAATAATAAAAAAGGCATCTTGCACTTCGTAATAAAAGTCGACATATTTTATAAATGTCACTTTTAGTTCAAATTTTGGGAAAATAAATTAGTTTTGTTTTATTTATTTTGGTTTCTTCTAGCGCGCATTAATTTTCATGCATGTTTCAATGGCTCTAATGTTTCTTGCCACAGTCAAAGGTCAATAATGCATTACAACCCCCCCGCACTCTCGACGTTTAACAAAGAGGGGGGGGGGTCCACAATCTTTGGTTTCCAAAATTATGGAAGGCAACATGGAAAGCGCGTGTGCATTGCACACCCCCCACCCACCCCCCCAAAAACCGCTTACCGCTGACACCCCACTCCAAAAATTGCTCTCCCTCCTAGCCATTACTACCACTAGTTTATCTCTCTGCCATCGTTTTGCCAACTACTTGCCAAAATAGTTACAACTATATCTCCCACTATTTACCAATGTACAACTGCCAATTCATCAAATTAATCCCCGCCAATTTTTAAAAACCCATTAAATGTCCCGATCATTAAATTATCAACATATACTTCATTTCTTTCAAAACCAAATTGTATTGTACCAATTTGATCAATTTTCTCAAGGTTGCAGTGTTGTAGGGCATGCACAAAGGTTCCAAGTTCACGATAGTTGCTTTTTTCACTGTTTATATTATTCCCAGGTATTCAATTATTCCTATTTTATTTCTATTTTCAAAATGAGTTCCTCCATAGGGAAAAGTAAAATGCAAATTAAAAACCCTATGCTCACCCCAATCCCGAAATTGGATGAAATATCGCTAGTAAACGTGGATTTTAAAATTACAGAGATCAAATGTGAGTTTGATCTGCATGAATTACATAATTGGGCTTTGCAAAAGTTTGAATATGCAAGTGATGAATTTAGTTTTTGGGAATCCATGTTGCCTCAATTTGTCTTCCCTCCAACTCACCATTTTCCCAAGTTTTTCTCTTGGCGTGAAAGTTGATATTTGCCGAGTCATAGAGAAATAATATCTAGAAATGGTGAAATATTGTTCCACATAGCCCCAAAGTCTATTCTCCAAGATTTGTAGATTAATCCTTCAAAATATTTACATACGTTTTCGTTTAACTCATTAGTAGAGATCTACTAAAGGCTTACTTTTCAACAAAGACCCCATATTTTTGAGTCGTTTTTACCAGAAGGTTCTAAATTGCCACACCATAATTTTCCTTACTCTTCAGCGATGTTTCTTGACATGTCTAAAAAAATAATTTCTATGTTTTGTTGTCTTTTGGGATATCAAAGTGATGAATGTGTTGATGAGGTTATCCTAGGGTTTTTGTCTATAATTTCATCTGGGAAAAAGTTTTCTATCTTTTTCAATTTTGGCCAGTTTATTTTAGATAGCATTCATGAGAAATTCTTGAAGTTTAATGTAGAAATTGTTATAGACATTTTTGTGCCTTACAGCATGAAGCATGAAATGTCGATAATCTAAGGGATCCAAAGTCCCTAAACATGTTGTTCCTACCCCTAGAGGAACAAGGTCAGCAAACCACAGCACTGAAAATCAGTTCTCCACCTGAAAACACTCAAAAACAAGCTAATTCTGGATCATGTCAACTGCTCCACTGAGCATCTGCGCTGAATGTCAACTGCTCCACTCTGTACCTGCGCTGAATGTCAACTCTAATGAAGGCTACTTGCGCTGGGCGAGATTGGCCAAGTGGCACAGTCATTCTGCAAGGTGTCAAATGCCCAGGAAGCTTCCAAAATGACACTTGGATCAGGGAATTCGCCTTGTGTTGAGTAAGAGGATCTAGATCTCCAAGTGGAAGCAAGAAACTCCAAGTGGACTCAAGAACTGAAGTATAACTGAAGTGGGAGAGGACACTAGTCAGCTTCATGCCAAACTCAAGCTGACTCATCCTTTCTCCAAATCTCCTATATATAGAGCTCTCTCATGAGGTCTAAGGAGGCTGGAATCTTGTGAATGTAAGGAAGTGCTGTTGGTTTGAGTATAGAACTATTGGGTGATTGCTTTGAAGGAGGTGAAGAGGAGATTTATTTCTACTGGGAGGTGTTGCTGGATTGGGCCTATTATGGTTGTAACACTCTCAGAACTTTACTTCTTCCATTAATAAAGTATTTGAGGTTCTTCTATATGCATGTGTCTTTGTGGCGTATTGATGCTTGTATATTTGATTTATTCTAATCCTTGAATCAATTATGGATGTATGCTTCTTGTAGTTTCCCTTTCTTGTGCTTTTGCAGGATCTTTGTATAGCTGGGCCAGTGAAAGAGCAAGGAGCTGGGAGCAAGCAGCAAGGAGAGAAGATTGGGTCAAACATTAGCGGAAGACAACGGTTAGTGGATCTCTTTCTCCCCTCTCTTACATCTCATAAAGAAGTAATCTTGAATAGCTTTGCATTCAGTTGTTGCTGAGGTACTATCACCCTTAGAGTGGGATAGGGTCATTCCGTATTGGATACTTTTCCCAACAACAAATTGGCGACTCCGCTGGGGAAAAATTGGGAGAACCTCAAAGCTTTAATGGTAGCAAGTCGCTCTTGAACATGACACTTTGTCCTCCGTATCACATCGGGTTGGGTTGTTTTCATTCACCGGTCTCATCACCATGGTCCTCGCCAAACCATCCACATTTGGGGTAATGCTACCGATCCATCACATCAGTGTCGTTATATGTTCAAGAGATGTTGTTCAGAAAGAGTCAACCATGTCCCATCCACTGCCATACATTATCCTTCATCCACCCATGATCGCCACCCTGAATCATATTTCACAGATTGTTTTCACCTCCACTAAAATCATTAGCTCCGTTCCGTGTCACTGATGTGGGATTCATTAAGGCCCTCCTTTGACGGATCGCTTCTTGTCGACTTCAGCTCATTATCCAAGAAGTTGATCTAGGAACAACCCCCTCAGTACTTTGAAGCTTGCATGCCTCAATAGCAAGTTTCTCACTTCCGGCGACAGGTATACAACAATGACCTTCGACCAGAAGATTTTGCGTGGTGTTCGACGCCAAGTCCTTTATTCACACCACGTGAATTGTACTGCAGTACCTTGAGGGTCATTGTCATTATTGGTGATTCCTCTCGCGCTTGTTAACGGTTTACATTATTGACCGGTAATCAAGCGATGTCTTTCCATGTTCGACTTCAACGCAATTCTCACATGGATCGACTTGTACTTAGAGTGAAGATCGAACGAGTTTGAAGACCCCGGATCTAGTTTCATCCATCCGGGCTGCGATATATATTCAGGAAATATAAAGACATTTGATATGTACATCATTGCAGCAGATGATCATCCTACTCAAAGGATGATAATTTCAGCAGAGAATTATCAGTCTACCATCAGACGATCGTCTGTTCTATGTACCAAAATGAATTTATAAAGCTGAGCATGGGAATGCCCGCCTCAGCTAGATCATGAAAGCAGAATGAAAAATAATGTATTGTATTGTATTTTATTACAGGGCACCTCTCAGCGATTGAATGAACTTCGGATCCTCCTGATAAAGCATTTCACCCGATAAACGACCTCATACTTTAGGGGGCAACTGTTATAGACATTTTTGTGCCTTACAGCATGAAGCATGAAATGTCGATAATCTAAGGGATCCAAAGTCCCTAAACATGTTGTTCCTACCCCTAGAGGAACAAGGTCAGCAAACCATAGCACTGAAAATCAGTTCTCCACCTGAAAACACTCAAAAACAAGCTAATTCTGGATCATGTCAACTGCTCCACTGAGCATCTGCGCTGAATGTCAATTGCTCCACTCTGTACCTGCGCTGAATGTCAACTCTAATGAAGGATACCTGCGCTGGGCGAGATTGGCCAAGTGGCACAGTCATTCTGCAAGGTGTCAAATGCCCAGGAAGCTTCCAAAATGACACTTGGATCAGGGAATTCGCCTTGTGATGAGTAAGAGGATCTAGATCTCCAAGTGGAAGCAAGAAACTCCAAGTGGACTCAAGAACTGAAGTATAACTGAAGTGGGAGAGGACACTAGTCAGCTTCATGCCAAACTCAAGCTGACTCATCCTTTCTCCAAATCTCCTATATATAGAGCTCTCTCATGAGGTCTAAGGAGGCTGGAATCTTGTGAATGTAAGGAAGTGTTGTTGGTTTGAGTATAGAACTATTGGGTGATTGCTTTGAAGGAGGTGAAGAGGAGATTTCTTTCTGCTGGGAGGTGTTGCTGGATTGGGCCTATTATGGTTGTAACACTCTCAGAACTTTACTTCTTCCATTAATAAAGTATTTGAGGTTCTTCTATATGCATGCGTCTTTGTGGCGTATTGATGCTTGTATATTTGATTTATTCTAATCCTTGAATCAATTATGGATGTATGCTTCTTGTAGTTTCCCTTTCTTGTGCTTTTGCAGGATCTTTGTATAGCTGGGCCAGTGAAAGAGCAAGGAACTGGGAGCAAGCAGCAAGGAGAGAAGATTGGGTCAAACATTAGCGGAAGACAACGGTTAGTGGATCTCTTTCTCCCCTCTCTTACATCTCATAAAGAAGTAATCTTGAATAGCTTTGCATTCAGTTGTTGCTGAGGTACTATCACCCTTAGAGTGGGATAGGGTCATTCCGTATTGGATACTTTTCCCAACAACAGAAATAACCTTCAAACACTAGTCTTTGTTAGTCTATATGTTCTTATATCAAAAATTTGATATATTTAAGTTGTCACTACAGAAATTGCTTTCACAAGAGATATCACAATCTGTTATTCACTTGACCTCACTAGTAAGAAAGAATTCGAAAGATTATTTGTTCAAGGATTTTGTAGATAGGTTCCTATAATTATCACTCTGTCTTCTTAGTAGAGATGTGGTCCCAAGAATTTCATATGAAATTAAGAGAATTTTACACTTAAGTGAGCAGACAAAGGTAGGAGACTAGTACTTATATCAGACTTTACAAAGATTAGGGTTTATGGTTGTGAATTTCCACACTACAAACTACTAGTTTTTGTTCCAATGAGGATTTTTGCTTTGGAATTCATAAGGAAGAGCATGAATGTAGAGAAATTCATTTTTTGTCAAGAAAACAAAAGGCCCAGTTCAAGCTAAACCTCAGGTTAGTCCCTTCATAGAAAATACTAGAGTAGTTGATAAAGAGGTAGAAAATTTGTTAATCCAAATGAAAATTAAAATGAGTTTTGTTGGCTTTATGATCCTTGAGCCAACCAAATTCAAAGAGATGAAGACAAAGAATGAACTTCTAAACTCCACTACATATTTTCAATTTTGGAAGCAAACAACCTCTACTCAAAACATATTGCTATCTACATTAGATCCTGATAGATAACATTTTTAGCTTTTCATTCCTTGAGCAAAACGTTCTAGTTCCAAAAACTACAAAATATTACAAAAATTCCTTATTCTCTTTTGATACAAAACAAATTCACCCAATTGACCAGATAGATTTACATAAAAAAATGGGTGAAATGATTTATTCATCATTAACAAGTTCTGCTATGGTTGTTTCAAAGTTACATGCTTCTTTGAATAATATGCACTCTTAGTTGAAATTAGAAAGAATGTCATTAGTAGCCAAATATATAAGAGTAAGATCCTTAGAAGCTCTGATCATTAAGTTAGGTGTTGATCCTAGTGATGTTGATGTAGAAAATTAAGTTATTAAAAACAGGAATGTTGATATTTAGGCCCTGCGAAAGAAATTAAAGTTGCCAACAACAGAGCATCCTCAAACTCAGGAAGTGGGAGAAATTAAAATAGAAAAGGAAGCTATGTTACATAAGATTGTAGAACGAAGTCTACAAAATTTAACAATGTAAACTATGAAACGAGAACTATAAACTCAAAATGAGAACTCTAGCCAAAACCCGCCAAAAAAAATGAAAACCAACCCAAAAATGAAAAATGTTGACACTGTAATATTTTTTTTTTTGCCGGGTAAATTTTCAACATATTTTAAAAATGGTAGTAAAAGCCAAAAAAACCAATTTTTTGTGTGCAAAAAACATCCTGAAAACAAAAAGTGTTGATGTTGTAATGTTTTTTTTTAGGTAAATTTTTAACATTTTTTAGCAATGACGTTATGGATAAAATATCACGACTCCAAAAAACCTTAAAATTCCAATAATTTTCACGCATGACCTTAAAAATAAAACATCACATCTATGAAAAACCTTAAAATTCCAATAATTTTTAGCCATGGTGTTAAAGATAAAATATGATAACTTAGAAAACCATTAAAATTTTGACAAATTTTCAACTATAGAATTAAAACCAAAGATCATGACTGCATAAAACCTTAAGTTTTCAACATATTTCAACCATGGCATTATGAAAATTTTCTATGAATAAAAAAACTTTAAAAATGATACATAAATGAAAGAGTCATTATACCAACAATTTTTTTTTTTCAAATGCTAAAAGTTTAACAACTTTAAAATATTATCCTAAGGCAACTTGACACATTACAATATAAATTTTGAAATCAATCATCAAATTGACAAGCAATGTAGGGAACTGACTCATTGTAATGAAAACTTAAAGACCAACATGAAATTGACACATAATGGGATCAGGTTGCTAGTCAAGGATTGACACGGACCCTACAGGAAAAAATAAAATAAAACTATATATATATATATATATATATATATATATATATCTATGAAAAATACAAAAGAAAATAAAAATTAAAACATTCAAAAAACCAAAACCCAAACTAAAAACAAAAAAAATGAAAAAAAAACACAAAAAGTTTAAAAAATAATAACAGGTAAATAAAAATATATATTAAAACATAATTTAAAAAAAAAAATATCATTAAAAAAAAGAAAACAAAAATTAAAACATTGAGGAAAAAAATAAAAACAAAACACAAAAAAAATAAATATAATATATATATATATATATATATATATATATATATATAATTAAAAACATGGCAAAAAAATAAACAAATATAAAAATATATGTAGAAAAAGAAAAGAACATATAAAAAATGTTAAAAAAAAACAATATTAACTTATAAATGATAAAAAAATTTAAATATATATATATATATATATATATATATATATGAAAATATTTTCAAAAGAAATATAATTTAAGAAAAAAAAAAAAAAAAAACGAAGAAATGATATTAAATAATTATAAAAACATATATATAATAATAATAATATAAAAAAACATAAAAATAATAAAAACATTTAAAAAAACCAAAAAAATTAAATTGAAAAAAAAAAACCGTTAAGAAAAATAAATTAACAAAAAACAAAAAACATTTAAAAACTATACAAAAAAAACAAATTAAAAAAAAAGCACTCACCCTGTTGGGTCGTCGGGGTGCGCTAGGAGGGAGAGTTGTGTTCAATTCCTTCCCCACCCAACCCCACGGCCCAACGGGCACAGGGGGTTGCAAGTCGATTCCCGGAATCAGCATGCCACCCCAGGGCCTGTTGGGCCACTTGGTGGGAGATTTTTATTTATTTATTTTTAATATCTATTTTTTTGGTTAATTTTTTTTTTCTTCTTAAATTATGTTTTTTTTTAATATTTTCTTGTATTTTTTTCTTTAAATATATATTTTAAATTTTTTGTCATTTATAAATTAATTTTGTTTTTTTTTTTACATTTTTATATTCAATTTTATTTTATTTTTGTCCTTTTTTTATATAATTGTTATTTTTTCCATGTTTTAAAATTTTTTAATGCTTTAATATATATTTTTATCTATTTATTATTGTTTTTTTTTTTAATTTTGCGTGTGTGTGTTTTCTCAATGTTTTAATATTTTTAATTTTTTTGTCTAGGAATTAGACAACTTGAAAAATGGTTCAATAATCAATATTTAAAAAAAAAGTGTGCATACTTAAGACATAAAAAAATTTGAAGTGTAAAAAATATGCTTAAAAAAATATTGATGCTTTTCAAAATCCAACTGAAAATTATCAAATTTAAAAAAAATTTATCCATACTTAATACATTAGAAAATTTAAAGTGTCAAAGATAAGCCCTCTAAAAAAGGGGTTGATTCCTCATCAACAGTTTTCAAAATCAACATGAAAATCATTAACATTTAAAAAAAATGTTCATACTTGATACATAGAAAATTTGAAGTGTCAAAAATATGCTAAAAAAATAAGGTGTATTTTGAATCAACACTTTTCAAAATCGAATGATTTTTTGCTACCTCAAAAAAACGGGTACTCTCTACAATTCTCGTTTGATAATTTACATTGTTAAATACATAAGATGGAAGTAGAAATGGAAAAGCTACTAATAGAGAAGGAGTAGAATGCTAGTGCAGGGGTTCCACCAATAGAAACCAAATCAATAGGCCAAGATTCAACATAGAAACTATCAAAATCCATGGTTGACCTATCAATAAGAAATGTAGAAATTGAAAAACTAAAGCATCATTGGATAAGGCTGAAGAGAATAAGTTGAAGGCAGACAATGCATACATTTCAAAGGTGCAGAAAGATTTCAAGCTCACACAGAAACTTGAGAAATACATGGATGAATCATTTAGTGCACATAATTTACCAGAAACAAAGGAGAAAATATGGATAGATATAAATTCTACAATTTTAGATTTTTGGCCTCCCATAGAAATCATTTTTTAGTAGGAACAACTATTAGCAAAAGCAAAGGCAACAATTGAAGAAATCAAGGAAGAGTTCGGCCATATTGGAGAAGCAACTAGAATCATTAAGGTTCTAAATTCAAAAACCATAGATGAGATAGAAGAAATGAGGATTGAAGGTAGGACAAATGTAGTCCTTGAAGTAAGAAAAGTACTAACTGAGAAAAATCTAATGTTGTAGCTGGAAAAGAAGTGTGAGAATTTGGAAGTTCAAATCAAGAAATTTCACAAAAGTTCTCTATATTTCAGCAGAAAGGACTTCCATCATTGAGGAATTCTCATAGTGAATTAGTTCAACATGAAGATTATCAAAAAGCATTACATGACAAAGAAATAGACAAAATAAAATATGCTAAATTTAAAGGGATTATTAGTGGAAAAAATTTTCTTAATGGGATAACAGATGATTTGTTTATTTCACATGAAATTCACCACCTTTTTGTTACTAAACCAACTTTTGAAAAGAATACCAAGGTTGATGAGGCTTATAGGAAGGTAATAAAAATTTCATGTACAGATGATGACTAATGGGATAAGTTTGTTGAACTTACCAGTTGAACAAGCAATTTTTTAGGCCATATTTCAGCAAAAGTATAATATTCAACAACACAATCATAGGAATGAAGATTTAAAGTCAGCAGTTGAAAACAACATCCTTGAATAGTGTACAGTTCCCCTAAATCAGTTTGAAGATCTTTATTTTGAGTCATTTTGATTAGAATTATCCAAAACATTTTGTATAAAGTTTTATTATTCATGTAAAGAAGTAATAGATTAGATATTTTTCAAAAAATCTATATATACTTTGTAATTCAAATTAAGAAAGGTTGATACTTTGACATAATCAAGAGACATTATTGTATTTTGGAAATTTTAAAGATAATCAAAAGCTTCTGGCTTTAGTTTTTTAACAACATTTGTGTTCATGTGATATTTCATATGTAATCATTTCTATTAGTCTTCATATATTTGAGGTAACATGGAAGTATTTGGTAAGGCTAGGTTGAGTGTTGACCTCCTTGATAGCCCATCACAAAGTTATTATCAATATTGAGAATAACTAATTGAATAGTTTGTTTAAATTAGTACCTCTGCATCAATAAATTGTTGCCTTTTGTCATCTCTTAAATATATATGTGTAAGCTATAGAATTTTTTTATATGTTTCTACTATATTGGATAATACAAGTATTCAAGAAAGATATTTAGTTATCAAATATTTTCCTCTTTCATCTATCACAAGCATTTAAAGGATGGGATGTTGTTAATATTGAGATCAACAATGAGAAATCTTTGAAGTTTCTGGATTATGTACAGGTAAGTGGTTTGAGTCATTGATCATCCATTTTGAATAAAATCCTCATTTAGATGCTTTGGCATAATTTTCAAGTCAAGAATTGTCTACAAAGTAACAACACATACTTTTTTTTTATGATTCAATTTTGTAACTAATTTTTATATAAGTCTATAAGTCAAATAGAGGAGACATTCTTATGTCATTTCTATTTTACTCTTGATTTTGACTGATCCTTTTAATTTTATCATTTATTGGAATCCTCAATTTTACAATAAACTTTTGATATAATTAGAAACTAGCTCTTCTCTACTCTACTTGAATTCCTACTTTCTCCATTATTTTTGAAAGTTATTAGACAATGTATGATAATTTTTAGAAGAAAAAAAAAATAACGAAGCATTATTAACTATTTTTTCTTCATCTCCTTTTCAAAACATCGAAAAATTATGAGATGGTCAATGGTTGAATACTTAGGCCAAAAGAAACCCAAGAAAAGTCACTCACAATTTTCACAATATTAGTCCTTGCCTGGGCAAGGGTCTAGCACCCTGTTAAGTGTCATGCCAAATTGATCAACACTATGAAATTGTGCATTGTACTAAACAATTATAATTCAAATCTATAGGAATGTGACATCTATTTAGTTGTATATGCACATAATTTAAATGTGATTTGAACAAGTCCTACCAAAGTTACTACTTCGTAATTGAAATATGAAATATTAATGAAACATAGTCCACAGAGGTGTTGAGGGTTGGATCCTTCAGTAAGGGATTTGTAGCTTCCTTCCTGTGGTAGCTGGTAAAGTTGTTCACAGGCTAGGTGCTCTCTTCTAGTGGGAGTTGTAGCTCCCTTCCAGTGGGTGCTGGAGAATGAGAGAAGGCTATAGCCTTCTGCAGGTAGGAACATGTGTGCTAGTAAGAGTTTACGCTAGTACACTATTGTGAGAAGTTTTCTTAATAATAAAAGAATAATACATAGACAATGACAGCGGTGGTTTTCTCCCACATTGGGTTTCCACATAAAAATCTTGATGTCCTCATGTGTTTTTGTGTTTATTATGTGTGATGGTTTATTCTTCTCTTGCTTCTCATGGTAATTGTTTAATTAATGAATAATGAAGTAATGATGCATTGGTTAAAGATGAACATATGATGAAATATATGAAAATTTAGTTAATTGAATATATGCAGTTTTCCTTTATTGAAGTCATGTACATACGCTTATTGCATGAATGAAAATAGTATATAGAAATTAAAATATGAACTAAAAAGTTTAAAGTAAATTAAAATACTAATTCAACTCTCCCCCCCCCCCCCCCCCCCCCCCCCCCCCCCCAATATTTTCCCCAACAATTGGTATTAGAGCAGGTCACTTCAGTTGAAGCTTAACCACTTGGAGTGGATCAAGGACGATGGGAAATAAGAAAAAGAAAAAGGCAACTCAAAGGAAGAAGTCAATTCAAGAGAGAAGTGATAGTGATGCATCTGATGCTATGGAAATATCTGCATTTATGGGTCAAGGACAATCTGCAACAGAAGAACAAGGCAAGTCAAAAACAATGGACAATAAAGGTATGTCTATGCTAAGTAATGATAATTATCAAGAATGGAAAGAAAATATGAATTCAATTTATGAAACTTGGTTATGATGTTTGAAATTTAGTATGCAATGGTTACACTAAAAATCCCCCACCAGGTGAAGAAATGAAAAATAATAATAAGGCATTAAGTGAAATCATTGATAGCATACCTAATTCAACATTAAAAAGGCTATGCATTATGTAATTGCAAAGGAAGTATGGGATGATCTACAAAAAATCAATAAAGGAAAAACAAAGGAAGATTGTTCATTAGGAGAACCAATAGATAATATTTCTTCTAAATAAAGTAATGATGTATCAAAAGATGAGTATGTTATGACAGATGGAGTTACTGATTCAAAAGAAGACGAGTTACATGAAGTTCTTAATCTTAGAAGAAAACTTGATTTTTCTTTGAAAATTATTAACAATCTTAAGGTTATGTTGCAGGAATATGATAACAGGGATCATGTTAAATCGGTAAATGTTGTAGTAGAATATAAACAATATTGTGAAGGACTTGAAGCTGAGATCATCTCTCTAAGAGAAGATCTTGAAAAGTCAAACAAGTGAAATGCAGAGCTACTTCAAGTATTTGAAGAAAAAGATAATGGGTTGACGGAAAAGATTATTGAATTAAAGGAGTAGTTGGAAGAAGGAAGAAAGTTTAAAGAAGGAATTAGAAAGAAGTATCCGAAAAAGGAAGAGCAATGTCAAAGACTGGAAGTTGAGGTACACATTTTAAAAGGTAAATTAGAAGAAAACGATAAACATCTGAAATTTCAAGATAGTACTAAGATTTTGGATAACATTCTTAGTAGTCAAAGGTCTCCCTCCATTGAATTTGGCCTTGGTTTTCATGGAAATGTAAAAGGGGAATCTAGCTCACAGGCTTGTGTAAGGAACCTGAAGAATAACAATAAAATTTGAAATTCTTGATAAAGAGATAAGAATTAAACAAAGTCTTTCAGTAGAAATCACATGAGAGACTTTTTTTGGCCGATGCGTTTCAAACCAAGAAGTGTGGTTCATCATCAGGACCAGATGAAGAGGCAGACCATCGCAAAGGCTTAAATAGAGAGCAATGTAGAGACATAATTTCAAGTAACGACTATATTTGAATGATAATGTTTAAATTATAATATTAATATATTAATATATTAAAAACAAATATTATTAAGTAACGGTTATATTTAACGACTAGTTTTTGAAAAAAATATTTAAATAATAATATTATTTCAATAATTTATTTATTTATTTATTTTTATTTTTTTTACAAATTCAGTTGCTATATTAAAGGCTAAAAAAAGAGAAGTCAGTTCTCCTGGAGTACAATATGTTCTTGGTGATTTGGATCAAAGGAATTACAAAATGGGATCTTTCCTTGATCCTTGTTCTGCTGGTTTTACCTTTAAAGCTTCCTGAGCTGCTATAGACTCTTACATATTGAAATAACCAAAATTTACATTTGCATAACATCTTTAATCTATTTCTATGTGGCTTATCTGCCTTGCCGTGGACTCTTCCGGATTTGGGTCCGATTCTATCTGCTTGGCACTGGAGGAACTAGTTGCTGCCTTGTTCTTTTTGTCCATCATATACTGCAGTATTGCTATGGATTCCTCAGCATGGTTACAACGGTTCAACAGATTTCTAAATTGCTCGTGGAGAGAGGCTACCCTATGCAAAAATAGATCTATCTCTACTCTGTATTTATCATTGATGGTGCGATATTGATCCTCCATTCTGGTCTCCAGGTTCCTGACCTGATTCTCCAAGGTGCACTGTTGCGCCCTTACTTCCTCCAGTTCCGCACAATGGAAGCAATCCTCGGAGCGAGCCATGCTTGCTTCAGGGCTATTGCTATCCAGAATCCCTACAACAATAAAAGAAACAAAAAACAGGGGAGCACGAGCTTGCTTGAGGGCGCTGATGGTCAAACAGGAGCAGGGAGGAGCTATCCAAAGGTTCTGATAGGCGCGAAAGGAGTAGGGATAGCTTCTGAGGGAAACGCAACAAATCGTTGAAGAAGACAAGACAGAGGGGACATTAGAGAACTGTTGCTCGCAGAGGTAACAAAGCACAGAGTAATGAAAATAGCGATATGAGGAACAATAAATAGGAGGAGAGTGCGTAGATCGAAGGCGGGAAGGGAGCATGCTTATTGCGTTGGAGATATGGTGTATCTGCAGTAAGGACTGGAGCATATCCTGCAAGGCTCGAGGATCGGGTCCGAGAAGACGTTTACCGGCTGGGATATTGAGACTTTCAATGCCCTTGAGTGTTTCACGAACTTCATATCTATTCAAAATCTTTATACCATAAGCTGTTCTGCTGTTAGCCCAGATCGCATGATTCATCTCAGTGATTCTGTCAGTGATGCAATGCTTGCTGCTAAGGAGATGTGACTGAGTCATGGCAAGGGTTGGAAGGACTCACTGGAGTTACAGCTCAGGATGCCGATGGGTCTTTCGCATGCTTTGTTGGCACGCTCATCCGCTTTTTTATTCAATTTACGGAGAATATGATAGTATTTGATATCTTCCATTGCCTGATGGAGGATCTGGTTGCGTCTGTTAATTTGTTGAAGGAGAGTATTTGGTGTGTTCTGCTGATGCACCATGAGGCGAATAACGACTGAGGAGTCCCCAAAAACCTTCGCCTTTTTTATTCCTAGCTTACTTAACTGGGTGAGGCCCTGGAACAGAGCTAATGCTTCAGCTCTGTTGTTAGAGTTCTTCCCGAGACCCCATTCATAATGGAGAATACATTCTCCATTGGCATTACAAATCAGCCCTCCTGCTCCGGCTAGACCCGGATTTGACTTGGATGCCCCGTCGAAAAATAAGTGGAAGATGTTACAGTTGCATATCCAGTTAGCAAATTCTTCTTCTTTTAGTCTCAGTTTCCATGTACTGACTTCTCCTTTTGTCTGAGTCTCCCTCCTGCGGGCTTCCTGAGCATTGGGATTGTTCTCCAGGATGTAACTGATTAAGTTTCACTCCTCTATGCTATAGTTTGCTGCATCAATCTTACCGGTGGTGTTACTTGAGATTGTTTCCAGAGCGAGTGTTTTAGCTTTGTGGCAAATTTTACGAATGCTTGAGCCTTTATCCTAGAAGATTTTATGATTTCGGGCTAGCTAGATGCGCCAGAGTAGAGTGAGTGGGAGGGTGTTCCATACTCTCTTCACCAAACTACTTCTTTTTTCTTTCCAGGGGCAATCTTTCCTCCATTTATATATTGTCTCTGCTATAGTGGGCTGGGGCTCCCAATTTATATTTCCTATTGAGGCCATTTTCCCCCAACAGCCAACAGCAACTGGACACTCTACGAATAAGTGGTGCATCGTTTCCTCTGATTTGCAACAGTTCGGACATCTGGATGGACCAATAATGCCTCTTCTTCTTAGATTTTTAGCTGTTAGAATTTTACCTTTCAGCAAGAGCCAGATGAAGAATTTTATTTTTGGAGGAGCCTCTGCTCACCATACTATTTTCCAATGATTCCAAAGGCTTATTTGATAGATGCTATTACAAAGGTATTGATGACCGGCTTTAACTATATAATTTGTTCCAGATGCATCCCATCGAAACCCATCCATTTCACCTTCTTGAATGGGAGCCTTGCTGTGAAGGAGCATCTTCAAAGAGTTGAAGCTAGATTCTAATGCATTAGGAAGCTCAGGAAAATTCCAGCCAATCCAAACATGGGAGAGGGAGTCCCAACTTGAGATTTGAGACAAATGGTATAATCCTTTATTGTTAAGCCAGTTTATAACAGGAGTTGCCTCTACGTTCATGCCCAGAGGTTGCTGCCCCAGAATTTTGTCTGTTCCAAACTTAATGCTGGTTCCCCCGCTAGGGACTTTCAAGATATTTTGATGCATAAATGGAAGAGCCTTCTTGCAAAGTTTCCAGATTTTTGTGGATTCTCTGTTAGGAATGTTGGTGTCTAAAAGTTGTTGTCTTGGACAGCTCAAGTATTTTACCTCCAGTACCTTTTTCCACCACATTGTAGGTCCTGTGATCAGTCTCCATATAATTTTTGCGCCAAAGGCCAGATTTAGGAGCTTTGGTGATCTGATGCCAAGCCCGCCTCTGTCTTGGGTTTGGATTACATTTTTCCAGCTAACTAAGTTGAACTTATTCTTATCAGTTTTCCCCCCTTGCCAGAGGAAATGTCTAAGAGCAACTTCCATTTTATGATGAAAAATAGCTGGAGCTTGATATAAAGAAAAGCGATAGATAGGAAATGAAGCAATACCTGATTTAATGAGAATAAGCCTGCCTGCTCGATTAAGCCACATTGTACCCCCTTGCTGCACTTTCCTCTTAATCTTGTCAAGGATTCCATTCCAGGTATCGGCCTTCAAGGGCCCCATGCTCACATGCATACCTAAATAGGAAAAGTGGGTCCATTCCAGGTTGCATGTGACTCCAAATATGCTTGCAATGCTGTGCATAATATGATTTGCAGTGTTCCATCCATAGATGCAACTTTTGAGCTGATGGACTTTGCCTCCGGAATACTCCATGAATTGGTCCAGGAGTTTCTTGAATCGCCTTGCTATTGTGGTAGATGCTCCCCCAATTAGCAAGGTGTCATCAGCAAACTGAGAATGGTTAATGTTCTTTGCTCCATTCCCAAATTTGATAGCAGTTATGAGCCCTACTATGCGATTGTAATCTAAGGCTTGACTGAAGGATTCAACCATGAGGATGAACAGGTAAGGAGATAGGGGGCAGCCCTGTCTTAGCCCCCGAGAGGATTGGAAAGCTTCACAGGGCCTCCCGTTGATCAGGGGGGATATCCAGGGCCCAGAAATGCAGGCTACAATCATGGTGATGAAGGATGGCTCGAATCCCATTTTGTTTAAGACAACAAAAAGGAAGGAGTGTCTTACTCTGTCGAAGGCATTTGCAAGGTCCAATTTTAAGACAAACCCTTTTTCTCTCCTAGTTAAGCTTGAGTGGATGGCTTCTTGGACAAGAAGAATGGAGTCGGTGATATGCCTGTTGGGGAGGAAGCCTCCTTGATTTTCAGAAATCAAGGAGGGAAGAAGAGGTTTGAGCCTAGTTGCTAAGATTTTGTATATAATTTTATAGGACGAGTTACATAAAGAAATGGGTTAGAATCTAGAAAAGGAGGAGGGGCGGTTTTCTTTAGGTATGAGAGCAAGATAAGTGGAGTTAGTGAATCCTCCTACCTTTCCTTTTTTCAGCACCCAACAGATCATCTTTATCAGGTCTTTTTTATCATTGTCCAATACTCCCTAAAGAAGAAGATGGGGAATCCATCCAGTCCTAGAGCCTTGTCAGGATGCAAGCTCCAAATGGCTGCCTTGACCTCCTCTTCCTCTATTTCTTTGCTGAGCTTGTTGTTCATTTCTTGAGTAACCCCTTTGGGCAGATGCTGGAGCAAATCTGAATAGTCTTCTTCCTCTTTACTTTCAGTTAGTAGATCCCTGTAATGCTTAGTGGCAACTTTCTTTATAGTTTCCTGAGTGCTGTATCGATTTCCTTCATTATCCGTGATTATGCTTACTGTATTCCTGAGCTTTCTAACAGTAGCTTGTTTGTGGAAGTATGCTGTATTTTTATCTCCTGCTTGAAGCCAAAGTTGCCTAGATTTTAGGCGCCATTTTATCTCTTCCTCCCTATTAATTTGGCTTAGCTGTGCATATAAGTTGCCTTCGTGATCTTTGTTTTGCTGAGATAGTCCTTGATCTTCTATTTTTTGCTGAACATATTCTAGCTCTCTTTTGACTTTCTTTTTGTTCTCTTCAGGTTCCTGGTAGCTGTTCCTAGCCCAATCTTTTAGTGCCTGCTTGACTCTTTTTAGCTTTGATTCCCAAATAAAAATTGGCGAGCCTTCGACATGCTGGATCCATGTCGTTTGGACCACTTCTCTGGCTGCTGGCATCCGGTTCCAAAGAGGGCTGTATTTAAAGGGGATGGGACCAAGGGGGCAGTGGTTTTGCAGAGTCAACGTAATGGGGTAATGATCAGAGGCCGATGTGTTGAGAATATTAGCGTATCCTGCTGAGAAGGAAGAGAGGAAGGCTATATTGATTAGGAATCTGTCTAATCGTTCCATTATGTTACCAACACCGATCCTTCGATTGCTCCAGGTGTATCTGCGATTTTTGGGAATAACATCAACCAAATCGTGCTCCTAGATGATGGTTTCTAGCCGGCCTCTGGAGGGATCTAGAGTGAAAGTTCCTCCTCTTTTTTCATTGGCGTGAAGGATCAGATTGAAATCTCCTGCAACTATAAGATTGTTGTTTTGTTCCCCTTCTATGCTTACCTTCAGATCGTCCCAACAGATTTCTTTTTCTCTGTAGTGGTTGGGGGCATAAACGTTGTAAATGGTTACTGTTTGGCTGCCTGTTCTGCTGTCGAGAGTGGTTTTGATCCAGTTTTGATGAATGTTTGTAGAGCTGCAAACCCATTTGTTGTTGTCCCATATGGTTACAATGCCACCGGAGGCTCCTCTGGCTTCGCTGATGCTTCCATAAAACTGTCTCTGCTGGCTTATGATTTTTTTCATCTCGTGCTGATCTTGTTTTGTTTCCTGTATTAGCATGATTTCTGGTTTTTCATTGTGAATTAGTTCTCTGAGGGCAGCTAGCTTGGAGGGGTGCCCTAAACCCCTGTTGTTCCAAGAAAGGATTTTCATCATGGGACTTTGGGCGTGCGGAGAGGTGCTCGCCTCTCTTGGTCTTTACTACTTGTTTCTTTTTCTTGATGCCCAAGAATGAAAGACTCTATTGGGGTTTGCGTGCCTATAGCTATATCTTTTTGGGTGTTCTCATCCCTCTGTTGCCTAGCTGATTTTCTGCCCGGTCCCTGTTTTTTTAAGACATCACTAGCTGCTCCATGATCCTTGGAAGAACTTCTGGTAATTCTGGATGAAAGGGGATCAGGAGAGGGCTGAGAGGAGATGGAGGGAGGTTGCTGGGAGATTGGGGGTTCAAAGGAAGGGTTGTCGGGAACAGATTCTACCGCAGAGAGGATAGCGAAGGGATTGGAAGAGGGAGGAAGGGGTGGTTCGGGAGGATCTGAGGATAAAGGGAGAGAGGAGGAAGGGCGCGGATTGGATGGTCCAGGGATTTTAGGATCCAAAGAAGGCTTGGAGGGGGGGGGGGGGGGGATGGTTTCTTCTTTTTGACGGTTTCCCAGTGGCCATCCTGCTCTTCATTGTCTATATTAACAACTTTTGTGCATCTATTAGCAAAATGTCCATATTCATGACATACCTTGCATTTAAAGGGAATCTGTTCGTAGTCCAACTGTTGGATATGGCCCCAATCGTCCACTTTCAACTTTATCGCAATAATTTATTAAAAATATTAATAGGTAACAATTATATTAAATGGCCAGTTTTTGAAAAGTAATATTTAAATTAATTTATTAAAACCAAATATTACTAGTTCTTGAAAAATAATATTTAAATAATGATATTAGTTTATTAATTTATTAAGATATTAATATGTAACAACTATATTAAATGGCTAGTTTTTCAGAAAATATTTAAATAATGATATTATTTCATTAATTTATTAAAAATATTAATAGGTAACGACTATATTAAACGACTAGTTTTTGAAAAATAATATTTAAACTATGACATTAGTTTATTAATTTATTAAAAACAAATATTAATAAGTAACCACTATATTAAACAACTAATTTTTAAAATAAATAAATAAATAATCAAAGTCAAACTTTAAAGGAGGGGAGTCAAAAATTATAAAAATGAGTGAAGACCTTAATCGAGACAAGATCACAGAAGCTTGAATACAGAAAAATAGATAAGAAGTCAATTAGATGAACATCTAAGGAAAATGAATTTTCAAAGGAAATCATTTTCTCTCAACAATAGAAACATTAATTGATTGTCTCCTCTGATCAATGATGTTGAATGCTTTATATGTCATAACTATAGACACCTTGCAACAAATTGTAGAACCAGGTTGTTTTGATCTCAAGCAAATAGCCACTTTACAAGAAGATCGTTAGCTCCCAAGTACTCAGTTTTCTTTATGGGATATTTCTTTTCTTTCAACATATTTGGTCACAAAGATATTCATTGTAATAGATAGAATATGAGACAAAAATCTTATGATTTATCCTCTCCCTTTTCTATTCATATAAGATGTTATACTTGTAACAAGATTGGGCATGTACTAAAAGAATGCATGAAAAATTCAATGCATCCACATAGACAACAAGTTGGTTTCTTCCAAGGCAAGCAATCAGACCATAATAATGTTACCAAAAGACTCGAGAAAGATGGATCCACCAACACTTTCATAATAATCAGAAAGAAAAAGAACAAATAAGGTTTGGCCTCACTCTTTGTTCATTTGAAGATGAAGATGAATGGTACATAGACAATGGATACTGTCATCACATGACTAGAGATAAGGACAACTTTGAGTCTCTTAAGAAAAACAAAGATGGTAAGATTATTCTTGGAAATAGTGCTCCATTAAAATTTCTGGGAAAATGTAGAATCAAACTTGATAAGCATGCAAAAGTAGTAGATGCATTATTAGTTCAAGGGCTAAAGAAGAATATTCTCAGTGTAGGTCAAATGGATGATAAGGGACGTATAATTGTATTTACATCAACTAAATGCAAAGTTATAGATGAAGAAACTGGAAAAGTTATAGCAAGAGGATACAAAAAATCCAAACAAATTGTATGCACTAGCAAAGAAGAACTTAGGCAGAAATAAGAGGTTTAGTTCCTCTTATTTAGATTCAAAGTAAAATAAGATGGTCCCCAATACAGTCTATTTTCTTTAAACAGTGACTGTAGAAGTGAATGAGAGGTACATAACCTCATGAATAAATAATGACGAATATCAGGTCCACATGATCGATAATGTATGATCGCAAGGGGAGTTATGAATGAGTATCTTAGTGATGGTTCTCTATTTTGGTTTGATATTATTTTTGATGATGTTTTTGTATTACTAACATTACATTTGATGAAGTAACAGTGACTAGGAGCAGATAGTAAAGGTTCGGGGGAGTTTTGGCTATAAAGAGTCAACATTTTACTTTTTGTACACAGATCACATGAAGGATAGTCACATGTATACACGAGTTTTCAGCTAGATAGTCACATATGTTCCTCTGAGATGAAAAAGATGAACATAGATTCAAGGGAACTTCTCATATGGTTCCATTAGGTTATTATTGCCTTCTTGGTTTTGATATTAGTTTGTCGCAGATTGTTGGTTATATGATGCTTAGGAATGATGAGGTTATGAGTTGTTGCAAGTCTTCTGCTATTTCTGTTGATGAAATGGTTCTTTGATGCACTAACTAATTTATAACTTTGATATTAGAGTTGATGGTGAATAGTTGGCATGGGTTCAGGGGGAGCACCTGCTATGCTTCTAGTGATCCATTGTTAGCATTATGGTTCCTTGATAATTTCTTGTTGCATGTGGTTTATGATGAGTACATATCATTGTTGATGTTTAGTTGTTGTTGTTGTTATTGGTGAAGATACATATGCTATTTTCATTTTGTCATTAGTGATGCTTCCTATATGTTTCTTATGTTGCACTTAGTGGAGTTGTTAATACTACTTGATACACCTAATGAAGAGGATGTTTATGCTATAGTCGTTGTTGACATTGGTTGATGATGATGAGTTTATGATTCACTCACGGTTTATATGCAATTTTCATTATGTCATCAATGATGCATGGGTTGCATGTGGTGAAGTTATGGATGATGCCTATATGTTGCTTGAGCTACATGTGAAAATATATTGTTGTCAAACATTGATAAGAAAGATACATATGTTCATTCAAGATGTTGGTTGATGATGTAGCTACTCAGTTCTATGTCTTGTGATGTTGAAGTTTCTTGGTGATGCTTAGAAGCATTTCATATTTGGTCATAGGTTGATAATGATAGAAATATTGATGCTACATTTCCTTATCTTACATAGCTTCTTGATGTTGAGGATGTTCACGTTGATTCTATGTTGTTGCGATCAGATGTTCATGTTGTAGGTTCCTGTATGGTGTATAGTGGTTGTTGATGACTCTCATGATCTTGCTACCTCATTGTTGAGGTTCCTATATTTGGTTATAAGTGTCATATATGTCTTTTGATGTAAAGGTCATATGTTGTAATCATTGTAAAATTTATTCATGTATGGGCTATTGAGATCAAGTCATTTTGTGTATGCAATCCCATTATGTTGGGACATTGATGTAAAATTTTTGGTCCAATATGTAAAACCCAAAAGTTGGGTAATTAATGTAATAATGGGAACATAGATTCATTGGTCAGAGGAAAGGTTATATTTTGTGTAGAGTTTTCTTCCGGAATCATCGCATCCATAGTTGTTAGAATCGACATTTTGAGCCATCCACTGTGGCTCATCATCATGATAGATCTATAATTGTGTAGGATAGATCTCGTGGGAATTGAATAAATAGAGGAATGAGCTATGTGGAAAGGGAATGTTGTTAGATCAGATATGAGATCATGATTGATCCAAGTCTCTATCCTTTATAGATCTAGTAAATTACACAATCCACATTCAGATCTCCACAATCATCCACTCTCTAGTTTTAAAAAAATCCTTCCATGCAGGTAGTTTGACGTAGGTGGCTATTTGTAGGCTCCAAAATTCATAAATGCAAAAAACACTTCAGGTTGCGTACACTTGCACTCGATCACCAACACAACTCTCAAAACACATGACCATAGATATGACACAACATATGGCTCAACCCAACTTCTAGCTCTGATACCAATTGAAGATAGTTAAATAAAATAAAAATTTAATTCAATAGATAGAAACATGGTGAAAATAGCTTTAAGCTTGATTGTATATTCACATAAAATGATATAATATAAATACATCAAGCTATGTCTCGAGATAGTTAGTCTATTTTGGACATGATATCTCTTACTTTTGTGAATACCTCAACCACACACTAATCCATGAAGCTAACTAGTTGGAGAGAATCTCTCAACCAACTAGACCTCAACAAACTCTCAAGTATTAGGAACGGACTCATTCTAGAATTGATGAGCATTTTGGACTTATTTATTGTGAGTATTAAGCTAAAATTCCCCTCCCCAAATCATAAGTCCAGAGTAAGAACCTAGTAGCATCTCCAAGTCTTCATGCTGAAATTGATGAGATGAGCCTCAATGAAAAACTGCCTCAAAAACTGCCAAAATTGGATGCCGAAAACTCCAATATGAAGAGAGTGAACCAAGAGATGTGAATCAAATGTGAGACTGATACATCCCTAAGAACGTTTGACAACTCAATCTAATACCAAGCTACAACGAAAGCGAATCTATCTATCCTTTGTTGGGTCCAATGAAAATGCTTGACAACTCAATCTAATGCCAAGTTACAATACAAAAAGATCTATCTATCATTTTCTAGGTCCAATGACCATTCAAGTGAACAAAAATGCCCACATTTTCTCTCAATCAGTGTCCCGATCGCTTGTCCATTGACAAATTTTGGTTCCCCCTAGAAAATTATGTTGTTATCAAAACTTTCAGTCTCACAACCATCATCATCAATTTATTTTCAATTTCATCATCAACACTTAGCATCAGTGTTGAGATTGCTAAGAGAGCTTCATTTTTATGTCAAGCTTAGTAAGTGTATTTTCTTTTAGACAAAAGTACAATACTTAGGACATGTTTTTTCCAAGGAAGGCATAGTAGTGGAGCTTGAAAAGATAAGAGCTATCATAGAATGGGAAACTACTAAAAATGTAGATGAGGTTAGATCATTCATGGGATTAGCAGGTTACTACAGGAGGTTCATCTGGAAATTTTCATGAATTTCCTATCCTATTACATCATTGCAAAGGAAAGGAAATAAATTTAAATGGAAAAATGAATGTGCAACAAGTTTTGAGCAGTTGAAGCAGTTGCTGACAAATGTTATGGTTCTAAAGATTACGGATCCAGATAAAGAGTTCATAGTATGTACATATGCTTACAAGAGAGGACTTGGTGGAGTCCTGATGCAGGAGGGACAAGTGGTATGAGTAGAACCTGACATATGATCTTGAGTTGGTACCCATCACTCATGCATTGAAGATGTGGAGGCACTATCTTCTTAGTAGGATATGCATTCTGATGAGTGATCACAGCGGGATGAGGTACTTATTTGACCAACCTAATCTGAATACCAAGAAATCTAGGTGATTGTCCATGATCAATGAGTTTGACTTCGAGATCAGGTACATTAAGGGAAAATAGAATAGGGTTGCAGTTGCTCTTAGCAAAAGAGTGAAGATAAATCACATAGCAGATATGAGTTCATATGGGACAGATTTACAGGATTGAATCTTACAAGCAGGAGACTAGGATGACATGTATAGGGAGATTAGGCAGAGGTTATAGTAGCAGGTTACAAGTGAAAAGGATGTGGATTATCATCTCACGACAGATCATTTGGTGAGATTTAGGGACAAGATCTATGTGTCGAACAATAGTGAGCGCAAGAAGCTTATATTTCATGTTAAGACATATTTAGGTTATGTGGGGTATCAAAAGACATTGACAGTGGTGAAGAAGTTTTACTATTGGTTGAATATAAAGAAAGAGATAGATGATTTCATCTTAAGGTGTTTGGATTTTCAATAGGTAAAGTCAAAGTGTAAGCATCCAGGTGGATTACTGTATATGATTTTGATTCTAGAGTTGAAATAGGAGGTAATTTCCATGGATTTCATCACATGTTTTCTGAGGACATCTAAACAACATGATTCCATAGTGGTTTTGGTTGAAAGGTTGACTAAGGTAGCTCACTTCACATCGGTCAAGTCTACTTATTTATCTAGTGAGGTAGCACAAGTCTTCATCAGAGATATAGTGATATTTCATGGTATTCCTAGGAAGATTGTGTCAGACAGAGATGCCAAGTTCACTTCTAGGTTGTGGAAGGAGTTATTTGTAGGTTAGGGTACAGAGTTGGCCTTCAGTACAACTTATCATCCACAAACATATGTAAAAACAAAGAGGGTCAATAGAATTTTGGAGGACATGTTGAGAATGTATGTAATGCATTAACAGGGGAAGTGGGAAGAGTATCTTCCACTGGTTGAGTTTGATTACAACAATGGTAATTAAGAGTGACTAGGGATGAGTCTATTTGAGGCAATGTATGGGTGGAGTTGTAATACTCTTATCAGTTGGAGTGATCCAATGAACATGGTATTGACTGGACTGGTTATGGTGGCAAAGATGGAACAAGAAATGTAGGTAATCAAGAAGAATCTAAAGGTATCACAGGATAGGCAGAAGATTTATGTAGATCAACATCGGGCATTTAGGGAGTTTCAGGTTGGGGAACATGTGTACTTACACATCAAGCCCAAGAAGATATCCTTGAGGATTGGGTCATGTGTGAAGTTGACACCTCGGTATTACTGGTCTTTCAAGATCCTTGAGAGGATTGGACCAGTGTCCTACAAACTTGCACTGACTCTACCAGTGAAAGTCCATGATGTTTTCCATGTTTCATTGCTTAAAAGATATGTAAAAGATGTTGATCATGTGATTGATTTGTTTGTACTGTAGGTGGAGATAGAAGGAGAATTCCAGGTAGAACCTCAGTGCATTTTGGGAGATGGCTAATCAGATGCAGGCTACATATCCTTCATTATTTGCTAATGAAGGAAAATAAGTTTTGGTATATGCACATATTTATGTATGGTCATTATTGTAAATGCCGCAACGAGTTGTGTTATAAAGCTCTAGTAAGCGGTACGGTCATCAAGTTGTTGTGTTTGTTATGTTAGTTTTCTTTTCATTAGGTTGTTCATTGTAAATATTGCATCGGGCTAATTTATAAAGCTCCATGGGGAGTATTTTTTGGTTTTCAGTGGTCTTGTTGGTTGTTACTGTCATTGAACATCAAGGATGGTATTCCCCTAAGGGGGAGGGGCCTGTAACAACCTCGGGTTAAAAGTTCATTTAATAAAGTTAATAAAGGAACAAATAAGACCAAGGTCATAGGACACTTATTCTAAGTTGAATGTTGGGCAAAACATCCTAGTGGGTGTTCATTTGGTTTATTATGGCTAAGGAAATGGCAATGGAAATGTCAAAGGCAAAGAGTCATTATTTGACATATTATTTATGAAAATAATGGAAATTACGAGAAAATGAAGGTGAAAGGTCACAAGTTGCATGTGAGGAGGAAATTGAAGAAAATAGAGGCCTTAGTGATAAAAGAGCTTATGAAGATTAGTTCACAACATTTTGTCAGTTCAGTTTTGGAAATCTCTCAATATTTTTTCTCTCTCTCTCATACTCTTACACACTTAGACCTTTCTTGGAGCACTCTAGCATTGGAGAAAGGAAGGCAATGGAAGGGAAATAAATCCAAGGGAATCAAATATCAATAAAGGAAGAGTTGGCTGAATCGGCTACAACGAGATTACTTTGTAGGTATTGAGTTGCATACATGATTTCCTTGTTATATTTGGCATGCATGGTACATGCATGTGTGTGTTGAGTTCTCTTGCTGTCATTGGAATGGGTTTTTCATGGGTGGTAGTGGTTCAACTTTTCCTTTCCATTTCAAGATAGCCATGTTGTGATGGATTTTTTTCATTTAGTTGAGCTAGATTTCTAGCTGGTTTTGGAATTGGGTGAGGTGGTCTCAGGTTAATTCCCAAGGACCTAGAAATCCCTTCACCAGTAATGGCAGGATACATGGTAAAGCGTGAGGCTAGAGATGGGAAAATTCCTCAAGGTATTGGTGAAGAAATCTAGAGGCATCCATGCTTTTTTAGGGCCTAGTGATCCCTTGACCGGTTTTGGTGGGATTGCGGTAAATCTTGATAGTGTATGTTTCTTTGTTTGGGCCTAGGAATCCCTTGATTGGTAATGGTGGGATTGCAGTAAAGCCTGGTTGTATAGGTGAGGGTTTCAGTCCTAGAAATTCCTTGACTGATAATGGGGGGATATGCATTAAATCCTAAGGAAGCCATGGTTATTTTCTTATGAGTCCCACATTCATGCTTGGAATATGGAATGAGGGTCATTAGCTAAAAGAAAGATTTGGTTCAACCCAATCTATGGTTGGGTGGTAAGTGGAATTCCCTGACTTGGTTGGCTTTTGCATATGTTAATAAGAGCTCTTTTCCTCTTGTATTAAATGAGTATTTATACTTATTATTATGTGGCTTTTATGGTTGTTCTATCATGGTTATTATTCTAGTTATATGTTGCTTATAAGCATGGTTTTATGACAAAATTTAGTTATGGATTTCATCATGTTTTGATTAGTAAACGAATGGTTATTGAATACATGATATAATATATTTTATTGTAGCTATTGTGAGAGGGAATCAGAACTTCTTGATGATTTCATATAATTATGAGACCCCTATGTTCAGATATGCATTTATAACCTGTAGATTACATGTTCACAATGTATTTCACAAAATGTCTGTGATGGTCAAGCCTTGTTAGGTCAAGTTGTTGTCTAAGTTTTGCATTAATGGTTTTGTCCTTGCGTCATTCATAATTCTAGAAAGTTATATCAATCTCTGAGTAGAGGTATGGATCCTATCCCCGAAAAAGTGGCTCAAATCTCGGGGTCGTAGCACAAAGCTGAGTAAATTAGACTACAATCATTGGGAAGAAGACTTATACTTCCATAAAATGGCACTCCATGATATGGGTTTGTTGATGCCTTTAAAGTTGCTGCATCAACATCGGGGAAAACCCCCCGGTCTGGACTTTAAAGCAACTCCTTTTCCGTTTGGTGTGGTGGCTCCGACTGGATGTAATGGGACCAGTTTTCCAGTGATATATGAGTTGATGGGTGATTGGTTTGTAATGGATAATGGGAATGATAAGTGTTTTATTCTAAAGTGCAAAATATACAAAGATAACTAATCTATCCCAGGAATTCTTCTAATAATGTGATTCTTGATTGTTTCTATTAACAAGTAAACATGAAGATGACTTACTCATAAATGAAAATATGCATTCATATGATAATTACTTTGTTCAATTAATTGAACAAAGTAATAATTAAAACATTATCGCACTGATCGTAATATATCACTGATATATATATATATATATATATATATATATATATATATATATATATATAAAGATATATATATTCAGAAACATTAAAAAATATAGTTAAAGAATTGTTTTAGGAATATATATATATATATATATATATATATATATATATATATATATATATATATATATATATATATATATAGCAAAGTTGATAAATGCTAATTCACAGAGAGAAATAAAGTGAAAACATAGATAATAGTACCTTATGCATTTGGATCTCCTATGATGTAAATCACATTCAAATTCTGTCTTCTAATTTGGAAATACTTTCATAGGAAGAAAAAATGCATATCTCATAAAAGCCTTCTTTATCAAAATTTAGAATTCTGGTTCAGTCTTTTATAAAAAGTATATATCGGAAGTAAAATAGTGCAACCTCCGATTTAAGTCTTAATACAAAATTAGGGACCCTTTCTAAAAACATGAAAGGGTCTATAAATACTACAAAAATAACAAACTAAGAAAGAAAGTCGCTATGAGTTGGTATAACCAAAAATATAAAAATATGGGATTTATCTTGAAATAGCAGTGCTGCAGTCAGTCGAAAGGATTCACTGAATCAGCTTATCTTCATGTGATAACAGTTGAAAAATGGCAAAAATTGGCTGGACCTCTTGTGGCTGACTCATATGAGAGTGTAACTGAGCTATAAATGTGGCATCGACAAGTTCGGGGATCATGTGGTTGATCGCATTTGTGAGACACTTCATTGCCATTTGCTGACTATCTGGTTTTACAAGGAAAAACCAAAACGTTTCCCTTGTTACGTTGTGAATGCCTCTGATAAGTTTTTCTCTTTGTTCTAGTTCCTGTTTCCACTGTTGTTCTAATGATTTCACTTTTGAGAGTTTGCCTGGGGAGCATTCTGTTATTAGATTAGATAAATATAGACTATTGTTGATTAATTCAATAATATTATTTGCTGTTGATCTGCATCTAGATGTAGCTCTCTCAGCTTTCATTAATTGAGACTCCCATTTGGAAAACATAATTTCTTTATGTGACTCCTGTATCTTTGGCAGATTGGTAGCTTTTCCCTCTTTTGAATCTTGCCAAGACAGAAAATTTGTTATTCTTTCATCTGCCTTCTCTAACTCCAGTCTTGCATCTACCGATTTTTCGATCATAGATGTTGAAATATCACATAAAGGAACAACCAACGATATATTATGACACAGAAGGTCCAACTGCCAGGATAGAGCCTTGGTCATCTCCAGGGCTTCAGTTCTGGATTCTTCTACCTTGGGATATCCTTTGAATCACTCTATTTGATTCTTCTTTTGAGCGATTTGATCTTCTTTTGATTTATTCACCTGTTCGTTTAATAGTTGTAGTTTACTCAATGCTTGAGATAACTCTTGCTGCTTGTGGATGGCCTATTCATCAATTCTCTTCTTTTCATTAATTAATTTCTCATTCAACTACTCATTAAGCTGTTTCTGCTCTGCCAACTGCTGTTCAAGCTACTCTATTTTTTGTTGTCGTCCAACTCTAGCTGAATGATCACTTGGTATTTTTCCTTCAATAAATGATTAACCTCTGAAACCTTGTCTATTATTGCCGCTGTATATGCGCCAGCATACTCAGAAAGTTTGGTTAAATCTTAGGAGGGATTTATTTCCTCCCTCCATACCACATTCATCATTTCCATCTTAGGAGTCGAAAGAGGAGAGTGATCAATTTTCCTCTTCTTCCTCTATCTTTTGACTATAGCCCTATGCTTAGGGCTATAGAAGACATCCAGTGATGGTATTTAATCTACATGCAAAACAATCTCATCAGTGGGATTTTCAGGGATGATCTTTATGTATTTATGAAGCTTGGGTGGGCTGCTTGTTCCTACAATTGGAACTGTGTTGACTACTGATTTCTATGCTGTAGACAGCTCTGGTGTAGTGAACCATTGGGTGTTCTCTGGATTACTGATAATAGAATCAAATTGTTCCCATTCCTTGATTAACTTAGGGTCAACATTAATATGTGTATCAAGGGGTTCACTAACTGTTACCTACTGCTGCTCCTGTTCTAGTGTTTTCTTCTTCTCAGGAACCTTTCTAATTTCGGGAGAATTCTTAGTAATTTTCTCCTCAACATAGCCTTGAGGTCATACCATAGATGTCATTTTTAATAAATCTAGGGGCAGGGTTTCCAATCTCTGGGCCTTGAGCCTATTGAATTTCTCTAATCCTTCTGTTCCCAATTTAGTCTTAGACATTTCTTTGACTTGGGAAAATATCTCTGCTGAAGCAAACAAGTCATCAAAGCTATCCTCTTCGTGATCAAATCTGGCGATTTTAGCCTGAGAGGTAACATTGTAGGCAACCTTTTTAGGGTCATACTGCCTTTTTGGAATAGTTGCAAGATTTAACAACTTGATTTTCTTGGCCTCTTTCTCTACATGTTTAAAATCATGCAGGGTAAAGGCACCACACTGAAGGGGAAATGTAGGCCACATGTGTTTCTTGGAATCCCTAAGGGTCTTTGACATCCCTGCAACTGTTATCTGATATGCTAATTCCCGAGCCAATAGTTTATTGGGGATGTACAGAGGAAGAACATGAGGATTAGTAAGACTGTCAAAAAGCCTTATATAGGTGAATTTTTCTTCTCCAAACCAATTGGCAACTGCAGTTAAGTCGACCATTGCCTCCTCGGATAACCTAGGAGTAGGCTTATTGAACATGGCATAATGTGTAGGAAGAAAAAAACCATGACAAACTCTATACAAGTGGTTCTTATAATGGGCTTTCCATAGCTCCTTGTGATATATGTGAACGGGATTGGGATCCTAGGGAGTCCATTTCCATTCGAGAATGGGGTATTCTGAATTAAAATAGATGGTGTCCATAATATAGGCACTGAAGTAAAAGGGAGGTATCACTTGGGAAGTCACAGACCTCTTTCTTCTATATTCAAGTATCTCAGTGGCCATTTTATCAGACAGAATGTTTGCCTAGTCCATGATATAGCCATGAACTGCAGCCTCCATTAGTGGAACCATATCTATAGAGAATTTAGTAGAGTCGTGGACTCTGAAGACTCTGCACATCATTGCACCAACATAACAATAAGGAGAGGCTAATGAATCTACTAAGTACATACCTGATGTCTCATGCTTGTGTTTGGTCAGGAAATTTCTCCATTGCCTGATAGGGTCTGATTCAATGTCGTTTCCCTTGGAAAAAGCTTCTAAGAATGCTTTATTATACTGCTTTTCTAGCTTGGGTAAATGGTACATTTGTCTAAGATCCTCTGCTCTAAACGACCTGAACACTTTTCCATCAGCTGTAGTAAATGTCCTATCTATGGTTGCAATGCTCTCAACAATCCACCTAACTACGTCATTATATGGAAAAACCTTGGCACACGCTGCTATTCTACTGTAGCTTCTACTTCGAGTTTTTCAGGCTCTTCTGCTTCTAGTAAATTATAGATACTCTCCCAGCTTGCTTTTCCTAAACCGAGGCAAGTTGTATCTGATATCAATCCTTTCTTATTCAGGTCTAGTTCTTTAGCAATGACAGGGGCATTGGCTTTCTTCACCTTCTTTCCCATTTTTTCTAGATTCATAAGCTCAGAGTAGCTCTTCACAAACAATGGAAAACGTAACAGAGAAATATTTCTATTGAAAGCTAATACGAAATGAAAACAGTTAAGGTAATTCGCATATGATAAACCAAATGTAATTAAGTATCACCACGGGTGAAATCCTAGAAGGATTCACCCTTAACTGTGAAATTAATGACCATCATAACCACCAATCGTAGTAAATAAAAGTAATAATTACCCGTTGCATCGGAGATATGCTCATTGATCCCTTCAAACGTGTCTTTGGATTTTCCTGATCAGTGATCAACGATAAATCGCGAATCGCAATTGGGAGATTCAATGGGTCAGCCTTAACGTTTTGGACTAATAGCTTCGATCGCGATAAAAGAATATAATAAGGTAAGGGTGTAATTAGCGCATTGTTTGATTTATTAATTTTTCATCCATTACTGCTTTTATGGTTTCTACCTGCCAATAAAACCTTTTGGCGGTTCTTGAAACATGTGCCTTACTTCATGACATCACAATCGAGGAATTTGAAATTACTTATGCTATGTGTCATGCGATACCTCCGATTGTCGATTGCAATTACATTATTGGATCGGAGGTTTAGAAAAGAGCGTTTAGGATGCATTGTGGCGTAACTTAGAGATATGTGATCTCTGATCACATTATCACATCAGAGATTTACTTATGATGGCTTTCTAAAAGGATATTTCATATTTTATCAAAAGGTTTTGGATAATATCTCTATTGCATCGGGCCTTTTGATAAGAGTTTTTTTTATGTGTGATATGATTAATGCCAATAATGTGATTATTATTGAATGATTGAATTTAATGAAGTCTTAAAAAGGGACCCATTTCTATTTAAAGTTTTTTGATAAAAATTTAGAAATGGGGGGTTGTTGTACATCACAATAGGGTTATGGCACCTAGAGTGGTTGGTTGGATCCTAGGGGTCCTGTAGCTCTTGAGGGTGCTTAGTAAAGTTTTGGTTGGACAATTCCACTTCCTTAACTATACCTAGGAGATTGAGTTATATCATAGTAACTCTTGATCACATATTTACCCCAGTGGGGCGTTGAACTTGGGTAAGTGTGGGAGGAGGGTGTTACAGAGAATAATACGTTCCATCTATAAAAGGGGTTTGAAGAGAGGGTTTCATTGACGAGAAAGAGGAATGGGTCCAACTAATTAGATCAAGATCCATGAATGGGTTTGGTAATTTAGGATTCCCCAAGTAAGATTTGTGGTTGGATTTATTTTTATTTTATTTTTTTCATGAATACATTTCATATATATCCAAATCTATAAAAGTACACACATGAGTATAATGTTTCACCAAATTTTGACATACTCCCTCATATATATATGGAAAAATAGAAGACCTACTCGAATATACATATAAGGAAACATGTATTATGTATGAGACATGCTCTAAATGAGATCGAAGACCATATTTTTATAATTATAATACTTCCTATAGAGAATATAATTTACCACTATACACAATTTACTCCTTTCTCTATAACCACTTAGTATTATTCACATGCTTATAAGGGTCTTTCTAACATCGGGCTCCATGTATACCTGTGAGACTACTCCAGGTGTCATTTCTCCAAGAAAATTCGTTATTCCACATGGAGTCTTATCATATTTTTTTAACTAATAGCGTTACTGATTTACAATGTTACAAAATATTTATAAGGTTTTAGTGTGGTTATGGTAATTTATGTTAATCAAAATTTGAGGATGATCTAGATTTTGTATGGATTATTACTTTTCGATATCGTTGGAATCTGCTATTAAAGATGGACAAGTACGTTAGCTAGGAATATCCCATTCATAAAACCTCATCCTTGAAGATGTTTACTATATATTTGATGATTGATTCTTCTATGACATTTTGATGCATTATGTGCATTAGTTGGTATTTATATAGTTTTCAAGGTCCTTATTCCAAGCATGAATATGTGGTTTTAAAGATGTTGATATTATCACTTAGTTGGATTCCTACCTATCATGTGATGTATCATAATGTACCACGACACACTTCACATGACAATATGTCTTTAATCTTTAGGTGATAACTTTATTTATTTGATTACTACCCATCTCTATTCCTAGCCATATACCCATTTTGCCCTAAGCAGAATTACGTGATATCTTGCTAATTTTATAGACCTATGTGATTTTCCGAGATAATTGCTTCAATGGATCTATGGAGATAATAATGTTGTTCCTACCCAAATTGGATTTGCTTGATTATTGGATCAAACAATTTTTTAATTAATCTTTGGATATGGGCACATAATTTTTTTGGTGTTAAGGAGTCTGATTATGGCTTTGACCTAGAGGATTCACTTTTTCCAGATTGTAGTAGGCTATTATGGGCCAACTTAAATGGTATCTTAGGGAATTATCTTTCCCTTCGATATGTTTGACCTCACATTTGGACATTTTTATGAAACTTTTCCACCTTGTTAACTTGTCATTTATCCAATGTTGGATCAATTTTCCTTTTGTAGGAATCCTTAAGTCCCTTATAATAAAAAGAGGGCATTAGATTTCCCTTTGATGTGTTTGAACTCACATTTGAACATTTTTATGAAATTTTTTCACTTTGTTAACTTTCCATTTATCCAATGTTGAATAAATTTTCGTTTTGTAGGAACCCTTTAAGTTCCTTATAATCATAATGGATAGTAAATTTGTATGGAAAAACAAAGAATATGAAGGCTTTTAAAACCTTGAAAAATACATATATTTCAAGTTTGATGTTGTGATACCAATTCTCAAATTATGCCCAAACACTTTATGCATATATGTGTAATTCCCAATATTCTAATAATCTTGCTCCCTAACCTATTTATGAAGCATATATTCGAATTATATAGGGACCATTACTTGTAGGGATTCAAAAAATATGTGTCTTTCAAGCTTTATTTATTATTCTTTTGATTGCAACTATTTGTTATTTTATCCATCTCCACTAGTTCTTTATATGAAGTTATTGTCACTTTGGCCTTGTTATGGAGACATATTTTAAGAATGGGAGTGTGTAATTGATGCATCCCAAGAACAATTGAAGTTGTTTGAGAGTATCAATTACATATGTATATTGTTGATGACATTAGATTGAAAAGTTTCTTTTGGACTAGCCTAAGAATCTAGGCATGTTGTAGTCACCTAATTAACCCTTAGCCATAACAATTACTTTAAAGTAATTGAATTTTATAACATAAAGTGAGTTAATATAATGAAATGCAAAGGTTATTTGTATTAGTGAATTAGTTGAATATCAACAGTTGATTTCAATTAATGTTGATCTCTTATCTCAAGTGTTAATTACTTTGGATATTAGGATTGTATATTCAATCAATAACTCAAAACATATAAAAGGAAGGTTAGGCTAAGGGAGAAGATACATCTTGAGCACAAGACACTGTGAAAGTGAGATTTTAGTGATTGGGTGGAGAATGAATTCCATTCAAGTGTGCAAGGTTCATGGAAGACTACAAGGGGGAGCATGGGAGATAGGTCTAGACGAACCAACAAGATCAAATAAGAGACCTATAGAAGATGATCAATCAGTACAACTGTAGGTTTCTTCTTGAATATGTATTTTCCTCGGCTCTTTTAAGTTCTGAATTTATTTGAATGAAGAAATGATGTGAAGGGAAGATATCTTTTGTGCATGTGATATGAAATTGTTGTGATTAATTTTCTTAAGTTTTTTATGTATCCCAATTGTATCTTTTACTTAGTAGATATGCATAATACTTAAGTGTTACTGCAAGGAATTTGATAGCTAGTAAATGTCCAGGTTTCTGAGGTTGGAATTTAACATAGTATCAAATCTTAAACTCTAGAAAAAAACCCTAAATAATTACACATATGAGGCTAAAACTACAAGACCATATGAGGGCAATCATACAATGATAGTCAAGAGCAACAAAAAGGGTATAGTGACTTAAAAACATGTACATGATCATAAAACACATAGGGGCTAAAATGAATCAACTATACACAAAGAAATTAAATTAAAAATCATAGAAGGGATGATTGTACATGTTTTTACAACATTATATGTACAAGACATAATGAGTGTCAGTGAAACCCACTAGGCCAACATTAGATGCATAGGAGGTCAAGTTAAGAAAAAAATAGTGGCTGAGTAAAAAATGAAAAAAAGAAAAAAATAAAGAAAGAGAGTGGTCAACAACCAATCACATGGTAGGAAAGAAAACTAAATAAAAAGTTTTGCAAACAATCTATTAGTAGTTGTCAAGCCAATGCCAAAAGCAAAGGTGGGCACCAATCATATAGTTGTAAAACAGGGTTAAGTTGCCATTATAGAGAAGTAGCCATAGGGAGGGAAAAAACAACATGGATACCAATCATGAGAGGCCATAAATAGGAGTTTTTAGTCGAAGAAGGAATAGTACAACCACTGGAAGCCACTAGGATCATGTATTGCAAAGGGACAATTTGGAGGGCAGGCCATAGAGTTTGCAAGTCAAGTGTAGAAATTTTTCTATAGATCATCTACCTTTGATACCATGTAGAAATTTTGCAAATTCTCTACAGATCTCGCTCTAAGACCATGTAGAAAATCTGATTGTAGATTAACCCGATAATGCAATTTACCAAAGCAAAATACTATAACCTACTTCTACTATCAATTTGTTTTGTTGAAGCTTAAAGATCGAGCTAAATCAGAGTTGAACACATATAACCAGAAGAAGAAGAATCAATCATTCAAGACACATGAAAATTCTTTGGGGATAGCCTCAGCTAAAAACCCCACTATCTGTATTATCATACAAGGTGGAAATAGATCATAATTATATAAATCCTTAGCTCTCACAACTATCCAGCTCTCAGTACAATCCTCCTGGATGGTCATAGGCAATCAAAGCTTCTCACAAGCCTTCTCCTCTACCCTCCAAGCTCCTATTTCCTTGCATAGTTTCTCTTGGGTGATCCTCCTGTTACCAAGTAGAACACTGATCTCTCACACTGATCTCACACCCTATCAGAATTGCACAATCCTCAAGGAAACTTACCTTGACTGCATGCATGAGTTTCCTTTATAGGAGAAAACATGCAACTGATAGTACATTGTCCTTGACATTTAGCTCAACTGGGTCTTTCTCATAATAGACATGCATGAGTTTCTGATGAGGGAATCTTTAGTTATTTGGAGTACACTGGTTGAGTGCATGCATGCATCAACTGATTGATAACTCACAATTAGTTCCTCAAATAGTTTGGAACTCATTTAACTAGACTTAACTCAGTAAAATGAGTTAACTAATTACAACTCAAATATAACTCAATCTTATCTCCTTAATTAAGGGATAGTCTCTTTAATTTAAGGGATAAGTGTTGCATGACTTCAGAAATACTTCTAACTTGAATTTCTCCAACTAATTAATCCATAATGAATTAATTAATTATTTCCAAGCAGCTGGTGAGACTAAATTTGAATTTAATTTTCAATTTTAATTCAAGGACAAATTAAAATTGGAATATTCTGGATTCTATTTTTATCATTTCTTGTTGCTATTTTCGACACTCCCTCTCAACAAGAAAGGAATTCAACTCGATCCCCATCGTGAACCTTAGGAATGTTATGCATGCAACACTTATCTCTAGTTTTGTTGCTCCATCAACTCCAGAAACAAAAAAACATCCAACCTGAATCAGTATGATGCATCTGTCATCAAAGTCTCTGACTGCTATTGCCTCTGTCAATTGAAAACTTTGCGCTCATGTTGACTCTACCTTTCTGCACTATTGTCAATCCTTCTTTGTGCTCTTTAGTATCTGACTGCTCTAGCCTCTATCACTTTTATCTCTGACTGCATCAATCCCATTGATTCCTCCTGCTACTATGTACTTTGGGTTGTCGTAGCAAGATACGATCCATGAGATAAAACCTCTTAATGGACCCTGCCCAATTTCAGCCTTCTTAAGACTATCACTTCACATCGCCCCACCTCACACTTGGAGGTATGGCTGCATGTGATCCCTTTGTCCATTTCTCCAATTGTGGCTCCTCCACAATTGTCTGCGACTTCTTCTGGGACTGCATATTGAGAGGTAATTTACTCTCCCTCTCAACCACCAAGTCTCTAACATTTGCATTGCTCCTCAAGGATTTGCATGCATCTTGAACCTCAAGAGCATACAGGTTCTGAACTCATGAACTGATTTGTTTCACCTATCTCGTGGTGATGTGTCTAAGGAACACCTTTCCTTTACTGATGACAACATCGTAGCCTTTGTCCTCCAACTTCGTGATCGATACCAAGTTCTTATTTAGTCTAGGCACATACTTCACATCTGTTAAGGTGATAGGATCTCCATGCCCCCTCTAAAAAGAAACCGTGCCCACTCCTGAAACACTATACCTTTTGTCATCACCCATCTCTATGCACATCTTGAGGTCTTTCTCCTCCAAGGTACTGTATAAACTTTTATCACCGGTCATGTGGAATGAGGCTCCACTATCAAGATACCAAACACAACCCATCATCGATGACACCATGCACACGATGAGGTTAAAGTCCATTTCGAACTAAGAGGCTATTTCCTCACCTTTCGATCCTTCCGAGCATCCCTTCTTGGACTTCTTCGATGGGAAATTAGTTGCATAATGTCCCATCTCAATTTGAAATATGATATGAATTCGATTTGCACTTGCAACCCCGAACTCCAAACTTCGAATTCTCTTCTCCGTATACTGTTCACAGCTCCGATAAACTTTGCTCCAATAAACTTGGCTTTGATACCATGTAGAAATTTCTCTATAGATCAGCTACCTCTGATACCATGTAGAAATTCTGCAAATTCTCTATAGATCTCGCTCTAATACCATGTAGAAAATATGACTGTAAATTAACCTGATAATGCAATATACCAAAGAAAAATACTATAACCTACTTCTATGATCAATTTGGTTTGCGGAAATTTAAAGATCAAGCTGAATAAAAGCTAAACACATATAACCAAAAGAAGAAGAATCAACCGTTCAAGACACATGAAAATACTTTGGGGAAAGCCTCAGCTAAAAACCCCACTATCTGTATTATCATACAAGGTGGAAATACATCAAAATTAAACAAATCCTTAGCTCTCACAGCTATCCAACTCTCAATACAATCCTCCTGGATGCTCACAGGCAATCAAAGCTTCTCACAAGCCTTCTCCTCTGCCCTCCAAGCTCCTATTTCCTTGCACAGTTTCTCTCGGGTGATCCTCCTATTACCAAGTGGAACATTGATCTCACACCCTATCAGAACTGCGCAATCCTTAAGGAACCTTACCTTGACTGCATGCATGAGTTTCCTTTATAGGAGAAAACATGCAACTAATAGTACATTGTCCTTGACATTTAGCTCAACTGGGTCTTTCTCAGAATAGACATGCATGAGTTTATGATGAGGGAATCTTCAGTTATCTGGAGTACACTGGTTAGTGCATGCATGCATCAACTGACTGATAACTCACAATTAGTTCCTCAAACAGTTTGGAACTCATTTAACTAGACTTAACTTAGTAAACTGAGTTAACTAATTACAAATCAAATATAACTCTATCTTATCTCCTTAATTAAGGGATAATCTCCTTAATTTAAGGGATAATTGTTGCTTGACTTCAGAAAGACTTCTAACTTGAATTTCTCCAACTAATTAATTCATAATGAATTAATTAATTATTTCCAAGCAACTAGTGAGACTAAATTCGATTTTAATTCACAATTTTAATTCAAGGACAAATTAAAATTGGAATATTTTGGATTCTACTTTTATTATTTCTTGTTGCTATTTTCAACATCAAGACAAGGTGTAGTTACATCCATTTGATGTCATCTCATGTTACAACCCAATTTTTGTGTCAGCCAAAAATTATAGAGGAGATCCAACGGTGAAAAGGAGCCATGCGCAAGAAACATGGAATGATCGCCAACCATACAAGAGCATATTACAATTATACATGTATGAAAACTCATTCTACCACCATTATAATTGTCAAGAAAGTTGTATGTAAGATATAAGGTACATCATGCATAGGGCAGTGGCACAAGAGTGATACAATGATGCAATAGGTATGGTGAGAAGATAGAAAATTTGTAGAGTCAAAGATTTTCTAGTAGGATTGGTGGAGGGCATCCTTCAAAATTAGAGAGGGATAACATACCAGTCAAGGGATAGGAAGAAAAATAAATGTTGTGGGTGTTTCGAAGAAATGAAACACAGATCCACAAGGAAAAATTAGTGTATCTATAAAACAACAAAATTTATTTTATTCTTATGGGTTCTAGAAGGACTTAGCATAGGGAAGAAAATTATAAAATCTAGAAATGGAAACAACTAGTTTGAGATTTAAGGATAGGTTGGATGGAGCATCTAACTTAATACAATGGAAGGGATGCTTCACCTTATTATTGAAGGAATATGACCTTTGGGAGTTTATAGAAAAGGTTGTTCCTGAACTGACAGATACAACAAATAAGGAAAGTCATGTGAACAAATACATTAGATCCTAAAGGATTATCATGGATGGCATAAAGGATCATTTGATGCCAAACTTGGTTGAATAGATGATAGCCAGGGAGATGTCTAAAACTGTAGTGGACATGTTCTAGAGTGAAAAAATAAATATGAATTTGATCTTAAGAAGGAAGCTCAGATCCATCTATATGTTAAGGTTTGATAACATTACCAGTTACCTCATGACGATCACCTACACATGGGATTAGCTTGTAGCCATTGGGGAGAACGTGGAGGATGCACATCTAATAAATGTGGCATTAAATGATTTTCCCAAGTCATGGGAACCATTTTCCAACGGAATTTTCACTTGAGAACATCCTCCAAACTGGGAAAGGCTATAAGATGACTACATCTAGGAAGAGACTATGGAGGATTCTAAAGCTAGTAGGGAGGGAGATAGAGAGGAGAACCTAAACCTAGTTAATGATCCAAGAGGATCCAAAAAGGCCTAAAATTCAAATTTCCCAAAATTTGATTGAAACAATTCCATGTCGATGAGCTCAATGGGACATGCAACTTGAATCATGTCAAACATAGTCTGTATGAAGAAGTTAAGGTGTTTTGAAGATTTTGACCAACAGGGAAAAAATTCAAACTTAACAGGACACATGGAAACATCTAGACATGATATGAAGTTTTATGGATAGGGTGACATGGAAAATTTTGGGCTTAACACCTGGAAAATGCAGGGTGACATGGAAAAGTTTGAATGGATGACTAGGTGTTGATTGGGTATGTAGGTGGAATAACGGCAGTGTGCCATGTGGCACAATCAGAGGGAACCATGTGGAACCTCAGTAAGGGACCAAGAAGTTTAACAGGTCAAAAATCAAATTCGTTGCATGATTGGAGGCCACAGGGATTGAACCCATGACCTACATACTTTAGGCCAACTACTCCAATGAACCACACATATTTGCTAGAATATAAACTACAAAAATGATATTTAACTTTTCACTATGATAGGATGCCAACTAAAGGAAAGCCACGGGCTCAATCCCATGACCTCCTGTAACTAATGCTTCCTATTATTTTCCACCAACTAATACCACATAACTTTGTTATAATGTGTTAACAAATATGCACATGCATCACATTGGTTAGGCCACATATGGTATCATCGGTTAATATATGGCTATACAATTTGAAAGTTTATAACCAAAGTTCTAATTATATAAGATTTTTTAACATTGTAACCAATAAAAGCATGGTGGCCAACATTGATTAGAATGCACAATGCTTTGTGAATTATATTATATTTAATATGGTTACTACGATTTTAACAAAGTCCTATTTTGTATATATTCTAACGAATGGGGTCACAACCTCCATGGGCTCAACCCTAGGGTTGTGATCCCCCAACAATAAATGTATGTAAAAGGATTTCCATTGTGCCATGGTCATTAAAGTGTGAAACGTTTTTGGTACTAAGATATTTTAAGCTCAGTCTAATGCTTGTAATTTTGTATACAATGTAGTTTTTAGAGATTGATTTTGTAGCAACCGAAAGGAGGTTTTTGGTGGCATTTTGGAAGCCACATCCTGGTACTAAGGAGCTCATTTTTAAAATGCTAAGAGAGGGACACAGATTCCATTACTTGAGGTAGGATATTGCATTGGCCAATTTTTGTTTTAAATGTCAGCCCTAGTTGGTTGAGTGGGATGACTATGTCATAAATTAACTAAAAGAAGAAGGGACAGGGGCAAGTGTCCTTTAACTCTAACCAAAAAAAATAATAGGACAAAAGAATTAAGGAATCATGGGTTGTGTTGTCCACAAGGTTGATTGTTGTATAACCATGGAAAGGAATGGGCAGTTGGTTGGAAAACAATGAAAAAGAAAAGGGGATTTGGATACAAGGGCACTCATGGATACATGAGCTCTCTCCCTTTAGAACAATCTCTCTCTCTCTATTAAGAACACATGGAATATTGACGTGGAAGCAGTGAGTGAGCGAAAAGATGAAGAAAATGAACAATGATCCCTACCCCTAAGTTTTCAACTATGTATTAGAGAACCACATAAGGAATTCTCTTACATGAGGTTTGTTGGGAAAAAAGCATCACATCGAGAGAGAGAACAATGGATTGCCTATAAGGCTAAAGAAACCACCAGAAGCTTATGGCTCGATGAACCTGTTGGAATGGAAAAATTCAGGCAGGTGCTTGTGAGGGTTGAAGAACCACCAGAAGTTTCCTTGGGGCTGAAGATTTGGTGATTGACGCACTAATGAATCACCTGCGGAGTGATTTATTTACCTATCAGTATTTTATCCACCAATGAATCTTTCATATTATGGAATATCTTCTCCTGAAAGTGAGGTATAGTTCTCTGCATTGCAAAATATTGGCATGGATATGAATATGCCTGAACAATGAGATTGATAAAGTGTATGGCTAGTGGATGAAGCTAATGTGACATTGTAGAATATTGTTTCAGTTTTTTTATTGGTTAAAATTCCTTAGGAGCACTCCACCCTAAGCTTTGGAATTTGGCTCGAGGGTGACAACTACAATTAATAGTGGTTGTATCTTTTATACAGCTGGGTGGAGAGTCGAAGTCCCACTCTCACTTGCCCAGCTTCAGTTTTAATTCAAAATAAGTTTCCTCACATGTAGGATGTGCCATGAAACTTATGATTATACTATTGAGTTGATTTGTAACACTACATGAAAAGTGCAAGGTTCCATGTGATTAAAAGGGATGAAGTCATACTAAATGGTATCCTTGTGGCTATGGCTATGCATTCATATTTTCGTGCGAGATATACATAAATAAATATATATTCTAATGATGTGTGAATGAAATGGTTACAACTGTGTTCTTGGCATGGGAAACATTGGGTGAACGTATAATAGTTCATATCAGTTTGAGCATATATGTGAGCTTCTCAAGATTAAATGGTATCCACATGTTGTTGCACTAGTAAAATGTTATCTTATTGATAAAGCATGTGATTTTTTGTGTGTTAATAGATGTTATATTTCTTGTATTCATGCTTGATGGAAAGGTATAATTCTTGTATACACTATGGGAACATGATTACCCAAGATTATCAGTTCAAATTTAAAAATAACTCCCTTAATGCATTTGTGAGATTGAATGAAATTTGCAACTGGCATGTAAGGTGGATACATTTTTGTATACACTGGGTGTTTGACTAATAATTGCATCATTAATAAATTGTGATGCAATTGAGGGAACTGGTTAAGTTCCCTATGATCTTGGTGGCGAGGGAACTAAGGTGTTATTCTGGTGTTTTTGTCTCTTCCATTTAGAAAGCTAGTTGTAGGGTGCGACACGTACATGTCTAGGAAGAAATTCATTAAATTTTTTTAGTGTCAAAAGCTAGCAAAATAGGCTTGAGGTCACTTTGGGGTTGCAAAGTTGGGGATTTAGAGGTCGGGAGGAGAGGCTGAGTCTCGACATGATTTGCACCTAACTAAAAATGTTACAAGGGATTCGGCGGGACCCACTAGTTGGGCTAGTCGAGCCAAATACCCAAGTCGTGTTAATTTTCAGGTTGTTCTATGCTGTATCAATTACTTTAGCCCAATTCCAAACTTAATACAGTGACCGAATATATCAGAGACAAATTGATTCAACCTTTAAACAACTTCAAAAAACTTTGAAGTATAGTCAATTGTAGTCAAACCCAGAGTCATTCTCATGAAGTTAGCATGAGAGCGAATTTAGCTTCCTGGTTTCTCTCTTTCCTATAGAATTCCTATGACCATATTCAAAATTTCATAGTGTTGTGATAGCGACTAGAACAAAAACCCTAACTTTTGGGCGACCTTTGGATCTGAGACTTTTGACCTCTGTTCGAACTTTTCCTTCACTAAAGTACTAAACCAAATTAGATAGAAGTGAATAAGATTCTTGATGTTGTGATGTCCAAATGAGCTTCAAAATCACTTTCATTTATAGGCTTCTAAGGGTGTCCAACAAGGTCCACTTGATGTTGTTTCCAACCTATCCAAGTGTGCATATGGGTGAAGCCAACTTGGTCCAATATCCATGAGTGGGTGCATAAATCAAAAACCAAATTCTTCTTCTCCGAATGAGGTGATATTTATGCCGATTTTGGTCCTCTCAGAAAGAGGAACTCAACGCCATCATCATCTCCATAAAATGAGTATTCCAAAGTGGAATTTGATTGCAGTTGCATATTTTTAACACTCCCTCTTAACTAGGGAGGATTCCACCTGTAAAACGTATCCGTCAATCAATGTGTCATCCTGTCATCATGTGTACAAATATTCTAAAATCTATCTACTGAAACATTCTCGAATCTGAAGAAGAAGAATAATGGGGAGAAAAAAGCTACCACCCTTTGTCCATCGGGCTACAACCCAAAATCTCAGTCGATGGGTTACTACACGAAAATATGTCATTAGGCTAGTACCTGGAAATTTCATCAGGCTACTACCCAAAGATATCATCAGGCTACTACCTGGAAATGTCATCGGTCTACTACCCAAAAATATCATCGGGCTACTACCTGGAAATACCATCGGGCTACTACCAAGAAATATCATGGGGGAGCTACGACTCAACCCATATCGGGAAATAGGTGATGTAGGGGAGCTACGTCTCAAACCATCCTATTTCCCACTAATATTCCCAACAACATGTGGTAGAACACTTGCATCATAATCACCTTGTATTGTACACCCCCAAGTACACTCTCAACTCGTTATCCAGACAAGGAATGATACTTCTAACAAACCCAGCTTGTGGGTATGATGCCTATTAGATCTACTACATTTTGTGACATTTGAAGGGATTGAAAACAGGTGTGGCAGTGTTGTTTCATGCTTGAAGAATGCTCGTAACAATCAGTTTCCTTTTCTCCTTCATTCTCCTTATAACCCCATAACCCCGTTATTCCTGTTTTTCCTCCCAAAACCCTCTATAAACCCATATTCCCCAAGCCCCCGGGTGCTGAGTCTAAACGTTATAAAACCCCGAAAACGTGACCGCGCACTATAACCCATCCTTTCCCGTCACATCCACACAAGCCCGTGCAATCGCATCCGCATCGTCCGATCAAACCCTGCCGCGATCAGACGACATTCGTAGCTCCCACTCTCGCAATGTGCACGCGTGATAGCCAGCGGGGTAAGCGGTTTCCTGCGAGTCACATCTGCCACGCGTCAACACATGAGTGGTATCGCGACCCCCCTATACGAATACCACTGCCTCCCATAAGCAGTGCGGGGAAACCGCTTACTGCCGTCCCCACCGATTATCACCCGCGCTTGTTAGCCGCCCGTCAGCCATTGGATCTGCCCAACCAAGATCCGATGGCCCTTGTCTATCCTGATCATCCATCTCCTGATTCCTCTGATCACATGATCTCAGCCGTCCGTCCGTTTCATCCAACAACTCCCATTTGTTGTTCCCGCTTCCTCTTGATAGCCATTGCAAAGCGCTCTCCATTGTCGATCCACACTATCCAACGGTGGATATTCCTCCATACTGCCAACGCCCATAGCCTGTCCAGTGTACCCAAAGGAGGAAAGAGGCCATGATCCAACACTCTGCGCATTGAATCCTCAACAATCGCATTCAACAAGCAGTATGGCCGAGGAAGAAAAGTACAGCCTCGAGCAGTTAAACGCCTCCAGCAGTTATGGATTAATTTATTCATACACTACTCCACCTGCTCGAGGAGTACACCTAGGTACTAGAGAATGTCAAATTTTGATCATGAAAGCAGTAGATTGTATCAGAGACCCATATCAAACAGTTAATGTGGTTGGTGGTCCATTATGACCCCTCCACGCATAGGATAGCAGATATTTTTTGTAATCAACCTCCATATATACCCAGAAACAAGATGTAATGAGGGTTGATGGATATTGTTTTGATGTAGAGTTCAACTTCTGGAGACTATAACTACTGTGATACCTGCAGTGTCTAGTCTTCATTTTCAGCTAATGCAAGCTTCTTTTGTTGTTAATTGCTTACTTTCCACTTCTTCTTTGTTCCAGGCTGTGCCTGTTATGAATTTTTCATGTGCTCTTGATGTTTAGCATTAGAGGGGCTGTCATCCCACCTCTATGTTAGAATCTAGTATGTATCATTGAATATGTTATGCAGGTTTCTGTTTACTTAGTGCCAGAGAGCTGTCATCCTATCTGTGCATTAGGAAATTGATTTACAGACCTTTTACTAGTTGCAGCTAGCCATCACATGGTCTTGTGCATCTACTGGTGTGGTCAGTATTCTCCATCATCACCTTATCCTCAAACTGTGAGTAATTGGTGGTATAAAGCCTTGTAGTCTTGGGTGTTCACCCATGTCTAGGGTTAAGCATAGTAGAAGTGGTTATCTGGCTTGAATATGCATCATTCCTTCCACTCATCCACCATTTTCCAACATTTTTGTTGAGTTTGTAATGTTCTCGAGCATCTCTGAGATACAACCTAGGAGAGTTTCTTGGGGTGATAACATTAATTGGTGTCGTTGTTGGGGAGAGGAGATTGAAGCTCAGCTTCCCTAGGAGAACGAAACAGTTCCATATTTTGATGATAGACAAGGTCTGGGCACATTTCTGGTTGTAATCATCTATCTGGTGACTCCACTGGAGGAAGACCAACCTTTGGCGACTCCACATTGAAGTTCTGGCTCAGTTTGTGAGACATACTAGAAGAAATCCTCAGAAATCACCAGCTGAATCAGTGCCTGATCCTGAGAGGATTGTCAAATCGAAGAAAGCATCACAGAAAGGGGCATCAGGATCAGGTAAGCCTAAGAAATCTCATGCATGTCTGAAAGATATAGTTATAGCTGAAGATATATAGTTTGAAGATTTAGATCCCAACATTGTTAGTAAGGAAGCTCCTTCAGAGATTAATTTAGCCCCTTGTTCAGTTAGTTCCTCTTTGAATCTCAGTCCAAAGAAAGCTTCCCATACAGTCCAAAACATCGTTTTGTCTCTGACATCTATTCCATTGTTTCAAACTGCTCAATCTGCTAGTATCCTTCCACATATCCCAATCATGGCAGGCCAGCAAGCATCCATGAAAATAGAAAGAATTATTGCTGCTAGATATGGACCCTTGGTCTTGCCTGTTCCTTTAAATCCCATGCCTGTGGGAGAATATAAAAAATATAGGCCTAAGTTCACTGGCACAGAGGGAGTAATAGAAGAAGAACACCTTGAGGCCTTTTATATTTATGTTGATAACTTAGATATAAGTGAAAATGATGTATGGATGAGATTTTTTGTCCAAAGGCTTGATGGAGAGGCTAGAAATTGGTTCAGAGAATTACCCCAGAGATCTATAACAGATATTGAAGCCTTAGATGATGCATTTTTGAAGCACTAGGGAGATAAAAAGGACTTGCTGTATTATCATACTGAGTTTGGTAACCTGAAGAGGGAAAATGGGGAATCATTGCCCGAGTTCAATAAAAGATTCAATCGTATGTATAGTAATATACCAACTGAAGTAAATCCTACCTCCACCTCTACCAAACTCACTTATGCCAATGCTTTTGACTCTAATTTCTGCCTACTATTAAGAGAAAGAAGATGTGCCACTCTAGCTGACATGCAGGATGTAGTACTAGAGGTGGAATCTAGTATCATGGCTGCAGAAAAGCTCAAAGGTCAAGCTGACAGAAGGAGGCAGAGAGGTCAGGCTTCTACCTCCTCTACATCATCTTCAGAGCCTAAATTAGACAAAATGACTAAGATGATAGAGTCATTGGCTGCTGAAATATCTAAGCTGAAGGTTGAACAGAATTCAGGGAAAGTAAGGCAATAGAACACATTTTCTCCAAGAAACCAAAATCCTTTCAGAAGAACAAATGAACAGTTACAAGTTATTCAGAGGGGTGAAGAATCAAAATAAGAACAGAAAATTAAAGATCCTTTCCAAAATTTAGTCATGGAAGAGGAACATTTTGAAGATGAGGATGAAATTCACTACATGGAAGATAAAGGTAGTGCTGCATTTTTGACATTGGCTGCGTACGAAGAATCATTGTTGCAGGAACAAGACAGTCAGGAGTGGGACAGAGAAGCTGTTCTACAAACTGAGGAGCAGTGAAGATATAATCTGAGGTCACATGCAAAAAATGTCAAGGAGAATATTGCCCAAAGAGCTACTGTCCAAATAGAATCATAGAATATCAAACAGAGAAGGCCAGTAGCTGACCCAGTCATCCTCAAAGCTCTAGTTCAAGAGGTAAGAGGTTCTGATAAGTTGCCTATCTCTTTCAGCTTTGAGTCAGAAGTTTAGAGATTAAAAATATCTGTGCCCCTAATAGAGTTGGTGAAGAGTGTAGTATTTAGAAAGCCTATCCTTGAAGCACTTGAGCTGGAGACCACACAGACCTCCACTGACTCTGTCAATTTGCAAGATGACAAACCTGCCATTGTGCTTAGCCCCATGATCGAACCTGCTGATAATAACTCTCCATCTTTTTATGTCTCCTTGACCATTCATGACAAAAGCCTCCACAATTGCCTGCTAGACACAGAGGCCAGCCATAATTTGATGCCTAAAGCTGCCATGGAAGAGTTAGGCCTTGACATCACCAAACCGTATCATTATTTGTTCTCTTTTGATTCAAGAAAGGTGAAATGTTAGGGATTGATCAAAGATCTATCCATTACCCTAACTCAGCTGCCCATGAAAAGTATGATGATGGATATTGTGGTAGCAGATGTCCCTCCTAAGTTTTGCATGCTGTTGTCTAGAGGATGGATTAAGAGACTAGGTGGGACATTACGGAATGATCTATCTTATGCCACTGTCCCAGTTTTTGGAGGGGAAAGCAGGAGATTGTATAGAGAAGCACAGTTGGCATACATAATCAGTGATGAGAAGAATCCTACCAATCATCCCATATATGCTATGGACACTGATTTTGGAGCATGTATTCTCCAAATAGAAGAATCCCAGAAGGCCTCATTGCAGCTCAAGAAACCAATTGTTCAGGCCGAGAAAGAGCAAGGAAGTCAGGTTTGGGAGATGTTCTTTGATGGAGCATGTTCCAGGGAGACTAAGGAGCAGGGGTGGTGCTGATATCTCCAGAGCAAGAAAGCACACATCTATCTTACAAGCTGGTTTTTCAAGTTACAAACAATATAACAAAATATGAGGCTCTACTGTTGGGCCTTAATGCAACAAAAGACAGAGGAATCAAGAACTTGAAGGTGTTTGTAGATGCTGATTTGATCATTCAGCAAGTAAATAAAAAATTTCAGGCAAAGCACCCAAGGCTAAAAGCATACAGAGATGAGGTATGGAGACTCAAAGATTCCTTTGAAAATTTCTGTATTTCTTATATTCCTAGAGCCAAAAATCAGCTTGTTGATTCCCTTGCTGTGTCTGCTAGTTTTTTTATTCCTCCCTTGCCTCCTAGACTAGTTTATGAAGTGCAAATGAAATACAGACCATCCTTGCCTGATAATGTCCAGCATTGGAAAGTTTTTGATGATGGTGATGAGATAAATAGGTTTCTTCAAGTCATTGATGAGTTTTCTGAAATGCAAATTGACCAAGAAAATGAAGCCTTGGAAGAAAGCCCCAAATCCCAGCTTAGAAGTAGAATTGGCAAAGAAAGCATTGTCCAGCTTCCTAGTAATCATATTCCAAAGGGTCTAATTCCTCTTGAAAGACTGTTTGACCAAAATGATGTGCCTTACAAGGCTGCCCAAAAAGAAGATCAATCTGCAGTCTGTAAGCATGATATAGGAAGTCCAGGTTAGCCTAGATACATAAATTTATCCACTCATCTATCTGCTGACCAAAGTTCTGAATACTGCAAATTGATGAAGCAATTTACTGATATGTTTTCCTGGGAGTATAGTGATTTGAAAACTTATGATAAAAATATTATTCAACATAAAATCCCTCCGGAGAAAGACACCAAACCTTTCAAACAAAAGCCGAGACCAATAAATACTATACTTCTTCCTCTAATTGAAAAAGAAATTAAAAAATCGCTGGCTGCCAAGATTATAGTTCCTCTTAGATATTCCAAAAGGGTAGCCAATCTAGTAGTAGTGAGGAAGAAAAGTGGAGAAATCAGACTGTGTGTTGATTTTAGAAACTTGAACAAGTGCTCAAAGAAAGACAATTATCCCCTACCGAAGATGGAGCATTTGTTGCAAAAGGTCTTAGGAGCCAAAGTAATGTCTTTCCTGGATGGATTTTCAGGGTTTAATCAGATTGTTGTGCATCCATATGACCAAGATAAGACTGCATCCACCACTCCTTGGGGCACTTTTATGTATGCCAAGATGCCTTTTGGGTTGATGAATGCTGGAGCTACCTTTCAAAGAGCTATGGATATAGAATTTGTAGGAGAGAAGGATAAATGTGTTCTTATCTACCTTGATGATATAACAGTATACTCCAGCAGCCATCAAAATCATTTGCAACATTTGAAAAAAGTGTTTCTCAAGTGCAGAAGGTTTGGGATTTCAGTCAATCCTAAAAAATCACAATTTGCTTTAGAAGAAGGCAAGCTGTTGGGACATATTGTTTCTGTTGTAGGTGTCCGGATTGATCCAAAAAGAGTAAAAGCAATACAGACTTTGTCTGTCCCAAGATCAAAGAAAGATATCCAATCCTTTTTGGGCAAAATTAATTTTGTAAGGAGGTTTATACCAAATTTTGCAGAACTAGTGAAGCATGTTACCTTCATGTTGAAGAAAGGGTCAGAGGTCAGATGGACTGATGCAGCAAGAGGATCTTTTGAGTCCATTAAAATCTATTACAGAGGCTCCTACTTTAATAAGTCCGGACTATAACAAGGAGTTCCATGTATTCTCATTTGCCTTTGAAGACACCATTGCAGCAGTTCTATTGCAAGTAGATGAAGAAGGATCAGAGCATCCGGTGGCATTTTTCAACAAAAACTTGAGGGATGTTGAGCTGAGGTATGAAATTATTGAAAAACAAGCATATGCCCTTATCAAATCCTTGAAATCTTTCAGAGTTTATATTCTGCATTCCAAGATAATTGCATATGTACCCTCTGCTACAATAAAAGATGTCTTAACACAACCTGATGCTAATGGAAGAAGGGCTAAATGGATTCCAATTCTAATTGAATTTAATATAGAACTGAAGCCCACCAAACTTGTCAGAGGTTAGGGTCTTACCAAGTTATTGGCTGAAGAAAATTGCAGATCATTGGATATTGATTTCCTGTGCACAATTGCAGAAATTGGTCAGACAAATGAAGAAGAGGAAGCAGCTAAACTAGAGAGAAAGCAGTCAGTGGAAGAAAAACTAGCTTCTTGTGATTGGTATTCTGCAATAATTAATTTCTTGCTGAAGCTAGAAATCCCTTCAGGATTTACTCAAAGTCAAGCCAGGACTATAAAGCTTAGGGCAGCTAAATATTGCATTAATGAAAATCTGCTCTACTGGAGGGATCCATCTGGAGTGCTTTTGAGGTGTCTGGATAGAGAACAGTCAATAGAAGTCATGCAGCAATTTCACTCCAGCTTGTGTGGAGGAAACCATTATTGGAAGACCACTGCTCATAAAATCCTCAGAGCTGGATACTACTGGCCCTCCTTATTTTCTGATGTATTTTCATTTGTTAAATCTTGTGACAGGTGCCAAATATTTGAAGGAAAGCAGCAGTTGAAGTCTCTGCCCTTAAAACCAATACACGCAAAAGAACCTTTTCAGCAGTGGGGCTTGGATTTCATTGGAGAAATCAATCCACTTTCTAGTGGCTAGCATAGATGGATATTAGTAGCCACTAATTATTTTACTAAGTGGATTGAAGCAATCCCTACCAGAAAGGCTGATCATAATGTGGTCATGAAATTTTTGACAGAGAATATCTTTACCAGATTTGGTTGTCCACATAAATTAGTTGCAGACAATGTAGCAGACTTCAGGGCAAAATAATTGGTGGAAATGTGTGATTCAATGGGTATTAAACTGGTTCATTCCACCGCATATTATCCTCAAGGAAATGTTCTAGCAGAATCTTCAAATAAAAGCCTGATAAGGATAATTAAACAGCTACTAGAAGGCAATAAAAAGAATTGGGATTCTAAGCTCAAGTATGCACTGTGCGCTGACAGAGTGACCATTAATAAATCCACAGGGAATTATCCTTTTAAGCTGGTATATGGCACTGAGGCCGTGTTCCCAATTCAGTTAACTCTCCTTGTGGAAAAATTCCTTCAAACAGAACAGAATGAAGAAGAGGACATGGCAAAGAGGATCACTGATTTAGCAGAGGTACATCAGATTAGAGAGCAGCTGGTGGAAAAGGCTGCAACACATCAGAAAAAGATCAAGGATGCTTTTGACAGGAAGACAAAGACAGATAATTTTCAGGTTGGAGACTTGGTTTTGAAGTGGGATGCACTAAAAGAGAAGAAAGGCAACCAGGGGAATTTTGATGCTTTCTGGATAGGCCCTTTTATTATTTCTCAGATTCAAGGGAATAACACCTTCATACTGAAAAGTATGGGAGGAGAGGCAGTTTTTGATGGCCCAGTTAATGGGTGTTTTCTGAAAATTTATGTTGTTTAAGGTCTTTGGCCTTGAAAGTTGTAAGTATTTTGTTTTTATCAGTTTTGTGTAGGCAAAGTAGACTCCATGCCCAATGGAACACTAGGAATTTTGGCTAATTTGTTTTCAACTAGAAAGGCAATGGTCTACAGGTTCTTGAGACCTCACAAGGAGGATCTCATCCCCAGAAGGAGCCAGTGTTAGCTCTGCTACATTTTGCGACATTTGAATGGATTGAAAATAGGTATGGCAGTGTTGTTTCATGCTTGAAGAATGCTCGTAGCAGTCGGTTTCCTTTTCTCCTTCATTCTCCTTATAACCCCACAACCCCATTATTCCTGTTTTTCCTCCCAAAACCCTCTATAAACCCATATTCCCCAAGCCCCCGGGTGCTGAGTCTAAACATTATAAAACCCTGATAACATGATCGCGCGCTATAACCCGTCCTTTCCTGTCACATCCACGCAAGCCCGTGCAATTGCATCCACGACGTCCAATCAAACCCCACCGCGATTCGACGACATTCGCAGCTCTCGCTCCCGTAACATTCACGCACGATAGCGAGTGGGGTAAGCGGTTTCCCGTGAGTCACATCCACCACACGTCAACGCATGAGTGGTATCACGACCCCCCTGTACGAATACCACTGCCTCGCATAAGCAATGCGGCGAAACCTCTTACCGCCGTCCCCGCCGATTATTGCCCGCGCTTGTTAGCCGCCCATCAGCTGTTGGATCTGCCCAACCAAGATTTGATGGCCCTCGTCTATCCCGATCGTCCATCTCTCGATTCCTCCGATCAAATGATCTTAGCCATCCATCCATTTCATCCAACAGCTCGCATTTGTTGTTCCCGCTTCCTCCCGATAGCCATTGCAAAGTACTCTCCGCCGCAATCCACGCTATCCAACGGTGGATCTTCCTCCATACTGCCTGTGCCCATAGCCTGTCCAGTGTACCCGAAAGAGGAAGGAGGCCATGATCCAGCACTCTGGGCATTGAATCCTCAACAACTGCATTCAACAAGCAGCATGGCCGAGGAAGAAAATTACAGCCTCCAGCAGTTATGGAAATTTATTCATATAACACTCCACCTACTCGAGGAGTACACCTAAGTACCAGAGAATGTCAAATTTTGTTCATGAAAGCAGCAGATTGTATCAGAGACCCATGTCAAACAGTTAATGTGGTTGGTGGTCCATTATGACCCCTCCACACATATGATAGCAGATATTTTTTGTAATCAACCTCCATATATACCCAGAAACAAGATGTAATGAGGGTTGATGGATATTGTTTTGATGTAAAGTTCAACTTCTAGAGACTATAACTACTGTGATACCTGTAGTGTCTGGTCTTCATTTTCAGCTAATGCAAGCTTCTTTTGATGTTAATTGCTTACTTTCCACTTCTCCTTTGTTCCAGGCTGTGCCTGTTATGCATTTTTCATGTGCTCTTGATGTTTAGCATTAGAGGGGCTGTCATCCCACCTCTGTGTTAGAATCTAGTATGTATCATTGAATATGTTATGCAAGTTTCTGTTTACTTAGTGCCAGAGAGCTGTCATCCTGTCTATGCATTAGGAAATAGATTTACAGACCTTTTACTAGTTGCAGCCGACCATCACATGGTATTGTGCATCTACTGGTGTGGTCAATATTCTACATCATCACCTTATCCTCAAATTGTGAGTAATTGGTGGTCTAAAGCCTTGTAGTCTGGGGTGTTCACCCATGTCTGGGGTTAAGCATTGTAGAAGTTGTTATCTGGCTTGAATATGCATCATTCCTTCCATTCATCCACCATTTTCCAACATTTTTGTTGAGTTTGTAATGTTCCCGAGCATCTCTGAGATACAACCTAGGAGAGTTTCTTGTGGTGATAACAATGCCAACTATGGTATGCTTTGCAAATACAAAGATAGGGTTTGATACTACTCCAACCCTATGGGTAACAATTAGGGATAACGCCCTATTGTTCAGAGTTCCCTCAACCCCAAGAGCCCTCTATCTTGGTTCCTCACCCTGGTAGCTCAAACAGGGTACGAAGAGTTGGCTTAGTATCCTTGAACAATGTTTCCCCTTATCAGGAAGGGTCACGTCCATCGGTCCAAGATGTTCTATGAAGACTAATAACTTCCCTTTCATAAGATATTTGGTGAGAATATCTGCAATCTTCTCATATATTTATATGTGATGGAATCAAATGGCTCCTCTCTGTACCTTATCACGAATGAAGTGATATCGGATCTCTATGTGCTTGGACTTGTCATGGAACATGTGATTCTCTGCCAGATGGATCCCACTATTGTAGTCGCAGTATAACATTGTAGTGTCCAGGACCTCCTCAAATAGCTCTCCAAAGAACTTCCTCAACCAAATTTCTTTGCAACTAGCCATGCTAGCGGAAATATACTCTACCTCGATGGTACTCAATGCTACAAACCTTTTTTTCCTACTCATCCAAGGTATCATGGAAGATCCAAGACTAAAACAACATCCAGATGTACTCTTTCGGTCAATAAAATTTCCCTCCCAGTCAGCATCAGTGTATCCATGAAGTCAAACATCTCCGGTAGAGTATCTCAAACCAAATGTCATTGTCCCCTACAAATATCTCAAAATGTGTTTGGCAGCGGTCCAATGTGAATGGAGAGGCCCAGTCATGAATTGACTCAGTGAGTTCACTGCATAGCATATGTCCATATGGGTGTTCACAAGGAACATCAGAGCCCCACTCAATTGTCTATACTCGGATTGATTTGCCAAATCAGGTCTTGCAGCTTCTCCACATAACTTCTTGAAGTTCATTTCCATTTATGTGGGTAGGTACTTGCATTCTATCATTCCAAATCTTTCCAACAACTTCACAACATATTTTCCTTGTGAAAGGAAAATCTCACCGGGCCCTTGGCACACCTCAAGGGCTAGAAAATAGTGCATGATTCCAAGGTCGTTCATGTCGAATTCAGAGGATAACTCCCTCTTACACTCAATCATCAGAGATTCACTACCTATCAAAAATAGATCGTCAACATATAAAACCAAAATTAGCGACATACTAGTTGGGATCAACATTGCTTCTTGTGAATCCCAGCTTCACCAAATAATTGTCTATGTGGGCATACCATGCTCTTGAGCTTGCTTCAAGCCATACAATGCCTTCTTCAATTTAAAAAAGTGTGTCTTACGATCTCCTAATTCAAATTCCTATGGTTTCTCAACATATACTTATTCTTGTAGCATGCCATGGAGGAATGCAGTCTTTATGTCCATCTGGTGCAGGGTCCATCCTTTACTTGTGGCAAGGGAAACTATCAAATGCATGGTTGTATATCAAACCACAGGTGAAAATATATCATAAATATCTTCTTCCTCTTTCTAGGAGAATCATCGAGCCATGAACCTCGCTTAGTATTTTTCGAAACTTCCATTAATTACATGCTTTATCTTGAATATCCACTTCAAAGTTACCACAGATTTATGCTTCGGCCTTGGAACAACATCCCATACATCATTCTTGATAATAGATTCATATTCCTCAGTGATAGCATCTTTCCAAACTTGTTATTTTACGGCTCCTTCAAATGTGGAAGGTTCAACTTGAATCATAGTGCTCATGGCGGCAACACATTCCTGGTACCTGCATGGTTTCTTCCTTTCTCTAAATGATCTTCAAATGGGCACATCACTATCAGTATCCTAAAGAGTGTCATAGAGCGAAAGCGATATCTTCCTTGTAGGAGGATTACTGGGAGGAGAATCTAAGGGATCCATGGGCTCCATGGGATCATAAAAAATATCAGTCTCGGATTTGGGCACAGATGGTCCATCCAAGATATCCATATCATCATTCTTCTTGGGAGGAGGAAGCAGAGGAAGGTCTCTAGCTATTCCAAGAGCAACATCTTCATCAAACGTAAAATCCATGCTAATTTCAACATTCCTTTGACTATAAATATATTTTCTAAATGCTTTAGAATTTTCACAATACCCAACAAACATACCTTTTCTACCTGTATCTTTCAATTTTATTCTTTTGTCCTTCAGCACATGGAAATATATAGGACATCCAAATATTCGAAGATGACTAATGTTGGGATTCACACCTATAAATACTTCTTCAGGAGTTTTGTTTTCCAAATCTTGATGAGGCACCCTGTTTGAACATATACAACAGCATGTGAAGCTTTGGCCCAAAGAAATTTAGGCAACTTTTGATCATGGAGCATCGCTCAAGTGGCTTCTACTATAGACCTGTTCTTCCTTTCAGATAGACCTTTTTTCTTGGGATTATATGGAACAATTGTTTCCTTCTTGATACCTTCCTCTTTGCAAAAATCAATGAATTCATTTGACATGTATTCTCCACCATTATCAGACCTGAATATTTTGATATTCTTTCTTGTTTGATTTTCAATCAATACTTTTAATTCCTTAAATGCTTCAAAGGATTCATCCTTATGCTTCAAAAATTATATCCATGTCTTCCTTGAAAAGTCATCAATGAATGTGAAGTAGTAAAGATATCCACAAATAGAGTGCACGGATATCGGTCCACATATGTCGGAATGAATGAGATGGAGGATGTCAGTGGTCTTTTTTTCACTTGAGGGGAATGGTTCCCTTGTCATTTTTCTGCTAGAACATCCCAAACATACTTCATCATGCTGAGCTTGAACCTTTGGAATCCCTGAGACCAAGTTCTCCAATTTCGGAAGAGCATCATAATGAAGATGAGCCAACCTTAGGTGCCATAATTTGCTTGGAATATTTGTATTATGAACCAATGCTAGTAATGGCCTTTCAATGACCTTGTAGAGTCCTTCATATCTTGTTCCCAAAGTGAATGCATCTTCCGTAAGTGATCCAATGCACTAAGTAAGAACTTTTCCTTTGATGAAGGCAACCCTTATCCTTTTGTCTTCCAAAGCAGAGATTGATACCAAATTATTCTTTAACTTAGGCACATACAGTACATCATGCAATACAATATATTCCCCAGAATTCAAATGAAATTTGACGAATCCAAAACCTTTAACGGGATGAGTGGAGTTGTCTCCAAGAATAACTTTCAAATTTGAGTCCCTCTCTACCAAATTAGATAGAACTTCTTTGTAACCAGAGAAGTGATGGGTGGCCCCACTATCAACCAACCAACTATCCCACGAATCTGGAGGAGATGTAGTAAGAGAAAAATAATAATATACTAAAATTGATTCGCAACATTACTTTCATACTTGAAGAATTTTGACTTCTTTTGTGGATGATGATCTTCTTCATCATCACTTGGAGCATCCCTTCTTCTTCTATCATTTCTCCCATTGCACTCATTCCATTGGTCACATTTCCTCCTTTGATTATTGAACCTATTGTTGTTGCTTCTAGTGTTATATCACGATCCATTATTCTTCTCAGGGAAATCTCAAGCATAGTGCCATGTCTTATGACAATGGAAGCATTCAATGTTCACCTATTCCTTTCCTCCACTAGAATTTTGAGGAGGATGCTTTCTTGAATTTTATGGACCTCCTTTCCCTTTCTTCTTCTTCTTGTCATGAGCGATATATGAAGTGGGTTCTCCTTCTTCGTGCTTTTGAATCCTTCCTCTTCATATTATTCTTAACTCTTCTTAAGTGAGATTTCCAACAATTTCATTAAATTAAGGGAGGACATTTGTGTTGCTGATAGAAATGATGAATGTTTCCCAAACAGATGGGAGACCTCTTAGAGTTTAGACCACCAATTCCCTATCCCTCACATCTTCTCCAACTCTTAACAATTCATCTCTAACACGAGAGATCCTCATTATATAGGATTGTATGGAGTCTCCTTTTTTCATCTTGGTGTCTTTGAGTTGATCTTTCAAGGTTAGGATTTCATTTAAATTGTTGATCTCAAACATGCTGACAATCTTATCATATATGTGTTTAGACCTACTCAAGTTTCCAACATATGCAAGTAGATTATCTTGTAAACCATCAATTATAATTTGTTTTACTTTCCCCTAACCTTTCTTGTATTTGTTCTTGACAACAATGGATGCATTCTCTGGAGGCTCATGTACCTTTCCTTAAATGTAGTCCAAAACATCGTTGTTATCAACAATGATCTCCAACCTAACTTTCCATGCAACAAAATTAGAAGAGTCACCTGACTTCTCATCACTCTTGAAGAAGGAAGTCATCTTGACTTTGACTAAATCGATCTTTCAAATTTTGAAAGATGAGTGTTTGAAGGCTTGTCTTGTTTTGGGCTTGTACTTCACCTTAGCTTTGATACCATGTTAGTTTTTCATATTGTTCTATGTTGTATCAATTACTTTAGCCTAATTCCAAACTTCAATTATGAATAGTTCCAATTACACTTAGCATTTCCATTCATCAACAGTAATTGAAGATAGAATAATATAAACAATGACAAAGAACACAATCAGAACATCAAGGAGAGACACCAGATTTGGTCTAAGACTAGGGAAAAACCCCACAAGGGGGAACCCTTTCACATTCTTCTTCTATTATATTCTCGTAAAAAGTTCAACAGAGAGTACAATGATCCCAATACAATATGATCAATAATACAACCCAAAAAATTTAGAAACCTATATACATTGACCAAATATATCAAATACAACTTGATTCAACCTTCAGATAGCTTCAGAAAACTTCGAAGTGTAGTCAACTGCAGTCAAACCCAGAGTCGCTCTCAGGAAGTTGGCATGAGAGCGACTTTATCTTCCTAGTCTCTCTCTTGCAAATGAATTCTTAAAAAATAGAAAATATACAATGGAAAGAAACACAAAACAAATACATATGGATTTCCCATATATCCCAAAATCGGGACTACCAGATTGATTTTTCATTATATTCCTTTCAATGTTACAACAAATATATATACATGTTGAAGCATTCATAAACCCAAATCCATTAACCCCGGATTAGAACATAACCATAGTTCCCTTGATCGAATCTACAAGATACCATGGGCAGAAAACCATCATGCCCAAAACCATGTGCAAAACCCATGCACTAAAGCATAGGTATGTTCGCCACCTAATATAAAGTCCAGAAAAAAAAAATAAAAAATAAAAAAAAAATAAAAATAAAAAAATAAAAAAATAAAAAAAATCCTAAGGCGCTTCCTTGAACCTCGTAGAGGGGGGCCACTGCCACCCTCAAACCTAGCCGGCCCACCAGCACAATGAAGGGGGATTTATCACCCCCCCTCTAGCCCCTAGCTTCACGTGTGTGGCTAGTCATGCAACACCTTAGTGCTCACAAAATTCGTCAATGTAGATGCAACATTCTTCAAAGTGTCCACCTTTACCAACAACACCTTTTTGTCCTCAACCATATCCCTCACAAAGTGATACTAAACATAAATTTTCTTTGTCTTTGAATGATAAGTCGGGTTCTTTATCAAGAAAAATGCACTTTGGAGTCACAATATCTCCTTATAGCTCATTGTACTAACCCCATACTTGAACACAATCTCTGCAACCAAACTGCTTCCTTGCTTGCATGAGTGGCTTCCATGTATTATGCCTCTCTAATTGAAAGTGCCACTACAGACTGTCTCCTACTCATCCAACTAAATGCACCTCCAAATAGATTAAGCAAATACCCTTTTGTAGATCTTCTTTGATCCATATCTCCAACCTAGTCTGCATTAGAAAATCCATGGATGTCCAAATCTCTGTCCAATCCTGGTCTTTCTTGGTAGCACAAATCATAATCATAGTGCTATGCAAATACTTGGAACCTGCTTCACTGTTGTCCAATTCTCCTTTCTTGGTTTTGACATAAACCTGTTCAATACTCCCAGTGCATGTGTAATATATGTTCTAGTCCATACCATTGCATACATCAAGCTACCGACTTCACTTGCATATGGTATAAGGGACATGTCCCCTTCCTCTTCTTATGTCTTGGGACACTGTTCAACAAATTACTTTACACCTACTGGAATAAGAACCTTCACCGGTTTACTATCCTGCATATTAAATCTATGCAGTATTGTCTCAACATACTTCCTTTGGTTTAACCATAGCTTCCTTTTTTTTTCCGATCTCGTTTAATTTCCATGCCCAAAATATAGTTTACAACACCAAGATCCTTCATGTCAAATTTGGAGGAAAATTGGGTCTTCAAATCCTGGATAATTTCTTTGTCATTTCTAATCAAAAACATATCATCCACATACAAGACGAGATAAAAAACACTATCACAAATTAATTTAAAATACACATAGTGATCCACTGTACTTCTGGTGAAGCCAAGTCCCCATATAAATGTATCAAATTTATGATACTACATCCCTGATAGTTCTAGGATCACCATTAGTAATAGATAAAGTAAAATTTGAACAAGAAGCAGATGGACTATACTTTTATAGTTGCCTTCTTTCTCGAATTGATCTTCTCATAGCTGGCGTTTGTGGCTCTTCATCTTCTGATTACTCTTTTGTTGTAGAGTCTGATTCTTCCTCCTTTAGCTCAAACTCTATCTTCTCAGATTCCTTTGGTAGGACTTCAGGTTTAATAACATATTTCACCTCTCTAAACACAAAATCTTGGTTGTACATAAACTTCATTTTTTCTAGGTTCCAAATCTTATAACCTTTTAAACCATCCTTATACCCAATAAAGATGCACCTTTCAGATTTACTATCTAACTTGGTTCTTTTCTCCTTTAGAACATGTACATATATATCACAACCAAATACCCTCAGATGCGAAAGAGAGGGTTTCTTACCAGTCCATACCTCTTGTGGAGACTTATACTTCAATGCTGATGAAGGTTATCTATTAACTATGTAACATGCAGTCTTCACTGCCTCTACCCAGAATTCTTGTCCTAACCCGACACCACTGAGCATGCTTCTTGCCTTTTCCATCAACTTCATGTTCATTCTTTCTGCAACTCCATTTTTTTGAGGTGTGTATGGAGTAGTATTTTGTCGTGCTATACCACACTTCTTACAAAACTCTTCAAATTCCTTCTTGCATAACTCTCCACCATTATTTGTACTCAACACATTTATCTTCTTCTCTATCTTGTTTTCCACCAAAGCCTTAAATTCTTTAAACCTATCAAAGACTTCAGATTTATTCGTAAGGAAATATATCCATGTATTCCTTGAGAAGTCATATATAAATGATACATAGTACATAAATTTACCCAGTGATGGAACCAATACAAGTCCAAACACATCACGTGCACAAGCTCTAATATACCTTTTGTGCTCTTAGCACTAGAGGGGAAACTCACCCGACTCTGATTTACATATACACAATTTTCACAGAAATATAAATCCAGAGAGAAATTAGACATACCTTCTACCATCGAATTACCATGAAGTATTCGAAGGCCCTTCTCTCCAATATGTCCAAGCCTTTGATGCCATAACATGGTTTTTTCTCTAGAGACCACTAGATTTTTTGCTCCACTTTTAGGAACCACAGAGATGTTGTAGCCATCAACAATAATACTACCCAGAAGATTTTATAGATTTCCAATTTGAACTCTCTGCATCAATACCAGTTCTCCCCAAACCATCTTGCAGGTATCTTTCTTGAACATTATTTTTACACCTGCATCATCCATCTTTCTTATAGAAATCATATTTCTGCCAATTTAGGAAAATGCAGAACACCTAGAAGTGTTCTAATCCTTCCACTTTCCAAATTCAACTTGAATTTTCCATGTCCAATGATTTTAGACTTCTTGTCATCCCCTAAGAAGACATCATCACCATCATATTTCTCATACTCACAGAAACACTCCCTATAGGGAGTGCAGTGAAAGGATGCACCTAAGTCAATCAACCATGCATCGTGATTTACATGTGTACTTGAAGAAGAAGCCAAGTACACATCCCCACCTTCATCTGAGGTGGTTTTCACCTATGCATAAGGAGGATCATAAGTTCCCTTTCCTTTCTTAGGATCTCTAGATCTACAATCCTTTTTGAAGTGTCCTTCATTTCCACATTTCCAACATACATTTACAGGTTTTCCTGGATATTTAAATCTCCCTCTAGATTTATATCTCCCACTTGATGACTTATTTTTGTTTTTGTTCTGGGACCATCCTCGTATAGACAAGGAATCTCCATTATGTCCCTCCATATTTTTTTGTCTCATCTCCTCCGACAGCAAGGATAAGACTATTTCATCAAACTTCAAGGTAGTTGTATTGCTACCTATTGCAACAACCAAACTATCCCACGAATCTGGTAGAGAACACAACAAACAGATGCACTTATCTTCATCTGAAATTTTAATATCAATGGATAAAAATTGTCTTACCACAGTATTAAAGGTGTTCATATGCTCTATCACCGAGTCTCCATCCTTCATCCTCAAGTTATACATCTTTTTATGTAGGAATAGTTTGTTCACCAAAGACTTAGATTGGTACAACATCCCTAACTTATCCCACAAAGCCTTAATCGTATCTTCCCCTGATACATTCAATAATAATTAACCTGAGATACACAATTGTATTGTCCTCTATGCCTTCTGATCCAACTTCACCTAATATTTTGATGACATTGTTGTTGGTCTAATACCCAGATCTACCACAATCAACTGATCTTTATCCACTTGCATATCCTCCATATTGAGTTTCCACAACTCAAAACTATGACCATTAAATTTCTCAATCTCTATCTTTCCACTGCTTGCCATCTTCCTTCAACGCAAGAATCAATCCCGTAGATCTCCCATCGAATAGGGTCTACCACAGGCCCGAGCAAAATCCCTCATCAATAAAGGCATCCCATTGAAGCCAAAACAACTTTGATACCAAATGTAGGTTTTAACCTTGTAAAGAAATTACCTGCAAATGAATTCTTAAAAAATAGAAAATATATAATGACAAGAAACACAAAACAAATAGACAGAGATTTCCCCTAGATTCAAAAATTAGGATTACCATATTGATTTTTCATTATATTCCTTTCAATGTTACAACACATATATATACATGTCGAAGCATTCATAAACCCTAATCCATTAACCCTGGATTAGAACATAACCGTAGTTCCCTTGACCAGATCTACAAGATACCATGGGTAGAAAGCCATCTTGCCCAAAACCATGTGCAAAACCCATGCACAAATCCATAGGTAGGTCTTCCCACTTAATATAGGGTCCAAAAAAATAATTCCCGAGGTGATGCCCTGAACCCCATAGAGGGGGGTTACCAGACCCCTCAAACCCTCCGATAAGGGGGTTGATGCCCCCCCCGCTACACCCTAGTCGTGGAAAGAATATAACACATGGCCAACATCATAGCCATAGATTGGTTAGTAATTAGTTTCTACATAGGGCCTCCACCTTGTGATGTCAGTGATGGGAGGTGGAGGTCCCTCTCAACATTGGATTAGCTTGATTAATTGTGGACTATTGGATGGTGGAGGGGGTAGAAAATATATTTATGTATATAAAGTATATATATGTATCTAATGTTTGATGTACATGCCACCTATTATAGGGTCATATATGTATGTATATTTATACATATACATAAGCATGGGCCACTAGTCATCACCATATGGAAAAGTAGTGGCATACCACATAGGCCAAAAAAAATTCTTACTTTGTCCATATTGGCTATTCTTCTAGTATAGGGGATAAGGTAATTAAAGAATGTGGCTTAGATAATGAGGACATGGCTGAAGATGTGGATGATACTATTGCATATGATAGTTAATTCTAAGAAATGATTTGTTGATTGTTGACCTTGGAAAAAGTGGTTGAATATATATACTGCTTTGGTTGCTTGTGAGAAACAGTAACATCTCGATTAGTGGAGATAGTCTCAATAAAGAGACTGAATGAAGGCAATGAAGGCTGACATTCCTTTAATTTTAAAGGATGATTTTAATAGGTAATAATAGGGGTATCGATAAAGAGGCTAATAGTAATCAATGTTGATAATTTTGGGTAAATTATGAAATTTAATTGCAAATAGATGATTATGAATGAAATGATCTTGATGAGTTAAAGGGTTCTAATTATCTTCCTTAAGATTGCAGATTCCCTGGTTACTAATCTTGGTATAAAGGTTGAATTTAAATTGTTGCTTTGGTCTCACTACAGAGATTGAATGAAATTAATGATGGTTTTGGTGCAGTAGATAGTTTCCAATTATATATGAACTCAACAAAAAAACTGGAATCTTATGAAAGTGTAGTTATCAATGAGTGAATATGTGCATGTGAATGTAGAAATTATGGTTTTTGAAGAATTATGTTTAGATAGTTATGTCCTGGATTTTGAGACATGAGACTAATAAGTAAATTGAGACAGATGTGTAATTGCAGGGAAGTGTTCTTAGTACAACAGGGAAGGCAACTGGTATATTTGTCTATATCTATTAATTCACTAACAACTAACTGTATGTGGCAGCACATAGAAAGACTTAGTGACGACGAAAGGAAACATGTATCATGGCTTGGTGCAGTAGATATGGACCAAGTCCATCGAGAAAAAGAAAGAGGGACATCCCTCCAAAGGAAGAGAATCTTCAGGAATTTGGAGGTTGAGCTCAAGGACTTGGAAGATTAGCTAAATATTTGCAAGGAAGAACTTAGAAAGCTCACCACGAAATAGCAAGAACTAGCCTAGTGGAATGTTGAACTATAAAAATAGTTGCAAGAAATTATATATAAAATGAATCCTCGAAAAGGAAAGGTCACATTGGTAAGAAGAGATATCATGAGGATGAAAAGGAGAATAGAACACTTGAGTTATTTTTGGAAATTTATGCCATATGTCACTTTTTCCTAGATTTTTGGCCTTCACGTCATAAACCCTAAATCGACCAAATATATTTAATGGACGTTCTCAAAGATCATTTTCACATTTGATCTTGGAGCTTTGGAATTCCTGAAGAGATCTAGAAACCTTCAATATAGTCATCGTAGCTTTTCTGAGTAAGTCTTTCTTTTCTAGTCTTTTGCTGCTTTTTCTATCGCTTTTGTTTGCTTGGCTTGTGAGAGTGTTGTTTTACCTATTTTATTGAATGACCACTAGAGTTTTGATTTGTTTTAGCTTGTAGAAGTGTTTTTTTAAGTTTTTCATTTCCTTTCCCAAGTGTCGCATGCATAACCCATTTTTTGCACTAACGGTCGTCGTTGTGGCGACCCTCTCCACATGCTTCATTCTTCTTCAGCTTGATCAATTCTTGCACATCTATTTATTACATGTGTTGGAAATATTAAGAGGGGGGTTTAATTAGTATTCCTTATCAATTAGCACTTTTAAATATTTTCAGAGCATTAGTTAATATTCAATTATTATTACTATTTTTTTAGTAACAACAGTAAACAATAAATTATTTTACCACCACCAAAAACGACCGAATGATTTTCTAATAAATTATTTTAATCTTCATTCCCAACTGAAATGAAAGTTACAACTTCCTAAAATTATAGAAAATAATTCTTCTCCAGGTCCCACTCGAAGGATGCCCCAATGCCCTATTTTCTTCAGTAGTTAACTGAATGGATGCCCCAACATCCTAGACCAAACCACCACCCTGGAGTGTTCACAAGCTCCAACTTGTAGGTGACTTCATGAACCATCCCAACACCTCCCTACCACCCTATAATGATCAAAAGTGAGAGAAGAGTGTGGAATCTCATACTAGGGACAATGATCCATGATACAATATGGTTTGCAATGATTTTTTTGTACTCGACCGAACACCCAATCACAGTATGACCTGCAACCCAACCATGACATCATCCCAATAGTGACTGCTATACCTCCCAATAATGCGTCTTCGACTCTAGGAAGATTGACTATTTTAATATAATGACTCTTTTACAAATTTACAATGTTGACCCTTTTACAGCACTGGCTTTTTGACAAGACCTGACAATTGACTCGAAATTGTTTCTTAGATCACTTGCAACTATTGAGGTATAGTTGTGCTTGCTTCAAGTAATGGTACTTTGGCATTGCATGTCCTTCTAGTATGTGTCTGAGTTGTTCTAAAGTTTCATCCTTCCTTCACATGCATTAACAAGAAAGACCCAAACAAATACAAAGCAATATACTTATGTTGTCCTACAAAAACATATGTCAGAGATGATACTCAAAATTGAAGTGCAAACACTAATCATACATACCTTGTTGTAGCAGACTTACCCTTGACTGTCCATGTGTGGTCCTTATCGCAATGATCCTTGAATTCATACATTTTCTTGCCTTCTAGGAGCTCGATATTGTATTCGTTGTATCTATCTAATTTCAGATCTCCAAGGTCTGAAATTTCATCCTGTCGTAACCCTTGAGTCCTCTTTCCAACCCCATAGGTTTGATTGATATTAGATTCTTCAAGAAAGTGTTATTCCTAATCTCCCATGATGGCCAGATTATAGACTGGTTCAGTAAAGTGAACTTGTATGAAGTTCCACATGTCACTGTTTCAACCTTTACCCTGGAAATGATACCCAACAAACTACAATCCATCCTATTTCTATCACTGATTATGAAATTTGAATACAATTCTCAGAGAGAAAGTTATGATGATTTTCTCGAGATCACTTGTTTGACATGGAATTTGGGAGTCTGCAAAATCCCTGAAATCCTCAGATCATATCTCTCAAAATATAGTGAACCAAGATATGAAATTCAGTCACAAGGTTCATCAAGATTTCAGCTCAAATGAATTTTAATTTCAGCTTTTGAAGCTTTGTAGAAAATAATTTATAGCAAAATTCCACAATGGCCTATTTGAAGTAGCGAAATCCTAGAATCCAAGGCAACTTGCTTCAAAACAAACCTTCAAACTTGATCATAATTTTGTGCCCTAACCAAACCTCAACAAAACCTTAAATTCCCTACAACATATCCTACATTAGAAGCTCATGAGGGCCAAAAAATTACAGAGGTCTTCTCACAAGATAGTTCGTCGAAAAGAGCTTGCTAGAGTAGGATATGAGGGTCACTATTTATAAAAATTTCTTGAGTTGAGAGGGTCCTCAATAAGTGAACATTGGAGGGATTTTAGGAGCATAAAACATTATTAATTATTGACTATTCAATGACCATAAACAATGATGAGTACCATGCCACAAATCCATGGGGTTTTAGCCCACTAACTAGGGTTACTAACTTCAAACACGAATAACTCTCAAACCATGAAGTATTACGTGGCATGCCATATATAAATAGAAACATCTCGATGAGTGGAATCCATCTATAAGATCCTTGACTCAGAATAGGATGATTTTCCGAGTAAAAATTCCCATGCAAGATCAGGGTAGCCCCTAGTGCTACTTGGGTGGACATCAATGACAACCATTGATCAACAACATGCATCATTATTCACTCAGATCTGCACCCACCTTCACTTCTACTTTCAAATCTTCTCATTTTCAAGTTGCCATCGGGAAAATATAGGCTTCCTTGGCCCAGATCTTGCTCCTCCTAACATGCACTGCACATTTCTGGATGTCAAGGCTCTACGTTGGCTCCACTAATTACGCAGAGACTGCCAAGGCCTGGCTCCAACTGCGTACTGTGCAGTTCTAGGGGCCAATTCTAAAGCGTTGGTCACTTGGATTGCACAATGTGTAGTCCCATCTAGCTCAAGCCAAACTGAAATGTGCATTTCATAGTTCCACTGAACATCACTTCCCCACTAGCAGTTGGGACTATGTAATAAATAGATCAAGTTGGTAGTCAGTCACCTCTGGGAGCCATAATTGCACAATCCTTCCCAGTAGTTACATAGTTTGTTTCTTGGTTTGTTCTTGAAGTGATTTTGATTTCAAGCTAACATTTTCATGCCATGAGTGTCCTGTCTGTCTCTAGGTACAATAGTTGTTGAGAAACTCTCCATAGTTACAGGTAACATGGCTTCCAAGAGAGTTTCATATGAAGACAATGTTGAAAGTAGCACTAGGGATGTAGTTGAATAGGTGTTAGTGAACTGGCCAGTCTATGAAGACACACAGTTGTTCATAGAGAAGGGCATGAAGATAACATGGCAGGAAATCAAGGATATATTTATAAGGAACTTCAAGTAAGATTTAGAAGATCGATAGTCTATGTCAACGTCCACTGGTCAGGGTTACACAGGGTTCCATGAAGGTACCCTGCCTTCCCATCTGCGGACATCATTAACTGGATTGTCTCACATATAGATCCCAAGGCTATGACATTAAGTAGCACCAATGGAACATAGCTTGCTACTTTTAGGACGTAAAACTATCATCAGATGTATCACCTACCTCAGCTAGTGAACTGCATGGATGAACTTTTCTATGCCACCGACATCAATGTCAATACTAGAGATATCATAAAGCATTGAGTGAAAGGGTCATCGAAGTTCAGATCAAAACCTAGTCATATTTACAAGACTAAGTCACTCGGAAAGGCCTCACAACTCTTGGTCATATTTACATGTTGACTCTAACAACAAGAAAGCATGGAGGATTTCCCTAAAATTAGGTGGTTGTGTTGGACCAGTTGGCGAATGAAGGAAGGTCATTCAACTGGTTGGATATGTTAGCTCTTCAACTGAAAGTGCATGTGACTAATGCCCAAAATCTGCCCAAGGATGAGAAAACGAGATTCTATATGTCTAAATACCTACTTGATTCCATATGTGCCTAGCACCAATTTCCGAGCATGGGCTAGACATGGACACCATTAGAGACTGTCATGAATATTTATTATAAGTTGCTTTCCAAGTGCAAGTACTAAGGAGTGATGGCAAGGCTATCTGACGGTTTCATCATCCCAGTTACAAGTTAATTTTTGAGTAGGATCCACCTTGTATGTCCCAAGAAGCAATGGAGGCAATACTTAACATTGCATATTAGTATGCATCACCTGGGGCCACCTTCATTAGGATGTTTGGCGGAGACAAGACTCCATGTGTGCTACCAAGGTTTTCCATGGATAAGTTGGTCATGCAAGATGTTGCATATCACATCTCCACAGGGTTATCAACAGGGTTTCATAGGAGGAATAAGGTACCATGGCTTTCTCTTCCTTTATGGATTGGATTGTACGAGATCAGGAGTTTGAAGGATGCGGATGCCAAGGCCAAGGACTTAGAAAAGTTTGAGTTCGACACCAAGGACTACAATATGTACGATCCCCACTATATATGAACCACTTTGAAAAGGTGTATTATCCATGGATCCATGGGGCATTTCATTGGGTAGAGGAAGATCCTTGGAGGTACTATTACAAATCCTCCAATCTTAATCAACTGGCCAGCATGGCTATAGAATGGAAATCTACTCTATATGCAGCACCACCACAAGAAGCAACAACAACAACAAGAGTAAGCAGCAAACCAACATAGGACAAAGGCAAGAGGAAAATTGTCAAGAATAGAGAGGCTAAGCAAAGCTACACGTTCAAAGAAGATCCTCTCATTGAGAAAGCATCTTTGGCAGTGGAGGCAAAGAGGCAGCATCACATAAAGAGAGCAGATCGAAGGAAGAGAGAAAATAAAAGGTTGGAGGAAGCAGAAAGGAAGTTGCATGAAACAGAGAAGAAGCTGAAAGAAGAGGAGGAGCTAAGAAGGATAGAGAGGGAAGATAAGCATAAACAATAACAAGAAGAAGGGCAAGGCGTGATCATAAATCAAACTGTGCCAATACAAGTTGAAGAGTCAGAACATCCAGTAGATGAAGAAGGGGGTGAGTAGTTGCAGGATCAGGAACTTTCTCAACAAATTGAGTAAATGGTTGAAGAGATGGACATGAGGTTGGTGCAGGAGCCACATGACCAAGATATTTACCTCATGTTGAGAGCATCCGAGGTCACCTCGCAATATCCACCACCTCCAGTATCAGAACCAGTCACAAGCAAGCAAGGAGATTTTGTTCTCCTTCATGATGATCTGGTGATGGATGTGTACAATATATCCTTCGATGAGTGCAACAAAATATTGTATAGGTGCAGAGAAATAATTTCCCAGATGATCACACATCACCTACATTTATGAAGGAAAGGGTGGTACTATCAGATGTTAGAAAGCATCTAGTTGCCATGGCCAATGCCACTAAGGCTTATGCAGAAGACACAAGATTAAATGCCAAGTTCTTTTTAGCAGAGAATGATCATATGGAAAAGTACTTGCAAGTAGGCAGGCAGAAGGTAGAACAATCTACATGATCCACTATGGCAGAAATGAGGAAAGCAATATTTGCTGAAATATCAACTCTTGAACCACCATGCAAAAACTTTGTGACATATTTTTCACCATGCACAAGGTAGTTGTCTATCTATATGTTTTTTAGCAGCGGTGCATAAATATTGTCCAAACTCTCAAGGTCTTTTGCACACATATAGGAATGGGTAATGAAATACAAGGGAGCCCATATTTAATTGCATAAGATGATGAAGCCACAGGCAAAGCTAGATGAAGCACGAATATGGATGTTGATCCAAAACTATGAGAAACCCCCTTCGTTCATTAGTATCATACAGGCTTCCTATGCATGATTTTAAAAGCATCTGGATGTCATGGTGAGGATACACATGATCCATTCAATCGGTTCTCTCACCCAATATATTGGGAAGAACCAAGTCTGGCTGGAGGTTGATAGGTACATGGAGAAGCTAATGCGAGAGGCTGCCAATGATGACTTGCACTTGAATGCAGAAAACATACAGAGGTACATTGGTGGTCCCATCGTACTGAGGGAAATCTTGCGCATGCTTCAAGATGAGTTGGACAAAGATTCCAAGACCATATACCCAGAATCCATGGAGGCAAGAGTCTATTTGTAGAAAGACATCACCAAATAGTATGGGGACACCATAGTGCAGTGCCAAGCTTGGTATCAGTTTGTCACCGAAGATCATTAAGTGTATTTTGCTGAGTTGGTCTTTCCCCAAGCTTTTGAGTCATAGTATATGCCTTGTTAGGATGACTCTAGCCTATTTTGTCCCACATGGGTATATGTGGAAAATGTATATTATTATTGCTGGAATGTGAATAGTCACTATGTAATGTAAAGAGTTATTTGTAAAGGAGTTGAAGAGTCATGAGGGTAGTCAAAGAGTCAAAGGGGAATGTCAAGGGAACCCCACCCTTTGTTATAAATAGAACGTCATAACTCATAGAAAAAGATTTTTGGGAGTCAATCTTTTGGCTAGGCTTAGTCTTAGAGAAGGCTTGGGAGTATTGTGACGAGCCTTGGCTTCTCCACAACGTAGAGCGAGTATACTTTTGTAGAGGAGTAGGAAGTGTTGACTGTAATTTTCCACTATTGGGGCTAGTGGCTGTCAATGGTGTATGTATGGATGGAACTTTCACTTAATAATAATATAACTGAGCCAAGACGTTTTCATGCATATATTGTTATTGTAGTGCAACTATTCTTGTTACTTTATCAATGTATGTTGTTTAACTTACACATTTGTTGATGAATTATTTTGTATGCAATTGTATGAATCTGGTTAAATTCATGTTGTTGGATTAACCCATCACTTTGGTTTGAGGACTATTCCGCTTCCACCTTGTGATGGCATTCTGCTCGTGTGTTCCTTTCAGGCTACATACTATTACATGCTTCTAAGGGACACACTTCATTTTCCCCTCCATGTTTTATTACCCCTGTGCATCTCACTTGACTCGCTACAAGGTCACACACTTGCCTCTGACCAAGGTTATCATACTTACCTCTGCGCACTACCATGGTCAAGGCACTACATTACCACCCTATGCTAGGAATCCTACTCCAAATGGTCGGAGGTCTAGTTGGGACTTCTTACCGAGGAGATCCCCTTGAATGTTGGTGAATCCAACACTGTCAATATTTCTAGCACTAGAAGGAGGGCCAGATGACACGCTGAGTCCTAAAAGTATGTTTTGAATCTCTGCAAAACATTCATGACTTACATCACAATCTCAACTCCAACATGTTTTTCTTATTCTCATGATTTCGAAATGTTGTAGGATGTCATCGATGACTTGTCATGAATTAAATATGATGGTGAAGGCAGAATAGCCTTGTTAAGGCACAAATTTTCCTTTTTAGGCTTTTATGATAGTAATGAAGTCCCCTTAAATGACATTTCCTGTGGGATTTTCGCTTACACTTTCAAAGAAATGGTGTCTCACATTGCCTACAGCCTCTTTTCACTCCTTCAATCACATGATTAGAGAGTTAGATCGTGATTTATTTTGTTACGACCATAAAGCACTTAATCACAAAATTTTGGAATTACGCAAATCACTTGATGAATCTATTGCACAATTTTGGCAATGCTCACATAATATCTCTTTTCAATTCTTGGAAGATGAAGTTGATTGGGATTTTCTCATAGAAAGCTTCAAGTAATTCTTCACATATCTAACAATACACACGAATTAGAATCTTTCGATTCCCTCCTAACATACTCGGTTTTAGAGCTTCCAAATCTAAGATGGACAAGGTCACTATCACGAGTGCCATTCCATCCTCTTCTCATCAAACAACTCTAGCTCCAGAGGACAAGGTGGGAGAAGTTGCAAACCAACCTCTTGAACTGTCACATCCTCCCACCCCACCTATTCTGGATATCTGCGTAGATTTGGAATGAAACCCTGATGGTTGTCACATGATCTCATTTTCTCAACCCCTGTACTTTAGTTGCTTTGATCCTCCAAATTTCGGCGTGTTGTGTTCATCCATTCTGGACTCCACATGTGATGATCATGAGGATCAAGTTTTTGATGAAGTTGGTGTAGAGAAACCAACATGCCCTATCATTTTTATGAGTATGTGTGGGAATCTGAAGAAGAAGTCGCAGTTAAGGATGACCTCATTCTATCCCCACCTCATCCACCCTATCCTAACATATTTTGTATTCTACGAATTTTGATTTTTCTTGTGAAAATTCATCCCCAAATGTCTCTACTTCTGATCATTCACAGGACACACAAGATGTCATTCCATCATTTAATTGTGGAGAGGACAAATATTTCTTTCCTAATTTACTTCATCTCTCAACTTTCATTTGTGGAAATTCACAGGGTGAAAAGTTTTTGTTCTCATCTACCCCTCTCTATGACTCATCAAATCATGAGGATGTTGATGTACATCTCAAATTTTTTGATCATGGTTATCGTGATCTTTTCACTCATTCATTTGATCACGATTCTGATTCACCTATTGTCAATTTTTCTAATCCATCAGCCTTTGATGATCCATCTTTTGATGAAGTGGAAACCTATCAAGCTATCAAGGCACTTCATCTCGAGTTGATGGTTATGACAAGTTTTTTATAACCTTGAGGACAGTTCCACTTCCGATCAAAAATGTGTTGAATCACCCCAGGCTCCTCATCACTCCCTTCTTCACATCGAAAACCAATATAATCTACAGTTTCACATTCTCCACCAGAATTACAAGATGCCATCACTCATGCATTGGAGTAACCGTACATAGCAAGCACTGTGGAAAAATGAAAATTTCCCTCTTTCTACATGTTTTCTCACTTGCCAAGGTTGAAAGTGTGTACATGCTTGTCATCTGCACGTATTGTGATACAACACCATGATACATCTATAGAGTGCCTTTCATGTGCTTTTAATCTTTTCTTTTCTGTGGAAGCATTCAGACTTCAAACATGTTGTTTTTCATTGCTTTATCTTTCTTGTTTATTGATTAGCTTTAATATCTTTCTTGTGAGTCACATCATCACTGACATGGGTCAAACAATGAGCCAGTGGCTGCATTGGAAATATCACTTCATGTGAGTTGGCCCATGTTCTTCTTAGCTTAGGAGAAAGAGAAGTGTTTTATTTCCTGTTTACTTTTGCTTACTTGATTTTTGTTTTGTTTTGATTCTTTCCTTTGGTTTTTGGTTTATTTTATGAACCCTTAGGATTAGTTTCCCCATGAAACCATGTTTAACTTCTTGAGAAGAGCATAGTGAAATACAAGAGGAATTGTACAACTATCAACATTTGGTTATCTGTCTATTCCCTCTCCTTATGAATATCTTGCATTTCTTTTAGTTGATGATACCCTGATGGAAAATACGTTCCTTGTAGAGTGAGCCTTGGTGAAATAACAATGCTTTCACTTTTACCTCGTACCGCCTACTCTATTCGGTTAACCCTTTTCAACTCACTCAAGTAGAGTAAGGTGAGGGGGGAAACCTTAAAAAGTATGTCAAAGGTATATATAAACATCCTTCTTTAAAGGGACAACTTCTTCTGCTCTCAATAAGTCGGGATCCCTCTTCCACCTCGTTAAATAAATAAGTGCCTATGCATAGTTCTTTGAAAAATAAAAAATGAAAAGAATAAAATAAAGGAAAAAGAAGAGAAAGGCCTCATGTGCAGGGAGGTGAAGCAAGTAAATTTGGCGGGGTAATGTCTAGGCTTGCGCAGTGGAGCCATGCTTGTGTTCCTTAAATGACCCCGTCGCGGTATTGTCTAGGCCTACTAGTAGCGGAGAAACACCAAAGATGAAACTAAAACTCTCACATCCCATATTACTTGTGCATCAATATACCCCTCATCCCCAATCGAAACAACTCAATTGACTTGGCTTGGTATGTGTGCTTCCGATAAAGAGAATGGTAGGCACTACATCTTTAACTCAAGCTAGTGAGGAAGCCATGATGATTAAAGAATTGAACAATACTTTCGAAAGAGTTAGACTCGCTTTACACGAGACAAGGTCCATACAAAGAGATGGAGTTCTAACAATGTGTCACCAATGTTGTAGCAGCTACAACCACCCTCCAAATTTTTTCCTATGCTTCGTTTTGGAGCCTCCCTACTAAAATCCCAATATCTTATCTCGCATTGACCTAGGTACTTGTGCTTTCATTGAGTTTTATCTTCTGCTTACGGCTTGTGTTTTCTAACTTGCTTTGATGTCTAACCACAAGTTGATCTTTGGACTTGGTTGCAACCTGCTTCTAGGCTTACCTTAGTGAGCTACATAATCCTTGAGGGAAACCAGCCTTTCTCTCAGGAAATGCACATTTCAAGCCAACAATGAGTGTCCCCAATGTTGTAGTGGCTATAGCCACCCTCCAAAAAAATTTCTACGCTTTGTTTTAGAGCCTCCCTACTAAAATCCCAATAACTTATCTCCCACTGACCCAGTTACTTGTGCTTTCATTGAGTTTTATCTTTTTCTTATGGCTTTTTTTTCTAACTTGCTTTGATGTCTATCCGCAAGCTAATCTTTGGACTTTGTTGCAACCCGGTTCTAGGCTTACCTTAGTGAGTTGCACAATCCTTGAGGGAAACCAAACTTTCTCTTAGGAAATGTGCAGTTCAAGCCAACAGTGAGCTTCAACTCCAGAATTGCACAGACCCAGATAGTAGCCTGCCTTCAGCTGGGAAATTACGTAGAGCATGAGAGGTAGCAAGAGCCACTTATCCTAGGAATTGCGTAGAAGCTTTCCCTTAGCAGTTGCTTGATGAATGAGCTAGTGAGTTGTCTAGTTTCCTTGGGAATTGCACAATCTCTCAGTGCATGCATGGAATATTTTTCCTGATAAAGAAAAAAAGAAAAAAAGCAAAAAATCATCCCTAAAAAATATAGATCTATTTATAGCAGTCAGAGTTACACTTGAGTTATTTTTGGAAACTGTCACCATGAGTCACTTTTTCCTAGATATTTGGCCTTCACGTCATAAACACTAAATCAACCAAATATATTTAATGGATGCCACTAGAGCTCATTTTCACATTTGATATTGGAGCTCTGGCATTTTCAAGGAGATCTAGGAAACTTTGGCATAGTTGTCGCAACTTTTCCGGGTAAGTCTTGCTTTTCTAGTCTTTTGTTGCTTTTTTTGTCGGTTTTGTTTGCTTGGCTTGTGAGAGTGTTGTTTTACCTATTTTATTGAATGACCATTGGAATTTTCATTTGTTTTAGCTTGTAGAAGCATTTTTTTAATTTTTTCATTTCCTTTCCCAAGTGTTGCATGCATAACCCAGCTTTTTCACTAACGATCATCGTTGCGGTGACTCTCTCCACATGCTTCATTATTCTTTAGTTTGGTCGATTCCTACAGTTGTTTTGTTTTCATGCATCATCATTCACTCAAATCTTCACACACCTTAACTTCTACTTTCAGATATGCTCATTTTCAAGTTGCCATCGAGCATATTTGGGCTTCCTTGGCTTGGATATTGCTCCTGCCGACATGAACTATGCATTTTTGGATCTCAAGGCTCTGTCTTGGCTCCAAGAATTGTGTAGAGGATGCTAAGGCCTGGCTCCAACTGTGCACTATGCAATTCCAAGAGACAGTCCTAAAGCCTTGGCCACTAGGATTACGTAATGCGTAGTCCAAACCAACTCAATCCAGACTGAATTATGCATTGTGTAGCTCCAATAATCATCACCTTCCCACTGGAAATCAGTCACCTCTGAGAGCCAAAATTGTGTAATCCTTCCCAACAGTTGCCAAATTTGTTTCTAGGTTTGTTTTTGAAGTTCTTTTGATTTCACACTAACATTTGCAATCCATGAGTGCCCTCACTGTCTCTAGGTACAACAGTTGGTTAGAAACTTTCCATAGTTACAGGTAACATGGCTTCTAAGAGAGCTGCATCAAAAGACATTGTTGAAATTAGCACTATGGATGTAGCTAAATAGGTGTTAGTGAACTTTCTAATCTATACAGACACACAAATGTTCATAGGGAAGGACATAAAGATAACATGGCAGGAAATCAAGGATATCTTTCCTTGGAACTTCAAGGAGGATCTAGAAGATCGACATGTCTATGTCAACATCCACCAGTCAGGCATACATAAGGCTGCATTCAGGTAGCCCACCTTCCCATGTGCGGACATCATTCACTGGTTTGTCTCACATACAGATTTCGAGACTATGACATAAAGCAATGCCAGTGGAACACAACTTGCTACTTTCAGGATAGAAAACTACCACTAGATGTATCACCTACCTCAGTCGGTGAACCACATGGATGCAATTTTCTATGCCACCCACAACAATGCGAATACTAGAGATATCATAAATCATTGGGTGAAAGAGACGTCAAGGTTGAGATCGACACCCAATCATGTTTACAAAACAAAGTCACTTAGAAAGGCCTACCAACTCTTGGATATCTTTGCATGTCGATTGTACATACAAGAGAGCACAGAAACCTTTCCGTAGAATTGGGTGGTTGTGTTGGACTAGTTGGTGAATGACGGAAGGCCATTCAACTAGTCAGATATGTTGGCTCTTTAGCTGAAAGTGCAAGTGAATAATTCCTGGAATTAGCCCAAGGATGAGCAAGCAATATTCTATATGCCCATGAAACTACTTGATGTAATCTATGCCCAACATCAGTTTCCTGGCATGGGTTGGACATGGACACCATAAGAGACTGTCGTGAATATTTATTGCAATTTGCTTTCCGAGTGTATTTACCAAGGATTCATGGTGAGGCTATCTGACCATTTCATCATCTTGATTTAGAAGTTGATCTTTGAGCAGGATCCAACTTGCATGTCCCAAGAAGCGATGGAGGCAATACTTAACATTTGGATATTGGTGTTCCTCACCTAGTGGAACCTTCATTAGGATGTTTGGTGGAGAGAATCATTCACACATGCTACCAAGGTTTTCCACATATACGTTGGTCATGCAAGAGGTTGCATATCACATCTCCATAGGATTATCAACATGGCTTCATAGGAGGAATAAGGCACCATGGCCTTCTCTTCCTTTGCAAGTTGGATTATATGAGATCAAGAGTTTGAAGGATGCAGATGCTGAAGCCAAGGACATAGAAAATTTTGAGTTTGGCACCAAGGACTATAATCAGTACAATCCCCAATGTATATGAAAGAACCACTGTGCAAAGATTTTTTATCCATGGATCCATAGGACATTTCATTAGGTAGAAGAAGATCCTTGGTGGTACTATTACAACTCCTCCAAGCTCAATGAACTGGTCAACATGGTTATATAATGGAAATTTTCTCTGCAGGCAACAACACCGCAAGAAGCAACAACAACAATAGTAAGCAGCAAAATGGCATAGGACAAAGGCAAGAGGAAAATTCTCGAGAAACTAGAGGCTGAGCAAAGCTACAAGTTCAAAGAAGATCCTCTTGTTGAGAAAGCAACTTTGGCAGTGGAGGAGAAGAGGAACCAACACATAAAGAGAGAAGAGTGAAGGAAGAGAGAAAAGCAAACGTTGGATGAAGCAGAAAGGAAATTACAGGAAACATAGAAGAAGCTGAAAGAAGAGTAGGAGCTAAGAAGGAGAGATAGGGAAGAGAAGCAGATATAGAAAGAAGAAGAAGGGTAAGGAACTATCATAGAGAAAATTATGCCAATATAGGTTGAAGATTCATAAAACCAATAGATGAAGAAGAGGGTGAGCAGTTGCAGGATCATGAACTAGCTTAGCAGAGTGAGAAAATGGTTGAAGAGATGGACATGGAATTGGCATAGGAGAAACAGGACCAAGATACTGACCTCATGTTGAGAGCATCTGAGGTATCCCCGCAGTTTCCACCACCTCAAGTATCAAAACCAGTCTCAAGCGAGCAAGGAGAGGTTGTTCTCGTTGATGATGATTCGAGGACGGATGTGTACAATATATCCTTTGATGAGTTGCAGCAGAAGATTGTACAAGCGCAGAGAAAGAATTCCCTGGATGATCACACATCACCTACATTTATGAAGGAATGGGTGATGGTGTCGTATGTTAAAGAGAATCCAGCTTCCATTATCGATGCCACTAAGGCTTATGCAAAAGCCACAAGCTTAAATGTCAAGTTCTTGTTAGCAGAGAATGATCAGATGGAAAAGGGCTTACAAGTGGCTAGGGAGAGGGCAGAACAATCTGTAGGATCCATTATGGAAGAGATGAGGAAAGCAATACTTGCTAAAGTATCACCACTTGAGACCACCATGAGAAAACTTTATGACGGATTTGTCACCATGCACAAGGAATTTGTCCAAACTCTCAAGGACATACATGTTGCTATTGCACACATACAGGAATGGACAATGAGATACAAGGGATCCCTGCTTTACTTGCATAATATGATGAAGCCACAAGAAAAGCTATATAAAGCACATATCTAGATGTTGATCCAAAACTATGATCAGCTCCCTCCGTTCATCACTAGCATACAAGCTTCCTATGCACAGTTGTTCAAGAGTTTGGATGCCATGGTGAGGATGCGCAGGATCCGTTCAATTGATTCCCTCACCCAATCCATTGACAATAACCAAGTCTAGCTGGAGGTCGTTAGGTACATGGAGCAGTTAATGCAAAGGGCCACTAGTGATGACTTGCAGCTGAGCACAAAAAACATGGCGAGGGACATTGGTAGTGCTCACGTACTTAGGATAATGTTGTGCATGCTTCAATATGAGTTGGACAAAGGTTCCAAGACCATATACCTAGAATTTGTTACCAATTAGAAATTTCTCTAGAAGTTATTAGAAGAAAGAAAATGACCGAGGTAACCAGAAACCAAATTTGGAGCATAGGCTCTAGCAAACCTAGGCTCAGAGAGGGCTTTCTCTATATGATTTAGCTTTGTTTGTTGGTATTGTTAGGCTAGTTATGAATGTTCAGGGGGATTTTGATTGGTATTCAAGATTGGATGGTGGAATCCTTGAAACAGATGGATAGAATGATGTCTTCAAGCCATTGGGCTATGGAGTCAACAAAAGGGCAATAGAACTGGATCAACTCACTAAAGGGAATGTTCAAAGGGAAACCTAGCAAGTAAAGTGTAGGTCTTTGGGACAATGGGGTGGACTGGTTTTAATCAGTGGGAGAGAGCAATTAAGGGTTCTCAGACGAGGATATAAATGAGGAATAGAGGGTAATCAAAAGAAAAGGGAAATTAAGAATCCTTTTCTCTGGATTAGAAAGAAACAACCTAAACTAAGGAACAATTAAGAATTCCTTAACTTAGATATCAGTAGAAAACATTTATATGCATAACTGTTAAACAAAGTGTAATTAAACAAATTCTGAGATATTGTTCCAGTTATAGCATTCAGATTCAGAAATACATTAAAGATTGTGGAAGAACTTTAAGAAAGATAGCAATAACATAGGAAAATACTTGTCTGCACTTTGCTCAACACATGAATCCTGTGAAATATCTTGTCCTTATTCATCAATCCAACTTGCTGGCTCAGTCAGTGATACAATAGCTTTACAGTATTTTGATAAAGAAGTCTATAGAAATGTCTAGGAATCCACCCTACATACTTCGAATTGTGAAGTATTTATACAAAAATTATTACAAAATATCTCAAATTAACTTGAGATTCAATCTAGGAAATAAAAATATCTTCTTGCAAGAAGATAGAGATAGCTATTGATCCGCTTTCATGCCGTCCCATTTATTTTGGTACTGTTGGCCTTTATGGTTTGATTTTAGTCCTTTGTGTTGCCTTGTTGTTTGATCTTTTACACTAGAATCTTCATTTACTTTTGGATTTCATTTGATACTCTTTGACCTCGATACTCTTTGACTTTGCTGGCCTGTCTTCATCTTTTCACCTAGCTATTTTACTTTTATTGTACACTAACCCTTTTACTGCATATTCCTCATAGTGAATCAGTCAATTTTTCCCACATTTCAACATCAGGTAATTGGATCTTCAGCATCCTTCTGTATATTTCATTTGCCTCAGTGTACTTGGAAAAAGTAGGCTTATTGACAAACAAGTGTTTTACCTCATGTTGGAGGTAAAAAAAGTTTTCAAACATCTGGTATAGCACTTTGCCAGTTGGCAATGCCTTCATTGAAGATGTAATAGCCTATTATCCTTGTTAGCTTGCTTGAGGGACATTTTTTTATATGGTTGTAGCCATAGAAATACCCAATCACCTACATCAAAAGTTCTTTCATTGCGATGTTGATCTACCTGCTATTTCATTCTATTCTGCGCCAAGGTAAGGTTATCCTTTAAGACTTGGAGAACTTGTTGCTGATGCTCGATGTGATCTTTGACTGCTTGAACCTTAGAATTTTCTCTTAAATATGATGTGATGGATGGTGGATGATATCCATAAAGTGCCATAAATGGGGTCATTTTTTTGCAGTATGGAAGGAAGTGTTATAGCACCATTCAACCAGAGGCAACCATTTGACCCATTGTGTCTATTTATCAGATACAAAGCAATGAAGATATCCTTCCAAACATTTGTTTACTATCTCAATTTTCCCATCAGATTGAGGATGATAAGATGAACTATGAGCTAATTGAGTCCCAAGACAAGAAAATAATTCTATCAAAAAATTTCCAGTGAAAATGGGATCTCTGTCGCTTACAATAATCTTTGGGTTTCCATGTAGCTTTTGAATTGTTTCCATAAATGCAGTAGAAAATGTACCTGCTTTAAATGGATGAGATAATGCACAAAGGTGTGCATACTTGGTAAGTCTGTCAACTACCACCATGATAACACTCTTTCCTTCAGAATTGGGTAAACCTGTGATAAAATCCATTGAAACCTCCTCCAAACATTGGCTTGGAATGGATAAGGGTTGTAATAGTCCTGGGGTCTTAATTGTTTCAACTTTATTTTGTTCGCAAACAAAACATTCTGCCACAAACTTTTGAATATTTGATTTAAGGCCATCCCAAAAAAAATCCTTCTTAACCCTGTGGTAAGTTTTTAGAAATCCTGAGTGCCCTCCTAAGGGAGAGGTGTGCAATTCCCTAAGAATCTTTTGTTTGAGTTTGGAATTCTTACATAGGTATAACCGATCCTTGTACCATAGTGAATCATTTTTCCAGCTAAATGTATCAGATGTACTGGGATCTTGTTGTATCTTTTGAATGAGTTCCCACACTTCCTCGTCATTCTTCCATTCATCCCTTGCTTTGTTAATCCAATCTGGTTGGATAATAGAAATTGCACAAAGAAATGCTTCCACATCCTCATCCTTTCTTGAGAGTGCATCTGCCACAACATTTTGCTTCCCTTTTTTGTAGATGATTTCAAAGTCATAGCCCAACATCTTTGTGACCCATTTTTGCTGCTCTTTCGAAGATAATATTTGTTCCAAAAAGTATTTAAGACTATCATGATCTATTTTTACCTTGAAGTGTCTTCCCATTAGGTAGGGTTGCCATTTATTAAGTGCATATAGTATTGCTAGCATTTCCTTCTCATAAATAGCTTTGTGTAAATACTTTCCTTTGATTGGAAAACTTTCGAAAGCAATGGTCTTTGTTCTTGCATTAAAACAACACTGATTCCATTTCCTGAGGCATCACATTCCACAGTAAAGGTTTTTGTGAAGTCTGGTGTAGCTAAGACTGGTGCTTGGCACATTGCCTCTTTAAGATGTTCAAAGGCCTTTGTTGCTTCTGGAGTCCATGAGAATGCATATTTCTTCAATAATGTTGTTATAGGTGCTGCTATTCTCCCATAATTCTTAACAAACTTGTGATAATACACTGTCAACTCGAGAAATCCTCGTAGATGCTTTATGGATGTGGGGATTTTCCATTCCTTAATGGTTTTAATTTTGCTAGGGTCTACCTTAACACCTTCATGAGATACAATATGACCCAGATATTCCACCTCTTGTACTCCAAAGAAACATTTGGACATTTTTGCATATAATTGTTTCTCCTCCAATAGTTTGAGCACCATTTCAACATGTTGGACATGATCCTTCCAAGAGATGCTGTAGATTAATATATCATCAAAAAATACTAACACAAATTTTCCAAGGAAGGGTTTTAAAATGGAATTCATCAAACCTTGAAATGTAGAAGGTGCATTAGTAAGGCCAAAAGGCATGACCAAAAATTCATAATGACCCTCATGAGTTCTAAATGTTCTTTTTGGAATGTCTTCAATCTTCATTCTGATTTGATGATATCCTGAACAAAGATCCAACTTGGTGAAGTAAATTGATCCATGCAATTCATCCAATAATTCATCAATGACAAGAATGGGAAATTTATCTTTAATAGTGAGCTTGTTGAGCTCCCTATAATATGGACACATGTGCCATGATCCATCCTTCTTGTGAAACAATACTACTAGAGCAAAGAAAGAACTTTGACTAGGTTGAATTATACCAACCTCTAGCATTTCTGCAACCATATGTTCAATTTCACTCTTTTGAACATAGGGATATCTGTAAGGATTGATGTTTGGAGGAACACTTCCTAGAATCAAATTGATAGCATGATCATGATCACGAATAGGTGGGAGGCCTTTGGGAGTCTCAAATACCTTGGAAGGATTATCCAAGACTTTTTGCAGATCTGGAGAAATGGATGATTTCGACGTGGGAACCTTTAGTGAACATAATTGTGCAATTATGCCTCATTGTTCTTTCTTTATAAGCTTTGTCATTCCATTACAGCTAATTATCTTTCTCGGTTTCCTTGTGATACTCCTTAATTCAATTTCATTTCCTTCTCAAGAGAATTTCATGAAAATTTCTTGAAAATTAAAAGCTATTGTACCCAAGGATTGTAGCCATTAGACTCCTAGTACAACATCAACACCACCCATTGGAATGGAAAGCATTGAGCTATTCAATACATATTCTCCCATGGATAGCTCGATATTATGGCACTTTCCTAAGAAATTTATGGTTCCTCCACTTGTAGCCATCACTTGACACTCTGGTGCTGGATATAGGAAGCAATTCAATTCTTTGGCTATCTTATAATGAATAAAATTATGGGTACTTCTAGAATCAATCAACACTATTACCTTTTTCTTCTTGATATGCCCTTCTATCTTGATAGTTTGAGGAGTGGTAATTCTAGCTAATGCATTACAAGATATGGTTGGATTCATTTCTTATTTTTCTAGGGTTTTTTCCTGGTGTATATCCTCTTCTTTTGACGTTTCTTGTTCCTTTTCTTCCTCCTCTTCACAATCTATGTAAAATAATTTTTTCTCGACACACTTATGACCTTTAGTGTATTTGCTATCACCACTGTAACAAAGCCCTTTTGCGCATTTTTCTTCCAATTTTTGTGGTGTCAACCTTGTACGTTGTGGATGGCTAGGGGCAGCAACACTTCCACATTTATGATTGTGAGTGGTAGGCTTCCTTGTTGCCATAATTTTTCTTTCCATTTTTCTTGCCAACCTAAATGCCTTCTCCAATGAATCTGGTTCCCAAAGGTGAACCTCATGTTGGATGTTATCTTTTAAAGTCTCTATGAACATATCAATCTTATGCTCCTCTGGAATATCTTCTATCCTTATATCCTATTTTTGGAAGTCCTCAATGTGCTCCATCATTGAACCCTTTTGTTTGAGATTCATCAATTGGCTAAAAAAAGTGTTGATTTTTGTATCCTCACAACCTGTTATCATTTCATCCGTAAAAATAGCCCAAGTGACAATTTATTTATGAGACCAAAGCCATCGATACCATACAAACTGATTTGGTTCCAAATATAAAGTTTCAATGCATACCTTTTGTGTGGTTTGCACATTATGGAGATTGAAAATTTGCTCCATCTGTAGTATCCATGTTCCGGGATCCTTGCCATCAAACTTCCTCATATCAATCTTTGGAACATGGTGGTTTTTCGATCCAATGTTAGATTCTATGAAATCATGATTAAAATTTGTTTTGTACTCATCATGAGTTTCCTTTACTACCCTTTCGCCATTAGTAAGCATTTCTTGTAGAAAATTTTTCATCTTAAAATCTTCCATGCCTGTCTTCAAATCTGTCTTCAAATTGTCCATCTTAGTTTCCATGCCATCCATCTTATCTTCCACGTCGTCCATCTTAGCTTGCACTCCATTCATCTTAGCTTCCATGCCATTCATCTTAGCTTCTACGCCTTTCTTTAAACCATCCATCTTAGCTTCCATGCCTTTCTTTAAACCATCCATATTAGCTTCTACGTCTTTCTTTAAATCATCCATATTAGCTTCTATTAATTTTTGTGCGAGTGACATTTGTTGTACTTGGTATTGTAATTTTGATATATCATGTTGCATTTCTTCCTCTTCTTCATGAGTCATGCTAGAGCTTTCAGGTTGCTTACTAGGTGTTTCCATTTTCTTTCTTCAGGGCATCAATTACTGATAATAATGCTTCACTATGCCCTTCGAATTCCTTCAAACTAATTTTTCAAACCAAGCTTATGCAAAAATTGAAAAAAAAGAAGAAAAACTACAAATCTTTTTTGTTTTCACTTTGTAGGAACCTGATATTGAATATAATGTATTTCTGTTATCTCTGCTCCTCCAGTCCTAAAATAGCGACTTACTGTAGCCCTATGTCCTCTTTCCAATGCCACCAGTCTAATCGAAATTGGATTCTCTAAGAAAGATTTATGCACAATCTCTCGAGATGACCTGATTATATACCTTTTCAGAAGAGTGAACTTGTATGGAGTGCCGTGTGTCACTGTTTTGACCTTTGGATCTGAAAATATATACACAAAACTACAGTCCGTTATCTTTTTGCAACTTCTTACGAAATTTCAATCTGATGCTCAGAGAGATAGTTATGATGTTTTTCCCATGGTGACATGTTTGGAATGTAATTCGGGGCTCTGAAAAAACCCTAAATTCCTCAGAATATATCTCTGAAAATATAGTGAGACAGGATCTGAAATTCGGAGTTGAGGTTCATACTAATTTCTTCTCAAATGGGTTTTCGTTTTAGCTTCTGAAAATTTGTAGCAAAATATTTATAGTGAAAATCCCACGATGACCTATTTTAGCTTAAATTCTGGAGCTTGCAAAAACCCTAACTTCCTCGGACCATATCTCTGAAAATATGGCGAGACAAGCTCTACAATTCGAACCCAAGGTTCAACATGATTTTTTCTCAAATGGGTTTTTGTTTTCACTTCTGAAACATCGCAAAAAAAAAGTTATAGCGAAATTTCCACGATGACCTATTTGGAGCAGCGAAACCCTAGAATCCAAAGCTCTGATACCAAATGTTAGGAAACTAGCTCACAAAAAGATAGAAAGATAGATCAACACCTTAGAATTCAGCCTCTTCGAGGGGGAAACCTCCTTTACATTACACAAATGAACAATTCTTGGATTGTTCAAATGAGAAAACCTCCTTTCTATATATAGGAGTCTAAGGGGACATAATATAACCAAGCCGACCTAAAAATAATAATATAAAGGCACAAAAATAACAATAGTGGGATTCTATGGGGCACAATAATAACAATATGGGGACAATAGGGGCTCAAAAATAACAATAAGGGATACAATGACAATAGTAATGGGGGAATCACTAGTATTATAGGGACCTAACAACCTTTGGGCTATCCCTGTCTACAAGAGTGTTCTCCAACCACTCAGATTGATTTGCATATCTTTCAGTCTCTGGTATGGGATGATGAATGTAAGGCCTTAATTTGACCTTTTGTCTAAGTCTGGTCATAAACCCTTGAGGGTCATATCTCCACATGAAACTGTTTGGAAATTCCATTTGTTGCAAAATCAGATTTGCCTCCTTCGTTGCTTCTCTAGAGTTGCAAATGAAGGGGCCTAACTGGTTTTTGACTTTGAATTGAGATCTTTTCTTGGCTGAGACAAAATTTATCTCATCAGAGTTCATTATCTATCTATAGTATTCTAGAGCAAATAACCTCATAGGGAGGTATTTAGGGAGCTTGTATGGGGCAAGCTAGCACCCATAGATTCTTATCTCAGTGTGGTTTTGGTAAAGGTACCAATCTCCAACTTTACTTTTCTTGGACAACTGGAGGACTCTTTTGATATCTTGACTTATTCTGGGTGGAGGGCTTCTTGTCAGTATGGTCATGACTGGATGGACAAAAGAGTCAATGAAATTTGTATAAGTATATGGTGAGGAATACTTGTCAAAAAGTAGTGTCCAAAATATGACAACCCTGGGCTGGCCTCTGGTATCAAGCTTCTGGAGGGTGAAAGGGAACATGTCTGACTGATAATATAGAAATATATGGTAAAGTATAGATAAGTACTTGAACACTCTCTCATTATGCATTCTAGTAAATTATTCATGCATCCTCTCAGCTATGAACTGGGCATAATTATATATAGTAGCAGGAGGCTTTTCTTGGGTGAAAATGGACATGAAGGCCAGGATAAGCTCATCAACAAATTCATCAGTGATGCAACAAAAAATATATGATATCATAGTCACAATGTGCTTGCCCCTTTGAGAGAAAATGGAAAAAACATATGGAGGGGCATCTTTGGGAAAGTGTTTGTCTTCAACAATGAAAGATTGAAACAATTGGGCCAATTTTGATGGAATTAACTTGGTATACTAGTCTAGAAAATCTCCAATTGAGAGTGGGGTTAGGTTTGGACCTGGTTGGAGCTATAACATCTCATTGATTGATTCAGCTGTGATGGTAAATAGGATTTTCTGGTCAGGGGACATTATTGCTCTCTGGCTGGGAATGTAACAGGCATGGCACATATGGACAATTTTAGGGAAAACATGTACTTGGGGAAATTGGTATTTGGGAAAATTGGATTCCCAAAGACCAATGTCATCAGAATGGTTCAAATATTTGTCCCTACTCAAACAATGAAGTTTGAGCAGGACCTCATATGCACTGGTATCTCTGATTTGGAAATCCCTATCTACTAGGGGAAGGTGGTCTAGGTCCAAATGGGGGTTTGTGATAGGTCGGACATCCATGGCGATAGGGGCAGCCATAATTTAGTTCTTGTGGATTTGAATTTGGTAGTGTAGGGTTGTATTAGATATTTTGATAGAAACTGACAGTTTTGAAAAGGGTTTGGGCAACAAACTTTCAAATTTGAAGAAATTTTAATTAATTAAAATGCTTTACAAGCTAAACATTTTCCAATTTGAAAGGGTGAGTGGTAATTCGTGGTAAAATGCCTAGAAATGGGTGAATTATCTTCAAATTTGGAGTTCACGACAACTGCAGAAGTTCGAATGGCTCTAGTATGGACTAAGAGGTTGATTGGGGTCTCTACAGCTTCCTTAAGAGTGAATTTGGAGTTCAATTGGCTAATTCAACATTTGCAGGTGTCACACAGGTTGGCAGAGATTCATAGAGAAAACGAGAGAAATGGGCGAAAAAGGGCTTGTCAGCCTTTTTATGGAGAAACAATCATGTTTTGGCAGGTAATTTATGAATGAACAGTGGACGGTTTATCGGGTTGAGCGAGGAGGCAGTTTCCCAGGCCATCACACTGCTTATGAGGGTCGGGCGGTATTTAGGAGGGGTCACCTGATCTACTCCAGAGCTTGACACGTAGCAGTCAAGGGGCCAGGGAAAATCACTTTATTGGGCGAGTAAAGGTCGGTCGTTGGGTGCAGCCGATATGGCTATGGACTGTCAGATGACGGGGATGGTGATCAGACAGTAGTCGGGCGAGGGAAGGGCACGGGTGATAAGAGCATGGGTTTTGGGGGGCGGGCGGGGGCGGTGCTTTAAAATTCGGCGGTTTGGGGTTAATTAAGACCTAATCACAGATTTAATAGATGGGGCAGTACTTAATGACGAGATTAATTGGTTTTTTCGGGATATGGGGTAAATGGTATAGTTTAAATTTAAACTAAGGTTTGGAATATTTATTTATGGGATTAAATTAATATACGTGAAAAGGTATATGGGGATTTATATAATAAAGTTAAAATTAATATGAAATGAGTGGAGTGAGCATATCCTTGACATAATGTGAAAGTTGCGCAATTTATTCATACCTTTGATACTTAGGATAAAGTACTTTTGTGGGTTTTTTGAGTGAAATAGGATTTACATGGGGTTTATTTACTTTTCCTAAGCAAATGAAGTTTAACCTTAGGAAAGGGGGTTTTATTAGGGAAATGAAGGGAAATTAATTTTATAAAGGGAATTCTAACACTTGATGTCCATAAGTCATTAAGCCGAGGGTCTGGTCTCACCAAAAGTCAGAGAAATGATCTAAGCCTCTTTGACTTGAAGGATTTAAAGTGCTAGAATATACTTGTGGATAGGAAATTAGTAAGTAAGGGGAAAAATGAATGAGGGAGAGCTAATTATATTAACTTGCAAACCTTTGTTTTTGCTTCCATAATTGGATCATACATATAGAAATATGTGTCTAAGCATGATACATGTGTTTTGATCCAATCAACTTTATACTTCAACAACCTTTCTTCTACTTACCCATTACTTACCCTACCATTTTTTCTTCATTTTATTTGGGTGCATTTAGACTAGCAAACCCTTATCATCCATTTTTCTTTTGAAATTAATCTATCTAATTCTAACCTTATATCATCCAGGGCTCAGATTAAACTGATGAGCTCCTTTTGTTTTCTCTACCTATCTAATGTTCTGCCAAGATTAAACTGTTTGGTGAGATTTTATCCTCTAACTATAAACATAAAAATTCAAAGCATGATATAACCAAGATTAAATAGTTTGATTACCATGGATTGTGGCATGAATAACAAGCCGCACACAATCATTATTATGTAAAGTAAATAGTAGTGGCATTTAGACTTGCACACTTTCATGGTCTCTTTTTGCTTTTGGGGTTCATATATTTTCATTTTTTGACCTTCTCCTATTCTTTTTGTCCTTTGATATTTCTTTTAGGACATACCCTCTTTACATTTTTTAATTTTTTAATATGGAAAAATTTTGCAGAAAGCAAAGGTATGTACAATATTACAAGGCTTAACCTTAGTCATTCAAAATTATGACTCCTATTGGTATAGGAACTTAACAGTGGCTCCACTTGGGGATGTCATTTTTTAGTGAAATGTCAAGAACTCTAAAGATCAATAGCCTTTGAATTGTTGCTGATGTTACCTTGCAAAGTGTCCTTCTGTGAATCTACATTATTGATACTTATGATAGTAAATCTTTTAAAGCTTAGGGCCTTCTCTTCGGGCTTCAACTTAAAAGATCACCATCCAATCCAAACTAGACTTTGTAAATAAATTATGTACAAATGGGAAATGAAAATTAGTAACTTGGTTCAAAGTAATGTTTTAGAATTCGACCATTCACTGGCCCACCTTCTGCATATGTACCATTAATTTCTCTAAAGAAGAAGGCATTATTTCCTCTATAAGCATAAATGACATAGGGACCTTTCCATAGAAAATCAAATTTCCCATGTTTGCCTTTGTCTTCCCTCCTTGAATCCCACTTGAGAACCTTGTCACCAATGTAGAAATCTTCAGCCTTGGTTCTTTTATCAAAAATCTTTTTAATCTTTTCCTGCACAACATGAGACCTAAAATAGACCTCTTCTCTGGTTTGTTGTAGATGAATAGTTTGGTTGATTCTTCTTTGGATACTATTTGGTTCAACCTGCAATTCTTAAAGTATCTTCATTAATGGTACTCCCAAAGAGGATGGAAAGACAGCTTCCATCCCATAAACTAGTTGATAGGGAGAAGTACCAATTGATTTATTAGTAGTCAATCTGTCTGCCCATAAGGCATTGACTATATTTTTATTCCAAGTTTTCTTATTGTCCTCTAGTAACTTCTTGATGATGTTTACTAGGCTTTTGTTTGAGGATCCTGCTAGTCCATTACCTTGAGGGTAATAGGCTATGGAATGGCCAAGGGTGATATGGTATTTATAGTAGAAATCTATCATTCTTTTGGATTTAAAGGTTGTTGTATTGTCAGTAATGAGCTTAGTTGGACATCCAAATATTGTCAGAATATTGGTTTCAAGGAAGGTTATGATAATAGTATATGTGGCTTACCTTGAAGGTATGGCCTCTATCCATTTTGTGAAGTAGTCTATGGATGTGAGGATCCATTTGTGCTGGGCAGAGGATGGTGGGTGAATTTCACCAATGAAGTCTAAACCCCATTGTTGAAAATGTATTTCTACAGAGATTGGCTTCAGGGGTAAAGGTAAGAGTTTTTTCTTCCCCTCAAGAATTTAGCATTTGTGACAAGAGGTCACATATTTTTTGACATCAGCAAACAAGGTAGGCTAGTAGAAACCAACCCTAAGAATTTTATCTACAGTGGTATTCTAGTATAGGTGTCCTCTACAATCACCTGCATGAAACTCTTGCAAAACCTTGCTAGATTCTTCTTTTAATAAGAAATTGAGAAGAATACCTTCATGATCTATCCAAAACAAAGTATTGTCTAATATACAAAATTTCAAGGGTTTCATCTTCAAAAACCTGCTTTTAGTCCTAGATAATTATGGAGGAGCTTATAAATTTAATAAAACATAAATAATATCAGCATACTAAGGTGATTCAATAAAGGCCTAGCTAATTAGTGGAGTCGGCATCTCCTCTTCATTATCTATTGCTGCAATTGGACAATTTGATTCAGCCATGAGTTTGGCTAAACCTTGGCCCTTGATTAACTTAGTAGGTTTGATTTCTATAGCATACTCTAAAATAGTAGCAATCCACTTTCCCCTCTTTCTATCAAGACCATCCTAAGTTAAGATGTCTTTAACTATTGAATTAAGAACGTAGGCTACTATATGAGAATATAAGATGTATACCCTAAAGTCCTTAATGGCTTTGACTAAATCCAAGGCTTGTCTTTCTATTATATTATATTTCAAGGGGGCATATCTCAGGGATTTGCTGAAGAAAGCAATGGGTTGTTCATAGCCCTCGTCATTTTTCTACAATAGAACTGCAGCAATTGTGTGCTCAGAAGCAAAGGAAAACAAGATGAAATCTCTGTCAAATTTAGGATTGGTTAACACAAGTGTTTTAGTCAAGGCTAGTTTAATGTCTTCAAAGGATTTTTTAGCCTCAACAATCCATTTTATGGTGGAGTCCTTTTTCAGCATGTTGTTTAGTGATCTAATTAATTCCGCCAGATTAGATATAGATCTTCTAAGAAAATTATTTTTTCCTAAGAAATCTTGTAACTCTTTAATGTTCCTATGGTGTTTTATTTGTAGGATGGCTTCTATTCTAGCAGGGTCTATTATTATACCATCTTTTGAAATCATGTGACCTAACAACTTTCCTTCTTCTAACCCAAACGAGGAATTTTTGGGGTTTAAGGAGATCCTAAATTTCCTGCATTTAATAAAAACTTTCCTTAGATGATCCAAATGTTGATTGTCAGATTTTGAAAATACAGTAATATCATCTAGATATATCACAAGGAAATCATGAATTTCTTTTGCAAATGTTATATCCATAGCCATCTGGAAAGTGGCTTCTGCATTCATTAGCCCAAAAGGAATTTTCACATACATAAATGTGCCCCAAGGAGTAGTAAAGGTAGTTTTGGGTTGGTCATCTCGATAAACCAAGATTTGATTGTAACCAAAAAACCCATCCAACAATGAGATTCTGGTTGATCCAACTACTCTCTGTAAAATGTGGTCCATTTTGGGGAGAGGGTAATTGTCTTTTAGTGACACTTTGTTGAGGTTTCTGAGATCTACACAGAGTTTGATTTCGCTAGTTTTCTTTCTATTGGCACCAAGTTTGAGACCCAATCAAAAAATATGTTTGGTGCAATTAATTTAGCATCATGCATCCTTTGAATTTATTTTCTGATTGCAGGTAATAAGACAGGATTTATCCTTCTAAGTTTTTGTTTGAAAGGATTTTGATTTTATTTAATAGGAATTGTGTGCTGGATGATGTTGGTGTCATAGGATTTGAGGTCCTCATAACTCCAAGCAAAGACATCCTGAAATTATTTCAACAACTCAATGTATTTCAGTTTTTCAGTTGGGGGTAATGATTTTGAATGTTTGATCAGTTTAGGATTTTCATTGATACCTATATTACATTCCTCTATATCAGACCTTGAAGGTTCCATTTTAGGTTTCCTAGGAACATCATTTGAATCAAATAAATTTTCCAGATGGGTTAATCCCTTTGGTAAGAAGTTATCCTTGAGATTAATTACTTCGGTTTCTTCACTGATTATTTCATCAATCTCAATTTGCTCTAAATTATCTACATCTAATTTGGTAAATTTAGTTGGGTTGGGCCTATCTATTTCATCACCTTCTATCTCACTTATTTCCATCTCATCCTTAGTGTCAGGATATATTGATGTATCAATATCTATATTGTTATTGGTAATTTGGAGGTGCTGGCAAACATTGCAAACTATGGGCTTGCATGTTATGTTTTCTGGGAATTACTACAAGCTTTGTCTCTAGGAAATTGTTAAGTATTTCTATGATAGTTCCCCTATAACAACTTAGTCTAGGGTCCTCTATCATATATACACCGTCAATCTATTTTACAATTAGTTCAGAGTCCCCCATGACAGAAACTATTTTAGCTCTTAGATTCCTAACTAACTTAAGACCTAAAATTAATGCTTCATATTCGGCCATATTATTGGTACATTTAAAATTCAATCTATATGCATGGCCTTCTGAGTAATTATTTTCCAAATTATATATCCACACTCCTGCTCCTGCTCCTAACCTATTGATTGATCCATCAAATTCTAAATGCCATAATATCTCATGATCTATATTTACACTATCTGGTGCAACAAACTTTTCATCATTTATAGCAATTTGACCGTCTTGTTCATTGAACAGTTCTGTAGTCTGGTTAGTTTCATTTTGTGTAGAAACTGCAATTTCTTTTGGTTTTGTATTAGTACTGTCTAAAATTTGTTCTTGTGTTTGATCAGCATTATACAGGATAAAAGAATCGATATCTGAGTGTATGGAGTAGATGGGAAAGTTTTGAGGCTGATCCTGGCTACTTACCATATATTTCATTAAGGTTTCACGGTATAGTTTCTTAGGTTGTCCAAAAACAAAGATTGTTGCATATGGCATATCTAGTTGTAAGGATCCCTAATGTTTGGCTCCCCATGATTTGGATAACAACATGCCATACTTTGGTGGGATGTCAGCAACTACAATATCCATAAGGATGCTTTTGGCAGCATATTGGACTAAAGTGACGCGCAGGTCTTTAATCAATCCTAGACACTTTACCTAACTAGAGTAAAATGACAAAAAGTCTTTATAAGGCCTTGTAATGTCTAGGTTTAACTTCTCCATCATTTATTTGGGCATTAAGTTGTGAGAGGCCCCAAAATCCAACATTTCATTGTGTAGAATTTTGTCATGGATACTAAGGGTAATTTAAAAAGGTGGAACTCCTCCTTCTAATGGTTTGCCATTAACATCTGGACCAAATATGAGTTCTGGTTGGTCATCAAACAAGTTGACTGACTCCTTATTTTCAGCAATGTTTAAGGTCTGGGTTATTTGTGATTTATAGGTTTCGTTCTTGATTAGTTCTATTAAAGGAACTGAAACCTTTAGCTTTGCTATCTCTGTTCCCAAATTGAATGGCAAAGAAACTTTTTTTGTTTGAAGGTTTTGAATTTTTGCAGCAAGGATTTGTGTAGGCTTGTCTTCTTTTCCTTTATTGGGGACCTCCTTATGTGGATTTTCAAATCTGATGTTTTGAGCTTTGTCCACTGGTTCCTTAGATGGAATTGAAGTGGAGGGTTGATCCACCGGTTCCTTAGATGGAATTGAAGTGGAGGGTTGATAAGAGGTTATGTCTACAATTGTGGGGTTAGAAGGTTTTGGGTTTTCCCTAGGGAGAATTTGGAGGATTTTTGAAACAGGGGCTTCTTTTATTTTCTTGGGTTGATTTTGTACTGTTTTCTTGGTTTGGTCAGGGACATAAATGTTCTTTTTAATTCTTAGGTTATACTGTTTATGAACTTCAAAGATGGCAGAATCATATCCCTGTTTGTAATCAAATGATTCCCTAGATTGTAATTGTAATTATTGCAGCATATAGAGTTCCTGCTCATCTTGGGCTAGAAAAACAGTGTCCTCATCATTTATTCCCATTAGGTTAATTTTTGTATCTTGTTCTGGATCTTCCATATGGGATGTATCTACATAATTTTCTTGAAAATGAGGCCTAATGTTCTGATCTGGTCCATTTTTCCTAATGTTTTGGTTTTTTCTAAAATTTGGGTTTCTAACTGGAGATGCTTATTGGTTATCCCATTGAGGTTTCCTCTCCATATTCTCTATTCTATCCATTAGTCTTTCCATAATTTTGGTTAAACTTTCTATTTTAATGTCAGATGGTGAGGTTTCATCCTTTGCAGTTCCTCTCCTTTCATTTCTAACTCTAGCCCTTTTAGCTAACAAATTAGCTTCTACACTAACAACTACACTTTGCATTTCTTCTAATGTTTGGGGGTTTCTTTCCCTAAGTTGGTATGCCATACCTGTGTCAAAACCATCAAGGAACTTAATTAATGCTAAGTCAGGTGGGGGTCTAAGGATAAATGTGATTGTGTTATATATATTATTGAATCTAGTGCAGTAATCTTGAACAATTTCATTAGGTCCTATTCTAATATTCTAATATTTTGAAAGGATTTGTAATGGATTATTTTTCTTTTCCCACCTATCAATAAACAACCTTTGGAAATTTGCTAAGTCTACAATGTGCTTGGTAGGAAAGGCTTTGAACCATTTCTTGACATCACCAGTCAAAGTTTGGGAAAAGAGTCCCATCTGGACATCTAATTCATCTATTTCATGTAATTCAAAAAAGTCAGAAATCTTGTTTACATGTTGCTGGGCAGTGTAATGACCAGTATCATCAAACAGGAAAATCTTACTTTGATAATCTGCAGGCATAGCATGAATTTGGGTAGGTAAAACAAGAGGAGCATATCTCTGCGCCATTGTTGTAAGTTGGGAGGGGCTGAGATGTGGGGTTAAGGTACTTGGAGATGATGCAACAATGGATGAAGAATCGAGACTAGTAGATGATGAATGAATAACAATAGGTTGGTAAGGGAGTGAAGGTATAAATGGTGGTGAAGAATGGATTTCAGAATGTATTATTGTTAAAGTTGAAGGGAACAATGGTGAACTCAAGGTAGTGGACAATTGATCAGAAAGCTCGGGGGTAGTGGCAGTATTAATGGATGATTGTGGAGATTTCAGAATGTATTCATCAATTGATTTGTTGGCCTATTGAATTTCAAGGTCTGCAATAAAATTAGAATCTAGAACTATTTCATTGATTGTACTTTTAGATTTAGTTCTAAATAATTAAAGATCAAATGGCACATCAAAGGGAAGTTCTTCTAAAAATAACCACTCATCAGGACATGAACTAGCTTAAACTAATCGTATTTGGCTAACCGATTTTTTTTTTTTAATTTTCTTGAAATTAGGTTGGGATTATCAACGATAGGGGTAGGGTTTGGATCTAGATTAGCCCTAGTAAAATGAGTCTTCCTAGAAGCCAAAATTTCAAAAATTTTAATTATTTTTGTGAGATTTTTTTAAAATAACTTCTAACAAAAGACTTCAAGAGGCTTAGAATGTAGATTTAGGATTTTCTTAAAGCTTTATTAGGACTGAGGATTTGTTGTTACCCAATATGGTCACCACTATGTTATCACTTAGAAATTTCTCTAGAAGTCATTAGAAGAAAGAAAATGACCGAGTAAACCACAAACCAACTTTGGAGCATAGGCTCTAGCCAACCTAGGCTTAGAGAGGGCTCTCTCTATATGATTTAGCTTTGTTTGCTGGGATTTTCAGGCTAGTTATGAATGTTTAGGGGGATTTTGATTGGTATTCAAGATTGGATGGTGGAATCCTTGAAACAGATGGATAGAATGATGTCTGCAGACCATTGGGTAATGGAGTCAACAAAAGGGCAGCAGAACTAGATCAAGTCACTAAAGGGAATGTTCAAAGGGCAACCTAGTAGAGCAAAGTGCAGGTCTTTGGGACAGTGGGGTGGACTAGTTTTAATTAGGGTGAGAGAGAAATTAAGGGTTCTCAAACTAGGATATAAATGAGGAATAGAGGGTAATCGAAAGAAAAGGGCAATTAAGAATCCTTTGCTCTGGATTAGCAAGAAACAACCTAAACTAAAGAGTAATTAAGAATTCCTTAACTTAGATATCAGTAAAAAACATTTATATGCATAACTATTAAAACAAGGTGTAATTAAACCAATTCTGAGATATTGTTCTAGTTATAGCATTCAGATTAAGAAATACATTAAAGATTGTGGAAAAACTTTAAGAAAGACAACGATAACATAAGGAAATACTTGTCTGCACTTCGCTCAACACATGAATCCTGTGAAATATCTTGTCTTTATTTTATCAATCCAGCTTGCTGGCTTAGTTAGTGATACAATAGCTTTACAGTCTTTTGATCAAGAAGTCTATAGAAATGTCTTAAGAATCCACCCTACATACTTCGAATTGTGAAGTATTTATACAAAAATTATTACAAAATATCTCAAACTAACTTGAGATTTAATCTAGGAAATAAAAATATCTTCTTACAAGAGAATAGAGACAGTTATTGAACTACTTTCATGCTGTCCCATTTATTTTGGTACTGCCAGCCTTTATGGTTTGATGTTAGCCCTTTGTGATGCCTTGCTGTTTGATATTTTACGCTAGAATCTTCACTTACTTTTGGCTTTCATCTGATACTCTTTGACTCTACTAACCTGTCTTCATCTTTTCACCCGGTTGTTTTGCTTTTACTATACACTAACCTTTTTATTGCATATTCCTCACAGTAAATCAGTCAATTTTTCCCACATTTCAACATTAGGTAATTGGATCTTCAACATCCTTCTGTATATTTCATCTGCCTCAGTGTACTTGGAAAAAGTAGGCTTATTGACAAACAAGTGTTTTACCTCATGCTGGAGGTAAAACAAGTTTTCAAATGTCTGGTATAGTACTTTTCCTGTTGGCAATGCCTTCATTGAAGATGTACTAGCTTATTCTTTTGCTAGCTCTTTGAGTTTGCTGTTGTAATCCTATTCATGAGCTCGTCATTTATGACTAAGGGACTGGGCAACTCTTATCTATGGTAAATTTTAGGGGTGAATTATAGCCCAAAGGAGAAATTTGAGGGTTTTTACATTTTAAGAGGGCGAATTTTTTTATTAAAAACCCTTTTCATATAGTTAGCCCCAATTTTATTTAAAAAATAATTAATTTTTTGATTTTAGCCCAAAATAAAAAATGGGCAGATAAACTAACCTAACCTTCATTTGGTCCGATTCGCTGGTTTTGGGAAATCGTATTCGCTTAAAATCGCCATTTGCCCCTGGTTTGGGAGATTAAAATCGCCATATTTATAAAATAGGTATGGTAAATTAATAAAAATATAAATAAATGAGAGGTATCGTAAATAAATAAAACCTCTTTTTATATTTAGTCCATAACCTTCTTTCTATTTAAGAAGGCTCAAAAAAGAGGTTTTATTTAAGTGAATCCTATGGGCCAAATACCATATATATAAAAGATGTATGGTAAATTAATAAAAATATAAATAAATGAGAGGTATGGTAAATAAATAAAACATTTTTTTATATTTACTCCATAAGTCACCTTATATTTAAGGACACTAAAAAAATGTGTTATATTTACTGAAGCCTATGGGCCAAATACAATGGGCCAAATTATTATTAATACCATGCAAAAAAACATTATTAACCCTAATATTAGTATTAATAAAAATAAAGATGGAACATGGTATTGACCCATGGTATTCACGTGGAATGTAGCCTATTTAAAGGGGGGAATTAAACCAACATAAATCCATCTTTACTCTGGATCTACTAAGCGCACGGAGAGGGATCAAATATCGTGATATGAAAACTAGCATAGAGTGAAAAAATATTTGATCCTTCTCGGGGCTTGGTAGATCAAGAGTAAAAATGGATCTTGTAATTTAACGTCACTTAAAAATTTTAACTTGGTTAAAATAAAAAATAAAAAATAAAAATCAATTATTAATTTATTAATTTTTATAAATTACTAATAGTAGTTTTTAAGCTCTAGGTTTATGATAACCTATGGTATTGACCCATGGCAATACCATGGTATTCATGTGAGCATATACTATTTAAAGGGAGAATTCTATCAGTGTAGATCCATCTTAATTCAGGGTCTACCAAGTGCTGAGAGGGATACATAGATTTCATCCCTCTAAGAGTGGTAGATGTGGAGTTAAGATGGATATAGGTTGGTTTTTATGATAATGAATATATTAAATAGACTTAGGAAATTATATTATAAAAAACATCTTAAGGTGAATGGTTAAAGCTAAATTTAGTCACTTCACAAAATTTAGTAAAAAATACCAATATCACCATTAATATTGGTTTTTCTGATTGAACAAAAAAAAATTCAAAACAGTGAAATATTATCACTCTTTCCACATCACCCTCACAGAAGAGAGATAGTCGCTACCCAAATTTCCCACCATTTTTCAAATGTACTCAATATGATATCTTCATGAAAAAGTTAAGGTACTGAGGTTGGATTAGTTGTATGAAAAATGTGCTGGTTTGTACAACCTTTCATCTTCTCTATTATTCTTAGTTTGTCATAATGATCTGTAGGGGTTGGGCCACTGCACCATATTGGGCTAAAAGGAAGAGATTGTGCACCAAAAAGGAAATTAATCCACATGTTACAACACTATTAAAAAATGCAAGATGTATGAAGGTAGTGAATTATGCTAATAAGCAACTTAGATTAGGAGAGACCTAATTAAATTTTATTATTTAATTGAAGATTTCCAATTAAAATAATAATAAATCTACATTTATATATTTATATATTGATTGGAAGGCTTCTGAAAATGGTCACTTCTTTCCGTTAGATCCCCTTCAGGCCTTTGGGATACCTACTACTTTCTTATATTATATAGTTGGGGCTTGATACTTGTTGGCATGTTGGGGTAAACAAACTTGATGTGTTTTCTTTTTATCTTGCAGTTGGAGTCTATGGAATAAGAAAGAAATTTGATAGCTTGAAAAAAGTGGTAGCTTGATAAAAGTGGTAGAGAAAATATTAATCTCTCCTACCTTGACAGAACTAGTGGTCAAGATCAACACCTACAAGAACTTTGTTGTAGAATATTATCAAAACTAATAGAAGGATATGAAAGAGTGTACAGTAAGAATCTTGACAAACACTTGTAGGAAGAGAAAATTATGTTCCTTTTTCCCAAACATGTATGTTAGTATATTACAGTTTAATGAGTATGTTTTCCTATTATCATATATGGTTTCGTACTTTAACAAAACATTTGCCAAGACTTCACAATGTTTTATTATTCAATGAAAGATTTTCCAAGAACTTACAAGATTTTATAATTCAATGAAAGATTCGCCATGACTTTACAAGATAATATAATTTGGTGAGAGATTCGCCAAAAAAATTATATATACATATTATATTAATTATAAAATTGCCTCCGGGAGCGCTAGGGTTTGCGCTAGCGGACGAGACTGACAGGAGGTTCCTGAGGGCGTTTTGCCGGGCGGCTGAGGACGCAAACCTGCCAGGGAAGCGTCTCAGGTTGCTGGCACGGGTCCGGTCAGGTTTCCAGGAAAGCAACAGTAAAAGGAATCTTGGTGACAAAGCTCTGAACGGAATGGGAGAGTCACGGGGGGGGGGGGGAGAGACCCCCTCCTTCAGAAATGTGGTCATGGGAGAAACAAGCACGGAAGGAGAGCAACAGACGGAACGGGAAAACCAAATCCCAGTTATGGGCAACTTATGGCAGAAGCGAATGAGAGGAAAATGCCTACCGAGGGCCCAAAAGCAGCCCAGGTATGTTGTTCCCAACAATAAGCTGGAGGAATATAACGCCTACATGAAGGATCATGCCCTAATCTGCCGTTTTGTGGGGTATTGGCCGTCTGAGCGAGAACTACATAGATGGATTGCTCAGCGATGGAGACCCAAAGGGCAGATCGATCTCAAACTCGGGGCCCAAGGTTTCTTCACAGCAATATTTTCGAATCTAGAAGACAAGAACAGAATTTTCGAAGAGGGCCCCTATTTCCTGAACAACGCGGGGTTATTTATGAAGTTTTGGGAGGAGAGATACAATCCTGAAAAAGAGAAAATGCTTGATGCACCAGTCTGGGTCAGATTATTCGGGCTTCCTGATGAATTCTGGGAGCCGGGGATCTTGGAAGGAATAGGCAACACGATCGGCAGTTTCGTCAAAATTGCAGAGGCCACGAAAAGAGGTAAGTATAATGCCTATGCAAGAATCTGCGTCTACATAAACTTGGCTAACCCCCTCCCGGAAAATGTTGAGGTTGAATACCATGACGAAGTCTGGAAGCAGTCAATTGATTACGAACATATTCCTTTCCGATGCCGAATATGCCACGAGTATGGTCATTTATACCGGCAGTGTTCCCTTAATAAAGAGGAAGAAAGTAGAAAAAGTCAGGCAAATCCAGCAAGAAACACTGGGAAAGTGGAGAACTCAGAGAAAGGATTCCAACAAGTGGTCAGGAAAAGAAGATCGAATCAAGAAGGTCCAAAGACCCAGTCTCAAAAACAACCCAGTCAAGCAAAAACTCAGAACAAATATCAAGTATTGCAGAGCGAGGATGAAGAGTACGAAGTAAACCTAGAAGATGATGAGGATCCCGAAAATAGCCCAATGGAAATTTCGGGAGAAGAGAAGGGGAAAGGAACAACTATCAGTAAAAATAACAAAGAGAAAACAGAGGAAGTGGTAACAGAAGCAGATGCAGAGGCCCCGATGGAAGTGGAAGACCAGCCTGAAGCTGAAATCGAGGAAGAAAAAATCATGAAAAGGTTGATTCAGGAGTGGAAGCACTTAGACAGCAGATTCATACCGGAAGATCAAAGGCAGCTATACAAAGAAGTATTCCAGAAATATAAAGAGAAAAAGGGAGAACCCCCGGATGCTCTAGCAAGGGTCGAGAGTGAGCAAGGGACTGAAGATAAAGGAACAGGAATCTTGAGCAAAAACAGCAGAAAGAGAGGCCGGAAACCAATGACCGAAACAATCCGGGCAGTGGGAGAGATCTTGATAAATTCAGGTAAGGTGATACCTCTGTCGGAGGTATTCTTCCCTTCCTATAAAAAATTTTAAATGATAGTTGTCAGTTGGAACATTAGGGGTTTGAATAGCAGAGGAAAACAAAGGTACATGAAGGATAAGTTGCAAAAAGAAAAACCCAGTATTATGATCTTACAAGAAACAAAGATTTTGATTCACCAACTGGAAAAAATCATAGAACAAAGTAGGTTACCTTATCAAGTGATGGGACAAGATGCAATAGGTTTTGCTGGAGGACTCGCTATCTTATGGAACCCAAATGAGATTTCTATAAACAACTGGGTAAGCATGAGAGGAATACTTTCCGGGCTGGGAAGGGTTGTGGGAACCAAACATCAGGTGGTTATCTCTGGAGTCTACGGCCCCCCGACCCCTGGAAATAAGGAGCAGTTTATCAATGGCGTTAAAACAATCCGTCATCTATACCCTGAAGTTGATTGGATTATTGGTGGGGATTTCAATCTGATCAGATCCATGGAAGAGAAAAAAGGAGGGATCAGAAGAAGGGATCAATATATGGACAGATTTAATGAGATGATAGAAGACCTCCGGCTAGTGGATATCCCAACTTTAAACGGGATATACACTTGGAACAATAGAAGGGGGGGGAACAATCAGATTGCATCCAGATTAGACAGATTCCTAGTGTCTGAATCCATTATGAATAAAGATATTTTTGTGGAAACCAAAATCATCCCAGCGCTGGGTTCTGACCATTGGCCAATCCGCCTAGAGATTGACATTAAAAAGATTCAGGGAAAAAGGCCCTTTCGTTTTGAAGCCTTCTGGCTAAGGGACCCGGAGTTTATCAAGAAAATTGAGAATTGGTGGAAACAAAGCAGCAGTCAGGGCAGATGCAGAATGCAAACGTTCCAAATAAAATTGAGGGAGCTGAAAGGCAAAATTAAGAAATGGAACAAAGAGGAATTTGGCAACATTCTGGAGGATAAACAGAAACTAGAAGGGGAAATGACTGAGCTACAACAACAGATAATCCTAGAAGGACGAACAGAAGAAAGCGTTCTCAAGGAAGGGGTAATCCTTGGCAGATTAGAAGAGAGGAGGAAGCAAGAAGAGATACTATGGCGCCAAAAATCTAGGATAAAATGGCTGCGGGAGGGAGAAAGAAACACAAAATTCTTCCATCAGGCCATGGTTAAACACAGGCAGGGAAATAGAATTCTCTCAATCAAGGACAGGAATGGAGAAAGAATGGTTGAACAGAATCAAATAGAACAAGTTCTAACTGATCATCATAAGGAAATTTTAACGGAGCCTCCTGATGATAGATCAAGAGCCATCCAAGAGATCTGCTCGACGATTCCTAGACTGGTATCTGAGGATCAGAACAAAGCGCTCATGAGGGTTGTGACCCTAGAGGAGCTGAGCGAAGTTGTGAAGGCAATGAAGAAAGGGACTGCCCCTGGACCGGACGGCTTCACGGTGGACTTTTACCAGGCTGGCTGGCACTTCTTGGGACAGGAAATTCTGGAGATAGTCGAAGAATCAAGAATAAATCAAAAGGTTTGGCCAGCCCTTAACTCTACCTTTTTTGCTCTTATTCCTAAGGGAGACAACTTAGAGGAAGCTAGTGGATATAGACCTATAGCTCTGTGCAATGTCATTTACAAAATAATCACATCCCTGATTGCAAAACGTTTAAAACCTCTCTTAGGCAACCTAATCTCTCCTGAACAAACGGGCTTTGTTGAGGGCAGACAAATCCTGGATGGTCTAGTTGTAACCCAGGAGGTGATTCATTCCTTGAAAACCACTAAGCAAAAGGGTATGATGGTAAAATTAGATTTATCTAAAGCCTACGACAGACTGAACTGGAACTATCTTGACACTGTCTTGGAAAGATTCGGCTTTCATCAAAGATGGATTGCATGGATTCGCAATCTGATCTCCACTCCTAATTTCTCTATCCTGGTTAATGGAAGCCCTTCCAAAACCTTCAATGCCTCCAGAGGGATTCGGCAAGGTGATCCGTTGTCTCCTTTTTTATTTATATTAGCTGCTGAAGGACTAGGGAGATTCATTAATCATGAAAGAGCAGCTAATAGAATTAAAGGACTACAAATTTGGGGAAATAATCTGCCCCTTACCCATCAACAATTTGTTGATGACATTATGCTTTTCGGGGAACCAACAGTTAGAGAAATTAAAAATCTTAAGCGGATCCTTGATTTGTTTTCAGCTGCCTCGGGTCTAGAAATCAATAAAGAGAAATCCTGTGTTTTCCTCTTTAACATAGTAGACCAAGTCAGATCTCACCTTATTAGAATTCTGGGATTCAAGAGGGGGGAATTACCCACCAAGTACTTGGGTAATATTCTAGACCTCACATCTAAAAAGTTGAAAAACTGGCAAGGAATGCTGGACAAACTTAACAACAAAATTGCCAATTGGTCGTTTAGAGTTTTGAATTTTGCAGGAAGAGTCATCCTTGCTAAGTCGGTTCTTCAGGCTATCCCTATCTACCCGCTCTCGATTATGGCTGCCCCTTCTGGGATCTGTGCGAAAATCAGAGAAATTATCCGGAAGTTCATTTGGAGTGGAGCTGATAAGAAGAAAAAGTGGGCTTTAGTCTCATGGAGTCAACTCATCGAAAGAAAAGAAAAAGGAGGGTTAGGATTAAGAGACCCTGAAATTCTCAACAAGGTCCTGGGAGCCAAGCTCTGGTGGAGATGGCTTAGCGGAGGAAGTGATCTTTGGAAAACTATTTGGAGGACTAAATATAGGATGCCCAACTCTCTGGCTGATATCTTAAAATTACAAGAAATGCCCCGTGGCTCTAATATATGGGAACTTGCATCTCAAAACAGGGAGTTGATCAGCAAACACACCTTCTGGGAAATCAGAGGAGGGTCAGAGGCAAACTTCTGGGAGGATAGCTGGCAACAACGAGAAAGGCTAAACAACATTCAAGTCCTTACACAAATCCGGGACAAAACTGCAAGGAATAGACAGAAAGTTAAGGATTACTGGATTGAGAATGATACCCTGGAAGACTGGAGAGTCTGGGAGGAACCGACAAGATGGGATCAAGGTTTGCCCCCTGATACTCAAGATGCCTACCGAAAAGAAATGGGTTCAAGAAAACTCAGAGTTCGACAGGGGCAAGATATTCTCCGGTGGGGAAACTCAATGAAGGGGACCTTCTCTACCAAGGAGGCCTATTTTCTAATAGGGTCTCAGAACAGAGAAGACGAAAATATGGATTGGAAGACCATATGGGAGTCCAAATGGTGGCCTAAGGTGTCTATTTTTGTCTGGCTGGCCATAAAGAATAAAATCTTGACATGGGATCGCATTCGCAAGAAGGGGTTCTTTGGACCTTCACAATGCTATCTATGCAACAAGGACGAGGAGGACAGAGATCATCTGCTGATCCGGTGTCCATATACTGAACGACTATGGATATCGACCAAACAATTGTTCAACAAACCTGGATTTAACATAAGAGAATTTAAGGACACAATCCTTCAATGGAATAAGGAATCGTTTCAGTGCCGGGTTGTCCAGAGGGCCTGGAACCTGATATCTACTTTCATTCTCTGGACGGTGTGGAAAGAACGGAACCGGAGGATATTCCAAAATGGGGCTAAACCTCCAGAAGTTGTTTGGACTCAGGTGGTGGAGTATACAAGAGAAACCATCCTTGTTGAAAAATGGGAAACGGATGACTGGAAGACGACTCCAGCAGACCAAGACATTCTGAACAAACTCAATTTAAAACTGGAGATGGTCCATTACAAAGACGCGGTCAGCAATGATATGAGAATCCAGAGCCCAGAGAAATTCTCATACCCGAGGGATCAATTTATGAAGCTTAATTTTGACGGGGCCTCGAAGGGCAACCCGGGAGATGCTGGATTTGGAGGGATCTTTAGAGACAGTAACCACCAAGTTAGATGGATCTACGCGGAATGGGGGGGACAAATGACTAATAATGAAGCTGAGTTTTGGGCCCTGCACCAAGGCCTGCAAATCGCCATTCGGAATGGCTACTCCAAACTTGAAATTACAGGGGATTCACAGTTGGCAGTGGAAATAATAAGGAGGCTCAACGACGGACAGGGATGGGAGAAGGTAACCAAGAGTTGGAGGACCGCAGGCATCGTCCAGGAAATAGCCAGCTTGATTAAACGCATTGATTACAGCATCATTAATCATGTGAGGCGCAAAGGGAATCAGGCTGCAGACTGGTTGGCGAATCGAGGCTGCAATGGTCGCGGTAGTTCAATTGATTGTCAGTGGAGGCCCATTGAAAATAATCAGGAGTGGAAGGAGCTGGCTGAACTCATCAAGAAGGATCATGACCATGCCACGGAGGATAATGCACGGAACAGCGGATCGGATTAATAAGGATTCGTGGAGAGTCAGAGGAGTGATGATGACAAAATCAGGTTTCATCGAAATCCTCATGCCAGATAGCAGGACGACGGATCTAGCCCAAGGTGACAGGACTACGGTGGCAGGTGAAACGGTTGGGCATCAGTTCACCCAACGCGAGGTTATTACAGCGTGCTCGATGACTGGAGGTGGAAACGGTTGTTCAGATTTCACACCAGGTGAAACAAATAATGACGAGACGGCAAGGAGTAGTGGCTTACCGGGAAGTGACTGGCGGTATTTGTTAACCGGTAGCCTGTGCGTCCCCGCGTCAAATGAACCTCTTTATAATCAAAATGGGGTGATGGTGAAAGAATTACGAGAGGTCTCCACTTTGGCAAGAGGGGTGGAATACATTGAGAATCATCAGACTGCTGAGAACAGTCAGGGAGATCTGAGACGAAAGAGGGACGATTTTCTGGGAATCATGGAGACCAGGCAGAGACAACGTCAGGCGAGGGGGAATCAGGGCAGTGGGGTGGAAACCAAAGACAGAAAGGGCAAGAGTCTAAGACCGGCAGAGCCTTCCTTCTCTGTCGGGGAGGTTCAGGACGATTCGGATGAAGGCCTTATCCCGGATAGGATGATGGAAAATGGTCGCCAGCATGAAAACCTGGCTGAGGAAGAAACGGAACCGGAGATTGAAACCCCTGCGGGCGCCGAGGAAATGACGTTTAGACGGTATGGGCTGAGGAAACGCGGTCAGGATGACGGCAAAGAGGAGGACAGAGCCAGCAAGAGAACCCGTGGCCGTAAGAGTCAGGGAAAGGAAGCTGGGGAAACCTCCAAGCAGGGTTCGGAAAGAAGCAGAAAGATGAAAGAGACGGTGACGGACAGGGTGCGCAAAGCCGAACAGGCCTTCCGTCGTTACTCAAGCCAAGCGGTTCGTAAGGTTATGCAGAAGTTTGAGGATGAAGCCACTCAAGACCAGTCGGATGAGGAAATTGAAGACTGGACTTTTCTGTTGCACGACCCGGGTCATACCAGAGGCCGCATGTCTCTCTACAAACAGTCCCTTCATCTATACTGGGTGATGAAGGGAATCATGGCCAAAGCGCTGCTTCAAGTGGCGAAGGAGATGGTGAACTTATCTAAAGGAAGCCCGGACATCCGCCTGGAACTAAGTTTTCTGAGAGTGGCTATGCTTCATCAAGAAGAAACTATGATGAGGATGGAGGAGAAACGGCACACCATCCAGAATATGCTAAACAGGGACCAGCCGGTTCAAGCGGAGGAGGCGCTGCAGCAACCTGCAAGGGACCATGACTAATGCAAGATATGTTTAAAACTAGTTACAATTTTTGTAGTTTTGGCTCTGTTTCTGTTAAAAATAGGAGAATGTATATTCATTATGACAGTAGCTTTTGTAATAGTTGGGGCAAGATGCAGGATTGCATCGTGTATTTAGCAAACTCCATTAGACTTTGGACTTACTTTTTTTGGGCTGCCATTAAGTATTACAGATGGCATTATGTCCTGGTTTCCCCTTGAGGGCAGGCATTTACTGTTTCTTGAACTACTGTAATATCTTTTTGTTCGAAGTAATAGAATGAGCACCACCTTAGCCTACAAAAAAAAAAATTATAAAATTGCCTCCCATTTTTCCTATGTATCATGGGGATTCGCCCATTTATTATACATATAAATTTAGAGTGGTTCTTAAAAATTTTCTTGCCCTTCTTTCTCAATATTTGAAACTTAGCCATGAATCTATCAATGGTACCTGCATATTTTGACATTTTTCCTCCAAGTTTAACATCAAGTTTCTCTTGGAAAGGACCTTCCTTACCTCCAAAATTGTTTTTGTTCTATCCTCTATATCCAATTCCTGAAGCTCATATCTATTTTTACTGTTAAGGAATTAGATGATTCTAGTGGCATCTTCGAGCATCTCTCCCAATTCCTCTTTTACCTTTTGGATGGCTTCTGTAGCCATCTTTATTAGATCTGTCTGCTAAAAAATTACCTGAATAGATGGCCAAATATCATTGATAGAGTAAATGATAGTGGCCCATAATAGTTCCTTAGCTTGCCCAAGAGGTTCTTTGAGTGTTAGGTCATTTTCCATGGCTTTTATTCTCTCATTCATTCTGGTAGCTTTCTGCACTTCTTCATTGTGCATGATTTTGGCAAGCTTGTATTCAATTTACAAGCTTGACACCTTTTCTTTTAGCTTATTCATTTTGGTAGCTTGTATGGACATTTCCTCCATAGCTATAACCAATTTTTCTACTTCATTTGATGTACCTACTACTGATGTAGACTGTGTGGAAACCTGTTTTGCTATGGCCATAGGAGTTGTTGGAGCCGATGAGGCTGCCAATGTAGAAGGACCAATTGTTGAGACTGTTGGCATGGAATTCACTGAGGTTTTGGCAATATATATATTCTTCAATTGGATTAAAGTGTCCAATTCCTTCTCTATTTCCCTTAATTGATCATTGAGTTTCAGGACTAGTTCCATCAATTCCTCATGTCTAGTATTGCTCTCCAAGACTTCCAGTGTCTGGTGATGCTCTAGCTGAGGTATCTTCAATTGTTTTTGAAGTGCTGCAATGTCATCATTCTTTTCCTTAATCGGTTGTTCAGTGGCCTTGATATCTTTGGGATCATGTCCCAATTCAATCACTAAGTCTTCCAAAGACTTAATTCTAGTATCCTTGGCTTGTGAGGAGGCCTTATCTAATTGATATTGAGCTGAGATATTGGTAAATGAATTTTGCAATTGATGGCCCGCAGCTATGGCTTTTCTAGTCAGGGTGGAGTAAATCATTTCTCCAACTTGTTTATGAAATTAAATTTGGTCTACGGGATGAATATCCCTTGCCAGTACCTCAAAATCAATACTCTTGTAATCTTCTAATGTCCCTGGTGGTTTCACAGTTGGATTTATGAAAGACATTTGCATCTTTCCCTCCTTGATGTCAAAAGCTGACATCAACCTGGTTTGATTAGTAGGTGTAATCTTTAAACACTATGCATAAGAGTGGGCCTTTAGTTTTTCATTTTTCATCTTGATTTCTTTAAACTTGTCCTTTATGTCCTTATCTTTGTCAACAGGCCTACTAAAGGATGAAACTTCTATACTGAGTTGTCTGCATAATAGGAGGGGTGCTCATGGTTCTTTCTTGTTGTTTAGGTATCTGCAGAAACGAGCTTTCATCAAGCTATCTTTCTAAATCAATCAAGGCATTCTCAACATCTACCTTTGTGCTATCCCTGTCTACAAGAGTGTTCTCCAACCACTCAGATTGATTTGCATATCTTTCAATCTCTGGTATGGGATGATGAATGTAAGGCCCTAATTTGACCTTTTGTCTAAGTCTGGTCATAAACCCTTGAGGGTCATATCTCCACATGAAACTATTTGGAAATTTCATTTGTTGCAGAATCAAATCTGCCTCCTACCCTGCTTCTCTAGAGTTGCAAATGAAGGGGCCTAACTGATTTTTGACTTTGAATTGAGATCTTTTCTTGGCTGAGAAAAAATTGATCTCATCAGAGTTGATTATCTGTCTATAGTATTCTAGAGCAAATAACCTCATAGGGAGGTATATGCGGAGCTTGTATGGGGCAAGCTGGCACCCATGAATTCTTATCTTAGTGTGGTTTTGGTAAAGGTACCAATCTCCAACTTTACTTTGCTTGGACAACTTGAGTACTCTTTTGATATATTGACTTATTCTGGGTGGAGGGCTTCCTGTCAGTATGGTTATGACTGAATGGACAAAAGAGTCAATGAAATCTGTATAAGTATATGGTAAGGAATACTTGTGGAAAAGCGGTGTCCAAAATATGACAAACCTAGGCTGGCCTTTGGTATCAAGCTTCTGGAGGGTGAAAGGGATCCTATCTGGCTAATAATATAGAAACATATGGTAAAGTATAGATGAGTACTTGAACACTCTCTCATTATGAATTCTAGTAAATTGTTCATGCATCCTCTCAGCTATGATTTGGGCATAATTATATATAGAAGCAGAAGGCTTTCCTGGGGTGAAAATGGACATGAAGACCAGGATAAGCTTATAAAGAAATTCATTAGTGGTGCAGCCCAAAATACATGATATCATAGTCACAATGTGCTTGACCCTTTGAGAGAAAATGGCAGAAACATATGGAGGGGCATCTTTGGGATGTGTTTGTCTTCAACAATGAAAGTTTGAAACAATTGGGCTAGTTTTGATGGACTCAACTTGGTATACTAGTCTAGAAAATCTCTAATTGAGAGTGGGGTTATGTTTGGACCTAGTTGGAGCTATAACATCTCATTTATTGATTTAGCTGCAATGGTAAACATGATTTTCTGGTCAGGGGAAATTATTGTTCTCTTGCTAGGAATATAACAGGCATGGCACATATGGACAATTTCAGGGAAAACATGTACTTGGGGAAATTTGTATTTGGGAAAATTGGATTCCCAAAGACCAATGTCATCAGAATGGTTCAAATATTTGTCCCTACTCAAACAATGAAGTTTGAGTAGGACCTCATATGCACTGGTATCTCTAATTTGGAAATCCCTGTCCACCAGGGGAAGGTGGTCTAGGTCCAAATGGGGGGTTGTGATAGGTCAGACATCCATGGCGATAGGGGTAGCCATAATTCAGTTCTTGTGGATTTGAATTTGGCAGTGTAGGGTTGTATCATAGGTTTTGACAAAAACTCTCAGTTTTGAGAAGGGTTTGGGCAACAAAGTTTCAAATTTGAAGAAATTTTATTGAATTTTACTTAATTAAAATGCTTTACGAGCTGAACGTTTTCCAAATTGAAAGCGTGAGTGGTAATTCATGGTAAAACACCTAGAAATGGGTGAATTATCTTCAAATTTGGAGTTCACAACAGCTGCAGAACTTCGAATGGCTCTGGTATGGACTGAGAGGATGATTGGGGTATCTGCAGCTTCTTTAGGAGTGAATTTGAAATTCAATTGGTGAATTCAGTGCTTGCAGGTGTAGCACTGGTTTGCAGAGTTTCATAGAGAAAACGAACAAAAAGAGCGAAAAAGGTCTTGTCGGCCTTTTTTTGGAGCAACAGTCATTTTTTGGCTGGTAATTTCTAAATGAATAGTGGGTGGTTTATCGGGTTGAGCGGGGAGGCAGTTTCCTAGGCCATCGCACCGCTTATGAGGGTCGGGCAGTATTTAGGAGGGTTCACCCGATCTACTCCAGAGCTCGACACATAGCAGTCAGGGGGTCGGGGAAAACCGCTTTATCGAGCGGGTAAACTTCGGCCGTCGAGTGCATCCGACATGGCTGTGGACCGTCAAATGAGGGGGATGGTGATCAGATGATAGTCGGGCAAGGGACGGGCACGGGTGATAAGAGCATGGGTTTTAGGGGGGCCTAGTGCTTTAAACTTTGGCAGTTTGGGGTTAATTAAGACCTAATCATGGATTTAATCAATCGGGCGGGACTTAATGAGGAGATTAATTTGTTTTGTCGAGATATGGGGTAAATGGTATATTTCATATTTAAACTATGGGTTGGGATATTTATTTATGGGATTAAATTAATATACGAGAAAAGGTATATGGGGATTTATATAATAAAGTTAAAATTAATATGAAATGAGCAGAGTGAGCATACCCTGAACATAGTGTGAAATTTGCACATTTTATTCATACCTTTGATACTTAGGATAAAGTACTTTTGTGTGTTTTTTGAGTGAAATAGGATTTACATGGGGTTTATTTACTTTTCCTAGGCAAATGAAGTTTAACCTTAGGAAAGGGGGTTTTATTAGGGAAATGAAGGGAAATGAATTTTATAAAGGGAATTCTAACACTTGATGTCCATAAGTCATTAAGCCGAGGGTCCGGTCCCACCAAAAGTCAGAGAAATTCTTTGAGCCTCTTTGACTTGAAGGATTTAAAGTGCTAGAATATACATGTGGATAGGAAATTAGTAAGTAAGGGGAAAAATGAATGAGGGGAAGTTAATTTTATTAACTTGCAAACCTTTGTTTTTGCTTCCATAATTTGATCATACATATAGAAATATGTGTTTAAGCATGATACATGTATTTTGATCCAATCAACTTTATACTTCAACAACCTTTCTTCTACTTACCCATTACTTACCCTACCATTTTTTCTTCATTTTATTTGGGTGCATTTATACTAGCAAACCCTTATCATCAGTTTTTCTTTTGAAAGTAATCTATCTAATTCTAACCTTATATCGTCCAGGGCTCAAATTAAACTGATGAGCTCCTTTTATTTTCTCTACCTATCTAATGATTTGCCGAGATTAAACTGTTTGGTCAGATTTTATTCTCTAACTATAAACATGAAAATTCAAAGCATGAAATAACCAAGATTAAACAGTTTGATTACCATGGATTTTGGCATGAATAACAAACTACACACAATCATTATTATGCATAAAAGTAAATAGTAGTGGCATTTAGACTTGCACACTTTCATGGTCTCTTTTTGTTTTTGGGGTTCATATATTTTCATTTTTTGACCTTCTCATATTCTTTCTATCCTTTAATATTTCTTTAAGGACATACCCTGTATACATTTTTTTATTTTTTAATATGGAAAACATTTGTAGAAAGCAAAGGCATGTACGATATTACAAGGCTTAACCTTAGTCATTCAAAATTATGACTCCTATTGGTATAGGAACCTAACAGAAGCCATGGAGGCAAGAGCATGTTTCCATAAATACATCACCAAACAGTATGGGGACACCATGGCGCACTACCAAGCTTGGTATTAGTTCATCACTAAAGATCATCAAGAGGATGTGTAGGTTTTAACCTTGTACAGAAATTACCTACATACGAATCTTAAAACACAGAAAATAAACAATGCAAGAGCATAACACATAAAACACATATACACAGAGATTTTCCCCTGGATCCCAAAAGCAAGACTACCAGCTTGATTTTTCATTATGTTCCTTTCAAAGTTACAATACATATTTATACATGTCGAAGCATCCAATACCATGGACCGAAAACCATCGCATCCAAAACCATGTGCAAAAATCATGCACAAAACCATAAGTGGGTCCGCCCAACCTAACATAGGGTCCAAAACCAAAATTTTCAGGGGCACTACCCCAGACCCCATAGAGTGGGGTTACCTGTAGCCTTCAAATCCCCTGTGACTCCCCATGCTATGTAATCGACACAACAAAGGGGGGGCTCCGCCCCCTTCTAATCCCCTAGTTAACTACGTGGGCTAGTCATGGAAAGAATATAACATGACCCAACATTCTCCCACTTATTATTTTCTTTCCACAGGAGGCCACAAGAGAGCTTAGTCATTTATCCAACCCTGTAATGCCCATTGTTACTCTACACCAAGAGAACTTCTTAGAGCTCACATATTTTGTCAATGCATCTTCGGTATTCTTCAAAGTGTCCACCTTTACCAACAACACCTTTTTGTCTTCTATCATATCCCTCACAAAGTGATATTGAACATCAATGTGCTTTGTATTTGAATGATAAGCAGGGTTCTTTGTCAAGAAAATTTCACATTGGCTGTCACAGTCTATCCTTATAACTCCCTGTACTAACCCCCTACTTGAACACAATCTCTGCAACCAAATTGCTTCCTTGCTTGCATGAGTGGCTGCCATGTATTCTGCGTCTGTAGTTGATAGTGCCACTACAGATTATTTCTTACCCATCCAATTGACTGCACCTCCTAATAGGTTAAACACATACCCACTTGTAGATCTTCTTTGATCCAGATCTCCAGCCCAGTCTGCATCAACAAAGCCATGGATATCCAAAACTATGTCCAATGCTCCTTCCCTGGTTTTGACATAAACCTACTCAATACTCCCACTGCATTTGCAATGTCTGGTCTAGTACATACCATCGCATACATTAGGCTACCAACTGCACTTGCACATGGAACACGGGACATATCCTCTTCCTCTTCTTGTGTCTTGGGACATTGTTTAACAGATAACTTTACACCTACAGGAATAGGAACCTTCACCGATTTACTATCCTACATATTAAACCTCTACAATATTGTCTCGACATACATCCTTTGGTTTAACCAGAGCTTCCTATTTACCCGATCTCTTTCAATTTCCATGCCCAAAATATAGTTTGCAGCACCAAGATCTTTCATGTCGAATTTGGAGGACAATTGGGTCTTCAAATCCTAGATAATTTCTTTGTCATTTCCAACCAGCAACATATCATCCACATACAAGACCAGATAAATAACACGGTCACCAATTAATTTAAAATACACATAATGATCTGCTTTGCTTCTGGTGAAGCCAAGTTCCCGTATAAATGTATCAAATTTCTGATACCACATCCTTGGTGACTGTTTTAACCCATACAGAGACTTCTTTAACTTGCATACCAATTCTTTATTACCCTTCACCATAAAGCCTTCAGGTTGCTTCATGTAGATCTCCTCTTCCAGATCCCCGTGAAGAAATGTTGTGTTCACATCCATCTATTCTACCTCAAAATCAAAAGCAGCAGCAATGGATAAAAGTAATATAATAGAAGTTACCTTGGCAACAGGAGAAAAAACATCACCAAAATTAATTCCCGGCACCTGGGAATAACCTTTTTCTACCAACCGAGCTTTGTATTTCTCCACCTTTCCTTCTGCATTTGTCTTCTTCTTGAACACCCATTTGCTACCAATAGGTTTCCTACCAGCCGGCAACTCCACCAGATCCCAAGTGTCATTTTTGTGCAAAGGTGACATTTCATCAACCATGGCCTCTTTCCAGAGTTTTCCATCCTTTGAATCCACTGCTTCCTTCATAGTTCTGGGATCATCGTTAGTAATAGATAAAGCAAAATTTGAACAGAAAGCAGATGGACTATACCTTTCTGGCTTCCTTCTTTCTCGAAATGATCTTCTCACACCTGGAGTTTGTGGCTCTTCATCCTCTGATTCCTCCTCTGTTATAGAGTCTGGTTCTTCCTCCTTTAGCTCAAACTCTACCTTCTTAGGTTCCTTGGTTGGACTTCATGTTTAATAACATCTTTCACCTCTCTAAACACCACATCTTGGTTGTACACAACCTTCCTTGTTACTAGGTTCCAAAGCTTATAACCCTTTAAACCATCCTTTTACCCAATAAAGATGCACTTTTCAGATTTACTATCCAACTTGGTTCATTTCTCCCTTGGAACATGTACATATGCATCACATCCAAATACCCTCAGATGTGAAAAAGAGGATTTCTTACTAGTCCATACCTCTTGTGGAGTCTTATCCTCCAATGCTGATGAAGGTGATATATTGACCAGGTAACATGCTGTCTCCACTGCCTCTGTCCAGAATTCTTGTCCTAACCCACCACCACTGAGCATGCTTCTTGCCCTTTCCATCAACGTCTTGTTCATTCTTTCTGCAGCTCCATTTTGTTGAGGTGTATATGGAGTAGTCTTTTTCCGTGCTATACCACACTTCTTACAGAATTCTTCAAATTCCTTACTGCAAAACTCTCCACTGTTATCTGTCCTCAGCACCTTTATCTTCTTCTCTGTCTGGTTTTCCACCAGAGCCTTAAATCCTTTAAACTTATCAAAGACTTCAGATTTCTTCTTAAGGAAATATATCCATGTATTCCTTGAGAATTCATCTATAAATGATACATAGTACACAGACTTACCTAGTGATGGGACCTTCATAGTTCCAAACAAATCACTGTGCACAAGCTCTAATATATGTTTTGCCCTCTTACCACTAGAGGGGAAACTCATCTGATTCTGATTCCCATATACACAATTTTCACAGAAATAAAAATCTAGAGAGCTATTACTCATACCTTCTACCATGCCTTTACCATGAAGTATTTGAAGGCCCTTCTCTCCAATATGTCTAAGCCTTTGATGCCACAGCATGGTCTTCTCTCTAGAGACCACTATATTTTCTGCTCCACTTTTAGGAACCACATAACTGTTGCACCCACAAACAACAGTGCTACCTTGTAGCTTGTACAGAGTTCCAATCTGAACTCCCTGCTTCAATACCAGTGCTCCCTAAATGATCTTGCAGGTATCCTTCTCGAACACTATTTTTACACCTGCATCACCCAACTTTCTTATAGAAATCAGATTTCTGGCCAATGCAGGAATATGCAGAACACCCGGAAGTGTTCTAATACTTCCACATTCCAACTTCAACTTTACTTTTCTGCGACCAATGATTCTAGCCTTCCTATCATCCCCTAAGAAGACAGCACCACCATCGTATTTCTCATACTCGCAAAACCACTCTCTATGTGGAGTGAAGTGAAAGGATGCACCTGAGTCAATCAACCATGCCTCATGATCTACATGTGTACTTGAAGAAGCCAAGTGCACATCCCCACCTTCATCTGAGGTGGTTTTCGCCTCTACAGAAAGAGCATAATCAGATCCCTTTCCTTTATTCAGAGCTTTAGATTTCCAGTCCCTTTTGTAGTGCCCTTGTTGGCATTTTGGCACAGGTGTGGCACTACGATCCAGGTGTTGTCCTTGATGGCAACTCTCTTTGATGACAGATCTCAGTCCAGACTACAAGTATGAAGAGAATTTTCATATACGCAGGTTCATTAAGCAAAAGTTGCGTATACACACAGGTACTCTATAGACTAAGTCGCGGATACGCAGGTTCGATATATATAAAGTCGCGTATACACGCAGATTCATGAACAGAAAAGGGCGTGCATGTCGAGAAGCTTCCCTTTGGTCCGTGGTAGTTAGTCCTCGGTACTTGAGCCTATGTCTTTGGACCAAAGTATCTCGACAGACGTGTTGATCTCTAGTTTTGAAGCTGATGGTATTGGATTTCTATGGTTTGGCCCTTGGTATTGAGCAAGGCCTACGGCTATATAAGGAGAAGAAGATCATTAGGCAAAGACACTGAAAAAGTCTTGAATATCTGATAAAGAAAGAGATCTCGTATGCAGGTTCTGGGTTGCTTGATCTAAGCTAAGGAGAGATCACATCGGTTGATGGAAGACTAGATCTAAGGACAGATCGGGATCTAATGGTTTGAAATGCTCTATTATGATATGGGTGATTATTCGTATCTCTAGATCTGCATACTGACGCAATGTTATGTTCTGGATCTAACTAATGTCTGGTACAGCTGCAAGTTGAGAGAATTTATTTTTAGATCTGTACGCAGGTTGTTAAAAGAGCATGTATACGCGGGTTTCTCTCATTGAAGTAGCGTATATCTTTTGAAGCTTGATTTTTGGGTTTGCAGTTGGGTCTGACTGTTATTGCAGTGTTTTGTAGTCTGCTCTGTGTTCTGGTGACTGGGTTTAACAGGGTATCAGTGGTTCAGTGATTCAGAGATTGTTGATGCAAGTATTGGTTGTTTTGTAATCTGCTATGAAAGTTGAATGAATTGTGGTCTTCAGATTTTAATGTTGTGCTTCAGGAATATCGAGTCTGAAAATGTATGAAAAGTGGTACCTGAAGGAAAGAAGATTGTAGGCCTGCACCTACGTACTAGTGTCTTAGCTAGTACAAGAGAAAAGGGGGTTGGAGCTCCCTTCCAAGGAAGTTTGGAGAACGAGAGAGGGTTGTAGCCCTCTGCAAGTTGTAGCCTACGTACTGGTATAAGGCTGCACCAGTACAAAAGATTGTAAACTGAAGCTCTTATTAAAGAAAGATAGAGACAACTTGCAGCAGGTGGTTTTCACCCACATTGGGTTTCCACCTTATATCATGGTGTTCATGTGTGTGGCTTTTGTGTGATGATCTGTTATACTGCATCTATTTACTTTTAATATGGTTAATAATGTCCTGATGCATTTACTGAAGATAAACTAACTAAATCATAAGTTTTCTGGTTATACGCTGGTTTCCTTAGACACAGTAGCGTGTACACGCTGGTTCACTTAACTGAAGTCGCGTATATGTTTCAGAGTATTTGAAAAGTTTTATTGATCTGATAACACTGATTCACCCCCCCTCTCAGTATTATTTCCAACAATTGGTATCAGAGCAGGTCCTTCAGAGAAGCTTGATCGCTTGAAGGAATATCATTCATCATGAGCAACTACGAGAAAGAAGCATCAATCAGGCCACCGGTTTTTGATGGGACAAACTTCAATTATTGGAAGGTAAGAGTTACTGCCTATCTTCAATCTCTTGGTACAGAAGTTTGGGACATCGTAGAGACAGGCTACACTTTTCCTTCAGCTACTCCTACAGATCCAGCCGAGAAAAAGAAGTATGAAACAAATGCGAAAGCAGTCAGTACTCTATTAGGATGTATATCCCAATCGGAATTCATGAAGGTAATGCACTATAAATCCGCAAAAGAAATATGGGACAAAATTATCACGAGCTATGAAGGAGACGAACAGGTAAAGCGTGCTAAACTTCAAACTCTCAGGATTAAGTATGAGACTCTCAGAATGTATAATGATGAAAGTGTGGCTAACTATTTCCTCAGGGTAGATGAGATTGTTAATTGCATGAAAAATTTGGGTGAAGAAATAAGAGAGGCGATTGTGGTTGAAAAGGTTCTAAGATCATTGTCCCCCAAATTTGAATCTAAAGTGTCTGCAATAGAAGAAAAGGAAAATCTACGAATTCTTACTATGTCTCAGCTTCACGGAATTCTAACTGCTTATGAAATGAGAAAAGGAGGTCCATCAAACAGAAGAGAGGCTGCTTTCAAGGCTTCAGGCAAAGAAGATTATTATGAGACAAGTCACATGCCAGAAGATGAAGAAGAAGAATCAAATTTTGTCAGAAATCTTCAAAGGGGTTCTGGAAGGTTCAGAGGTAAGTTACCTTTTAAATGTTTTGCTTGTGGAAGAGTAGGTCATTATGCTGCCAAATGTCCTCACAAAGATCAGAATGACAAGGGAAAGGAACCTGCTAGATGGAACAAGAAACAGAGTGCAAATAAGAAAAGCTACTACACTCATGAAGATAGCGATGGTCTATCAAACAGTGATGAAGATGAACGAGGTAATGAATATAAGTTGTTAATGGCATTTGAAGATGATGATTATATGGATGCTGTAAATGTGGATGACCTTTATGATGAAATTACTGGACTCAAGAGATGTATAGAAGAAAAGAATATGATTATTGATACTCTACAATTTCAAATTGATGAAAAGGAAAAACATCTTGAAAAATTGGAATGTGAGATTGTTTGTCTTAGAAAGGAGATTGAGAAAACAAAAGCAATTAATCTTAAATTTGTTAAAGGATCTGAAACCTTGGATGAGATTATCAATGTGCAGCGATCTCCTCTGATCAAGACAGGTCGTGGATATAATGGAGAAACATCTCAAGCATCTACCTCTAAAAGCTATCTTGATGCAGCAAGGAGAAGCGAGCAAAGGCCAAATAAAAGTCATCAGGTGAATCAGGGACAGTTTACCTCAAATAAAGACCATCAAGAAACTCGGGGACAAACTGCCTTAAGGACAAACAAAAGCTACAATCAGCCTCAGGTAAAATCTTCCCAATTTGCTCCAAGAATGAATGTGAATAGAAGCTACAATCGGTTGGATGATAGATCTGATTATCGCAGAAGTTTCTTCAATGGCCAATGCTTTTCTTGCCATAACTTCGGTCACAAAGCAGCTCAATGTGTTGCCTACAAGACAATCATGACTAGAGAAGCTCAAAAGCAAGGGAGAATGACTGGAATCATGAAAAGGACTTATAACAACTTTTCAGTTCTTGAAAATGAAGTTGAATGCTCTATTTGTAATAACTTTGGTCATGAAGACTCTGAATGCAGGAGCAGGTTCCGGAAGACAACTCAGAAGGAACAAACCTCAAATGTCAGAACATGGAGAATAAAGGAACCGCAACCAGAAAGATGTGGGATAGCCTTTTATGCAGAAGGTCAAGAAAGTCTATGGTACATTGACAGCGGATGTTCGAAGCATATGACAGGGGACAAAGAAAAACTTGAGTCATATACCGCATTAGAAAAGGGGAAGAAAGTTTCTTTTGGAAACGACATCTCTACAGCCATAAAAGGAAAAGGTGTTGCTCCATTAAAAGAGAAGGTCAAAGCTGGAAATGTTTTGTATGTTGATGGATTGAAGCATAATCTTCTGAGTGTCAGTCAGATGTGTGATCAAAGAACAGAGGTAATATTTAGATCAAATGGATGTTGTGTTCGTGACCTTGATACAGGTAAAACAGTGATCAAAGGAAGAAGGACTCCAAATAATCTATACATATTTGAAGAAGGACCACAACAATGCTATTTGAGCAAGGATGATGAACACTGGCTATGGCATCGGAGGTTGGGGCATCTAAGCTTTACACAAATAAGGAAAGCATGCAAATATCAGGCAGTTCGTGGTCTTCCAGATATCAAAATTCCAGACAACACTATATGCAAATCTTGTCAGTTTGGAAAGCAAACCAGAACTAATTTTCCAGAGAAGGAAGGATCAGCTAGCATGCCTCTTGAGTTAGTACATACAGATACATGTGGTCCATTCAGAAAAAGAACACCTCGAGGAGAAGAATACTTGATATTATTCATTGACGATTTCTCCAGGTTTGTCTGGTTAGGGCTTATGAAGCACAAAGATGAAGCATTCAAAAAATTCAAATCCTTCAAAGCTTTGGTTGAAAATGAATCAGGACACAAAATTAAGTGCCTCAGATCTGACAGAGGTGGGGAGTTTACCTCAAACGAATTCTTCGATTTCTGTGAAGAACATGGGATAAGAAGAGAATTCTCTACAGCTAGAACTCCTCAGCAAAATGGGGTTGTGGAAAGAATGAACAGAACAATTCAACAAATGGCTCGTGCTATGCTTGATGAATCAGGTACTCCCGCAACTTTCTGGGGTGAGGCTGCACATGCTGCGGTTATTATTCTTAACAAAACAAATGTCCGAGTAAACAACACTCAAACACCTCATGAGCTCTGGAGTGGTGAGACCCCTTCGGTGAAGCATTTCAAAATCTTTGGGAGCAAATGTTATATTAAGAATACTGATGAGCAACTTGGAAAACTTGAACCAAGAGCAGATGAAGGCATTCTTCTTGGTTATTCTCCACATAGCAAAGCATACAAGTGCTACAACAAAAGACTTGGCAGAATTATTGACAGCATTGATGTAGTGGTCGATGAGAAGGGATATATTCCTAGGCAAGTTCATCATGAAGACATTGAAGAAGATGAAGGCTACCCTCAAAGGCAGAATGATGAAGAAGAAGAACCTCAAGAAGAAGAAGAGCATCAAGAAGAACCAGAGGAGCAGACAAGAATAGAAGAGAAGACTCCATCCAGATATGTTCAAAAGAATCATCCAGAATCTCAGATTGTGGGGCAGAAAGAAGCAGGAATACAAACAAGAAGAAGAATTGCAGAAGCTTCAAGCTATTTGGCATTACTCTCTTCCACTGAACCACAAAATGTGAAAGAGGCATGCAAAGATGAATGTTGGGTCAAAGCAATGGATGAAGAACTTGAGCAGATCGAAAAGAACAATACTTGGGAATTGGTTCATAGACCAAAAGATAAAAATGTCATAGGGACTAAATGGGTCTTCAAAAATAAATTGAATGAAAATGGAGAAGTAATTAGAAACAAGGCCAGACTTGTTTGTAAAGGATATGCGCAGCAAGAAGGAATAGATTTTGAAGAGACCTTTGCTCCCGTTGCAAGACTTGAGGCCATCTGAATGTTCCTTGCTCTCTCAAGCTTTCAAAACTTCAAGGTTTTTCAAATGGACGTGAAATCAGCCTTTCTGAATGGAGACTTAGAAGAAGAAGTATATATTGAGCAGCCAGATGGTTTCATTCTTGGGAATGATCCAAACCTTGTATGCAGATTGAAAAAGGCTCTCTATGGTCTCAAACAAGCTCCAAGGGCTTGGTACTATCGGTTGGACAAATATCTTCACCAACAAGGTTTTTCAAAAGGATCAGCAGATAGCAATCTCTATATGAAAGTTGAAAATAACAAATTGCTAATACTTGTTGTGTATGTAGATGATATTATCTTTGGCAGCAATGAAGAGGCTATGAGTCAAAACTTTGCCTCTGTTATGCAGAAAGAATTTGAAATGTCATTACTTGGAGAATTGACATACTTTCTTGGATTGCAAATCCAACAAAATGAAGGAGGTATTTTCTTGTCTCAAACCAAGTACCTCAAGCAGATCTTGAAGAAGTATGGCATGGAAGATTCAAAGCCAGTTTGTACCCCCATGGTTACAGGATGCAGCCTCAGTGCAAATGATGAATCAGCAGCAGTTCACCAACCAACTTATAGATCCATGATTGGGAGTTTACTTTATTTGACAGGTACCTGACCAGATATTATGCATGCAGTAGGAATTGTTGGAAGATTTCAAGCCAACCCAAAGGAAACTCATCTTCAGGCAGTCAAAAGAATCTTCAAGTATCTTCAAGGGACCCAAAACTATGGCTTATGGTATCCTAGAGATACAGATCTCACTCTTCATGCTTACACAGATGCAGATTGGGCCGGAAGTGTGGATGATAGGAAAAGCACAAGTGGTGGTGCTTTCTTCATGGGTTCCAGATTAGTATCTTGGTTCAGCAAGAAACAGAGTTCGATTGCCTTATCTACAGCTGAAGCAGAATATGTGGCTGCGGCATCTTGTTGCACACAACTTCTTTGGATGATGCAGACCTTGCAGGATTTTCAAATCATGTGCACTCCACCAGTCTCTATCTTATGTGATAATACAAGTGCAATCAACATTTCAAAGAATCCAGTCATGCACTCAAAGACCAAGCACATACCAATCAAGTACCATTTTCTTCGGGAACAAGTGCTTGAGCAGAAGGTCAAGCTGGAGTATGTTCCTTCTAAGGAACAAGTTGCTGATATTCTCACAAAACCACTGCCCAGGGAAACTTTTGAATATCTCAGACAAAAGCTAGGAGTAGTTGATGCTTCATCCTGCTGTTGAAGCTTGTCTGTTCTACAGAAAAGTTGGTATACGCAAGTTACGTAAAGAATATCCGCGTATATACGCCGATTTATGCTGGGAAAGTAGCGTGTATGGTGTACGCGTTCTGCCGAAAGCATATCCGCGTGCATACGCCGTTTTATGCAGGAGAAATCGCGTATATGGAGGTCTGAACAGCAAGGGCAGACTCCGGTTGGAGAAGGTTTGAGATGGGTATGACAGAATTCTTCAGGCACAGTTTCAGAGGGTGCAGCAGGCACAGGTTCAGGGGGAGCAGCTTAAAGTCTCATAAAGCATTGTTGGCATTTAGATGCTTTTGGTTCTAGTACACAACTGTTGTTGGTTTCAGGAGAAGGAGCTCAGAAGGAAATCTTGGTTGCTGATCTAAAAGATGTATATCAGATGCTGCTTGTGACTTTCATGAGTCTTGGTCTAGATTTGTTGTCTCTATGTCATGTATCTCTTCTGTGATATCTCTTTTATGGTGTCAAGGTCATGTAACGGCCTTTGTTGGTTTCCCCACTATGCCTGGGATGAATGATGTAATATAATTGGTTGGTTCTGATGTATCCCCTCTTAGTTGGGAGTATGGATGTATGCATTGAGTCTTTTGGTGATAGGAAGGTCCCTTATGGTGTATAAGTCTTGGTTCTTTTGAAGATCATCTTTTGCAGATATTGCCTACAGTCAGGGGGAGCATGTTTCAGCACAGCCAAGCAGAAATATCAGCATGTACTCAGGGGGAGCACAGCCCTTTGCCCTTGATGACAAAGGGGGAGAATGATTCTACGGATCTTGGGGTTGCCATCAAGTCCAAAGGGGGAGATTGTTGGCATTTTGGCACAGGTGTGGCGCTACGATCCAGGTGTTGTCCTTGATGGCAACTCTCTTTGATGACAGATCTCAGTCCAGACTACAAGTATGAAGAGAATTTTCATATACGCAGGTTCATTAAGCAAAAGTTGCGTATACACGCAGGTACTCTATAGACTAAGTCGCGGATACGCAGGTTCGATATATATAAAGTCGCGTATACACGCAGATTCATGAACAGAAAAGGGCGTGCATGTCGAGAAGCTTCCCTTTGGTCCGTGGTAGTTAGTCCTCAGTACTTGAGCCTATGTCTTTGGACCAAAGTATCTCGACAGACGTGTTGATCTCTAGTTTTGAAGCTGATGGTATTGGATTTCTATGGTTTGGCCCTTGGTATTGAGCAAGGCCTAAGGCTATATAAGGAGAAGAAGATCATTAGGCAAAGACACTGAAAAAGTCTTGAATATCTGATAAAGAAAGAGATCTCGTATGCAGGTTCTGGGTTGCTTGATCTAAGCTAAGGAGAGATCACATCGGTTGATGGAAGACTAGATCTAAGGACAGATCGGGATCTAATGGTTTGAAATGCTCTATTATGATATGGGTGATTATTCGTATCTCTAGATCTGCATACTGACGCAATGTTATGTTCTGGATCTAACTAATGTCTGGTACAGCTGCAAGTTGAGAGAATTTATTTTTAGATCTGTACGCAGGTTGTCTTCATTAAAAGAGCATGTATACGCGGGTTTCTCTCATTGAAGTAGCGTATATCTTTTGAAGCTTGATTTTTGGGTTTGCAGTTGGGTCTGACTGTTATTGCAGTGTTCTGTAGTCTGCTCTGTGTTCTGGTGACTGGGTTTGACAGGGTATCAGTGGTTCAGTGATTCAGAGATTGTTGATGCAAGTATTGGTTGTTTTGTAATCTGCTATGAAAGTTGAATGAATTGTGGTCTTCAGATTGTAATGTTGTGCTTCAGGAATATCGAGTCTGAAAATGTATGAAAAGTGGTACCTGAAGGAAAGAAGATTGTAGGCCTGCACCTACATACTAGTGTCTTAGCTAGTACAAGAGCAAAGGGGGTTGGAGCTCCCTTCCAAGGAAGTTTGGAGAACGAGAGAGGGTTGTAGCCCTCTGCAGGTTGTAGCCTGCGTACTGGTATAAGGCTGCACCAGTACAAAAGATTGTAAACTGAAGCTCTTATTAAAGAAAGATAGAGACAACTTGCAGCAGGTGGTTTTCACCCACATTGGGTTTCCACCTTATATCATGGTGTTCATGTGTGTGGCTTTTGTGTGATGATCTATTATACTGCATCTGTTTACTTTTAATATGGTTAATAATGTCCTGATGCATTTATTGAAGATAAACTAACTGAATCATAAGTTTTCTGGTTATACGCTGGTTTCCTTAGACACAGTAGCGTGTACACGCTGGTTCACTTAACTGAAGTCGCGTATATATTTCAGAGTATTTGAAAAGTTTTATTGATCTGATAATACTGATTCACCCCCCCTCTCAGTATTATTTCCAACAGCCCTTCCTTTCTGCATTTCCAGCACACCACCTTTACAGGTTTTCCTGGAGATTTAAATCTCCCTCTAGATTTAGATCTCCCACTTGATGACTTATTTTTGTTTCTGTTCTGGGACCGTCCTCGTACAGACAAGGCATCACCATTCTGGCTCTCCATATTTTTCCGTCTCATCTCCTTCATTAGCAAGGATGAGACTATTTCATCAAACTGCAAGGCAGTTGCATTGCTACCTATTGAAATAACTAGACTATCCCACAAATCTGGTAGGGAACATAGAAAACTAATGCATTTATATTCATCTGAAATTTTAATATCAATAGATGCTAATTGAATTACCACAATATTAAATGTGTTTAGATTCTTTTTCACCAAGTATCCATCTTTCATCCTCAGGTTATACAACCTTTTCCACAGGAATAGTTTATTCACCAGAGACTTAGATTGGTACAAAGTCCCTAACTTGTCCTACAAAGCCTTTGCCGTAGCTTCCCATGGTACATTCAGCAATACTGAATCTCAGACACACAATCGTATTGTTCTCTTTGCCTTCCGATCCAACTTCTTCCATTCTTCATTGGACACTCCTGTTGGTTTAGTACCCGGATCTACCATGATCCATTAATCTTTATCCACCAACAGATCCTCCATATTGAGTTTCCACAACTCAAAACTCTAACCATTAAATTTCTCTATCTCTATCTTTCCACTACTCGCCATATTCTTTCACCACTAGAATGTATCTCGCAGATATCCCACTGAACAGGGTCTACCACAGGCCCGAGCGAAACCCCTCAGCAACAAAGGCATCCCCTTGAAGCCAAAATAGCTCTGATACCAAATGTAGGTTTTAACCCCGTACAGAAATTACCTACATACGAATCTTAAAACATAGAAAATAAACAATGCGAGAGCATAACACATAAAACACATATACACAAAGATTTTCCCTTTGATCCCAAAACCGGGACTACCAGCTTGATTTTTCATTATGTTCCTTTCAATGTTATAATACATATTTATACATGCCGAAGCATCCAATACCATGGACCAAAAACCATTGCATCGAAAACCATGTGCGAAAATCATGCACAAAACCATAGGTGGGTTCGCCCAACCTAACATAGGGTCCAAAACCAAAATTTTCCGTGGCGCTGCCTTGGGCCCCATAGAGTAGGGTTACCTACACTCCTCAAACCCCCTGTGACTCCCCCACTACGCAATCGGTGCAACGTAGGGGGGGCTCTGTCCCCCTTCTAACCCCCCAATTAACTACGTGGGCTAGTCGTGGAAATAATATAACACAACCCAACAGGATGTTGGTGAGTTGGTCTTTCCCCAAGATTCTAAGTCATAGTATTTTTCTTGTTAGGCTGACTCTAACTTATTTGATCTAACATGGGTATATGTGGAAAATGTATATTATTTGTAAATATATTGTAAGTGAAATTCCAAGTGTCATTAGTGGAATGTGAACAAACACTATGTAATGTAAAGAGTTATTTGTAAAGGAGTTGAAGAGTCAAAGGGGAATGCCAAGGGTCATCCCACACTTTGTTATAAATAAAACCTCATAACTCATAGAATAGTATTTTTGGGAGCCAAGCTTTTGGCTAGGCTTAGGCTTAGAGAAGGCTTGGGAGTATTGTGACAAGCCTTGGCTTCTCCACAACATAGAGCGAGTATATTTTTGTGGAGGAGTAGGTAGTGTTGACTGTAATGTTCCACTATTGGGGCTAGTGGTTGTAAATGGTCTATGTATCGATGGAACTTTCACTTAATAATAATATAACTGGTCCAACACGTTTTCATGCATATGTTGTTATTGTAGTTCGACTATTCTGGTTACTTTAGAAATGCATGTTTTTTAACTTAAGCATTTTCTTATGAACTATTTTGTAGGCAATTGTATGAAGCTGGTTGAAGGCGTGTTGTTTGATTAACTCGTCAGTTTAGTTTGTGTACTATTCCACTTCCAGCTTGTGATGGCATTTTTGTCATGTGTTCCTTTCAGGTTTCGTACTATTACAGGCTTCTAAGGTGTCGACTGGATAAGTCGTTCTTGCAGACAAGACCTACGTCCCCAGTATCTAATGATATCTAGCGACAAGCAAACCAAACAAATTCTATCTTTCTCTAAATATGCAATTTATGGATAAAGGCAAACAAGTGTTTTAGACCTACCTTGGGTCCAGTGCAAGTTTGTGGAAGCCACGCTCCGTTGATCCAAATGAGCTTCCTTGTAAAGAATCTGCAAACACAAACAAGTACACACATTAAATAGCACCTGAAAAGCCAATATAATAAAGCATACTTATCATGATGATCAAGGAATTCATGAAACAAATCACATAAGACAATTTGTTGAGAAAAATGAATCTGATTGTATTAACTTAAATCAAAGAAGAACTTTACAACCTTGGTGCCTTGATGTTGTACAAGCTCCTCCCAGGGTCCAACAAGAAGTCTCCTCTACTTTGACAAGTTTCACTCTCTTCCCAATGAAGCCAAAAGGTATGTGATCTCTCCTCTCAAGCTTAACTAGGAAGTCTCAATTCCAACAGCATTTTCCCTCAAAAATGTTCAGCTTCTAACCTCCCTAGCAACCAGCCCAATGCCTTAATTTATAGTGCAATGGAGGGAAGTTACTAGGTCCACCTTCAAAGGGATAAAGCCCTCCTTCAAAGGGATAGCTCCTCTCATTAAGGGATTAGCTCCTTCTCTTTTGGGATGCATGAACCACCTAAGAGCGAACCATCCATGTCAAAATTCCTTCTAGAATCATCTAGAATTAACCCAAAGTGAGTTTTTTAGAATAAACTTGCGCCTTTTTGACTTTCACAGGGGTCCGCACCCACTCCTTTAGAGACAAAGCGGGCAGGTCCACAGGTAACATGAACAGGGGGTGCGGGACTGTAGGTAATAGTGAGAGAAAGTGTGGAGCCAGAGGTTTATTGATTTTTTAAGGTCTTTCTCTCATTTTCAAAGCTTGACATGAAGAGTTGAGGTCTAAGACTTACTTAGGAGGACAGTATAAGTGATGATAGACCCATACTAACTGCAAATAGTCATGGTGACAATATTTTGTGTAACAGATTGCCCCTTAAAGTGCGAAGTCTGTAGTAGATGAGGATTTCATTTATCATTTAGGAAGAGTGAATTACTTTATCATTTCGAGGATCATCTTGTGGACAGCCCGGTTGGAACCTGTAGAAACATTCAATGCAAAATATATATATGAGATCATATCATCGCTGAGGTAGGCATTTCCATACTCAGATCAAAACTGACTAGAAAACTAACTACTACTCTGATATAGGAATGATCTTGTAATACATCACAAGTATAGACACATGTAGACACAGTATGGACGCAACCATCTATTTATGAATAGCCCACAGTATAATGAATACAAAATTCCTTGCAGCCTGGATGGCGGAAACTAGATCCAGGGTCTTCATTTCTACTTCCCGAAACAGTACGATTCTATCCATGCGAATGAATGTGTTGAAGTCGAACATGGTAGAAACCACTTGATTACCAGTCAATGATGTAAACTGTTAACAAGTGTGAGAGCAACCACCAGTAATGTCAATGGCTCTTGTTGGCATTTTGGCACAGGTGTGGCGCTTTGATACAGGTTTTGTCCTTGATGGCAACTCTCTTTGATGACAGATCTCCATTCAGACTACAGAATAAAGAGAAATCTCATATACGCCGGTTAATCAAGTCCAAGTTGCGTATACACGCAGTCTATATGCATACTAAGTCACGTATACGCAGGTTATATATATACGGAGGCGCGTATGCACGCAAATATATGAACAGAAAAGGGCATATATGTCAGGAAGCTTCCCTTTGGTCCATGGTAGTTAGTCCTCGGTACTTGAGCCTATGTATTTGGACCAAAGTATCTCGACAGACGTGTTGATCCCTAGTTTCTAAGTTGATGGTATTGGATTTCTATGGTTTGGCCCTTGGTATTGAGCAAGGCCTAAGGCTATATAAGGAGGAGAAGATCATTAGGCAAATCATCTTTTGAAAAGGCTTGAATATCTGAAAAAGAAAGAGATCTGGTATGCAGGTTCTGGGTTGCTTGATCTAAGCTAAGGAGAGATCACTTCGGTTGATGGAAGACTAGATCTAAGGATAGATCGGGATCTAATGATTTGAAATGCACTATTATGATATGGTTGATTATGCGTATTTCTAGATCTGCATACTGACGCAATGCTATGTTCTGGGTCTAACTGATGTCTGGTACAGCTGCAAGTTGAGAGAATTTATTTTTAGATCTGTACGCAGGTTGGCTTCGGTAAAAGCGCGTGTATACGCGGGTTGCTCTCATTGAAGTAGCGTATATATTTTGGAGCTTGATTTTTGAGTTACAGTTGGGTCTGACTGTTATTGCAGAGTTCTGTAGTCTGCTCTGTGTTCTGGTAACTGGTGTTTGACAGGGTTTCAGTGGTTCAGTGATTGATAATGCTAGTATTGGATGTTTTGTGCTTCAATGATTTGTTGTGAAAGTTGAATGAATTGTGGTCTTCAGATTGTAACGTTGTGCTTCAGGAATATCCAGTCTGAAAATGTATGAAAGGTGGTACCTGAAAAAAAGAAGATTGTAGGCCAGCACCTACGTACTAGTATCTTGGCTAGTACAAGAGCAAAGGGGGTTGGAGCTCCCTTCCAAGGAAGTTTGGAGAACGAGAGAAGGTTGTAGCCTTCTGCAGGTTGTAGCCTGCGTACTGGTATAAGGCTGCACCAGTACAAAATGATTGTAAACTGAAGTTTCATATTAAAGAAAGAGAGAGACGACTTGCAGCAGGTGGTTTTCACCCACATTGGGTTTCCACCTTATATCATGGTGTTCATGTGTGTGGTTTTTGTGTGATCTGTTCTACTGCATCTGTTTACTCTTAATATGGTGAATAATGTCCTTATGCACTTAACTGAAGATAAACTGACTGAATTATAAGATTTCTGGTTATACGTTGTTTTACTTAGACACAGTTGCGTGTACACGCTGTTTCACTTAACAAAAGTAGCGTATATGTTTCTGAGCATTGAAAAAGTTTTATAGTTCTGATAATACTGATTCACCCCCCCTCTCAGTATTATTTCCAACAATTGGTATCAGAGCAGGTCCTTCAGAGAAGCTTGACCGCTTAAAGGTAGATCGATCATCATGAGCAACTACGAGAAAGAAGCATCAATCAGGCCACCGGTTTTTGATGGGACAAACTTCAATTATTGGAAGGTAAGAGTTACTGCATATCTTCAATCTCTTGGTACAGAAGTTTGGAACATCGTAGAAACAGGCTACACTTTTCCTTCAGCTACTCCTACAGATCCAGCCGAGAAAAAGAAATATGAAACAAATGCGAAAGCAGTCAATACTCTATTGGGATGCATCTCTCAATCTGAATTCATGAAGGTAATGCACTATAAATCTGCAAAAGAAATATGGGACAAAATGGTCACGAGCTATGAAGGAGACGATCAGGTAAAGCGTGCTAAACTTCAAACTCTCAGGATTAAGTATGAGACTCTCAAAATGTATAATGATGAAAGTGTGGCTAACTACTTCCTTAGGGTAGATGAGATTGTCAATTGCATGCAAAACTTGGGTGAAGAAATAAAAGAGGCTATTGTGGTTGAAAAGATTCTAAGATCTTTGTCCCCCAAGTTTGAATCTAAAGTATCTGCCATAGAAGAAAAGGAAAATTTGCAAATTCTTACTATGTCTCAGCTTCACGGAATTCTAACCGCTTATGAAATGAGAAAGGGAGGTCCATCAGACAGAAGAGAAGCTGCCTTCAAGGCTTCAGGCAAAGAAGATTATTATGAAGCAAGTCACCTGCCAGAAGATGAAGAAGAGGAATCAAATTTCGTCAGAAATCTTCAAAGGGGTTCTGGAAGGTTCAGAGGTAAGTTACCTTTTAAATGCTTTGCTTGTGGAAGAGTAGGTCATTATGCTGCCAAATGTCCTCACAAAGATAAGAATGACAAGGGAAAGGAACCTGTTAAATGGAACAAGAAACAATATGAAAAGAAGAAAAGCTACTACACTCATGAAGATAGTGATGGATTTTCAAATAGTGATGAAGATGAACAAGGTAATAGATATAAACTTTTAATGGCTTTTGAAGATGATGACTACATGGATGCTATAGATGTAGAAGGCTTTTATGATGAAATGAAAGATCTCAAAGTTTGTTTAGAAGAGAAGAGTGCTATTATTGATTCTCTACAATGTCAACTAGCTGAAAAGGAAAAACATCTTGAAAAATTGGAATGTGAGATTGTTTGTCTTAGAAAGGAGATTGAGAAAACCAAAGCAATTAATCTTAAGTTTGTTAAAGGATCTGAAACCTTGGATGAGATTATCAATGTGCAGCGATCTCCTCTGATCAAGACAGGTCTTGGATATAATGGAGAAACATCTCAAGCCTCTACCTCTAAAAGTTATCTTGATGCAGCAAGGAGAAGCGAGAAAAGGCCAAATAAAAGTCATCAGGTGAATCAGAGACAGTTTACCTCAAGAACAAATAAAGACCATCAAGAAATTCGGGGACAAACTGCCTTAAACAGAAGCTACAATCAGCCACAGGTAAAATCTTCCCAATTTGCTCCAAGAATGAATAGAAGCTACAATCGGTTGGATGATAGATCTGATTATCGCAGAAGTTTCTTTAATGGCCAATGCTTTTCTTGCCATAACTTCGGTCACAAAGCAGCTCAATGTGTTGCCTACAAAACGATCATGACTAGAGAAGCTCAAAAGCAAGGGAGAATGACTGAAACCATGAAAAGGACTTATAACAACTTTTCGGTTCTTGAAAATGAAGTTGAATGCTCTATTTGTAATAACTTTGGTCATGAAGACTCTGAATGCAGGAGCAGGTTCCGGAAGACAACTCAGAAGGAACAAAACTCAAATGTTAGAACATGGAGAATAAAAGAATCACAACCAGAAAGATGTGGGATAGCCTTTTATGCAGAAGGTCAAGAAAGTCTATGGTACATTGACAGCAGATGTTCGAAGCATATGACAGGGGACAAAGAAAAGCTTGAGTCATATACCGCATTAGAAAAGGGGAAGAAAGTTTCTTTCGGGAACGATATCTCTGCAGCCATAAAAGGAAAAGGTGTTGCTCCGTTGAAAGAGGAGGTCAAAGCAGGAAATGTTTTATATGTTGATGGATTGAAGCATAATCTTCTCAGTGTCAGTCAGATGTGCGATCAAGGAACTGAGGTAATATTTAGATCAAATGGATGTTGTGTTCGCGATCTTGATACAGGTAAAACAGTGATCAAAGGAAGAAGGACTCCAAATAATCTATATATCTTTGAGGAAAGACAACAATGCTACTTAAGCAAGGACGATGAACATTGGCTATGGCATCGGAGGTTGGGGCATCTAAGCTTTTCACAAATAAGGAAAGCATGCAAATATCAGGCAGTTCGTGGTCTTCCAGATATCAAAATTCCAGACAATACCATATGCAAATCTTGTCAATTTGGAAAGCAAACCAGAACTAACTTTCCAGAGAAGGAAGGATCAGCTAGCATGCCTCTCGAGCTAGTCCATACAGATGTATGTGGTCCATTTAGGAAGAGGACACCTCGAGGAGAAGAATATCTGATATTATTCATTGATGATTTCTCCAGATTTGTTTGGTTAGGGCTCATGAAGCATAAAGATGAAGCATTCGAAAAATTCAAATCCTTCAAAGCCTTGGTTGAAAATGAATCAGGACACAAAATTAAGTGCCTCAGATCTGACAGAGGTGGGGAGTTTACCTCAAACGAATTTTTCGATTTCTGTGAAGAACATGGGATAAGAAGAGAATTCTCTACAGCTAGAACTCCTCAGCAAAATGGGGTTGTGGAAAGAATGAACAGAACAATCCAACAAATGGCTCGTGCTATGCTTGATGAATCAGGTACTCCCGCAACCTTCTGGGGTGAAGCTGCACATGCTGCGGTTATTATTCTTAACAAAACAAATGTCCGAGTAAACAGCACTCAAACACCTCATGAGCTCTGGAGTGGTGAGACTCCTTCGGTGAAGCACTTCAAAATCTTTGGGAGCAAATGTTATATTAAAAATACTGATGAGCAACTTGGCAAACTTGAACCAAGAGCAGATGAGAGCATTCTTCTTGGTTATTCCCCACATAGCAAAGCATACAAGTGCTACAATAAAAGACTTGGCAAAATTGTTGACAGCATTGATGTAGTGGTTGATGAGAAGGGATATATTCCTAGGCAAGTTCATCATGAAGACATTGAAGAAGATGAAGGCTACCCTCAAAGACGGAATAATGAAGAAGAAGAACCTCAAGAAGAAGAAGAACCTCAAGAAGAACCAGAGGAGCAGACAAGAATAGAAGAGAAGACTCCATCCAGATATGTTCAAAAGAATCATCCGGAATCTCAGATTGTGGGGCAGAAAGAAGCAAGAGTACAAACAAGAAGGACACTTGCAGAAGCTTCAAGCTATTTGGCATTACTCTCCTCCACTGAACCACAAAATGTGAAAGAGGCATGCAAAGATGAATGTTGGGTCAAAGCAATGGATGAAGAACTTGAGCAGATCGAAAAGAACAACACTTGGGAATTAGTTCCTAGACCAAAAGATAAAAATGTTATAGGAACAAAATGGGTCTTCAAGAATAAATTGAATGAAAATGGAGAAGTAATTAGGAACAAGGCCAGACTTGTTTGTAAAGGGTATGCATAGCAAGAAGGAATAGATTTTGAAGAGACCTTTGCTCCTGTGGCAAGACTTGAGGCTATCCGAATGTTCCTTGCTCTCTCAAGCTTTCAAAACTTCAAGGTATTTCAAATGGATGTGAAATCAACCTTTCTGAATGGAGACTTAGAAGAAGAAGTATATATTGAGCAGCCAGATGGTTTCATTCTTGGGAATGATCCAAACCTTGTATGCAGATTGAAAAAGGCTCTCTATGGACTCAAACAAGCTCCAAGGGCTTGGTACTATCGGTTGGACAAATATCTTCACCAACAAGGCTTTTCAAAAGGATCAGTAGATAGCAATCTCTATATAAAAGTTGAAAATAACAAATTGCTAATTCTTGTTGTTTATGTAGATGATATTATCTTTGGCAGCAATGAAGAGACTATGAGTCAAAACTTTGCCTCGGTTATGCAGAAAGAATTCGAAATGTCACTACTTGGAGAATTGACATATTTTCTTGGATTGCAAATTCAACAAAATGAAGGAGGTATCTTCTTGTCTCAAACCAAATACGTCAAGCAGATCTTGAAGAAGTATGGCATGGAAGAGTCAAAGCCAGTATGTACACCCATGGTTACAGGATGCAGCCTCAGTGCAAATGATGAATCAGCAGCAGTTCACCAACCCACTTATAGATCCATGATTGGGAGTTTGCTCTATTTGACAGGTACCCGACCAGATATTACACATGCAGTAGGAATTGTTGGAAGATTTCAAGCCAACCCAAAGGAAACTCATCTTCAGGCAGTCAAAAGAATCTTCAAGTATCTTCAAGGGACCCAAAACTATGGCTTATGGTATCCTAGAAATACAGATCTCACTCTTCATGCTTACACAGATGCAGATTGGGCTGGAAGTGTGGATGATAGGAAAAGCACAAGTGGTGGTGCTTTCTTCATGGGTTCCAGATTAGTATCTTGGTTCAGCAAGAAACAGAGTTCGATTGCCTTATCTACAGCTGAAGCAGAATATGTGGCTGCGGCATCTTGTTGCACACAACTTCTTTGGATGATGCAGACCTTGCAGGACTTCCAAATCACTTGCACTCCACCAGTCTCTATCTTATGTGATAATACAAGTGCAATCAGCATTTCAAAGAATCCAGTCATGCACTCAAAGACCAAGCACATACCAATCAAGTACCATTTTCTCCGGGAACAAGTGCTTGAGCAGAAGGTCAAGTTGGAGTATGTTCCTTCTAAGGAACAAGTTGCTGATATTCTCACAAAACCACTGCCCAGGGAAACTTTTGAATATCTCAGACAAAAGCTAGGAGTAGTTGATGCTTCATCCTGCTGTTGAAGCTTGTCTGTTCTACAGAAAAGTTGGTATACGCAAGTTACGTAAGGGATATACGCGTATATACGCCGATTTATGCTGGGAAAGTCGCGTGTATGGTGTACGCTTGTTGCAGAGAGTATATCCGCGTCCATACGCTGGTTTGTGCAGGATAAATCACGTATATGGAGTTCTGAGCAGCAAGGGCAAACTCTGGTTTGAAAAGGTCTGAGATGGGTATGTCAGAATACTTCAGACACAGTTTCAGGAGGTGCAGCAGGCACAGGTTCAGGGGGAGCAGCTTAAAAGTCTCATAAAGCATTGTTGGCATTTAGATGTTTTGGTTGTTGGTTTCAGGAGAAGGAGCTCAGAAAGAAATCCTGGTTGCTGATCTAAAAGATGTTTATCAGATGCTGCTGGTGACTTTCATAAGTCTTGGTCTAGATCTGTTGTCTCTATGTCATGTATCTCTTTTGTGATATCTCTTTTATGGTGTCAAGGTCATGTAACGGCCTATGTTGGTTTCCCCACTATGCCTGGGATGAATGATGTAATATAATTGGTTTTTTCTGATGTGTCCCCTCTTGGTAGGGAATATGGATGTATGTATTGAGTCTTTTGGTGATAGGAAGTTTCCTTATGGTGTATAAGTCTTGGTTCTTTTTGAAGAACATCTTTTGCAGATCTGGCCTACAGTCAGGGGGAGCATGATTCAGCACAGCAGAGGTATCAGCATGTACTCAGGGGGAGCACAGCCCTTTGCCCTTGATGACAAAGGGGGAGAATGATTCTAAGGATCTTGAGGTTGCCATCAAGTCCAAAGGGGGAGATTGTTGGCATTTTGGCACAGGTGTGGCGCTTTGATACAGGTGTTGTCCTTGATGGCAACTCTCTTTGATGACAGATCTCCGTTCAGACTACAGAATAAAGAGAAATCTCATATACGCCGGTTAATCAAGTCCAAGTTGCGTATACACGCAGTCTATATGCATACTAAGTCGCGTATACGCAGGTTATATATATACGGAGGCGCGTATGCACGCAGATATATGAACAGAAAAGGGCGTATATGTCGGGAAGCTTCCCTTTGGTCCATGGTAGTTAGTCCTCGGTACTTGAGCCTATGTATTTGGACCAAAGTATCTCGACAGACGTGTTGATCCCTAGTTTCTAAGTTGATGGTATTGGATTTCTATGGTTTGGCCCTTGGTATTGAGCAAGGCCTAAGGCTATATAAGGAGGAGAAGATCATTAGGCAAATCATCTTTTGAAAAGGCTTGAATATCTGAAAAAGAAAGAGATCTGGTATGCAGGTTCTGGGTTGCTTGATCTAAGCTAAGGAGAGATCACTTCAGTTGATGGAAGACTAGATCTAAGGATAGATCGGGATCTAATGATTTGAAATACACTATTATGATATAGTTGATTATGCGTATTTCTAGATCTGCATACTGATGCAATGCTATGTTCTGGGTCTAACTGATGTCTGGTACAGCTGCAAGTTGAGAGAATTTATTTTTAGATCTGTACGCAGGTTGGCTTCGGTAAAAGCGCGTGTATACGCGGGTTGCTCTCATTGAAGTAGCGTATATATTTTGGAGCTTGATTTTTGAGTTACAGTTGGGTCTGACTGTTATTGCAGAGTTCTGTAGTCTGCTCTGTGTTCTGGTAACTGGTGTTTGACAGGGTTTTAGTGGTTCAGTGATTGATAATGCTAGTATTGGATGTTTTGTGCTTCAATGATTTGTTGTGAAAGTTGAATGAATTGTGGTCTTCAGATTGTAACGTTGTGCTTCAGGAATATCCAGTTTGAAAATGTATGAAAGGTGGTACCTGAAAAAAAGAAGATTGTAGGCCAGCACCTACGTACTAGTATCTTGGCTAGTACAAGAGCAAAGGGGGTTGGAGCTCCCTTCCAAGGAAGTTTGGAGAACGAGAGAAGGTTGTAGCCTTCTGCAGGTTGTAGCCTGCGTACTAGTATAAGGCTGCACCAGTACAAAATGATTGTAAACTGAAGTTTCATATTAAAGAAAGAGAGAGACGACTTGCAGCAGGTGGTTTTCACCCACATTGGGTTTCCACCTTATATCATGGTGTTCATGTGTGTGTTTTTTGTGTGATCTGTTCTACTGCATCTGTTTACTCTTAATATGGTGAATAATGTCCTTATGCACTTAACTGAAGATAAACTGACTGAATTATAAGATTTCTGGTTATACGTTGTTTTACTTAGACACAGTTGCGTGTACACGCTGTTTCACTTAACAAAAGTAGCGTATATGTTTCTGAGCATTGAAAAAGTTTTATAGTTCTGATAATACTGATTCACCCCCCCTCTCAGTATTATTTCCAACAGCTCTCAAAGTACTCAGTACAATCCATGAGATGTGAATAGATGTGTTGATGTCGAACTTGTCACGGAATCCTTTGGTCGAAGGTCAATGATGCAACCTATCGTCGAAGGCGAGAAACCTGCCATTGAGGCATGCAGATCCCAAGGTACTGACGATTTCTAGATCATCTTTCTAGATAATGAGCTAAAGTCGATAGAAAGCGATCTGTCGTAGGCAAACCCACAACACGAAATCATAGATCAAGTTTGAAGAAATTTAGTTGTAAGGACTGACTCAGGGATGGTCAAGATGGATGACAGATATTTTGCAGATGAATGGTTTATTTGCACTGACCTCTTGAACACATAACGACACAGCAGATGGTTTGGTGACAATTGACCCAAAGTTAATACCCAGAAACCGGCTGAAGACTTTCAATATGGTTTGATCAACTGTTAGGCAAAGGATTTCCCAACCCAGGTGAATAAAAAGTGTCATGTTCAAGAGTGGTTACAAAGTATGGCAAACAAGCTCATTTTTCTCTCTTTTCCCCCACCATTTCTGGTAAGTACCTCTTTATTTTTGACAAGCTTGAGGAGGATAAAATTTGCTTGATTATAAGCTCATCCTTCGGATGAGTCTAACTTAGTTTAAATTCAAACCCTAACAAGGAGTGGTCAATTCCTGTTTGTAATTGAACAGGTCCTTTACTGTTAAATTTTAACGAGTCCAGTATAGGAGAAACTCGATGTTTTTCAATTTTAGAGAGTCTGAAAAAACTTAAGAAGACTCCATGGTTGTCCTTTTTTGTAAATTTGTGTCTCCCAAGCCCAAAAAAGTATAAAATAATACTTGAGAGAACCGCTTGATCATTATGACCAAGGAGTACTTTTCATAATTAGTGCCTCTGATCCGAAAAAGTAAAAAAGTGATCAATGACACGTCGTTTTATAACCAATATCGAATTTGAAACGACAAAAATCCGGCAATCTTTTCATGTTTTTATGGTCAGAAAAGGGCTGTAAGTGGACCGTCTTTTTAGTTCCATTTTAATGAGCTTAAAAAGAAAAACTCGGCAATCCTTTCATGTTTTAGGAGTCAAAAAAGAGCTTAAAGGTGACTCTAAGGTTTCACTTTTTCGTAAGTTCTAACGAGTTCGAAAAAATGATAAAAATGTACTCATGGTTTTCACTTTTTCGTAAGTTTTAATGAGTTCGAAAAAATGATAAAAATGTACTCATATGGCCGACTTTCAATTTAATTTACGAGCAGGAAATGACGGAAAGAACTTGGCATTTTCATTTGTTTTACGAGAATGAAAGATAGCAAAATAATCTCAGGATTTTCATGAGTTTAATGAGTCTTGAAAATAACTGAAATTGACTCGAGATAGGTTTCATTTTTACAAAAGCTTGAAACAGAGAAAAACTATGCTTCAAAGTAGTTTCATTTTTACACAAGCTTGAAACAGAGAGAAAACTGTGCTTAATGCCCCCTAAGCATAACTGCTAGAGTGCATGCCCCCCAGCTTCATTTCATTCAACCAGGTGGATGAAATGAAGGTTTAGTTATGAGATCATTTGAAAGACTCAATCTAAAACTGTAAGAAAATTATGCAAAAACTGAAATAAATAACCTAAATATACAACTTAACTTTTATGAGATCTAGTCAAACTCGACTCAATTAGAGGAGGATTTGTTTCATTTTTTAACGAGCTTGACACAGGAAAAGAACTATGCTCGGATCTAGTTTCATGTTTACACAAGCTTGAAACGAAAAACTATGCTTGTTATAAGTTCGCATGCCCCCATCATAATGACGCAAATCGAGGTACATGCCCCCCAAGCTTCATTGCATTCAACCAGTTGGATGAAATGAAGGTTCACTTTCGAAATCTTGGAAAGACTCGTGGGAGTTGTTTCATTTTTTAGTGAGGTTGACACAAGAAAAGAACTATCCTCAAGAGCATTGTTTCATTTTTTAAACGAGCTTGACACAAGATAAGGAACTATGCTCATAACTACTCTTTACAATCTACCTAACAAGGAACTATACTCTAAAAGCCTTGATTCATTTTTTAACGAGCTTGACACAAGATAAGGAACTATGCTCATGACTCCTTGTTTTATTTTTTAACGAGCTTGACACAAGACAAGGAACTATGCTCAAGTCTACTCTCTACAATCTACTTGATTCATTTTTTAATGAGGTTGAATCAGTAACAGGAACTATCCTCTAAAATCCTTGATTCATTTTTTAACGAGCTTGACACAAGACAAGGAACTATGCTCTAAAATCCTTGATTCAATTTTTAACGAGCTTGACACAAGACAAGGAACTATGCTCATAACAACTGATTCATTTTTTAACGAGGTTGACACAGGAAAAGAACTGTCCTCATACCTAATTCATTTTTTAATGAGGTTGACTCAGTAACAGGAACTTTCCTCGAAACACCCTGTTTCATTTTTTAACGAGGTTGACACAGGAACAAAACTATCCTCACTCACTGATCATGGCTTCCAACTGGAAGAAAGACATGTCAATGGACACACCTTGATCATGGCTTCCAAGAGATCTTCATCAGAAAGAAGAATAGTTCTTTGGAAGGAACACATGTCAAGGGACTCAAAAGGGATAAGAACATTGTGTTCAAGTAATCCCATAGAGTTTTCCATGTCAATTACCAGATCTAAATCAAAGGAAGATGAGAAAACAGTGAGAGGCTCACTTACATCGGTAACTGAAAACATGGGACCAGTTGCCACATAATTAACCCGTGGCGGGGTAAATACCACTTTAGAATCAGGAACATTTAGGGCTGTCATATTATTGGTAGTTGAAACAAGACTAGGGAATGAAAGTTGGTCTACAGTCACAATATTTCCATTGCGAGGGAAAGACATCACGCGAAAGAGTGTTGATACGACAGCTTTCATTGCATAAACATAGTCTCGCCCAAGGAGTAAATTGAAATCCAAGGGACCTCGAACTACCATAAGATCAATACAGGCAGTTTTACCTTCCAAGGTAATAGAAAATTTAGGAAGGATCCCTAAAGGTTCACTAATGGTTCAGTTAAAAGCTTTCAGATTCTGCGTAATAGGTGCAAGCTGAGGGGAACCCAAAGCTTTCCAAGCAGTTGAGGATAAAATACTAACAGAAGCACCTTCATCTACCTGTGTGCGATGCATGTCCCTACCACCAACCTTGACAATGATTTGGAAAGGGATGGAGGAAGGAAGACGAGGTTCTGTCAGTCTATTCCAATCAAAGGAAAAGACCTCAGTACTTTGGGGGGGGGGGGTCTGTAGAAACAGGTGAAATTCCCCCCGGCATAGAAGAATCTGATGTAACAAGAAGAACCTGAGCGGTATGAAGTTCACTCTCTAAAGGGAGAGTGGGATCGACCGAATGTGAAATTGAATCGACCACTTGATCAACTAATGGATCATCAACCTGAGTGATATGAGTTTCACTCTCCAATGGAAGAGTGGGATCGACTGTACTTGAAATTAGATCAATCACTCCGTTAGTTGACGGTAGGTTGGGAGAAAGTTCACGGTAACCAGTTGGAAATCCTGGCTGTGGAGCAGTAAGCTTTTCCAACAATTTTGAGGCTTCATCCATGTGAGGGAAAATGTGAGTTTTATGACTCCCTTTGCATAACTTACAAGGAAACCTAACTTTACCATTTTTCCCAGGAACTTGACTATCACTGATTGATGGATCAATGGAAAGTTGATGAAATTTTTCTGACCCTACTTCCAAGACCTTTGGAATACCAGGACAATTGATAAGGAAGTGGTCACCCTTACAAAGCTTACAAGGGTATTTGGGTTTACGATGCATATTGGAGTTTTCCTCAACACAACTAACACTTATAGTCATGGTTGGTTGGTTGACTTCTTTCTTATCTTGATTTTCTTATCTTGCTTCTTCTTCTTCTTCTTCTTCTTCCCTTTCTTCTTCTTCTTAGCCACCTGGTTACTAGCAACGAGGCTTTTACCAAGCGAAGAGGAAGAAATGGAGGAAGAAAAATTAGGCAAAGAAGGTAAAGGGTCAATAGAAGGTTGGTGATGTTGAGATGGTGAACTCTGTTGAGGTGAAGCATTTGGTTGAGGTGGAATAATTGGAGTATTTGGGGCCAACAAAGTTGAAAATAACCATATCGGTAAACCTATTGTAAATCTAGGTAATGACAAAGTAGCCATATAAGGAGGACCAACATTTCCAAAGTAAGGAAAAGTACTAGGATTCTCGTTAAGAGGGATTCCTTGGTTGGTAAATTCCGGAACATTTGCCATTATATTCAACTTCAGTGAATTTTATTAACAATTTAAAACTAAAATTAACAATTCACAATTCACACCTAACAATTAAAATTCACAATTCACACCTATGGTCTCTAAAAGTAAAAACAAACAAATTAACACGCACTATAAAATCTAGGAGTCAAAACACACACAAACAGTAACTTTCCGTACCGAAAACACTAGTTGGTGATGAAATCCAACGTCGCAGAATTCAATATAGAAATGGCGGTTGGAACAGTTACCCTTGACAACCTGCTTAATGAATAGACTGGCACAAGTTTCTCCACTAAACCATCTCATGTGAAGAGAACCCCCCAGAAAATCCAAGTGAGTCTAGTCGACGTCTGCTCCAGGTACAGTGTGATCTTCCCTCCACCGTCACCTTAGGAAAGAATCCTATAGATCATGGTCACTATGGTTACCAACGGAAACAAATATACCTGGGGGAACAGTCTGTGATCTGATACGCACGCAAGGGCAAAGTAACAAGATCAATCCCCTTGAAGGCTCCTTGACATAATCCAAGGTTTACCAACAAGTGACCCTAGGCTCCTCGACAATGGTCAATCCAAGGTTTACCATTTTTAATACATGAATATCTTCTATCGTTCCCAATGAGGAAGAATTGATTCCCACACTGGTTCAGATATGATCTCGTGCTTCTCCTTTAAGAGGAGCTTTCCCAGAGCATAGATGTAACAATTGGAATTTATCTCCTACCGCAAGATACAGCTACTTGTTTGTTTTACTATCTTGGAGAGTTAATTACTCCCTACTCCAAGATACTAGCCTAAGCTAGATTGGTGGAAAGAGCCCTAAAAATGTAAAAATTACTAGATGAATTTTAATTAAACGATGTGTTATTTAGGTTGTTATTAGTCAAAAAGATAAATGGATATGAAACCAATGGTGTTATGACCCGACCCAAAACTGAATGCAATCGAATATGATAATGTAATCCTTTCAATTCGATGAATCCTAACTAAAGTAAGGAGAGAGTTTCCATTCACTTCCAACAATGCAAAAAATTGATCACTAAGAGAAAATATAACAAATTCTCTAATGCACTAATTTCATCAAGAAAAATTAATGCAAATAAATTCCCAAACAATTTTTTTTATTTTTATTTTTGTATTTTAAAAAAAGCATAAAAATATGTAAATTCAAATCAAAGAAAGTTGATCTAAATCTACGATTGATTTTTCAGAATGTAAAATATGCAATTGCAATCTATGCACAATTCACTTGAAAAGTATGCAAATGTAATCTATGCACATTTTTCATTCATATTCTGAAAATGAGAATTCTAATTATGCAAATGTGATCTATGCAAGAGAATTCTCAAACACAAGATGATTCTAATGTAATCTAAGAACCAATCAAGTGCAAGTCAAGAAAATTGGGTGAGAGTTCCAAAGATCAAAAAATAAAAACACTCAAAGGCGATTAACACTCATACACAAAATTGTGAAAAGACTGAGACAAACGTCCAAGTAATGACCAAAGGAAATCAAATTAAGAATTTCTCAAAAAAGAGACTCAAAACACCCAATTGATAAAAGCTTAAAACAAGAATGCTAATGGAATTAACCTAAGAAAATTTCCTGAAAAGTCACGTGCAGATGTGGGTAGAGGCTAAAAACACATAAACAAATCCTAAGCTGACTGAAAGAAAAAATCTTAAGTTTTTCAAAATTTTGACAGGGTCCCACTCTGTGTGTAAAGAAAAAGTGCGGATAGGTCCGCACTGTATTACAAGCAGAGGGTGCGGTCCTCTTCCAAAAGTATGAAAAACAAAAAATAATTCAAGATCTACTAAACCTACCCAATCCCACACACATCAAGCCAAAACCAGAAACAAAGACACAGTTTCTCAAGTCAAAGTAAAATCAAAGGAAAAAACAAAAATTCAATTCCCCAGTGGAGTCGCCATTTTGTCGGCCGGACAAGTCGTTCTTGCGGACAAGGCCGACCTCCCCAGTATCTAATGATATCTAGCAACAAGCAAACCAAACAAATTCTATCTTTCTCTAAATATGCAATTTATAGATAAAGGCAAACAAGTGTTTTAGACCTACCTTGGGTCCAGTGCAAGTTTGTGGAATCCACGCTCCGTTGATCCAAATGAGCTTCCTTGTAAAGAATCTACTAACACAAACAAGCACACACATAAAAAGCACCTGAAAAGCCAATATAATAAAGCATACTTATCATGATGATCAAGGAATTCATGAAACAAATCACATAAGACAATTTGTTGAGAAAAATGAATCTGATTGTATTAACTTAAATCAAAGAAGAACTTTACAACCTTGGTGCCTTGATGCTGTACAAGCTCCTCCCAGGGTCCAGCAAGAAGTCTCCTCTACTTTGACAAGTTTCACTCTCTTCCCAATGAAGCCAAAAGGTATGTGATCTCTCCTCTCAAGCTTAACTAGGAAGTCTCAATTCCAACAACATTTACCCTCAAAAATGTTCAGCTTCTAACCTCCCTAGCAACCAGCCCAATGCCTTAATTTATAGTGCAATGGAGGGAAGTTACTAGGTCCACCTTCAAAGGGATAAAGCCCTCCTTCAAAGGGATAGCTCCTCTCATCAAGGGATTAGCTCCTTCTCTTTTTGGATGCATGAACCACCTAAGAGCGAACTATCCACGTCAAAATTCCTTCTAGAATCATCTAGAATTAACCCAAAGTGAGTTTTTTAGAATAAACTTGTGCCTTTTTGACTTTCACAGGGGTCCGCACCCACTCCTTTAGAGACAGAGCGGGCAGGTCCGAAGGTAACATGAACAAGGGGTGCGGGACCGCAGGCAATAGTGAGAGAAAGTGCGGAACCAAAGGTTTATTGATTTTTTAAGGTCTTTCTCTCATTTTCAAAGCTTGACATGAAGAGCTGAGGTCTGAGACTTGCTGAGGACAACATAAGCGATGATAGACCCATACTGACTGCAAATAGTCATGGTGACAATATTTTGTGTAACATAAGGGACGCACTTATTTTTACCCTCCATGTGTTAGAACCCACATGCATCTCACTTGACTCGCTGCAAGGTCACACACTTTCTTCTGACAAAATTTATCATACTTACGTATGAACGCTATCGTGATCAAGGCACTACATTACCACCCATTGCTAGGACTCCTATTCCAAACGGTTTAAGGTCTAGTTGGGACTTATTACAGGGGAGATCCCCTTGAATGTTGGTGGGTCCAACACCATCAACAGTCTGATAGGGTTTTGTCAAGGGCCCTTCTTATGGAAGTAGGAATTTTTAAACTTATTTAATGTAGACGTGAATCACATAAAAATATTCCTTGTTAATGAGGAATCAAGTGGGAAAAAGTAGCCCTGACTTATCTATGATTTCAATATCATGTGAATATGATTCATAAATTATGCCCTTGTTATATTATGAATAGGGAATGTTGAAGGATATATTAGTAAAACAAAAGTAGTGAAATTTGCGACATGTGGGGAAAGACACTAGAGTCAGTGATTCCTAGTGTCTATCAATAGAGACGATGTGGTCTCTGGAGTTTCAACATTGTTGTATACATATCATATTGTGCCAAGTGTATTGTCTATGTGTTGAATTGTACATGTGTATTAATTGTGTTGTATCATGTGTGTACAAGTAGACTACCCAAAATGTGGGTTTCCTGGGCCTATGAAGGTGTGGATTACACCTATATTTTTGTTGACGAAAGACTACTAGGATTGGTAGTTCCCATATTCACTAGGTAGTGAGTGGGCTCAATCATATCTCTCTCTCTCTCTCTCTCTCTATATATATATATATATATATATATCCACTGTTGGGTGCTTTTCGGTTTTGGAAACTAACCCAGTGTGTGTATGAGGTCAAAGAGAAGAGAAGGCACTTGGAACTTGTCAGGTTTGAAAACTAGCCCGATGTTAGTACAATACTAAGGAGAAGAGAAGGTGCTAGGTGCAATCTGGGTTTAGCAATTGATCCAGTGTGTGTACAAGAAGGGAGAAGGCTATTGGATGCTTGCTAGGTTTGACAATCGATCTGGTGTGTGTAAAGGATGTAGTAAAGAGAAAATCAAGATAAGTGTCATTATCTCATTGATTTATATACTCTTAAATTATGGATCTAATTCAATGTTCTGATTTGTGATGGTTTGGATTGAGCTAACCTAGTTCTGTTGTGGTAGGAATTAAAGAAAAAAATAAATTCCAAGTTAACCTCATGAATAAATTGCTCATGAGGTATGATTTAAAATTATTGAACTTTCTCTATAATGAGTCTCATGAAATCTATATTCCTATTATGTGGGAATGAATATGGGATTTCCCAATTTGGGTGAGAAAATTTGGCCATAAGGTGGAATAGAAATAGTATGTTGAAGTCAAATATTTCAAGAACAGAGTCATTGTAGGACATTATCACTCAATAGTGCCAATTGATTACCATGAAGCATGTTATGACTAGTATGATAGATTTGAGACATGGATATACCTTGGTTTTGAGACTCTCTTGATGCGAGGAAACCTTGCAAAGGAATGGATTTCCCTAGGGACTGGGAAGTAGAGAAGGGGATGCCGGAACTTAGAGGTGTGTGACTACATGGGAGATGGTCAAAAAATTTCTGGAGGGACTAGAAATTAAAGAAGGGAAGGCCAGAAAATAAACTGGTCTTTGGTCATGGGCATAGTTAATTGGAACCAGAAGCACATTGAGGGTGTACCTAGAAAATAATGAGTCGGGAACTGCTTGTGAGGGAACAAGGAGTGAAAGATAGTATCATTAGATATTGGAGACAGGTATCACTCTAGAGAAAGAGAACAATTCAATTTGGATTAAACACCTCTAAATAATCAAAAGACTTCAAAAAAAGGGCCATTGGAAGATAGCTGAATTTATAAATTAATGATTACCGAGTGGCTGATAATCCACTATGCATATTATATGTATTGTAAAGACTGAAAAGATTTGTGTATATAAAATTCCATATCAGTAATGTTGGGCCTAAAGTATCTTTTTTTTGTAATAGTTATTGAACACTAATGACAGTGTTCCCCTTGACCGGGAAGGGACTATGACATCCCCTAGTTAATATTTCTCTCTTGAATATATATATATATTAAATGGCCGAGAGAGGGACATTGATTCCATTTCTTGAGGGAGATGTTGTTCTAAATTCCAATCATGGTTGGTTGAGTGGGCTGACAATGTCGTAAATTAACTAAAAGAAGAAGGGACAAGGGAAGGTTTCCTTTAACTCTAACCACAAGTAAGAATAGGACAAAAAAACTATGGCAACATGGGTTGCATAGTCCATGAGGTTCACTAATGCACAATTTTGGAAAGGAATGGACAATTAGTTGGTTAGATAAAAAGGGGGATTTGGAGATAGGGGAACCCATGGATACACCTCTCTCCCTTTTGAACACACACTCTCTCTCTTGGGCACACGGGGAATATGCACACAGAAGCAGTGAGAGAATGAAAAGTTGAAGAAATGGAACAATGATCGCTCTAAAGATAAGAACACTAGCTGAGGAATCCTCTGACACAAGGCTTGTAGGGTAAAAAGAATGAGAGAGAGAGCAGTGACTTTCCTATAAGGCTGAAGAAACCACTATAATTTTTTTTCTTGATTAACATATTGGATTGGGAAGATTCAATTTGGTTCTTATCAAGGATGAAGAACCACTAGGATTGTGTTGGGGTTGAAGCTTTGGTGCTTGACTCATTTATGAATCAACTTGAGAGTGCTTTATTTACCTATTAGTATTTTATCCATTGGTGAACCTTTCATATTGTGGACTCTCTTCTCTTGAAAGTGAGCTAAATTTCTTTGCATTACGAAATATTGGCATGGATATTAATATGCATGAACAATGAGATTGATAAATTGTGTGGTTGTTGGATGAAGTGTGACCTCATAGCATCATGTTTCAGTTGTTTTTTAGTTAGAAAACCTTAGGAGAACTCTAGCTCAAGCTTTGGAATATGGCTTGAGGGTGATAGCTACAAGTAATAGTGGTTGTGCCTTGTCTATGGTTTGGTGGAGATTCAAAGTCCCACTCTCAGTTTCCCAACTTCAGTTTTAATTCAAGATAATTTTACTCACATGTAAGATGTGCCATTAAATTTATGTTTATATTATTGACTTGATTTGTAATGTTGCATGAAAAGTGCAAGGTTACCTATGATTAAAATGGATGAAGTCCTACTGCATGGCATGGTTAAAATTGTGTTGTTTTTGTGGGAAACATTTCTTGAAGGTATAATAGTTCATATCAATTTGAGCATATATGTGATCTTATCAATCTTAAATGATATGCACATGTTGTTGCACTAGTCAATTGTTATATTGTTGATAAAGAATGTGATTTATTGTGTGTTGATAGATGTTAGATTTCTTGTATGCATGCTTGATGGAAAGGTAGAATTCTTGTATACACTCTAGGAACATGATTACCCAATATTCTCAATTTAGATGGAAAAATAACTCCTTGAATATATTTGTGAGACTGTGCAAAATTTGCGACTAACATGTAATGTGGATAACTCTATGTGTATTTATGTATATAAATTATATATATGTATCTAATTTTTTATGTACATGCCACCTGTTATAGGGTCATATACATATGTATATTTATACATTTACATATGTATGTATAGATATGAATAGTGTGTCCTCATGATGCTTACCACATAGGCATGAGCCACTAGACTTCACTAAGTGGGAGAGTAGTGGCATACCACATAGGCTCCATGTGGTAGCAAGAGAAATATGACTATTGTAATCTAGTGAACCTTTAGAGGATCATCACTTGAAATGCTAGAGACCAAATTGGACAAAATTTATGTCGTCGGAATCATCTCGACAAGACAAACACAATGATATTATCAATTCAAATTTTTGAAGAAGTTGATAAAGATCGAAATTTTTAGACCCCATTTCCATAGTTTTACCTTAGATCTTGGGTCAACACGGTAACTTCCTCCTTCTAACCTTGGTTGGGGTAGGGATTAGGAGGGGGCCTATTACATCAAACCCCTTCCAACTATGTGCATACCATGCGGACCCCTTATATGCCACATCATCCCAAAGATTAAATCCCAGGAAGTCCTCTTGCAACTTCGCATCAAAACTTTTAGGCTCACATCGTCAACCTATGAGGCTTCCTTGCACAAACATGATGTGCCCACTGACCCACCTAGCCACGTCCTCCTAGAGATAAAATCTTGGTATTTTTCCATAGTTTCTCTACTTGAAACCTCCAAGGAAAAATTTATGGGACACATGGATGGCGCAAAATCTCAGCTTGCTTCAATGATCCTGATTTCTTTGGCCTTCACGCTATGATTGACCACATGGTATAACAAACTGAATTTAAGGGCTTATACCATGTGGTCAATCATACACTATGTGAACACATTAATATGAACACACTATCTCTCCTAGGATTATAATTTAAAACCAAGGCCTAATAGGAAAAGCATTACACCAAGAAGAGATCCATCCATCTCTCAATATTCATGGGAACATATACAATATTCAACCTCAGTAAATAATAGTTAAATCATGTGGCCCTTGCGTACAAGTCATTCAACTAAAATCTAAGCTCATAATAACATAGGAATTTAATCCATTTCAAACCATGAGATAAATTCACATTTTCCATTCATACAAAAATCCATTAATTTTCTAAGGAATTACACAAGAATGTGACATTCCTCAAGCATGCAAAAAAGAAAATTTTGTGACATATTGTAAGCATTCAACCAGTACATTGTATTGATACAAAAATAGGGTGTAAACAAACACATTAAACATATACTTAACAAGTAATTTACAAATGCTTGAGTATACTTATCTTATTGAGATATGGTCAACAATAGAGATTGGGACTTCAACTCTCCACCCATCCTTAAACACATTGTAGCCAAGCCTTTCTTACAATAGTCACCCCAATCTATATTCTAAAGCTTGAGAAGGAGTGCTTAAATTGTAAAATCAATACTTATAACTGAAATAGGGCCTCCAAATGTACCCACCTTTACCCACCAACCTGTTAGAAATTAACACATGGATCAGGAATTCACATCCCTTATATTTTATCAATAAATCCTAGTTGTTACATAACAAATATTGCTACCTAGTCAACCTTAAATCTAAGGTTCTTTCTAGAATAAGATTTACAATACAATACCAAGAGGAGAGTTCTTTAAACTTTTGATAAGGTTCATAAACATACAAGCTACCATGGGAGTGTGGAAATCACTCTTAGAGGTATTTCTTTAGTGAAGGAAAGCACTAGTTCTTTAGCCCCAAGGAAAGACCTGGTGGTTTATCAACCTCACGAGTACCTGAGTGTCTCCACCTCCTCAACTGTAGGTTCATTAATCTACAAATTTCCTAGTAGGTTCTCCAGACCTTGGAAAGCCACTGAGAGTGGTTTCTTCCTAATGGAGGTAAGACTAACCTATAGGCTACTAGACCTATTCTATCAAGCACTTCAAATTTCTCCTAAAACCGTGGTGTCAGCTAGGCACCTAACCCAATTTTCAAAGATATTTTCTTGGGTCTAACTTACAGGTAAACATGCTCTCCAACTTTTAACTCTTTATGCATCCTATATGGTTCCATGTATCACTTCTATCTGTCTTGTGTCACTTTTAAATTCCTTCTAATAGTTTCCATTTCTTGCCCTGTGTTGGCTTGATGGGCCCTGACCTAGGTTCAACATTAGTCAGCCAAGAAAATCCCTACACTACTGGCCCTTTCGGCATCAATCCGTGGAGCGCAGACTGAAGTCTCACCTGAGGCAGTATGAGGGGATGCAGGGACCAAGTTTCTGCACCTTGAGATGGTTGTGATGTTGGTTTTACACTTTAATTCTACCTTCACATAGATCGATAAGCCTTTAGGGTTTATTGATGTACTCCTTTATTAGTCCTTCATAACCTATGCGAAGGTCTCCGATCATCCTTTGTGTAACCCTAACAAGCAATTCAGGCACTTACTCTGTAACTACTTTGCTGTATAGTTTTCTGAATTACCTTAATTGTTTGCCAACTCTACCATGCAATTAAGATTATATTTGTGTAAACATATATCTCTACTTGCGTTCATATAACAGAGGAAAGCATATATATTTGTGCATCAAATTAGAAATAAAACATATAACATAATCACATGCAATTAACAAAAGTAAAATACACAGTAATTTCATAATACTCCTCTTTATTGATGATCCAGATTTCCAGTACAGACTCTAACTGCCCTTCGAACACAGCTGCAGGGGTCGGAGCACTCAGTTGCAAACTTCTACCCTAGGCCTCTGCACACTCAGCTATAGAGCCTCTTTCCTACGCTAAGACTCTCACTCTTAGCTCTTCACAAACTCCTCAATGACTCCAACTATGAATTGAACTATCTTAGACTCCTCTAAGACCTCCTTTTTATACGATCCCATGGTATGCAAACCAAGGGTGGATCTCATCAACCAGACACAACCTATCTAAACTAAGGGCATAAACCATTTTTTACTCTTGATATCTTCACTCTCCGCGACCAAAAAATGTGGAGATTTTACATTCGTTTATACAAAATTTGGGCTTTCTGCCCCAAAACTTGGGCTTTTAACCACAAAATTAACCCCACGAGACCTGTTCCCAACAGGCCACCAACACAAACATGGTGAATCACCCTCAAGTCACTTGGTTGGCATGGAGATCTTGTCACAAAGACCTCCCAGCTCCACTTGGACTACTGCAACTTCGGTAGTGCACTGTGTTGCCGCTTGCTTCATCTGTTCAACCAGCTGCTCCGTCACTGGCCCTGTGCCATCTGCCTGTACCTTCTGCTACATTCCCTATAGAATAGCCAGTTTTCCTTCAATGGTGGCTGTGAGTGCATACGCTTCATCAAGCCAAGACCTCATTCTAGCCTTGAAGACACTCTTTTTACGTTGCGTTGCATCCACCTGCTCCTTTAGCACCTTTGCCTCCTACAATTTTGCTAGCCTTTACGTAAGGGAGATGTTGCACATTGTCTCTTTGACTTCATCATATCTCTACTGTAGTTCCTGGGCCTTCGTTTCCAACCTTTGCAAGGTGGGATCCTTCTGCAAATTAGTAACCACTTCGAGCGCTTGCTCAAAGAGCGTGGTGCACTCCTTCACTACGCTATCTACTAATTCCATGGTGTCTTTCACAGCTATCTCATGCTACTCTCTGACATCTGGTGAAATTAAAGGCTAGGCCTTCAATTGAAATTATGTAGTCTTAAGGTTCAGGTCAAACTGAACCTTTGCCAACTCTATTCTTGCGTCGTGCATGCTAGCAATGAGCTTCTGAATCCTCACATCTACTGGCTCATCATCGGGAATGTTTAGCTCTGGGACAGACCTGCATGCCTGAGCCACTACCTTGGCAGTGTGCTCATTTTTGTATGTGATGGCTTTGATGAGGTAAATAGCAGAATCTCCTTGTACATCCATCTGAGCGTTGTTGACTTTCTGCTCACTGATTACCTGTAACGTGCGCTGTTCGTGGGCCCGAAGTTCAGCGATCATGCCATCCTGCAAAATGTGAAGTGCGTCATCGGGAAGCATGGCCAAGTTGAACCCAACTCCTTTAAGGGCACTCACAATGGGCCTGTTAGCTTCGGTCTCTATGGTTAGCGCTCCCTCTAGCAACACTATTTCCCAGGGATCTAGTGTGTGTACCAGTCGTGCTGCTTCCGATGTGCCGGGCAACAAACTAGTTGATGTCATGCTACTTTGTCCCACACTAGTATGTACCTGTGATGCTTATAGTTGTAGCTCTCACAGACCCATCTGAGTGGCACCCAAGGCCTGCTTCTGTTGTAGCTCAAACTATTATAGCAGTTCCACAGTGGCATCCCTTACTGTATCACCGATATCATTCAAATCACCTTTTGTTAAGGTGATTGAATCGAGAGAAGTCTTGTTGGCCTTAGACTTCTTTCACGGCCCTACCTTCTCTAGATCTCTATTGTGCCTAATGAGGAACAGGTTAGTCTCTGGGTCCGCTCCTCCCTGTTCCGACTACTGGTCCTCCTCCTCTGTCTTTGAGTAAGGCGACTTCTGACTCCTGTCAGAGCTGCACTCCTCTTCTTCCACCTATCCTCCCGTCTGCTTCATGACAGCACGCTCTACCTTGGCCTTGTCCTCAGCTTCCTTTTTTCTCTTTGCAGCCAACTATTCCATCAACTTGGCCTCTTTGTTTTTCATGTGCTGTGGAGTTGCTAGACCCAGCAGTCAAGTCCGAGGCAATGCGCTAATCTTTTGGCTAGTAGTCGAGGACCACTATAATCGTGTCATCTATGGCTAGGTATGGCAGGTCATACCAATTTTTCTAAGGATCCTTTCACATGCGTATCGAGACATGGTGGAAGTCGGCCTTGAACTCCACATACTCTTGCATCTTCTCAAAAATGGTTGGCGACAACTGTAGTTTGTAGTTGATGGCCATATCGATACTCATCTCCATCAAGATCCAAAATATCTTCTTGTCCTTGACCCTTTGAGGGTCCTTCATAGCCCATAGCGAAGCAAAGTTCATTGCTTCTGGTAGGTCGGGCACGACTGAAGGAAGCTGGCTATCGTCTGGTAACTCCCACGTGACCTGCACTATGAATAACATCAGCCATGCATAATGGAATGTTTTGCTGTGATCCTATGCCTCTCTGCAATTCGTGAGGAACTCACTACAGAGGTATCATGCCCAATTAAATTGTACGCCCTCTACACACTGGGCCGCTAAGGCTACTACTGGTGTCGGCACTTCGTCTGCTCGACACTTCCGCATAATCTTTCCTTCCAAGATTTGTGTTGCTACTTTGACCGTGGGGTCAGTTATACTTGTGATTTCGTAGCCACGCGGCTTCCTAGCGAGTTTGAATTTTTCCTTCATTACTTCAGCGAGGTCACACTTGTCTGCCTTTCTGCGAAGCACCATAACCAAATTTTCTCTCGAGTGTGGTAGCCAAGTGATCCTATGGATTAGCATGTCAATGATGGGTATCGGCTCATCTAGCCACAGACACCCATCATGCCCTAAGCATAGTAGCTACTTGATCACTACCATGGTTATGGATGTGCGGTTGTAATGAGGTACCCACAACAGGTTTAACAAACCCGCCTTTTCTACCCCTTTTACCCACTTTCTTGGCTCCAGCGTGGTCACACCAGAGTCTTTGTAGAAGACACGGTGCATGAGTTGATCCGTCGCTAAATGGGGAAAGCGTTCCATATCAATCAAATCTCAGTCCTCCAATGTTAAAAGTGGGATGCACTCCAAACACAGTCCTTCAAAGACGATTTGGTCTGGTAGTAAGGGTGTGTGTAGTGCGACCTTACTTTCATCAATATCCTTCAGAACCTTTGTCTTGCCTCTATGCGGAGGAATGTACTTGGGCAGTTTAGAAATGGGGTCAGACCCTAAAAACTACACTACCCGGGTTGGGAATTTGTGTAATTGGGGAACTGTGCAGAATGAAGAAATGTCATAGTGTCAACAAAAATTCCTCGAGCATAAGACCCTAGAAACTACACTACTCAGGATGGGGTCAGACCACCATAACTGAGCACATAGAATCTTCTGTGTTGTTGCTTTTCTTGCATAATGACCTCCCGTGGCTCCATCATGAGCCTCAACGAGGATGATGTTTCATTCAAACTCTGGCACATAATGTTGCAATATTTCAACTGATCCCATTTTGTTCAAGTGCCCTACAATGACAGAAAAGTTTGTCGCGCGCACCACCGGCTCCTTCTTATGTTGGCTTGTATATCCTTCTGGAGTTGTACCTGTCATCAGGAAGTGTATAATATCTTCAAAGTGGATGTCTGTGATTTGTACTACAAAGAGATACACATTGGGTAGTCCTTCCTCCAAATTCATAGGTTCCTCTCCTGTTTAAATGTGCGACAGATGATCCCGTCCAACATTCAAGCACCCTGGTTTCACAATAACTTCAAAATCAAATTCCTGGAACAACAACAACCACCTGCATATCTTTCCCCCCAACATAGGCTTGTTGACTAGGTATTTCAACGTGGAATGCTCCGTATAATCTTAAAGTTTCTGACCAACAAATAGTGCCTGAACTTCTGGAGCGCGTACACCATAGCTAATCCTTCACGCTCTGTTGTGGAATAATTTTTCTCCGCTTTGGACAACTTCCTACTTGTGCATGCTATACGATGATCCAAGTCCCCTTCACCAACCTGTGTCAGTACTTCTCCCAGTGCAATACATGATGTGTCCACATCCACATGAAACTCATTTTTCAAATCCGAGGAAACTAGGATCAGCACGCTGACCATTTTTTCCTTTAACACATCCAAGCTCTTCTAACATTCTTCATTCCAATAGAATGTGATGTCCTTCTTTAATAGTTTCTCCATTGGAATGGTGATCTAAGCATAGCTCTTGATGAATTTTTTATAGTATCCCATATGCCCCAGTGTTGCATGCAGCTGTTTCACAGTCCTTGGCGCCTCCAAATTGATTATGACTGCGATATTCGCTGGGTCTACCATCAAGCCTTATTTGCATACCACATGGCCCAGCAAGATCCCAAAAGGGACACAAAACAAACATTTCTTCAGATTGAGCATGATCTGCTACCTTATGCATGTATCTAGCATCAAGCACAAACTTGCCACGTGGCGCTTCACTAGTCCAAAAACTGTCCAATCGTCAAATTATACTTCCAGAAATTTATGAATGAAATCATTGAATGTCGCGATGACTACAGGTGAAAATATCATCGAAGCATTCTTCAGCCCAAAAGGCATCACCATATATTGGAAGCATCCTCATTCAGTCACGAAGGTCATCTTATTTTGATCCTCCAGTGCGATCCTGATCTGGTGGTACCTAGAGAACCCATCAGTGAACAAATACGCTACTTGACTACCAACATTATCCAGGACCTCATCGGTGAATGGAGTCGGGAAGGTATCATGCACGTAGGCATTGTTCAATTTCCTGAGATCCACGCATATCCTTAAGTCTTCCTTCTGCTTCTTTTCTTGAACTACTATTGGGCTCACCCAACCAAATTCTTCGACTGGTTCAATGATACCCACCGCGAGCATCTTGTCTAACTCAACGCAGACCCATTCCTTATACTTCGGATTGAGGTGGTAAGGTGTTTGTTTCACAGGTTTCACATTTGGTTTTAGGGTGATCTTCATGACACCTAGGTCTCCTATTATTCCTTTCAGATCGAAAAACTTAGTGGGGAACAGGTCCTGATGTTCATGGAGCAGTTCGACAACCTTATCTAATGTTTCGTCGTCATAATAGTCCCCAATCTTTGCAAACTCAGCTCTGCCTCTGTGCCAATGTTCACCTGTCTAGTTTTGAGTGGCTTTGTTATGTCAGCATTCTCTAGTTGTGGTCCTTCAACTTCGCGATGACCTTCAGTCTCTAGGATATTAATCTTTCTCAAGTCGTCTTCTTCTTCTTCTTCCGCTGTTACATTGTAACACTCCAGTGCGTGGCTTGGCTGAGCAGTGCAATCAGGTTGAATCAGGTCTACGGGATCCTGTAGTATCCTAAAGATGGTTGTCTTAACCTCATGCAATGCTTCATCAATAGATTCAAATCCATCCTTAAAATTGTACGTCATCAGAAATCCTTGGCTCAAAACATCCCATTCTTCAGTGCCATGACAGAGTTTTGTCTCCAAGTACCTATTCATTGGTCTAACATCCAAGGTATGACAAAACAAATAGACCCACTCCGACTGAGGCTTATCTCTATACACTTCATTCCATTTGTCCAAATGATTGCGTGGATCGTTTCTCCCATCATATGTTTTCTGTTAAATGCACCTTCGGATGACCAAAGCGTACCCTCATCATCTTCCTATATTTGCGTCAATCATCAAAACTATCTTTGTGTGTACCCCATCATCTTACAGGCATAGCGCGCAATGCCCAATCCAATGACTGGAAGAGATGCTTCTCGGGCACTTCCCTTTCTAATGCATCCAAAAAGTGATCAACATTAGTTAACCCATCATAGTGAGGTAGATTTCAATCCTCTGATGATACACAGCGTAATGACTTGGTCATCATATTACAGTACAATGTAGATACTTCATCTAGTCGGTTCTACAAGTGCTCTAGTTCTTTATGCGAATCTGATGTGTAGGAGCTCTCGCGATTCCATGTGATACGTCCATTAGCTATCGGATTCACCCAATATTGATCGTGTGTTGTTCTCTTGTAAATCTGGTCTTGTTTGGCATGGAATCCCCCCACAGCAGGTTTTGGAGCTCAAAGCCCAAGTTTTGGTCAAAGGTTTTGTAAGACTCTGCGAATTGTTGGCGTGGAGTACAAAGTAGAGGTTAAGTTATAGGGTTGTCCACCCTAAAGTAATGTAATGTAAAGTCATGTCATGGGATTGTATAAATAGAGTGAGGCTCTAAGTTGAAAAGATAGTTGATGATAAAGAGTAGTGAAAGAATGGTTCAAGCTTAGAGTAGAATTCTAAGTGTCTTGGGTTGTAGCAGTAGGAAGAGGCTCTGCAGCTAAGTGCATAAAGGCCTAGTAGAGTCCGCAGCTGAGTGCACAAGGCGGTACCGAGTCTGTAACCAGGATTGAAGATTAATAAAGAGAAGTTGATTCCTATTTCTGCGTATTTGTTGTGCATTATATTATTTATGTTGGTATTTGTTCATGTATCATGCACACTGATATGATTTTGTTGTAATAACCATAACTCTTACACACACAAGTTAAGTAATTGGGTAAGTAGTAAGAGGCTTGGGTACTATACAGGTTGCGCCTTGAGTAAGGATTACAAGTGTGCGTAGCGACAGGTCAGACCGCGGACCTCCAGAAGCCCATCAGACATCCCAAGGGTGTAGAAACCTGGTTCTAGCACCCTCCCATAATACTTCGGGTGAGACCTCAGTCCGTGCTCCATAGACTGTTGCCAAAAGGGCCAGTAGTACCAGTATTTGCTTAGCTAAATCACCTCTGAACCTAGGTCAGGCCCATACAAGCCAACAAATGGTTCCGTTGTTGGGACCGAGATTTGAATAAAGGATGTCTGATGTCATGCCACTGGAATCATACAAAGAAAGAAATTGAAGAGTGGTTGGACAAGAAGATTCACGAGTTCACGATGCAGGAAAACAGAAATCCATGAGTATCTAAGGAACAATGGTTGGATCTCTACTTGTACACTGAAATCCATGAAATTTTCTTTACATCTTTTCCATCTGAGCTGCATGAGTGGATCACAAAATTAGCAGATAGCCAGGGAAGGTGTAAGCTCGACAAACCAACAATGTGGACTTCGGAACTAGTGCATAGACTAGAAGCCTCAGAAGATAAGATACTACAAGCTGTGGACCACTGGCTCGACCAAATAATAGAAGGATTTATTACTGAGTTCGCAGTAGACATGACTGCCAGCTACATTGAGGCAAAGTGACGTTTTCTCAGGGACCGCGAGGTAAGTATATTAAATCTTTGAACACTTGCATTAAGATGTTTTTGTGTGAAAAGTGGGTTATGCGAATAAATTAATGTTTGGGACTATGTGAAGCGGAAAGATCTACAGAAGCGGAAGTAGTGAGGAGTTGGAAAACAATCCCTTAATTTCACCCTCGCGGGAAAGTGAGGAGGAGCTCACGAAATTCTCTCCGAGAAGCGTGGTCAGTTTGATAAGATAGAGAATTCCACGTTCACCACCCCCAACCACACTACCACCCATTTCACCCTCCTCACCTCCACCTCCGCCACCACCGCAGCTCAGTATGGCAAGTGTGATCAAACTGCTAGTGTTCAAAGGAGTAGGAAATGAAAATCCAGACCAATTTTGGTTCTTGGTAAGAGAAGTATGGGAAGCACAGGGCGTCATGGATGATAATATTAAAAAGGTTATGCTAGTGAGTGTGCTACAGGATCGCGCATTAACATGGTATATCAAGAATTCTAATGACCACCCAAACGTAGGAATTGCAGAGATCCAGACCGCATTGAACAGGGAATTTAGCAGGCCAAAATTAGAGACACAATCGATCATTGGGTTTAAGGAGACTGCAATGCTCTCGGGCGAGACCCCCTGGGATCTGGACCAAAGGCTAAAGAGTACGATTTGCAAAGCCAATATGATGTTAACAGATGCACAACATTGTGCATGGTTTGTGGCCTCACTTACACCACACTGAAGGATGGCGATGTCACAACAAAAACTCTCTACCTAGGCCGAAGCATTGGAGATGGCAATGAGATTGCATGAGATCCCTATACAAGACCTTGGGTTGGGAGTCCAACAAATCCACACACAACAGCAGAATCTATGTCTAGACATGTAAAGTTTGAAATAGGATAGGACACCTCAGCCAGAAGTGCACGAGGAAGTATGGTGCATAAAATGCAAAGGCCAAGTGCACGACAAGGACCACTATCTAGTGTTCGCAAACTACTCGGTAGGGGGAAGGCCAATGCCATTAAGACCAGAGGCACAAGCAGGGAAGAGCGGAACATCTACATTATGGTGTGTGATCTGCTAGATGGTAGGAAAACATACCATGGATAATTGTCATCTGTTGCAGAAGTATAAGTAGACGTACCAGCAATTGTTTTGTAATTTTTGCAGGTTGGTAGGCCATGACGAACGCACCTGCCAAAGCTATGAACTAATGACGGATCGGACTCCTTCCTACAGGGTATAGATTGAAATGCGAGCCCTCGACCCAAATGAATGGATGGCACGCGCTGGGTTCTAGGGGTGCGGTCGAGGTCGAGGTGGAATGGGACCAAGAAGGGATCGCGGATAAATAATTTGTTACAATTTCGGAGGGTCGTGGCATTATGCCCGTGATTGTACGAACCTGTTGTGGTAAAAACACAACCCCCCCATTTTTGACTTGTTCACTTCAAATAATGGGGACCCTTTCTATAAAATTTTGGCTAAACACCTTTTTGGATTTTTATTTTAGTTGATTGCCCTACGCTTTTGTTAATTTTTAGTTTTCTTTGGATTCTTGTTTTGATTGTTTTCTTAGAATCGATTTTTTACAAGCTTCCCATTGACGCTTGTTTCGCCTCATTTGGTCAACTGGTTTGAAAATGGCACTCCTTTGAAGTCTCATCATTTATCTAGCCTGGGTTAAAAATGCATAAAATGTACAATATTGCATTTTGTAAATAAATTAGTTCAATAAGGCATTCATTTTAAATATTAACCTGTAGCGAGTTTTTACTAACATTTTTCATTTTTAGTTATGCGGCCAAATCATTAATTATCGAGATTTAAGAAATTTACTCCAATTTCGAAATCAAATCCTAATCTCAAAAATCTAAACATTCAAGTGGTTGCAGTTTATTTTTCATTTATTTTCCAAGTGGCTGTAGTTTAGAAACTTATGTTCATAAAAATAAAACAAAAATAAAAATTTAAGTTTAAAATTAAATTTTAAATTAATTAAATTAATTAATATATTTTATAATTAATTTAATTAAATTAAAATTTAAAACAAAAAAAATATATAATAAAAATTGTTCCGATCGCATCGGGGCTTTTAATCGCATCGGAAGTTTTGGTTCGCAACATATTTTATAAACCCCATAATCCACCCCCGATGCGATATCGGGTCGCAAGTTTTATTCACAACATATTTTATAGACCCCGATATCCCGTCCATCCTCCGATTCGCCGATGCGATGGAGCATGATGCATTAACTCAAGTCGCATTAAAACTTTGGTATTTGATTTCAAGTTTTCGAATCACTCATACGTATGAGTGAAGTGAGGAAAGGTAAGTAATATAAGGTAGGTATATTAGTTTAAAGATATAATATAATATATTAAATTAATTTTTTAATATTTTAAATTAGTTAATATATATTAATTAATTAATTAATTTTAATTTAATCAGATTAATTAATTTATGATATTTAATTAATTTGATTAATTTAGATTTAAATATCATTTAGAATTAGTTTTTAATTAGATTAAATTTGTTTATAAATAGTTAATTAGATATTAGTTAGTTAGATTAATGATTAACAATTAAATTATAAACTAATTTAGGATTAGATTTTTAATTCAAATTCTGATTTTAGCCCAGCAACAGAATTTCCAGATTCATGCCAAAATTGACTCATCAACTTTGGAAGCCCATAGAATGAGTTTTACTTGGCCAAATGAGACCCAGGACGGCTCATTGGAAAGAGAAAATCAAGGAGAATATTTCTGAGGAGATTTCATTGACAGATTTGGTCATTTATTGGGTCAAAAATCAGGCAGAAGATCAAGCTCCGAATTTTGAAAACAAAATCATTTTTCTGAGTTTTATTTTCATTGGTCCAGGCCTCTTCTAATTGCAGATTCACTCGTCAAAGATATTCTTGGCCAATTAAATCATCCCAGGCATCAATAGAAAATTTATATTTTAAAGAATTTGATTGGATTTGATTTAAATGCCAGCAATGCCATGTTGATTTTATTGTTGCATTTTAATTTATTTTGATTTCTTTTTGCAGGAAAACAGTGGAAGAAATATGGAGAAAAGGATTTCAATCAATGAAAATGCTCCAGCAATTGGATTTAGCAGATTTCTCTTCACCAAACTTTCCTCTCAAGAATTCCTTCACAGATAGTATAAGTAATAGATTGCAGAATGTAATAGGGGCTGCTCTCCTCTGCAATGCTAGACTTCTAAAAGCACTACTGTAATAGGAATTTAGAGTTGTAGGAGAGAGGAGAGAAAATCTCAGATCTGGGGATTATTGAGGATTTTTCCTTTGTATCTTGGATTATGTATGAGGGGCAAAGTTTGCACTATTGTGGCTCTAGTTTTAAAGGCAGAAGTTCAAGCAATGTAAAGGACTGTTGGAGACCAAGATCAGAGAAATGGATGCAATAAATTGGTATTTTTAATACTACTATTTCAAATATCAGTTTCATTTTTATGGTAACAGGAATGTGTCATTTTATTCATGTTTGTGCACTATTGTCAATATGGGTAGTTTGTCTCAATGTTGTTATCATGTATCTCTGTTCTTATGGATTAATTTCTGATTTCTGAGTAACTATTTACTCAGAAATCTGCCTTATTAAAACTGATTTATTGAATGGTAATATGTTGTGAACTATTTCCACATATTATTGTTTAGTTATTGGATTTGTTGATTTGATAATCAATATCATTTATGTGAACTACTTCCTGAGTGTTGTTGGTTTATTATTTCAGCTAAGAGGTCTCAATAGGATGTGTTTTGATATCCATAATATCAGTTAATTGAACTACTTCATTAACTTGGTATTCATTATAAACAAGACATATCTAAATCTCAATACTTTAATTATCTTGCTCTTAGTTGGGTTAGATCTATATCTGCCTAATTAAGATAGGATTTAGATTAGTTTCTTTTGCTTGCATCATAGAATAAGCTTGCATTTAGAGTAAATTATACATTCTTTTAAGTCCTCTCCTCAAAGAGGCAAAACTTTAGTTGTGGCTTGGCTGAACCCAAATCAGCTTAAGGGTCATTCTCTTGCCTGATCAGCAAGAAGAAGTGATCTGATATCCCTGTCTACTGGTATATAAAGATACATCATAAACCAATAGCAATAGGGAAAAGGTAACTGGACCTAGTTGAACCAGTCAGAGCCACCACACCAAACGGAAAAGGAGCTGTTGTTAAGGTCCGGACCGTGTGGTTATCCCCCAATGTTGTTGCAGCGATTTTCGAGGCATCAACATTTTTGGCGCTAGAAGGAGGGCCTGAGATTTTTTGTCTATTGGAGTCTTTTCAATTTTAATATTTTATTTATTGCGATGGCTCCTCTCAAACTTCCAATTTGGAGTTGTATTCATGGACGTGCATCCTCCAATACTCCACCCGAAGTGGTAAGACTCTTGTCTCAGGTAAAATTCAATGGTAAGAGAAATTCTTCTGCTTTTAACCATGTCTTTCAATTTATTCAAAATGTTTCAAATTACGATTTTCAAGGAATTGATGAAGGCATTTCATGCAGAATTTTTACTCTCACATTTGCGGTAAAAGCCAGAAGCTGGTGTAGAACTCTTCCAGTTGCTTCAATCCATAGCTGGGATCAATTTGTTACAACTTTCATGTGTAAATTCGACAGCTATGATTATGAACAGGTATGTGAAGAAATTGAATATCTACGTAGGTTTGAAAATGAGTCTGTTAATGATTTTAATATTCGATTTCACTTGAATTGTTTAAGATTTAAGGACGAAGATAAACCTACAGAAGAAGAATCATTAGATTGGTTTAAATATATTTGTTCTCTTCCAACCATTCCTAATCCATATGAGATTGATTCAAGCTTTGTTCCATCCCCTTCCAATATAAATGAAAATCCCAATTTGGATGTGCAAATAAATTGTGATGAAGTGGTTTCACAAAGCTTAGAATATATTTCTAATCAAATGCAAGAAGACAACAGCAGCAATTTTGGAGAAAAAGCCACCTTGAAATCTGAAAGCTACTTCGAAGTAAATTCGGAAAATCAAATCGCAAATCAGTAAGTACAAGCAGCAATCAAAGTAAATAAAATGCAAACTGCTGTACAAATTTCTGAATTTCTCCATGATGAGCAAATGCCGAAATCACAGCAGCAAAGCAGCCTTCTTCAAGAAAGCATGAGTATGCAAAGGAATGATCTGCAATCTCAAATTTACAATGAGCATAATGCACAAGAGCTCTTAAATAGAGACAGTTTTAAATGCATTGTTTCAGGTTCACATTTTTCCCTTTATCCTGATATTTTTAATGATGGTGATTTTTCCCCTCTTGGTATTAATGATATTTCAGAAATTACAGAGGCTGATCTAAATGAATTACCATTAAGCTTTTATCAAGATAGAGAAGCAATTAATGATCATTCTTTTGCCATTAATGAACATGAGATTTTTGTTCCTCCTTGTTTTCGTATATTGGATGAAATCGAAGGGAATTCCAGACAATCTTGTGAGGTCATTTATGATGATTACTCTGACATTGAGGATGTTGATTTCTATTATTTTCAAGAGAATCCTCATGATAAAATTCAAATAACATCCGAGGATGATGAACGCTTCAATTTAGGAATTATCTCAACTAATCCTCATTTTAGAGCAGCAAATTATTTTCATGATTTCACCATTCAAGAAATCATTCCAATTTATGATTCATATGAGGATCAAACTTCCATTCCTATTCATAATCATAATTCGTTTTCTATTTCACAAGTTGGAATTCGAAATTACCCAAATTCCATAATTCTGGCCATTCCTTGTGAAAATGAAATCATTTCAAAACAATCCCAAATGTGCTGTAACATTAGTTGTACAAATAGTGATTTCATTTTAGTTTTTCTTTCACAGCTATTTTGTTTAAACTTAGATTTATTTTCTGATTTTATTTTGCAAAGTTTTCACACTTTTCGCTGGCATATTGAACACCTTACTATCAAACACTCAATTGATGCATTGCCCAATTGGGAAATTCAAGTTTCATATTATAATCATCGGCATCGAAAGATATTAATATTCCAATTTATATCAATGATAATGTTTCATCAAAAGCTTCTATTTTTTCAAAGGCAATGTCAACAAGAGAACGTATTTTTTCAATCTGGCCAGCAATTCAATTCAATTAATAATTTTCCATTTCATTTGAAAGATTCCCATCTATTTTTCATTAATTCATTTGAAAAATATTTGGAAATTTTTCTCTCAAAGGAAATTGTTAATAGTTTAATATTTGTACATAACACTAACAATTTTTTCCAGACCTTTGAATTTGAAAACTCATATCCACAATTCGGCCTGTCATCTCCTCTTTTGAACGTTTCCCAATCATTAATGGAAATCCATCCAGATTTCTATGATCCAATTGGTATTCAATTGGAAAGGAAATTTCAAGAGAAAGAGATTTTAATTAAGTTGCTAACAATAACTGTACATTCTGACTTCAGATTTATTTTCCTCAGTTTAGTTAGATTTGTATGTTTATTACTAACATTTGAACTGTACATAAACACAGGAATAAAAATGAGAAAATGGCTACACTGGAAATATGACTATACCTAGTCATTTCCATGTATATGGTTAGAATAGGAGTAGAATTAATTTAGTTAGTTTGTTTTATGTAGTTAATTTATTTTCAACAGTTCTGTAGATTAAAAATAAAACAAAGCAATCAACCATTCTCATACATGTTCAGTGAAAACATTTTTCCCTATCAGAAAATTTTAATTCTTGCTTTCTTTTTTCTAATTTCTTACAGCAATACCTCTACTCTGCCTATTCTGAATAATCTCTTGATTAAATTCAATTATAGTTGCACTTGGTATCAATTGCCTCAAAGCCACTTTTCTTCATTTCGGGATTTCCTTCTAAGATTTTCTTTTGAAATTTATATGGTAAGGATTTGAGGATATAAAAGCTTCATGATCCCATTATCCCATGAAATGTATGACTGTCCATGATAAGCTTAATTCTAATTCAATCATTATTAGTCAGTCTAACCTTTCATGGTAATCATATGAAGTTCATATTATCTTCCTCAGAATTTTCCAAACGCTGATCTTAAGGATGTCCATTTTGCCAAGTGCACACATTCAAATCTGTTTTGATATTTTTCTACAATTAATGGCTTAATCTCATTCTAATCTTTAGTTTATTATCTGATGCTGTAAAATGCATCATATTCATTCACTAAAGACATTATTAAATAGTCGCTATAACAATACAGATTCCTCTCAAGTTATTCAGAATAAGCAGAGGGAATAAATTGCTGTCTCAATTCGAAAGGGAAGTTTATTTTTATATTTATTTCTAGTAAAGTTTATATTTCCTGAACATGAATAAACAGATTTTATTTAGGCTGATTGCACACTTAGATCTAGAATAAATAATGAGATGTTTTTAAACGAAGAAATTTTTTTTGATAAATCAAAGGAAGAATTTAAAGATTTATGAGGTAAAATCTGCAGACAATTTCCTTCCAGGTACGCATTTACAAGTTCGTCCTCATCTCTTATTAGTTTCTCTTTTCCTTAGTTTATTTTTGATTCGTGTTATGTTTTATTTACAAGTTTTCATTTGTTTTCAAAAACTTGAAGTAAGCAGTAAACCCATTTCAAATTTGCAATAGGCTCAAGGAAATTTTATTTGTGATGCATTAGAATTTAAGCATTTTTAATTTTGCTTTTATTCACTTAGAAAACACAACTGAAATTTCAAGGAATATCATAAGACCATTCGCATCATAAGATTTCATCGGAAGTAGTTCTTAGCATTTCTTTTGATAACAAATACCTCCGATGTATTATCTTACTTATATGCCATATCGCATTTCGCATGTCAGAGCTTTGCAGTCAAAGTATACTTCCATTATTATGAATCACCAATAATCGGCTTTACCGATATTGCGATGAACACATAATCCCGGACCCGATATGAAATTCAAATCAAGTTTAAAAAATATCGTGTCCGTTTAATCGCAACAATGGTAGGAACATAATTTTAAAGGGCCGATGTCTCGGATCCGATATGTTATCAAATTTTCATCATAAAATTATCGGGTCCACTTTTCATCGCATATCGGCATATCAAATATTGTTACACCATGTGCTTAAAATTGCCGATCGCCGACTAGCCACGTCATTCATCGCATATCGGCATCGCACGAATCATATCGTGTTACATCGGGTACCAAAAGTTTGCCAATCGCCGATATCGCAATCGCTTCGTCGCATTGTTATTTATGCTTACATCAAATCTCTGACTCTGCGATGTGCGATGCGCGATATGGGAAGCACAATGTAAATATGCCCCGACCCCCGATATAATATTTCTTTAATGATGCGATCGCTCCATCTCATAGCACAACTTCTCATCACATATTTTCATATCGATGATTCGTCGTTGCAACCTTTGATGCGAGAACTTCCAATGCATGCCTCTAAGCCATTAACATTCAATCAATATGTGGCATAGCAACAAAATTGAATTCTTGCAAATTAAACTTAAAGCATAGTGAAGAAACATGTTGTGTGGATCATCCGATGAGGCGATGTGTTAAAGCGAGCTTGGGTAACCACTATGGGAAAAAGGCAATTGATGACAAATTTGCAGGATACAAAAATCATTTCAATTTCTCATACATTTTAGTTTTAAATATATAATTCCATAATTAAAAATGGAATTCAAGACCTTTATCTTCATATTTAAATTTTATTATCTTGGATTTGGTCTTGATTCTGGACAATCTATCAAATCATGGAGTTTATATGAAACTTATAATATTTTGAGGAATAGTCATTATTGCAAATTCTCATTCTCATCTCTGATGCATTTCTTTTAATTTCAATTTCCTTGAACACTAAGCATTCCATTTTTACATTTTACTGCTTGCTTTAGTTTAAATAAAATAAACAATGATTTTGGGTTATAGGATTTTGGTTAGTTTGACTTCTTTATGTTTTTAATGATAATTAAAATAAGAAGTCAGCTAGTTTGGAGAAACTGATACCTTTCAGGTAAGATCAAAAGAAATTATCCAATGGTAAGATTCATGCACCCACTTTCATTAATTTCCATTTCGTTACTTTAGTTTCAGTTTTGTTTTTGCTGATATAAAAAAAAATCTGTTTTGCAGTTCTCCATTTGAAGCTTTCAATCCTCTGCCGAATCAGATTTTCGAGGTCTTATACTCTTCTCCTGGCTTTATTTCAAGAAGCAGCGATAATCTTCATCAAAACAGCTACACCAGGGAATTTCTGAACCTTTAGTTTGTTTCTTTAAGCATTCCTTTTTAGAAAATGATTAAGATGATGCTTGGAAACAAGAAGAATCATATCAAACAGAAAGTATTCATTGTGGCTGAATTTTACAATCACTGTTATCTAAAAGCCTAAAGCATTCACAACTCTGCAAGGTATGTTTTTCTAGATCTCAACATAAGAAGGAATGATTACATGCTTATTTTCTTTTTCTTCATATTGTTGGAGACATTGGTATAAACATTCTTGTTTGAGTTTATCATGCGAAACTTGGATTTTCCTTTCCATTTTTAGAGATTTCTTCTTTTTATTTTTGTTCGCTGATTTATTTTCTCATTTTAGTATAAGAATTCTTTTCCTTCGGATTTCAGCTTTGATTTTGGTGACTTTTCCATTATTTATATGGAAGGCCTATTTGTTACCTAACAATGGTCAGGATACGTGGAGAAAAATTGTTAATAGTCACCTATTAGCTTTTTCTTAAATCTCTTAGTGAAGTTTGATTTTCTTATTATAGAGGTAGATATACTTAAGGAAGAGATTACTAATCAAGAGAAGTTGGCAAAGTATCATAAAATCTGAAAAATTTCTTTTTCATCAAATTGTAATCATTTTGAGATTTCAAAATTTCATTAGGATCTTTCAAAGTTCTATTATCAGTCAAGAAAAGTTATTTTTAACCAAGTAAAGACACTTTACAGCAAAGCACCTTTAACTCTGAAATTGTCATTCTTAACTCTTAAGGAGTCAATGATTCTCCCTGTCCCAAAAAGTCTTATTTTTCTTGAGAATAATCCAGAAATATATTTAAACTTAAAAGATAAGAGGTCTCATTGTGAGCCTTCTTACCATGATCATAGGGGGAAAAATAGGCTGACATTACCAACACTGCTAAACAAACCAGGGTAATGGCTTATGATTGCAAACAATTATAAGACAAGGGGTCTCATCACGAGCGAGCTTGTTCAGTCCAATTTTAACCAGTGAATGGCATTGTCAACTATCTGGCTACCATACTAGGACAATGGCTTTTAAGATTTACTTAAAAAATAAAATAAAAATAAAAAAAAGAAACATATATAAATGGATTTATCTCTAGGTCAATAATTCTTGAAGAGATGGGATTCTGAATCATTGATGATTAAAAGGTAACCCTGTCGAAACTATAGATGTTTGCTGGCAGCAGTGGCTCTACCTATGACAAAGGAGTATATTTTAAAAGCTAAGCTGTAAAGTGACCCCTGCTTTATCTCTACAACTAATTAAGGACTGATATAGAGTTTTGAAATATTTTAATTTATGAGAAATTTTGAGGAAAATTACAGCTAGATGATTCTTGTTTTTATTAAGATTAATGAACCTAGTCAAGCGTTCCAAAAAAAAATTCTCTCTTCTTTAATTATTATTATTATTTTTTTTTTACTTTAATTTTAGGAAAATCTCATTCATATCAAAGAGAGATAACTGGTTCTTCTCCCGTGTGTCGCCATTGTTGTGGTAAAAACACAACCCCCCCATTTTTGACTTGTTCACTTCAAATAATGGGGACCCTTTCTATAAAATTTTGGCTAAACACCTTTTTGGATTTTTATTTTAGTTGATTGCCCTACGCTTTTGTTAATTTTTAGTTTTCTTTGGATTCTTGTTTTGATTGTTTTCTTAGAATCGATTTTTTACAAGCTTCTCATTGACGCTTGTTTTGCCTCATTTGGTCAACTGGTTTAAAAGGGCACTCCTTTGAAGTCTCATCATTTATCTAGCCTGGGTTAAAAATGCATAAAATGTACAATATTGCATTTTGTAAATAAATTAGTTCAATAAGGCATTCATTTTAAATATTAACCTGTAGCAAGTTTTTACTAACATTTTTCATTTTTAGTTATGCGGCCAAATCATTAATTATCGAGATTTAAGAAATTTACTCCAATTTCCAAATCAAATCCTAATCTCAAAAATCTAAACATTCAAGTGGCTGTAGTTTATTTTTCATTTATTTTTCAAGTGGCTGTAGTTTAGAAACTTATGTTCATAAAAATAAAACAAAAATAAAAATTTAAGTTTAAAATTAAATTTTAAATTAATCAAATTAATTAATATATTATATAATTAATTTAATTAAATTAAAATTTAAAACAAAAAAAATATATAATAAAAATTGTTCCGATCGCATCGGGGCTTTTAATCGCATCGGAAGTTTTGGTTCGCAACATATTTTAAAAACCCCATAAGCCACCCCGATGCGATATCGGGTCGCAAGTTTTATTCGCAACATATTTTATAGACCCCCGATATCCCGTCCATCCTCCGATTCGCCGATGCGATGGAGCATGACGCATTAACTCAAGTCGCATTAAAACTTTGGTATTTGATTTCAAGTTTTCGAATCACTCATACGTATGAGTGAAGTGAGGAAAGGTAAGTAATATAAGGTAAGTATATTAGTTTAAAGATATAATATAATATATTAAATTAATTTTTTAATATTTTAAATTAGTTAATATATATTAATTAATTAATTAATTTTAATTTAATCAGATTAATTAATTTATGATATTTAATTAATTTGATTAATTTAGATTTAAATATCATTTAGAATTAGTTTTTAATTAGATTAAATTTGTTTATAAATAGTTAATTAGATATTAGTTAGTTAGATTAATGATTAACAATTAAATTAGAAACTAATTTAGGATTAGATTTTTAATTCAAATTCTGATTTTAGCCCAGCAACAGAATTTCCAGATTCATGCCAAAATTGACTCATCAACTTTGGAAGCCCATAGAATGAGTTTTACTTGGCCAAATGAGACCCAGGACAGCTCATTGGAAAGAGAAAATCAAGGAGAATATTTCTGAGGAGATTTCATTGACAGATTTGGTCATTTATTGGGTCAAAAATCAGGCAGAAGATCAAGCTCCGAATTTTGAAAACAAAATCATTTTTCTGAGTTTTATTTTCATTGGTCCATGCCTCTTCTAATTGCAGATTCACTCGTCAAAGATATTCTTGGCCAATTAAATCATCACAAGCATTAATATAAAATTTATATTTTATAGAATTTGATTGGATTTGATTTAAATGCCAGCAATGCCATGTTGATTTTATTGTTGCATTTTAATTTATTTTGATTTCTTTTTGCAGAAAAACAGTGGAAGAAATATGGAGAAAAGGATTTCAATCAATGAAAATGCTCCAACAATTGGATTTAGCAGATTTCTCTTCACCAAACTTTCCTCTCAAGAATTCCTTCACAGATAGTATAAGTAATAGATTGCAGAATGTAATAGGGGTTGCTCTCCTCTGCAATGCTAGACTTCTAAAAGCACTATTGTAATAGGAATTTAGAGTTGTAGGAGAGAGGAGAGAAAATCTTAGATCTAGGGATTATTGAGGATTTTTCCTTTGTATCTTGGATTATGTATGAGGGGCAGAGTTTGCACTATTGTGGCTCTAGTTTTAAAGGCAGAAGTTCAAGCAATGTAAAGGACTGTTGGAGGCCAAGATCAGAGAAATTGATGCAATAAATTGGTATTTTTAATACTACTATTTCAAATATCAGTTTCATTTTTATGGTAACAGGAATGTGTCATTTTATTCATGTTTGTGCACTATTGTCAATATGGATAGTTTGTCTTAATGTTGTTATCATGTATCTCTGTTCTTATGGATTAATTTCTGATTTCTGAGTAACTATTTACTCAGAAATCTGCCTTATTAAAACTGATTTATTGAATGGTAATATGTTGTGAACTATTTCCACATATTATTGTTTAGTTATTGGATTTGCTGATTTGATAATCAATATCATTTATGTGAACTACTTCCTGAGTGTTGTTCGTTTATTATTTCAGTTAAGAGGTCTCAATAGGATGTGTTTTGATATCCATAATATCAGTTAATTGAACTACTTCATTAACTTGGTATTCATTATAAACAAGACATATCTAAATCCCAATACTTTAATTATCTTGCTCTTAGTTGGGTTAGATCTATATCTGCCTAATTAAGATAGGATTTAGATTAGTTTCTTTTGCTTGCATCATAGAATAAGCTTGCATTTAGAGTAAATTATACATTCTTTTAAGTCCTCTCCTCAAAGAGGCAAAACTTTAGTTGTGGCTTGGCTGAACCCAAATCAGCTTAAGGGTCATTCTCTTGCCTGATCAGCAAGAAGAAGTGATCTGATATCCCTGTCTATTGGTATGTAAAGATACATCATAAACCAATAGCAATAGGGAAAAGGTAACTGGACCTAGTTGAACCAGTCGGAGCCACCACACCAAACGGAAAAGGAGCTGCTTTTAAGGTCCGGACCGGGTTGTTATCCCCCAATGTTGTTGCAGCGATTTTCGAGGCATCAACAGAACCCGACTAAGATATCATGTTGGTATTGTAATTAGTTTGATCATGAGCCAGAATATTGCCCTTCGCTGATAGTGAAGATGCACAAAAAGGGGGTACTCTAGCTCCCTCCGACCCCGAATTTACAAATGATGAGGTCTGAACCACACGAAGAAGACCCAAATGTAAACATGATGCTCAAGAGTGGTATGGCCATAGGAGATGATAAAGAGAAGTAGCCAGAAGACAACACGTGCGTTCACAAGGCTCCTACAAAGGAACCTGAGTTTGACTTAGAACGCACAAAGGAGACATTCATGGAAGTTAAGAGAACCTTCATGGAGGCCTCCACTTCAGGTAGTAAGGATCAACTAGAACCAACGATGGATCCTTCAATGCTCACTACCTTTTTGGAGACATGCATGAAACTGCTGCGTGACAACAAGGCAGTCAAAGGGCTACAGGAACTTATCACTAGATGTGCAGGGTCAAGAGAACCGTGCGTGGCCCAAAAACTTGGAAAGCATGCATTTCACACAGGAAGGGAGATGAGGTTGACTGCACAAACAGGCGAGTACAAAATGGATCAGGTAATCCTTGATCTGGGTTTGGACGTGAACGTACTACCAAAGAAAACATGGGAATGCATGGGTAGACCCATGTTACAATGGTCCCCTATTCAGTTACAAATGGCAAACCAACAAAAGATTTTGCCCATGGGGAGATTACAAGGGGTGACAGTCGATATTGAAGGCGTGAGCGCGTAGGCAGATTTTGAAGTGATAGAGATTTTCGATGACAACAATCCCTATCCCACGCTACTAGGAATAGACTGGGCTACCGATATGAACGAAGTCATAAATATGAAGAAGCATAAAATGATCTTTGAGAAAAATTCACTACGCGTAGTAGTACCATTGGATCCAGCCGAAGGAGCGCAATACATTGAACCGATGCACGACGACGATAGTGATGATGATATCAATTGTATCTACAAGGTAACTACACAAGGAGAGGATTGGGTGAATCCGACTGTAGATGGAAGGATTTCATGGGAGCACAAAAGCTCCTACACTTCAGATTTAGACGAAGAGATAGAGCGATGGCAGAATCGGCTGGACAAAATAACAACACTTAATTGCAACATGATGATTAGATTATTGCATTGCGTGACAATAAAGGCAAGGGAGCTACCGACATATGGCGGATTGTCAACGGTGGATGAATTTCTGAGCAAATTTGGAAGTGCAGTACTAGAACAGCAGTGGTTCGATGCACTGAAGTTGGAACTGCGCACAACACCCACACGATGGTGGGGTACGTATCAAGGAACTTTTGAAGACTGGCGCGGATGCAAAAGGATGATGTGCCTGTGGTTTAGAAAACCACAAGTATGACTAGTAGACAGATATGACAGACGAGATAATCCATGTGCACACCTCACGAAATGGACCAAGGTCTATGCGGAATAGCCATAGCCTGAATGGGTGCACTTATTCTACCATACTCTAGACGTCATACCCATGAATTGGTATACTAAGACGGAGCTACACAATGGTACGGGTGAATGGGATGTCTTGTGTGAGGGATTCTTGTTAACATTCACATTTGAAGATCATTGGTCAGATACTGTTGACAATGCGCTGCAAGCAGTAAAAGCCACTATATTTAAAATAGCACAGGAGCCAATTGGAGTACTTTAGCCAGAATGGGCGATACAGTTAAGCAACACACTGGAGTGTTATAATGTGAATGTTGACGAGGATGATGAGGACCCACGAAACATTAAAATTTTAGAAACAGAAGGCTCTCATGAGATTCGCAGACCATCACTTGACGACCCCGACATCACCACGCTACTAAAGACAAAGTAGTTCAACATTAGAATGGATGCAGAACAAAAATATGCAATGCTTGGGGACTATTGCAACGATGCCACAATCGATAAGGTTGCTGAGTTACTCTATGAATACCAAGACTTGTTCCCAACAAAAATTACGGACTTAAAATGGATCACTGGTGATTTAGGGATGATGAAGATCACCCTGAAACCCTATGTGAAGCCAATTAAGAAGCAGCCTTATCGCTTGAATCCAAAGTATAAAGAAAAGGGGTGCGACGAATTAGAAAAAATGCTCGCAGCCGGAATTATTGAACCAGTGGAAGAATCCGACTGGGTGAGTCCTATGGTAGTACAGGAGAAAAAACAGAAGGGTAAAATAAGAATATGTGTAGACCTCAGGAATATGAACGATTCTTGTGTACATGATCCATTCCCAACACCATTCACCGATGAAGTACTAGAGAATGTTGGCGCTCAAGAAGCATACTTGTTCACGGATGGGTTCTCAGGGTACCATCAGATCAAGATCGCACCAGAAGATAGGAGCAAGACGACCTTCGCAACAAAATGGGGATGCTTTCAATACATCGTGATGTCGTTTGGACTGAAGAATGCGCCAGCTATATTTTCGCACATCGTGGTAGCCACATTCAAAGAATACATCCACAAATTTTTGGAGGTCTATCTGGATGATTGGACTGTTTTTGGATTAGTTAAGCACCATGTAGCGAGCTTATGTTTGATGCTGGATACTTGCCGCCAACACTATATTGTGCTAAACCTGAAGAAGTGCACATTCCTTGTTTCCTTTGCAAACCTGTTGGGACATGTGGTTTGCAAACAAGGACTGATGGTGGACCGTATGAATATCGTCGTTATCCTCAATTTGGAAGCACTATGAAGTGTTAAACAACTGCGCGCTACCTTGGAATATATTGGATACTATAGGAAGTTCATCAAAAGTTATGCCCAGATAACCACGCCAATGGAAAATATATTGAAAAAAGATGTTACATATTGTTGGAATGATGATTGCATGAAGACTTTGGATGTCCTGAAGGGGAAACTGGCCTCCGTGCCAATCCTGGGCTTCCCGAAATGGGACGTGGAATTTCATGTACATGTTGATGCATCATGTATCGTGTTAGGAGCCGTACTCACACAGGAAGGCGCAAAGGGTGTAGATCACCTGATCGCGTTTGCAAGTCAAAGATTATCCAAAGCAGAAAAGAATTACTCTAACACTGAGCGATAGGGGTTGGCAATGGTGTACGAACTCCAAAAATACCGACACTATTTACTAGGAGGACATTTCAAGATGTATACCGACCATTCTGCGTTGAAATACCTGGTGAAAAAGCCTGTGTTGGGGGGGCACATATGCAGATGGATTTTACTGATTCATGAACATGATTTTGAGGTCATAGTCAAGCTAGGATGCTTAAACACAGGACCAAACCACTTGTCATGAATTGAGACGGGTGAGGAACCAACAAATTTGGAGGAGGGACTACTTGATGCACAGCTCTTTGCAGTGCGCGTCGCGGATGGACACTTCGAAGATATAATCCATTTTCTAACAACAAGGACTGTGCCGAAAGAGTACTCCATCCAATAGAGGAAGGAATTGGTGGTGCGCGCGGTGGACTTTTCTGTTATCATGGGGCACCTCTACAAGATGGGCAATGATGAGATATTGCAAAGATACATACCTAAATTTGAACGAGGTCAGATCCTCATGGAAGCACATGGGGGCACTGCAGGAGGACACTATGCAGGACATGCAGCTACACAAAAGATTCTTCGCACAGGATTATGGTGGCCGACCCTGCACCAAGATTCGAAAGTGCATTGTAAGGCCTACGATATATGTTAAAGGATGGGAAAACCATCATGGAGGGACTAGATGCCACTAAATCCCCAAATGGCACTGCAGCCATTTGAGAAATGGGCAATCAACTTTGTGGGCCCGATCAAACCTCAGGGAAAGATGGGTGCACGCTACATCATCACCGCAATGGAATACCTGACACGATGGGTGGAAGCACAGCTAGTCAAGGATTGCACGACCACTATGGCTACAAGGTTTTTGTTCGAAAATGTGTTGAAACAATTTGGTTGCCTGAAAATCTTAATAAGCGATTGCAGAACACATTTCTTGAATGAAACCATCAGTGCACTCATAGAAGAGTTTTAGGTGTATCATCAGAAAAGTACACCGTACCACCCACAAGCCAATGGAACAGTAGAAGCATTCAATAAAATACTAGAGACTGCACTGACCAAAGTATGTAACACGCAGTGGAACGACTGGGACATGCGCATACCCACTATGTTATGGGTGTATAGGACAATGTGCAAGAAATTGACGGGACAGACACCATTCCAGTTGGTCTATGGTACGGAAGCAGTCATGTCAATGGAATACATCGTACCTAGTCTGTGAATAGCAGCGCTCATAGGCATGACGCAATTAGCAGAACTCAAGCAATAACGATTTCTGACCGAATTTCACCAACAGGTACAAAAGCAGCATGAAAAAGCCTGGCATGACCACCATATCAAGTTGTGCACCATCAAGATAAACAATTTAGTGCTACTGTATGCCAGCGAGTTCAAAAAATTTCTGGGAAAATTTAGAATGCACTAGTTGGGACCATATGTGGTAAAAGAGGTCACAGACGGAGGCGCGGTCTAGCAAGTCAAACTCAATGGAGAACCCTTCCCAGGTAAAGTCAACAACAACTGCTCGAAACCCTACATGGGTGGGCCAACTCTCTAACTAACCAGCCGAAGCACAGTCTTCATGGCCCAAGGAGCTAGACAAGGGTGCAGGACTATAAACACAAGAACCAGAAGCTGGTACCAAGGAAAGGACATAAGTCAGGCGCGGATGATTCTGAAGAAGGAATGCAGCAAGTCCAGCAAACAATAGAACAATGTGTTGTGGACCTCCGGGAAGTACGAGAATAGTTGGAGGGGCTCCGTGTCAAGATTGTTGCACCAACAGAGTGACTCGGGACGAGTCACAATGATTGTGTTAGGGGCTTGTTCAACATGGAATCCCTCCACAGTAGGTTTTGGGAAGCAAAGCCCAAGTTTTGTTCAAAGGTTTTGTAAGACTCCGCAAATTCCAAGCGCAGAGCGTGAAGTAGAGGTTAAGTCATAGGGTTGTCCACCCTAAAGTAATGTAATGTAATGTAAAGTCATGTCGGCCTACTCATGGTCCGCGGACCATGGGATTGTATAAATAGAGCGAGGCTCTAAGTTGAAAAGATTGTTGATGATAGAGAGTAGCGAAGGAATGGTTTAAGCTTAGAGTAGAATCTAAGTGTCTTGGGTGGTAATAGTAGGAAGAGGCTCTACAGCAGAGTGCGCAAAGGCATAGTAGAGTCCGCAGCTGAGTGTGCGGACCCTTACAGCTGAGTGTGCAAGGTAGTGTTGAGTCTATAAGAGGGATTGAAAATTAATAAAGAGAATTTGATTTCTATTTCTCTGTATTTACTGCGCATTATATTCTTTATGTTGGTATTTGTTTATGTATCATTTGCACTGATATGATTGTTGAATATGATGTAATAACCATAACTCTTACACACACAAGTTAAGTAATTGGGTAAGTAGCAAGAGGCTTGGGTACTATATGGGTCGCGCCCCGAGTAGGGCTGCATGAAAGCCACACTACAGGGTGTGAAGGGATCGCAAGTGTGCGTAGCGACAAGTCAAACCGCGGACCTCCAAAAGCCCATCAGACATCCCAAGGGTGCAAAAACCTAGGTTTAGCACCCTCCCATACTACTTTGGTTGAGACCTCAGTGCGTGCTCTACAAACTATTGCCGAAAGGGCCAGTAGTACTAGGAATTGCTTGGCTAAATCACCTCTGAGCCTAGGTTATGCCCATACAAGCCAACAGGTCTAAATCATCGTCACTTTCATAATCGTGGACTGGCTCAGTATAGCGCGGTCCTTCTGCAGGGTCTAGTGGCACCTCTACATGGAGTGATTTCTTCTCAAATATCATCTTTTGCTTCTTCAGGTTGATTACCCCATTCATGTCAATGGCCCAATCGATCCGAAGGAGCACGAGGTATGGATTGCTATCATCCAAAAAATCTATTACTTCAAAATCACTAGTGCACTCGCGCCTTTGATATCAACTGTTACCCCCTACATCCTCTCCAATTGGATGATTTTCTATTGACTCACAATCCTTAACTGAATCGGAGACCACTATAGCATAGGTCTCCCCATTCTTTCCCATGTTTGTTTCGGCAAAACATTTGCGTCGAACCCTAGGTCCAAGATAACTTAGTCCATTTCATATTCTCCTATCTGCGTGGTGGGTCTCATCTCACATCCAGTCCTTGCCTTATGCTTACCAAGATTTCTGACTACACACAGTTCATCATTAGCATTTTCCTTGTTAGTGCACCAATTGATTAGTTCCTACAGTCCCTTCACAAACATACTATCGCAGAGAAGTTTCATGCAAGTTTCCAAGAACATGGTAATCATGGATGAGTCCATTTCTTCAACCAGTTTCTCCTGACTTCCTGAGGTAGAGGCCTCAACAAAACTTTTCTTCACTTCCATAAATGTTTCTTTTACACGTTCCAGATCAAACCCGATCTCCTTTTCTAGTGCTTTGCGGACCCACTCACCTTCTACAGGTCGCTTCTCCTTATCCTCACTAGCTGTCATTCCACTTTGCAACATGATGTTTACCTTAGGATATTCCTTGCGAAGCTCATCCCTCATCATTTGTAGGTTCTGAGTCGATTACGGAGGCCGCACCCCCTTTTTGCGAATCTTAGCCAATAATATAGGGCAATCCTCCATCTCATGGTCAAACTAAGTACAATAGCAGCATGAAAGACAAGTAGAATTCGGGAAGTCTCTTGTGTAGTGTCCTAGTCCTCCATAATTGTAACAAATAAGTTGCCTTCGACCTCTACCAGGTCCTCCCACCTCAGCCTTAGACTTGATACTCACCTCGCGCTCCTCTAGCTCTTTGGTCCAGAGGCAACATTTCTGTGTGCACCCTGTATGCAGCTGTCCTTTCCATAATTAATTTGTAGCTTCAACAATTGCGCTCATCATGACCCACAAATTGACAAAATTTATAGAAGAGTTGTTGTGGTGTCTGTATGAATTTCTGCAAGAAATGGAAATTGTCTGTCGCATGTTTCCCAGCTACCTGGAAAATAGAACACCATAGCGCGGGCCCTGTACTTTGCCCTGCTGCAGCCTCTAGCCTCACAGGCATTGGTCCCCTTGGTGTAACATAATTCGCAAATACTAGACATTGATCCTTGTCATGCCCCTGACCTTTGCATTTCAGGCATGAGACTTCTTCATGCGTCGAGCTATTCTGTCTTTCTTCAAATTTTGCATTTTGAAGAAAAGGTTCTGCAAGTGCACGTCAATCTGCTAAACCCCAAAATTAGAATCTTGTATTAATGTCTCATGCAATCTCATCGTGATTTCCAGAGCTTCTGTTTGGATCTCGATCTTCTGTTGTGATAGCGCAACCCTTAGGTGAGGTAGGAGCGAGGCCACAAACCATTCGCGCTGCTGCCCATTAGTTAGATTCATGTTGGCTTCACTAATCGTACACTTCAATATTTGATCCAAACTCATGTTGGCTTCACTAATCGTACACTTCAATATTTGATCCAAATCCCAGGGCATCTCTCCAAGCTTCATCATGATCTCCTTGAGTCCCATAATGGATTGCGCTTGAGACTTAGGTCTACTGAATTCCTTATTTAGTGCAATCTGGATATCTGCCAATGCAAATGTTGGGTTATTAGTAATGTACTTAATGTACCATGTTAGTGCACAGTCCTGCAAAGCACTAACCAACATTTCTTTCTTCATTTCATCATCCGTGATACCTTGATTGTCCCATATAGCCTTCGCGACAAACCAAAATAGGTCCAAATATTCATTTCTTATGCCCAATAACACATGTAGCTTTACAAAGTTTTCCATGTTGAACTGTGGTGGAGGTGACAGTGGTGTGGGTGAAGAGGTAAGTGGTTTAGGTGAGGATGGCGGTGGTGTGGATGGATGAGATGAGGACGAAGGCGGTGTGGGTATTCGCAGGAACCCTTGTCTTATCAATTAAATAGCGCTTAGTGGAGAAGCTTGTGATACTCCTTCGTCGTCACTCAGAGGAGGCTCAATTAGCGGGCTATATTTAGGACCTTTTCTTCCTCCATCCCTAAAAGTCTTTCCACTTTTCGTAGCCCCAAAAATCAAGTTAACTACATGACCTGCTTTTCACACAAGAGCATCTTAATCTAGGTATTTAATGATTTCAAATACTTACCTCGTAACCCCTTGAAGAGCGACGCTCTGCTTCACTATAACTAACCAAACTATTGACCACTAACTCTGTCACAAACCCTCCTATGATACGTCGAGCCAATGATTGATAGTGCGCGCAATGTTATATTCAGAGGCTTCCAATTTCTGCACTAACTCCAGTGTCCAAACAATCGGACCACCAAGCCTCCACCTCCCTTGGTCGTTTGCCAACTTCGTGATCCACTCATATAATTCAACTAGGAAGGAACATAAGAAGATCTCGTGTATTCCTATGTATAGGTATATGTCCAACTAGTGTTCTTTTGTCAATCGCAGATTCCTATTTTCTTGCGCCAAAAATTTGTGGATCTTTCTATCCAACCAGTCTTCAATCTCTTTCTTAGTTGGATTCCAATGATGCGACATCACACATCTCATTATGCAGATCCCAGTACCAACAACAAAACCATTTGTTGGCTTGATGGGCCCTAACCCAAGTTCAATGTTAGTCATCCAAGCAAATCCCTACTCTACTAGCCCTTTTGGCATCAATCCATGGAGCGCGGACTAAAGTCTCACTCGGAGCAGTATGGGGGGATGCAAGAACCAAGTTTCCACACCCTGAGATGGTTATGATGTCAGTTTTACACTTTAATTCTACTTTCACGTAGATCAATGATCCTTTAGGGTTTATTGATGCACTTCTTTATTAGTCTTTTAGAACCTTCGCGAAGGTATGCGATCATCCTTCGCGTAACCCTAACAAGTGATTCAGGCACTTACACGCCTCTTTAACTAATTCGTTGTATATTTTCCTGAATTACCTTAAGTGTTTGCCAACTCTACCATGCAATTAAGATTATCTTTGCGTAAACATATATCTCTACTTGCATCCATATAACAAAGGAAAACATATAGATTCATGCATCAAATGAGCAATAAAACATATAACATAATCGCATGCAATTGAAAGATGTAAAATACACAGTAATTTCAGAATACTCCTCTTTATTGATGATCCAGATTTCCAGTACAGACTCTAACTGCCCTGCGCACACACCTGTAGGGGTCCACGCACTTAGCTACGGACTTCTACCCTATGCCTCTGTGCACTCAGCTGCAGAGCCTCTTTCCTATGCTAATACTCTCGCTCTTAGCTCTTCACAAACTCATCAATGACTCCAACTATGAACTGAACTATCATAGACTCCTCTAAGTCCTTTCTATACAATCCCATGGTCATTGACCAAGGGCGGATCTCATCAAGCCGACACAACCTATCTAAACTAAGAGAGGAAACCCTTTTTGACTCTTGATATCTACACACTCTGCGACCAAAAATGCAAATACTTTACATTCCTTTATACAAAATTTGGGCTTTCTACCGTAAAACTTGCTTTTAACCCCAAAATTGACCCCAGGGGACTCGTTCCCAACACCCCATTTCTTGCCCCATTTCTTTTAACATATAAAGCCCAATGAGGAACCTATTCACTCGATCACTCTAGTTGATAGGAGTGTTACAACTCCTCCCATAGAGGGCTTCAAATGAGCTCATTTTTAGTGATTCTTGAATCCCATTGTTATATGAAAATTCCATAAGTGAAAGATGTTCCTCCCACTTCCTTGGTTTATGCTTTACATAAATTCTCAACATATCTTCAAGGATTATTTCATCTTCTTCATTTTTCCATATGTTTATGGATGGTAAGTTATGTTGGAAGCCAATTCTATCACCAAGCCTACAAATAGTTCCTTACAAAACCTTGACGTGAACTTGGTATCCTTATCTGAGATGGTCTTCTTGGGAACTCTTTGCAATCTTACGATTTCATTTATGAGGACTTGAGCCACCTCACTCACTGAGTTTTTAGACTTAACAACTACAAAGTGAACCACCTTTCTCAGCTTGTCAACAATGGCCATGATTGCATCATGTTGTCTAGAAGTCCTTGTTAACCCTATAATAATTAGAAGGGGAATAGGATATAGTAAACCAGTTGGATGCTTGCATTTGATTTTCACTTGTTGGTATTCTCTGAATTTAGAAATAAAATTAGCCATCTCTGTTTTCAAATTAGGCCAATAGTTAATTTCTTAATGGTTGTTTAGGTATTTTTGTAACTTGAGTGGTTAGAATATGTCTTTCTATGGAATTATTTTAATATAAGCTTCTTTAGATTATCTTCATCTAACATAAAAATTATATTTTTGAATTGAATCAACCCATTATTTATGAGGGAATATTATTTGTCCTTTTCACCTTTGGTTTGTTCCTGTAGCTTTTCTTTTAAATTTTTATATTTTTCATCTTGTTTCCTAGTCGCTTCAATCCTTTCTTTGATATCAGTCCCATAAGAGCTTATGGTGCATATATGAAACATTTGCACCCTTTTTCTAAGTCCATCACCCACTCAATCCTTTTTTCCCTTAAAGTACTTAATCTAGAAATCAAGCTCATTGATAATGGCCAACCATCTAGCTTGTCTAGCATTTAGTTTAGATTGATCAAACAAATATTTCAACCCTGAATGACCAATCATTATAGTGAATCTTCTTCCAATGAGGTAGTTCTACCACACTTTTAATGCATATATGATGGAAGCCAATTCTAAGTCATGGGTTACATAGTTCTACTGATGATCCTTTCACTTCTCGGATTCATAACTAACCACTTGGCATTCCTACATTAATATTCCACTGAGTCCATATTTGCAAGCATCTATGCCAACTACAAAATCTTTATCTAGGTCTACTATTCTTAGCACTAGTGCATTGGTGAGAAATTGCTTCAATTGAGTGAATCTTGCAGGACATTTAGCTATCCATTCAAACTTCTTCCCCTTCTTTTGCAAAGCAATGATTGGATAACCAATCACTGAGAAGTTCTTGATGAATATTATGTAGTAGCCTACCAGTCCCATAAAGGACCTAATCTTAGTCATGTTCTTATGTTTTCCACACCATGATGGCCTTGATCTTCTCTAAGTCAATAGCTACCCCCTCCTCTGAGACAATGTGTCCCAAATAATGGATTTGTGACTGGAAGAAGTAACATTTACTAAGATTTTCATAAATTTTGTGTTCTCTTAACAATTGTAACACTATAACTAATTGTTCTTCATGCTCCTCCTTGGTCTTTGAATAGACCAATATGGTGTCCAAAAATATCAATACAAATTTATCCAAGTATGGGCATAATACGTTGTTCATTAAACACATAAAAGTTTCATATGCATTTGTAAGACAAAATGGCAATACCACAAACTCATAATGCCCATACCTAGTCGAGAATGTTGTCTTATGGATGTATTCATCTTTAATTTACACTTGATGGTTTCTAGATTTTAATTCAATCTTGGAGAATATTGTTGCTCCCCTTAGTTAAGTTAATAAATCATCAATATGTCACGTGGGTATCTATTCTTAAAGGTTATTTTATTCAAATGTATGTAATCAATGCACAACTTGAGTGTGCCATCTTTCCTTTTCGCAAATAAGATTGGTCCTCCCACATGGAGAAACACTTGGCTTTATATAGCCTTTGTCTAGAATTTCTTTGAGCTGTAGCTTCAGCTCAATTATATCTAAAGTTCTCATTCTATATGGAACCTTGGACGTTGGGGTTTCCCCTAGTATTAATTCAATGGAAAAGTATACTTTCTCTATGAAAAGTAAACCATGGTATTTCTTCAAGAAATACATCTTGGAATTGGTTTAGAATGGGGTGCTTCAATAGAATTTCATGGTCATCACATTCAACAATGTTGCTAGTGTTGGTGGTGTTGTTTATTCAAATAGTAAATAAGATACACCCCTTCCTACAACTTATTTTGGATTGCATGGATATAAGTAACCTCACGTGTGTGGGTCTTAATTTCCCCTACAATATTCTTCTCCCTGAAATCATCTAAGAATTTTGTCTTTCTCAAATAAATTTACATTGGTGTGATGCATATATAGACAACCCATTTCTAGTAGTGTGTTTTACACTCCCAGTGGTAATACGTTCAAATTGGAAATAGTTGGCATGCCACAATTCCTCATGCCATTTCTCCATGATTTTTGGGCTAACATAATTATAGTTAGATCCTACATCAATTAAAATAGATATAGAAAATCTTACACGTTATCTTACCTAATAGTCAACATGTTTTTTGTCTAATGTTGCATAGATCTTGGGTATACTCTAGGCTACTTCCTTGACTATTTCAAGCTCTCATATGTTGTACATCTTCGACCCATCATTTTTATGTTGTGGGAAATCATTCCTCAAGTTATTTTTCCTACAAGTCCAACATTTATGTGATCCTCTACAAAAATGATTGATATCTTCTCTCATGGGTTAGCATGCTCTCACCCAATGCTCCATGTTTTTCTTTGCTCCTATGGCCAGTTGGACCTGTCATAATTCCTCATGCCATTTCTTGGCCAAATGGAATTGATCCATGATTTTTGGGCTAACATAATTATAATTAGATCCTACATCAGTTAAAATAGATATATAAAATCTTACATGTTATCTTACCTAATAGTCAACATGTTTGTTGTCCAATGTTGCATAGATCCTCGGTATGCTCTAGGCCACTTCCTTGACTATTTTAGTCTCTTAGATGTTGTACATCTTCGACCCAACATTTCTATGTTGTGGGAAATCATTCCTCAGGTGATGTTTCCTACAAGTTCAACATTTATGTCATCCTCTACAAAAATTATTGATATCTTCTCTCATGGGTTGGGTAATTCGACCTTTGTTCTCAAAATTAATTTTTTTTGTGGTCAGTTCTGAGTCACTATAGGTGGGCCTTCCCTTTTTTTTATATCATGTGAAACCCACTCCTTCCTATACCCTTTTCCTTTCTATCTCATACCACTTCTCGCCTTCAAATTGCTCTTGGATTATGGCCTGCATTTTGTGTGTTCATAACAGTGCTTGAATTTTTGAATTGCATCTTAAAATTTTCATGGCTCATTGAATTCGATTATGTCCTTTGAAGACTATAGTAGATCACTAATGAATCTCTAAAACTTTGCTTATTCCTCCTTGAGGTAAGGCACACACTATAGTATCTCTAGGAATTTAGTAATATACTTTTAATCATACATCTCCCCAATTATAAGCTCATAGAACTCCTTGGCCTTGATGTTATAATGCCTTTTGGATAGATATTATCTCCTAAAATTTCCCTCGAACTCGACCCAAGATAATTATTCTTCTCTTATGCTTTTTACATTCTTTAAGTCTTCCCACCACATGTCGGCTTTGCCTTTTAGGCTAAAGGTAGCCACATTTTCTTTCATATTCTCAAAGTAGTCATGAACCTTGAAGAAATTTTTCATCCCAATTAGCCATGCTTCAACATCTTCTACTTTCTTTGCCTCACCGTCAAATGTAGGAGTTTTGGCTTTCTTAAATTCTTCTGGTACATACTCCTTTCCTTTTTCTTTGTCATTATGATGATGATGATGGTGTATATGAATGTCACTGGGTCGTTTCCTGGTTTGTTATCTATTCTAGGGTATCCAATTGATTATCCTCTCTTATAGTGTCCTTACTTGAAAACCTATGTCTTTTCTTGGATCTACTCTCATTTTCTCCATTACTCTTTGCTTATTATTCTGTGGAACTTCGCCTGCCTCTATGGCTAGCTCCCTACTCATACTACTTTTTCCTTTGTAACTCTGAGAGGCTCTAGAATATGACTACATTAACTTCTGCTTATCTCCTATGTTCTTTGAAAAAACTTTCGTTGTAATCCTTACAACTTCTTATTTTTGCCCTTAAACTCCTCACAATATCCATTAAGTCAAGAGAATTACCCCTTGCCCTTGTTCAACTAATTATTCCTGCTCATGATGTGAGTGGTGAAAACTATATTTTACCATCTTGTTGTTCATTTCTTGGCCCAGTGGTTCTATGTTGTACTATCCTTTCCTATTTTGGTGTTCTTTGACCTTCATTTCTTTGGGAATTATTTTCCTTTATCTTAGTGACCTTGTTGTCTAATACCACTCTATAACATACCCCCTACTAACCCCATCCCAAAGAAAAACTTAGAAGAAGGTAGTTACTATGTTGACCCGAACCCCAAGGTTTAGTTATAGATATGGGGTCTAAATTTCCAACATATTTCAAATTCCTCAAAAACTTAAAAAGGATAACATCATTGTGTTCATCTCATTGAGACCTTTCCAATGAGATAAAACTTTCTACAATATGATTCTTGGATTAAAATATATGGCCAATCAAGTATTGACCTATCAATGAATGTCATGTCATCCTGGCCTACCACATGGTGCCCACAAGGCTATTCGGGTCACCTTACCTCATCAACACTTGGTAATGTGACCCAAGCTCATGACCTACTCATGATTTTCCACATTTTCCACTACCACAACTCACATAATGGGCACATACATTATACACAAGGGTTAAACCCCTTCCAACTATGTCCATACCATGTGAGCCCCTTATACACCACCTCATCCCGTATATTGAATCTTAGGAATTCCTCTTGTAGCCTCTCATCAAACATTTCAAGGTGACATAGTCAACCTATGAGGCTTCCCTACACCAATATGATGCACCCTCTAGCCCACCTTTCCATGTCCTCCCTAAGTTAAAATCCTGGGAGTTTTCAATAGTTTATCCACGTGAAACCTCCAAGGAAAAGGTTCTGAGACATGTGGAAGGTACAAAATCTCAGCTCAGTTTGATAATCATGATTTCTCGGGCCTTCATTCTTGGTCATAGCACTCGAATGCATAGCCTAATAAACTTGATCCTCCTCATGGAAAATTTTAAGGGCGAATGTTCCCCCTTAGGCGAAATTAAGGGCTTTTAAATTTTTAGTGGGCTAGTTCATTTTTACAAATCGCCTCAAGTAGCCCACCTTATTTTAAGGGAGAGGGTAAAAATGGTAAATTTAGCCCTTGAAATTAGGAGTTACAACCTTCCATTCGCCCTAATTTTCAAGAATAGGTTTTATTTAAGTGAGTCCTATGGGCCAAATACCATATTTATAAAAGAGGTATGGTAAATTAATAAAAATATAAATAAATAAGAGGTATGGTAAATAAATAAAACATTTTTTATATTTACTACATAAGTCACCTTATATACAAGCAAGGGTGTAAACAAATAAAAATATAAATAAAGTGGAGGTATGGTAAATAAATAAAACCTTTTGTTATACTTACTCAAAAGGTATGGTAAATAAGCATGCAGAAATAAGGACCTGCATGTAACAGATCTGTACCACCACACATCTGCATGGGCCAATCACGGTAGCCAAAGGCCGGATCTACACCAGAACGCAAAAAGAAATGGCAGGGGGGGTCTGCATGCTACAGATCTGCTCCCTTTTTCAATGCAGTGGCCAAACCTCTTCAGATCCGGCCCAGATCTACTTGATCCAGCAAATATTCGAGACCCCAGGCAGCAGATCGGTGGCACCAAGCACAGATCGAGCAGAGGGGAGGTAGATCTGGACATGCACAAAGGAAGACAACTCAAAACGAGACCAGATCTGGAAGCTCGTTTACAGCCAGAGCAGGTAAGTCGTTTTCAGATTTTTATTAACCCCCCTGAGGGGAAAACCCGATTAGTGTGGGTTCATGCAGAAGGCACCATTTTGCAGCTGAAACAGCAGATATGGACAGAGATGGGGTATCCAGTTCAAATCCAACATCTAGTGAGTGGTAGGTGGTCCCTCCAGGACTGTAGAACGATAGAAAGCTATGAGATCAACCCAGGAACAACCATTGTTTTAAACCTGAGGCTGAGAGGAGGGGCTCTGCCTCAGGGACAGCCAAGTTATTCAGGGGGAGCCAAGGGGAAAGCAGCACCCCAGCACCAACCCAAAGGAGGCTTATCCTACAAAAACATTTTACAAGGCAACAGAGACTCGGGGCCCTCGCCAGACCAAGGTGGAAATAAGCCCAAGCCATACATTGTAGATCAATTGGGACAAACCCCAGCTCTGAACTTTGACTCTTCAGGGCTTGATGATTTGGTCAAGTCCTATGAAACGCAGGCCCTTATATGCCGTTTTAACAGCTTCTGGCCAAAACCAATGGATCTATTCCACTGGATCTTCACCAATTGGACCATGGAATGTGACATACATCTATGTTCCAAGGGGTTTTTTATAGTAAGATTCACATCCAAGGAAGTCAGAGATACAGTCATCAGAGCTGGGCCGTGGTTTTGGGGAACAGCAGGGCTGTTTATGACCCCATGGTTTCCAGATTTCGATCCAAACACAATGACTGTATCCATAGTACCGGTTTGGGTGCGCCTCTACAACCTTCCTCTTCACTTCTGGAGTGAACAAGTCCTGGAAGGTATTGGGAACAGCATAGGGAAATATATCAAAACAGATCTGGAAAGGATTGATGAAAGGATCTACACCTTCGCACGCATTTGTGTGGAAGCAGATCTAAGCAAAGGGTTGCCGGAAAACATAAGGCTGATTTACAAACAACAGAATTGGTTACAGACACTAGACTATGAAAACACAGCTTTCAGATGTAGGCTCTGTAGGCAGACAGGACACCTGCAAAGCTCATGCCCAGAAGCCAAAAAAGTAAACAGCAAGAAGAAGCAGAAAGGGAAGCAGAGGAAAGGATGGAAATTCGCCACCCCAGACTCAGAGGACGAAGAATCAGAAGCAGAGGAGGAAGAGCCTACTGCAGAGAATGCAGAGGCTACTCAAGAAACAGAGACTCAGAAGGGTACCACATCAGTCACAAAGGACTCACAGATTCACTCAAATCAGGCAGAAAAGAACCAGGCAGAGATGACAAGTGCGGACCAAAGCATGGGAGGCATTAAACGACATCACCATTCAGATACTTCAGATTCAGACAAAGATCCAGGTCCACAGAATGTAGAAACACAGTTAGTAATTGCTTCGATTGAGCCCACTCAAGGAGAATGGCGCAAGGTCGAAAAGAAAAAGGGGAGAAAAACTTGAAGCGTGAGTTATACTCACTGCGGGGATTCAGTTTTTCTTTCTTTCTCTCTTCTCACTTTCTTCTTTCTTATTCTTTATGCACGTTAGTTCTGCTAACGTTGCGGGGGTGCGTCAGCACTCGAGCCTATGGAAATGCCCAACATATGCAATGTAACTTTTTATTTTTCTTAATAAAAAGTTCGCTTTTTCTTCCGAAAAAAAAGGTATGGTAAATAAATAAAAATATAAATAAACTAGACGTATGGTAAATAAATAAAACCTCTTTTTATATTTAGTCCATAACCCTCTTTCTATTTATGAAGGCTCAAAAAGGAGGTTTTATTTAAGTGAATCCTATGGGCCAAATACCATATTTGTAAAAGAGGTCTGGTAAATTAATAAAAATATAAATAAACAAGAGGTATGGTAAACAAATAAAACATTTTTCTATATTTACTCCATAAGTCACATTATATTTACGAACACTCAAAAAATGCATTATATTTAGGTGAAACCTATGGGAAAAATACTATTGGCCAAATACCATGGGCTAGATTATTATTAATACCATGCAAAAAAACATTATTAACCCTAATATTAGTATTAATAAAAATAAAAATGGCACATGGTATTGACCCATGGTATTCACGTGGAATGTAGCCTATTTAAATGGGGGAATTAAACCAACATAGATCCATCTTTACTCTGGATCTACTAAGCCCAGAGAGGGATCAAATATCGTGATATGAAAACATATGAGCCCCAAAAATGGGTAACTTATTGGGCTCATTTTGCCTACTGATCTTCATCAATCCACTTTTTTTCATAGATTATGCATGTTTTTTTAGTATGTTTATGTTATTTGAACGAATAAGGGTGGTCACTTTACCAAGGAGGCTAATACGTGGTTATTTCAGGTTTTTTAGACAAATTTTAGAACAAATCCAAGCAATTATGAGCCAGGTGACAGCCAAGCATAAGGGAGCAAGGGTGAGGATTTGTAGGAAGGTTGTCTCTTGCATTAAATGACCCTTCCTCGAAATCTCCACCCTTAACTCGGAGCTCAACAGGCCACCAAAATGAATCCTAAAGGCAGCCGAGTAGCTTTGTGAAGAGTGACTGTTTACTGGCAGTTTGAACAGCTGAGCCCCTTGAGTTAAGGAGGGCTACTAGGACCCTTGTAGGGCATAAAAAGGAAGGCTTCAGCATTCGTAGTTTACTTTTGGAACTGTTGGGTTTTGCACTATAGTGCTATCATTATCTCAGCTCATTTTTGTAGCTACTGCTGTATAACTTTCTTGTGACATGATTATTTTTTAGGAATGAAGAGCAGCTCTACTTGGCATCAGTTCTAAGTTTTTTTTAGGAGCCTTTAGCTCTTGGGGTTGGGCCCAACCCAAGTGCCAAGGCTTTCTTTATGTACTGTTATTTGCTTTTTATGTCTTTGCAAAATCATTTCTGTTAAGTAGATTAAAATCTTGCTGATTATCTAGGTCATTGTTGATGATTAGAAAGGATTTTTTATGTTTAGATTGATTTGATAGGTTATTAATAGGGAAGATATCCAAAAAAAGTCCATCAAGGACCTCTGCTCTCACCTCTCCCTCAGTGGGATCATGAGCTGGGACAAAGGAGAGCTTGCTGCCAACAAAAACATTGTCATTGCCTCACCATGCAATCATTAGTGTTAGATTCTCATTTGCAGAAGTTGATACCAGTTGTGGTTAAGCGTTCAGATTCATGATTGCTCAGTTTGCATAACTATTTCACGTGATTTCATTGCAAATAAACTTGTGTTCATTACCTTTGTTGTTACTGATGCTAGATTAGAATAAAGTAGCCAGGTCATCGGTTTTTCCAAGTCATTGTTTGTTCAGTCAGAGAAGCAACTTGCAGAGCACCTGTAACACCTCTCCATCTACCCATACTCCATCAATCCCATCTGCTCCATCCCCTACCTCTGATTCTTGCCTCATATTTGCTACACCTTGACCTAGTTTCCATATTTTTGTGCAACATTGCTCCACTCCTCCTTGAACAAATCCAGCCATCCTCATCTCTCCTCAGCTCCATCCACCAAGTCCTAGACCTCCTCACACCCTTATCCTACCTCCATACTCACTTCTCCACCTTTCTCTCTCCATCCACCCTCCAAAATCCCATTTCTGAACATCCTGTAGAACCCCTGCAGACTTCCTGTAGAAGCTCACGGAAGCGGTTTCTTGATAGCCAAACTCGGTGAAACTCTCTGGAAGGGTGCTAGGGACCCCTTAGGCCCCCTTCTAACCTTCCCAACCTCTTGCAAGCATTTCCTCTCGCCAATCCACCTCTGCACAGTCAAAACAGTCAAAGCACATGCATGATAATTCTGACAACTTATTCAAAAACACAAAAAGATGTTTTTTTTTTAGATGTTACTGTAGAAGTAGCTTAGACACATGAATTTTACCTTCCTAGAAGTCAATGGCATCTCTTTCAGTAGCTTGCATCCTCTTTCTTGCATTAGTAGGGCTAGCTGGTAAAATTAGGCTTTGCTAGGGTTTACGTTTCCTTTCAGCTTTCTAGTTTCTTTCTGCAAGTAGATTAGCCTTTGTTGAGTTAGCTTTCATCCATCTATTAAAAAGCTTCTTCTCAGAGCTCATAGAAGTTGGCTTAAGCTCCTAGCAGACTTGTGCCAACTGACCAAGTGACAGCTGCGGCAAGAGCTAGTACTTGTGCATACAACACCGTTGCTTCCAAGTTTGTTACGAACTACCGGGTTGATAATAGTAAAGAAGGGAGTCCCAGGAGTTGCAGTATTATTGCTACATTACTGGAGCCCACCATCTTTTTGGCGCCATTTCCGGGGAAGCATCAGAGTATTTGTGATTGCTGCTTTTCTTCTATTTTTCTACTCCAACTTTCTGCTCAATAGTTTATTTCAGTTCCATTCTGCAATTTCATTTCTGCAAAAGTAAATTAGACATTTCTTGCTTTCATAGATTAGCCTTTCAATTTCGCAATTTCAATTCTGCAAGCGTTGAATAGCATTTCAATTCTGCAAGCGTAGAATAGAATTTCAATTCCGCAAGCGTAGTCTAGCATTTCATTCCTGCAATTTGATTTCAGCAAAATAGATTAGTCCTCTCCTGCTTTCATTTCAATTCCGCATTTTCATTTCCGCAAGATAGATTTTAGTTAGTTGCAATTCCATCTATTTCAGTTTTGCAGGTACAAGCAAAATAAATCAAAAGAAACCAAAAATCTTTTCATGCCTCGTAGGAACAGAGATAATACCGGAAAATTCCTACCCAACACCCCCACCACTTCACTGAGTCACCCTTCTCTCTTCTTTGGTGGCAGTGACCGAGAAGAACCTATAGGTGAACCTCCTGAGATATACAAAGATCCTATAACAGAAGAAGAGCAAGAAAACATTCCTTTTGAGACCATGGCTGAAAACAGAAATGGTAGAGAAGATGATGAGAGAATAGAAGGTACCTTCCCCATCCGAGAGACCAACGGGGACATGAAGATGAAAAACATAAGTCCCTCAGCCTTACCTAATTTCCATGGATTGACCACTGAAGACCCTGATACCTTCCTGTTGGAGTTTGTTGTCATTTGTCGAACTTATGACTATGCAGAGGACGAGCAAAAGTTGAAACTTTTTCCCTCTACCCTCAAGGATGCAGCATTACGCTGGTTCATGGGGCTACCTAGAAACAGTATCACCACTTGGGCTCAGATGTAGCAAGCCTTTAACAACAAATACCGGTACTACTTTAGGTCCAAGGCAACAAAGTGAGAAATCTTCCGGATGACCATGGGAAATGATGAGTCCTTAGAAGACTATGAGGAAAGGTTCCAACTTAGCTACAAACGGGCCAGGTGCACACTTGACCCTGAATCTCTAAAGTTGGTTCTGCTCCGAGGAGTCCCTGAAGACCTTCTAGATACCCTCCATTTGCTAGCTGGAGGGGACATCTACCAACTACCTTATGAAGACATAAATACTGTGTTTAGAAACCATTCTAGGGCAGCCCAGAAAAGAGGTAGGGGGAATCCGCTTTTAGCTAGTACCGCCTTCTCCAAGCATGAGTTTGCTAATCAGATGGAAGACCTCAAAAGTGAGGTGAGATAGACCATTGCCATGCAACTTGATACTTTCCGAATCCAACAAAAGAAAGAGGAAGCTGAGAGGGCTTTGGCCATTTTCTGTCCCAAATGTACGAGGAAGCACCCTAAGAATGAGTGTCCATTGCACTCAGTAGAGGTATGTTTCGTTTGTGAGGAAGACCACCCCACAAACCAATGCCCAACCTTACCCGGATTTAAATCCATGTACCAAGGGACTGAGGCAACCACTGAACCTCTCTACCTCCTCAACCAAAGGAGGCCGCATGGGCCAAGACCTTACCAACAAGGGATGCAAGGGACATCCCAAGCTTATTATATCCCCAACCAATCTGCTCACATACCTTCTTGGGGTCCCCCTGCTCATCCTCCCTGGTCCACACCTCCTTCGTGGTCTTATCCATCTCAATACCATACTCAACCCACTGCTCATTCGTTTCACTCACATGTCCAGCCACAACCTCAGTGGAATGCACCTCAATCGAGGTGGAGGCCCAATTAAACTCTCCTCCCGCCATTCTGCCTCCACCACTGGCTCAGCCACAACCATTACCTCCTGCTCCTCCAAGACAACCCCAGATGCCTACTCAACCGAACCTGAACCCCAACACTGGGGAGACAACATGCCCTACCTATGTTGTGGAGATCCAGGAGATCAACCTATGATCTGGGAAGGTCCCTCTAGATCGCCAACCTCCTCCCCGGAGGACGAGGAAGAGAAACAGGAAAGTGAACCCAAAGCCATTCCACCCTTTCCTGAGCGACTAACTGTAACCACGCAACCAAACCCAGAGGAGACTGAACTTCTGGGAGAAATTAAACAGTTGTGTGTGAAAATACCACTTCTCTAGGCCATAAAAGATGTACCAATATACAACAAATTGATTCAAGAGAAGTGTTTCAGGCACCCAGGCAGGCGAAAGAGAGATGCCTCAACTATCAATGTCATAGGACAATTGTCCGATCTAATGTTGGGGCAAGTAATCTATCCAAAGTATTTGGACCCTGGGAGTCCTGTAGTTGATGTCCACATCAATGGCACCATAATCCCCCATACCTTGATTGATCTAGGGGCTACCATTAATGTGACGACTAGGGACACCATGCTCAAACTCAACCTTTAGAGTTCCTTAACGAAGACCTCGACAGTCCTGCAGTTAGCAAATCGCTCCACCGTGACTCCCGAAGGGATTGTGGAAGATGTCTTGGTCTCTGTTGACTCTTGGGAGTACCATGCAGACTTCTTGGTCCTTCAGCCAAAGGCAAAGCTCACTAGATACCCCCTCATTTTGGGAAGGCCTTGGTTAGCCATTGCGGATGCTTACATCAGTTCTCGAGCTGGAAGCATGACCATCAAGAATGGGCCTATGTCCAAGCAGCTAGTCCTATACCCTCCTGCCCAACCTCTGCTAGAACATGACTTACCACTCTGGTTGGAAGAGGGAGATGAGGATGAGGTCTACTCTGCACCATTGTGCACAGTAGAAACCACCAGGGAAGGCCCTCAAACCGAGGATGAATTGATTGAGAATTTGATTCAAAATCCACCCCCCAATGCACTGTCCTTAGAAGAGTTGATGGAAGATACCCAAGCCAGTGCTTTAGTGGACCTCTGTGTGACTGATCCGACCTCTCCCAGAGTTAAGAATGTGGAATTTGGCCCTGAAAGAACCTTAAAGATCAGCTCCTCCCTATCTCCCTCCTAGGAGAAGGAGCTGTGTAGCTTACTAAACAATCATCTGGATGCTTTCGCTTGGAGCTATAAGGAGATGAAAGGAGTCCATCCTTCGGTCTGTACCCATCACATTTACATTAAAGAAGATTGTAAACCAATTAGGCAGCCTCAGAGGAGAATGAATCCAACCCTTAAAGACATTTTCAAAGAAGAATTGCAAAAATTGTTGGATGCAGGATTCATCTACCCCATCTCCGACAGTGAGTGGGTCTCATCTCTAGTGCTTGTGCCCAAGAAGAACGGGAAGTGGAGAATCTATGTAGATTACCGAGAACTTAACAAAGCCACCAAGAAAGACCGTTTCCCTTTGCCTTTCATAGATCAAGTGTTGGATGGACTGGCAGGGAAGAAGTTCTCCTCTTTCCTAGATGGGTTCAGTGGGTATAATCAGATCCAAATCAGCCCAGAGGACCAAGATAAAACCACCTTCACTTATCCATGGGGTACCTTTGCCTACCGAGTCCTTCCCTTTGGGCTATGCAACACTCCTGCTACTTTCCAGAGAGAAGTATTGAGCATATTTTCTGAGTCCAACTTCCGAGAAGCATTGACTAACCCAGGAAAAGTCTTAAGCAAGTGTATTGATATGAACATGTCCCTCAGTCCCGAAAAATGCAAATTTCTGATGATCGAAGGGACTGTGCTAGGCCATACAATTTCCCAGCAAGGATTACAGGTGGATCCTAACAAGATTGTTATCATCCAGAAGGTCCCACCTCCTCAAAAGGTGAGAGATGTTTGGAGTTTCCTAGGCTTAGCAGGATATTATAGATGATTCAATAAAGATTTCAGTAAGCTATCCTCACGTTTGGCCTCTTAGGAAAAGATGTTGAGTTCAAATGGACTGACGACTGTCAGGGGGCTCTGGAAGAGTTGAAAGATAAGCTGGTGTCCGCCCCGATTTTAAGAGGTCCAAACTGGGCCCTACCTTTCCATATCCACATTGATGCCTCGAAAAAAGCCATAGGGGTAGCCTTAGGACAAGTTGAGGAGAAACTACCATACACCATATACTTCGTCAGCAAAAACCTGTCCAAGGCAGAAATGAACTATACTGTAATCGAGAAAGAATTCCTGGCTGTAGTCTATTCCCTAAACAAGTTCAGACACTACATCACTGGTTATCAAACATTTGTACACACTGATCATGCTGCGATTAGATATTTAATGAATAAGCCTGATGTAAATGCTCGTATCATTAGATGGTTACTTTTGTTGCAGCAATTTGATTTGACTATTGTCGACAAGCCAGATAAGGAAAATGTTGTTGCTGACTTTTTGTCTAGATTGGATTTGCCTGCAGGTGAAGAAGGGACAGTGGATGACCAGATGCCAGATGAACATTTGTTTGCTATCTCAGTACTCTCTCCATGGTTTGCTGATATAGAAAATTACTTGGTCTCAGCACAATTCCCTCTGCATCTATCCTCAAAGGAGAAGAGCAGAATTGTGAGGAAGAGTGCCCCATTCACTTGGATCGGGGGCAACCTGTTCAAACTTTGCCCAGATCAGATCTTGAGGCATTGTGTTAGGGAGGAAGAAGTCTTTGACATCCTCCTAACTTGTCACAATGGGCCCTGTGGAGGCCACTTTGCAGCAAAAAGGACTGCCTTCAAAATTCTATAGGCAGGCTACTATTGGCCTACTCTTCACCAAGATGTCAAAAGATACATCAGCCAGTGTGACTGATGTCAGAGGATGGGGACACCAACTCCAAGGGATGAAATGCCTCTCCAACCTAAAGTGATCTTCGAGCCATTTGAGAAGTGGGGCATGGATTTTGTGGGTCCTATCAACCCTCCTTCAAAGCAAAGGTCTTACATCATTGTGTACACCGACTATCTGACAAAGTGGGCAGAAACAAAGGCAATCAAAGCAGCAACAGAAGAAAAGGTGGCTGAGTTTTTAATGGAAAATATCTTCTACAAGTTTGGCTACCCAAGAGAGTTAGTCACCGATCAAGGAAGCCAGTTCACCTCTAACCTGATTGAAGACTTGCTTGCTCATCACAAGATCAAGCACAGGACTTCCACCCCATATCATCCACAAGCAAATGGGCAGGTGGAAGTCACTAATAGAGCATTGGAAGGGATTTTGACTAAGGTGGTGAGCAGCAGCAGAAAGGATTGGGCAGATCGCTTGGTTGAGGCCACCTGGGCCTACAACACCACTTGGAAGACTACAACAGGTTTCACACCTTATGAGCTGGTCTACGGGAAGAAAGCTTTGCTGTCCATAGAGTTCGAGTACAACACATTGAGGGTGGCAGCTCAGCTGGACTTAGATCTCAGCCATGCTCAACGTGAAAGATTACTGCAGCTGAATGGATTAGATGAACACAGAATGTAGGCCCTCCTCCACTCAGAAGTAGTTCAACTCCAGAGGAAGATATGGCATGAACAACACCTTAGTGAAAAGCAATTCCAGCCAAGAAATTGGGCGCTACTGTATGATTCAAGATACAAGGATTTCAAAGGGAAGCTGAGGACAAGATGGTTAGGACCATATACAATGGAAGAATGCAATGACAATGGTTTAGTCCTTATCAGGACCACTGATGAAGAAGCCATCCCCATGCTTTTCAATGGGCATCAATTGAAAATCTACAAGAAACCCCTTTCGAGGCAGGAGTTCATTGAAACTTTGGAAAAATCAGTGCTGGTAGTAGAGCAGGGCTCTGACTCTATTCCACCCACACCTTGATCATCAAAAAAAAAGAAAAAAAAAGGAAAAAAAAGATCCTTGGGTGAAAACCTCTCTGAGGTGCCCAGGGCAAACAGTGAGCGTGAAAACCTCATGGAGGCGCCCCAGTTGTCTCTCAGAAAATAAAGAAATGGAATAAAAAAAAGATCCTTGGGTGAAAACCTCTCTGAGATGCCCAGGGAAGATAGTGGGGCTGAAAACCTCATGGAGGCACCCCTGCTGTCTCTCAAGAAAAAAGAAGAAAAAAGAGAAAAAAGAAAAAGAAAAAAAAAAAAAACAGGTCTAATCTCTGTAAAATTATTGCAGGTTGCAAGGAATACATTGCAGATAAAGAAGGTCACGCAAAATGAGGACAAGGGTCCGTACCAGGCTATAGGACATCCTTACAAACACTCCCTCCATAGACACTCACTTTTCCCAGGATTTGATCACATTCGGGTCGAGATTCCACCTCCTACAGGAAGTTTTGGGCTTTCTACAGGAAGTTTTGCATTTCTACAGGAAACATCCTGTAGAGCCTTCGGGCTGGCCAAATTCGATTTTGGAAGGGGATTTGAAGCTTGGAGTCAGTTGGTTAGGCCTGTAACCACCCCTCTCTTCCATCCATCACCTGTTTCATCTCTTTCCACTACCATTGCAACCACCTGGTTATGTGTTCCTACAGTCATACAAGAAATCCTGTTTTCTTCAGATGGACAGAAAATTTTCCAGTGACAAATCAAGCAGCGAAGGCCCGCACACTCTACCTGTTCAAGCTCCATCTAGACTCTTCATCAGCGAAGTCAGCCCTGCTCGTTTAGCCTGCATCCCAGGAGGAGAAGCAGCTACAGGACATCCTACAGGAGTCTTATAGCGGCTGATCCCTCTGGAAGACATACTCTAGAGGCAGGGGCAGCCGAAACCAGCAAAAAGAAACATGTAAAAAGGCTCCTCCTGGACGTGAAAACATCCTCGACGGCTGAAACCAAACACCACCTGTGCATGCAGCGTTGCCAACCAAGGATCGGGTTCCAAAGCCGTGCATACAGCATCAACCAATGAAAGAAGGAGTTCCAGCACCTGTGCACAAAGCAACAGTGAGCGAAGTAGTCATTCCAAGTCCCAAAGCCTGCAGAACACATCCATGGCCACACAAGTAAGTGTCTAACCTTATTTGTCAAATTGCATAGACTATATTTCAAAAACTACATGTCTGTGAAATGGTTCGGATTGAACGAATTCGGTGGCCAGTCAACTGGCCACCCACAGTCAGTCGAATGGCTTCGTGGGATCCGAACAAGCTCGGTTATGTCGAAGTTTCCAACACGACGTGCAGCTGACACGTGGGAAGTGTCCAGTCGGGGAGAATCGTCGGGACTGGCAGTGGTGGCAGCGGTTAATGGCAGAGGAAAGATAATGGCGGTCAGGGACACACAGAGGAATGATGGCCGTGACATTGGCTAATGGATCGGCCTGGCCACCTCACCCCCTCACCACGAATTGCGCCGTAATTCAAAATTCTCGGCCGAACACTCGCGTTAACCGCTGTTCATTTACATTTGCAACCGTTCTCAGCGAAGTACGCATCCTCCTCCTCCACAGTCTGTTAGCCCGAGCTTTTCGACTTGTTTCAAAATTCTCCCGCGTCCCAGGCTCATTCAGAAGTGTCGTGACACCCTACAGAAGCCGGCAAAGCATTCTACAGGAAGAGGCTCTACAGGAAATACAGCGTAGCCTTCCGGAGCAGAGAGGTCTGGACTTTTCTTCGTCAAATTTGGAGTTCCAAAGAGGTAGGCTCGAAAACACTCCTCCATGCATGGTATATTTCGAAAACATGGTGAATTGAGCTATCTTGAATTGGAGGGTTAGAGACAAGTCTACCTGTGAGTCAAAATAGCAGTTTACTTGTGGTTGCATGGAATTTCTTCGTTGGTTTTGCGTCCAAGTTTTCCTCCGCAGTTCCTGTTAAGAAAATTCTTCCTGTAGAAAAGATAAAGCACTGCCAGGGCTAACCTGTGTAGGAAAAATGTGAATTTTACATGGTTATATGTATGCTGGGGGTGGAAAGTGAGCTCTGCACTCTGTCTGGGGAAACCCAAGTCTTCCTTTGATACACGGACAGTCGAGTTTTTAAAACCAGGGAATTGGTGCAAGGTTAAAACATAAACACCTGAGAGATACTGTCTTCAAGCTCGAAGGAGGAAACCATAAAACAACAAGTCCTCTCTGCTTAGAGCACAAAATAGAGCACTCTCACCATGTCAGGGGGGTTTATTAGGAAGGAACCCTCGGATTCCAGAAAATTGCATGAACATCCCGAGGTGGTGAACCTCTTCACCCGTGCCAATTAGATGACCTTTTGTGACAGAATTCAAGGTCATGACGATGAGATAATGGAGGAGTTCTTAATGTCCCTGCAGCCTAAATCAAAGACACTGGCCACTATGAATTTTAGAGGGTTGACCCTAAAGCTTACCCCACAACTCATTAGCCAAGTTACTGATCTACCATTGGGGATACCCAAGAGCAAAGAGGAGAGCGCATTGGGCCAAAAAGCCAAGAAAGAATTCTTTCTACCAGAGGAACAGTTTGCAGAAGACAAGAATGGGGTCCGGAGAGCCAGCCTACATCCTTTCTGGAGTGAAGTCGGCTTTCAAATCATGAAATACATTACTTGTGAGGGGCGGTTCAGTATTGTCTATGGCTATCACTTCCAGTTACCGAGCGAACTCAGACATGGGATGGATTTACCTCCAGAACAGAAGTTAAGCATCCCCTATTTTCTCCTACAATCATTAATTGAGTGTGGCACAAAATTGAAGGAAGGGACACCAGATCAGCTAGCCCATCATGGGTTTATCAAACTTCTAGTGGAAGATGCCCTCCATACCTACACTGTCCCTCTCTCCTGGGAGATTTTCCGCAACATGTCCAAGGATGATGATATTCGAATTCTGGCCAAGGAACTCACTTCATCCAATAGTGAAGAAAGGGAACACATTGAGGCAGAAGAGAAAGCCAGTGGAAGAGAAACACAGGACAGACCACCACATAAAGAACAAGAAGAGAAGCAAGGGAAGGCCAAGCTGCTGAGCCCAAAACTGTGGGTGGAACAAATGCACAAACACCAAGGGAGAAACGATTGCAGAGTAGAGTAGAGAGGACTAAAAAAGTCCAAACGAAGGAGGGTACAACCAAGGAAACCACACAGAAATTAAAAGGAAAGACACATCCAGCCAAGCAGACCGAAACAGTTGCAGCAGTTTCTACAGGAAGCATGAAAACTATTTCTACAGGAAGCATGAAAACAGTCGACACAGGACTTTCTATAGGAAGTCTGGAAACGAAGTAGCAAAGGAAGAAATCGCCTAAGATTTTGGCTAGGGAGGCGGCAGCAGTGCTGGCTGCTCTAATCACATCTCCAAAGCAAAAAGGGAAGCGAAAAAGGGAGCCTTCCATGTATTTTAAGGCTAGAAGGAGCATGCGAATAAAAACTGGCAGACCCCAGCCACAGTCAAAGGAGCTAATTACGATTGTGGACACCCCAGCTAAACAAAAGGAAAGGTCGCCTTCAAAGGCATCCATCACCTATGAACAGGGAAGCCCGAAAACATCCACCTAGAGAGAAAGGATGAAAATGCTGGACACAAAGACCTCTCTACAGGATGCTGAGACTATTCTACAGGAAACACTGGCTAGGCTAGAGGAGACCGAAGAAATGGAAGGAGAGGCAGCTAAATCACCACAGGAGGAAGAAAAGGTGGAGAACATTGTGGAACCTAGCCCCTAGCCTAGCTTGGGCTCCTACTATAACTTGTTAGAGGCTAGAAAGATCATTCCCCAAAAATTCGCAGTGCCACTTTTCCTTGCACTAGAAGAAGAGAGGGTGAGGACCCACACCTAGATGAAGATTGCTAAGTCCAAGGGTGTGGCAAATATAGGTCCCCTAGAGGAACAACTCAAAGAGGCAAGAAAGGAATTGGCTATGGTACGGCATGTGGAAAGCACCCAGCGGGCCAAGCTACAGGAAGAAAACGAGCTGCTCAAATAGTAGCTACAGCTACAGGGACAGCATAAGGAAGACAGGCCTCACATCTTGGGAGGACAACAGCAACAGGAGAAGCCCACAACAGACAAGGAAACCCCTGATGAACAGCAGAGAAGAGATGGGTTGCAGGCTGAAATTGAGACACTAACTAGACAACTACAGGAGAAGGACTTGCAAACAGGCCAGGAGATATAGTCTCTGAAACAACAGGTACAAGAAAAGGAGGCCCAACTAGCCTGCATGGCTAGTTGGGCGATGGAAGCTCTGCAGTGTAAGAAGCCTGCCAAATCACACACCCTATACCTTAAGGATCGGTGATTGCAGTTTCAGATTAACACCTTGGCCCAAAGGGGCATCACTCCATTTCAAAATTATCATCAATTTGTAGCTTTATGTGACAATAGCTCCTCAGAGGACAAGGCTAAATTAGAAGAGTTTTATTTGCACAACTTAGCCCTTCCAAACATGAATTCATGGGATCCCAACACTATGGTAGGAGATGTCCAACTTATGGCCATGGCCTCTTGGATGAATCATGAGGAAAAGAGAGCAGCAGAGGTCCACAATATTATGAGCAGGGAACTCAATGAGCCACTAATGATCATAGCAGAGTTGGACAACCCCTCAGCAGTGATAAGTGCCCACAAGCACTTGGCCAACAGCCCTCAGGATTTACCAGAATACATTGAGCAACAGGCTCAAGCTATTGCCCACTTTGAGGACATGGAGAGACTATTAGGGGATAACTGCCTTCATGCCTACACAAGGTGGTGGAACACACTGCCTCACAGCTTGAAGATAAGAGAATACCACTCTCCCACCAGGATGAGGGAGGCCTTGGCAAGGGTACCTCTCTACAAACAGTTGATGCAAAATCTACAGGCCAATTGGATCGGTCTGAAATTCAGTCCTCCCTTGCTTTTGGGATTGCTAGAAGGAGTTAATGAAGAGGAGGAAAACAGACAGTGGGAGGAAGTGGAAAGGAAAGCAGGATTTCATGACCAGGAAGAAGATATCACCATGTATGTCTGGGACGTGAGGGAGGCGGTCAAAGCTATAAAGGATGATGAGCTAGATTAGTTGCTCAGAGGATGAGCAACCCATTTAGCAGGGGGGTGATGATGAGCCCCAAAAATGGGTAACTTATTGGGCTCATTTTTCCTACTATTCTTCATCAATCCATCATTTTTCATAGATTATGCATGTTTTTTTAGTATGTTTATGTTATTTGAATGAATAAGGGTGGTCACTTTACCAAGGAGGCTAATACGTGGTTATTTCAGTTTTTTGGACAAATTTTGGAACAAAGCCAAGCAATTATGAGCCAGGTGACAGCGAAGCATGAGGGATCAAGGTTGAGGATTTGTAGCAAGGTTGTCTCTTGCATTAAATGGCCCTTCCTTGAAATCTCCACCCTCAATGCGAAGCTCAGCAAGCCACCAAAACGAATCCTAAAGGCAACCGAGCAACTTTGTGAAGAGTGACTGTTTACTGGCAGTTTGAACAGCTGAGCCCCTTGAGTTAAGGAGGGCTGCTAGGACCCTCGTAGGGCATAAATAGGAAGGCTTTAGCCTTCATAGTTTACTTTTGGAACTGTTGGGTTTTGCACTATAGTGCTATCATTATCTCAGCTCATTTTTGTAGCTACTGCTGTATAACTTTCTTGTGACATGATTATTTTTGAGGAATGAAGAGCAGCTTTACTTGGCATCAGTTCTGAGTTTTTTTTAGGAGCCTGTAGCTCTTGGGGTTGGGCCCAACCCAAGTGCCAAGGCTTCCTTTATGTACTGTTATTTGCTTTTTATGTCTTTGCAAAATAATTTCTGTTAAGTAGATTAAAATCTTGCTGATTATCTAGGTCATTGTTGATGATTAGAAAGGCTTTTTATGTTCAAATTGAGTTGATAGGTTATTAACAGGGAAGATATCTAGAAAAAGGCCATCAAGGACCTCTGATCTCACCTCTCCCTCAGTGGGATCATGAGCTGGGACAAAGGAGACCTTGCTGCCAACAAAAACACTATCATTGCCTCACCATGCAATCATTAGTGTTAGATTCTCATTTGCAGAAGTTTATACCAGTTGTGGTTAAGCGTTCAGATTCATGATTTCTCAATTTTCATAACTATTTCACGTGATTTCATTGCAAATAAACTTCTGTTCATTACCTTTGCTGTTACTGAGGCCAGATTAGAATAAAGTAGCTAGGTCATCGGTTTTTCCAAGTCATTGTTTGTTTAGTTAGAGAAGCAACTTGCAGAGCACCTGTAACACCTCTCCATCTACCCGTACTCCATCAATCCCATCTGCTCCATCCCCTACCTCTGATTCTTGGCTCATATTTGCTACACCTTGACCTAGTTTCCATATTTTTGTGCAACATTGCTCCACTCCTCCTTGAATAAACCCAGCCATCCTCATCTCTCCTAAGCTCCATCCACCAAGTCCTAGACCTCCTCACACCCTTATCCTACCTCCATACTCACTTCTCCACCTTCCTCTCTCCATCCACCCTCCAAAATCCCATTTCTGAACATCCTGTAGAACCCCTGCAGACTTCTTGTAGAAGCTCACGGATGCGGTTTCTTGATAGCCAAACTTGGTGAAACTCTCTAGAAGAGTGCTAGGGACCCTTTACACCCCCTTCTAACCTTCCCAACCTCTTGCAAGCATTTCCTCTGGCCAATCCACCTCTGCACAGTCAAAAAAGTCAAAGCACATGCATGATAATTCTGACAACTTATTCAAAAACACAAAAAGATTTTTTTTTTTAGATGTTACTGTAGAAGTAGCTTAGACACATGCATTTTACCTTCCTATAAGTCAATGGCATCTCTTTCAGTAGCTTGCATCCTGTTTCTTGCATCAGTAGGGCTAGCTAGTAAAATTAGGGTTTGCTAGGGTTTACGTTTCTTTTCAGCTTTCCAGTTTCTTTCTGCAAGTAGATTAGGCTTCTTTGAGTTAGCTTTCGTCCATCAGTTAAAAAGCTTCTTCTCAAAGCTATAGAAGTTGGCTTAAGCTCCTAGCGGACTTGTGCCAGCTGACCAAGTGACAGTTGCGGCAAGAGATAGTACTTGTGCATAAAGCACTGTCGCTTCCAAGTTTGTTACGAAATACCGGGTTGATAAGAGTAAAGAAGGGAGTCCCAAGAGTTGCAGCATTATTGCTACAATACTGGAGCCCACCACAAACTAGCATAGAGTGAAAAAATATTTGATCCCTCTCGGGGCTTGGTGGATCAAGAGTAAAAATGGATGTTGTAATTTAATGTATGTTAAACATTTTAACTTGGTTAAAATAAAAAATAAAATAAAAATCAATTATTAATTTTTATAAATTACTAATAGTAATTTTTAGGCTCCAGGTTGATGATAACCCATGGTACTGACCCATGGTAATACCATGGTATTCATGTGAGCATAGACTATTTAAAGGGGAAATTCTACCATCTTAGATCCATCTTAATTTTGGGTCTACCAAGTGCTCAGAGGGATAAATAGATTTCATCCCCCTAAGAGTGGTAGATGTGGAGTTAAGATGGATATAGGTTGGTTTTTAAAGCTACATTTAGTCACTTCACAGATTTAGTAAAAAATACCAATATCTCCATTAATATTGGTTTTTAACTTTTTCTGATTTAACAAAAAAAAATTAAAACAATGAAACCTTATCACTCTTTCCGCATCACGCTTGCAGAGATTTCTCACCATTTTTCAAACATTCTCAATATGATATCTTCATGAAAAGGTTTAGGTACTGATGTTCGATTAGTTGTTTGAAAAATAAGCTGGTTTGTACAACCTTTCATCTTTTGTGCTATTCTTAGTTTGTCCTAATGATTTGTAGGGGTTGGAGCCACTGCACCATATTTTCCTAAAAGGTGGAGATTGTTCACCAAAAACGAAATTAATCTACATGTTACAATGCTGTTTAAAACTGCGAGACCTATGAGGGTAGTGAATTATGCTAATAATAAATTTAGATTGTGAGAGACGTAATTAAATTTTATTAATTAATTGAATATTTTCAATTAAAATAATAATAAATCTACATTTATATATTCATATATTGATTGGAAATATTCTCACAATGGTCACTTCTTTCAATTAGATCCCCTTCAAGCCTTTGGGATACCTAATACTTTCTTATATAATATAGTTGGGGCTTGCTACTTGTTGGCGTGTTGAGGTAAACAAACTTGATGTGTTTTTTTTTATCTTGCAGTTGGAGTCTATGGAATAAGAAAGAAATTTGATAACTTGAAAAAGTGGTAGCTTGACAGAAGTTGTAGAGAAAAGATTAATCTCTCATACCTTGACAGAACTCGTTGTCAATATCAACACCTACAAGAACTTTGTTGTGGAATATTATCAAAACTAATAGAAGGATATGAAAGAGTGTATTGTAAGAACCTTGACAAACACGACCACTGAAACTTGGAACATTGTTTGTAGGAAGAGAAAATTATGTTTCGTTTTTCCAAACATGTATGTTAGTATATTACAGTTTAATGAATATGCTTTCTTATTATCATATATGGTTTCATACTTTAACAAAGCATTCGCCAAGACTTCACAATGTTTTATTATTTAGTAAAAGATTTGCCAAGATCTTACAAGATTTTATAATTCAGTGAAAGATTCTCCATCATTGTACAAGATAAGATAATCGGGTGAGATATTCGCCAAAAAAATTATATATACATATTATATCATTGATAAAATCGCCTCCCATTTTTCCTATGTATCATGGGGATTAGCCCATTTATTATACATATAAATTTAGGGTGGTTCTTAAAATTTTCCCTGATCCTTCTAGGCCCTAATCTTCTAGCCTCGTGTCATATGTTTTACGTGAATGCTTGTGTTCTTCCTCACCCTTAAGGTTCGGTCTCAATAGTACTATATAAATACAATTGATGTCATTGAAGGGATGGATCCCTACACATTAAGGTTTAAACCTACATGGAAATTCACAGATATGTATTTTTATGAATCTCTTTAGAGTTATGCCTCCTAAGTTTCTAGGGGCTTTGACCCAGCCTGTGAATTTTTTATCTATATTTATTTATTGTAACACCCTCCTCCAACATTTACCCAAGTTAATGGTACACTGGGTTAACCATGTGACAACATGCTACTACAATATGCTTCAACTCCCCATTTACAATTAAGGAAGTGGAACCAACACAACACAACCAACCTGATCTTCTACATATGTCACATGACCTACAAGAGGAAACTAACCCTTCCAGGTGATTAACCCCTAAGACAACTTGCCTCAGTCGCTACTATGAAATAGGCATGTGTGTGACTGGGACCCTCCAATTTCTCTTATAGCATGGGCATGCAAGCAACTGGATTCTTTTTCAGCTAGTTCTACACCTGTGACCCTGGATTCTGTGCCACCTTTTCAAGGCCAGGACTCAGGCCACTACCCATAACTCCGTGAAACCTTCAAGAATGAAAGGTAACAATGAGGCAATGATACAAATGAAAATATTTGAACAAAGACTTGAATGGACCCCTACTAGCCATGATATGAATTTCAGAAAACATGTCACAAATATGCATTCTACAGGTCATAACAATAGATATTAGCATAAGGGTCTCATACTTATCTAGGAATCGCTAACGAGTATTGATGCCTTATCACATTAGCTGCAATATCATCTATTAGGTATATTCATTGTTCATTCATTTACAAATCAAAGCATGATGGAAGCCATACACAATTACTGTCATAAAACATACTCATATCCAACATTTAAAAAACAAAAATACTAAGGATGCATCAGCCATAAATTCCACATATGAACCAATACATTTTCTCATAAAATACCATGGAAAGGAAATCTTATTAATGAATGCAAAAGTCAACTAGGTATGGGAATTCCACAAACTACCTGACCATAGATTGGTTGGACCAAATATTTCTTTTAGCCAACCACCCCAATGCCATATTCCAAGCACGAATGTGGGACTCATAACCAAAACTCAACCATGGCTTCTCAAGGCTACACCAACTCACCCTCATCAATAGAACCATTATTTTCCTATCTCCTAGTCACTAGGATTTATCACATTCCGCAGTCATATTCAGGGATCACTAGGCCATAATGAAGACACCAATAGTTGGGCTTTAGCGTAATCCACACCGGATCACTAGGCCCTAACCAAGACTCCACTCTCTAGGCTTTACCATATATCCCATCCATGGATTCCTAGGCCCACCGAGGCAACACAAAATCCATCTTTACTGCAACCCACAATCTGGTTTAGGGGTTACTAGGCCATGCATTCTTTCTTTCAGAGATCCACCTCATTTAGTTTTGAATCCATCCAACAATCCAGCTCAACCAAAACATGAGAACCCATCACACCATGGCTATCCAGAAATGGAAAGGAAAGTTTGAAGAACACTGTCACACCTAGCAAAACCCATGCCCATGAAAACAAGAGAACCAATAACACACATGCATAACCATGCATGCCAAAAATAGCTAGGAAATCGCACATGCAAATCGATACCTGCAAATAATCGCGTTGTGATACTTGATCTTGCTCTTCCTTACTTGATCCTTTCTTTCCTTTTGTTTTCTTTGCTCTTCTTGATCCAACGATGAAGTGCTCCAAGAAAAATCTAAATGTCCAAGATTGTATGAGAGAGAGAATAGAGAGAGAGCTCCAAAACTGAATTGGCAAAAGGTACCAACTCATATTTAGAAGCCTTTTTATTAATGGGGCCTCTATTTTCTTCAATTTTCCATTATTTTCCTTCATTTTCCTCCTCACATGAAACGTGTGACCTTTCACCTTCCTTTTCTCCTATTTTCCATTATTTTCATAAATAAATTGCCAAAAATGTCATTCTGCCTTTCCAAAGCTTTCGACATTGCCTTTGCCAATTTCCTTAGCCATAATAAACCAAATGAACACCCACACTAGGATGTTTTTCCCAACATTCAGGATGGAATAAGTGTCCCATAACCGTGGTTATTATTTTTCCTTTATTAACTTTATTACATGGAATTTTCATCAGGGATATTACAAAACCCTCCCCCTTGGGGGGACATCATCATAGGTGTTCAATGACACCTGCAACGAACAAGACTGCTGAAAGAAAAACATATTGCCCATGTAGATTTATAGCTTAGCTCAATATGGTATTTACAATGTTCAACCTACTGAAAAGCAAACCAACATGACAACATAACAACCATAATGACATGAAACCCATATCGCTTATTGGAGCTCTATAACACAGCTCATTGCAATATTTACATCCATATAAATATGTACATATACCAAAACATCACACCAAATAGTATACCAAAAACATTTGCTCAACCAACGAATAGAGAAGAATACATAGCCTACATCTAATCTGACATCTCCAATGTAGCTTCATCAGGCCCAAAGTGCTTCCACTACACTTTAACCTACTCAACTGCTCGGTTTTGGCTAGAATTCTCCATCTGGCTCCACCTGTAATACAAACCAGCCAATCACATGATCAACATATTTAACATATTTCTTAACCAATGATGCATGGAAAACATCATGGACTTTCACTGTTCAAGGTAGTGCAAGTCGATAAGCTACTGGTCCAATCCTTTCAAGAATCTTGAAAGGTCAACAAAACCAAGGTGCTAGCTTGGCACAAGATCTAATCTGCAAGAATCTCTTATTCGGCTTGATGCGCAAGTACACTTGTTCCCCAACCTAAAATCCTTAAACAACATGTTCCAGTCTACATAACGTTTTTGACTATCTTGTGTTGTCTTCAGATTCTTCTTTATTACCTGCATTTCATGTTCCATTTTGCCAACATGTCCAGTCCAATCATCATCCTTTTAACTAGATCACTCCAACTGATGGGAGTATTATAACTCCACACATACAATGCCTCAAACAAACTCATCCTCAGAGATTCCTAATACCCATTATTGTAAGTTAACTCAACCAATCAAATATACTCTTCCCACTTCCATTGTTGATGCATCACATACATCCTCAACATATCCTCCAATATCCTGTTGACCCTCTCTCTCTCTGCAGATGATAAGTTGTATTGAAGGCCAAATTTGTCCCTAACCCTACAAACAACTCCTTCCAAAACCTCGAATTGAAATCAACATCCATGTTTGACACAATTTTCTTCGGAACACCATGCAATCTGACCATATCTCTGATGAAGACCTGTGCTACATCACTAGCAAATAAGTAGACTTCACTCGAATGAAGTGTGCTACCTTTATCAACTTGTCTACCACAACCATGATGGAATCATGTTTTCTAGATGTCCTTGAAAAACTTGTGATGAAATCCATGGAAATGACCTCCCATTTCCACTATGGAATGGCAATTGGTTGTAGTAGTACACCTAGATGCTTACACTATGCCTTTACATGCTAATAGTCCAAGCATCTAGCCACAAAATCTACCACATCCTTCTTCAGATTCAGACAATAATAAAACTTCTTCACTATTTTCTATGTCTTTTGATATCTTGGGTGACCTGAATACATCTTAGCATGAGATTCCCTCAAGATGAGCTTCTTAAGTTCACTATTGTCTAGCACATATATACTCTTCTTAAATCTAATCAAGCCATATCTTGTAAGATCATAGTCCACCTCCTGATCAGTTGTACCCTATTATAACCTGTGCATAAGTTCCATGTACCTTTCATCCTACTGACCTTCCTATAAGTCCAACCCATAAGAACTCATAGCTGCTACATGATTCACATATGTCTTCCTGCTAAGATCATCTGCAACCCTATTATCCTTACCCTTGATGTACCTGATCTCAAAGTCAAACTCACTAATCGTGGCCAACCATTAAGCATGCCTGGCATTGAAGTTCGGCTGATCGAATAAGTATCTCAACCCATTGTGGTCACTCAATATAACCCTCATGCCAAGAAGATAGTTCCTCCACATCTTCAATGTATAGATGATCGTTGCCAACTCAAGATCATGTTTTGGATAATTCTGCTTGTGCTCATTTAGTTTTCGTGACTCATAGCACACTACCTATCCTTCCTGAACGATAACTCCGCCAATTCCTCTCTATCAAGAATATGTGCATACCACAAACTCCTTGTTCGGATCTGCAATCTTTAACACTGGAGAATTTGTAAATAACTGCTTTAACTACCCAAAACTTGCTACACATACCTCTATCCATTCAAATTTCTTACCTTGCCTCTATAATGACATAATAGGATATGCAATCTGAGATAAGTTCCTGATGAACCTCCTATAGTAACCTGCTAACCCCGTAAATGATCTTACCTCTTCCACATTTCTAGGAGCTTCCCACTCCATGATAGCGCGTACCTTCTCTAGATCCACTACTATACCTTTATTTGAGACCACATGCCCTGATTAATGTACCTCTGTTTGAAAGAAACTACATTTTCTAAGCTTAGCATATGATTGATGCTCTCTCAGCAATCTCAACACTGTTGCTAAATGCTCGACATGTTCTTCCTCATTTTTAGAATATATCAAGATGTCTCAATGAACAAAATAACAAACTTGTCTAGATAAGGATGCAACACACTATTCATCAAGCATGTAAAGGTAGTTGGAGAATTAGTCAATCGAAATGGAACTACAAAAAACTCATAATGCCCATACCTAGTCTGAAAAGTTGTCTTGTATATGTCCTCTTCATTAATGCGTACATGATGGTATCCAAATCTCGAATCAATCTTTGAGAACACAGTCGCTCCCTTTAGCTTATTGAACAAGTCATCAATCATCAACAACGGATACCTGTTCTTGATGGTCACCTTGTTCAACTGCATGTAATCAATGCATAACCTGAGAGTACCATCCTTCTTCTTTACGAACAACACTGGTGCACCCCAAGGTGATACACTCGGCCTAATGTATCCCTTGTCGAAAATTTCCTTCAATTGTAACTTTAACTCTACCAACATTGCAGTGCTCATCCTATACGGTGCCTTTGATGCTGGTATTGCCCCTAGTACTAATAAATATAAAAGTATACTTCCCTATGAGGCGAAAACTTTGAAATATCTACTGGAAACACATCATGAAACTACTGCAAGATAGGGTACCTGCTCAATACCTCAGCATCCTCAACATCCTTACCTTTGTCATTAGAAATATGCACTGCAAATAACACACGCCCCTTTTTGAGATTGTGCTTTGTCTACATATATGTAACCATTCTAACTGATGTTGCCTTCTTCTTACCCTGTAATATTCTTTGTTGTCCATTGTCATCCAAGCAGTCAATAGCCTTGTCATAACAATCCACCTTAGTCCCGTGAAGATACAACTAGTCCATACCCCAAAATCATATTGTATGATCCCAAAAACAATACCTTCAAGTGTGTTAATGTAGGCATACCATTCAAATCAAATGCAAAAGCTCTTACTCAATGACGTACTCTCTTCTTCATACCTGTAGCCAACTACACTAACTAGGATTTTTCATTCACTTCTTTTTTCAAACCACACTTATCCACCAAGTTGGGACTAACATAACTATAAATAGATCTAGGGTTAACCAAAATGGAAAACAATTGATCACAAATCTTACCGTCCATCTCGATAACAGTTTCATCATGCTCTGCTTGCTTGTTATCAAGTGTTGCATAGATACGAGGAACGCTTTGCCCAACATCCCCAAAAGTCTGTGCCTCTTATGCACCATAGATCTAATGCCTACCACCCTGATTCTGTGGACAATCTCTCTTGAGAAGTTCCTTACCACATGTCCAACACTCTAACCATCTTGTACCATCACCTCTATTATGTTTGTGTGACTGATGTCCCTGGCTAGCTACATTGAACTTCTTGTATGGTGCAACATTTTCTTTCTCTTCTGCATTTTGAGGTCTTGTTCTTTTAGACTACCATTTACCTTTACCTTTATCTTTCCATTTCCATCCTTGTTGAGATTCATTCTTATGCTTCGAATTCTCATAGAAATTATTCAATTTATGAATAACTTCCTCAATTAATCAGGGCTCGTCATACTCAATCCAATATCTAAAACATAATGGAAATCGACTAACAAATCTTTGAAGTTTAGCCTTCTCATCCTTAATATATGGTACATACCTCAATAGCTCCAAGAACTTAGTTGTATACTCCTCATCGATCATCGATCCCATCTTTAGCTCATAAAATTATTTGGCCTTACTGTCGTGATACCTTTATGACAAATACTTCTTCTGAAAAGGTCTTTTGAATTCATGTGAACTCAACTCCTCCATCCTGATGTCTCTAACCCTCTTCACATCTTCCCACCAGATGTCTACTTTCCCTTTGAGGTTGAATATAACTATTCTTGCCTTCATATTCTCTATGTACTCATGCAACTCAAAGAACTTCTTCATCCCAGGTAATCAAGCCTCTGCATGTTGTAGCTTCTTAGAATATCCATTAAAAGTAGGTGGCTTAGCTTTCTTAAACTCATTCTTAAAATATCCCTTGTCACTCCTCCTATTAGGGATGATAATGATGATGATCATAGTGCCTGTAAGGAACCAAAACTATAATAGTACCTATGTCCATAACCTCTCCAATCCGGAGTGTCCAAGAACCATCCATCTCTAATTGTTTCATACCTATCTTACATGTGCCCAACATGAGATCTAGTTCCATATGCCCCATTAGTTCTATCCTCCTGTCTGTTATCTCAAAATCAGGCCCTGGAAGGCTGCTGACCAGGAAGACTTCAAGTAATTATTTCAGACCTACTTTAGGTTGAGGCTTAGCCTCCTCAACCTGAGAGGGCTCTCTCTGGATGGGTTAATGATTTTGCTTAAAATAAGATGGCTAACTCTTTCTGAAATAACAGTGATAAAATGAATGCTGGAAATACATTAAACAAGTTTCCATTGGGCCCATGGAGTCAACAAGACCTCAGTAAACAATGATACTGCCTTTACATAGAAGTCACGACATTCAGCATTTGAGTATTCAGAACATAACACATATGGAACCACAGTTCATAAATGCATACAGGAAATCAGAGCACAATCAGTGAATTCTGAGTGATTATACATCTATGCAACTGTAAAAGACATTAAGGAAAGGATAAAATCACACATTCTGAACATAGAAATCCTTCATGAATCCTGAGAAGAAAAGCAGCCAAATTATATTACTGAAACTCTGTCTTTACATAAGCCAAAACAATGTTCTGTTATAAAATTTCCAACCTTGATTACGTTGTTGTTTTAGCTATATATAGAGTTTTTATTCTAACTAATCGAGATTCCTCCTCCAGCATGAGGGGAATTCGAAAACTACTTCTAATGATACCTATCAACCATTTAACTAACTAATAAATATAACAGATTACTAATTGACAGCTCTGGAATCCTAAAACAATTAGGATTCTAACTCTACTAGATTTTCTAGACATCTAAATCAAATGGGACTCTAAATCCATAACAGTCTTGGTCTATAACCATCCTCGTTCTTTGACATCTGGTTCTGATTCAGACATGTTATCATCCAGCTCGAGTCTCTCCCCTTTGTCATTCTCATCGAAGGGAGGCTTAGATTTCTCCGCAACATCTTTCTTTGGCGCCCAATGGTGAAGATCTTGCCATAACCTGAATTTTTGGTATCAAAGTCTTCATCTCTTCTTCGCTCTTTACACGAAAATCAGGTCCTTCAATTTCCACACCATCATCTGTTAAAATGCCACACTCTGCTGCAATTGCTTACACTGTGTTAATATTGTCACCAGTGACCATCCTCACTGTAATACCTGCAGTTCTACAGAATTCAACAGCTTCTTTGACACCAGGATGCACGGGATCCTTGATGCCAACAATGCATATACATGTATAACCATTTGTAGGAATGGTTTGTCTCTCTGGATCAAAATAATCTTCCAAATCTATATAAGCAAGGCAAAGAGTTCGAAAAGATTCAGCAGCAAAACCATTAATGATATTGTTAAGATCACTACTTGCTACATCATCCAGTGCAACAACACTGCCACTGCCATCTAGACCCTTGTTACACATTTTCAGGATGATTTCCGAGGCACCTTTGCAATAAACCCAGTATTTTCCATCAGGAAGCATCACCACAACAGTCATTCTTTTCCTTACAGAATTGAAAGGCTCAACCTTTATTATTCTGGATTCACTGCGCTCTGTCGCAGAATTTCCACCCAATGATAAGCCAAACTCTAGCAAAGCAGACTCAGTCGGTGTCTCTAGAATTTCAAGTTTTCCCTCTTCACTAATCACTACCTCACCCCCTGTATTCTGGAATATGCACTGCAAAAGCAATTTCAACACAATTCCATGGATTTCAGATCTCAGACTCTCACCTTCCTTAACACTTCCAATCTTCTTGACATTGTTAGTAATCCATACCTTTACAACTACCATACGATTTGTTGTTAGGATCCCTGTCTTATCACTACAAATACATGTTGCTGATCCCATTGTCTCACATGCTGAAAGATGCCGCACAAGTGCTTTATCATTCATCATCTTCTTCATAGCAAAAGCAAGGCTTAATGTCACAGCCAATGGCAAACCCTCTGGAATTGCAACTACAATGATTGCCGGTAATCACTGACTGTAGTCACAAGCACAACTATAAAAACGCTGATAAGAATATTCCAATGAAGATCAAGTTGTTGAATGTGCCACGCAATACATTTATCTTCTCTATATCTCTAGAGCTTATTTCGTTGAACACCTGGCAGAAGACAAATGTATTAAAGATCAGTGTGTTTAAAATTGATTCTGCATCAGAACCATGTAGCTCAAGAAGCCGTATTCCTTCCATCTCCAAAACTGCTAATACAATGAGTTGATAGACACTTTGGTTTATATTCCTCCACATAGAATTACTGATAAAACTTTGAGTTCTTCCTACAGGTAATCTTTTCATCAACTCATCATTTGGAGGTTCTGTTACCAGTGCCAAAGCACCAAGTGTATCCATAATCAGATCGACCCAAAGCAACTGAACTTCTGCTGAGTCTTCTTCATCCATAAATTCATCATCATCATAACAATCTTCCAAGTACTGAATAAGGCTTAAAGAATGTCTACAACAATCTTTGAGCAACAATAAGGAAGGATGACATTCTTTATACATGTCATAGAACACATCATGGAAATCAGCAAGAGAATATAATGAACCATTTTCCAAACTTTTATACCAAGACCATGCTTTTCCTTCTAAAGTGGTCATAAACATCTTCATGAGACAATCTTCAGGGAAATGAACCTTAAGACTGCGTACATGCATATGGAATCTAACCAAATGAAGAGCAGCATCGTCTTTCTTTTCATCTTTGAATATTGGAAGATCATCTAACCAATCAACCTTTGGCATAGGATTTGGAAAACCAGGGATATGAGACCGATTCATAGGAGCATACCTGGCATTCATTCTTGCAGTGGAATTCATCTTGAAACCTCATCAAGCTACTAATCTTCTAGCAGTGGAGTCACCTTCCAATTTGTTATTTGATGTGTGGAGTCGCCAAAGTAGTTTTGCAGCCTCAAATTGATGTCTGAGCTCCTGCTACCTTCAGAAGTTCAGTCTCTTGATTTCGGGAATGAATAATCTTCAGACTCCCGTCAGACGCACCAAAATGTTATCTCAAAATCAGGCCCTGGAAGGCTGCTGACCAGGAAGACTTCAAGTAACTCCTCTGTAAGTAATCTTTCCAATTCTTGATGCTTTTTCGGTTGCGAAGTCCTGTGCCTTGATTTCGAGCAATGCTAGGAAATAACCGTTCTTTATGTGAAGGTTGTTTTCGTGTCAAGATAACTGTATCCTGAATCTTTTGATTGATGCCAGCAAGCAACTTTCCATTAAATGCATTCAGATAGTAAACAGAACCCTTTGTCTTCTTCTTAGCAACAACTGCAACATGTGCCAGTAGCAAGACACCTAACGACCTAAAACACAGCGGATTCTGATAAGTATGACAGCTGGGTGAGATTTTCTATGGATTCGAACAAATCCCCAATTTCGTAGCGCAGCCAGTGCAAAATATGAATTATGCGCTACGAAATCACTTAAAGCATGTTGCGCTGCGAAACTGCTGAAAAGGATTTATGTGCTGCGGAAACACTTCAAAATTATTTCATGAGCTACGAAATAACCTAAAAAGCTTTGCGACACATAGTAACTTTTGAACAAAACTGACACATGGCTATGAGACCGGGGATGAATGAGAATGACCGGTGATGAATGAGAATACATAGTTGACTCATAAGACTCAGACTCTAAGGCAAACAAAAACTCAAACTTAGACTAGCACCGACCTTTTTTACCATCAAACTAATGAGAGCGGTTTTGAAATTAGAATTCTTAAGTGATAACATTGTCCATGGTTGATTTGAAGTGGTCCTTGTCTCTGCAATTATTACAGACTCTGAAGGATTATTGCATTGAATTTTTCTTACTTCTCTTATGCTTGCATGATTCTATCATTTTCTTTACAGCTTCTTAATTCTTCCTTCAATCTTCTCAATATTTCTGCTAAGTTAGAAGAGTAACCAAGACCAAACTTCTCATCTAATCCATAGGGAGAGTCTCGTTAACTGTAGTCTACCATCTTGCTAGTCATATTTTATATCTTTCCTGCAAAAAATACCATTTCAGCTAAACTAAAATATAAACATAATCAACATACTTCAGTGTAGCTCGGGGAGGACATCTCATTTGCAAGATCAAACAGATTAGAAAAGTACATGTATAAACACTGGAGCATTTGTCAATAACTGCTTTATCTACCCAAAACATGCTACACATTCCTCTGTCCATTCAAAGTTCTTACCATTCCTTTGCAATAATGTAATGGAATATGCAATCTGAGATATGTTCCTGATGAACCTCCTATAGTAACCTACTAACCCCATAAATGATCTTATGTCTTCCACATTTCTAGGAGCTTCACACTCCATGATATCCCTTATCTTCTCTAGATTCACTACTATACTTTTATTAGAGACCATGTTCCCTAATTAATATACCCCTATTTGAAAGAAACTGCATTTTCTAAGCTGAGCATACAACTGATTCTCTCTCAGTAACCTCAACACTGTTGCTAAATGCTCAACATGTTCTTCCTCATTTTTAGAATATATCAAGATGTCATCAATGAACATAATAACAAACTTGTCCAGATAAGGATGCAACATACTGTTCAACAAGCACATAAGGGTAGCTGGAGCATTAGTCAAACTAGATGGAACTACAACAAACTCATAATGGCCATACCTAGTCCGAAACATTGCCTTATATATGTCCTCTTCATTAATGCGTACCTGATCATATCTTAATCTCACACTAATCTTTGAGAACATTGTCTCTCCCTTTAACTGACCGAACAAGTCATCAATCATCGACAACGAATACCAGTTTGTGATGGTCACATTCTTCAACTGCGTGTAATCAATGCATAACTTGAGAGTGAAATCCTTCTTCTTTATGAACAATATTGGTGCACCCCATGGTGATACACTCGGCCTAATGTATCCCTTGTTGAGCATTTCCTTCAACTGCAACTTTAAATCTACCAACTCTGGAGTTCTCATCCTGTATGGTTCCTTTGATGTTGGTGTTTCCCCTACTACCAACTCAATATAAGAGTATACTTCCCTATGAGATGGAAACTCTGAAATATCTACTAGAAACACATCCTGAAACTCCTGCAAGATAGGGTACCTTCTCAATACCTATGCATCCTCAACATCCTTACCTTTGTCACTAGAAATATGCACTACAAATAAAACACACCCTTTTTTGTGATTACGCTTTGTCTGCATAGATTTAACCATTCTAACTGATGTTTCCTTCTTCTTACCCTATAAGATTCTCTATTCTCCATTGTCATCCAAGCACTCAATAGCCTTGTCATAACAATCCACCTTATTCCTATGAGCATACAACCAATCCATACCCCAAAATAATATTGTATGATCCCAATGGCAATACCTTCAAGTGTGTTGATGTAGGCATACCATTCAACTCAAATGCGCAAGCTCTTACCTAGTGATATACTCTCTTCTTCGTACCTGTAGCCAACTGCACTAACCAAGATTCTGCATGCACTTCTTTTCTCAAACCACACTTATCCACCAGGTCAAGACTAACATAACTATAATTAGATCCAGGATCAATCAAAATGGAAATAACTTGATCAAAATTATTACCGCCATCTTGATAACAGTTTCCTCATTCTCTTCCTGCTTGTTATCAAGTGTTGCATAGATACGAGGAATGCTTTTCCAAACATCCCCAATAGTCTATGCCTCTTGTGCACTATAGATTAGAGGCCTACCACCTTGATTTTGTGGACAATCTCTCTTAAGATGTTCATTGCCACATGTCCAACCCTATAACCATTATGTACCATCACCTATATTCTGTTGTTGTGACCAATGTCCCTGTCTAGCTACATTTGACTTCTTGTATGGTGCAACATTTTCTTTCTCTTCTACATTCTAAGCCCTAGTTCTTTTTTACTACCATTTACATTTACCCTTATCTTTACCTTTCCATCCTTGTTAAGATTCATCCTTACACTTCGAGTTGTTGTAGAAATGATTCAATTTCCCAATAACTTCCTCAAGTAATCAGGCTCATCATACTCAATCCAATCTCTAAAATCTAATGGAAATCGACTAAAAAATCTCTAAAATTTAGCCTTCTATTCCTTAAGATATGGTACATACCTCAATAGCTCTAGGAACTTAGTCGTATACTCCTCATCTATCATCGATCCCATATTTAGCTCATAAAATTATTTGGCCTTACTATCGTGATACCTTTCTGACAAATACTTCTTCCTAAAAATCCTTTTGAATTCATTCCAGTTCAACTTGTTGAAAATGCAACAAGATGATGGAGCTTAGTGGAAAGAAGTCGCCTTCACTAAGTGGGCCCGCGGGCTATTTTTGGCGCAAAGTCTATTTTTAGACTATGTCTATTTTTAGACATATGGATCATGGTCTATGAGTTGCAGGATGCTATTTGTGGATGATTGGTCATGTTGGTAAAAATAGATGGACTTCTATTTTTAGACATATGGGCAGTTTCTATTTTTAGACTGCCAGGCTAAAAATAGAACAGTCGAATATTATTAGCTCATAATAATATTTGGACTATAAACATTATCGTATCCTCTTGGAGCACTTCAGTTTGAGCTACAGATGTGGCACATGCAGCTATCAGAAGGAAATACACTTTTCTTGTGGGTCAGTTGAGCTATTGCATGCAGGACTTCAGTTAGAACTCATGTGGTTGAGTTTGGTGGAGTTGATTGAGGAGTTGATGGAGTTGTGTTCAGTTTGACTTGGTTAAACTAGTTGTATTTAGTCTAACTACAGAATACACTAGTGATGAGTGATGTGAATTAATTTTTAATCAATTCACTAATTATTAACTCATAAAGAAACTAAAGAATACATCAGTTAACTCAATGCATGGATAGTTCAGTGGAGACAGGTGTTAGAGGTTGAGATTGCTATCAGTTGTGACTATAGTTGTGCATGAGATCTTGCACAATCAATGGATTGAGTAATTCCAATGAGGATTGCGTGGTTCAGCAAAGGAAATACGAGTTTTCTTCAGCCATTCATCATTATTCTCATGCAGGATTGCGCAGTGGAGGCAGGCAAAGCAGTGGAGGAGATTTGAACCTGTGATTGATTCAGATATGAGCTAGTTTTGTGTGTAACAAGTGGAGATAGTACTGAGTACTTGTGAGGAGTATTGTACTATGTATTGTTACATGTTCTCAATCATTATAATATATAGATAGTGTGGATTTTTCAGCTGTATGCTTTCCCCGGGTTACATACTATGTTAATGTGCACATGCGATTGATGTTTCATTGTTTTTTAATTCCGCAAAATTGATGATCAACGTAGAGGAGGTTATGTATTATGCATGTATTCCGCAATAGTGTATAATCAGGATAATCTCTGTGAATAAGTGTCATATTATTCAAAATTTCTACACAACTCCTTCGTCCTAATGTCTCTAACCAGCTTCACATCTTCCCACCAGATATCTACTTTCCCTTTGAGGTTGAAGATAGTTATTCTTGCCTTCGTATTCTCCGTGTACTCATGCAACTCAAAGAACTTTTTCATCCCAAGTAACCAAGCCTCTACATCCTCTGAATTCTTCAAATCTCCATCAAGAGTAGGTGGCTTATATTTCTTAAACTCATCCAGAAAATATCCCCTGTAACTCCTCTCGTAAGGATGATAACGATGATGATCATAATGTCTGTTAGGAACCAGAACTAGTATAGTATCTATTTCCATCACCCTCCTATCTAGAGTGTCCAAGAACCAACCATATCTAATAATTTCATTCCTATATGACATATGCTTAGCATGAGATATATTGCCATATGCCCCATTAGTTATGTCCTCCTATCCATGGTTGTTTTGAAGTGGTCTCTGTCTTTGCAATTTTGACAAACTCTGAAGGATTACTGCATTTACTTCTGCTTACTTCTCATGTTCTTGCATGATTATGTCGTTATCTAGTTTGCATCTTCTTCATTTTTCCTTCAATCTTGTCAATGTGTCTGCTAAGTTAGAAGAGTTCCCAAGACCACACTCCTCATCTAATCCATAGGGGGAGTCTAGTGAACTATAGTCTGCCATATTGCTAGTCATATTTGATCTTTTTCCTACAAAGCATACCATGTCAGCTAAACCAAAATATAAACATAATCGACATACATCAGTGTATCTTAGGGAGGATATATCATCTGCAATATCAACCACATTAGAAAAATACATGTATGAACAATGGACCATTTGTCAATAACTGCTTTAACTGCCCAAAACATGCTACACATTTCTCTATCCATTCAAATTTCTTACCTTTCCTCTGCAATGAAATAATAGGATATGCAATCGGAGATAAGTTCCTAATGAACCTCCTATAGTAACCTACTAACCCCATAAATGATATTACCTCTCCCACTTTTCTAGGAACTTTCCACTCCATGATATCCCTTATCTTCTCTAGATCCACTACTATACCTTTATTGGAGACCATGTACCTAATTAATGTACCTCTATCTGAAAGAAACTGCATTTTCTAAGATTAGCATACAATTGATGCTCTCTTAGCAATCTCAACACTGATGCTAAATGCTCGACATGTTCTTCCTCATTTTTAGAATATATAAAGATGTCATCAATGAACACAATAACAAACTTATCCAAATAAGGATGCAACACACTACTCATCAAGCACATAAAGGTAGCTGAAGCATTAGTCAAACCAAATGGAACTACAACAAACTCATAATGCCCATACCTGGTCCGAAAAGTTTTCTTTCATATTTCCTCTTCATTAATGTGTACCTGATGATATCTGAATCTCAAATTAATCTTTGAGAACAGTGTCACTCCCTTTATCTAATCGAAAAAGTCATCAATCATCGATAATTGATACCAGTTCTTGATGGTCACATTGTTCAACTACATGCAATCAATGCATAACCTGAGAGTACCATCCTTTTTTTTTTACAAACAAGACTAGTGCACTCCAAGGTTATACACTCAGCCTAATGTATCCCTTGTCTATAATTCTCTTCAACTCCAACTTTAACTCTACCAACTCTTAAGTACTCATCATGTACAGTGCCTTTGATGCTGGTGTTGCCCTAGTACCAACTCAATAGAAAAGTATACTTCCCTATGAGGTAGAAACTCTAAAATCTCTACTAGAAACACATCTTGAGACTGTTTCAAGATCGGGTACCTGCTCAATACCTCTGCATCCTCAACATCCTTACCCTTTTCACTAGAAATATTCACTGCCAATAACACACACCTTTCTTTGCTACTATGCTTTGTCTGCCTAACTGTGACCATTCTAACTGATGTTGCCTTCTTCTTACCCTGTAAGATTCTCTATTCTCCATTTTCAGCCAAGAACTCAATAGCCTTGTCATAACAATCCACCTTAGTCCTGTGGATATACAATTATTCCATACCTCAAAAGAATATTGTATGATCCCAATGGAAATACCTTCAAGTGTGTTAATGTAGACATACCATTCTACTCAAATGCACAAGATCTTACCCAGTGATATACTCTCTTCTTCATACCTGTAGCCAACTTCACTAACCAGGATTCTACATGAGCTTATTTTTTCAAACCACACTTATCCACCAAGTCAAGACTAACATAACTATAATTAGATCCATGGTCAATCAAAATGGAAACAACTCGATCACAAATCTTACCATCCATCTCAATAACAGTTTCCTGGTGGTCTTCCTGCTTGTTATCGAGTGCTACATAGATACGAGGAATGCTTTGCCCAACATTCACAACAATCTGTGCCTCTTGTCCACTATAGATCTGAGGCCTACCACCCTGATTTTGCAAACAATATCTCTTAAGATGTTCCTTACCACATGTCCAACACTCTAACCATCTCGTACCATCACCTCTATTATGTTGTTGTGACCCATGTCCCTGTCTAGCTACATTGAACTTCTTCTATGGTGCAACATTTTCTTTGTCTTCTACATTATGAGTCCTTTTTCATTTCAAATACCATTTACCTTTACCTTTATCTTTCCCTTTCCATTCTTGCCGATATTCATTCTTATGCTTCAAATTGTCATAGAAGTGATTCAATTTCCCAATAACTTCCTTAAGTAATTAGGTCTCGTCATACTCAATCTAATCTCTAAAATCTAATGGAAATTGACTAACAAATCTCTAAAATTTAGCCTTATCATCCTTAAGATATGGTACATACCTCAATAGCTTGAGGAACTTAGTTGTATACTCCTCATCCATCATCGATCCCATATTTAGCTCATAAAATTATTTGGCCTTACTGTCATGATACCTTTCTGACAAATACTTCTTCCTAAAAAGTATTTTGAATTCATGCCAACTCAACTCCTCCATCTTGATGTCTCTAACCCACTTCACATATTCCCACCAGATATCTACTTTCCCTTTGAGGATGAAGATAGTTATTCTTTCCTTCATATTCTCTTTGTACTCATGCAACTCAAAGAACTTCTTCATCCAAAGTAACCAATCCTCTGCATCCTTTGACTTCTACAAATATCCATCAAAATTAGGTGGCTTAGCTTTCTTAAACTCATTGGGAAAATATCCCCTGTCACTCCTCCTGTAAGGATGATAATGATGACGATCATAGTCCCCGTCAGGAACCAAAACTAGAATAGTAACTATGTCCATCACCTCTCCTATCTGAAGTTTCCAAGAACCAACCATATATAATCATTTCATCCCTATCTTACATGTTCCTAGCATGAGATCTACTATAGTATGCCCCATTATTTTTTTCCTCCTATCCATGGCTGATATGAAGTGGTCTCTATCTCTGCAATTATGATAGACTCTGAAGGATTACTGCATTGACTTCTGCTTACTTCTCTTATGCTTGCATGATTTTGTCGTTATCTTCTTTGCAACTTCTTAATTCTTCCTTCAATCTTCTCAATGTGTCTTCTTAGTTAGAAGAATTTCCAAGACTACACTATTCATCTTATCCATAGGGAGGGTCTCGTGAACTATAGTCTACCATCTTGCTAGTCATCTTTTATCTCTTTCCTACAAAACATACCATGTCAAATAAACCAAAATATAAACATAATCAACATACCTCAGTGTAGCTCAAGGAGGATATATTTTCTGCAGTATCAACCAGATTAGAAAAATACATGTATAAACATAACTATAACAACATATAGATTTCACCCAAACTAGAGTACAATCATCAGTGGATGACCTTATCAATGACACATCACGATCTCATGCATGAAAGCTACAACCATGTCAATATATGCATAATCAACATGCGTACAATGTGCATGCTCACACGATACATACAAAGACTACCATGCATAACCAGTACATAACTAACCTATACTCATGATAAACACATCCAACAACACACTATGAACTTCCACATGGCGACATAGTGAAACCATGACCAACACCATACATACACAACAATTAAATAGACCAAAATTATAAGGAACACGTATGCAACCAACGTATTTCTGCAATATTTTATGTGTTCCATTGCTCCGTAATATATAATTTTCTAACAACCAGTATCAGAGCTGAAGGTCTATTTGGTTGATAAACTCGCAGGAAAGAAGGGTTCCTCGTTCGAGTGGGAGCAATGGCGGAAGATGGTAAGTTTAGGGTCGAGAAATTTAACGGCCAAAACTTCTCGTTATGGAAGATGCAGATGGAAGATTATTTGTATCAGAAAGATCTGTACCTACCATTGAGCGGAAAAACAAAGAAGCCGACGGCTATGATAGATGAAGAATGGAACCTTCTTGATAGAAAGGCACTTGGAACAATACGGTTGTGCCTCACTACGTCAGTCGCCTTCAACATTTCGAAGGAAACAACAACAGAGGTTTTGATTCAGGTGTTGTTGAAACTATATGAAAAACCCTCAGCCTCAAACAAGGTATTTCTTATGAAACGGTTATTTAATATGAAGATGTCGGAAGGTGGATCTGTTGCAGATCATTTAAATGATTTTAATACAGTTACAAGTCAGTTAAGTTCTGTAGGGTTAAACTTTGAATATGAAGTTAGAGCTCTGTTATTCTTATGATCATTGCCAGAAAGTTGGAATGGTTTAGTAATGGCCATTAGTAACTCTGTCTCTGGATCTAGTACTTTAAAGCTTGATGATGTTGTCGGTGCTATCCTTAGCGAGGAAATGCGACGAAAAAGCTCCGGTGAGACATCGGGTAATGCTTTGAGTGCAGAGTCTAGGGGAAGAAAAATGGAAAGAGGAAAGAGCTCAGGATATCGCAGTAAATCAAGGAAAGGCAGATCCAAGTCCAGATCGGGGATAGTGTGCTAGAAATGTGGAAAGAAAGGACACCTAAAGAAAGACTATAGATCTCGGAAGGGAAAAGAAGGAGATGCACAACAAGAAAACAATCATGAAGAAAATGTGACAAGTGAGGTGTTACAAGATGATTTGATTCTTTCTTTCGAAAATATTACTGATTCCTGGGTGGTAGATTTAGGGGCCTCATTCCATGCCACACCTGATAAGAAATACTTTCATGACTATGTTCAAGGAGATTTTGGACAAGTTCGTTTGGGTGATGATAAACCCTATAAAATTGTTGGAATGGGTAAGGTTCTTGTAAAACAACAGAATGGAAACCAATAGCTACTAAAGGAGGTAAGGCATGTTCCAGATCTGAAGAAAAATCTGATTTCAACAAGGCAGTTAGGCGGTGAAGGTTGTGTGACAACTTTCACAGATAAATCTTGGAAGGTCACCAAAGGAGCCTTGGTAATAGCAAAAGGCGAAAAGGTTGGTACATTGTATTTATGCAATGGTATTTCTAACTCTGTTAATGCTTTAACTTCCAAAGGAGCAAATGCAGCATTATGGCATCATAGGCTCGGACACATGAGTGAAAAGGGGATGAAGATTCTTCACTCAAGGAATTTGTTGCCGGGTTTGAAGAATGTTGATTTGGACTTCTGTGAGAATTGCATCCATGGAAAACAGAAGAGAGTCAGATTTCTCAGAGTTGGGAAAGAAAACAAGAGCGAAAAATTAGAGCTTGTGCATACAGATGTATGGGGACCTGCTCAGGTATCATCTCTCAGTGGCTCTCGTTATTATGTTACTTTCATTGATGATGCAACTAGAAAAACTTGGATTTATTGTATTAAGAATAAATCTGATGTATTTGATACTTTCAAGAAATGGAAAGATTTGGTTGAGATTGAGACAGGAAAGAAATTGAAGTGTCTCAGATCAGACAATGGAGGTGAATATTGCAGCAAAGATTTTGATAGGTACTGTTTAGAGCATGGAATTCGTAGAGAGAAGACAGTTCCAAGAACACCACAAGAAAATGGTGTGTCAGAAAGGATGAACAGAACAATCATGGAGCGTGCAAGGTGCATGAGATTGTATGCAGGATTGCCTTTACAGTTTTGGGCATATGCTGTAGATACTACTGTTTATCTAATAAACAGAGGGCCTTCAAGTTCCTTGGATGGTGGTGTTCCAGAGGAAGCATGGACAGATAAAAAGGTGAACTACTACTTTTTAAAGCCTTTTGGTTGTGAGGCCTTTGTCCATATTGATAAAGAAAATAGAACAAAGCTTGAGGCAAAGTCAAAGAAATGTACCTTTATTGGATATGGTGTTAATGATTTTGGTTATCGCTTATATGATTACAAAAATCACAAAATCATTAGGAGCAGAGATGTAATATTCAATGAAAATGTCTTGTATAAGAATCAGTTGCAGGAAAAGAAACAGGAAAAAGAAAACAAGGAATACGTAGTTCTTGATGAAATCATTGAAAAAGTAAAGGTGCCTGAAAATAATAATAATCAACAACCACAATAACAGCAACCACCACAACAGCAACAGGCACCCCAAACACCTGAAAGTGGTGTTAGAAGATCTACCAGGATAAGTAGACCCCCTGAATGATACTCTCCTTCATTATATTATTTATTGTTGACTGATTCTGGTGAACCCGAATGTTATGAAGAAGCAATGCAGGTTGAAAGCAGGAAGAAGTGGGAGCTAGCCATGGAAGAAGAGATGGACTCCTTAATGCATAACCAGACTTGGGACTTAGTCAGGTTGCCTGCAGGTAAAACTACATTGCAGAATAAATGGGTTTACAGGCTGAAGGAAGAAGATGGAGGAAAACAGAGGTACAAAGCTAGACTTGTGGTGAAGGGTTTGCACAGAAGAAAGGTATTGATTTTGATGAAATATTTTCTCTTGTTGTTAAAATGACTTCAATTAGAACTGTTCTAAGTCTAGTAGCAGCTGAAGATTTGCATCTTGAGCAGTTAGATGTAAAGACAACCTTTCTCCATGGGGATTTGGAGGAAGAGATATATATGCAGTAGCCACAAGGATATGAGGTAAAAGGGAAGGAGAAACTAGTGTGTAGGTTGAAGAAGAGCTTGTATGGCTTAAAACAGCGCCAAGACAGTGGTATCTAAACTTTGACAAGTTGATATCTGAACAAGGTTATACTAGATGTCACTCTGATCATTGTGTTTATCTAAAAAAGCAAAATGATGGCAACTATATTATATTGTTATTGTATGTAGATGACATGCTTGTTGTAGGGTCTAACATGCAGGAAATAAATGTGCTCAAAATAAAATTGGCAAATTCATTTGCAATGAAGGATTTGGGAGCTGCAAAACAAATCCTTGGTATGAGAATAACTAGAGACGAGAAAAATCGCAAATTAACATTGTCTCAGAATGAGTACATACAAAAGCTGTTGAAAAGATTTAATATGCACAATGCAAAACCAGTTAGTACACCTTTTGCTAGCCATTTCAAACTTAGTAAGGAAATGTGCCCAAAGACCCAAGAAGACATGGATTATATGTCTAAAGTTCCATATGCATCAGCAGTTGGAAGCTTAATGTATGCAATGGTCTGCACAGGCCTGATATTGCACATGCAGTGGGAGTTGTAAGCAGGTACATGAACAATCCAGGAAAGGAACATTGGATGGCAGTGAAATGGATTCTCAGATATTTGAAAGGTACCACAAATCAAGCATTATGCTTTGGTGGTTCAAACATTTCTCTATAGGGATATGTTGATGCAAATATGGCAGGTGACAGAGATAACAAGAGGAGCACTACAGGATATGTATTTACTGTTGGTGGAACAGCTGTCAGTTGGGTTTCAAAAATCCAAAGTGTTGTTTCACTTTCAACAACAGAAGCAGAGTATGTTGCTGCTACAGAGCCTAGTAAAGAAATGATTTGGTTACAAAGGTTTATGGGTGAATTGGGCAAGGAGCATGATATGGGCACATTATACAGTGATAACCAAAGTGCCATTCATCTTGCAAAGAACTCAGCATTTCATTCTAGGACTAAACACATACAGCTCAAGTACCATTTCATATGATCAGTGTTGGAAGATGGAAAGTTGAAGCTGGAAAAGATACACACTAGCCAGAATCCTGCAGATATGCTAACAAAAGTTGTAACCAGGGAGAAACTGAGAATATGCTTAGTTTCAATTGGCCTTCAAGGATGACGATGAAGATGAGAAATAGCCAAGTCCAAAGAGGAGTCATTGTCCAGAAAATGAAGCAGCGGTGGAGTTGCTACAATCATTCTCCAAGTCGGAGATTGTTGTGTGTGCAGCATGATTGTTCAGAGGTCTTTGTTTCAGGCGAATGTATACCCCAGGAAGTTTGTACACCCCTCCACGTGGGGGGGTGCAGCGGGTACTTGTCCCCCCTACGGGGGTCTAGGGGCTAGTGGTCCCCCGGCGGGGGCTACCCCTGAAGCCAAAAATAGATGTAAACTTGCCTTGTAAAAGTATAGTAATTTCTAGTCAATCTGGGCCGTTCATTAGGCGGATGATCTCACGGTAGAACTTATGTTTAGTTTAGGGTTTTTTTTGCCCTAGAAAGCAACCCCCTCTCTTTGTATGAGGGCATTGTATTTGAGGTTGTTTAATAGATGTGTATTCTCTGAGCGACAAACAAAGAGGCGAGACTGTGAGAGAAAACAGAGGATATTACAACGGATCTGCTATAGGTTGTGTCCCTTCATTTTACTGGATAATAGAAAGGAAGGACTGGCTGTTCGGGGTGGAAATAGCCCAAACTAGGTGAACCACGTATATCTGTGTCTCTCTTGTTTTATGCATTTTCTGTGTTTATATTTCTGCACTATTTTATGTGTTCCATTGCTCCGTAATATATAATTTTCTAACATCACGATCTCATGCATGAAAGCTACAACCATGTCAATGTATGCATAATCAACATGCGTACAATGTGCATGCTCACACGATACACACAAAGACTGCCATGCATAACCAGTGCATAACTAACCTATACTCATGATAAAAACATCCAACAACACACTATGAACTTCCACATGGCGACATAGTGAAACCATGACCAACACCATACATATGCAACAATTACATAGACCAAAAGTATAAGGAAAACGTATGCAACCAACATGAATGCATGACCAACACATTGCCCATCCAGTCCAAAGGGTTGAACCATGCTTTGATACAACTTTGTAAGACCCTCCTCCCACATTTACCCAAGTTAATGAATCCACTGGGGTAAACATGCAATCAAAGGCTACAAAAATTTGATTCAACTCCCCATGTATAGTTAAGGAAGTGGGACCAACATAACACAACCAATATGACCTTCTGTAGATGTCAGAGAACGTACAGAAGCCAACCAACCCTTCCAAGTGATCAACTTCTAAGACAACTTGACACTTCACTTCCCTAGGACCTCATTCACTCCCATGACATGGGCATGCATGTGGTTGGTGCTCTCTAGTTGCTCTCAAAACATGGGCATGTAAGAGACTAGGGTCTTTTTCAACTAGTTCTGAGCCTGTGACCCCAGATTTTGTGCCACCTTTTCAGGGCTAGGACTCAGGCCAATGCCCGTATCTCCATGAAACCTTTAGGAATGAAAAGTAACATTGAGACAATGATACAAATGAAAACATTTGAACAAATACTTGACTGGTGCTTTGGGAAAATTTAGTGTTTCTACAAATTCCTAACCCTCTAGACTTAGTAGGTAGCCTAGAAACAATAGACAAAGTAATTTGTTGCCTTTTCTATAATTAACAGATAAGAGAAGCAGGAAAAGAAACTGACCTATAGGTTCAGCTTACTCCCCCACTCCTTTGATCGATCCCGCCACTCCTTTCTATACTTAAATCACTTAGAAAGTACATGTGCACAAGCCGAGACAAAAACCAATCAAAGCATACAATGAAGATCTGTTAATCAAACATATCATAGAATCCAGAATATGATATACATATAAACACATGAATGGAAAAAACTTTGAACTCTTTATTGATAAGAGGAAAGATTACAACCCATGAATTTTCATGCTCGATTCAGTGTCTTCCTTCCAATCTGTTGTCTGTGGAGCATGATTGTTCAAAGGTCTTTGTTTCAGCCGGATGTATACCCCAGGAAGTCTTGTACACCCCTCCACGCGGGGGGGTGCGGGGGGGACTTGTCCCCCCCCCCCCCCCCCCACGGGGGTCTGGGGGGGCTGATCCCCCTCGGCTGGGGGGTCCGGGGGCCAGCGGTCCCCCGGCGGGGGCTCGGGGGCAGCACCCCCGAAGCTAAAAAACAAATGTAAAATTGCCTTCTAAAAGTATAGTAATTTCTAGTCAATCTGGGCCGTTCATTAGGCAGATGATCTGACGGTAGAACTTATGTTTAGTTTAGGGTTTTTTTTCCCTAGAAGGCAACCCCTCTCTTTGTATGAGGGTATTTTATTTGAGGCTGTGAAATAGATGTGTATTTTGTGAGCGAGAAATAGAGAGGTGAGACTGTGAGAGAAAACAGAGGATATTACAGCAGATTTGCTGTAGGTTGTGTCTCTTCATTTTGCTGGATAATAGAAAGGAAGGACTGGCTGTTTGGGGTGGACGTATCCCAAACTGGGTGAACCACGTATATCTGTGTCTCTCTTGTTTTGTGCGTTTTTTGTGTTTATATTTCTGCAATATTTTATGTGTTCCATTGCTCCGTAATATATAATTTTCTAACACAATCAAACCCTTCTCTCCTCATGAAGCAAAAATTCGACATCATTACAATACTCTTACTAATCTCATTCAAACAGCATCTCCTTAGCTCAAGAAATTCTAACCTAGACCAGCATTTGAATGCTTGATCAACTTATCGCTGAATGGAGGAGGTTAAGCCATTAATGGCCCTCATGAATGCTCTACCAAAATTGGGAGGTGGTTCCATGGAGGAATGGATAATGGATTGAGGTTCATTCATCCTCTTCCTCCTCCAAATGCAACTTCTAGAAGTATCCATTGGATGTGGAATCCAATGGATTCATTTAAAAAATTCGATGAATCTCACTCAACGCAAGTGAAACAAAGGCTAAGTGCACTGTAGCGCACCTAGTCAGTGCAGTTTTTGCATTGCAATGCAGCCTGGTAGAAGGCTACCTGAGTTGATCTCCTTAGGGACACTTTTTGGATGAATGGTGTCATGGAAACTCTTGGGAGGCAAGAATGATGTAGGTTGACCTCATTAGGGAATGAAAATAACTGAATTAGGGCTTGATGGACCCTAATAATATATATCTGGAAGTCAGGATTGATGTACCCAAATTGACCTGTAACAACTGGTCCCCTACTACCCATAACATGAAGTTCATCAAACATTTCACAAATATGCATTCTAAAGGTCATAACAACATATCTGAGCATAGGGATCTTATACCTATCTAAGAATTGCTAAGAAGCAGTGATGCCTTATCACATTAGCTGTATTATCATCTATTAGGTCATATATTCATTATTCATTCATTTACAAATCAAAACATGATGGAAGCCATACATCATTATTGTCATAAGACATACTCATAACCAACATATAAACAATAGAAATACTAAGGATATATTACCCATAAATGCCACATATGAACCAATACATTTTCTCATAAAATACCAAGGAAAGGAACTCTTATTAATGAATGCAAAAGCCAACTGGGTATGGGACTTCCATGAACCACCCAACCATAGATTGGCTTAACCAAATATTTCTTTCAACCAATCACCCCTATGCCATATTCCAAGCATGAATGTGGAACTCATAACCAAAACTCAACCAGGGATTCCCAAGGCTACACCACCTCACCCTCATTAATAGAACTAGGCTTTATCGCAATCCTCACTGGATCACTAGGCTGAAACAAGCATGGGTTCCACTGAATTTCTACACCCACACCGTGATGAATTTTCCTATCTCCTAGTCTCTAGGATATACTTTAATCCACAGTCTAATTTAGGGATCACTAGGCCATAACCGAGACACTAGTCTCTAGGATTTACTGTAATCCACACTAGATCACTAGGCCCTAATTGAGACTCCACTCTCCAGGATTTACTGTATATCCCATCTTGGGATTCCTATGTCTAATGGAGAGCACCCATCTCTAGGATTTACTGTATATCCCGCCATTCACCAATCAAGGATTCCTAGACCCACCGAGGCAAGAAAAATTCTAGCTTTATCGCAACCCATAGTTCAGTTCAGGGGTTGCTAAGTCATGTTCTCTTTCTTTTAGAGATCCACCTCACCCAATTTCGAATCCATCTACCAATCCAAATCAACAAAACATTAGAACCCATCACACCATGGCTATCTAGAAATGGAAAGGAAAGGTTGAAGAACATTATCACACCTGGAAAAACCCATGCCCATGATAGCAAGAGAACCAAGAACACACATGCATAACCATGTATGCCAAAACTATCAAGGAAATCACACATGCAAATTGATACCTACAAATAATCTTGTTGTAGCTACTTGATCCTACTCTTCCTTGATTGATCCTTGCTTTCCTTTGCTTTCTTTTCTCTTTTTGATCCAATGTTGAAGTGCTCTAAGAAAAATCTAAGTCTCCAAGAGTGAGAGAGAGAGAGAGCTCCAAAATTGAACTAACAAAAGGTACCAACTAATCCTGAGAAGCCTTTTTATTAATGAGGCCTCTATTTTCTTCAATTTTCCATTTTTTTCCTTCAGTTTTCTCCTCACATGCAACCTGTGACCTTTCACCTTCCTTTTCTCCTAATTTCCATTACCTTCATAAATAAATTTCCAAAAATGCCATTTCGCCTTTCCAAAGCCTTTTTCATTGCCTTTTCCAATTTCCTTAGACATAATAAACCAAATTAACACCCACACTAGGATGTTTTTCCCAACATTCAGCTTGTAATAAGTGTCCCATAACCATGGTTATTATCTTTCCTTTATTAACTTTTATTACATGGAATTTTCACCAGGGTTGTTACATGTATGTATTGCTTCTAAGTTTAAGATTAAGTATTGACTTGGTCTGATTATGTATACACAATAATATGAACACATTATCTCTCCTAAGCTTATAAATTTTAAAACAAGGCCCGATAGGTAAGACATTACACAAAGAATAGATCTATCTATCTCTCAATACCCAAAGAAGCATAGAAAATATTCAACCTGAGGAAATAATAGCTAAATCAGGTAACCCTTGCATACAAGTCATTCAACTAAAATCTAAGCTTAGAATAACAAAGAAATTTAATCCATTTCAAACCATGCAATAAATTCACATTTCTCATTCATATAAGAATCCATTCATTTTATCAGGAATTACATAGGAATATGACATTCTTTAAGCATGCAAAAAAACACATTCCATGACATGTTGCAAGCATTCAACCAATACGTTGAGTCGGTACCAAAACAAGGTGTAAACCAAGACATTAAAAATATACTACACAAGTAATGTTTAAAGGATTGATTATACTTATCTTATTGATATATGGTCAACAACTAAGATTGGGGCTTAGACTCTCCACCTAAACATAGACACATTGCAGCCAAGCTTTTCTTGCAGTAGTCACCCCAAGATAGATTCTAGAGCCTGAGAAGGAGTGCTTAAATTGTAAAATCAATACTTCTAACTAAAATAAAACCTACAAAGGTGACCCATCTTTACCCACAAACCAGTTATAAATTAACACAAGGAGAAGGAATTCACTTCCCTCGAGTTCTATCAATAGCTCCCAACTGTTACATAATAGAGATTACTAACTTAGTTAACCTCAACTCTAGTTTTCTTTCTAGAATAAGACTTACAGTTCAATACCAAGAGGAGAGTTATTTTAAATTTTGGCAAGTTTCATCAACAGACAAGCTACCATGTGAGTGTGGAAACCACTCTTTCAATTAGTTCTTCAGTGAAGGCAAGCACCAATTCTTCAGCCCCAAGGTCCAAATACCTAGTGGTTCATCAACCTCACAAGCACTTGTGTGTCTCCACCTCCTAGTCGATAGGTTCATCAATTTGAAAATTTCCCAATAGGTTTTTCAGACCTTGGCAAGCCACTCACAATGGTTTCATAAACCTCAAGTCAAGTCATTATTCTGTAAATTATTTCATCTAAGCTAGAAAGCCACACATAGTGGTTTCATCAGCTCTGCTACCACAAAGTGAACTCTCTCTATCTTAATGAATGTTTTTCTAAGTCTAGGAAGAACATATCAAAAAATAGAATGGATCCAATTAGTACAGCACAAAACATAACCCCCTTTACTCCCATCATTAATCTCTTAAATAATTATCTCTTTGTCTTGCCAATTTTGATGTTTTCCCTTTCCTGGTCCATAGATATGTTGGCCTCTTCCATTGTGCATAGAGGTGCTTTCCCCTTCCACTGTGTGCAGAGGTGCTTTATTTTTTCATTAATTTCTCTTGATAAAGTATATTGCCACCATTTCTATTTATGTGGTCATAACCTCTTTGTTTCCGCTATCAATCTCCCAGCACAACCATACTTCCATTTAATTCCCACTCTCTGACTTGCAGATTTTTCTAGGGAGATGGTATGTTTCCTAACCATTCCTTTTCCAATCAAATTTATTGTGCAACTAGTTCAATAAATCATGAAATCCATCATTAATATCAATGGGGTATCCTCAATAAAATCTCCCTCCCCAAACTCTTGAACTTTTGTCCCAATTTCTCAATCATTTTAATTTTAACAAAAATAGAGATAATATTTACAATAAGAGGGAATTCTCCGGGGCTATCATAATCTCCTCATAGAAAATCTACTTCAAAGAAGCCATTGTTGAAGTTGGATATTAAATTTGACTTGCTAGTCTATGATGGGGAGCTTAATGCTGAAAAGTTTGACAATTGGATTTGCTAGATGGAATTTTATTACCATGTACAACAAATCATCGATTGCGAGATAAAAATTTAATTTTCCTCACTTCAACTTGAAGGTACTGCGCTAATATGATGGAAAACTAGGCTTTTAGGAAGGTAAAACTCTTTCCTCATGGTTTTAATTCACTTCATCATTGAAAAAGTAATTCTATTATTTGGCATGTGATAGAAAGGAAATAATAGGATGGAAAACTTTGCAGTGATGCAAAGTCCAAAGTGCACAAAAGTTTACAAAGGAGTTTAGGAAAAATACATTGGCTTTAAATATTCCACTTACACATAAGAGACTCTTTTGAAATGCATTTGTAGTTTGCATGGGTATATACACAAAACTATTTTTCAGTTAAATCCATCTAACCTAGATGAGGTATGTGTGAAAGTGACCTATATTGAATCAGATAAACAAGTTGGAGTCTCCATGGAAGACATTCGGTTGAAAGAATATAAACACAATGGAAAGGAGAAGTCAAAGAGAATAACTTATGTGAAGAAGGATGATGAAAAACTTTATTTTTCCCATTGCAAGAAATAGGGACATGATGATGATCGTTGTTGGAAGCAACGTCCGAAACTGAGGCCTAAGTGGTTCTAAGATAGGAAGGGCAAGCAGAAGGAGGAAGTGACAGTCTAGAAGGATCTAGGATTGGACTCTGCTAATTTAGGTACCAATCATGACTATGGGTTTGAAAGGTATATCGACTTTGCATGTTGGTTTTGGTTCTTTTATTTCACCTTCAATTTCTACACGAAAGAGGAATGAACTCATTCACATAAAGGTGGTGACCAAACATGCAAACTTAGATACTTTGTTTGACTCTAGTTCTCAAGCTAATTTGATATTTGAGGCAGTGGTTAAGGAGATGAATTTGGAAAAAAACACCACATCCTAAACCTTATCTAATTGGATGGGTCTGTAACAACATTAATTTGCAAGTGACTGAAAAGTGTAAGTTTAGGTATGCTATTACATCTAAATTTGTGAAAGAAGTTGAACTAGATGTGGTTTCGTTATATATTTGTGGAATTGTGCTTAGAAGTCCTTACTTGTTCAACAAAAAGTATATTTAATATAGGAAAAAAAATAGGTATCATATTTTCAAGGATGGAGTTGATTACATCATATGAGCTCATCATATGAAGGATGATTCCTCAGTGGTGACCACATAGAAATTGAATAGGCTCATGAATGTGAGCAAGACTTTTTTATCATATCTTCAAAGGTGGACATAGCAAGTGTTTTGGAGCATGGGAATTTATCGTGGGAACCTGTCAAGAGGATAAAACATGTTGGTAGGTCATTGTCATTAACATATTTGTGTTTTTTTATTGCTACTAATATATAGTTCATGGGTAGTGGCTGAAGTAACTCAAGCAGAAGGATGTAGGAAATTGTAGATGGCTAAATATGCTTTTAGTTGTCATAGTTTTTATGTAGGTGATTGTGATGAGTAGGGTACATAGAATAGGGTGGATAGTGGGGAGGAAGATCTCATACTTGGTGTCTAGTTAATAACCTTTTAGAGGTCCAAAATCCTCTCAATGGGGAAGATTAATCCAGGAGGGTCCAGAAAGGCCTAAAATTCAAAGTTCCCAAAACTTGATGGACATAGTGCCATGTCCAATAGCTCGATGAAATTATTCAAACACAACCTGAATAAGGTCAAAAAAAATATGTATGAAGAATTTATGATGTCTTAAATCATTATATTTTTTATCATCCATCTCAATGCGACTTTCAAAGTGGGAAAAAGTGGAGGAATCAACTCACAGGTCCTTTTTACTAACAGGACCTAGTTTGGAAACTTTGGGTCTGAAACCTTTTAGGAGCATTTTGAGGCATCAAATGATGTTTTTTGGGGTAAAATTTGTTGTTGTAGTGTTGCAGATATTTTTCTTATTCTACACATAGATACCTTTGCAACAATGCTATAATCACAACAATCAGAGTTTGTATGTGAAATTTATGCCATGTTAGCCCCCATTATTCATAGAAAAGGGGATAACCATGTGATTATGATGAAGAAGACTCTAGAATATTCTATATTGTAACTATGGTTAAGAGTTGATGCATTTAAACCTAACCATTAGTAGGTTATCAAGTTGTCTTATAACTAAGCCACTAGGAGGAAAAGGGGTCTCATTCATTCAAGTGCATTTATTCCATAGCTAGAAAAAAATAGCTGAGAGGGATAGGAGATAGAGAACACAAAGAGGATTTTTGCAATGCAGTGTCCCACATGCCACTATAGAAAATCTTGTAGATTCACAAGCTCATGTAATATACTAAAACAAGAGACAAGAATCTACTTATACTCTTTACAGTGGAAGCACATAAAGATCGAGCAAAATAATAATCGACAAGAGGAAGAACATCAATGGCACATAACACAATAAGTATCCAAGGAAAGCCACAGCTCAAAACCCCACTATCTGTATTGCATTAATCAAAAATCCAAGATGATAATACATTTCTTGTTCTCACAAGAACAATCCCAGCACTCAGTAAAATCAATCTTCATCTCACAAGTAAGCTCAAGCCAAATCCAAGCCTCTTCTCTGCTCTCCAAGCCTCCTATTTCCTTGCACCCTTGGTCAAAGAATTTGGATAAATAAAATATTCTCTGCTCAACCTTTAGCTTAACCTGCACAAGTATTTCCTATCCTCCACCTGATGACTTCCTTTTGCCAATACTTAGCCAAATTTCCAAGCCTACAAGCTTCTAATTCTTTGCACCCTTGGTCAAAGAATTTGGATGAATACAATATGCTCTGCTCAACCTTGAGTTTAACTTGCACAAGTATTTCCTATCCTCCGTCTAATGACTTTCTTTGGCTAATACTTAGCCAAGTTTCCAAGCCTCCAAGCTTCTAATTCTTTGCACAATTCCTATGAAGGATAGCTTGTATTTAAAGGGAAATAAAGCCTGTAAAATTGCAATCCCTTAAGGATCAATTACTGAATTCATGCACTATCATTGCAACTCAGAAAAATCTAAAACAAATAGTACATTGTCCCTGTGCTCTAGTATTAACTGGGTCTTTCACAGAATCAAGATGCATGAGTTTTTTATGAGGGAATATTGAGTTAACTAGAGTAGCACTAGTTGAGTGAACTAATTCATCAACTGACTGTTAACTCACTATTATTTCCTCAAATAGTTTGGAGCTAATTCAACTGGACTTAACGGAATAAACTGAGTTAACTAATTACAACTCATACTTAACTCATCCTGGACCCCTATAATACAGGGAGAACATATACATGACTTCAGAAAGACTTCCAACTCAAAATTCCTATGTTAACTAAGTCAACTCACTCTAGTAAACTACTACAAGTTGTTATGAGAATAAAATTCGATTTTAATTTAAGGACAAATTAAACTGGAATTTCTAGATTTTATTTTTATCATTTCTTGTTCCTATTTTCAACACTCCCTCTCAACAAGAAAGGAATTCGACTCGATCTGGATCCTGAACCTTTAGAAAATTCCACATGCAACACTTTTCTCTAGTGTTTTTGCTTCAAAAACTCTAGAAACAAAAAAGCATCCAACCTGAATCAGAATGATGCCTCTTTCATCAAAGTCTCTGACTATTATTTCCTCTGTCAACTAAAAACTTTGTGCTTTTATTGACTCTACCTTTCTGCATTGTTGTCAACTCTCTTTACGCTTCTTCAGTATCTGACTTCTCTAGCCTCTGTCACTTTGATCTCTGACTACATAAATCCCACTGATTCCTCCTGCTACTATGTACTTTGGGCTCCCGTAGCAAGGTAAGATCCATGAGATAAAACCACTCAATGGACCCTGCCCAATTTCAGCCCACTTGGGACTATCACTTCAAATTGCCCACCTCACAACTGGAGGTATGGATTCATGTGATCCCTCTATCCACTTGGCTTGAAATTCCCCCCTACTTGAGGTCTTTGCATGACTAGATGCCTCCACTTGGTCTGCTCTCGACTTCTCCAATTGTGGTTATTCCATAATTATCTGAGACTTCTTTTAAGACTACTTCTTCTCAGCTTGAGTGGATCTCTCCACTCAGTCTCCTCTCAGCTTCTCTAGTTTTGGCTACTCCACAAATTCCTAAAGCTACTTCCAAGGCTTCTTCTGGGGCTGCATGTTAAGAGGTAATTTACTCTCCCTCTCAACCACCAAGTCCCTAACCTTTTCCTTTCTCCTCAAGGATTTGCATGCATCTTGAACCTCAAGAGAATACAGGTTCTTAACCCGTGCACCAATTTGTTTCACCAATCCCATGGTGATGTGTCTAAGGAAAACCATTCCCTTACTAAAAATCACATCATAGCCACGATCTTCCAATATTGCGACTGAAACAAGATTCTTCTTTAGTCCTGGAACATACATCACATCTTTGATCCTGAGACAGGAGTCAGACTCCCTCTAAAAGGTAACTGTACTGATCCCGGTAGCTCTATACCTCTCGTCATCTCCAAACTCTATGCTCTTCTTGAGGTCTTTCTCCTCAAAATAACTAAAGATATCTCTATTCCTTGTCATATGGAATGAGGCACTACTATCAAGATATCACACACCTCCCATGGTAGTGTCAGCCATTGTTGGCTTAGTGGGTCCTTACCCAGGTTCAAAGTTAAGTTTTCCAAAAACATCCCTACACTACTGGACCTCTCAGCATCAATCCACAAAGCACGCACTGAAATCTCACACGAAGCAGTATAGGGGGATGCTGGAACCAAGTTCCCGCACCCAGAGATGATTGTGATGTCGTTTTATGCCCTTAACCTATCTTCGTGTAGGTCGATAAGCCCTTAATTCTTATTGATATTACTTTCTCTTACCAACCTCTAGACCTTCGCGAAGGTCAATGACTGTCTTTCACGAACGCTAAACAAGTGAATCAACCACATACATGCCTCTGTGATTACTCCAAGTTTGTTATTACCTAGACCGACTTAAGTGTCTAGTATCTTTAACATGCATTAATATATTCTTCGCGTAAACAGATATTATTACTTGTGTTCTTATAACAGTGTAAAATATGCAAAATCACACTTCTTTCTCTACTTGCTCCTTGGCGGCGAGCTTCGCTTCTACGTGAGCCTTCTCCTTAGTCTCCTCCTTCCTCTTTTCTCCCAATTGTTGAACCTTCAGTCGAGCCACTTCCTTTTTCTGCTTCTTTGTGGACTTGCTAGTCCCAGTGACCAAATTTGATGGTATATGTCAATCTGTTGGCCATCACTTGAGGACCTCTGCAATGGCATCATCCGTAGCTAAGTAGGGAAGATCATACCAGTTCTGGTCTGGATCCTTCAATGCACAGATATAAACATGGTGGAAGTCTGCCTTGAACTCCGCGTACCCAGATAACTGCTCAAAGATGGTTGGTGAAAACCGTGGCTTTCGGTTGATGGCCATATGAATGCTCATCTCTATCAATACCCAAAAAAATTTACTTTCTTGAACCTGCGCAACGTCCTTTATGGCCCATAGTGAAGCAAACTTCGTTGCTTCTGGTAAATTTGTCTCAATCGGAGGAAACTGGTTGTCCTTCAGCAACTCCCACGCGACCAGCACAATTGACAGTAATAGCCAGGAATAATGGAAAGTATTTCTTTGGTCTTGTGCCTCTCGGCAGTTCGTGAGCTACTCGATACACAGGTAGTGCACCCAGTTAAACTGTATGCCCTTTATGCACTGGGCCGCTAATGAAACCACTGGTGCAGCACTGACACTTTCTCATCACTTTGCCAACCAAATTTTGGGTGGCCACCTTCACCGCTGGGTCAGTAATACTTGAAATAGAATACCTGCGTGCGTTCTTGACAATTTTGAACTTGTCCTTCATCTTGTCGGCAAGGTCATGCTCGCCCATATTTCCACCAAAATCCTTTACCAAATTCAGTCCAGACTGAGGTAACAATGTGATCATATGGATCAACCTATCAATGATTGGTATTGGCTCACTCAACCAAAAGCACTCGTCATGCACAAGGCACAACAACTACTTAATAAATATCAAAATTATGGGCGCGCAGTGGTAGTGAGGCACCCATAGTAGGTTCAACAATCTTGACTTGTTTACCCCTTGAATCCATTCCACTGGATCCAGCACGGTGACACCAAACTCCTTGTAGAACACTCACTTCATGAAGGTATCGGTAGCTAGGTGGGGGGACTTCTCAATGTCCCCCAAATCCCAATCTTCAAGCTTCAAATATGGGATGCACGCCAAGTGTAGACCTTCAAAAGTTATGTTTTCTCACAGTAGGGGTCTGTTCAGGAGGAACTTTCCCTCATCTGGGTCCTTCAGGACCTTTACATTGCCCTGGCTAGAGGGATGTACTCCGACAGCTTCGAAATAAGGTCTACCCCCTCAATATCTATGTCTTTTGTGCCCTCCTCAACCTCCAATTCTACCACTTTACCTTTCTCCTACGCGGTTGGATTTTCTTTCTGTTGCACCTATGTAGCTGCATGTTTCCTCAGTGACTCACGCACCAGCAGTGTCTTCTTTTGTTTATCCTTCTTCATCTTGGGAACCTCTCTCGGTGGTGTAGGCTTCAACGTAGGTGACCTCGGCACCTTAGGCACTACTATGGGAACCTCTATGCTCACAAATTCAGGGGCAGCTCCCTCAGAGGAAACAACGCCCCCAGTATTAGTGTTCTTAGTTGGTGCAGACATGATGCTATTAATGAGGTTCTGATCAGACTCAAGATATTTCTTAGACATGGGGCTTGCAAGAAAATTCTTAAATATCTCACGCAACAGACAGCCAAACTCAGAAATTCTGATAATGCAAAGTGTTTCTCGCTGGACAACCATCTATAATTTATAGGCAAATTCAAAATCAAATTTGACCGTTCCCCCCAAAATCCGTTCATAAATGTGAGATTGGCAACAGTTTTCCAAATATTTCACACTTGATTTCAGCCTTATATTCCTTAAATGTCGGTCGCCCACTCCTCTTAACCATCTTATGGTAGTCAAATCATGAACAATGAAAATAATGGTCACTTTCTAGCTACGATGTGCGGTCTCTCCTTCTGTAGTGCAACTCCCTTCGCACTTCTGTTAATACCATGACACTCTGTTGTTCCGCATAGACCCCTCATCGCGCATATCTACAACCTAGGTAGTGTAGTTTATAGTCCCGCGCCTCCTTACAGCTTCTTGGAGTGCTAAGACTATGCTACTATCATATAGTCATCTAGATGGATCCCCTGGTGTATGGCTTAAATCGGCTACCATTTACCTTTCCCAAAAATGGATCTCCATTCAATTTCACAAGTTGAACTGCTCCACCATTGGAAATCTCCTTGATCAGATATGGCACCAGCCAATGCATTTGAAATTTTCCTAGAAACTTATCAAACTTGTTGTCATATAATAAAACTAAATTGTTTACCTTAAAGGTGCGCAGTTTGATGTGTCGATTATGCCATGCCCTTTCGCACTCCTTCTGAACTTGTTGATGGAAATCCAGCTAAGAATCTATCTTCATCCATCTCTGTTAGTTGCGAGAGCTGCTCTTCTAAGGCTCCATGGTCCACCATTCCTGTGAACGTCGCTATACGTAGACTAGGCATAATATATTCCATCGAAATCACAGCTTTTATGTCATAGACCAACTTGAAAGGTGTCTGTCGAGTCAGCTTCTTATAGGTAGTCATATACGCCCATAACACATCAAGTACACGCACATCCCAATCATTCCTTTGTGCATTGAAAACCTTTGTTAGCGCGTTGTCCAATATCTTATTAAACGCTTCCATGTTCCATTGGCCCGAGGATGATATGATGTGCTCTTTTGATGATAAACTTGGAACTCTTTCATCAGCACGCTAATCGTTTCATTAAGGAAATGCATACCGCCATCACTCATCAAAATCTTCGGGCACCTGAACCTAGTCAGCACATATTCAAAATAGGAATTTCGTTGTTGTTTTCCCTATACCATCCTTCACGAGTTGTCCTTCTACCCATTTGGTCAAATACTCAGTGGTGCTAATGATATACTACGCACCCATCTTCTTTCCTGGAGGCGGAATCGGTCCTACAAAATCAATCGCCCATTTTTCAATTGGCTGCAATGACATCTGTAGATTCAAAGGCAACTCATCCCTTTGTGATGGCTTGTTGGTTCTCTAACATGCATCACACGCCTGACAATATGCTTTTGAATCCTTATGCAATGTTGGCCACCACAACCCAGCACGTAAAATATTCTGCGTTGTTGCCTTTCCTGCATAATTTCCTCTCGCAACTCCTCCATGAGCTTCAGCGAGGATACTGTTCCGTTCAAAATCAGGCACATAGCGTCGTAGTATCTCGTCTGATCCCATTTTATACAAGTGACCTGCAATAACAGAGAAGTATGTCGTGCACACCACTAATTCCTTCTTTTGTTGACTAGTGTACCCCTCTAGAGCTATTCCCATAGTCAGGAAGTTGATGATGTCTGCAAAATTATTGTCTGCCATGTGCACCACAAAGAGTTGCGCAACAAGCAATCCTTCCTCCAAACTAGTAGGCTCCTCACCTGTCTCAATGTGTGAGAGATGATCTGGCCCTGCATTCAAGCGCCCTAGCTTCACAATTACTTTGAAATCATACTCCTAGAATAGCAACAACCATCTACATATCCCCCCCCCCCCCCCAACACAAGCTTGTTGAACAGGTACTTTAATGTAGAATGGTCTGTATACATCTTAAAGTGTCTGCCTAGCATGTAATGCATGAACTTCTAGAGCACGTACACCATAGCCAACCCTTCGCACTTCATTGTCAAATAGTTCTTTTTGGCCTTAGACAGCTTCCTACTCACGAATGCTATCCGGTGATCGAGTTCTCCTTCACTGACCTGTGTCAGTACTGCTCCCAATGCAATACAAGATGCATCCACATGCACATGAAATTCCTTCTTCCAATCTGGGAAGACTGGGATCAATGCAGTGACCATTTTTTCTTTTAACACATCCATGATACACTGACATTCCTCATTCCAATAGAATGTAGTGTCCTTCTTTAACATTTTTTCCATCAGTGCGGTAATCTGGCCATAACTCTTGATGAACTTTTGGTAATAACCAATATGATCCAGGGTTGTGCGCAACTATTTAACACTTCTTGGCACCTCCAAATTGATTATAATCGTGATCTTAGCTGGGTCCACCACTAATCCCTATATACACACTACATGACCCAACAAGATTCCAAAAGGGATGCAAAATAAACACTTCTTCAATTTTAGCACAATCTGATACCTCTGGCACGTATCCAGAATCAAGCGCAAACTAGTTACATGGCACTTTGCCATCCCAAACACTATCCAATCTTCAAAGTATACCTCCAAAAATTTGTGAATGAACTCTTTGAACACAGTAATGACTATGCACAAAAATATTTCCGACGCATTCTTAAGTGCAAAAGGCATTACAGTATGATGGAAACATCCCCACTTGGCTACGAAGGTCATCTTATTCCTATCTTCCAACACGATCTTTACATGATGATATCTAGAGAAGCCATCAGTAAACGAATATGCTTCTTGTCCACCAACATTATCCAATACCTCATCTGTGAATGGAGTTAGAAAGGGATCATGAATGCAAGCATCATGCAGTTTCCTGATATCTACGCATATCCTTATCTCATCCTTTTGCTTCTTTTCCTGAATGACCATTGGACTTACCAATAGAACTGCTCCATTGGTTCAGTAATACCCGCTGCCAACATTTATCCAAATCCAAGCGGACCTTTTCCTTGTACTTAGGATTAAGGCGATATGGCCTCTGCTTCACAAGCTTCGCGTCCGGTTTCAACGTTATTTTTATCACTCCTAAATCACCTATTATCCCCTTCAAGTCTAAAAACTTTGTAGGGAACAAATCCTAATACTCACAGAGAAACTTAGAAACCTTATCCACTGTAGCATCATCCCAGTAGTCCCCTATCTTTGCAAATTTTGGCTCCGCCTCTGTTCCAATGTTCACTTGTCTAGCTTTCAGTGGTGTGGTTATATCATGATTCTCTATTTGCGATCCCTCAACTTCACGATGACCTTCTTCCTCTGGGATAATAATTTTCTTAGGATCCTCCTCTTCTTCCTCAGTAGTCACATTGTAGCACTCCAGCGCATGGTGCAGTTTGGTGGTCCAATCTAGTTGAATAAAATCCAAGGGATCTTGCGGTATTTTGAAGATCGATGGTTTGACCTCATGTAGCACTTCATCGATGCGCTCGAATCCATCCTCAAAAATGAATATCATCAAGAATCCCTGTCTCAAAATATCCCATTCATCTGTACCATGGTGGAGCTTTCTTTCCAAGTACCAATTCATCGGTATTACATTTAAAGTGTGATAGAACAAATGTACCCACTCCAGTTGCGGCTTTGCCCCATTAGCGTCAATCCATTTTGCTAAGTGATTGCGCAGATCACTCCTCCCATCGTATTTCTTTGTACATCACACCTTTGGGTGACCAAACTACACCCTCATCATTCTTCTATATTCGTGCCATCCATTAAAATTTTCTTTATACGTACCCCACCATCTTGCAGGTGTATCATGCAGTGCCAAATCCAAGGCTTGGAAGTGATGCTTCTATAGTACTTCCCTTTCAAATGCATCCAAAGATTTATCAATGTTAGTTAAACCATCAAATAAGGAAAACTTCTTACCTCCAATGATACATAGCGCAATGACTTAATCATCATATTACAGCGCAACATAGACACTTCATGCAATCGATTCTACCAATGTTCTAATTCCTCATCTGAATCTGATGTGCAGGACCTTTCGTGGTCCCACACAATATGTCCATCAGTTGTCAAATTCACCCAATCCTGATCTCGCACCTTTATTTTGTAGATTTGGTCCAAATCATCATCACTTTCATAATCGCGGACCGGTTCAATATACCACGGTTCTTCTGCAGGGCCCAAAGGTACTACTACACTGAGCGACTTTCTTCAAATGACATCATCTGCTTCTTCAAATTGATCACCCAATTCATGTCAATATCCCAATCGATCCCAAGGAGTGTGGGGTATGGATTGATGTCATCGCCAATCTCTATCACTTCAAAGTCAAGCAACACTCTCGCTCCTTCAATATCTACTGTCACTCCCTGCAATCTTCCCATGGGGATAGTCTTTTATCGATTTTCCATCCTCGTAGGGTCCTATAATTTATAGGATCTCAAGGTGATTAAGCATTTCACAGTTTGCAGGTTTCAAATTGTTCATAAGATGTCAATTTTCAATTGATTTCATTAAAAAGAAAAAAAAGAGAAAAAAGAGAAAAGAAATGAAAAGAGGGTATATAAAAAATATGAAAAATAAAAATAAAAGAGAACCCCAAATGTTGTTCAAATCATACAGTTTAAGCATGATTGAACAAATTTCAATTTATGTTCATAGGTTAGAAAATAAAGATTTTCCAAACAACTTAATCTTGGCAAATTAGTAGCTAGGTAGAAAATAAAATTGGTTCAACTGTTTAATCTGGACCAAGAGGAGAAATAGGTGATAAAGTAGGTTAGGTTTCGAAAGAAAAAGAGATGAAAAAAAAAAGAGGAAAGGATCTACAAGTCTAAGTGCACCCTACAAATGGAAAAGAAAAAAAATGTTAGGCTATAAAACAAGGGTAGGTAGATTGAGAATAGAAGGACATATGCTAATGTTGTCCTAAGGTCAGAGAGGAAAATCAAAAGAAAAACCAAGGAGGGGCATTATATTTCTTTGATATCATTATTCCCCTAAACTTTAAATATTTACCCCCTTGTACCTATATTTTTTCCCTCATTAATCACCTGACCCCACCACGCACTCACTCGTCGCATCGTGTTTAATCCACCCACTAGCTATAACTCCATCCTTGCTCACTTCGCTTGATCTAACAGACCAAGTCCTCTTTCAGCTTCCCTCACCCTTTGAAAGTTTATCCTAAGGGGGGGTCCATAGCTGGCGATTTTCACTCCCCTATGTGTCATGCCCTTGTGAGTTTGCACCCCCCCCCCCCCCATACAACCTACTACTCCCTAGGCCCCCCGAAAAGTTGTATTGGATACCACAAACCGCTCACCCATTCGACAATTTGACACCTGCCACCTCACTACGCTAAGCTATCCCATCCACCCAATCACTTCCATTCCCGCTGTTGGGAAATAAATGGGTTGGGCCATTAGCCAATGGACCTGCGCCAAATCAGGCTAATCTAATGGAACGAATACAAATCATAAAACCACTAGTACGCCGATTTTGAATTTTAACTATTATTGTGCACTTGCAGACGTCTTTCCACTCCATTCCGCCATTATCAAGAACACACAGTGAACCCAAAGTACAGTAATAGAGTGTAGGATTAATCATGTTCTTGCAACAATCATCATTTCCCACTCTTGAATCCCATTTTCGTTTAAATCCCTATTCTTTCTCCCTCACTGAAATCCCACTTCTTTTATCCCTTTTCCGTTACATATTTAGCCTAGGACAATTTATAGAGGAAAGATATAGAGAAACCATCAATGGCGCCAAATAAGAAAGAACCAGAAGTATTCAACCCAATGGTGCACCCACCAATGGATTTAGATCATTTACTGCTAGCTGATAGGGATTACAAGATCAATGAAACCCTCTCATAATTTGATCTATTTAATATATATTGCTCATGGGAGGACAAATCCATGGAGGAAATGGATGACATAGGCCTTTGGGACACCAACCTGCCATTATATATCTTCCCTAAAACACATAATTGCCCAAAATTGATCAGGAAGTGCCATTCATGTTACAATCCATAGCAAAGAGTAGTGATGGCCCTAACGGGACATATTTTATTCACAATTGATGCTCAATCCATCATGCAGATGATGTGAGCCCCATATATTGAAGGAGATGTTCTTTTTTCACATGAAGTTCTGATTGAAATGTACTAAAATCTTGATTTCTCCAAGAGATCTAAGAAATAATTTATAACTTTTCATGGCAGAGAACAAACCTTTGCCAAGAAAAAACCCTCCTTATTCCTCCTCTGTTTTCCCTAATAGAACCAGTCATATTGCCATAGTTCTTTCCTATTTACTAGGCTATTATTCTGACCAATGGATTGATGAAGCTATTATAGCTTTCCTATCTATCCTCTCAACAGAATCCAAGCCTTTTGTCCTTTTCAACTTCAGCCAGTTTCTAGCAGATGAAATCCATGAACAATTGGTCAATTTCTTCACATATGAAGTTTTTCATTACTCCTCACTGTTGATTTACATGTTTTTGTACTTTTAGGCAGACAGGTTCTACTTTTCATTAACCAAAATGAATGAGAAAAGTTAACCTCAATCAGTAATATTTTGGACAACATTGGTAATGAAAGATCAAAAGGATTTCAGTTACAAGACATCTATGGAAATTTTTGTCCACCCAGCAATGAGCCTCCTCATTGGGACAACAAAACCAAGCATGAATGAAAATATAAAGAGAATTATGCAACTGTCTGATCAAGCTAGAACTGGTGATTGATACTTATACCAAAAATACACTAAAATAAGAGTGTATGGCTGTGAGTTAGCCCCCTACAAGCTGCCAAAGTTCCTCCACATGAGGATCTTTGCATTGGAGTACATTATATAGATGATTAGCGCAAATGAAATGCATTTTGTATCAGCCAAGAAGAAATCCCAATTCAAGATCAAGTCCCAAATTGGTCCCTTCATTTGCAATAGCAGAGCTGTAGGAGAGGAGGCAGACAAAAGATTAAGAGAGATGAATTTTACCCATAGCTTCACATGGTCTTATGACCCATGGGGAATTATTTCTAAGAAGAGGGTGGAAAACAAGTCCATTGCCTACATCCACACTCAAAGGCCCAAAATCGAGAAATATATGAATCAAATAGAATGGATGCCTGATACATTACAGGAGGCTGAGGAGAAAGTAATTTCCTCTTCTAGTGCACAAACTCCACGACAGCAGGAGAAACAAATTACTAAAGAAAGGTCTGAAAAGGGGAAAGAACAAGAGCAAGGAATAACAGGGAAGAGATCTAGAGAAGATCAGTCACCAGGAACTGATATTTCCATGAAAGAATTCAGGTTGAAGTACAGGAAGAAGCCTAGGAAACACATGGACATAGATAAAGGGTCACCACAACAAATAGTGATCAACATAATTGATATTCCAGATTCCTCCCCAGCTGGAGGACAATCATTTCCTTCTACTCCAATTTCAGAAAGACAACAATCTCTTCAAGTGTCCTCATCTTCAAAGGTGACTGAAGAGAAAGAAGAGACAATTTTTGATACCTTTAGAGAAATCAAAATCAGAAATGAAATACTAAAGAAGAGCACCTATGCTCAGTTTTGGAAGCAGAGTGCAACTACACAAGGCAGAATTCTCTCTGCCTTTGACTTAGAGAAGGGAAAAATGCATATGGAATTTTTGGAGGCACAAACATCAGAGCCCAAAACTCCAGTAGACTACAAGCAGACTTCCTTTGAGTTTGATGTCAAGAATGTCCATCCAATAGATCAGCTGGAGATGCACAAGCAAATAGGGGAAATGATTTCATCTACTTTAACCAGCACTTCCATGAATTTATTCAAAATGTAGGTGGCCCTCTCAAATGCTCAGTCTCAGTTGAAGATGGAGATAATTTCATCATTGTCAAAGGACACCAGGATTAAGTCTTTGGAAGACTTAGTAATAAAAATTGGATATGATCCCTCAAATACAAAAGCAGTTGAAGAAGTAATAAAGAAGAAAGAGTTATACAATGCAGCTCAACTTGCCTACTACACATAATCCACTGACCAAGGAAATAGAGGAAATAGAGAGCTTAAAGGCTAACATGATGAAACTAATATTGGAGCAGTCCATCCAAATCAAACAAATGGAGACAGAGATGGAAAAGATGGTGCAGGAGAAAGAAAAAATATCACAGATGGCTAGCACAACAATGGAGGCCCTTCCTCTAACAGCCCTACCCATGACTACTCCGGTAGGTGCAACCACAAAAGCATGAAGTAGTGTACAATAGTTGGCAAGATCTATGGAAGGAATGAATCTGTAGAATGAATAAATCAAGAGGTTGGAATCCCAAGTTGGTTTGCTACAAGATCAAATTAAAAGAGCTAAAAACAATCACTTGGTAGAGATTGCAAAGAGAAAAGGCATTGATAGAGAAGCTTCAGAAGTGAGAAAAGGAATCATCCATTGGAAATACTCTAGGGAGGGTTAAGGAGATCATTTGGCACAAAGTGATAGATTGTATGAATGAAATTTGGCCTAGCATCCAAATTATTTTTTAGTAGAAAAAGTTAGTAGAGAAAGCCAAAGAAGCCATTTCAGCCACCAATACAGAGTTGGGAGATATGCCAGCAACAACAAACGGAATTATCATGTTTCTGAATGCAAGAAAAAGATATGAGTTGGAATAATTGGGAGTAGAAAATAGGACATAGACCATACTACAAGTCAAAAAGGTGTTGACAAAGAAAATTTTAAATGTGCAACGTCAAGAAAAATGCCAAGTTCTAGAGCTGACAGTCAACAGTTTTTTAACAGGATGCAACCTCTACATCAAAAATTCCTTCCCTCTCTGTTTGTTATAAATGGCAAACTCATGGACAGAGGATATTATGTCAAGAAATTACAGGGCATACCCACAGATGCCGCAAATCTATCTAATATCAAAGGCAGCATAACATGAAAGGCTTTACTATAAGCAATCAACAATCAAAGTTACATTGAACATGAGGTGAAGCATGTGTTTTTGGTCAAGCCATCATTTTCAAAATATACTGATGTTGATGAGGTCTATCCAAGATTATCCAAGATCAAGATCCCAGAGGGGGAAGCGTGGAGTGACTTATGTGACTACCAAGAAGAACAAGACAAGGATGACTAGAGTGACCATAGATGCATGAGTCAACCCCAGCCAGGTCAGCAGGACCACTCCAGTCAAATTAATACCTCAGGCAATAGCATCCCAAAAAAGAGGGACACTTATCCCATTTTTCTCAGCGTGGCCACTCCTTGGCTACATTAGTCAGTTTTTCCTTCATTGTAATAAATAATAGATTGCCAAGTGTACAAGGCAAATCATTGTAGTTTTTTGTTTAAATACTCCATGCATTGGGAGTATTAGGGGTTGGACCCTAGTTATTGGAACATTTTTTCTATTTGGAGCATCAATAAAAAGGACAGTTTACAGGATACTTGATTTGTTTTGACCTGGTGATGTTTCTCTTTCTATGTTTAATGTATTTATGTTTATCCATCCATGCATATTTCACTCTTATTATGAAGCAGAAATTATAGTTTAAGATATGTTGTTGGAGCACCTTACTGCTATCTGTGTTTACAATTTATGTTTTCCTCTGAAGTATGATTAAAAAATACTTGAATTCTTTTTAATCCTAATTGATATCATTTTTATGTCATTCTATTTATCACTCTGCTTTAAAGATCTAGTAGGAACAGTTAGCTTGCCTTGCAAACACTCTGTAAGATTGATGCTACCACCCAGCCTGTGACTCCATAGCCCAATGGAAAATATTAAAAAATGATCTTTCTCCAACCAAATGAACAAACAAACAAACAATATTTTTATTCTTAATATCTAGCCTAAAACATTATAGCACTAAAAACAAAGTTAAATGATAATTACATAGAGAGAGCTCTCTCTGAGTCTGAGAAGGCTACGTCCTAGACTCATAAGTGGTTTGATGTATATTTTGTGACTTTTGTCTTGAAAATGTTCAAAATCGTAGAACAATAACATAGTGGCAACCATACTGGGGAACATTGAAAAAATTATCCTTTCATTCAAATTCAGAGTACCCAGTGAAATAGCTTCGTATGATATTATAATTCCTAAGATTGGTTTATATTTTGTTTTTGAATATTCTATTTGTCTGTGTGTTATATCTAAACACTGGCTCCTAAAAGAATCTCTACTAGATCCCATCCAAATTTCTACTAGATCCCATCTAGATCCCAACCCTCCTGAAAATCCTGAAAATATCCTAGGGAAAACTCCTAGAACTGAGAGTCAGACAAGCAGTAGATTTCTTCACAGAGCGAACTCACTCCTTGGAAACTTTGTCACCTTCCAAGATAACCAGTTTGATTTGCACTTTGAACAAGGCTTATTCAGGAATAAACCAGAGAATTGGAAAGATCATATCATCTTTCATCCATCAATATTACCTAAGAGCCCAGTAAGAGAACTTTCCACACATACTAAATCAGATCTTCAAGCATTACAACATTTTGATACACTGCAAGATCTAGTGATAGATCTCACCTCATAAATTGATGATGCTTACCTTCGAAAGTCAATAGAATTAAGTGCTTTAAACCTCGCAACTTCCTCCTTCACATCTCCACCTGCATATATTCAGTCACCAAGTCCTACTACCTCCATAATTCCCACCCCTTCTTTCATCCTTCAACATAAGGATGCTCAGATTCCCATACTCTCATTCCTGCCTAGCACTAGTCCAACTTCATCCATTGTTAAACCTACTTCACCAATTGTTCAAACTACTTCATCCACTATTCAACTTCCTTCAAGTGGTCCTCCACCACCACCAGCAATCATGGCTGCCAGATATGCTCCTTTGGTGCTACCTGCACCATTGGCCAATATGCCACAAGACTATCAATCCAAAATTGTATTGTTTGATGGGACAGGTCCTTTAACAACCCAACAACATGTGGACAAAATGAATGACTGTTTTGACCTACAAGAGGTAGATGATGAAAGTATTAAGCTCAGAATGTTCGCTCAAAGTTTAGGAGGAGAAGTCAGAAAGTGGTTCAAATCTTTGCCTGCAAATAGTATAACTGATCTCCCTACATTTCACCAAACTTTTCTCAATAGATGGGAAGTCAAGAAGAACCCTTTACAAATTCTATCAGAATATGAAAATATTAAAAGGGAGGTAGGTGAAAGTGTACAAGATTATTGTGCTAGATTCAACAATACCTATAATGCAATACCTGTAAATCTCAAACCACCCCAGGATTTAGCCTTGATAAAGTTCCCAGATGGTTTTGATGCAGATATGTCGTACCAACTTAGGGAAAGAAATTCTCCAACATTAGAAGCAATGCAAAGAGACATTGTGAGTGTAGAGGCCAATTTACAAGCTAAAAGAGCTAGGATGAGAACTGAAAGACAAGTGACTTTTAAGGAAGAAGCTTCAACTTCTACTGCAGAAGCCAAAATTGATTCCTTAGTAAGGACTATGGAAAGGATGATGGAGAGAATTAGTATAAATGATAGGAATGTTCCTAGGGAAAATACACCTGCCCAACAGAATCGAAATCCAAACCCTAGGAGAAACAATCCACAAATCAGACAAAGAGATCAAAGAGGCCTAGATCAACAAATTAGGCCACCATTTCAAGAAAATTATGCTGATGATACAAGTGTAGTTGAAGAAGTGGAGGAGAATTAGATAAATTTAATGGGAACTAATGAAGATGATTATGTTTTTCTTACACAAGAAGAACAAGAATTGTTTTTGTTAACTCAAACAAAACTGGAATCTGGAGAATCTGATGATTATAAACATGGTTTTTAAAATTCTATACTAGAAGTCCATAGACAATATAATCTCAGGAGCAAGAAAAACAATGATAGCTCAAACAGAAAAGATCTGAATAATTCTGCTAAGAAAACTTTAGAATCTGATCCTAAGAAAATAGTTGAAAGCTCAAAGAGAAATGACGACAACAACTCATAAAAGAGAAATGCATAAAATGTTATCAATAAAACAATTGATGTCTCAATAAAAATTGTCCAAACTGAAATACCTACTACAAGTAAACAAGCTCAACTTGTAACAAATACCATAGCTGACAAAATAGATTTCTCAAACTTGTTAAAAAGCCAAGCACCCTTCAATATTGAGTATGAAATTACAAAACTCAAGATCTTTATCCCCTTTACTGAATTGGTGAACAATCATATCTATAGGTATCAATTCCTAAAGGCACTCAATGTAGGAAAGAACACAAATACAGTGAATTTAAATGACGACCAACCTGAACTCTTGTTTGGACCAGAAGTGGATGGCAAGCCTCAAGAAGGGGGTGTTCCTCCATTTTATGTCAGTCTTAATATTCATGATAATATCCTTCATAATGCCATGTTAGATTAAGGTGCATCACATAATCTCATGCCAAAGACTGTTATCGAAAAAATTGGACTAGAATTTACTAGGCCATACAAAGATCTCTATTCTTTTGACTCCAACAATGTTAGATGTCTAGGTCTAATTAAGGACCTTTGTGTCACATTAGCCCAGATACCAGCCATAAGTTTAGTGATGGATATTGTAGTAGCAAAAATTCCTTCTAAGTATGGTATGTTATTATCAAGGTCTTAGGGGGCTAAGTTGTAGGGAACACTTCAAATGGATATGACATATGCCACAATACCAATATTTGGTCAATCAAGGAGACTATATAGAGAAATGTTAATGAAGTACATGGTGAGTAGTCAAGAAAGACCATACAATTATCCCCTCTACTCAGTTCACACTAATCTTGATTCCTTTATTCTATATAATGACAATGATGGAGACATAGATACACAGGTAAAACAGGTAGAAAATGAATTCAATGAAAAACATGATACTCAAGTGCCTATTATGCAGCAAAACCCTGAAACAGAACCTCTTTGGAATATGACTTTTGATGGCTCATGTGGTAAAACAAGATCAGGGGCAGGAATCTAGTTATATAATCCAACAACTAATTAGGCTCAAGGTTACTCTTATAAACTAAATTTTCTGTGTACAAACAATACAGCAGAATATGAGGCATTATTATTAGGCTTGAATTTGCTTAAAAAGATTGGTGCTAAAAGGATTTCTATCCAGGGAGACTCTGAGCTTATCATTAGACAAATTAAAGGACAATACTCATCTAAATAGCCTAGATTGAGAGAATATTGAAATGTTGTAATTGATTTCCTCAAAACATTTGAAGAGTATGACCTTGCTATTATCCCTAGGCTCAAAAATTCTCTGCCCAATGGACAAGCTTTTTCAACCAGCACCTGCAAATTACCTCATCCAAACAAACAATACATAGTTGATGTAAAACATCATCCTGCAGTGCTTGATAACATGAGATACTGGAAAGTTTTTGGGAATGACAAAGAAATTGAAAGATTTTCGCTATCAAAAGATGAATTTGAAGACTGCAACATAGATTTGGAAAGTGAAATAGACAATCACACTGTTGTACATAGTGATTTGGATCAAATTGCTACTGATTTAAATCAAACTATTGTTTATGAGGAGAAATTTCCTGTAAATAAAACTGTACAAAAAACTGAAATACATAAAGATCTAGAAAAAGAAGAATTCAAAGTATTGCAACTCAAAGATAATGTTCTGCCTAGAGGACTTGCTCCTTTAGAGGAACTATTTGATTTTAATGATGTTGCTAGAAAACCAAAAATGGAACCAACAGGAACAAACATAGAGGAATGCAACATAGGTAGTGAACAGAACCCCAAAATCATAAAACTGTCAAAATCACTACCTCTCATGGCTAAAAGAAAATATATAGCTCTATTCAAAGAATTCATAGATGTATTTGCATGGAGTTATGAAGATTTAAAAGCCTATGATACTAGCATTATACAACACAAGATTCCAATCAAAGAAGATCAAAAGCCCTTCAAACAGAAATTACGTAGGATAAACCTTGTCCTAATGCCTCTGGTAGAAAAATAAATCAAAAAGATGTATGAAGCTAAAATCATAGTCCCGATTAGATATTCTAAATGGGTATTCAACATTGTGCCTACCAGAAAGAAAAGTGGTGAAATAAGGCTATGCATTGACTTTAGAAATTTAAACAAGGATTCTCTTAAGGACAACTATCCCTTACTGAAAATGGATCACATATTGCAGAGTGTAGTAGGTTCTAGTAGGATTTCCTTCTTCTATGGTTTCTCAGTGTACAACAAGTTCTGGTACATCCTGATGATCAAGATAAAACTGCTTTCACTACCCCTTGGGGAACTTTCATGTATGTTAAAATTCCTTTTCGATTAATGAATGCAGGTGCTACTTTTCAGAGAGCAACAGACATTTCTTTTTCAGAAGAGATTGGATATTTCATTGTGATTTATCTCAGTGACATCTCAGTGTTTTCAAAAATCGATGAAGAACACTTAGCACATCTAAGAAAAATATTTGAAAAGTGCAGAAAGTTTGGTATTTCACTCAATCCCAAGAAATCATTGCTTGGTCTTGAATAAGGAAATATTTTAGGTCATATCATCTCTAAAGATGGAATTAGGATTCACCCCAGTAGGATTTAAGGCATCCTTAAAATCAGTCATCCAAGAAACATGAGAGAACTTCAGTCTTTTATTGGAAAAATCAAATTTTTAAGAATATTCATACCAAATATGGCTAAATTACTCAGGAATATAACAAATGTGCTCAAAAAGGACACAGAAATCAAATGGAATATGGAAGCCAAGAAATCTTTTGACCTAGTCAAACATGCATTAACACAAGCTCTAGTTTTAATCAGCCCTGATTTCACTAAGGATTTCATAATATTTTCTTTTGCATCTAAACATACCATTTATGCCGTGTTATTGAAGAAAAACAATGATGGACATGAACAACCAATAGCATTCTTAAGGAAAGCTTTGAGAGATGCTTCTTTGAAGTACAATATCATGGAAAAACGAGCATTTTCTTTAGTTAAAGAAATCAAACACTTCAGGGTTTATGTGTTACATTCTCATATCATTGCTTATGTGCACAATGTAGTGGTCAAAGATATTCTTACTCAAAATGGACCATATGGGAAGAGACGCAAATGGATAGCTGCGATATTGGAATATGATATAGAAATCAAGCTCACCAAGTTGATCAAAGGACAGGGATTAGCTTGATGACTGAATCAAATTTCAATGCTTTAGACATCAACATGGTGTTTGCTTTGGATGATCTTGAGGAACTGGTGACTTCACCAATAGATGAGGCATATTTAAATTCACCCTGGTATGCAAACCTTTTATATGTTCTTTTCAATTTAAATGCTCCTCCTGGATTATCCAAAACAAAAGCTAGATTTCTCAAATTAAAAATTGTCAAATTTTGTATTGTTGATGGTATATTGTATTGGAAATATGTTGGAGGTGTTTTACTCAAATGTTTGTTAAAGGATGATGCTGACAAAGTAATGCAGGAATTCCATGAAGGTGACTGTGGCGGCCATCTTTATTGGAAGGCGAATGCTAATAAAATCCTTAGAACTGGTTATTATTGGCCTACATTATTCCCAGACATCCATAAGATGGTAATTGCTTGCCACAAGTGCCAACTCTTTGAAGGAAAGAGAAAATTACTACCTCTTCCTTTGAAACCCATCTCTGTTGAAATCCCTTTCCAATAGTGGGGATTGGATTTCATTGGCAAAATCCATCCTTCGTCCTCTACCCAGCATAAATGGATCCTAATTTCCTAAGATTACTTCACCAAATGGACAGAAGCCACTCCTTCAAGAGTTACCACTGATTATGTCATAATAAAGTTCCTTGAAACCAATATCCTTTCTAGATTTGGCTGTCCTAGGAAACTAATCACTGATAATGCTGCAGATTTCAAGTAAAAAAAGATGGTGGATTTTTGCCACAAATATCATATGTCTTTGGGACATTCAACAGCTTATTACCCTCAAGGTAATGGGTTGGCTGAATCTTCCAATAAAATTGTGGTAAACATTATTAAGAAGATATTGGAGGACAATAAGAAGTCATCGCATAATAAATTGATATATGCATTATGGGCTGACAAATTGACTACAAAGAAATCAATTCTCGTGTCCCCATTTTAGTTGGTTTATGGTATAGATGCAATATTTCCTTCTTCCATGGGAGTACCAGTTATGAAGATCATCCAAGAGATACAAAGTGAGCCCAATGATATACAAAGGAGGATATATTAGACTATTCAATTGCAACAATCCAAAGAAGAAGTATACAACAAAACTCAAGTTGTCCAAGAAAATATAAAGAAATTTTTTGACAAAAGAACCAAGGCTAATGATTTCAAAATGGGAGACAAAGTGTTAAAGTGGGACTCAAGAAGAGAAGACAAAGGAAAACATGGAAAATTTGAGAATCTTTGGAAGGGCCCATATATAATTTCAACTTTAAGAGGGAATAATGCATTTTTTCTCAGAATTGGATGGAGCAGAATTATCAGGAGGTCTTGTCAATGGTAGGATGCTGAAACATTATTTTTCATAAGCACAGAGATTTCCCCACTCCATTGTAAATATCACAATTTTTCAGGTTTAGTTGGTTAGTTCATTTAACAAGAAGAAATCAGATTGAAGACAAAATAGATTTGAAGGACTCAAGGCTATTGGTCATGTGTTCTTGACACTTCAAGCTGAGAAGTGCCATCCCCAGCTGGAGCCATTGTTAGGGTCCTATAATTTATAGGATCTCAAGGTGATTAAGAATTTCACAGTTTGCAGGTTTCAAATTGTTCATAAGATGTCAATTTGAATTGATTTCATTACAAAAAAAAAAGAGAAAAGAAATGAAAAGAGGGTATATAAAAAAAGATGAAAAAGAAAAAGAAAAGAGAACCCCAAATGTTGTTCAAATCATACAGCTTAAGCATGATTGAAAAAATTTCAATTTATGTTCATAGGTTAGAAAATAAAGATTTTCCAAACAGCTTAATCTTGGCAAAGAAATAGCTAGGTAGAAAATAAAATTGGTTCAACTGTTTAATCTGGACCAAGAGGAGAAATAGGTGATAGAGTAGGTTAGGTTTTGAAAGAAAAAGAGATGAGAAAAAAAGAGGAAAGGGTTTGAAAGTCTAAGTGCACCCTGTAAATCGAAAAGAACAAAAATATTAGCCTATAGAACAAGGGTAGGAAGATTGCGAATAGAAGGACATATGCTAATATTGTCCTAGGGTCGAAGAGGAAAATTAAAATAAAAACCAAGGAGGGGCATTATATTTCTTTGATATCATTATTCCCCTAAACTTTAAATATTTTCCCCCTTGTACCTATAGTTTTTCCCGCATTAATCACCCAATCCCACCACACACTCACACGTCGCATCGTGCTTAATCCACCCACCAGCTATCACTCCATCCTTGCTCACTCCATCCGATCTAATGGCCCACGTCCTCTTTCGTCCCCCACACCCTCTGAAAGTTAATCTTGGGGGAGGGGGTGTCCCGAAACCAGCACTTTCCACTCCCCTACGTGTCACAGCCTCGTGATTTTGCAACCCCCCCCCCCCCTCATACCACCTACCGCTCCCATACCCCCACGAAAAGTTGTATTCGATACCACAAACCGCTCACGCGTTCAATTGTTGGACACCCGCCACCTCACTGTGCCAAGTTGTCCCCTCCACCCAATCACTTCCATTACCACCATGGGGCAATAAATGGGTTGGGCCGTTAGCCAACAGCCCAATGCCAAATCAGGCTAATCCAACATTACGATTACAAACCATAAAACCACTAGTACGCAGATTTCGAATTTTAACTGTTATTGTGCACTTGTAGGTGTCTTTCCACTCCATTCCGCCATTATCAAGAATGCACAGTGAAGCCAAAGCATAGTAATACAGTGTAGGATTACTCATTTTCTTACAGCAATCATCATTTCCCACTCTTGAATCCCATTTCTGTTTAAATCCCTATTCTTTCTCTCTCTCACTGAAATCCCATGTCTTTTATCCCTTTTCTGTTACAGATTTAGCATAGGATAATTTCCAGAGGAAAGCTACAGAGAAAGCAGCAATGGCACGAAAGAAGAAAGAACCAGAAGTATTCAACCCAATGGTGCACCCACCACTGGATTTAGATCATTTACCACTAGCTGATACGGATTACAATATCCATGAAACCCTCTCAGGATTTGATCTGTTTAATATATATTGCTTGTGGGAGGACAAATTCATGGAGAAAATGGATGACATTTGCCTTTGGTACACCAACCTTCCATTCTATATCTTCCCTAAAATAGTTACCCATAATTGATCAAGAAGTGTCATTCATGTTACAATCCATAGAAAAGAGAAGTGATGGCCCCAACAGGACATATTTTATTCACAATTGATGCTCAATCCATCATGCAGATGATGCAAGCCCCAGTTATTGAAGGAGTTGTTCCTTTTTCACATGAAGTTTTGATTGAAATGTACCAAAATATTGATTTATCCAAGAGAGCTAAGACATTATAACTTTTCATGGCTGAGAACACACCTCTGCCAAGCAAAAACCCTCCTTATTCCTCCTCTGTTTTCCCTGACAGAACTAGACATATTGCCACAGTTATTTCCTATTTACTTGGCTATTATTTTGACCAATGGATTGATGAAGCTATTATAGATTTCCTATCTATCCTCTCAACTAAATCCAAGCCTTCTGTCCTTTTCAACTTTAGCCAGTTTCTAGCAGATGCAATCCATGAACAGCTGGTCAATTTCTTCACAGATGAAGTTTTTCATTACTCCTCAGTGTTGGTTTACATGTTTTTGTATTTTCAGGCAGACAGGTTCCAGTTTTCATTAACCAAAATGAATGAGGAAGGTGAACCTCAATCAATAATATTTTTGACAACATTGGTAATGAAAGATCAAAAGGATTTTAGCTACAAGACATTTGTGGAAATGTTTGTCCACCCAACAATGAGCCTCCTCAGTGGGACAACAGAACCAAGGATAAATGAAGATATAAAGAGAATTATGCAACTATCTAATCAAGCCAGAACTAGTGATTGGTACTTGTACCAAAACTACACTAAAATAAGAGTGTATGGTTGTGAGTTAGCCCCCTACAAGCTGCCAAAGTTCCTCCCCATGAGGATATTTGCATTGGAGTACATTAGACAGATGATTAGTGCAAATGAGATGCATTTTGTATCACCCAAGAAGAAATCCCAATTCAAGATCAAGTCCCAAACTGGTCCCTTTATTTGCAACAGCAGAGCTGTAGGAGAGGAGGTAGACAAAAGATTAAGAGAGATGAATATAGCTTCACATGGTCTTATGACAAATGAAGCATTATTTCTAAGAAGACGGTGGAAAACAAGTGCACTACCTACATCCACACTAAAAGGCCCGAAATTCAGAAATATATGAATCAAATAGAATGGATTCCTGATACATTATAGGAGGCCGAGGAGCAATTAATTTCCTCTTCCAGTGCCTAAACTCCACAGTAGCAGGAGAAACAAATTACTATAGAAAGGTCCAAAAAGGGGAAAGAACAAGAGCAAGGAATAATAGGGAAGAAGTCCAGAGAAGTCAGTCACCAGGAACTGACATTTCCATGAAATAATTTAGGTTGAGGTACAGTAAGAAGACTAGGAAACACATGGACATAGATAAAGGATCACCATAGCAAACAGTGATCAACATAATTGATATTTCAGATTCCTCTCCAGCTGGAGGACAATCATTTCCTTCAACTCTGATTTCAGAAAGACAGCAATATGTTCAAGTGTCCTCATCTTAAAAGGTGACTGAAGAGAAAGAAGAGACAATCTTTGATACCTTTAGAGAAATCAAAATCAGAAATGAAATACTAAAGAAGAGCACCTATGCTCAGTTTTGGAAGTAGAGTGCAACTGCACAAGGAAGACTTCTCTTTGCCTTTGACTCAGAGAAGGGAAAAATGCATATGGCATTTTTGGAGGCACAAACATCAGAGCCCAAAACTCCAGCAGACTACAAGAAGACTTCCTTTGAGTTTGATGTCAAGAATGTCCATCAAATAGATCAGTTGGAGATGCACAAGCAAATAGGGGAAATGATTTCATCTACTTTAACCAACACTTCCATGAATTTATTCAAAATGCAAGTGGCCCTCTCAAACGATCAGTCTCAGTTGAAGATGGAAAGAATTTCATCATTATCAAAGGACACTAGGATTAAGTCTTTGGAAGACTTAGTAATAAAAATTGGATATGATCCCTCAGATACAAAAGCAGTTAAAGAAGTAATAAAGAAGAAAGAGTTAGACATTGCAGCTTTGAAGAAGCAGCTCAAGCTGCCTACTACACATGACCCACTGACCAAGGAAATAGAGGAAAGAGGGAGCATAAAGGTTGACATGATGAAACTAATAGTGGATCAGTGCATCCAAATCAAACGGATGGAGACAGCGATGGAAAAAGTGGTGCAGGAGAAGGAAAACGTAGCACAGATGGCTAGCACCATAGTGGAGGCCCTTCCTCTAATAGCCCTACCCATGACTACTCCAGCAGGTGCAGCCACAGAAGCAGGAAGCAGTGCAGAATAGTTGGCAAGATCTATGTGTTATAGACATATTTGGGCACTTCAACCCCAATATTATATTTCGATAAACTAGGGCTCATAAACCCATAAAAGAGTTGTTTCAGACCCTAAAAGAACATGGTCATCTGATTACATCATTCCCCAAAAGTTCCACCTAAAAAACCATCTAGAAATGGCCTAAACTGAACCATACTGATTGCTACACTGGCCAGGTGCGATGCATACTGAGTGATACACTACTCAAGTGTGATGCATACTATTTGGGCCTTCTATAGGGTGTGATGGGCGAGGATGGACAAATGTCCGAGACAATTTTCTAGGTGGTTGCTCATGGAATCTTCTACAAACCTCTCCTATGACACTTGCCTCTCTGAATTCACCCAAGGATGAGTAAGAGATCTAAACTTTAGTTATCTCTCCTCTTGTGGAACCAAATGTAACATGTTGAATGACACTAATCAAAACCCATATATGACTCACACCCTTGCACACATCTATAAATGGATCCCCCATCTAAGAGATCCAGGGGCTGGAAGGTTGTGAATTGCAAGGAAGTGCTGATAGTTTGTATTTGAGGAAAGAGCATTGTATTGTTGGTGTGATATTGCTATTTCATGAGGTGAAGAAGGCTTGATGCTGGGAGGATGATGCTGGATTAGACAACTGGGTTGTAATTCTCCCTTCTATTTAATAAAGTTCTTCAAGTTTTCTTCCATATGATTGTGCAATTGTGAATGTTATCATTTGTGAATGCTATTATATGTTCATTATATATCTGATTCTGTAATGTGTATGATGTAATAGATCAATATGCTTTGATGGTTCTTTGTTAATATGTTTCTACAGGTACTCTCCATGCAGGATAAGTACAGGGAGGAGTTGCAAGCTCTGTCAAGGGGGAGAGAGATCAAGCAAGGGATTAAGCGGAAGTTCTAGGTTGGTTCCATTGTCTTTCTCTTATCTATTATACATAGAAGAAATTGTGAATTGCCTTAAATTGTTGTTTCTAGGGTAGCTGCAAAAAATAGAGGGCTAGTCGCTCGAAAATACAGTGGTTTTCCCAGAAACACTATGGAAGGAATGAATCTGCGGAATAAAGAAATCAAGAGGTTGGAATCCCAAGTTGGTGTGCTACAAGATCATATTAAAAGAGCTTAAAACAATCACTTAGTAGAGATGTAGAGAGAAAATGCAACGATAGAGAAGCTTCAGAAGTCAGAAAAGGAATCCTCCATTGGAAATACTCTAGGGAGGGTTAAGGAGATCATTTGGAACAAAGTGATAGATTAAATGAATGAAATTTGGCCTAGCATCCAAATTATTTTTTAGCAGAAAGAGTTAGTAGAGAAAGCCAAAGAAGCTATTTTAGCCACCAATATAGAGTTGGGAGATATGCCAGCAACAACAAACAGAATTATCAAGTTTCTAAATGCAAGAAACAGATATGAGCTGGAATAATTGGGAGTATCAGATAGGACAGAGACCATACTACAAGTCAAAAAGGTGCTGACAAGGAAAAGTTTAAATGTGCACCTTCAATAAAAATGCCAAGTTCTAGAGTTGATAGTCAACAGGTTGTTTAACAAGATGCAGCCTCTACATCAAAAAGGCCTTCCCTCTCTATTTGTTATAAATGACAAACTCATGGACATAGGGGATTATGTCAAGAAATTATAGGGCATAGCCACAGATGCTGCAAATCTATCCAACATCAAAGGTAGCATAATAGGAAAGGCTTTACTAGAAGCAATCAACAATCAAATTTACATTGAACATGAGTTGAAGCATGTGTTTTTGGTCAAGCCATCATTTTCCAAATACATTGATGCTGATGAGGTTTATCGAAGATTAACCAAGATCAAGATCCTAGAGGGGGAAGCGTGGAGTGACTTATGTGACTACCAGGAAGAACGAGACAAGGATGACTAGAGTGACCATACAGGCATGAGTCAACACCAACCACGTCAACAGAACCACTCCAATCAAATTAATACTTCAGGCAATAGCATCCCATAAAAGAGGGACACCTATCCCAGTTTTCTTAGCGTTGCCTCTCCTTGGCTACATTAGTCAGTTTTTCCTTCATTGTGATAAATAATAGATTTCCAAATGTACAAGGCAAATCATTGTAGTTTTTTGTTTAAATACTCCATGCATTTGGAGTTTTAGGGATTGGACCCTAGTCATTGGAACAATTTTTCTATTTGGAGCATTGTAATTTTGAGCTGGAGCATCAATAAAAATGATAGTTTACAATATACTTGATATGTTTTGACCTGGTGATGTTTTATTTTCTATTTTTAATGTATTTCTCTTTATCCATCTATGCATCTTTCACTCGTATTGTGAAGCAAAAATTATAGTTTAAGATATGTTGTTGGAGCACCTTACTGCTATCTGTGTTTACAATCTATATGTTTTTCTCTGAAGTATGATTAAAAAATTCTTGAATGCTTTTTAATCCTAACTAATATTATTTATTTTTTTCTTCCATTTATCACTCTACTTTAAAGATCTAGTAGGAACAGTTAGCTTTCCCTGCAAACACTCCAAAAGATTAATGCTACCACCTAGCCTGTGAATCCATAGCCCAATGGAAAATATTAAAATATGATCTTTATCCAACCAAATGAAAAAACAAACAAACAATGCTTTTATTCTTAATATCTAGCCTAAAACATTATAACACTAAAAACAAAGTTAAATCATAATTACATAGAGAGAGCCCACTCTGAGTCCAGGAAGGCTAGGTCCTAGACTCATAAGTGGTTTGATGTATCTTTTATGACTTTTGTCTTACCAATCTTCAAAAACACAGAATGATAACACATCCTCAATTGAATAGGAGACCACCGCAACACATGTCTCCCCATTCTCTCTCATGTTTTTTTCGGCAAAGCATTCGCATCTGACCCAAGATCCAAAATAACTTGGTCCATTTCATATTCAGCTATTTGCACAATGAGCCTCATTTCACGCCCTATTCTTGCCTTATGCTTACCAATTTTCCTGACCACGCATGGTCCCTCGGGAGTGTTTTCTTTACCAATGCATTTATTGATCAACTCCTATAATCCTTTTATGGCCTTGCTATCACATAGTAGCTTCATATAGGTCTCCAGAAAGGTAATAAGCATGTATGGGTCCATTTCTTCAGACTGCTTATCCTGAATTCATGAGGTAGAAGCCTCAGCGAAGATTTTCTTTGCTTCCATGAAGGTTTCTTTCGCGTGCGGAGACTGAGGAGAAGGCCCGAACAGAAGCAGAGCACGCTGCCAAGGACCAAGCGGAGAATGAAGAGCGTGGCTCTAACAAAAGTCAAAAATCTCCTTTTCCCCAAACAAAGGACAAACAACAGTTAGAATAGGGTGGCTAAGATCTGGAGAGCACTCCTTTCCTCGTAAATAAACATAGAGAATAGGAAAAAGAGGGGCAGCGAAAGAAGACCAAAGCCTCCAAATCATCGCTAGATCCAATCACCTTGACGGAAGGTGACTTGGACAATATTGGAGACAATGTGAGGGACACAACTGCAGAACTACTACAGCAGTTTGAGTAGTAGCATAAGCAAGCATTGGTCGCTATACAAATGGGTCTGCTCAAGCTGTAGATCCAAACAACTAGACTACAGGCAAGTGTAGGTCAGAGCAATGCGACATCAACTAGTTTGGTGTCGAGGACCACCCAAGCAGCAGAGTTGGTCTGATCCTTAGATCTCTGGGTAGTCGCATTACCTGATGGTGCTTTGAGCGCAGAAGCAGATGCTAACAAGGTTACTATTAGTTCTTTAAGGAATGTTGGCCTCAACTTGGCTGCGCTCCCTAGTGAATTCCTTCACACGCAGCAAGCAAGTGTGATTATAGAGCTTAAGGCCATAGAGCAACGTGCGCTTAGCACAATAAGCGAGAAAAATGTCAACAATGAACAGATATTCATTGAGAAGATAGTCGTGCTAGAAGCGTGGAAGAAGGTTTAGGAGAAGAATGAGTGAACACAACCATGGTAGCCAAAGCATGCAAAACCATTCCAGAACTGCACATACCCGAATAAGCATCGTCGAAGGACAAGATTAGGAAATTGGTTGCAGGTGTGCGTGATGCAAGGATAGAGATGGCTAAGGTTCAGTTTGAATTGAACCTTAAAATAAGAGAGCTTGAGTTGAAATCATAGCCTTCAACTCCAGCAGAGGTCAAAGAATAGCACGAGGCAGCTGTAAAGGATGCAGTCACAACAGTAGATGACGTAGCAGCAAATTGCACCGCGCTCTTTGATCAGTCTATGGAGGTCGTCATGACTCTGCAGGAGGATCCTAACCTACAATGGTTGAACACAGAAGCCCTCGAATTGCAGCAGCATTATGACGAGGCAAGAGTGACAGCGCGCACCATCACCATATCACAACGATTGGCTAAGCTGCATGAGGAAAGCAGTTGCTCGAACAGGTGGAGGCAATGCAACGAAAAGAGGTGGTCCTCAAGGCTAGATTGGGGCCTTGGCTAGATGAGGCATATGTTAACTCTGCCACCATTGAAGAGAAGTTGGAAGATCTATAGAGGGCACAACAGAAGGTCAACTACTGACCGAGCAGTTGGTCAAACAGATCAAGAAGGCAGCCACGCAAAGCGCAGATGAGGGAACAATAGTGCAAGTCTAGCTAGGAGGTCTCCGCAGCAAGATCTCTATGCCAGTAGAGTGACTCAAGGGTGACTCATGATATTTGTGTTGGGGGCTTGTTGGGACAAGGTCCCCTGTGGTCAATTTTGGGGCAAGAGCCCAAGTTTTGGGGCAGAAAGCCCAAGCTTTTGTTATGTAAAGTGTAAAGTCTCCATAATTTATGGTCGTGGAGTGCGTAGATAGTAAGTGTCATAAAGGGATTTTCCCTTCTTTTATGTAAGTTGTGTCGGCTTTAGTAGACCTACCCATGGTCCGTGGACCATGGGATTGTATATAAAGGAGAATATTAGAGAGTCTAAGGCAGTTCATGAGCAAAGAATGAATGTAATGGGTCATTAGAAGTGAAGAGCGAAGAGTCTTAGAGTAGAAGAGAGGATCTATAGCTGTGTACGCAGAGGCCTAGAGTAGATTCCGCAGCTGAGTGCGTAGACCCCTGCAATTGAGTGCGCAGGGTAGTCTCGAGTCTGTAAGCAGAACTAAAGTATCAATAAAGATATTATTCCATAAATATCTGTGTTTTGTCCATTTACTTATATTATGAATGAATGTGTTTATGTTATGATGAATGATGGGTTTATGATTGAACACTGTATTGATGTGCAAATCTGCATAGTTTACGTTGTTATATGAACGCAAGTACTAATATCTATTTACGCGAAGAATATCTTAATGCATGTTAAAGATAACACATAATTAGGTTGATCTGGGTAAATACAGAACTAAGGGTAGTTACAGAGGTGCATAAGTAGTTGATTCACTTGTTTAGGGTCCGCAAAAGACAGTCGTAGACCTTCACAAAGGTCTAGAGGCTAGTAAAAGGAACTTATATCGATAAGCCTTAAAGGCTTATCGACGTATGTGAAGGCAGGTTAATGGTATAAAATGACATCACGCTCATCTCTGGGTGCAATTGAAGAGATTAGGGCCCGAGAGCAGCGCGCGCTGAGCTTGATCAGCGAGTAGAAAGTAAAAAACAAATAGATGTTTGTTGAGAAGACCGCAGCGCTAGAAGCATGGAAGAAGGTTCAAGATAAGAATGAGCGAACCGCAATCGTGGTAGCCGAAGCATGCACAACCATTCTAGAACTCCACATACTTAAAGAAGCATCATTGGAGGCCAAGACTAGGAAATTAGCTGCAAGTGGCACGATGCAAGTACAGAGATGGCTAAGGTTCAGTTTGAACTAAACCTTAAAATCACAAATCTTGAGTTGAAGTCGCATCCTTCAACTCCACCAGAGGTCAGAGAACAGCGTGGGTCAGTTATAAAGGATGTAGTTGCGACATTAGATGTCGCAGTAGCAGATTGCACCGCGCTCTTTGAGCAGTCTATGGAGGTCATTATGACTCTACAGGAGGATCCTAACCTGCAGAGGTTGAACACAGAAGCCCGTGAATCATAACAATATTATGATGAAGCAAGAGCGATGGCACGCACTGTCGCTATATCCCAACGACTAACCAAGCTGCATGAGGCAAAGCAGTTGCTCGAACAAGTGGAGGCAGTGCAAAGGAAAGAGGTGATCCTCAAGGCCAGATTTGGGCCTTAATTGGACGAGGCCTACGTTATCTCTGCCATCATTGAAGAGAATTTGGCAGACCTATAGAGGACACAACAAAAGGTAAAGGAAGTCAGTGCAGGACTAACAATTGTGCAGTTGGTCGAGCAAATCAAGCATGCATCCATGCAGAGCACGTCTGAGGGAGCAGTGGAATAGGTCGAGCTGGGAGGTCTCCGCAATAGGATCTTCATGCCAGAAGAGTGACTCGAGGGCCAGTCACGATATTTGTGTTGGGGGCCTATTGGGACAAGGTCCCCTACAGTCAATTTTGGGGCAAAAGCCCAATTTTTGGGAAGTAAACCCAAGTTTTTGTTATGTAAAGTGTAAAGTCTCCTTAAGTTGTGGTCACAGAGCGCATAGATAGTAAGTGTCATAAATGGATTTTCCCTTATTTTACGTAAGTTGTATCGGCTTTAGTAGATCTACCCATGGTCCACAGACCATGGGATTGTATCAAAAGGAGAGTCTTAGAGAGTCTAAGGCATGATAGTGGAGTGAAGAATGAATGTAATGGGTTATTAGAAGTGAAGAGCGAAGAGTCTTAGATTAGAAGAGATGCTCTACAGCTGTGTGCGCATAGGCCTAGAGTAGAGTCCGCAACTGAGTGTGCGGACCCCTATAGCTGAGTGTGCAGGGTAGTCTCAAGTCTGTAAGCAGAACATAAGCATTAATAAAGAGATTATTCTAGAGATATCTATGTTTTTTCCATTTACTTCTATTATGAATGATTGTGTTTATGTTATGATAAATGATGGGCTTATGATTAAATACTATATTGATGCGCAATTTTTCATTGTTTACACTGTTATAAGAACACAAGTAATAATATCTGTTTATGCGAAGAATATCTTAATGCATGTTAAAGATATCAGACACTTAAGCCAATCTGGGTAATAACAAACTTAGGAGTAATCACAGAGGCATGTAAGTGGTTGATTTGCCTGTTTAGGGTCCATGAAATACAGTCATTGACCTTTGCGAATGTCTAGAGGCTGGTAAGAGGAAGTAATATCGATAATCATTAAGGGCTTTTTGACTTGCACGAAGACATGTTAAGGGCTTATCGACCTGCACGAAGACAGGTTAAGGGCATAAAATGAAATCACAATTATCTTTGGGTGCGGAAACTTGGTTCCAACATCCCCCCATACTACTTCGGGTGAGACTTCAGTCCGCACTCCACAGATTTATTCCGAAAGGGCCAGTAGTGTAGGGATTTGTTTGTCAAACTTAACTCTGAACCTGGGTTAGGACCCACTAAACCAAAAATGGTTCCGTTGTAAAAGAGTTGTTGTGGGGTCTATATAAATTTCTGCAGAAAGTGAAAATTATCTGTCACATGTTTTCTAGCTACCTGATAGATAGCAGACCACAGTGCGGGTCTTGTACTTAGCCCTGCTTGTGCTTCCAGCCTCAGAGGCATTGGCACTCCTCCTGCAACATAATTCACAAAGATAGGGCAATGATCTTTATCATGCCCCTCACTCTTACATTTCAAACACCAAACTTCTCCATGCACCTCTGGCCGAGCCACTCTATCCTTCTTCAAACTTTGGAATTCTAGGAAAAGATTCTACAACTCCACATGAATCTCCTAAACTCCCAAAGCATCATCTTGAATCAGTGTCTCATGCAATCTCATCGCAATCTCTAGGGCTTCTACCTAGGTCCCAATATTTTTTTGTGATAAAGCAACCCTTAAGTGGGGCAAGAGTGAAGCCACAAACCATTCGCGGTGTTGTCCATCCGTAAGATTTATGTTAGCTTTGTGGTGAGCACCAGTATTGCAGCAATAATGTTGCAACTCCTGGGCTCCCTACTTTACTTTTATCAACTTGGTAGTTCGTAACAAACTTGGAAGCAACGGTGTTGTATGCACAAGTACTAGTTCTTACTACAGGCTGTCACTTGGTCAGCTGGCGCAAGATCACTAATGAGTTCAACCCAACTTCTATGAGTTCTTAGAAGAAGCTTTTAACTATGATGAAAGAAATCTAACTCTACAGAGGCTATTCTATTTGCAGAAAGAGAAGGAAAACTGAAATGTAACACAAACCCTAATTTACCCACTAACCCTACTTTTACAGGAAAAGAGATGAAAACTGATGAAATGAGTGCCATTGACTACTGAAAAGGTAAATTTCATTTATTCAAGCTACTTCTCAAAATAAATGAGAAGAAAACATCTTTTCATTCTTTTGAGTGTTTTTATGTGAAATTATTATGTTTGTGATTTATCTGGTTGTGATTGTGCAGAGGTTTGGTGGCAAAGGAGGATGGATTTGGCTTTTGTAGAGGTGGAGGAAGGTGTGGAGAGGTCCCAAGAAGCCCCTAGTACCCTTCTTAATACTTCCATAGTGATCGGACTTCGGAAAATCACTCACAGGAAATTCTACAGGAGGCTGCAAGGGATCTACAAGAGGATCTACAAGACGAGGCTGAGAGCTATTTTTGGAGGTTTGAAGGTGGAAAAATGATGGGAAAGGGTAACTGAAGGCTAGATGAAGCTTTTTAGGGGTCTAGAACATGTCAAGGAAGATCAAGAAAGAACAGGATGGTTGGATTTGTTAAAACGGCGAGAGGGAAGTTTATGAGAAAACGCAGAATTTAGGTCAGATTGGCAAAATGTTGCGAATGACATGGGAAATCTATGAGAGGTGAGCTGGTGCTGGCTTTTTTATGGATTTATGGTGAGCTGAGGTGGCTTGCAAGAGATCTACACATATACTTACGAAAACTGATCGAAGAAAGGACTAACTATGCCATGAAAACAGAACTTTTTCCTAACTTGACCTAACTTCTAACCTACAAACAGAAAATGTTGAACAGTAACCTGTGAACAGAAAATCACATAGAGAGATATATGGTAACATAACAGGAAATTATCTAAGAAACTAAATCTGAACCAATATATCAATCTTTCCAAATCAAGTTATCTCAATAGCAGTTGCATGGAAGAGCAAAAACTGTGTTTTTGGTGGCAGCAGAAGTGCCTTGACCTCAAATCATAGTCACAAAAAGGGAGAAAGGAGATCAGGGCCTACTGTTGGCCTTTTTGAATCTTATTTTGTCACTGCAGTAACCTACTTAAGCAACTGAAACACAAAATAGCTATGCAAACCATCTAAAGCAACCTAGTCTAACGAAGTAAAATGAATCTATGTAACATAAATTAACTCATGAACTAAAGCAAAAACATATAAGTACAAAGTAAGAGGTGTTGGGAAGATTGGGTTGGGCCCTAACCCAAGAGCTTTGGCCCTCTAAGAGAGATCATGTTAGGCCCCTATACTACTAGTGTAACCCCTTATTGTTATTAGTATAACTGACTTATTATATTGATGTACCCATGTAGTGCCCATATTGTTACTATTATGCCACATAGAAGCCCACCATTGTTACTATTGTGCCCTACAATATTATTGTTATGTAGGCTTTGATTGTATTGGGACCACTTAGACTCCTATATATAGAAAGGAGGTATTTTCATTTGAATCATCGAAGAATTGTTCATTTATGTAATGTAAAGGAGGTTGCCCCCTCGAAGAGGCTGAATTCTAAGGCGTGGATCTCTCTTTTCTATCTTTTTGTGAGCTGGTTTCATAACATTTGGTATCAGAGCTTTGGATTCTAGGGTTTCGCTGCTCCAAACAGGTCATCGTGGCATTTTCGCTATAACTTTTTTTTCTGTGACGTTTCAGAAGTCGCAAAAAAAACCCATTTGAGAAGCGTTGGCGCTAAATCTTGGATCCGAATTTCAGATCGTTTCGCGCGATATTTTCGGAGATATGATCTGCGGAACTTGGTCTTTTTGCAGACTCCTGAATTACACTCAAAAGAGGTGACCTGGGGAAAATCGTCATAACTTTCTTTCTGAGTATCGTATTGAAATTTTGTAAGAAGGTACAGAAAGAGGACGAACTGCAGTTTCTTTTTATATATTTTTTAGAGTCAAAGGTTGAAACAGTGACACGTGGCACTTCATACAAGTTCGCTCTACTGAACCAGTCTATAATCAGGTCACTGCGGGAGATTGTGCATAACTTTTTCTTGGAGAATCCAATTTGGATCAGACTTGTGGCATTGGAAAGAGGACACAGAGGGCTACTACAGGTCACAAGTTTAGAACTTAAAGATCTGAAATTACAGAGTTACAGTCGTTTCAAGGTAGAGCTCCTAAAATCAAGAAAAAGCAAGATGAGGAAGTTTGATGGCAAGGATCCGGTAAATTGGATACTTCAGATGGAGCAATATTTTGATATACATGGTGTACAACTGTTACAAAAGGTATGTATTGCATCTTCATATTTAGAACCAGATCAATTTTTATGGTACAAAGGGCTTTGTTCTCGTAAAAAACTTGTTACGTGGTCAATTTTCACGGAGGAAATGATAGCACATTATGAGGATATAAAGAGCAACACCTTCTTTAGAGCAACAACACAACAATCGGAAAGAGTAAAAGGGATTTGTGACATAATGGAAAGCAAAATTATGGAAACCAGGAAGCATACCCCTCACAACTATAAAGATGGAAGTGTTGTTTCTCCCAGCCTTCCACAACCTACAAGGGTTACACCACAACAATTGGAAGAAAAAAGAGAAAAAGGGCTTTGTTACAATTGTGATAGCAAATGCACTAAAGGTCATAGGTGTGCTGAGAAGAAATAATTTTACATAGAATATGAAGAGGAGGAAGAAAAGGATCAAGAAACATCAAAAGAAGAGGATATACGTCAGGACACCACCCCAGAGAAAGAAGAAATGAATCAGACCATATCTTGTAAAGCCTTGGCAAGAATTACCACTCCTCAAACTCTCAAGATAGAAGGACATATCAAGAAGAAAAAGGTGCAAGAAGTGAAAGATCACATCGAGAAAGAAGAAATGAATCCAACCATATCTTGTAATTCAATGGATGAAATTACCACTCCTCAAACTATCAAGATAGAAGGACACATCAAGAAGAAAAATGTTCAAGAAGTGAAAGATCACATCGAGCATCAAGAAATGAATCCGACCATATCTTGTAAAGGACTGGAAGAAATTACCACTCCTCAAAAGATAGAAGGACATATCAAGAAGAAAAAGGTTCAAGTAGAGAAAGATCATATCGAGCATCAACAGCAAGTTCTCCAACTTTTAAAGGATAACGCAACTTCGGTGCAAAATCAAATGAAACAACAGGTAGATCAACATCGTAGTGAAAAATGTTTTGATGTGAGTGATTGGGTATTTTTACTGCTACATCTCAAGCAAGCTATTTATGAGAAGGAAATGTTGGCAATACTACATGCACTTAAAAAATGGCGACCTTACCGAATGGGAAGACGCTTCAAGGATGAGGATGTGGAAGCATTGTTTTGTGCTATTTATATTATCCAACCAAATTGGATAAACAAAGCAACGGATGAATGGAAGAAGAACGAAGAAGTATGGCGACTTATTCAAAAGTTGCAAAAGATCCCAATTCAAGCAATATTGCCAGAAATTGAAGAGGAAGGAAAAATCATATTGGAACCTGGAGCAGTCATAGAAACAAGAACCCGACAGCTACGAAATCGATCAATTTCAGAGTATCTCATCAAGTGGAAGAACTTACCTGCTGAATATTCCACATGGGAGGACAAGAATTTTATATAGAAGCATCAAGAACTACTCAAGCGTTGAGGACAACGCTTTTTGAAGGAGAGGGGCATGTTAGGCCCCTATACTACTAGTGTAACCCCTTATTGTTATTAGTATAACTGACTTATTATATTGATGTACCCATGTAGTGCCCATATTGTTACTATTATGCCACATAGAAGCCCACCATTGTTACTATTGTGCCCTACAATATTATTGTTATGTAGGCTTTGATTGTATTGGGACCACTTAGACTCCTATATATAGAAAGGAGGTATTTTCATTTGAATCATCGAAGAATTGTTCATTTATGTAATGTAAAGGAGGTTGCCCCCTCGAAGAGGCTGAATTCTAAGGCGTGGATCTCTCTTTTCTATCTTTTTGTGAGCTGGTTTCATAACAAATGCTGGCTCAAAAACTGTTTCATCTTCATTACCAAAAATAATAGTCACATTACATGAACTATTCCCAAAAGGAACTCGAAAATAAGCTGAACGATGTGCTGCACAAAAGTGTGAAAATTCTAATAATGACTGGCTAAACTACTGAGGCTCTAAGCTCCCTTATTTATACAAATGGATACCTCCAACAGTCCTAAAATAAAGGAGCTCGGCTTCCTAGAACTGGAGATAAATAGCAGTCCTTCTTTACTTATTCGGCTGCCCCTTGGAATCATCAAGGTGGACCTTTGTGCTCCAAGTTACTGATGGAGGATTCAAGGAAAGGGGTCATAAATGAAGGAGAAACCCCCTTACAAGCCCTCTTCCTTGTTTCCCTCAAGTTTTGGCTACCATTTGCTCATAAATCCCTTGACTTTGTCCAAAATTGACCAAAAAATCTACATAAAGCACACATTAGACTACATGGCCAAATGACTAACCCAATTCACTCTATTAGCATAAATATATTCAAAAACATGCAATAAACTAATGAGAATGGTGGATTAAGTTGAATTAAGAGGCAAAATGGGCCCATATAATTACCCATTTCTGGGGCTCATCATCACCCCCTATTGAATGGATTGCTCATCCTCTGAGCAACTAATCTAATTCTTCATCCCCGATGGCTCTGACAAATTCCCTGACATCCCATGCCTTTGATGTGATATCTTCTTATTTATCATGGAAACCTGCCTTCCTATCCACTTCTTCCCACTGCTTCTATTTTTCCTCCTCTTTTACTCCTTCCAGCAGTCCTAGTAGCAGTGGAGGACTGAATTTAAGGCCAATCCAATTGGCCTTCAAACTTTGCATTGAGTGCTTATATAGGGTCACTCTCCTCATGGCTTCCCTCATCCTGTTTGGGGAGTGATACTCCTTGATTCGTAGGCTGTGTGCCAATGTGTTCCACCTTCTCATGCAAGCATGAATGCAGTCATCTCCAAACAATCTCTCCATGTCCTCGAAATGAGCAATAGCCTGGGCTTGCTTATCCACATAGTCTGGGACAACTTGAGGATTAGCTACGAGGTGTTGATGGGCATAGATGAGAGCCATGGGTTATGTTGGTTCTGCTCTAATCATCAGGGGTTCATTCAGCTCTTTTGCCATCATTTTCTAGATTTCTACTGCCCTTTTCTCTTCATGGCTCATCCAAGATGCCATGGCCATAAGCTGCAAGTCTCCCAATGCAGCATTTGGATCCCATAATTTCATGTAAGTAAGTGCCATGTTGTGCAGGTAAAATTATGATAGCTTCACCTTATCCTCAGCTAAACTATGATCACATAGATGCATGAATTGGCCATAATCCTACAAAGGTATTGTGCCCCTTTGGGCCAGTGTCTTGATCTGAAATTGGAGCCACTAATCCTTGAGGTACACTGCATATGATTTGGCTAGCTGCCTGCACTGTAATGCCTCCATAGCCCAACTAGCCATGCAGGCTAACTGGGCTTCCTTTTCCTATAGCTGCCTTCTCAAAATCAACACCTCATTTTCTACCTATGAGTCTCTTTCTTGTTGCTATCTTATTACTGTTTCACTGTCTGCCTGGGGTTCCTCTTCCTGTTGCTGTCTTCTTAAGATTGACAGCTCATTCCTCCTTGTGGTTCCCTTCCTTGCAGCTGCTTCTTCAACATTTCATTTTCTCCTTCTAATTGAACTCTTCTGATGCTTTCTGTATGCCTGACCATGCTCAATTCTTTGCCCATCTCACTCAATTTGTTTTCCATGTGCCCAATGTCTTCCACCCCTTTTGATTTTGCAATCTATGTCCATGTATGGGTCCTGACTCTTTCCTTTTCCAACTCGAAGAAAAGAGGGACTGCAAACTTTTGTGGGATGATTTTTCCCCCTTCCAGGAGGTTGTAGTAGGAGCCTAAGTTAGGCTGAGGTCCAGGCTCTGGTATCTCTTTTGCCTTGTCTTCCTCCTTGGTCTGTTCTTCTGCCTTCTTTTCAAGTTTTTCAGTTTCTTAGAGCTTTGCCAATGTCTCCTGTAGAGAGTTTTGTGCCTCTTGTAGGACTGTTTTAGAGTCCATTAGCTTGATCTTTTCTTTCCAAGTAGAGGTCTTAGGACTTCCTCTTTTGTAAGTGATGGGGCTTTTAGAGGGAGATTCCTCCTTTGTTGCAGTGGGGACATCCTCAATGATGATGGGCGCCTTTGAAGGTGGCTGAGGCTTCCCCATCTTGATTCTGGTGTTTTTTCAAGCCTTGAAGTGCATAGATGGTTGTCTCTTCCTTTTCCCTTTGGGCTTGGCTGGAGTACTAAGTGCAGCAAGAACAGTTGTTGCTTCTCTTGCTAGTGTCTCAGGAGATACTTCTTCTTGCTGTGTTTCTTCTTCTTCATCTGCTATTTTGCCTGTTTCTGCTGGTTTTGTGTCTGCTGTCTCTAACTCTGTTTTCTCCTCTGCTTGTTTAGTTTCTGCCTTTCCTATGGCAGCCTTTTTCTGAGCTATCTTAGGCTTCTTCTTTTCAGTTCTTGTCCTTTTCTTTTTCTCAGCTGTGGTTTTCCCTTTTTCTGCTTTTGACTCTGTCTTCTTCTCTGCTTTAGGCTTATCTTTGGTGGTGTCATGTTTCTCCTCTCCTCTCTATTTTTCTTCTGTTTCTGTGTGGGGTTCCTCTTCTTCCAATTGAATGTTTTGTTCTTCTTCATGGATATCCATCTTAGCTTCCTCTTTTTGTTCCTCCTCTTCACTTCCAGATGGACTAAGGTCATCAGTGAGAGTTTTTATGTCATCTTCTTTAGTCATGTTCCTGAAAATATCCCAGGCTATGGTGATTGTGTAAGTGTGGAGGGCATCCTCCACCAGCAATTTAATTAGCCCATGGTGGGCCAATTGGTCTGGAACCCCTGCCTTCAATTTGGTGCTAGAGTCTATTAAGGATTGGAGGAGAAAATATGGAAGACTAAGTTTTCTGGATGTAGGAAGGTCCATGCCATATCTTATTTCATGTAAGAGTCTAAAATGATACCCATATACTATGTTGTATCTTCCTTCACGGGAGATATACTTCATGATCTGATAGCTGACCTCACCTTATGGGTAAGGTATACTTGTCCTCCTGAAGCCATTCTTATCCTCCACGGAATGTTCATTAGGCTGGAAAAGGTCTTCTTAGCAACTTGTCCTAGTGGTTTTTCTTCTTTTCTCCAAGGGAGCCTAAGTGGGAGACTTGTAATCTTGCTGATGAACTCCAGTGTAATTTCTATGGTTAGACCCCTGAAACTGACTGTGGCATGGGTTTTTGAGTGAGATTTTAAAGACAATAAAAATTCCTCAGTGACTTCCTCATCATACCTGTTAGCGCTCAAATCTGCCTCAGGCTAAGGAAGGCAAAACTCAAGGCAACATCAAACCAAGCTCAGCCTCGTAGCTAGCCCTACGAGGACAGGAGAGGGCTCTCTCCAGTAAATCTCGATAAAATGAGCAATAGGGTGCGAGATGACTCTAGAATGGGAACTGATTTTAGGCTAGTAAATTGATAGGAAAATTTGATTTAGATTTTTTGGGTTTTTGTTGGAGAAATGGGAAAGAACAATTTTGGGTCCGGGGATTGAGGTCAGATCTTTGCAGAATTCGAGTTGGGGCGAGGTAGGAAATAGTCTTGATACCTTTGATCAGGTGTATGGATGGATCAGAATGACAAGGAGCTGAAGAGGGCAAAGGAGAACATGGACCCTCTCCAAACTAGCGAAAACATGTAAAATTAAACAAATTTAAAGGATGAGCACTGTAAACAATGAATTCAACCTCATTTACTCATTCATTTAGTTTCAGAAGCATAAGAATGGAATGGCATACATTAAACATGAATAAACTTACAATAAACTGAGAGATACCACCATCAAGAACTGAAAGCCACAAGAATCCCAACAGGTGTTGCAAAACCTCTGATCTTTCCTTAGCCAAAATATGAAAAATATGTACAATAGTGTGCCAAGATCTTCCCAAGAGTCCAACCCTCTACCATAATCCAACCCCTACACTATGAAATTCATAGAATATATATACATTTTCTCATCCTTGTACTAAGGGATTGAGCTCAACCATTTTCTTCAAAATAGAATTAGTTACATTAAACTTGGGCTGAATTTCTGAAAAATAGGTGTTGAAGATGAACTCGTATCTCCTAAACCATAACACCCGTTGCAAAACTAAAAGAGGATTTTGTAGATAAGGTAGTTCTGGAGAAAAACCTCTCTCCAATTTTGGAAATTCGTTTCCCGTAGCTCGAAATCTGTTCCACAAAATCATCTCTAAAACAGAAAATCATTAAAAATTTAATTCTGTGAAAATGAGCTGTAAAGATCTAGTCACACATCCCAATCCATGACACCTGTGAATAAACTGAAAGAGGTTTTTGTTATATGGCTCGTTCTTAACAAAAAACTCCTTGGGTTTTGCAAAATTACTTTCCATCTGCTGTAAAATGGTCCCGCACTAAAATGACTAAAACAGTAAAAAAATATGAAAATTTTGCTTTGTTTTAATATAAGCTCCAAATATCACTGTATATCTCCCACATAGTAGCACCTGTGCATAAACTGAAGGAGGTTTTTGTTATTTGGTATGTGATGAACAAAAATCTCTTTCACTTTTAAAAAATTCCTTACCATTCTTTTAGAAACTGATTTTGAACTAAACTTGTCATTGTGTGCAGCAACTGACCTCAAAACATGCATAACCAAGAATCACTCATTCATTTCTTCTAATCCAGGAACCGGTTATGGGAGTGTGATATGCCGTTGGAAATATTTTTCCGAGATCCTTCTGATAGAAACACTTGTGACATGTTTTGTGCTGAACATCATGTGCAAAACATATAACAAAACCAGACATAGTAAGAGCTCATGTTGATCCCTAGTGACAGGCTGCGAAGACTGGAACTAACATCGGCTCCAATGGGGATGGTAGCTCCTTGGAGGTGCCAAGAACTACAGATCTCTGGAAAGCAGATAGTGCCTCTTCCATTTTGCATGGATGGTCAAACAACTGCAAACCCAAAACAACTCATACCAATCCAAAAACATATACATGCTGCAACATGTACATAAACAAATACCGCAAACTGAAATGCTGCCTCGGGCAGCTTATTTATGTACAAATCTAACCTACTTTGCTGCAAAATTGATAGATCAAGTAATGTTGTAATGCCATATCAACCAATCAAGTAAATCTGAGAAGAATGCTGCTTGAGAGTGCGTCAACCAGATCACAGATGCAATTGCTTGCAGCCCTACATGCACATAACGAGTCTGGTTGTGTAAAAGACAATTTGATCTATCATTCAAACTGAAAAAAAATTCCATGTATGTTGCAATAGGATCAAAGTAACCAGACTCTGTTTGCTGCCCTAATTCCTCAACATAGACCTCCAACTGCAAACTGTCAATGCAAACATCTACGGGCAGCTCTATTGTTTCTTGTTTTGAAGGAGGAAGAGTTTCCAAGAACTTTCTGGGATCTCGGAAATCATATGATTGGATCTGATCATTTAAACACTGAATCTCCTTCTCAATTCTTTCAACAATTAACTCACAGACACCCGTTTTAGCTTCAAGAGGAAACTTCAGAGATTTTAAACATTGAAGCACGACACTGAAAAATCTTTCATCAATTTCAAAATCTGCTAACTGATCTCTAATTTCTTTTACAACTTCACAAAGTGTAGGGTTTGCCACATACCCTACCATTGCATGAATGGATCAGTGAGCACTGGAATCTCTGGATCAAGCTGGAGTCGCCAGGTGAATGATTTCAGCCTTGCCAGTGTCTGATCGTTGTCCACCATCAACAATCAGATCTGAAATTGATACATGTACTGGGGTAATTAACAAGTTAAATGTCACGTTTACAAGCTAGACCAGAGATTGACTGAAGAAGCGTTTATCTACTTCCGCTAATGCAAAGAAAAAGTGTTTCGAAGGCTACCTGGCTAATCTTCAGGCTCCGTCTATAGCTTATAAAACAAATGACATTAACAAACAAACCAATTTCTTCCCCAGTATGGTCACCACTATGTTAGCGCTCAAATCTGCCTCAGGCTGAGGAAGGCAAAACTCAAGGCAACATCAAACCAAGCTCAGCCTCGTAGCTAGCCCTACGAGGACAGGAGAGGGCTTTCTCCAGTCAATCTCGATAAAATGAGCAATAGGGTGCGAGATGACTCTAGAATGGGAACTGATTTTAGGCTAGTAAATTGATAGGAAAATTTGATTTAGATTTTTTGGGTTTTTGTTGGAGAAATGGGAAAGAACAATTTTGGGTCCGGGGATTGAGGTTAGATCTTTGCAGAATTCGAGTTGGGGCGAGGTAGGCAATAGTCTTGATGCCTTTGATCAGGTGTATGGATGGATTAGAATGACAAGGAGCTGAAGAGGGCAAAGGAGAAAATGGATCCTCTCCAAACTGGCGAAAACATGTAAAATTAAACAAATTTAAAGGAAGAGCACTGTAAACAATGAATTCAACCTCATTTACTCATTCATTTAGTTTCAGAAGCATAAGAAGGGAATGGCATACATTAAACATGAATAAAATTACAATAAACTGAGAGATAACACCATCAAGAACTGAAAGCTACAAGAATCCCAACAGGTGCTGCAAAACCTCTGATCTTTCCTTAGCCAAAATATGAAAAATATGTACAATAGTGTGCCAAGATCTTCCCAAGAGTCCAACCCTCTACCAAAATCCAACCCCTACACTATGAAATTCATAGAATATATATACATTTGCTCATCCTTGTACTAAGAGATTGAGCTCAATCATTTTCTTCAAAATAGAATTAGTTACATTAAACTTGGGCCGAATTTCTGAAAATAGGTGCTGAAGATGAACTCGTATCTCCTAAACCATAACACCTGTTGCAAAACTGAAAGAGGTTTTTGTAGATAAGGTAGTTTTGGAGAGAAAAATCTCTCAAATTTTGGAAATTCGTTTCCAGTAGCTCGCAATCTGTTCCACAAAATCATCTCTAAAACAGAAAATCATTAAAAATTTAATTCTGTGAAAATGAGCTGTAAAGATCTAGTCACACATCCCAATCCATGACACCTGTGAATAAACTGAAAGAGGTTTTTGTTATATGGCTTGTTCTTAACAAAAACCTCCTTGGGTTTTGAAAAATTACTTTCCATATGCTGTAAAATGGTCCCGCACTAAAATGACTAAAACAGTAAAAAATATGAAAAATTTGCTTTGTTTTAATATAAGCTCCAAATATCACTATATATCTCCCACATAGTAGCACCTGTGCATAAAATGAAGGAGGTTTTTGTTATTTGGTATGTGATGAACAAAAACCTCTTTCACTTTTAAAAAATTCCTTACCATTCTTTTAGAAACTGATTTTGAACTAAACTTGTCATTGTGTGCAGCAACTGACCTCAAAACATGCATAACCAAGAATCACTCATTCATTTCTTCTAATCCAGGAACCAGTTACAGGAGTGTGATATGTTGTTGGAAAGATTTTTCTGAGATCCTTCTGATAGAAACACTTGTGACATGTTTTGTGCTGAACATCATGTGCAAAACATATAACAAAACCAGACATAGTAAGAGCTCATGTTGATCCCTGGTGATAGGCTGCGAAGACTGGAACTAACAATACCCATGAAACTTCTCAAAGAAAGGCATCCAATTTTCCCTGGTGAAGAGGGCTACCAATTCTGGATGTTCATGCAATTTAGTTGAATTCAGAGGCTCCTTCCTCATAAAACCCCCTGTCATGATGTTCAGAGACTGCTGGAAATTCTCAGATGAGGAGGAATGCAGCAAATTTCAAACCCGAAAACGGAGGAACAGCTGAGGGTTTTTCCTGGAACCAGAGAGAGAGTTTTTCGTGTTCTTCCTTTTTAACAAAAAGAAACTTCAACTTTCCTTCCCTTCAAACTTTGTTCTCAAACTTAATTTACTTCTTGGGCTGTTTGAGGGAAACAATATCTTGAAAAAGAATAGAGAGTATACAAGACAGTGTTTTTTCCTTTCACAAAATAAGCAGACTACCCAATGCAAATTCACTTTGTTTTACAGGCTTAATTTTTTATGGTTGCATCATTTCTTTACATAGGAGAATACCACAGAGGTGAAAGAGACATTTTTTCAGTGCAAAGAGCAAATGGAGAAACTGCATATATTTTTTTTAAACACAGGCAGATTTTGTTCTCACTTTTCCTTTCTTTTCAACTCAATACTTCGCTTCAAATCCCACCACCTTTTGTATATATATCGAAATGTAGAGTGGGTTTTACTGAACCTACCTTTCGAGATCGAATTTGCCACAAAATCTCGAATTTTCCTCTGCGAGACTGCTCACTGGCCCACCTATAGAAGGGCTCCTCTAGGACTGTGTTTCCGCTCCTGTAGAGTGCGATAATGCTCCTATAGAGCCCGATAAGCGGAAGGGTTCTGAAACTGGCAGAGAGTGACTGTTTCAAGGTTCTGAAGGTGGTAGGTTGGTTGCTACAGCCGAGAACTCGTCGATGCAAATGAAAACAAAGGTGGTGAAGGTAGTCGAATGCAGCGTACTTAAGCTTACAGACGTGTTCTACGGTGACGCGGTGAGGTGGCAGGAAGGGTACGTTATCCCCATCCGGACTGTTGGTTATTATGAATCTTCATGCCGCCTGCCCACAATCACTTCCATCATTCCTGTTATACGCTGACACCACTACATGTTTTGAGTTTTCTTTCTCGAGTTGACTGAACACACGTGCTGATGGCACCCACTCAGTATTGTTTGAACTTGGACGAGGCGTTGTTCGAACTAGACGAGGGGTGCTGTTTGAACTGGACGAGAGTGGCCAGTTAGCTGGCCACCGATCTTATTTAATCACAACCATCTCACTTGTCCATGTAGTTTCTAAATTAAACTCACACAACAGAGGAACGAGTTTAGTCCTTTACCTATTAGTCACTACCGTGTTGTTGCATGCTCAGACCTTGGCATTTTGTTCATGGATTGCTACTTCTAGTGCCTGTGGCTTATGAATTGGTGGCTTAGCTACCTCATGCTGGTGATCTTTAATCAGGACTGGTTCCTTGCGCATTTTATACACCTGTGGCTGCACTGACCCTGCCTTTGGAGCTCGATTTTTAAGGGGATCAGTTGTTACAAGAATCGTGCAGGATTTTCTGTAACTGCTTCTCCCTCTAAAACTTCTAGCTGAGGCTTGAGCAGGGCCTAGAGAGATAGTTGCGGAAGGTTCTGAAGGAAAAGGAAAAATAGCTGGTATGCACGAGGTAAGAGATAAGTTAAGAGTGTTGTTGTTTTATTCTTCATTTTGTTTTTGAAAAACAAAAGAAACAAGATTCTGTATTTTCTGTGTAGGGAGGAAAGAAGCGAGTGGAAATGCATGGGTGCAGGTATGTAATGGAGAGTTATGAAGATGAATGGTGGCAGGGGGTCCACGGGTCTCCTGGACAAGTTTTTGACCCTCTGATCCTTTTTTGGAATTGATTTCATGCTCTCTGTGATTTCTACAGGAGCCTCCTGTAGAATGCACAGAGCTTCCTGTAGGATGCATAATTTCCAAAACAAGTGAGACCAGGGACTGGGAAAAGGCAATGGTGATGAAGAAATGATCTATCAGACATGTATTTGGCTCAGCCATGTCCCTTTTTCTTCTGTGGCCCTCCTACAACCTGCAAAGTATTCAAAAGGAGTTAATTTTTCTGTTCCTATTTTTTTCTCTGTTTTCTTTTTTCTTTTTTTTCTTTTTTTTCTTTTTTCTTTTTCTTTTTTTTGAGACAATTGGGGTGCCTCCAGGAGGTTTCACCCTCACTGTCTTCCTTGAGCACCTCCAAGGGGAGGTTTTCACCAGGGATATTTTATTCTCAATTTTTTTCTTTTCTATTTTTTTTTTTATTAGGGTGTGGGTGGAGTGGAGTCAGAGACTTGCTCCACTACCAACACTATTTTACTTAGATTCTCAATGAAGTCTTGCTTGGAGAGGGGCTTCCTATAGATTTTCAACCTTTACCCATTGACAAGCATGGGGATGGCTTCTTCATCGATGGTCTGGATCAAAACTGAACCATTGTCATTGCACCTTTCTACTGTGTACGGTCCCAGCCATCTTGTCCTCAGTTTGCCCTTGAAATCTTTATATCTTGAATCATACAACAATGCCCAATCTCCTTCCTGGAATTGTTTCTCTTTGAGGTGTCTGTCATGCCATATTTTCCTTTGAAGCTGGACTACCTCTGAGTGGAGAAGGGCCTACAATCTCTATTCATCCAATCCATTTAGCTTAAGTAACCTTTCCTTTTGTGCATGGCTGAGATCTAGGTCGAGTTGAGCTACCATCCTTAGTGTGTTATATTCAAAATCTATTAATAGTAAAGCCTTCTTTCCATAGACCAGCTCATAGGGTGTGACTCTTGTGGTGGTATTCCAAGTGGTGTTATAGGCCCAGGTGGCCTCAACCAATCAATCTGCCCAATCTTTCTTGTTGTTGCTCACTACCTTGGTCAAAATTCCTTCCAAAGCTCTGTTAGTGACTTCCACCTATCCATTTGCTTGCGGATGATAAGCGGTGGAAGTTTTGTGCTTAATTTTGTGATGGGTGAGCAGGTCTTCAATCAGATTGGAGGTAAACTGACTTCCTTGATCTGTGACTAATTCTCTTGGATATCCAAACTTGTAGAATATATTCTCTCTCAAAAACTAAGCTACTTTTTCTTCTGTTGCTACCTTGATCGCTTTTGTTTCTGCCCATTTTGTCAGATAATCAATGCACACGATGATGTAAGATTTCTGCTTTGAAGGAGGGTTGACAGGTCCCACAAAGTCCATGCCCCACTTCTCAAATGGCTCGAACGTCACTTGAGGTTGCAGGGGCATCTCATCACTAGGAGTAGGTTTCCCCATCCTTTGACATCGGTCACATTGGCTGATATATCTCCTTACATCGTGATGAAGAGTGGGCCAATAGTAGCCCGCTTGTAGGATTTTGAAGGTAGTCCTCTTTGCTACAAAATGGCCCCCACAGGGCCCATCATGACACGTGAGGAGAATGTCAAAAACTTCCTCCTCCCTAACACATCTCCTCAAAACCTGATATGGGCCAAGTTTGAAGAGATTGCCCCCAATCCAGGTGAATGGGGCACTTTTCCTCACGATCTTGCTCTTCTCTTTTGAGGACAGGTGTGGTGGGAACTGTGCTAAAACCAAGTAATTTGCTATATCAGCAAACCATGGACAGAGTACTGAGATAGAAAATAGGTGTTCATTTGGCATTTGATCATCCACCATTCCTTCTTCACCTACAGGTAGATCTATTCTAGAAAAAAAATCAACAACAACATTTTCCTTACCCAGCTTATCAATAATGGTTAAATCAAATTGCTACAATAAAAGCAACCATCTAATAATACGAGCATTTACATCTAGTTTGTTCATTAAATACCTAATTGCAGCATGATCAGTGTGTACGAATGTTTGATAGTCGGTGATGTAGTGTCTAAAGTTATTTAGGGAATGGACTACAGCTAGGAGCTCCTTTTCGGTTAGAGTGTAGTTTAATTCTGCCTTTGACAAGTTTTTACTTACAAAATATATGGCATAAGGCAGCTTCTCATCAACTTTCCCTAAGGCTGCTCCTATTTCTTTGTTCAAGGCATCTGTACGAATGTGGAAAGGTAGGGCCCAATTTGGACCTCTCAAAATTGGGGCAGTCCCCAGTTTACTTTTCAAGGTATTCACAGCCTCTTGACAGTTGTCAGTCCATATGAACTCATCATCTTTTCCCAAAAGACCAAACAATGGAGAGGCTAGCTTACTGAAATCCTTAATGAATCTTCTATAATACCCTGCAAAACCTAGGAAACTTTGAACATCTCTTACCTTTTGAGGAGGTGGGACCCTTTGGATGATGGCAATTTTGTTGGGGTCCACCTATAATCCTTACTGAAAGATTGCATGACCTAGCATGGTCCCTTCAGTCATCAAGAATTCACATTTTTCAGGACTGAGGGACAGGTTCATTTCAATACACTTGTCCAAAACTTTTCCCAGGTTAGACAAAGCTTCCTAGAAGTTATAACCATAAGGGGTAAATTCATCCATATAGATTTCCACTGCATCATGAACCAGTTCAGCAAATATACTCAATACTTCTCTCTGGAAAGTGGCGGGAGCATTGCACAATCCAAAAGGAAGGACCCAGTATGCAAAGGTACCCCAAGGACAAGTGAAAGTGGTATTATCTTGGTCTTCCGGGCTGATTTGGATCTGGTTGTACCTGCTAAAACCATCTAGAAAGGAGAAGAACTTCTTCCCTGCCAGGCCATCTAACACTTGATCTATGAAAGGCAAAGGAAAATGGTCCTTCTTGGTGGCCTTTTTTAGTTCCCGATAATCGACACAGATTCTTCACTGCCCATTTTTCTTTGGTAGTAGCACCAAAGGAGAGACCCACTCACTATCAGAGATAGGGTAGATGAATCCTGCATCCAGTAACTTTTGCAGTTCTTCTTTGACAATGTCCTTAAGGGCTGGATTCATCCTCCTTTGAGGTTGCCTGACTGGTTTGCAATCTTCCTTAATGTAAATTTGATGAGTATAGACAAAAGGGTGCACTCCCTTCATCTCCTTATAGCTCCAAGCAAAAGCATCGAAGTGGTTTCTCAATAAGCTACATTGAGACCATTACATCTTCCACAATCCCCTCAGGGGTCACAGTGGAGCGGTTTGCTAATTGTAGAACTATTGTGGTCTTTCTGAGGGAGCCCTGAAGGTTGAGCTTGAGCATAATGTCCTTGATCATCACATTAATGGCAACCCCTAGATCAATCAGGGTATCGGGGATTGTGGTGCCATTGATGTGGACATCGACTACAAGACTTCCAGGGTCTAGGTATTTCGAATAGATTACCTGCCCAACATCAGGTCAGACAGTTGTCATATGACATTGATAGTTGGAGCTTCTCTCTTGTGCCTGCCTAGGTGCCTGAAGCACTTCTCCTTAATCATCTTGTTGTATATGGGCACATCCTTTATGGCTTGGAGAAGTGGTATCTTTACACATAATTGTTTCAATTCTCCCAGAAGTTCAGTTTCTTTTGGGGTAGGTTGTGTTGTTCCAGTTAATCTCTCAAGAAAGGGTGGAGTGGCTTTTGGTTCACTTTCCTCTTTTTCTTTCTCATCCTCCTTAGGGGGAGGCTGGTTATCTGGGAGAACCTTCCCAGACCGTAGGTTAATCTCCTGAATCTCCACAACATAGGTCGGGAATGATGTTTCTCCATTATATACCTGTTGGGCCTGTCTATTATTCGGGTTCAGGTTTGGTTGAGAAAGTATTTGGGGTTGCCTTGGTGGAGCAGGAGGCAATGGTTGTGGTTGTGTAGGTGGTGGAGGAAAAAGAGCAGGAGGAGAGTTGTACTGGGGCCTCCACCCCTGATGAGGTGCATTTCTTTAGGGCTGTGGCTAAGCATAAGAGTGGAATGAATGACCAGCTGGTTGAGAATGGTATTGAGATGGATATGACCAAGGAGGGGGTGTGGACTAGGAAGAATGAGTAGAGGGACCCCAAGAAGGCACGGAAGTGGCTTGATTGGGGTTGTAATATGTCTAGGATGTCCCTTGCATTCCCTGCTGGTAAGGTCTGGGCCCATGTGGCCTCCTTTGGTTCATGAAATAGAGTGGTTCAGTGGCTCCTTCGGCCCCCTGGTATGCAACTTTAAGTTAGGGCAAGGAAGGGCACTAATTCGTAGAATGGTCTTCTTCACAGACTGAACACACTTCTATAGAGTTCAATGGAAATTCGTCCCTAGGATGTCTTCTGGTGCACCTAGGACAAAAAATGGCCAAAGCCCTCTCGGATTCCTCTTGTTTTATTTTGATATGCAAGGTATCCACTTGCATGGCAAGAGTCCGCCTCATCTCGCTCTTGAAATCTTCCAGTAGATTTTCAAATTCACCTCTAAGGGATGAACTGGATGAGGATGTACTGGCTAAGGGTTGACTTCCCCTACCTCTCTTTCTGGCTTCCCTAGAATGGTTTCTAAGCACACTCTTTATGTCATCATAAGGTAGTTGGTAGATGTCCCCCCTAGCCAGCAAATGGAGGGTATCTAGAAGGTCCTCCGAGACTCCTCTGAGCAGGACCAACTTCAGAGATTCGGGGTCAAGTGTGCACCTAGCCCTTTTATAACTAAGCTGAAACCTCTATTCATAGTCTTCCAAGGATTCATTGCTTCCCATGGTCGTTCGGAAGACTTCTTCCTTGGTATCCTTTGACCTACAGTAGTCCCAGTATTTGTTGTTAAAGGCTTGCTGCATTTGAGCCCAAGTTGTGATGTTGTTGCCAGGTAACCCCATGAACCAGCGTAATGATGCATCCTTGAGGGTAGAAGGAAACAATTTCAACTTCTACTCACCTTCTTCATAGTCATAGGTCCGACAGATAACAGCAAATTCAAACAGGAAGGTATCAGGATCTTCGGTAGTGAACCCATGGAAGTGAGGTAAGGCTGAAGGACTTATGTTTTTCATTTTAGTGTCCCCATTGGTCTCTTGGATGGGTAAGGTACCCTCTACTCTTTCCCCATTTCCTCTAACGTTTTTGTTTTCAACCATGGTCTCAAGAGGAATTATTTCTTGCTCTTCTTTTGCTATAGGATCTTCATATATCTTTAGGGGTTCACCTATAGGTTCTTTTGGATCACTACCACCAAAGAACAAAGAAGGGTGACTTAGTGATGTGGTGGATGTGTTGGGTAGGAATTTTCCTGAATTATCTCTGTTCCTACAAGGCATGAAAGGAAGTCTCTTTTTGGGTGATTTTTTTGTTTTTTCTGCTTGTACCTGCAAAAACTGAAATTGATTGAAAAAACAAATTGCAACTACTGAAATGAACTTGCTGAAATGAAATTGCATAATTGAAATGAAATCAAGGAAATGACTAATCTACTTTTGTTGAAATGGAAATTGCAAAATTGAAATGAAAGCAAGGAAATGACTACTCTACTTTTGTTGAAATGGAAATTGCAATATTGAAATGAAAGCAAGGAATGACTACTCTACTTTTGTTGAAATAGAAATTGCAGAATTGAAATGAAAGCAAGGAAATTACTACTCTACTTTTGCTGAAATGGAAATTGCAGAATTAAAATGAAAGCAAGGAAATGCAAAAATTGAAAGAAACAACTACTCTACTCTTGCTAAGATAAACTACTTAGCAAAATGTTGCAGTTGAAAATAGAAGAAAAGCAGTAATCACAAAATACTCTGATGCTTCCCCGGCAATGACGCCAAAATGATGGTGAGCACCAATATTGCAACAATAATGTTGCAACTCCTGGAGCTCCCTACTTTACTTTTATCAACCCGTTAGTTTGTAACAAACTTGGAAGTGACGGTGCTGTATGCACAAGTACTAGCTCTTACTGCAGGCTGTCACTTGGTCAGCTGGTGCAAGATCACTAATGAGCTCAAGCCAACTTCTATGAGTTCTTAAAAGAAGCTTTAACTGTGCTGAAAGAAAGCTCACTCTATAGAGGCTATTCTATTTGCAGAAAGAGAAGGAAACTGAAATGTAACACAAACCCTAGCAACCCCTAATTTACCCACTAACCCTACTTTTGCAGGAAAAGAGATGAAAACTAATGAAATGAGTGCCATTGACTACTGAAAAGGTAAATTGAATTTATTCAAGCTACTTTTGAAAGAAATGAGAAGAAAACAGATTTTTGTGCTTTTGAGTGTTTTTATGTGAAATTATTATGCTTGCGATTTATCTGGTTGTGATTGTGCAGAGTTTTGGTGGCAAAGGAGGATGGAGTTGGATTTTGCGGAGGTGGAGGAAGGTGTGGATAGGTCCTAAGAAGCCCCTAGTACCCTTCTGAAGACATCCATAGCAATCGGACTTCGAAAAATCACTCACCGGAAATTCTACAGGAGGCTGCAAGGGATCTACAGGAGGATCTACAAGAGGAGGCCGAGAGCTATTTTTGGAGGTTTGAAGGTGGAAAAATAATGGGAAAGGGTAATTAAAGGCTAGATGAAGGTGTTTAGGGGTCTAGAACTTTTCAAGGAAGATCAAGAAAGAACAAGATGGTTGGATTTGTTCAAATGGAAAGAGGGAAGTTTATGAGAAAACACAGAATTTAGGGCAGATTGGCGAAATGTTGCAAATGACTTGTGAAATCTATGAGAGATGAGCTAGTGCTAGCTGTTTTATGGATGTATGATGATATGAGGTGTCCTACAAGAGATCTGCACATCTACTTACGAAAACTGATCGAAGAAAGGACTAACTATGCCATGAAAACAGAACTTTTTCCTAGCTTGACCTAATTTCTGACCTACAAATAGAAAATGCTGAACAGTAACCTGTGAATAGAAAATCACGCAGAGAGATTTATGGTAAAAGAACAGGAAATGATCTAAGCAACTGAATCTGAACCAATATATCAATCTTTCCAAATCAAGTTATCACAATAGCAGTTGCATGGGAGAGCAAAAACTGTGTTTTTGGTGGCAGCAGAAATGCCTTGACCTCAAATCATAGTCCCAGAAAGGGAGAAAGGAAATCAAGGCCTGTTATTGACCTTTTTGAATCTTGTTTTTTCATTGCAGTAACCTACTTAAGCAACTGAAACACAAAACAACTATGCAAACCATCTAAAGCAACCTAATCTAACGAAGTAAAATGAATCTATGTAATAGAAATTAACTCATGAACTGAAGCAAAAACATAAAAGTACAAAGCAAGAGGTGTTGGGAAGCTTGGGTTGGGCCCTAACCCAAGAGCTTCAACCCTCTGAGAGAGATCAGTGCTGGCTCAAAAACTGTTTCATCTTCATTACCAAAAATAATAGTCACATTACATGAACTGTTCTCAAAGGGAACTCGAAAATAAGCTGAACAATGTGTTGCACAAAAGTGTGAAAATTCTACTAATGACTGGCTAAACTACTGAGGCTCTAAGCCCCCTTATTTATACAAATGGATACCTCCAACAGTCCTTTTAAATTCAAGGAGCTCGGCTTCCTAGAACTGGAGATAAACAGCATTCCTTGTTTACTTGCTCGGCTGCCCCTTGGAATCATCAAGGTGGAACTTTGTGCTCCGAGTTGTTGATGGAGGATTCAAGGAAAGGGGTCATAAATGAAGGAGACACCCCCCTACAAGTCCCCTTCCCTATTTCCCTCGAGTTTTGGCTGCCATTTTCTCATAAATCCCTTGACTTTGTCCAAAATGACCAAAAAATCTGCATAAAGCACACATTAGACTACATGGCTAATGACTAACCCAGTTCACTCTATTAGCATAAATATATTCAAAAAAATACAATAAAATAATGGGAATTGTGGATTAAGTCGAATTAAGAGGAAAAATGAGCCCATATAATTACCCATTTCTGGGGCTCATCACTTTGCGATCTTGCATTTCAATCTCTAATCCAGCTCCCAGGGTGTCTCGTCAGGCTTCATCATGATTTGCTTGAATCCGATGATCAATTTTGCTTTAGACTTGGGTCTACTAAATTCCTTATTTAGCGTAGTCTGAATATCTGCCAACGCAGTTGTCGGGTTATTGGTGTAGTACTTGATGTACCACGTTAGCGTGTGATCCTGCAAAGTAGTAACCAACATTGCTTTCTTCATCTTATCATATGTAATGTTCTAGGCTTTCCACACAGCCTTCGTGACAAACCAAAACTGGTTCAGGTCCTCATTTCCCAAGCCCTTGAAAATGAGTAACTTCAATGTATTCACCATATTAAACAGTGGGTGGTGTGGGTGAAGGTGTATGCGATGGAGGTGAATATGGAGGTGGTGTGGGTGGATGGGATATTCGCGGGAACCCTTGCCTTATTAACTGGACAACGCTCTGCAATGAAGCCTGTTCTGCTCTTTCATTGTCACTCAGAGGAGGCTCAATCAATGGGCTATATTTAGGACATGTTCTCCTTCTATCCCTAAATAACTTTCCACTTCACGTAGCTCCAAACATTAAGGCAATTTCATAACCCACTTTTCACACAAGATTATTTTAATCCAAGTATTCAAAGATCTTAAATACTTACCTCACGGTCCTTTGAATAAGCATTACTCTACTTCACTATAGCTGAATGAGGTATCGACCGCGAACTCTATCACAAGATGTCCATTGACACGATCAAGCCAGTGATCGATAGCACACGCGATCTTATCTTCATAGGCTTCCAATCTCCACACTAACTCCGAGGTCCGCACTATTGGACCATCAAGCCTCCACCTTTTGTGGTCGTCTGCCAATTTAGTGATTCATTCATATAATTCGACCAAGAAGGAACAAAAGAAAATTTCATGTATCTTTGTGTACAGATACCTGTCCAACCATTGTTCTTTCGTCATTCGTGGATTTCAGTTTTCTTGCACTGCGAATTCATGGATCTTCCTATCCAACCAATATTCAGTTTCCTTCTTAGTTGGATTCCAATGATGCGACATCAAACATCTCTTTATGCAGATCTCAGTCCTGGAAACAAAACCATTTGTTGGCTTAGTGGGTCCTGACCTAGGTTTAGAGTTAAGTTTTCCAATCAAATCCCTACACTACTAGCCCTTTCGGCAACAATCTGTGGTGTGCGAACTGAAGTCTCACCCGAAGTAGTATGGGGGGATGCTGGAACCAAGTTCCTACACCCAAAGATGATTGTGATTTCGTTTTATGCCCTTAACCTGCCTTCTCATAGGTCGATAAGCCCTTAATGATTATCGATATTACTTCCTCTTACCATCCTGTAGACCTTCGTGAAGGTCAACGACTATCTTTCACAGACCCTAAACAGGTGAATCAACAACTTATGCACCTCTGTGACTACTCCTAAGTTTGTTATTACCCAAATCAGCTTAAGTGTCTGGTATCTTTAACAGGCATTAAGATATTCTACGTGTAAACAGATATTATTACTTGCATTCTTATAACAGTGTAAAATATGCAGAATCGCACATCAATACAGTATTAAATCATAAACCCATCATTTATCATAACATAAACGTAATCATTCATAACAGAAATAAATGGACAAAACATAGATATTTCCAGAATAATCTCTTTATTAAATTTTCTTCTTACAAACTTGAGACTACCTTGTGCACTCAGCTGTAGGGGTCCGCGCACTTAGCTGCGGACTCTACTCTAGGCCTCTATGCACACAGCTGCAGAGCCTCTCTTATACTCTAAGACTCTTCGCTCTTCACTTCTAATGACCCATTACATTCATTCTTCGCTCCACTATCATGTGTTAGACTCTCTAAGACTCTCATCTTTATACAATCCCATGGTCCGCGAACCATGGGTAGATCTACTAAAGCTGACACAAATTACATAAAAGAAGGGAAAATCCCTTTATGACACTTACTATCTATGCGCTCTACGACTGCAACTTGTGGAGACTTTACACTTTACATAACAAAAACTTGGGCTTTCTGCCCCAAAACGTGGGCTTTTGCCCCAAAATTGACTGCAGGGGACCCTATCCCAACAACCATTCATTCCATTAGAGTGAAACTAAGTTTGAATTGTGAAGATAGAGCCTCGCCTACTACTGCTACTTTTGGATCCTTCTTGCTTTCTTTCTTCTGTGGGAAATTATTTATATAGTGCCCGTGCTCATGACAGTGAAAACACTTGACTTTCGTCAATTCCATATTCTTTCTGCCATCCACGCCTTGGTACTTCTTTCCCTTGGCCCACTTTTCCTTACTCACTAAGAAAAAATCCTCTTCCAATTCCTTAGAAGAGGTCCCATCTTTGATGTTCCTCGTGATCTCATCCTACATCAAATCTTACAATAGTTGTTCCCAATCTAGCATCTTCTCCAAACCATTGATAGAGTCCTGATAACTATGTCAACTCTTTGGGAGTCCAATAAGAGCAAGGCTCACGATATCTTCCTTTGTCCCACCATCATGAATTTTTCTAGAAAAAGTGTTTATTTTAAATCAACAACATCTCCCTCATCCGAACTCCAATTCGGCCGATTTTTTTTTGAATTTGGGTATTTTTTCGCAAAGAATCCAAATCTGCTATTTGTTTCTGAAAAATTTGCACCAAAAAATCATATCTGCTTTGCAAATGCACAAAACTCAAAACTTTTAAATCTCCTCTAGTATATTGTTCTCAGCTCCGATACCATGTAGAAAATCCTATAGATTCAAGCTAATGTAATATACTAAAACAAGAGACAAGAATCTACTTCTACTCTTTACAGTGGAGGAACATAAATATCGAGCAAAAAAATAATCAACAAGAGGAAGAACATCAATGGAAAATAACACAATAAGTAACCGGGGAAAGCCACAACTCAAAACCCCACTATTTGTATTGCATTAGTGAGAAATCCAAGATGATAATACAATGCTTTTTCTCACAAGAACAATCCCAGCGCTCAGTAAAATAAATCTCCATCTCACAAACAAGCTCAAGACAAATCCAGGCCTCTTCTCTGCTCTCCAAGCTTGTTATTTCCTTGCACCTTTGGTCAAATAATTTGGATAAATACAATATGCTCTGCTCAACCTTGAGCTTAACTTGCACAAGTATTTCCTATCCTCCGCCCGATGACTTCCTTTGGCCAATACATAGCCAAATTTCCAAGCCTACAAGCTTCTAGTTCTTTTCACCCTTGGTCAAAGAATTTGGATGAATACAATATGCTCTGCTCAACCTTGAGCTTAACCTACACAAGTATTTCTTATCCTCCACCCGATGACTTCCTTTGGCCAATACTTAGCCAAATTTACAAGCCTCCAAGCTTCTAATTCTTGAACAATTCCTATGGAGGATAGCTTGCATTTAAAGGGAAATAAAGCCTCTAAAAAATGTAAAATCCCTTAAGGATCAGTTCCTAAATGCATGCACTATCGGTGTAAATCAGAAAAATATAAAACACATAGTACATTGTCCATGCACTGTAGTCTCAACTGGGTCTTTCACAGAATCAACATGCATGAGTTTCTAATGAGGGAATATTCAGTTAACTAGAGTAGCACTAGTTGAGTGCACTAATGCATCAACTAACTATTGACACACTATTAGTTCCTCAAACAGTTTGGAACTAATTTAACTGGACTTAACTCAATAAACTGAGTTAGCTAATTACAACTCATACTTAACTCATCCTGGACCCCTATAATATAAGGAGAACATATAAATAACTTCAGAAAGACTTCCAACTCGAAATTCCTAAGTTAACTAAGTCAACTCACTCTAGTTAACTATTACAAGTTGCTATGAGAATAAAATTCGATTTTAATTCACAGTTTAATTCAAGGACAAATTAAACTAGAATGTATGGATTCTATTTTTATCATTTCTTGTTGCTATTGTCAACAACCACATGCCATACTTCTTTATACTCATATACGTTTTCTATTCAAATAAAGACAACTGAGCAACCTCACCTTGTAGCTAGGTTTTTCTCTTGAAAGGGTTTCATAGATCATATCTTGTGTCATATGTGTGAGTTAGTTTTTGTTTCACTTTTCTCTATTTTTTACATAATTTTTAATTGGCATGAATACACTATTAACATCTTGATGTATAAATCTAAAGAGAGAAAATTGCAAGAGTGTAAATTTTGGATTTTTAAGTATATTTTTATCAAATCTATTGTGATGAACTATCCAATGGAATATCCATGGTAGTTTGTGAATCACAAACTTAACATGAAACATGGAAACATCTAGATGTGACACATGGAAGCACAAACAAGGTGATGTGGCAACATTTAGGCTCAACACATGGAAAATGTAGGGTGGGCTATATGGGCATTCATTAGATGTTGACTGGGAATGCAAGTGGACTAATGGGAGCATGCCACATGACCTAATCTGAGGGTGCCATGTGGCACCTCGAGAACATCCCAGGAATTTTGATGACCCAAAAATAAAATTCATTGCATGATTGAAGGCCACGGGGATTGAACCCCCCAACCTAAGCAAGGCGGGAAACAACTCCACCTATGAGCCACGTATATTTCTTGTAATATAAATGAGAAAAAATATGTTTAAATTTTGATGGTAGCAAGATGCCAACTAAAGGAAGGACATGGGCTCAACCCCACGACCTCCCATAACCAATGCTTCATATTATGTTCCTTCAACCAATACTACATAACATTGATATAACATGATAATGGATATGCACATGGGTCGCATTATTTAGGCCACATATTATATCGTTGGTTAATATATGGTTATATGGTTTGAATTGTTATAATGAAAGTTTTCATTGTATGTTTTTTTAACATTGTAACCAATAAAAGCATGTGGGCCAACGTTGATTGGAGTGCACAATGCTTTGTGGATTATATTATATTCAATATGGTTACTACAATTTTAACAAAGCCTTATTTGTTATATATTCTGACAAATGGGGCCACAACCTCCATGATCTCGACCCCGATTTTGCGGTCCCCCAACATTATATATATATAGATAGATAGATAATGATTTCCATTGTGCCATGGTCATTAGAGTGTGAAATTTTCGTAGTGCTAAGAACTTTTGAGCTTAGTCTTATGCTTGGAATTTTGTATAAAAGGTAGTTTTTAGAATTTGATTTTGCAGCAATCGAAAAGGGGTTTTTGTGGCATTTTGGAGGCCACTTAGTAGTAGCAAGAAACTCATTTTGTAGTAGGTTTTCAAGGATTTTTTTATCTAATAAAGAATTTTAAGTCTTAGCATCAAAATAATAAAACCGGCCACTCCCTTCGAAGTAGGTTCCAAAGAGGTAGCCCCCACTGGATGAACTTTGTTATCAATTGGTTTTTTTTTTCCTATTTTCTTCCTGTCTTGATTTCTATATTTCTTTAAGTTGCAACTTCTTTAAGTCCTTTATGCTTTATTTCAATTTATTAATTGCAAACTTTCAGTTATTTTAGTTTAATCATACACACTTGAACATTTTTATGAACCAAGCCACTTTAAAATATCCAGATTAGTTAATATGGCCAAGAAGGGAAAAGGGAAGGGTTCCAAGGGTAATAGTGAGGGGGAACCTCTTAGCTAGGGAAGAACGAGGACTGAAACAAGCTCAAGTGCTTCATTTGCGACAAGAATGGGCACTATTTATCAAAGTGTTTAGAGAATAAGGGGAAGGGGAAATCACAACAAACAACAACATTAATAAAGGTTCATATTGATGAGTTTGTGGCAAATTCAAGAGGGAATTTTCATTTGTCACATGTCTATCTAAAACACCATCAAAAGGAGCTCTTGGTAAATGGATAATGGTTCATCACATCATATGATATAGGCACTAGAGTTATTTAGTATTCTAACATTTGACAAAGAGACCCTCGTATTCACATGTGGAGCTTGGTAATGATACGAGATATGTAGTGAAAAGGGTGTTGGAACCATCAAGCCCTAGCTAGAGTGAGGAGGGATGTTTGAATCCAAGGACGTGCTATGTGTACAATGACCAAAGAAGAACTTTCTCTCAGTCTCAGCGATCAGGGACACGTGATATGAGGCTATGTTCAAGAATGGGTAGGAGCTTATTCATCCAAAGGAGTCTAGCCCAGATACAACATTTGTTTTCAAGGTTAGAGAAAGCAAAACGTATAGGTTGATAGGAAAACCTATTTAGACATTGTTACATGAAAACAATATCCTGTGTGATGTTAGGTCCTTATAATACTAGTGTATTCCCTCATTTTAATTGTGAGTGTAGCCCCCTTATTATTATTGTTGTGCCCGTGTAGTCTCCATATTGATATTATTATGCCTCATAAAATCCCACTATTGTTATTTTTGTTCCCTTACATTATTATTGTTATGTCAATTATGATTATATTGTGACACTTTAGACTTCTATATATAGAAAGGAGGTTTTTTCATTTGAATCATCCAAGAATTGTTCATCTATGTAATGTAAAGGAGGTTTCCCCCTCGAAGAGGCTAATTTTGAAACATTGATCTATCTCTTCTTCTATTTTGTGAGTTGGTTGCATAACATTTGGTATCAGAGCTAGGGATTCCAGGGTTTCGCTTCTTCAAACAAGTCATATTGGAATTGTCGCTATAAAAAAAATTCTACAAGGTTTCAGAAGCTAAAAATTTTACCACAAGGAACCGCCATCTTGGTGAACCTTTTCTAAACATTTCAGATCTTGGTTCGTTATATTTTCGGATATAAGATCCTGGGAAGTCAGGGATTTTGCAGACTCCGAAATTCTATCTCAAATAGGTGACCTAGGGAAAAGCATAATAACTTCGTTTCAGGTATCTGATTTGAACTATGTAAAATTCCGTTGAAATCAAATGGACTTTAGTTTGTTGCGTATAAATTTCATGACTGAAAGTTGAAACAATGAAATGTGGCACTCTGTACAAGTTCGCTCTACTCAACTAATCTATAATCAGGACATTGTGGGAAATTGGGCATAACTCTTTCGTGAAGACTCCAACCTTGGTCTAACATGTAGTGTTGGAAAGAAGACTTAGAAGGCTACCACAGAATGAAATTTTAGACCTTAGAGATCCAAAATTATAGAGATACAATATATTAAATATCAAGCTCCTACAAAGCGAAAAAAAGGTGTGTAGTTTTTAAAATTTTATAAGTTTTGTTTGAAAATTAGTTTGAAGTGATTCAAAGGGCATAGTGAAGCATAATTATCATTAATTGATCCCTAAAGAACGAAAATGGAAGCACCTAGTAAGAAACCCGAAATATCTACTATGACACATGAAGAAGAGGAAGAATTGCAACATGATATATCAAAATTATGAGACCAAGTGCAACAAATTTCGCTCTCACAAAAAGTAATATAAGCTAAGATCGATGGTGTAGAAGAAAAACTAAAAGGAAACGTGGAAGATTTGAAGAAATACTTGGAAGGTTTCACAAATTTTCTACAAGAAAGGCTTCCTAGTGGAGAAAAGGTAGTAGAGGAAACTCATGATGAGAACAAATGAAATGTTAATCATGATTTCATAGACTCTAACGTCGGATTGAAGACCCACCATATTCCAAAGATCGATATGGGGAAGTTTTATGGCAAGGATCTTGTAACATGGATACTACAGATGAAACAATATTTTGATCTCCATAATGTAAAAAACACACAACAGGTATGCATTGCAACTTTATATTTAGAACCCAATCAGTTTGTATGGTATCGATGGCTTTTCTCTTGTAAGCAAATTGTCACTTGGTCAATTTTTATGGAGGTGTTGTGGCCACCAACAACCCCCCTCTTTGTCTGGTATTAGCGATAACACCAAGCAAATGGGGACCCTTAATAAAAAATCCAAAAAACATTTTATCAAAATTTTTGTATTTCAACTCCCTTAAACTGTATCGCATCATGAGAAGAGAGTGAAACGTTTTCCTATGCACATAATAAGCTGCGAAGAAGCGACACGAAATTCATCGCATCGCATACATTATGAAGCACTCTTAAATGAAAAAACTTAAGGAATCTCCGACGACCGATATGCGACGTCGCATATCGCAACATCGCGTAAGCAGCACACAATGATTGGATGACTAAGCGTGATCTGCGATTTGCGATCTGCGATGTTGCGATCTGCGATGAATGCGATTTGCGATAAATGCGATCATCAATTTCTATGATGACACATCTTGACGACGCGATCCTCGATGCTGTGATGCGAGTCGCAGAAATCGCCCATCGCAAAATTTCCTCTGCGCAGTATTCAAGGAAAGCTGTCTGTAGACCAAAATTGGGCGCGCGCCTTAAAAGAAATTAATGTTTGTACGCCAAAGTATTCAAGAAGGATAGTGTTGTGTTTTTCGAAGAGTCAGTTCGTTATGAGTGTCATGATTATGCATTCATTAGAGCTTAAAGCTTTCATGCCAATCTTTATCATCATTACTCTTTTCCTTTGCGTAAACTGTAAGACAGGAAATAACATAAAGCAATGTGCAGGAAACATCTAAGGAAAAGGGGAAAGCGTCAATGCTCAGAGAACAGAGAAGAGATGCCTTCACAAACGGATGCCGCATGCAACAGGACCACAGATTCCAGAGTATCACTCAACAGATGCTGATGTCAATAGGCCATCCAAAACTCAGAATCAAAGGCGCACAAAAGCAGCATGTTTGCAAAAGATCCTGAAGCTTATGCCCGGTAAAGCAAAAAGAAAAAAGGCGCTAAAGAAGGAAAACGCACCAGAAAAGCCCGGAATAAAGAACGGAGGAAATTTTCAATACAGAAAATTGTTCAGAGAGCAAAGTCCCTAACTTATTTAGTCATTCGCAAGGCTGGAAACCGAAATAGCAAAAGCAGAATCAGTTTGAGAGGAATTTGGGTTATTAACAAGTATACACGCAGTGAATACACCCAGCCAGAGGAAGATTCTCGAAAATATCTTCTAGTTTACCAGAAAGTGGTGCCAGCGCTTGTTATTCCTATTTTCGTAGCTCAAACGAAAGGAGAAGACGACCAGCCGACTCCTCCCAGGCGAATGTTGCATGCTTACAGCACTAAGGAGCAAATACAGAAACGGTTAGGAATTAGATTCAATTTTTAGAAATAATTTTGCTTTAGCAGAAGGGCTGTCATTTAAAACCGTATCCTAAATTTATGTAATTAAGTTAATTAGTTAGCAGTATTTAAACCCTTCTCAGACATTTGGAGAAGGGTCCAGAAATTTGTCAAAAAACTTGTCCTCAAAACATGCACTTTTGCACCCTCGGAGGGGGTTTTTGATGAATGGTTGGATCGAGATTTATTAATGTTTGCATTTGATATCTGCTACTAATGTTGCACTTTTGCACTCTTAGTAGATGTTAGAGCAAGGAGAGATAAATCATTGTTGCTTGAAGCTTATGAGTGGAACCAGTCATAAATGGTACTTTTATCTCTTGACCATTTCTGCTCATATTCTTAAAGTGATATACAGTTTTCAGTTGTTTATATGTTACTGTATGAATGTGTGAGTTACCATTTGGCACTTTTGTACGGTGGAGTCATTCATTTATATTTGATATATGAATAACTTATTATGCGATATGCTGTTCACAACTGTTTTTCTTAACTTTTTATGCAAAGTGGTTTATCTTAATTGATTTCTATTCTTATGATAGCTAAATGATCTTTATTACCAGTTATTGTTTGAAATCTCTTTAGATCGCATAATAGAAGAAATGCATCCCGGGTTGGCGTAGATTAGATGTGTTGTTTCTCATTAGATTACAATAGCATAGAGTTAGTTTAGAAGTTTGAATTAAATTAGCTTTAAGTACTCTTAGATCAGCATCATCCAACTCTACACACACACACACCCTTAAATTGGGAAACTGGTTCCATTATCCCCAGTCGGACCCGCTATACCAAACGGATAAGGAGCTGCCAACCAAGGTCTGGACCGGGTGGGTAACCCCCTTGTTGTCGACCCGATTTTCGGGGCTTCAACAAGAGGAAATGATACCACATTATGAGGATACAAAGAGAAACACCTTCTTTAGCCAATTGATAAATCTCAAACAAAAGGTTTCAATGGTGGAGCACATTGAGGACTTCCAAAAATTGAATATAAGGGTAAATGATATTCTAGAGGAACATAGGATTGATGTCTTCATAGGGACTTTAAAGGATAACATCCAACATGAGGTTCACCTTTGGGAACCTAATTCATTGAATAAGGCATTCAGGTTGGAAAGAAAAACTGAAAGAAAAATTATGGCAACAAGGAACCCTACCACTCACAATTATAAATATGAAAGTGTTGTTGCTCCTAGCCTTCCACAATCTACAAGGTTGACATCACAACAATTGGAAGAAAAAGGAGAAAAGGGGCTTTGTTACAATTGTGAAAGAAAATACACTAAAGGTCATAAGTGTGATGAGAAGAAATTATTTTACATAGATTGTGAAGAGGAGGAATAAAAGGAACAAGAATTGTCAAAAGAATAGGATATATGCCAGGAACCAACCCTAGAGAAAGAAGAAATGAATCTTACCATATATTGTAATGAATTAGCAGGAATTACCACTCCTCGAACTCTCAAGATAGAAGGAAATATCAAGAAGAAAAAGGTAATAGTGTTGATTGATTTAGGTAGTACCCATAAATTTATTCATTGTAAGATAGACAAGGAATTAAATTGCTTCCTATATCAAGCACCTGAGTGTCAAGTGATGGCTGCAAATGGAGGAACCACAAATTTCTCTGGAAAGTGTCATAATATCATGTTATCCATGGAATAATATGTATTCAATAATCCAATGCTTTCCATTCAAATGGGTGGTGCTGATGTTGTACTAGGAGTCCAATGGTTACAATCTTTGGGTACAATAGGTTTTAATTTTCAAGAAATTTTCTTGAAATTTTTTTGGGAAGGAAAGGAAGTTGAATTAAGGGGTATTGCAGGGAAATGAGGAAAGATAATCAGCTAAAATGGCATGAAAAATCTTCTAAAGAACGAACAATGGGGTGTAATTGCACAATTATGATCACTAGAGGTTCAAACATCGAAATTAGTTATTTCTCCAGATCTCCAAAAAGCCTTGGACAATTATTCCAAGGAATTTCAGACTCCCAAAGGCCTCCCACCTATTCATGATCATGATCATGCTATTCGTTTGATTCCAGGAAGTGTTCCTCCAAACATCAAGCCTTATAAATATCCCTATGCCCAAAAAAGTGAAATTGAACGTATGGTTGCAGAAATGCTAGAAGCTGGTATAATTCAACCTAGTCAAAGTTCTTTCTTTGCTTCAGTAGTATTGGTGCACAAGAAGGATGGATCATGGCACATGTGTCCGGATTATAGGGAGCTCAACAAGCTCACTATTAAAAATAAATTTCCCATTCCTTTCATTGATGAATTGCATGGACCAATTTCTTCACCAAGTTGGAACTTCGTTCAGGATATCATCAAATAAGAATGAATATTGAATACATCCCGAAAACAACATTTATAACTCATGAGGCTCATTATGAATTTTTGGTCATGCCTTTTGGCCTTACGAATGCACCTTCTCCATTTCAAGGTTTGATGAATTTCATTTTCAAACCCTTCCTTAGAAAATTTGTGTTAGTATTTTTTGATGATATACTAATCTACAACAAGTATTGGAAGGATGATGTTCAACATGTTGGTAGGGTACTTAAACTATTGGAGGAGAAATAATTATATGCAAAAACCTCCAAATGTTTCTTTGGAGTACAGGAGGTGGAATATCTGGATCATATTGTATATCATGAGGGTGTTAAGGTAGACCCTAACAAAATTAAAGCCATCAAGGAATGGAAAATCCCCACATCCATAAAGAATTTGCGAGGATTTCTCGGATTCACATGGTATTATCACAAGTTTGTTAAGAATTATGGGAGAATAGCAGCACCTCTAACAACATTACTAAAGAAATAATCATTTTATTGGACTCCGGAAGCAACTAAGGCCTTTGAACATATTAAAGAGGCAATGTGACAAGCACAGGTCTTAACTACGCCAAACTTCACAAAAACCTTTATTGTAGAATGTGATGCCTCATGAAATGGAATTGATGGTGTTTTAATGCAAGAGGGAAAACCCGTTGTTTTTGAAAGTCGTCCAATCAAAGAAAAGTATTTACACAAATCTATTTATGAGAATGAAATGTTGGAAATACTACATGCACTTAAGAAATGGTGACCTTACATAATGGGAAGACACTTCAAGGTAAAAACAGATCATGATAGTCTTAAATAATTTATAGAACAAAGATTATCTTCAGAAGAGAAGTAAAAATGGGTCACAAATATGTTGGGTTATGACTTTGAAATCATCTATAGAAAATGGAAGAAAAAAATTGTTGTAGATACACTCTCAAGAAAGGATGAGGATGTGGAAGCATTGATTTGTGTCATTTCTATTATCCAACCAAATTGGATAATCGATCAAGGGATGAATGGAAGAATGACGAAGAAGTGTGGGTACCCATTCAAAAGTTGCAGCAAAATCCCAATACATCTAATACATTTAGCTGGAAAAATGATTTATTATGGTACAAAGATCGCTTATACCTTTATAAGAATTCCCAACTCAAGCACAATATTATTCTAGAATTGCATAGATCTCCCTTAGGAGGTCACTTGGGATTTTTAAAAAGTTACCACGGGGTTAAGAAGGAAATTTTTTGGGATTACCTTAAATCTAATATTCAAAATTTTGTGGTGGAATGTTTGGTTTGCCAACAAAATAAAGTTTAGACAATTAAGACCTCGGGTATGTTACAACCTTTATCCATTCCAAGTCAATGTTGGGAATAGGTTTCAATGGATTTCATCATAGATTTACCCAAATCCGAAGGAAAGAGTGGAATCATGGTGGTAGTTTATAGACTTACCAAGTATGCACACTTTTGTGCATTATCTCATCCATTTAAATTGAGTAGAGTTGCCACTGCATTTATGTAAACAATTCAAAAGCTAAATGGAAACCCAAAGATTATTGTAAGCAACAAAGATCCCATTTTCACTGGAAATTTTTGGATAAAATTATTTTCTTGTCTAAGTACTCAATTAGCTCATAGCTTATCTTATCATCCACAATTTGATGTGAAAACTAAGATAAAGAACAAATGTCAGCTCTGATTATATTGTGACACCTTAAACTCATATATATAGAAAGGATGTTTTTTCATTTGAATCATCCAAGGATTGTTCATTTTTGTAATGTAAAGGAGGTTCCCCCTCAAAGAGGCTAATTTTAAGTCATTGATCTATTTATTCTTCTATTTTGTGAGTTGGTTGCATAACATGTGAGCTATGACATACGAGGATGGGACACTTTCACTATTGGGTGCCATCGATCTTGAGGGAGATTGTCATTGGTCTCCTAGAATTTAGTATTGAGTAAAAGGGAATGTGTAGAGGGTGTGCACTTTGCAATAATTCTAGGGCTGATTTTCTAATCAAAGAGAGTGGGTCCAAGGAGATCCTGGATCAAACTTATTTATATGTGTGTGGATGATGCCAATGCCATCAGTACATGGATTACAATACTATGTCATGTTTATTGATGACTATTCCAAGAAAACTTGGATCTTCTTCATGAAGAATAAGGATAATTTCTTTAGTTGATTCCAGGAGTTCAACACCCAAGTGGAGAACCAAAGAAGCAAGAAGATCAAGGTATTAAGGCAAGATAATGGGGGAGAGTACACCTCCAACGAATTCAATGATATATACAAGGAGGAAGGGATTAGTATGGATATGATAGTCTCATACAACCCTTAGTATAATGGGGTTACAAAGAGAACGAATTAGTCCATCACCAATTTTGTTATGGATGTGCTACATGAACAAGAGGTGCTTATGTTTATTTAGGACAAGGCGTGTAATATTACATTTTATGTGTAGAATAGGAATCCTAATAGGATATTTTTCCTAAGGATACATTCATAGGGCTGAAACCAGAGAAAAATCACTTGCAAATTTTTTTTTGTCTAGTTTACATCCATTTGCTTGGAGAAGAGGACAAAGTTGGAACCTTAAAGACATAAGGGCATATTTTTTGGGTATATCAAGACTTAAAAATATTACAAGATCTTCATACTAGCACAAAGACAAATAGTTGTGAATAGAGATGTTAAGTTTGAGGATGACTTGGCATATACGAAGTCTCATGAGTTTCCACCAAAAATAATGTAGGAAAAGAAGCAGGAGGCTCCAAGGACAGAGAAACATGCAAATGCTTATAGTTCAAGAATTCAAATTTTAGGTGGGGAGAAGTCATTAGATCCTTCTAGTTCTGTGAAGAGACCCAAGTGGTTTGAACAAACATTGAGGGATGCTCAGGAGATAGTAGAGGCTCCTAAGAGAACATTCAAGAAGAGAAGGCCTTCGAAGAAGTTTCCAAAATTCATGGCACAAATGAGTAGCCTCATTGAATAGGTAACAAACCATGAGGTTTGTAGGAAATCCATAGTGAAGGATTATGTATGGAAAATTGTGCCAAGACTAAAGGAACATTGAGTTCCAAGTGGCTCTTCAAGAAGTACCTTCCTCACACGAGAGTAGCTTGGGTAGGTACTTCTACATAGGCCTAAGTGTCTAAGTGTGTAGAAGTTTCCTAATTAACCCTTAACTTTTGTAATTAATTTAAAGTAACTGAAATCTATAAGAAAAGTAAGTTAATCTAATGAAATGAAAATGTTATTTGCATTAATGAATTAGATTAATCTCAACCATTGACTCAAGTGATGTTGCAATCAACCTAAGAATCAACCATTTTGGATATTAGGGTTGTGGATACAATCAATAACTCAAACTTATACAAGGATAGGCTAAGGGATAAAACACATCTTGGGCACAAGACACAATGAGAGAAAGATCTCAATGACTGGGTGGAGAAGGACTTGAATTCAAGTGTGTAGAGTATGAGGAAGAGTGCAAGGGGAAGTGAGGGAGATAGATCTAAATTAGATATTAAGATTGAAGGAAATATCTCCAAAGGGGTTTTATCAACTAGGATCACTCCACATTTCTTGTTGCATTTTTATTTTGCTCAGTGGGTCATTATCCTAAGAAGGGAGACCTTGTAAGTTCTGAAGTTATTTGAATGAAGAATTGATTTGAAGGGAAGAAATACAGTGTGCATGCGATTTGATATTGGTGTGATTAATTTTCTTTCATTAGTCATATTAAAATCCTAGCTATGTATTTTATTCAAAAGATATACATAATAATTAAATGTTACTGTAAAGAATCTTCTAGGTAGTAATTGGCTAGGTTTATAGGGTTATAATTCAACATAAATCTCAATATGATTGTTCTAATATGAGGTTATGTCTTCACATTATCATCATTTATGTGTAAGCCAAGGAATTCAATCTCAAGTTACGTAAGAACATTTTCTTCTTTTGAAAGAATAAGGTTGTGCTCTTTTATTATTTCCAAGAATTTTTTTATTTGTTTTGTTGAGCTTGGTAGGTCCTCTCTTTTCATTCATTTTAAAGAAAATTTACACCACATAGATTGGCTAGGTGGCCTCAACTTGCCCAATGGCAAACCAAGTATGTTGGCCACCTATCCGTATTGTATGCCATCTAGTAACAAAAGAGTTTCAGTCTTTCTATCCAAGCTATATAAGTCTTTGTTTCATGTCCATATTCTAGATATCTATCTATACATATTCTTGCATAAGGAAATGTAAAATCTATCCGCATATAAATTAAAAATTAACACAGGAAATTCTCTAATCATTATGTTCTTCCGAGGCCGATTCCACTGGCACAGGGTCTTTGGCATTCAACCCAAGCATCTCTGACAATTCCAAGATACATGGGATGTGCCTCTCAATTCTGCCTAGCTTGATATCTTGGTTGTGAAGTTCAAACTGCAGTTTCTAAAATTCATATTTATAATTCAGTATACCTTGGACACTGACAGCCATGCCCACCAAAATCTACTCCATAGCCTTGCCTAGTAGGATTTTCATTAGCCAATAAAGGTATAATGTATGTTTGAATTGGGTGTTCCTTTCTCTAGTATTTCCAGGATCTGGGACAAGGGTCCTCCAATCCTCCATTTCTTCATTTGTTGCACTGTCCTACTTGAATTCCTCTTCCCATTCCTCTAAAATTTTGTGTATACCTTCATCTATGCCCTTGTGATAAGCCTATATCACCTCGATAATAAGCCTTTCCAAAGATTTCCTTCCCCTATGGACCTAAGACGTGCTCGGTTCCATTTCCTTTCTGGGCACTTGGGCCCGTCTTCCACAACCATAGGTTTTCACAGGACGAGCCATGGTGGCAATGCCCTAGTCCTGTTCATTGAAAAATTCATTAACTAGAAGAAATTAAATAGGGTATAATAGTTTTCTTGCCCTTGGGTTGTATTATCACAAACAATCGCCCCACCTTTCTCCTCCCCTTCCCCTTTATTGTTGGTGTCAGAGCCTTCATGGTCATAGGTCCATTCCCCAATTAGGGTCGACCTACTGCCACCTTCATAGAGACCTCGTCGCCACTCCCACTTCCTCATAGCCTCAGGCAGGTTAGCTGCCACTCACCAATTACCAGTTGGTGAGCACTTCCGCATGCCTTTGTTCAGTCAGCCTTGGTATGCATACCCTTTGCCCTCTGCCCAAGATGCTAGCAGATAGCCATTTTTATTTTCTTTCCAGACTTCCCACCTGTGGTTCTCATCATTTCCCTCTCTGCAATGGTTGTTGTCTACCTCCTAGCAACTGCACTTGCAACTACAACAGGGACCAGCTCCTGAATTGCAACTTAACTGATGCACTCACCCCTCTGCACCTGTCTCTCTACCTTTGCCTGCAATACCCCTATAGGCATCCCCACTCATCCCTCGACTCACAATTACCAGGTTCCCCATGCGAGATAGTAAGATTTCAAAACAAAGGGAAATTGAAGTTATATCGGGCAGTTACAGAATGCAGACCCAGTGTTACAGATCCATTTGGGCACATCACTCCCATCATTTAGATCAGTACCATTAGGGCTCATCAAACCCTAATTTAGTTGCTACATTCCATAGACAAGTCACCATTTTAAATTCCTCCTTCCCTTAGAGTTTCTTGGCCTGAAACCCTCTAGAATTGCCTCCTTGAGGGACTAGCGTAGCCTTGGATAGGGGTAAGTGTGCTTCAGTGTAGGTAGGCCCATGTCAAGGTGCTCTGCAGAGAACCTAGGCCCACTTTGACCTGGACTAGGCGAGATTGAGCGAAATTCACATATGGTTCTAGGAATATTCTTATCCTCTCGAGTCATCTAGAAGATTCCCACACTTATCACCACCTATGAGCTCGAAAATGGATGAGGAATGAGTTAAGTAATCTCCTATCCTCTCATCCCTTCCTCCATGAAAACTAACTCTAACTTTGGAAGGCCATTCAATACCCTCATTTATGAGCAAACCTCCTCTATTTTCCTATAAATTGAGCACTCATCTAAGTGATCAGGGGATGGACTTTGAGAATTTGTAAGAAGATACTGTTGAAGTGAGAATTAAGATTGTAAGTGAGCAGTGTTATGCTGCTAGAGTGTTGTGTTATTGATGTGATGTTGGTTGGAACCCAAGATGGAAGAGTGAAAATGGATCAGACTTCATTGTTGTAATTCTTCCTTCTACTTAATAAATTTGTTTACACCTTTTTCCACATGCTTATCTTGATATATGATGTTTATATGTGCGAATGCATCTGATTCCATTTACTTGTATTCGATAGATCTCTTGCTTTGGTTGGTTCTCTATCTTCTATTTATGCTTGCAAGTACTATTAGAGCAAGTTAAGTTCAAGAAGGAGTGACGGGAGTCAAATAAATGAGACAAAACGAAAGTGAAAGAACAAGTAGGTCCTTTGATTTCTCTGTCTTATTTATCATTTATAGAAAAAGGATAAGCACTTTAAATCTGTTGTTCTAGGTATAGCTACCTACCTAGGGAATTAGTATTTATCCGTAGATACCAAATTCCTCATAACAAATTGGCGACTCCACTGTGGAACGATCATAATTTCGAGTATTTTACCTTCATCTTAGTACACTCTAGTAGACCTTAATTACTTCCAATTGATCCTCTTTCAGCCTTTTGAAGTGTTTTTTGGTGAGAATTGTGCTTGTAAGCCCCTCGGACGGCCTCTCTGGCACCAGCATGGGCTTGGTCTACAAATAGATCATTGTAGAGTACCCTTGGCTTGAGGACAGTGCTCTAAAGCACACTGTCTCCCATTCAAGGCTGCATTGATCCTCCTTAGGACAAAAATCCCTCCTTTGAGTTGATTTTTTTGCCAAATTTCCTTTTGTTTCTACTTGCTGAAAGGTCAATGATGCTTGTGTCTCTAAAATCAATTTATGTTTCCTTTGCCAACCCTACTTTGTCTTGATTGTTTAGTGTTTCTTAAATGATTTCTTTATCACTATCAATTCATTGTCAAAGTTAGTTTATAGTCGATCAATCTTTGTTCTAAAGAAAGTGTTGTAAAAATATTCTTTTCTTTCGAAAAGGAACTATCGTAAAGTCTTCGTTCTCGCAAAAAGATTGATTGATTGTATGTGCATTAGTTTCCTTTTGTTCATTTTAATATTAAGGGAGTTGAAAAGAAAAAATTTCATTGTGCATTGAAAGAGTTTGTGTGTGCTCATTGGAATAGTGTAGGGAAATTGCATTAGATGTCTTCTTTGTTCTTTGATTACAAGAATCTGATTGCTCTATCCCTACTAGCTAAGGTTTTCATTGTTCAAATTGAATGAAAAGGATGCTTATCATATTAGTTGCATTCTAGGAATTGAAAAATAAATCACATGGTGAACCTTGAAAGGCAAATTCTTAATCAAGATCAACTTAAAATTAACATCAATTAGCCTAATGGAGCATTGTCACCTAACGCAAAATATTTAGAGGTTCTAGGTTAGAGACATGTTTCGACATCGTAAAACATATCAGTTGTCGCTAAATTGTCTGTGATACATCCCAAGTGTGATACCTCATTCCACGTACGTGAGTATATTGTAGCTCGTCCACGTACCTTTGGGTATATAGGGCGGTGCTACAATACATAAAGTATATGGGAATGCTCTCACTGTGTGGTTTCACATTAGATAGCACTAATACGGATTGGGCCTCCTCGTACTTTCGAGTTTATATGGGAGGACAACACTAGGTTGCTATCCATCCTTAGGTAACCGAGTCGACCGCCTTGTACACTGTGATACATCAAACACAGCATTTGGGGAGATTGCCTGCCCGTACTTCTCAGTTTGTCGGGAGGCATTCTGCAGTTCATAGTTGCTTGGTAGTCCTTTTTCCTAGATCATCCCTATTTTGTTTTTTTATGTTATTTTGATTAAAATAAAATTAATTAACCACGAATAACATCCTCCACACACTCTCCTTAGTTGATCTTAGGTTGACACAGATGGCGAAAAATTCAGAGTCCACCGATCAAGGAATTCCTTTTGATGGGAATCTTAGTCCTTTTCCTCCTTTTGGAAATATTGGTGCTCCTTATATGGCTACATTATCCCTTCTGGGATTTACCATTGGCTTTCTAGTATGGTTGTTTTCAACCTCCTTGGTTCAAAATGTCATGATTTCTCCACAATCGAGTACTCCTCCAACTAGACAAAATCAACCTCCAGTTGATCCCAAAGTTGACCCTTTGCCTTCTTCATCGGTTATTTCTTCCTCCCCTTCCTCTTGTTCGCCTGGTGAAAGTATTGATATTAGTAACCAGGTGGCTAAGAAGAAGAAGAAAGGGAAGAAGAAGAAGAAGAATAAGCCAATTCAACAGGGGGGCAACCAAGCAACCATTGCTTCGAATGAAACTTCTGATGTGAAACCATCCCATAAGCCTCACAAAGTTTGATATCCATGCAAACTTTGCACAGGAGACCATCTTCTTCAAAATTGTCATGGTATTCCTCAAATCTTAGAATAATGGTCTTCTCGTTCACATCATCATGTGTCATCAACTTCTAGATATCATGTTGGTGACACACCATCAATTAGTGGTAGTAAATTTCATGGAAAGAAGGGTAAAGTTAAGTTTCCATGTAATTTATGTGAAGGGAATCACCCCATTCACCTTTGTCCCTATCTAGATGAAGCCCAAAAAGTGTTGGATAACCATCCTGCTTCTCCGCAACGACTTCCATCTGGTTACAAGAGACTCTCCCTTAATCCTTCACTAGTTGATAAAATTACTGACCCAAATCAACCGTTAATCAAACCCACTCTCTCTGAATGTGAATCCCATGATTCTATACCTGACCGATCACAGGTCGAGGTAACAATTGACTTGATTTCACCTTCAGTTAATCGTACCTTTCCCGTAGAGATTGATTATGATACAATTCAAGTTCTCTTTGTTTATTCAGATTCAAATGAGCTTGGGGGCAACCCTCCTGTTCCATAAAAACAGGAGGAAAATCCTCCCATTCTCGTAACTCAAGGGGTTAATTTTCTCGTTCCTACGGTACCTCCTCCAAGTAGTTAGGTCACTTCCTTTTACTAGAATCAACTAGTAGGATGTCGTCTTCCTTCTTATATTCCTTTCCAGATCATAGTACAGGTTTGTAGTATGATTGTACAAAGCACTATTATAGATGAAGGTGCATCTGTGAGTATCCTTTCCTCCACTGCTTGGCAAGCACTCGATTTGCTACCTCTTGTGCCTGTTACCCAAAATCTGTTGGCTTTTAATAGAGGAACCATTCAACCATTAGGGATCCTTCCTTAGTTGCCTATTACTTTGGGAGGAAAAATTGTTTATCTCGATGTGATGGTAGTCCCAGGCCCTTTAGATTATAATTTACTTCTTGGGCATGACTATGTTTATGACATGGGAGCTATTTTTTCAATGCTCTTTCGAGTGATGTGTTTCCCGCATGAAGGTAGAATTGTCACCATTGACTAGCTTTCATTCCCTGGTCCAAATATGGCTTCGATTCAACCATCTTCCCTAAATGGTCCTTTCGTCCTAATGGTATCTTCCCTGCCACGAGTCAATTATGTAGCAACCCATTCCATGCCTACATCAACTGATGATCAATTCTATGATGTTGTACATTATGTACTGAGGGCATTGGAACCAGATCTCGGATTCCTTGTTACAGACCCCTTCCAGAGCATTATTCTCCCATCTGATGAGAACCTATTGGAAGATATGACCTCTTATGGGTCGTGAATAAGGGTGTGAGGATAGTTCCTTGTCTTGTGTCAACCTCGTTATAAAATCAAACAAAGGAATATGAGCACAGTTCCTTGTCTTGTGTTGAGCTCGTTAAAAAATGAAACATGGAATATGAGGATAGTTCTTTTACTGTGTCAACCTCATTAAAAAAAAATGAAATAGGTCCCAGAGCAGAGTTCCTTGTCTTGTGTCAAGCTTGTTAAAAAATGAAACAAGGAATCAGAGCAGAGTTCCTTGTCTTGTGTCAAGCTCGTTAAAAAAATGAAACAAGGAATCTGAGCAGAGTTCCTTGTCTTATGTCAGGCTCATTAAAAAATGAAACAAGGTCCCCAGGAGCAAAGTTCCAATTCGAGTCTTTGAGTAGATCTCATAAAATCCCAGTCGAATCTTGCAGTTGATCTCATAAATGAACCTTCATTCCATACACCTGATAGCCACAAGTAGTCTACTTAGGTGCATGCAATGAATCTTGGGGGGGCATGCACCTAGAATCGAGTCATCATGTTGGGGGCATGTAAAACAATTCCAAGCATAGTTTTTCATTTCAAGCTTGTGTAAAAAGGAAACTGAATCCAAGCATAGTTTTTCATTTCAAGCTTGTGTAAACATGAAATTGAATCCAAGCATAGTTCCCTATGGTTCAAGCTTGTGTAAAAATGAACCCATCTCCATTTTAACCCTCATGATTTCCATTCTATCAGCCTCTTCTGTCAGATGAGCCTTGGTTTTTCTCCTTCCATCGTCACTATCTGCTTGGTCGTTCATATGCTTTCAATTGGTTGTTTTACCCTTTTTGAGGAACAGTTATAATAAGTGGTCTTATTAGCCAACATCTTCACATAAATCAACATGTTTTGAGAAGTTCCAACATCACTAGAACCAGTTGCTATCCTAGACATCACTCGTTCCTCAAAGTGGAGTCCTCCTTAAGCTCTTTTCAGACTCTCGAAATATGAAAATATTACCGAGCTCTTGTCCTTTTCAGCTCGTTAACGGATTGGAAATGACATCTACTCAGTATAAGTTTAACCCTTTTTCGGGCTAAGATAGATTATTTACAAAAAAGGAATACGTTGACCGAAAATGGTCAATAGGTTCTCTCTTGAATTGTTTATGCTTTTTCGGACTTAAGAGACAAATATATGAAAAAGAACTTATGGAGATTTCTTTTTGTCCCTTTTCAAACTCTCTAAACATGAAAAGGACCGAGCTAGCATTGTCGTTAGACTTGTTAAAACATCAAATAGCGACAAACTTGTCCATCATGACAAGACCAAGTTTCACCTTCACTAGACTCATTAAAACATCACATAGCGATGGATTCACCTGAAGGGTGGAATTATATGACAATCATATGTTATCCTCCTCAAGCTTGATAAAAAATAAAGAGGTATTGGTTAGCAATGACTAGGGAAAATGGTAAAAGGGGTAAACCACTTTATGGTAGCAAGTCGCTCTTGAACATGACACTTTCACTTCATCATTGTGACTATTTGAGTTGGGCTATCTGCTTGATGGTCATCACACCTTGGTCTATCATACCATCCATTACTTTTGTTTTAGGTCAATGCTGCCAATCCATTCAGTGTTGTCGATGTGTTCAAGAGAAGTCACTCAATTTAAAATTATCCTTTGCAATACTCATAAACCTTAATTTTCATGACTGCCATTCCTGAACCTTGTGTCGTTAGTCAAATTCCGTCTCCAAAATTATTACACTTGTTTCATGTCATTGATGTGGGATACATCAAGGCCCTCCTGCGACCAGTCGCTTCTTGTCAACATCAACATATTATCCAAGAATTTGACTTAGAAACACCCTTCCATTACCTTTAGGCTTGCATACCTAAATGGCAGGTTTCTCGCTTCCAGCGATAGGTTGACATCACTGGCCTTCAACCAAAAGAATTTGTATGGTGTTTGACATCAACACATCCATTCACACCATGCAGAATGTATTGTATTACCTTAAGGATCATTATCATTATCGGTGATTTCTCTCGCGTCTGTTAACATCTTACATCATTGGTTGGTAATCAAATGGTGTCTTCCCATGTTCGACTTCAAATCACATATTCGCATGGTTAGACTCGTACCTGAGCGAACGATTGAATGAGATAGAAGACCCCAGATCTAGTTTCATCCATCCGAGCTGCGATTTCAGGAAATGTACCAAATCATTCGTATAATGGCTTTACATTGATGGTCATCCTATCATGGGTCTATATCTATAGACGACTGTCTATGTACTTGTAATGAAAGTTTATATGTTGAGCATGGGTATGCCTTCCCTCAGTGATTCATGAGAAAAAAATCAAAATATCATGATATTATGTATTGTAATTGATGTAGGTCACCAACCACTTCAGAACCTCCTCATCACATCGTAAAGCATATCACTCGACATCATTATTTTTGACTTCATGCTTTAGGGGGAAGCTGTTACAGATCCATTTGGGCACATCACTCCCATCATTCAGATCAGTACCATTAGGGCTCATCAAACCCTAATTCAGTTGCTACATGCCGTAGACAAGTCATCATTTTGAATGCCTCCTTCCTTGAGAGTTTCTTGGCTTGAAACCCTCCAGAATTGCCTCCTTGAGGGACCAGCACAGCCTTGGACAGGCGTAAGTGCACTTCAGTGCAGGTAGGCCCATGTTAGGGTTCTCTGAAGAGCACCTAGGCCCACTTTGACCTGCACTGGGCAATATTGAGCGAAATTCAGATAGGGTTCTGGGAATATTCTTATCCTACCGATTCATCTAGAAGATTCCCACACTTATCACCTCCTATGAGCTCGAAAATGGATGAGGAATGAGTTAAGTAACCTCCTATCCTTTCATTCCTTCCTCCATGGAAACTAACTCTAGGTTTGAAAGGCCATTCAATACCCTCATTTATGAACAAACCTCCTCCATTGCCTATAAATTGAGCACTCATCTAAGTGATCAAGCGTTGGACTTTGAGAATTTGTAAGGAGATACCACTGATGTGAGAATTGAGATTGTAAGTGAGTAGTGTTATGCTTCCGGAGTGCTGTGCTATTGATGTGATGTTGGTTGGAACCCAAGCTAGAAGACTAACATTGGATCGAACTTCATGGTTGTAATTCTTCCTTCTACTTAATAAAGTTTCTTACACCTTTTTCCATATGCTTATATCAATATATGATGTTTATATGTGTGAATGTATCTGCTTCCATTTACTTGTATTCGATAGATCTCTTACTTTGATTGGTTCTTTATCTTATGTTTATGCTTGCAGGTACTTTTGGAGCGAGTTAAGTTCGAGAAGGAGTGACGGGAGTCATGTAGAAATTTTGAATAATATGACACATATTCACAGAGATTATCCTGATCATACAATTATAAGCAGAACATGTATAATACATAATCTCCTCTACGTTGATCATCAATTTACAGAAGCAGAAACATTCACAGGCACACATAGAAGCATCAATCAAACTCATTAACACAGTATGTATCCCGGGGAAAGCATCTCGCTAAAAACCCCACACTATCTGTATATTAATGATTGAGAACATGTAACATTACAAAGTACAATGCTTATCACAAGCAATCGAGTACCAGCTCCACCTGTTACACACAATACAGCTCAGATCTGATCTCCAAATCTATTCCACTGCTTGCCTGCCTCTCCAGCTCAATACCTGCTCAAGAACTGATGAGAATGGCTTACCAAACTCGTATTTGACCTGCAAATAATCACTCACACTCTGTTGGACGTGAGCACAGGCTACAATTCTTGGTATTGGCCAATTCATTGGCATACTCAATCCCTCTGATTGTGCAAATCATCATGCACAGCTATAGTCACAACTGATAGCAATTTGATCCTCTAACACCTGTCCCTGCTGAACTAAACATGCACTGACATGCAACTGAGTTAACTGATGTATTCTATAGTTACATTATGAGTTAATAACTTGTGAATTAATTAATAACTAATTCACCCAACTCATCTCTAGTCTATTGATCAGTTAGACTAAATACAACCAGTTTAACAAAGCTAAACTGAACACAACTCCATCAACTGCACCTCCAGTCCACTAAACTCAACTCACTTGAGTTCTAACTGAAGTCCTGCATGCAAATATTAGTCATCCCATAGGTAACCACGTATTTCCCTCTGGGATCTGCATGTACCACATCCGTAGCTCATCCTGAAGTGCTCCAAGAGAATAAGATCAAGTTTATAGTCCAAATATTATTATGAGACAATAATATTTGACTTTTCTATTTTTGACAGCCAGTCTAAAAATAGACTTTGATCACTCACACTGTGATCACTCACACTGTGGTCACCCACACTGTGATCACTCATACTGTGATCATCCACACTGTGATCAAAAATAGAACTTGCGCCATAATTTGCCTGTGGGCCCACTTAGTGAAGGCGACTCTTTTCACTAAGCTCCATCATCTTGTTGCATTCTCAACAAGCATTTCTTGTTGCACACTTTTCAACAAGTCAAACAAAGGAGACAAAAGGAAAGTGAAAGAACAAGTAGGTCCTTTGATTCCTTTGTCTTATTTATTGTTTATAGAAAAAGGATAAGTGCTTTAAATCTATTGTTCTAGGTATAGGTACCTACCTAGGGAATTAGTATTTATCCGTAGATACCGAATTCCTCATAACACCTAGGACCAAACCAAAACTACTAGGTGTCACCCCCATTTCCTCCATTGTTTCTCAACTTCACCATTTTCACTACTAATTTTCCCCCACTCCCACCAGCAAAAACCCAAACAGGTCAACGTTGCTATTGAAGAGAGGTACCGAAATTCATGCCCATTAATACTTGCAGGCGGTCAACAAGCTTGGAGCTGAGGATGGCGTCGTTGGACTCGTCCGATGTACTAGCCTCCCTGTCCACGATCAAACCCAACTATACCGCCCACCTGTCTACCCTCTCTCCTACTTATGGCTTCGCCTCCACCACCCTCACTGCCACCTTTCCCACCTTCCCTGCATTCAATCATGCCAAAGGCCACTGCACCCATCGCCCCGAGCGTGTGGGGGCCAATGGTACAGTACTCATAGGTACCCTGCATTAATCCACATTTGTGTTCCCATCCACTAGCTCGCGCCCCGATCGGGGTCATTATTTCCAAGAGTTTTAATAAATAAGGATCAAGTTCTTTAATAAGCAAGAATAATAGCGTAATGCAACACAGTCCCTGCCTCTACTACTAATTAGGTGGGATCTGCATTTCGCTTTCATTTCCGTCTCCGCACATCCTTACTCTGCACAGCTTCCTTCGCACAACCTCCTCTGCACAAGCCTCCTCTGCACTGCTACCTTCGCACAACTTCCTTTACACACACTCTGGGATGAATTCCACCAATGCTTTCATGGTTGTCAAAGTGTGTAGCTTCCTTGTGTGGATCTTTGCTTGTATTAAAAAATAACTACAATGTCAAGGTCCTTTAAAAAATGATACTTTTAATTTTCTTATATTTTTAATGAATTATTCAGCTATATTATTTTTATTGAATTATTATATTGATTTTTAGAGCTATGTGAAACCAGATAATAAATGTGTGGAAATTTTCTAGTTTTCTTGTGTGCGTAGGTTTGCTTGTGCATAGCTTTCAAACCTCTGCACACAAGAAAACTAGTAAAATTCTACACATTGGTTCATGGGTTTCACATATCTCCGCACAAACAAACTAGCAAACCTTTGCACACTTTAATTCTCGGGTTCCACATAACTTTGCAAAAAAGTATAAATCATATTACATATATACATCCCATTCCACATCTTCCATAATTCCATATACATCCCATTCTAAACCTTCCATAATTCCATATACATCCCATTCCACGCCTTCCATAATTCCAATAGGTACATGACACTTTAAAAAATGTCTTCATATTTAATCAAAATGCCTAGGGTTTTGAACTTGAATTCGAACGTTTTGTATTATATTTATGAAAATAATGAACATTCTTAAATGACCTTGGAAAAAAAATCATTATATTATTTGTGTCTCGAAAAATGACGACTCTTCAATGAACTTGGAAAAAAGTTAAAGAAAGAAGATGTGTAAATTTGAATCTTTTATACTAATAATTTGAATCGAGTTATATTATTATTCTTATTGAATTATTATCTAAATTATTATATTATGTTATGGAATTATTATATTGAGTTTTGGAGCTATGTGGAACTAGATAATCAATATGTGGAAGTTTGCTAATTTTCTTGTGTGCGGAGGTAAGTAAACCTTCGCACACAAAAAAACTAGAAAACTTCCAAACATTGATTCTCGAGTTCCTCATAACTTTACACAAACAAACTAGAAAACCTCTACACACTTTAATTCTTGAGTTACACATAGCTTTGTAAGAAAAGTATAAATCCTATTAAATGTATACAACCCATTCCACACCTTCCATAATTACATTGACAACCCATTCCATGCCTTCCATATTTCCAGAAGGTACACGACACTTTTAAAAATTCCGTCATATTTAATCACGATGCCTATGGTTTTTAATTTGAATACGAAGGCTTTTTATTATATTATTTGTTTATGAAAAGAATGATCACTCTTCAATGACCTTCGAAAAATGTTTTGTATTATATTATTTGTGTCTGAAAAAAATGACAACTCTTCACTGAACTTGGAAAAAGTTAAAAAAGAAGATGTGTAAATTTGAATTTTTTATACTAATAATTTGAATCAATTTATAATATTATCTTTATTGAATTATTATATATATTATTATATTATTTGATTTAATTATTATATTGAATTTTAGAGCTATGTGGAACCAGATAATCAATGTGTGAAAATTTTCATGTTTGCTTGTGCATTGAGTTTTTCTTGTGTGGAGCTTTTAAACCTTCGCACACAAGAAAACTAGTAAAATTCATCACATTGATTTTCGAGTTCGACATAACTCCACATAAACAAACTAGAAAACTTTTGCACATTGATTCTTGAGTTCCACATAACTCCACACAAAAAAAACTAGCAAACCTCTGCACACTTTAATTCTCAGGTTCCTCACATCCTTGTGAGAAAAGTTAACAACTACAATACATGTTGGCGAAGAAAGCGGGTGTGAATTATCAGTCGCAATTAATGTATGAATTCTAGTAACGCTCGATAGCCTGGTGCTTGTCTAGTTCGTCAATAATATTGTCTTCGTGGAAATATCCATACCATCAAGCACACATTTGAAATCTACTATTGTATTATTCGTCAATAATATTGTCTTCGTGGAAATATCTATACCATCAAGCACACATTTGAAATCTACTATTGTATTATGCATTATAATAATGAGGACAACATTTGTACTTATAGGAATCATAAGAATACTCTATAGTAAGTAATCCATGTATTGTATATTGTCAAAGAAATGCCAACAACTTTGATTAATCGTATATGTTCATCTCATCGGGTTAAGGATGGCCTACAAATAGTCCCTCTTTTCAAATATTTAAGTTTTCCCACTAAAGATTCTCCTATTTAGTTCACTGTGTTTATTCGCATGTGGGGAATTCTTTGTTATTTTCTCTTGCATAACGTTGTTGTATCGATGAGAAAATTTGTTTCTCACTCATAAAGGAACTACAACACAAAGTTGTCGAGTTCATAAAAATTATTTGAGCACCAGAATTAAAGGCATGTACACAGTTAGAGAAAATTAATATTTGATAAAACACGCTTGAAAATTCAATATTAACTTGGGTCCATGAAATGAGAGAAAGACATAATTCTTGTCTCTCATTGGTATAAGAGAAAACTTCTCTTGTGTACTTGTAGATAAATTTGTCTTTCACAATATTGTTACACTAAGACACTTGAGTGCCCAAGGGCTATGGGTAAAGCTTTAAATCTGGGAAGTTGCAACCAATGTTGAATGCAAACCAACAAGTTGAAGAAGATAATCCAAGATGAGAAAGATAGTGTTATTGAATGGGAGACGGATACCTAACGGGATGCCTAGATCCTCCAACCGAGATAAGGATGCCCATCCAAGAAAGGGCATATGGGTTGTAGTGTCATTTTATGAGGATCGGTGAACCTTTCGTGTGCTTATTAAGATTAAGAGATGAGAGACTCTTTGTTTCCATATAGCATGTGCAGTAGATCCTTCTTTCGTTACCCAAGCCTATGAAAGGGACACTATGATGGCTCATCCGGATGATGAATAGCATACTTATTATTTGTATCTTAGGTATACCCCATGCTCATTAAATTAATTACCAACTATACAACATAATAATAGATTACATAAATACCCTCTTCCCTCCCATGATTGTGTACATGTCTGTGATATGATGACATATAAATCCTCTAAGTAGGGAATTCAGCTCCAACTCCTCGCCTTCTTAATGATATGGTGTAGATTAGTGCCATCTACAAATTATGTATGAATTTGTCACTTTAATGCACATAAAAGATGAAACATCAGCCAAGGGAAATTCGCAGAGAGCGTGGTAAGTATTGGAGGAGCTCACCTTGTGTTCGGTCTCATCTATTCACATTCTATGGAGAAAAATGAAAAATATTGGGTAAAATGTTGCAACAATAAATAAATGAAATTAACTGTAACAGTGGAGGGACACTTTTCGTTATTTCCATGAGTGAGCTAACATTGGATCAACTATTAATATTGTTCCCTAGGCCGATCATATGGTATACAAAACCTCTATCAGAACAAGAAAAACCTAGGATAAGCACCAAATAAACTAAATCAACCACAAACACACTGCATAATTGAAAGATTCACGATCACCCTATGGATATAAAAATACACATGGTTAATATTCAATTGTGCAGGAGTAAATAAATTCAAAAAAATTTGCTTCTATGATTTGTTAGTCATGCCTAGGTAGATGTGTGGGCCTTTGTCTTTTGGAAAGTCTATCGTAGTGTTCACATTCATATCATAAGTTAGTTAAAGGCATGGTTGGTGATAGAATTTTAGGGTTTGTACAAATAGAATCTGTGGTACAACTAAACTATATATTAAGAATATCACCATGAGCCATAAGTGCATAACGATGTTGTGTGGAAGTTCGATCCATAAGTGTGGAAAGATATTGCGCGAAAGTTCATTTTCCAGAGGACCTTCCACACAAAGAACTTAAGTGCACTATTTTTAATATTAACTTTCACACAACTTAAAACTTTTAGCTTTTCGAACCTAAAAATACCACTAATTTAATAACTTCAATTAATTTAAGGGACCTCTGCCATTAATTTAAGCTTCTAACACAATTTTTTTACACTTCTTTTTGTTTTCTTTGTCTACATTTCATAGGTGGAGCTTTATGAATTTCGTCCAACAAATTAATTATTTTACAGGATATCACATATTTGAATTAATACTTAGGAAAATAATTAAATGGCTGCACACTTTCCTAGTTCGACATTGAAATTATCAAATTCATAGCTTTATCTAATCATGCAAACTATAACCTATTTCAATGTTGGATGGGACAAGATCAATTTTTTATTCAATATTAAGAAGAAACACTCTACGTCATCGATTCCATATTGAATTCATTTAAAAAATACACACAAAAATCACACAATACAACATGAGAACAATAAAACTGTGAAATGATGTGATATGATATGGAAAACCATTTAAATTTATCTATTCAGATTGTAGAATAGTGGTGATGAATACCAAGCTTCCTCCGCATAATTTTTCACCCCACTCCCCCATGTAAGGGACCTGCAATATTGGGTAGAGTAGTAGCAGTGTTAGGCATGTCGATTTTAGTGTCAAGTACTCACTGACAAAATAGCCACTCAAAGAAATTAGTTTTTTATTTTATTTTTAAATGAATTGTCAAGACTAACAAATACCGAAAATAAAATTCTCTCCACTAGGGGAATTATGTCCCATCATAGCTAGTTGATTCAATTGAAATTAGAAATAAGATTTCTAGGAAATTAGAAAATTATTTTCAAATTTACTAAATATAGAAATATTCAACATTTTTTTGAAACTTTTGTTAAAATTGCAACAACAAAAAAACATGCAAAGTCAACACACTTTGACCATGAGATGAATGTTATAGTCCCTGATGAGGTAGGGACTAATAATGAAATAACAATAATATCATTTATGCTTTCAAGAATAAAAGCATAAAATGGATTGAAAATGAAATTCGTCAAACCATTCATATTGTCTTTGATATGCCTCGAATGCAATTTTATAGATGTCTTAGTTTTTAGTCCTTATTTAGTAGAATCCACTTCTACAATAAAATTTATAGTAATATTTTTTACTTGTCAAATGGGTTAACAAAGTATCTTTATGAGGCATTATACATGAATTTGATAGTGATATCATTAGTTTATCACCATCCACTTCTTTGTTCTTTTTTGTTGTTGTTGTTTATTCACCATAATAGTTGAACAACAAAATTATGATGTTGAAAAGTGGATTATGAATCTACTTGTTAAATGACTTAACAAAGTATCTTTATGAGGAATTATACTTGAATATGATATTGATATCTTTCAATGATATATGTATTTTATCAGCATCCACTTCTTTCCTCTCTTTTGTTCATTTTGTTTATTCACCATAAAAGTAGAGCAAAAAAATGCTAGTGTTCAAAGGTGCTAAATTACTTTGGAGACTTGTCTCCAGGCAAAATGAGTAGTGAATGAAGGGATTCCATAAATAATATTTATCAAGAGAGTGAAAATGAACTTTGGCCATCCCCTCCTTATCCAGAAACAAGTCACAAATTTCGAATTTTCTAATTGAAGTGCTCATGCTTCTACAAAGAAATCTTACTTAGATACACAACAATTTAAAAGAAATAAACATTTGAACAAACATCATCTTGGGCAAAGAGCCCCTCCAACATTTGAATCATCTCCCCATTTCAAGCTAAAAGTAGGAAGATGGCCAACAATTTCCTTGACCAATTCCTTGTAGCGCCACTTGTGATATTACTATTGTCTCAATGCGGATTTTGATTTACCTCATCATTGCTCTCAACTAATTTGGCTCTAGATCCCTCTATGGAAATTACCCTTTCTTTCCCTTGAAATTTCAAGTTCACCTCATCTTCACTCTTTACTACCCTAGTTTCCTTTGGCCCTTTACATTTGGATGGCTCTACACAATCTCCTAATGGTCAAGATGACCATCTCTCTCTTGGAAGATGAAATAATGGAATTCCACTCCTCCTTTAAAGCTACTTGAATTCGCCTACCTAATCTTGAAGTTTGTTTGAGCACAAGGATGGAGGTATGATCCAATACTATGAACTCATGAAACATTTTCAAGACAAGGTTGACGTTGTTTGTTATATGCTCTTCAAATTTTGCGTAGGTTTTCATTAGGGTTTTTGACATAACCAATCCCTAGGAAACTCTTGTGTAATAGGTCCATAATATATGCATTGTTTTTTTTATTGTTGCTAGGAATTTTTCTGAAGTTTTAGACCACTAGAACTATTGTAACTTTCTTCAATATGCTTTTTCTTAATAATATAGATAATAAGTTACAGCCTACCACTTCCGTATGGCCTCTTCTATGAAGAGGATATAAATTTTGTACTTATGTAACATCCTTGGTTGCATTTTTCCTAATTGACTCTCTCTCTCTCTCTCTCTCTCTCTCTCTCTCTCTCTCATATATACATATATATATATATATATATATATACATATATACATATATATATATATATATATATATATATGTATGTATATATATAGTATATATATATATATATATATATATATATATATATATATATATATATATATATATATATATATATATATATATATTCTTTCTTAAAATAAAAAATAACATAAATAAAATTTTAATCCAAAAAAAATCCAATTTATAATATACTCAATAATATATAAGACATATAAATACTTTGTATTCATAAAATCAAATTTTTAATTATGTTGATAGGAATGTCTATTTCTAATGATGCACAAAGTTATTTCTTTTATCCTTCTATAATCTGATATCGTTGGCTTTCTATCCAAGTGAATTTTATGTGGAGATTCAAGTCATTTTGTTGCAAGATGGCTCATGCCAAAGTCTGGGTTCTTCCTATTTATCAACTCCTCTGAATCCTCTATTCTCACCTTGGCTTCTCTTTGTGTTGAGCTATTGGGTTTTGGTTTCTTTCTGAGGTGTGGATCAAGTGGGTGTGAATTCCTCAATGCCAATTCCTAGAGTCTAGAGTTCTCTCCTCAGAATAGCAAACAACTTCATTCCTTCAGAAAATTTTTATCTGTCTGATAGAATTGATAGAATGTTAGATTCCTCCTAGGCCCTGATAGCCACATTTCAGAAGTTGGAAGATATGATAAAGAAAAAAAAGGTGCTCCTTCCAGCTTTTTCTGGAGGAAAAGTTGCTTGTTCATCATACTCAAATGGAACTCTCTCTTGATGGAATGAGGGATGAAATTTCATGTCAGCTTAGCTCTCAATTTGCAGCTCTGGAAGTCTCCTCCTCCTCCTCTGTTGGTAGGGTTACTCCTAAAGATATTGGCCTCATGACTCCTGCTACCTGTAAGAGGTCTCGCCACTCTAGAGGATTAGATGAAAATGGTTGTGGCACCTGGTGATGTTTGTTGCGTTTCCTAGAGATAAATTTTGGTTTTGTAGTCAAGTCTATGCCATCTCTCTCTATTTTTAATGAGTTTTTGTAAATGTATTCTTATGTTGGGGTCTTTAAGTAGAATCTACAATTATTGTCTCTTTCGTCTTAACTAGCTAATTAGTCCTGGAAGTAGTAAACTTTTTTTTTAATTTCATTAAAGATGTGTTTATTATCTTATAAATAAAATGTAAGGGTTTTGGGCCCCTCCCATTTTTTATTAATATAAATAATTATTATTTATTATTATTAATTTTTTATTTAATATAAATAATTATTATTTATTATTATTAATTTTTTATTAATATAAATAATTATTATTTATTATTATTATAGTAAATAAAATTATATATATATAGCAACTTGAAATGTATTAAAAAATTAATGTTTTGACGCGTATGATGGATTGATACCTGTAAACATATACCAATCATTTAATTCAACACCAATATAAACAAAATTTAAATAATTTCATAAACCACACAAAATTAACTACTTAAAGTAACATAACATAGGTCTCGAGGCATACACGCGAACCCAACTTTTACAAAAGAGAAAACCAACGTGATTTCTTAAGAAATTTTAAACCCAATGACCATTGGAATTGAAGTCGGTCCATGAATACAATCAGATATATTCAAAGGTTTTAGTTAGGTGGGTTGTGCCAAATTTTATTACCAATGAAAAACCAAAAAATGTAATAATGTTTTATTTTTAAGTTTTTGTCATACTTTAATATTTGGTCTTTGATTTAAAACTAAACATAACCAAATGTTCCAAGTCACTTGGAACAATAAGGGTTGTGTAATTAGAATTAGAATGAGTACAAATAATAGTTAGTTATCAGATGTGTTGTGTAACTATAATTAGAATGAGTACAAAAAAATCATAGTTAATTTATTCGGCTTCCCCTACATAGTACGTCAATAGCGAAAGGGAAAAATTTGCTGTCATTTGTTACAAATAAATAAATAGTATGTACATCACAAAAGGGACAACATTGTGTGAGAAGTGGTAGGATTCGGACAATATATTTAATTCTCTTTAAAACCAAAATGGCGGGAGTAAACAACGAGTATCTATGTTTTCTTGCCAAGTTTTTTTAGGACTCCAGATGTCTAAATTATTTCTTCTTTAATGCATTAGAGAAAGTGAGGTTTGAATATAACATGGTCAGACAACTCGCTCTCGGCCTCTTTTCCATGGGAGCATTGGATGTGTTAGATATCTAATCCTTTGGATTAGGTTTTTGTTAAGGTGATTGGTTGTTAGAGTCCAAGAAGACCTAGAAACTAAATCAATGGTTTCTTGATGTATTTATATTTACATTGTGTACATCATTCTTTGAGATCAATTAATATGCAGTTGTATTTGGTTTCCAATATCGTGTGTCTAATAGTATCAGAGCGGCTAGTTCATCCACCTTGTCGAGTAAGTTGAGCCACCTGTTTGTGGCCTTCTTAAGCATGTTGCCATTGTTGCCTCACTGTGTGGAGCTCATGACCTGATGATGAACCATCGTTGCTGGTTCGAAACGTCGACTATAAACAAACTGAATGCGATGTATCCGGAAGCTACACTACAAAATCAAGAAACTCGTAGAAACCTCAAAGACAAAATACCTGCATGTGTGTTGAACTAGTGTTGAAGCATCGGAAGCATTGGTGTTTGTTTTGGTGCAAGTGCAGTGTGGAGCTCATTCTATTTTGTTTCAGAATTCTGGTAGGACAAGTTGGAGCTTTTTCTTTATAATATACCCAATTGTTTCATGAATGGTGATTAGGCATGCTTCTGTGTTTTGTGTTGTGGGAGATGCAAACTCATGCTCAAAACCCCAACAACATTGTTTTAGTTTAGGCGTAGCATTAAAATTGTATTGTGACTAAGATGCGTTTGGAGTTTATATTTCCAATGTGGGCCTGCAAACTTGAAAATTGTTGAGTTCAATTTCGCAATTTCTTCATCGATTTTTCATTACTTTCTTACGCAGTGAAATCAAAAGTTTTTACGTTGAATAGATTTCATATGGAAGAGTGCGGTTGTTGTAGTAGGTGTGTGATTCCAAGATAGGAAGCTCGATTGTAATATTTTCATTTACCGAAGTCCATTATTTCCTTTTTGAATAATACCTCCTCCTTCATCTAGGATGTATAGTAAGGTTGGTGCTACTGTTGGGAAAATAATGATGATTTGAGACCAACATAAACTTTGGAGGCTGATAAGTGACTCCTTTAAGAATTAACTCTCACTTCCTTCCTACAATTTTTCATAATATTCATCATATGCTAATGACTTTTTTGGAGTTTATTCAAACTATTCAAGTGTTGAAAATGTCGATGAAAGTTGGTCATGCATAATGTGAAAGCTGAATAACGATTTAATGATGCGAAATAAACACTTAAAAAAATCGAAAACTTTAATGCCAAATAAATCATACCTCCAACTCGAAAACTTTAATGCCAAATAAATCATACCTACTCACACTCAGATGCGTTCAAATCATGAACACCCACAAAATTCTCTAATTACCAGTGCGCAATCACACAGTGGATTGATTCAGTTTTCCAGCACCATATCCACTATGCAAGTCACAAACAGACAAAGACTCTATCGGTTGAATCGTTCAAAACTTGATTTCCCAAAATAACTTGACGTGGCTACCTGGAATTCTAACTCAAGACGTTGTTAGAATTATTCCTGACCTCTGTTATTGCATGCATGTGTTCTTTTTAAACACTATATTAACATATTTTAGGTAAAAGAAGAGGGATGGCGACAGTAGCGTCCCTTCCCATGCATGAAGAATCAGCCCACCGAACATAAAACTAATGCTTCCCAATGAAAACAAAACGCCCAAAACTCTCATCTGTGTGGAACTTCCAAGCTCTTCTCACTCTAACTTGATGGTGTAAAGTTGAAGGGGATTCAATGAGTCAGCTTGGGGACCAAACATAAGTATTTATAGCCAAGCTTTCATCAAACTTTTGTTGGCTATGTGTCAAGTGTTCCACAGATCATGGTAGAGAACTGCAGAGGGAGTAATGGACCACTCCAGAAGCTCCCATCAAGAAATTAATTAACTGAAGATAGTTTCCGTAATTGAAGGAAATAACTGCAGTTGGTTTCCATAATTTAAGGAAATTACTGCTGTTGATTTCCAAATTATCTGCAGCCGTTGGGAGAGGGAGCTTAACATTCTCCCGCTTGGTCCATACTTCCAATCTTAATGTCTCATCTTAAAACCCATTGATAATCTGTATTAAGTAATAGATACATGAATCATGGTGATAAGTCCTTTAATGACGAGTATTATCTTCCATGTATTACTATGTATTTATTCTTATTATAATTTATGTGGCAACAATTTCTTAATGAATAAACCTTATGTTTATTCTTGGTCCTACACAGATGAATTCTCTCAAATCAAATTAAGGTGCACATAAATATGAGGAAAACATCACAATAATTAAGAATTTCACTAAAATAACATTGTCCATACAATGAGAAACTACATAATGGAACAAAGTCCCATATTCATTACATAACCCTTGAATTTAAACGATGGCATGCCCTTAGTCAAAGGATCAGTGATCATCAACTCAGTGCTGACATGCTCAATGACCACTTTCTTTTCTTTAACACATTCCCTTATAGATAAATACCTAATTTCGATGTGTTTATTTCGACTCCCACTTTTGTTGTTTTTAGCCATAAAAACAACAGCTGAATTGTCGCAATACATTCTCAATGGCTTAGAGATATAATCCATAATTCTAAGCCTAGAAATGAAACTCTTAAGCCATACACCATGTAAAGTAGCCTCAAAACAGGAGACAAACTCGGCTTCCATAATGGAAGTCGCAATCAAGGTCTGTTTGGCACTCCTCCATGATACAGCTCCACCGGCCATCATAAAAATGTATCCTGATGTTGATTTGCGTGAATTAACACATCTAGCAAAGTTAGAATATGAGTAGCCAATTACTTCCAAATTTTTCGTCCATCTATACATAAGCATGTAGTTTTTTGGTTCCTTCAAGGTACCTCGTTACTTTCTTTGCAACTCTCCAGTGGTCTAAACCTGGATCACTCCGATATCATCCCAACATTCCCACAACAAATGCAATGTCAGGTCTTGTGCAGACCTGAGCATACATTAGGCTTCTGACAGCAGAAGCATATGGAATATTCGTCATTTGTTCCCTTTCAAAGTCGTTTTTCAGGCATTGGTTCAAATTGTACCTATCACCCTTCACAATGGGAGCTACACTTGGTGAACAATCCTTCATCCGAAATCTCTCTAAAATTTTATTAATATAGGTTTCCTGAGACAAACCCAAGATGCCTCGAAATCTGTCTCTATGGATCTTAATGCCAATGACATAAGATGCCTCATCAGTATCCTTCATATCGAAATTTTTAGAGAGGAATTGTTTCACCTCATGCAACAAACCCTTATCATTGGTTGCTAGCAAAATGTCATCCACATATAAAACAAGAAAACAGATTTTACTCCCACTGACTTTTAGGTATATAAATTGATCCATAATGTTTTCTACAAAACTGAATGAAGAAATCACATTATGGAATTTCAAATACCATTGGCGGGATGCTTGTTTTAAACTATATAATGATTTCTTGAGTTTGCAAACCAATTGCTCACCATCACTAGAGGGGATTCCTTCAGGTTGTTTCATGTAAACCTCCTCCTCTAGATCTCCATTGAGATGTCGTTTTCACATCAATTTGTTGCAACTCTAAGTCAAAATGGGCTACTAATGCCATAATAACGTGCAAGGAATCTTTCTTAGATACAGAAGAGAAAGTCTCTGTGTCGTCGATTCCTTCTTTCTGAGTGAATCCCTTAGCAACGAGTCTTGCCTTGTATCTCTCAATGTTACCCAATGAGTCTTTCTTTGTCTTAAAGACCCATTTACATCCAATGGCTTTTGTACCATTAGGAAACTCAACAAGATCCTAGACTTTGTTACTCTTTATAGAATTCATCTCTTCCTTCATGGCATCTTACCATAATTCTGATTCTTTGCAACTCATGGCTTGTGAAAAGGACTCAGGATCATTTTCGGCTCCAATGTTGTAGTCAGATTCTTGTAGATACACAACATAATCATCAGGAATTGTTGATATCTTTGGTCTAGTAGATCTTCTTAATGTTTTACCATCATCTTCCTGAGAAGTATGTGGTTCAACTCGTTATTCAAAAGTTCTTGGCAACTCTTGAACTACCTAATCTACTGGAATGTCGTCAGTAGCTTGTGAAACTTCAACAATTGGTTGTTCAACACAAGTTTGTACTTGAGGGGTGCTGTGAACAATAACCAATCTATCATTTGAGGTGGAAGGTTGAGATTCTGAATGATCTTTCTCAGAAACTATGTTCCTAGTTTGATCGCTCCCACTGATCAAGTCATTTTCAAGAAACTTTGCATTTCTTGATTCCACAATCCTAGTGTTGTGAGATGGACAATAAAATCTGTAACCTTTATATCTTTCAGCATATCCAATGAAATACCCACTAATGGTCCTTGGGTCCAGCTTCTTATCTTGTGGATTATATATTCTTACCTCAGACGGGCATCCCCAAATGCGCATATGTCGCAAACTTGGTTTCCAACCTTTCCATAATTCAAATGGCGTTTTAGGAACAACCTTGGTTGGAACTCGGTTTAATATATACATTGTTGTCTTAAGTGCTTCAGTCCACAAGGATTTAGGAAGATTGGAGCTGCTAAGCATACTCCGCACCATGTCCAATAATGTTCGGTTTCTTCTTTCTGCTACACCATTCTGGTCGAGTGAACCAGGCATGGTGTATTGGGCAACAATCCCATGCTCTTGAAGAAATTTTGCAAATGGCCAACATGCTTGTCCATCTTTTGTGTATCTACCATAATATTCTCCACCTCTATCTGATCTCACAATCTTAATTTGCTTGCCACATTGTTTCTCTACTTCAGCCTTAAAGATGTTAAATGCATCTAATGCTTCATTCTTTTTATGAAGCACGTAGAGATACATATATCGTGACTAATCATCTATAAAAGAGATGAAGTATCTCTGACCATGTGAGTCCATGTTTGGACTACATATATCAATATGTATGATCTCTAATATGTCCGAACTCCTATTTGCACCTTGTTGAAAAGTGTGCAACAAGAAATGCTTGTTGAGAATGCAACAAGATGATGGAGCTTAGTGAAAAAAGTCGCCTTCACTAAGTGGGCCCGCAGGCAAATTATGACGCAAGTTCTATTTTTTGATCCCAACAAGGATGATCATAGTATGAGTGATCACAGTATGGGTGATCACAATATGAGTGATCAAATTCTATTTTTAGACTGGCTGTCAAAAATAGAAAAGTCAAATATTATTGTCTCATAATAATATTTAGACTATAAACTTTGTCTTATTCTCTTGGAGCACTTCAGGATGAGCTACGGATGTGGTACATGTAGATCCCAGAAGGAAATACGTGGTTACCTATGGGATGACTAATATTTGCATGCAAGACTTCAGTTAGAACTCAAGTGAGTTGAGTTTAGTGGACTTGATTGTAGAGTTGATGGAGTTGTGTTAAGTTTGACTTGGTTAAACTAGTTGTAATTAGTCTAAATACAAATAGATTAATGATGAGTTGTTAAATTAATTATTAACTCATAATGCAACTATAGAATACATTAGTTAACTTAGTTGCATGTCAGTGCATGTTCAGTTCAGCAGGGACAGGTGTTAGAGGATCAGATTGCTATCAGTTGTGACTATAGCTGTGCATGATGATTTGCACAATCAAAGGGATTGAGTATGCCAATGAATTGGCCAATACCAAGAATTGTAGCATGTGCTCACGTCCAACACAGTGTGAGTGATTATTTGCAGGTCAAATACGATTTTGGTAAGCCATTCTCATTAATTCTTGAGCAGGTATTGAGCTGTGGAGGCAGGCAAGAAGCGGGGGAGATTTGGAGATCAGATCTGAGCTGTATTGTGTGTAGCATGTGGAGATAGTACTGAGTACTTGTGAGGAGTATTGTACTATGTATTGTTACATGATTCAATCACTATAATATACAGATAAGGGGGGTTTTTAGCGAGATGCTTTCCCCGGGAAAATACTGTGTTGATATGTGTGATTGATGCTTCTATGTATGCCTGTGAATGTTTATGCTTCTGTAAATTAATGATCAACGTAGAGGAGGTTATGTATTGTGCATGTTCCGCTTATAAGTGTATAATCAGGATAATCTCTGTGAATATGTGTCATATTATTCAAAATTTCTACATGGTATCGAAGCTGCTTGATTTGTAGAAGAGATTTTTACAGGATATCAAGCGACGATTGATCATCGGATCTATTATTCAGAAAGTGTTTACATTATATTTCTTCAGGCAGAGTCTATGATCGGGCCAGGTAGCCTCTGGATTCATCCTTCTTTTGGAAGGTGAGATATCTGGTGAATGCCCAGACAGTCAATCTCTGTACAAGAAATACTTTGTTCTCACGAATTCTAAATCGGAAGTGGTTGAGTTTTTGAGCTGGTGGAATTCGAATTTAATTCCAAAGCAAGAGATAAAACTTAGAAACATTCAGTGTGAGAATGGAGACAGTATGCCCCAGTATCTCACGAAGTTCACCCAATGTCGGGATGAGCTGGGAAGTGTGGGGGTGACTGTCGGATGAGAATGGTGAGTCTAACACTCCTTGACCTTCCTAAGAGTTGGCATAGCTACCAGGACTCGGTGAATGGAAGGGAGAAACTGCCAAATTGGGAACGACTATGGTCGGGTTTGATGCAGGAGGAGATTAGACGGTGCACTAGAGACAGTTCTTCATCCATGCAGGATGAGGAGAATTGTGCCTTAGCGAGTAATGCGAAGAAGGGGCAGGGGAAGGTTTCTCTTTCCGAATCCAGTTCTTCCAATGATGGGAAGAAGGTTGACAAGGCGAAGGTGAGATGCTTTCGTTGTCATGAGTTGGGTCATTATGCTACTAATTGCCCAAAGAAGAAGTCCAAGAAGGGATCCGGGGAAGGATCTGAAGGTGAGGCACTTGCTTCACAGTTTGAGTTGGATTTCACACTCTTCGCATGCATGGTTTCATCCATGATGGGAAGTGGTTGGTTTCTTGATAGTGGAGCTTCTTTCCACATGACCGATGACAAAAGTTTGTTCAGTACTTTGGAGGAGAAATATCTCCAGATACTCATAGGGATGGGTAATGATGAGAAGTATAGTGTCTCAGGTGTAGGCACGGCTATTTTTCAAAGGGAGCATGGAGCTCGCCTTACCTTGACCGATGTCAAGTATGTACCAGGACTGAAGAGAAACTTGGTGTCGATCACGATGCTGGAAGACAGAGGCTATGATGTAGTCTTCAGTAAGGGAAAGGTTTTCCTTAGACACATCATCACTAGATAGGTGAAGCAGATTGGTTCACGGGTCAAGAACCTGTATGCTATTGAGGTTCAAGTTGCATGCAAAGCCTTGAGCAGTGAGGCAACTGATGGAGACTTGGTGGTTGAGAGGGAGCGTATATTACCTCTCAACATGCAGAGCCAGAAGAAGTCTCATACGATTATGGAGGAGCCACGATTGGTGCAGCAGCTTCAGGAGGTTGTGGAGCAGCCACAACAAGGGAAGCTGAGAGGAGATCGAGTAGAGACATCTACTCATGCAAAGACCTCCAATAGGGGGAAACTTCGAGCTAGGTGGGCTGAGAGATCGCATGCAGCCATACCTCCAGGTAGGAGGTGGGGTGATGTGGATTGATTGTCCCAAGGAGGAGGGGTAGGATCATTGAGGTACCCAACCTCTTGGATGAGACCTTGCTACGGGAGCCCCAGATGTGTAGTAGCAGGAACTGACTGATTGGGTAGAGACAGATGCGGATGGAGCGGCAGAGAGAGCGACAGTGCAGGGAATCCCAGGACAGCGCATAGCTAGCAGGTTGCAGCAATGCGAGAGGCACATGTGTTTTGCACAGTGCTAGGTGGCACAGAGAGGTGTGCAATCGTGTGAGATGCATGGAGATGTTGCAGTAGCGCAGATGTCAAAGAGGGAGCACTTGTCAGCAGCAGGTAGAGCTTCAGCATCAGAGGGTGTTTCTAGCCCAACAGGGAGGTCAGTTGGGAGGTGCAGTGCAGATGCAATGCTGGGAGATAGAACTAGCAGCAGCACGGATGCAGTCAGAGATCAAAGTGACAAAGGCTAGAGCAGTCAGATACTGAAGAGCATAGAGATGCAGAGTCTTCAGTCGACAGAGGAAATAGCAGTCAGAGACTTTGATGACAGAGCAAGTGGACCGGCCAGATGTGTTGCATGGAGAACATTCCAGAGTTACAGGATCGGGTTTGAAAGGAAGCCTTTCTTGTTGAGAGGGAGTGTTGAAAAGTGTGCAACAAGAAATGCTTATTGAGAATGCAACAAGATGATGGAGCTTAGTGAAAAGAGTCGCCTTCACTAAGTGGGCCCGCAGGCAAATTATGGCGCAAGTTCTATTTTTTGATCCCAGCAGGGATGATCACAGTATGAGTGATCACAGTATGGGTGATCACAGTATGGGTGATCACAGTATGAGTGATCAAAGTCTATTTTTAGACTGGCTGTCAAAAATAGAAAAGTCAAATATTATTGTCTCATAATAATATTTAGACTATAAACTTTGTCTTATTCTCTTGGAGCACTTCAGGATGAGCTACAGATGTGGTACATGCAGATCCCAGAAGGAAATATGTGGTTACCTATGGGATGACTAATATTTGCATGCAATACTTCAGTTAGAACTCAAGTGAGTTGAGTTTAGTGGACTTGATTGTAGAGTTGATGGAGTTGTGTTCAGTTTGACTTGGTTAAACTAGTTGTAATTAGTCGAACTGCAAATAGACTAATGATGAGTTGTTAAACTAATTATGAACTCATAATGCAACTATAGAATACATCAGTTAACTTAGTTGCATGTCAGTGCATATTCAGTTCAGCAGGGACAGGTGTTAGAGGATCATATTGCTATCAGTTGTGACTATAGTTGTGCATGATGATTTGCACAATCAGAGGGATTGAGTATGCCAATGAATTGGCCAATACCAAGAATTGTAGCCTGTGCTCACGTCCAACACAGCGTGAGTGGTTATTTGCAGGTCAAATACGAGTTTGGTAAGCCATTCTCATTAATTCTTGAGCAGGTATTGAGCTGTGGAGGCAGGCAAGCAGCGGGGGAGATTTGGAGATCAGATCTGAGCTGTATTGTGTGTAGCATGTGGAGATAGTACTGAGTACTTGTGAGGAGTATTGTACTATGTATTGTTACATGATTCAATCACTATAATATACAGATAAGGGGGCTTTTTAGCGAGATGCTTTCCCCGGGAAAATATTGTGTTGATATGTGTGATTGATGTTTCTATGTACGCCTGTGAATGTTTCTGCTTCTGTAAATTGATGATCAACGTAGAGGAGGTTATGTATTATGCATGTTCCGCTTATAAGTGTATAATCAGGATAATCTCTGTGAATATGTGTCATATTATTCAAAATTTCTACACACCTTTCTTTGACTTGTTGGTCTGCTTTCCCTTTATGCAATCCACACAAGTCTCAAAATCAGTAAAATCCAGAATATTAAGTACCCCTTCATTTACTAATATTTTAATTATTTCTATGGAGATATGACATAATCTCTAGTGCCATAATTTAGAGGAATCCTCATTAATAACACATCTTTTAGTGCTAGTGTGAACATGCATTGACTCATGAGTGACATTGTTTTGTAAATTAATGCAGTAAAGACAATTAGAGAAAATACCATTCCCAACACAATCAGATTTATAAAATAAATTGAAGGATGTTTCTAAAAAAGTTAAAGGAATATCCAAAATGTACAAGTATTGAAACTGAAATCAAGTTTCTAGAAAAACTTGGAACATAAAAGGTCTTTTCTAATTCTAAAACAAAGCCACTACTTAAAGTTAAATAGCATGTTCCTATAGCTTCCACATGCGAGCCCATCTTGTTTCCTGATAAGATTCTTTGCTCACTTCCCACTAGTTTCCTTAGGTTTTGCAAACCTTGCAAGGAATTCGAAATGTGAATTGTTGATCCAGAATCAATCCACTAAGTGTTAATATTGACATTAACCATATTAGATTCATAAAAAACAAATGAGATTGGATTACCTTTGTCCGCAAGCCATTTCTGAAATTTGGCACATTCCTTCTTTATGTGTCCCTTCTTTTTACAGAAGAAACACTTGGAATCCTTCTTGATATCGGCTTGGGGAGGTACTTTACCTTTCCCTTTCCCATTGGCTTGAGATTTTCCCTTTCCACGTGTTACTACCATTGTACTTTCTCCTAGTTCCATCACCAGTCTCTCTTCCTCTTGAACACACATGGTCATGAGTTCAGTAATTGACCATTTATCCTTATGTGTGTTGTATGAGATTTTGAAGGATCAGTATTGGTGCGGAAGGATGTTCAGGATGTAGTGCATCAGGAAGGACTCCGATATTTCAACCTGGAGTTTCTTCAATTGAGCCACAATGTCCCTCATTTTCATGATGTGCTCGTGCATACCTTTCACACTAGTGAGCCTTAGTGATGAGAAATTCATGATTAGGGTGCTTGCTAGTGCCTTGTTTGAAGTGACGAATTGATCATCAATGGCTTTCAGCAAGTCTCAGACCTTTTCATGCTGATCAACGGAACCACGAATACCAGCTGAAATTTTAGTCTTAATGAACATCATGCTTAGGTGATTAGATCGCTCCCATCGTTCATAAAGCGTGATGTCCGCTGTAGTGCTGGTATTAGTGAGTGCCGGTGGTTCATATTTCCTAATAGCATAGTCCATGTCCATCCACCCCAAATGAAGGAGAACTCTCTCCTTCCAGACCTTATAGTTATCTCCCTTAAGTTCAAGGGTATCACAATGAATTTCAGAGAAATTTGCAGGTTTACAACTGCATAAAATTAAAGATCACATGCTTACATTAAATTTGAGGCCTAAATAAAATTTCATGCTTTACCAATGTAAAACATGCTTAAAATTGAATCTAATGACATAAAAATTGTCTGTGGACTAAATTTTCAATTCAAGCAGATTCAATTATTCTTTATGATAAAATTTATCAAATTATTCACTTAATTCATAATTCTAAAGGGTATATTATGATTATAATTTGATATAAATTCTATCTTAGATTTGAACTTTATGATAAAACTATTAATTCATAATTCCTACGGGTAAGTTATGAATAATTTGATATTTTATCTTAATTAATTATATAAATATAATAAAAATTCTTGTGGGATAAAATTTATTATATTTAATATAATTAATTACAATTAATGTCTAAATATTCTTTATGTGATCCTAATCAATCATAATATATAATATTATTTAATTAGAGATGTTGTGGCTATTCTCTAATCAATTAAAAATTATATGGATCACTAGACATTATTTATTTTATGCATAAAAAATTAACTTGATATGTGAATAATTATAAATTGCATAAATAAAACTATAATATTCATGCATAACATTCAACGAGTATACTCATCCAAAATAGCATGTTTTAATTAGAGTAGAAATTATCAATTCATGCAAATTAACGATGAGCATAATTAATAAATTTGCACAACAATTATACGGATTGCATATAATTAAACCAAATAAACATAAACATAATATTTCCAAATAAATGCCTTAATTTAGAAAATTCTCAAAATATGACATTTAACCAAACAGAGCATATCTATAAACACCAAGGCAGAGATAAAAAGACGCTCCGATACCAAATGAATGTTGAATAATGATTTAATGATGCCGAATAAACACTATAAAAAAAATAAAAAACTTTAATGCCCAATAAATCATACCTCCAGCCATTGATGCTACTCACACTCAGATGCGTTCAAATCACGAACACCCATAAAATTCTCTAATTACCAGTGCGCAATCGATTGATTCAGTTTTCCAGCGCCTGATGCACTATGCAAGTCATGGACAGACAAAGACTCTATTGGTTGAATCGTTCAAAGCTTGATTTCCCAAAATAACTTGATGTGGCCACCCAGAATTCGAACTCAAGACGTTGTTAGAATTATTCCTGACCTCTGCTATTGCATGCATGTGTTCTTTTTAAACACTATAATAACAGATTGCAGGTAAAAGAAGGGGGATGGCGGCAGCAACGTCCCTTCCCATGCATGAAGAATCAGCCCACCAAACATAAAACTAATGCTTCCCAATGAGAACAAAACACCCAAAACTGTCATCTGTGTGGAACTTCCAAGCTCTGCTCACTCTAGCTTGGTGTAAAACTGAAGGGGATTGAATGAGTGAGCTTGGCGACCAAACAGAAGTATTTATAGCCAAGCCTCCATCAAGCTTTTGTTGGCTATGTGTCAAGTGTTCCACAAATCATGGTAGATAATTGCAGAGGGAGTAATGGACCACTCCAGAAGCTCCCAACAATAAATTAATTAACTGAAGATAGTTTCCGTAATTGAAGGAAATAACTGCAATTGGTCTCCGTAATTTAAGGAAATGACTGCAGTTGATTTCCAGATTATCTGCGGCCATTGGGAGAGGGAGCTTAACATAATGTTAATTTTTTTCATGAAGAAGATTAAAGTGACTAATAGCTTAGAAATGGAAACCATGTGAAGTGAAATGGTGAATCTGCTAGTAGGTTTTCGGATTCAGGTACATTGATAATGATTCAATTTTTTCACGTAGTAGAGGATGACAGGCGGCTTCCTGAATGATTCATTTGTGTACAACAAAGGATAGTTTGTTGCTGGATAAATTTTTGTGTCCATGTGTAAGAGTCCAATGTTCAGTCTTGATGAAAAGGTTTCTAGTAATAGAGTTTCCAACACCATTCTTTGTTTCTAGAAAGCAGCCTAAAGGTTTATATGCGTGGTAAATTTTATTGTATGTGGCTATTGATGTATGGTCATGTGGATTAGAAAGCTTATAATTAGTATAGTCAAGAGCTATTATTATCATTAGATAATAATTGAATCAAAATTAATAATGAGATAAAAATTAAAAAATGTTTGTTCAATATATTTACAATAGGAACATATTTGATCATAATGGATATAGGGGTACATGTTTAGTTTAATTACTAATAATTTGTGAAATATATTTACAATATAGACATTTTAATAGACTTTTAGAATCTAGAATTATTTTCAATTATAATTTTTAATAATAATTAATAAATTTAGGAAAAAGATAATACTTTTAATTAACAATTATAAATTATATAAAAATTATTTATCTTTGGATATAATTTTCTCCTTTCGTACCAATGAATTTTTAATTTATTCATTTGTCTTGCTTTTGAAAAATTAAAAATCCGTCTTTAAAATTACCAATAAAACTTCCGATATTAAAAAAACCCTTTGAGAGGAACAAATTTTTTTAATTTATTCATTTGTCTTGCTTTTGAAAAATTAAAAATCCGTCTTTAAAATTACCAATAAAACTTCCGATATTAAAAAAACCCTTTGAGAGGAATAAAATTTTTTAATTTTTTAATTTGTCTTGCTTTTGAAAAATTAAAAATCCGTCTTTAAAATTACCAATAAAACTTCCGATATTAAAAAAACCCTTGAGAGGAATAAAAACCAAAGGAGAAAAAATTTGGAATTATCTACTTTAATAACATATGAATCTATTATTATAATATTTTTTATTTGATATAATCTCACTTCTTCCATTTTCTTCCTCTTGTGTGTTTAGTTTGGTGTTAATTTCCATGTTTTTTTTTTCCGGGGAAAATAGAGTTCGTAATTTCTATTAAGAGGTATAATAGAGATTACATGCTGTAGATGCCAATGGCATATGCGGATTCGTGGTATTACCACAGTTCAGTAGTTACAAAATATCTGTCCCATAAGTGTCGTTATGGATACGATGGGGCTGTATCCATTTACAAAAATTTCAGATTTACATGATGATCTGAAATATGCAAAAATTGAGGTTTTACCTCTGTTCAAAAAATTTTACAATGTTGTCTGTAAGTTCAGCCATTATATACAGAGCATAAGCTAGAAAAAAAAAATTTCAAAATCAGTTGGGGAGGTTTTCCCCCAGCAGCAGTCCATCTATGTAGGGGCGATGGTAGAAGACGTGCATCCCGTCTGGACTGTATTCCTCGATCATCCAGTCGCCTAGAGGCCGATCCGCCGCTTCTTTCGAGAGCCGGTCAGCAGTTGTATTTCTTTCCCTGTAGATATGTGAAACAGTGATCCGGTCAAAATGTGTTTTGAAAAAAACAATTTCTTCCAAGATATGTCTCAAAGAATATGTGTGACAATAAGAATTATTGTTTGCCCAATCAATCACAATCTTTGAATCACCAAATATTTGTATTTGTCTGCAATTTTTAGATAGAGCGAAATAGAGAAGATGTCTCAATGTGATGAGTTCGGCATGATTGTTGGTACCCAGACCAAGACCCAGTCTCAGATGAAAATAATGAGTTTCTGTAATGTGGAAGAGGATACCCCCTCCACACCCTTGAGCTGATGCGGCCCCATCAAAATATGCCCACGGCATATTCCTGTTTATAATTTCGGGAGTGATATGCCTGGGGGTAATAGCTTTATTGTCAAAAGGAATTTCAGTGTAGGCAGCGCAAATGGATGGCGGAAGAAGCTGCCAGTTATCCCTGCCTGCCGCAAAGATGATATCATTGCGTTTGTACCAGATGTACATGGCCACTACTAAAGGCAGATTTCTTGCTTTCTCCGAGGACACAGCAGTCCACCAATGATCCCAGGCAGTGGGAATGTCATCTGCATGCCAGTCGGCTGTAATGTTCAGTGCTTGTTTGACCTGCTGCCAAATATCAATGGTGATTTCGCAAGAGAGAAATAGATGGTAAGTAGATTCCTCCGCCTTGTTGCATAGAACACACCAGGTAGGACCAGCGAATGCTCGCCTTTTTAGATTTTCCCCCGTTGGTATTTTGTTTGCCAGTATGTTCCACATTAATAGCCTGGCTCTGGGCTGAGCTTGTAGCTGCCAGATTTTCGACCACCAATTTTTGATCAATTCAGGCTTCTTGTCCTCAATGAGTTTTAAATATCCCAGCTTAGGTGTATATATGCCTGATTTAGCAGGTGCCCAAATGAGTTCATCATCCTGCTCAATTAGCTTAATATGCGATTCAGAGAGTGCCTGTATGTATCTCTGCCATATTTCCGCCCACTCATCTGTTAATTGCCACTGTTGATCTAATATCCAAGCTTGAGAGAAGATAGTAGATCGGATTGGGTCACCGACCTGTGCTAAGTGTTTGATGCCCTTATAGTTGAGATGTCGGATCATGTCTGCCGGTAGGAGGTGAGCGTTCCCAGACCCAGGCCATGGATCCAATCCAATGCGTACCTGAGTTCCATTACCAATTTTCCATAGAAGGTTTTCCTTGATGAGGGGCAGTGCTTTAAGGGTAGCTTTCCAGATTACAGATACACCTTGATGATTCCAAGAAGGTCTACGAACCCAGTCAATGATATTTGTAGGCCAAATGTATTTTTTGTGAATAACTTCTGCCCATAAGCTGTCCATCTTGAGTAGTGACCATCCCTGCTTAGCTGTTAGGGCAAGTGCAAATTCTGAGAGGGATTTAAGTCCCCACCCACCCCAGTTCTTGGGCATAGATACCAGGGACCATCTTGTCCATGCAAAGATCTTTCCCTTTTTGTTCCCATTCCACAGGAACCTGCTGCAGATCTGTTGAATTTTTTGTAGTATGCTCCTCGGAATCCAGGTGAGGGACATCCAGTACACTGGTGTGGCCTCAAGTACAGATTTGATTAGCTGTAATCTGCCCGCTTTTGATAGTAAGCGATGGTGCCAGCAAGTTATCCTCTTTTCAATTTTGTTAATGAGCCACCCCCAGTGTTCAGTTTTGTAACCATCCGGCCTTAATCTGAATCCCAAGTATTTGATTCCATCCAGTAGATTATTTTCCAGAAAGGGAAAGAACTGGGCAGCCAACTGAGATTCTTGTTGAGTACATCTCGTCACTGATCTGGTGGATTTGTCCCTGTTTATTTCCATACCCGTGGCTTTGCAGAATAGTTGAAGGATACTATTGAGTGCAGTGCTATCTCTGACACTGCCATTGAGGAATATGAGTATATCATCCACGAACAAAAGGTGTGTAATGGAGAGCTGTTCGGTAATTTTGAGGCCACTTATCTCCCCATTCCTTTTTGCATCCGCGATAAGCCTACTCAACCCTTCCATAACAATGAGAAAGAGTAGTGGAGAGAGTGGGCATCCTTGCCTGATACCCCTGTTGATGTAAAAACGATCTGAGGCTGCACCATTGATGAGAATGGCAAAAGAGACAGATGTAACACATCCCATGATCCAGTTAATAAATGGCTGAGGAAAGCCCAGGTGTATAAGGATCATTTTAAGATATAGCCAATTCACCTTGTCAAAAGCCTTTGTAAGATCAATTTTCAAGGATACCCCTTTCAGTTTCTTCAGCTTGATGGAATGTAAGGTTTCCTGGGCAGTGCCAATAGCCTCTTGAATATGACGGTTCCGGAGAAAAGCAAATTGTTCAGCAGATATGTGGGAGGATAGAATCGGCTTAATACGATTGGCTATAATCTTTGCAATGATTTTGTAAAGGCAGTTACAGAGGGATATGGGCCGAAAATCATTGAAAGAAGTGGGTTCATCTGCTTTGGGGATCAAGGCAATATAGGTCTGATTCATAGGAGGGTGGATGTGCCCCGAGATCCGGCTTTCCTCAACAACAGCTAATAGATCCTCTCCCATCTGTTCATAAAATGCCAGATAGAATTCCACCGGCCATCCATCTGGTCCCGGGCTCTTATCTCTCTTGAACCATTTTAGTGTATTTTCAAGCTCCAGAGATGTGACAGGTGCTGTAAGATCTTCCAAGTCCTCCTGGCTAACAAACCGAGGGAATTTTTCTGCAGTTCTAATAATATCAGGAAGATTGACTTCAGGTGGAGCTGTGAAAAGACCCTTGAAATGAGACACCCCAAGTCTAGCCAATTGCTGATGAGTGGTAGCCCATCCGTCTGGCTCTCTAGGAAGCCTCCAAATGGTGTTCGAAGCCTTCCTGCCGTTGGCTAAATTGTGAAAGAATTTAGTGTTGCAGTCCCCTGCTTTGAGCCAAATGGCTCTACTTTTCAGCCTCCATTGCTCCTCCTTTTCAAGTAGGATTTTAGCTTTTTGTCCATGCAGTCGATTGAGCAAAGCTTTGGATTCATCAGTGAGGTATCCAGATCCTTTATCATCAGTTAATGAAGCTATCTGCGCTTCAGTTTCCTTCAAAGTCTGTTCATCTCTATTCCTCTTGGCGATCGCCCAATTCTCAGACAGAACTTTGAGTTTATTGAGTCTATCACAGAAGTCATAGGCCTTCCTTTGTGCTCGCAGAGGGGGCTGTGTTTCCCAGAAATTCGTGACCAAATTGATATAATCCGGATCCTTAAGGAAGCCAGCAAAGAATTTGAATGGAGATCTCGGCTTGGGTTTATTGTCACTGATCTGTAAAAAAATTGGATGATGATCAGATAGGCCCCCAGTACCAACCCATTGTCGGTATAAAGGGCAAACCTGGATTAGGTCCTGGTGCATCATGAACCTGTCTAATCGCCTCCCCAGTGCGGCCTCCCCTGTGCGTTGATTGTGCCAAGTGGGTTGTTTCTTGTTCATGGGAATGTCAACCAGGTGATGAGAGTCTAGCAGTAATTGCATTTGATCCGCAATGATATCCCACTGGGCATTATGTCCCCAGGATTCACCAGCACCCAGTGAGAAATTGAAATCCCCTCCTATCACTGTATGCTGAGTTATATGGTTACCAGTTAGCAAATCTTTCCAGAAGGGGAGTCGATGCTGGTTGGGTCCATATATGTTGATAAATCTGATCGGGAAACCCAGTTCCCCAGCCATGATATCCATTCCCAGGAAACCTCTGCCTCCCCAGACGGAGAGTGACTTACACTTGCTTGGATTGATGCCAATGAGTAAACCACCTGATCGCCCACATGCGTCCAGCCCATGCAGAGTCCATCCCGGGAGTAATCCTTGCAGGCATCCCACCGCCACCTCAGCTGTGCATAGAGTCTCTTGGAGAAAAATAATATCACACCTCGATACTAGAAGGAGTCTTTTCAGAGCCAGTCGTTTTTTGGGGTTGGCTAGTCCCCTGCAGTTGAAGGAGAGCCAGATCATGGGTCACCACAGTTCATGGGCTCGATAGCTCTAAGTGCCCTTTCAATGGTAGTCTGTCGCCCCATGGCGACGTCAGCCACAGCATTTAACTTAGCCGATGAGATATGTGAAGGTCTGCCTCGTTTCTGTTTATGGAGACGACCAGGGGATGAGCCCAGACCTAATATACGAGTCCGAGCTCTAGGTCTCAGGTGATAGTGATGTGAGCCGGACAAATCCGGAGAAGATGGGTGGTCCGCATCCCCCAAGATCAGGTTGTGCGTGGGAGGGGTGGTAGATATGGATGGCGGAGGAGGTGCAATGGTGCATAAAATGGAGGTGGTGGGGACAGATACAGAGCAGGGTGTTTGTATATTTGAGTGAATATTAGATAGCATATCAATAGAGCAAGATTGTGAGAGAGGGGGGATGGAGTCATTACCCGGTCGAGTAGGTACAGTCGCGGCCGATTTAGCAGTCTTCCCAGCAGTCCTCGAGCGGGTCCGCGGCGGTCCAGGTGCATCCAAGTCCTTGCTGCGAGCAGATTTTGTAGCGCTGTCCCCCTTCTTCATGGTAGGGATCTCCTGTTGATTCTGTACCCCCTCCGATGGCAGGTGCTCTCCATCATTTTGATTCACCGTAGTCTGTTGACGAGGGCCCTTAGAGTCCTCAGAAATCCCCTTCGCTAGCAGTGGGCAGTCCTTGAAGAGGTGCCCAACTTTGTGGCATCTCCTGCATCGATATGGCACTCCCTCATAATCAAGGGGCTGTTTGCGCGAGACATGATTATGGTGCAGGGTGATCTTTTCCACCAGCCCGGGCCTGATATCCATATTAACCAGTATTCGTGCCATAGTCCTGATGCCTGTTTTTTCATATGATCTATCATGCTCCAGATAGGTGCCTAAAGTGTCCCCAATTTTTTTGAAGGTGAATTGATTCCAGAATTGCCAAGGTAGCCCAGGAAGGCGTACCCAAATGGGGCCTTCCCCGAGTTGTTCGCGCTCTGGATCGAAAAGGGGATCCCACCGTTTGAGCAGGACCGGAGCGAGCTCTATATGCCAGTATTGGGTGAGAACCCACTGTGTGTATTCGGGCCTCTGAAAGTGTAGGGCAAACCAACCCCTTGTTAGCACCATAATCTCCGGGAGTTCTTTGAAGAAAGACCCCCAAATCTCGTTCACCCAAAGCTTGAGTCTCTCCGCAGAGTATGTTCGACCCCTGACTCTGCCCACCAGTACTTTTCGAGCCGCATCCATAACGTCCGGAAGTGGATCTTCAGGCCCCAAATTGATGTTGTAGTCAGGATCAATGGAGCGGAGGCAGCGTCCCTTGGTCACCTTCTCAGAGCGTTTTCCAAATGGTATACCCTTCAGCAGGTTGCGGCACGGGTCAGATGAACTGTGCTGTGCTGATGCAGCGGAACGCACCGGAAGTGGCGGGGTGGTGAAACAGCCAGAGTGAATCGGTGTGCGAGGGGTTGAAAAACTAGAACCAGGGAGACCGGATGCAGAGGGAATGTTGTGGTGCTGGAGTATTTGAGGCATAAATGATACGGAGGGGGAGTGGGAGCTCGAAGGGGGCGGAGGCGGTGGAGGAGAGGGGAGCACAGGCCGATTGAGTTCCTGTAGAGAGGCATCCAGGAAAGGGGAACTAAGGAAGCATGTGCCCAGTAACTGTGCCGTAGCCGGGGAGAGAGGAGGGCAGTCAATAGGCGGGGTGTCCACTGTAGAGATAGCCGGCCCTTTGTTTTTTCCAGCAGAAGACAAATGTGGATGTAGGTTCGGGGCACCTGTCGCAAAACCCAACGAAACGCTCCGCGGAAGCATAATAGGCCTGCTAGTATGTGCCCATATATCTTGATGCGGCATGGGGTCCGCCTCGTAATCAACCAAATCCTCGTCACCCATGAAAAACTGTCGGTTATGAGTCGTGAACGGGGTTCGAACAGTGGACCGTCTGCACTGTGCTCAGGAAAGTCAGAGCGTCAGTGGGAACAACAGTGGGTGCCCAGGGGGGATCGCAGAAATAACCCAAACAAACCACGCAAAATCCAAAAGCAGTGCCGCAGTCAATCCGACACTTCACAAGAAACCCGGTGTCTGCCAGTAAACCCTCTATTGTTTTCTGCCATGATTGAAGCCCAATCAGATTTTCATGATGAAAACCATCTAATTTCCATGTTTTTCTTTCAATGAATCAATTAAATAAATTCATAAGGGTTTCTAACTTTCTACTTTGCTTATTAGTTGATATAGGTACAAGCTTTTGCTAAATTAAAATGGAGATGACGTGTTTGCTTACTTATATAATATATTTTTTCAATTTTACATATTTTCATTTTTATTCTTACAAAAAATTCAATAAATTTTCTATTTATATTAAGTAATATAAATTATATTGGTTAATTATCTATTATATAATTTAATTTAATAGTAATACTTAGTAATACTCATTAAAATATTCTATTTTAAAACAACTCTTAACAAAAAAATACAATTTCATTGATAAGATGTTTTAAACAAAAGAACTATTTGTTTTAAGTGGATATTTAGAATTTTTGAAATATGACATTTTAAATAAAGTGTTGACATTTATTTTTGGCATTAGGTAATTCATGTAAAATAGTGTAAATAGAAAATAAGGAGAATAGGAATATGAAGAGATATTGGGAGATGAAGTGCGAGAGTCTTTCCCTCCATGTATATATATATGATTAGTCTTAATGAAAAATCACAGTTGGCTTTGAGGAGTTACATCCTAACCTCATATGGTAACAAAGCACAGGGCCCATTTTAGACTTGTAACTATAATTCGTATTCTGCCAATTTTTTGCTCCCATTTAGAGTTTGCAACCTGGAGATCTTTAACGCATGAGGGTTTCGGAAGTTGTTGCCTGGAGAAGTTGTGGTGCAATGAGAATAGTTGAATGGAGGTGCATTAAAGCCGGAGGTGATCTCTCTTATGTGAATGGTATGTTGAGTTTTTCAATGACTGTGTATGTGTTCTAAACAATGTTTTATAGCTCATCATTTAATGATATCGACCACCGGTTGGCGTGACAATTGTTGTGGCTAGAATCAACCTCCTAGAGATAGGCCGGGTTGGAAAGGGTACCATTGCCTAGGACATCCTAAATGAGTGGTTGCATATTTGCAAGAGCTATTACACACTCTCAATATTTACATTTCATGAAAAAATAGAGGTTTAGAACCCTCCTCCAGAAGAAGTATGTAATCATCAAACGAAAAATCAATTCATGGAAACATTAACACAGCCAAATAGTGGCCTTCATCACATGGGTTTACAACTTAATTAATCATCGTAGTATACAGAACAGAGGAAACGAACTTAGGAAGAAATTCAATACACAGGGCTTGTCCATAAGAATCCTGTGTAGTAAAAATCAAAATGAAACAAAGAAAGCAGAGATTAAAAATGGAGTGTAAAGATACGTAGTATGCTCTTTAAGGATTTGATTCTCATGTTTATACAGGCATCATACATCAATATTTGACTTAAACAAATCCATACATTCATGAGAAAAACATCCAGCGATACTTACAATACAATCTAAGAAGAAAATGAAACACATATGAAGACACATAGCCAGAACACATACTATAAACCCAGGTGAACCAGAATCACCCAAAAGCTTGTATTAATTTTCAACAGAGCAATAATACATCCATAATGCACAGAGCTTCTCTATTGGAAAGAAAAAATATGACAAAGTTTTGAACCCATGTAGAGTCCCTTCTCATAGTCTTTATAGGGCTCCAGGAGGAAAACCCATTACAAAAATATTCCTTCTTGATTTGATTTCAGAGAGACATCATATCAAAATTAAGCGTGCCTCGTAGCACAACTGTCTAAAAAAGAAAATATATATGATTGAGTAAATAAAATAGTTACATGAAAGTAAAAATAAAAATGTCATGATTGACACAATCTACAATATTATCAATGTTGTTGGGAAGGAGGTGGTTGTTGCATCAAGTGATCGATGATTTGGAGCTTAGGTGGATCGATGAACTGTTGACACCTTTGCCATAGTACTAGATTTCAGAGAGAATATTGGAAGAACAACTGATGTGAGATGTTCAAACTGGTGAGGTCTGAGAAGTCTAGCCTTTCCCTAAATAACATTTTTATCAATCCAAGCAACTGAAATTCTTTCTTAAGATAATTGAATACTATTCTCCCCTTTAGAGTGGTAGTCTTCTCATGAGAGGAGCCTACTCTGCTTTTGGCATCCACTAGTCATTGTTTGCACAGATCCTAGGGGCTTAATTCGCCCAATTCCCAATAGTTGGGCAAACTTGCCCTTATTAGTGCTTCAAACCCTTGATTGAAAGCATCCACCTTCCTTGCCACAGCTCTGTTCATTCTTCAATTCTCACTTTAGATTCCTCCTTTCGGATCATCTTAGTAATTTCCATCATGACCCCCACTCTGTCCACCACATCAATAGGCCTAAACACACTAAGTGGCCTCTCATTCACGAACTTGATGAACTTTTGGGCAATCTAGGAGTTCTTTACCCCATCCTCCTTAGTTGTCATGATGGAGTATTCAAAATATTTAACTGTTATTTTCTATTCATGCATCATGTTTATGAACTCCTAGTTCTTTTCCATCTCCTCAATAATCTCATCCCATACTAGTTGTTTGGCCTGCAGCAGTGACATGTTCCCTTTTAAATTATCCTTTAGCTCTAAGATCCTTTTCTTGGCTTCTTGTAGGTCCTTGCTCAGGACTTCATCATTAGTCTTGTTGATCTCTACTTGTTTCTCCTTCTAGGCCAAGTTTTTCTAGGCAGTTTCTAGATCTCTTTGTACCTTTTTTAACTCCCCCTATGAAAGTTGGAGTTCAGTAAGGGTCTTGGTTAACTACTTAGTAGGATTTTGGGGGTCCACAAGGACAATGATTACATGTACAAGTCAATATTCTTTTGTAGCTTGGCTATCATTTTCTTGAGGGCTACGACCTCATTGTTCCTGTCAATGATCTCATTAGCCAAGATCTCTTTTTCAACTTCTACTTGCGCTAGCTCCTTGGTCTGAACATGTTCACTGCCTGGCATCTTGAGCTTGTGTCTTAGCTCTTGAATCTTTGTTTGGGAACCCTTGAGCAGAGTCTCTACAGTTGACCTGTCTTCAGGATTCACCCCAAGCTTCACCACCAACTCCTTAAATTTTTTTTTTATGTATATGGAGAGCCTGAGAATTGGCTTTCTCTTGCTTCAACTTGTGTGCAGCTTTATCCAGTAGTGTTTCTGCCTTGTTGATAGTTAAGGCGTTCCTTCTTGTGGAAATTGATTTGTTCTGGGAGGGGAATACTTTCCATATCCAAAGACACATCCAAAGTTTTGAATTAATAACCTGGGGTCAAGGACTAGGCTCGAGGATGCTGCAAGGAAAACCTCATTTGATTTCTCTCCAAGTCCATTGTTACCAGCAACCTGGTGTGATATGGGTCTGAATGAGATTCTACCTATTGTTGCATATCATCTCTTTCTTTCTTATTTCTTTCTGCAATGACCTTGAATGCAGACCAACTTGACCTTGGGATCGATGTGCTAGAAGTTGCTCCTAAACAGCTACATGTGAAGAAGACAAGGTAACAAATTGAGACAGATCTTCTAATGAGATATGAAAACCTAGTTTATCTGTACCTTTCTCCACTAGGCTTGTTTCCAATTCTTCTTATTCTACCACTTGAGTCTTATTATTTTTGGATGAGGAAGTCCCTATCATCTCAGTATCTATAATTTGTCCCATGGGTCTCTTTTTTTCTTTTCCTTTATCCATCGGAGTGTCAATCTCCATCTTTGTGTGAAGAGGCCATGATTCAGATTTAGATTTCCATTCTACCTCAGGTTTAGACTCATGCAAATAAGTCAAATCCTTTATCTTTTCTCTTCTCTAATAAATAACAGCATGAGGTCATAGTGCCATACCTCTCCTATGTCAAAATTCATTTCCTTGAGAAATGCCTCAATAGCTCTAGAGGCCTGTCTAGAATTAACAAAAAAAGGTACCACATGCATTCCCAATTTGAATATATTCCCCTTCTTTGTAGGGACAAAGTGGAGCTGGTTAGTATCTACAATTTGTCTAATGAACTCTAAAGAAAATATCCTCATGGGCATTGCGAAGTAGGAAAGTGTTCCCTCTATGAATAGAGGCAACCCCTCTAGCCCTAGAGTGGGTCTAGTGACAGCAAAGACAGAAATAGCAATTGATTTCCTTAAATAGTCATTGTTGGAGGCCTACCTCAAAACCAGTGCTTGATGAAGCTTCTGTTGCGCTGCTCCAGCTTCCGTTTCCTTCTCCTTAATGAGCAATTGGCCTGAAACACCACAAGAAAACAACAAAGCACGTAACCAAGAACAACAATGATCTACTTACTTATAAAGTTAAGAAATCATAAGCTATCAAGTAAATTGTACACAAGATATAGGAAATCATCATTGATTGTATTAAAATGAATCAAGAGCAAAGCTTACAACCAAGTCTTGACGTCGCAAGCCTTCTCGGAGGGTCCAATAGGTATGTTTCTTTAACAATTCACTCTCAATAATGGGTCTCCCAAATGGGTAATATCTCTCTCTCACTTACAAGCTCTAATACAAGGCTAAGGCACTTCACAACCTCTTACCAAACTATCAGCAATTCCACACTTGTCAAACTCACACCAAAGCTATCTAATCTGCTTCAATCCAACTGGCAACCAGTAACTAGGAACTAAAAAACTACTAGCTGATCATAGCAATGGTGAGTGCTTTTATAGGAAGAGGAGCCTCCATGAAATGAGGGAGAGGGAGATTATCCTCAATGGAGGCTTCATAAAAGGCAGAACTACCATCCCAGAGGATTAAAATCGAACCAATCTGACCCAACAACTAGTTCTAGAATCACCTAGAAGGCCGACTATTTGAACTAATTTGCCAAATCTGGATTGTCGCAAGTTTTAAACTAGAGCTTAGTGACGACATCGCAAAGGATCAATGCATTCAGACCAATTGTCACAACAAACGTCTGGAGGACTTGCGCCGAGCCCTAAAATTTGACCATCGCAGGAAACACGTGTACCCCTGTGACAATGTCGCAACTATATAGTTCATGACAGGGAACCGTCGCACTTTTTAAGGGTTTACTTGCGACGATGCAGAAACTTAGGCAAAGAGGGTCAATCTTCAGCATTAGAGAGAACTTTCTTAATCTTCTTGTATGAGTGGGAAGATATGGACATGTTTATCTGATGTATGACACAGTGAAAGCACTGAGATGAGGTCAGTGATAAATTACTATGTAATAGATGCCCCCTAAAGCATGAAGCCTGAGAGAGTGGGAGGGGTGAAATGCTTTACGAAATCATAATCAAACTGGAACACCACCACGAAGAACCTGCAGGCGCAAGTACAACTGATATCTCTGATAGTGAAATACATGTAGTCTAGGCATGGGCGCAGCCATCCAAAAGACATATGAAACTTGGTCTATGATATGGACGCAACCACCCAGTCGATAAGACCATATATAATGATAAAGGTATGGTCGTATCCATCCAATCAAAGAGTCATGTATGTAATCACAAACTAATCCACGCAGCCTAAACATATGTAATCTTTATCCAGGGTCTTGAAACTCAAACTAATCATAGTACAAGTTCTAGTATGCGAACAAATGTGCTGAAGTCAAGCATGATAGAAAATCACTTGATTACCGGTCAATGATGGAAACTGTTAACAAGCACGAGAGAGACCACCAATAATGCCAATGGTCCTCAAGGTACCGTCAGTACAATCCACCAAGTGTGAAAAATGATCTGAAGTCGAACACTCATGGAATCACCCAATCGAAGACCAATGATGAAAGTCTTTCGTCAGATGCGAAGAACTTTCCATTGAGGTATGAAAGCTCCAAGGTACCAAAAGGGATCTCTAGATCAATCTCTTGGATAGTGAGTTGGTGTTGACAGGAGGTGATCTGTCGTAGGAGGGCCATAATGTTTCCCCCATCAACAACACGAGACGAGGAACAAGTAGTAGATGGTGAAACAAAACATCAAAGGAGGAGGTAAGGGTGTGAACTGCAGAAGGAATATACTCTTGAACATATCGGCGACATGACTCCAGAATGCGGCAACATTTTGGTACCAAGGGATCTGAAGTTGATGGAAGCAACACGGATCAGATGGAATGAGGCAAAATGGCAACCCAAAACATCGGAAGGCTAATGATGATGTGAGGATATCCCAACCCGACGAGAGGCAAAAGTGTCGATGTTCAAGAGTGACGAGCTACCGTAGGTAACCAACGACGATTTCCAAATTTTCCCCCACCATTGCTGGTGAGTACCCCAATTATTTTTTAAAAACAAGCTTGAAGGGGATAGCATATGCTTGTAATATAAGCTCGACCTTCGGACGAATCCAACCTAGTGATATTTTAAAGAACCCTAGGGAGGAGAAGCTCGAGTCTCGTCATGGTGACGAGTCCAATGTCGTCAGGGTTTAACAAGTCTGACATAGGTAAAACTCGGAGTCTTTTTCATGTTTAGAGAGTTTGAAAAAGACACGGAAAATAAAACTCCAGGGGGGGATTTTTCGTAAATTTGTGTCCCTCGAGCTTGAAAAAGTAGAAAATAATACTCGAGAGAACCGCTTGACCATTATGATCAAGGGGTACTTTTTGTAATTAGTGTTCCTGATCCGAAAAAGTAAAAATGTGATCAGAGACACGACATTTCATGACCAAAAAACGAGTTTGAAACGACAAAAACTCAGCCATATTTTCGTGTTTATACGGTCGGAAAAGAGCTGAAAGTGGACCGCCATTTTTATTCTCTTTTAATGAGTCAAAAAGGGAAAAACTCAGCAGTCTTTTCATTTTTTACGAGTCAAAAAAGCGCTTAAAGGAGACTCGTCCTGGAGGAACGAGTGGTATAAAGGGCAGCAACTAGTTCTGGCAATGGTGGAACTGCTCAAAACATGTAATGGTCAAGAGGTCGGCTAATAAAACCACTCATCGTTGCGGTCCCTCAGGAAAGGAAAAAACAACCAAGTGAAAGCATATGATCGGCCAAAGAGATGGGATGAAACAACCAAGGCTCATCTAGCAGAATTTAGCAGATAAAAATGGCAATCACGAGATGTAAATCGGGTATGGGTTCATTTTGACACAATCTTGAACCATGGAGAACTCTGCTTGGTTTTGATTTCATGTTTACACAAGCTTGAAACAAAAAACTATGCTTGTTAAAAGTTCACATGCCCCCAACATAATGACACAAATCGAGATACATGCCCCCCCAAGCTTCATTGCATCCAACGGGGTGGACGGAATGAAGGTTCACTTTTGAGATCTTGGAAAGACTCGACTCAGATTTTATGAGGTCTTAATCAAAGACTCGATTTGGAAAAGGGAGTTGTTTCCTTTTTTAACGAGGTTGACACAAGATTAAGAAATTTCCTCAAGACCCTTGTTTCATTTTTTAATGAGGGTGACATAAGAAAAGAACTCTCCTCAAAACTCCTTGATTCATTTTTTAACAAGGTTGAGACAGGGTTAAGAACTTTCCCCAGGCCCGTGCTTCATTTTTTAATGAGGTTGACACAAGAAATGAACCATCCTCGAACTCCTACTTATGGGCCAGACGGAAACATGACTCCCAAGAGATCTTCACTGGATGGAAGAACTACGCTCTGGGAGGGACATGTGTCATTAGACACCAATGACAAATCGGGTTCCAATGCCCCCAGTACATGATGTATGAGACCATCTGCATAATCATTGACAGATGTGGAGGCAGAACGAGTAGCCACATAATTGACCTGTGGCAAGGAAGGTACCGCATGTGGATTAGAACAGATAGGCGAGGATGGTTGGACAGGGGGCACTGGGTGACTAAAGAACGACAATTGATCTATAGTCACCATTCTTGCGTCGTGCGGAAAACAAACCACATGTAAAAGTGAAGAAACAAGATCCCCCTTGGTGTAAATATAATCACGACCAAGGAGAAGACCGAAATCTAAAGCACCTTGGACAACCATCACGTCTATATAGATGGTTTTGCCTCCCAAAGTAACAAGGAACTTTGGAAGGATCCCGAAAGGTTGACGAGTTCCTCCGTCAAAAAGCCAACAGATTCTAACTAACAGGCACAAGCTATGGGGAACCCAAAGCTTTCCAAGTAGTGGAAGGCATGAGGCTAACAGATGCGCCTTCATCCAAAAGAGTGCTAGGTACTGCCTTATCATAGGTGTGTACGGTAATCTGGAAAGGCATGTAGGACAGAAGGTGGAATGTAGTCAAATGACTCTAGTCAAAAGAGACCACTGAACTACTGGCGGGGGTAGTGCATGATTTCCCCCATGCTTGACAGGAGCTGAAGAAGGACTCTCTTGATCGGCTGGGATAGGAGGGTCATTCTTGGACTTAGGAGAATCTGATGAGACGAGGAGAACATGAGCAGTGTGATCATGATTCTCTTTGGTAACAGAGTGAACAACTGGTGGTGAACCCAAGTCGACATTCTTTCCAACCAATGGGTGGTTAGGAACAGGAGGCGATGAAGCACAACCAGGTTCGGGAAGAGAAGGGTGGACAAGAGAAGAGTCTAAGTTAATCTCTTTGTCAACTGGGAGAGGGTCTGAAGAGAGCCTCTGATAACCAATGGGAAGTGGAGGCGAAGAAGCTGTAAGATCTTCAAGACGGCGGAAGCATTATCCATGAGCTAACAAAGGTCAAGTAGATGATCGCCTTCACATAGCCTATAGGGGAGTCGAATATTCCATTTCTTCTTACCACTGCCAATTGAAGATTGAACATCGACATGAGCTTCAGAGGACGATGAGGGACGAGCCAAATCATGAGACCATACTTCTAAGATCCTAGGAATGTCAGGATAATCACGAAGAAGATGGTCATCCTTGCACAATTCACAAGGAAACTTAACCTTCCGTGGAGGAGCAAAAATTGTTTTGACCTGAGATGTACTCGGAGTAATAACTGCATGGATGGCCTGTTGCTTATCTATCTTCTTCCTCTTCTTCGTCGTCCTCTTCTTCTTCTTAGCCACCTGGTTACTGGATGTGGAACTTTCACCAGGGGAAGTCGAAGAGGAGGATGAAGAAACAAGGGAAGAAGGCACAGGCTCAACCTTGGAATCATTGTATCGTGATCCAAAACGAAGGAGATGGCAGGATGGGCGTGGTGATGCTCAGGGCCACCGAGGTTGAAAACAACCAAACAGGCAAACGGATGGTTAACCTAAGAAAGGACAATGTTGCCATATACGGAGCACCAGCATTTCCAAAAGGAGGAAACGAGCCAGGAGTTCCATCTGGGGGAAGACCTTGGCCGATAGACTCGGGGACTGTTGCCATCGAGAACAAGCCTGAAAGGCACTTGTATTGTAACCAATAACTCAAACTATTACCAGGAATATTTCGTGGGCAGTAAATTTTATGACACAGGAACAAAACTTGACCTTTTCATGTTTCAAGAGTCGAGAAAAGGACGAAAAGGTGACCCTACCGCTTTCGAGGTTTAATGAGCCTGAAAGGATAAGTGCTCAGATGATCCTTTTCTTTTAAGGAGTTGAAAAGGAACGAAAGTGACTACTCTAGAGAACTAGGCAAAAGGTCTACCAAACAAACCGTAAAACTGCATATACACCTTGGTGATCAAATGAAAGAGAAATGACCAATGACTTTCCATACAGTAGTCAATCTTCCTGAATGTTGTGTTTGGTGTGTTACGGTTTGTAAGGTGGTAGACTCGGCTTCCTATGGATGTAGGATGATAACCTAGTGGGGTCTCCCGATATATACTCAATGGTACTGGGAGCACAAGTTCGTGCTGGCAGCTATTGAATCACAGAAGGAGGAATCACCCAACCTTAAGCGAAAACAATAGTGACTAGGTTTAACGACACCAGAGAACGTCTCTAGCCTAGACCTCTAGATAATGTGCATTAAGTTCCAATGCATTGGTAGGTTCATTCAATTGATTTTAGAGTTAATCTTGAATTAAGTTTCGGTTTTCAGGCCCTACTGAATGTAGCTCAATAATTCCTAGGATGCAGCTACAATGAGTGAAGCACCATTCATTTCGATGAACAACTACCTAAAGGAGGGTAAGGAGTTCATTCCCAAGTAAACACAAAACAAGACAAGCAAATGAAAGCACTAAGAAACACAATGCATCAATACACTAATCTCACGATGCATCGATACTACTAATGAAATATTTAGAGTTGGCTTTCCGATTTCTCAATCATGAAAATTTAGTAATGCAAATGTTCTTTCATTTTCGTATGCTAAATGAATGCAATTTTTTGATTTTTTGGAAATTAAATGATTAATAAGCAAGTGTAAACCTGATTTATCCAAACAATTGTGATCTATGTTTGATAGTGAATAAATCGAATCAATATGCTAAATCGGTTCAACAATCAGTACTAAAAATCAATAAACAAGAAAACAAGCAGCAAAAAGGCCTCAAGAAAATCAATAAGACGGTTGCAGATGAACCTTAGATAGACAAGTAACCTAAGAAAATAGTTTGAAACACTTAAAAGAGCTAGGTCACAGGGTCTAAAACACAAGACTCACTCAATGCAACCAAAGAGAAGGTACCTTAACCAAAAGTAGTCAAAACAAACTGATGAGAGATAAGAAACAGCAGGGGATAAACAAGACTGATGGATTCAAGAGGTAAAGTTGTAAAAACAACTTTACAGGAATCGTCACAGGTGTTACACTGACAACCTGAGACTAGTCGCAATAGTACACCTGTTTTCAGAGACGTCGTCATAGGTGTTACACTAACAACCTGAGACTAGTCACAAGAATACACCTGTTTTTAGAGACGGTCTGATTTCAGGAATCGTCGCAGGGATTAAACTAGCAACCTGAGACGAAAGCCAAATCATCGCAGGCACAAAGCTAGAACATCAGCGATGTCATCGCAGTTGTTAGGCTATCTTTAGCAACGATCTTACTTAAAGCAAAAGACAAAGTAAAATCACCTATATGACACCAGATTGATCTTCCAAACAGTTAGAAGGACTCCCAGATTGACCTAGGTAACCCAGAAAATTGATGGTTTAACCCCAAAAGTAAGGAGACACTAAATCAAAAGACAAACCAAGAGTAAAAAAGAAGAAAACACAGGAAGGACTCCCCAGTATGGTCGCCAACTTGCGAAGTAAGAAAGTGTTCCCTCTATGGACAAAGCAACCCCTCTAGCCCTAGAGTGGGTCTAGTCACAGCAAAGAAAAAACAACAATTGATTTCCTTAAATAATCATCGTTGGAGGCCTACCTCAAAACCAGTGCTCGATGAAGCTTTCATTGTGCCCCTCCAGCTTCCATTTCCTTCTCCTTAATGACCAATCGACCTGAAATACTACAAGAAAACAACAGAGCACGTAACCAAGAACAACAGTGATCTACTTACTTATAAAGTCAAGAAATCATAAGCTATCAAGTAAATTGTACACAAGATATAGGAAATCATCATTGATTGTATTAAAATGAATCAAGAGCAAAGCTTACAACCAAGTCTTGACGTCGCAAGCCTTCTGGGAGGGTCCAGTAGGTATGTTTCTTTAAGCATTCACTCTCAAGAATGGGTCTCCAAAATGGGTAATATCTCTCTCTCACTTACAAGCTCTAATGCAACGCTAAGGCACTCCACAACCTCTTACCAAACTATCAGCAATTCCACACTTTTCAAACTCACACCAAAGCTATCTAATTTGCTTCAATCCAACTAGAAACCAGCAACTAGGAACTAAAAAACTACTAGCTGATCATAGCAATGGTGAGTGCTTTTATAGGAAGAGGAGCCTCCATGAAATGAGGGAGAGGGAGCTTATCCTCAAGGGAGGCTTCATAAAAGGCGGACATAGCACCCCAGAGGAGGAAAAGCAAACCAATCTGACCCAAAAACCAGTTCGAGAATCACCCAGAAGGCTAACTATTTGAACTAATTCACCAAATCTGGATCATCGCAGGTCATAAACTAGAGCTTAGCGACGACACTGCAAAGGAGCAATGCATTCGGACCAATCGTTGCAACAAATGTCTAGAGGATTTGTGTCGAGCCCTAAAATTCGACCATCGCAGGAAACATGTGTACCCGTATGATGATGTCATAACTATATAGTTCATGACAAGGAACGGTCGTGCTTTTTAAGGGTTTACTTGCGACGATGCAGAAACTTAAGCAAATAGGGTCAATTTTTAGCATTAGAGAGCACTCGCTTAATCTTCTTGTATGAATGGGAATATATGGACATGTTTATCTGATGTATGACACAGTGAACGAACTGACATGAGGTCAGTGATAAATTACTGTGTAACAAGCATGAAGACAAGTACATGGTTGGGGGGAGCTCACACCCATATATTCTAATCTCTATTTGGTCTTCAAACAAATACTAGCCCCCCACCCTGGTGGTCTTACTGAGTTGAAGGAGTTCTTTCTGCTGGGGCAGAACTCTGGGAGGAGGCACACCATGAATGATCCTATAGGCGATGGCCATATAGGTGGAGATAAACTATGAAAAGTTCTAATAATCTAGTCTTTTATTGACAGCCGCATCCCAATCAAAAACTAAGTTCCTATTCTTGTCCCTAGAGATTAAGTTTAGGCACAAACACTCAAATTCTTCAACATGAGAGTATAGAAAAATGTAAAACAACAAGCAATAGTATCTAAAATATGAGGTAGTGGAGAAGTGATGCATTTGGAACCTGGCGGATTCATACAAGTAAGATGGGATGTGTAGCACACATCCAGGCTGTTATCACTCAGATTTTCCTTGAAGTTGTTGGGAAGAGGAAAGGGGTCCAAGATAACCACAAACCAACTTTCAGGTACATAATCTAGCCAATCTGTACCCAGAGAGGGCTCTCTCTTTAATTTTTAGCTTTGTTTTGAAATATATTAGGCTAGTTATGGAGTTTAGGGATTTTAATTGTGTTTGGGTGGTGAAATTCAATAGTAGAGGGGTAGAACTGAGTAGTTTAGGCCATTGGGCTAATGGAGTCAAAGAAGATGGCTTAACTGGATTTGGTTTCTTAACAAGGGAGGGTTTCACAGGGCAATATGATCAAATAGGGAACAAATAAAGACTTAAAATAGATGGAATGGGCTCAAAATGGGTGAATGGCAGTTAAGAATCCTTCAACCTATTCGAAAGAGGGAACTTGAATGATTACTAATAAAGAGCAGTTAAGTATTATTTAATAAATAATAAATGTGAATAAACTAGAAAACATGAGCAATTAAGATTTCATTGTTTATGCTTGTTCAGAAGAAAACATTGAGAATAATAACGATTGAAAACAGATTGCAATCAAGCACTTTCCAAATTACTCTTTTTCGTTTATCACTCATATATGAAACATAGATGATATAAGAAACAAGGAAAACTTTTAAACATAAGGTATAGAGGACTTATTGATCTGGTGTTTGACTCAAGAAATCTGTGAAAAGTCCTTTGCATCAATTATTTATCCAGCAAACCATACAAAAGTTGGTCCAACAACACTTTATTCCAAAATAATCAGTATTACAGCAATGTCTAAGAATCCACCCTCAATACTCCAACCGAGGGAGTATTTATACAAAAAATATCTCATAATAGAGTGAGATATATTTTAGGATGACTATGAATAAGTTACAAGAAAATAGAGACAAATGGTCTCGAAGATAGGAGAAAAGGTAAACTGATGTTGCGCTGTTCCTATTCTTGTGAGTGTGTTGGAGGCAGGCCCTATGATTTGGCTTGCTGTTGTCTTCTTTGGTAACTCTGTGTTGGCTGCCCTGTTTTCATTGATACTCTTTCCCTGTTCTGATACACTTCAACCTGTTTGATCTCTGTTCATCTTCATTACCATCACTTACTATAGTAAATAACCAAAATTTACATTTTACCAAGGATAATTTTACAAAATTTCTAATATGTCTTCCCACCATTTTGCTTCTGGCAAACTGTTTTTCTGAAGTTTTCTCAGGGTCTCACCAGTTTCTGCGTACCTGAAAAAGGTAGGCTGAATTGGGAACTAGTGCTTCATCTCATGCTCGACATAGAATTCAGAAAAACAGATTGCCAGAAGAAAAATGGTGGGAAGACATATTAGAAATTTTGTAAAATTATCCTTGGTAAAATGTAAATTTTGGTTATTTACTACAGTAAGTGATGGTAATGAAGATGAAGAGAGATTAAATAGGTCGAAGTGTATCAGAACAGGTAAAGAGTATCGGTGAAAATAGGGCAGCCAGCACAGAGTTACCAAAGAAGACAACAGCAAGCCAAATCATAGGGCCTGCCTCCAGCACACTCACAAGAATAGGAACAGCACAACATCAGTTTACCTTTTCTCCTATCTTCGAGACCATTTGTCTCTATTTTCTTGTAACTTATTCATAGTCATCCTAAAATATATCTCACTCTGTTATGAGATATTTTTTGTAAAATTTTTGTATAAATACTCCCTCAATTGGAGTATTGAGGGTGGATTCTTAGACATTGCTGTAATACTGATTATTTTGGAATAAAGTGTTGTTGGACCAACTTTTGTATGGCTTGCTGGATAAAGAATTGATGCAAAGGAATTTTCATAGATTTCTTGAGTCAAACACCGGATCAATAAGTCCTCTATACCTTATGTTTTAAAGTTTTCCTTGTTTCTTATATCATCTATGTTTCATATCTGAATGATAAACGAAAAAGAGTAATTTGGAAAGTGCTTGATTGCAATCTGTTTTCAATCATTATTATTCTCAATGTTTTCTTCTGAACTAGCATAAACAGTGAAATCTTAATTGCTCCTGTTTTCTAGTTTATTCACTTTGATTATTTAGTAAAGAATACTTAACTGCTCTTTATTAGTAATCATTCAAGTTCCCTCTTTCGAATAGGTTGAAGGATTCTTAACTGCCCTTCACCCATTTTGAGCCCATTCCATCTATTTTAAGTCTTTATTTGTTCCCTGTTTGATCATCTTGCCCTGTGAAACCCTCCCTTGTTAAGAAACCAAATCCAGTTAAGCCATCTTCTTTGACTCCATTAGCCCAATGGCCTAAACTACTCAATTATACCCCTCTGCTATTGAATTTCACCACCCAAACACAATCAAAATCCCTAAACTCCATAACTATCCTAATATCTTTCAAAACAAAGCTAAAACTTAAAGAGAGAACCCTCTCTGGGTACAGATTGGCTAGATTTTGTACCTGAAAGTTGGTTTGTGTTTACCTCGGACCCCTTTCCTCTTCCCAACAACTTCAAGGAAAATCTGAGTGATAACATAGTGGCGACTCCGCTAGGGACCTGAATAATTTGTTTGTTATGATTGTTTACTTTATAAGCTACAGACAGAACCTGAAGTTAGCTAGGTAGCCTTTGAACTGCTCTTGCTTTGTAATTGCATAAGTAAATGAATGCTGCTTCAGTCTATCTCCAGTCTAGTTTATGGATTGAACATCTGGTTTCAAATACTTGATCAGTTCCTCTTATCAAATAAGTCTTTAAGAAAGTTCAAATCCCGTACCTAACGCCTCTTAAATAAACTGTTGAATTTGTATTGTCAAACCCATTTAGAGAAAAAACCAAAATATACCTAGAAACCTGGCTTCAGAAAGGACTCATTACACCAGAGCTAATCCTGATCCAAATCCACCACCTGTGTTTGAAAACCCTAATCCGATCCCCAGAATTCTTAGGAGACAGAGTAGCTAATAAAGTTCTACTAGTTCTCGCCCTCTATATAGATCAAGATCATATCCTGTGAAGTGGATCTACCTTGAGGACGAACCCTTTGATGAGTATTTTGAGACCTCTTTATTTGTAACCTTTTCTAACTCTAGGTTAGCCCGCATAGTTCATGACCCAGTATTTATTGAAGATTTACAACTTAAAGTTGTCACTTCACATCTTGATAGACATTTGCAGAACTCCATACAATCTGAGCTTACCTCTGAAGGAACACCAAACCTTTCTGTGATCACTATAGCCTCTCCAAGTTCATCATCGGTACCTCAGACATCTCAACCTCAAGCCACCCCTTCCACCACTCCAAGACCAACCCCAGCTGTTGTTTCAACACTATCTATTGCAATGGAAAACAGATATACTCCTCTGGTATTACCAGCCAATCCAGGGGCTATGCCCCAAGACTATCAAAGTAAAATCACTCCTTTTGATGGCTCTGGTACTTACACTACACAACAACATACCAAAAATATGACTGATTACTTTGAGATATATGAAATAGATACAGATGATGTCAGAATGAGAATATTTGTTCAAAGTCTGACTGGAGAAGTTAGAACCTGGTTTAGAGCCCTTCCTGCAAACAATATCAATGACCTAGAAGCTCTTTATAGAACATTCTTAAACAGATGGGAAAAGAAGAAAGATCCTCTCCAAATCTTATCAGAATATGAAAACCTGAAGAGAGGAACACAAGAAACTATGCAAGATTACTGCACTAGGTTCATTAATGTTTACAATGCTATCCCTCAAAACTTCAGACCTCCTCTAGATTTTGCATTGATCAAATTCCCTGATGGATTTGATTCTTACATGGCATACATCTTAGAGAAATAGCTCTTGGGACTTTAGAAGATATGCAAAGTGTTAGTGCCTAGATTTACCTCAGGCTGAAAAGGCAGGATCCTGGACCAACATTAAGCCATGCTTAGCCTCATAGCTAGCCCTACGAGGACAGGAGAGGGCTCTCTCTGGGTCAATCTCAGGAAATGATGATATATGGGGCTTGAGATGACTAAAATATCTTCTAATGTTAGGCTAGATATGAAATGAAAGGATTTGATTTGATTTTTTGGGAGTTTTGTTGGAATTAAGGGAAAGGCAAATTTGGGTCCGAGGTGAGGCCAAATTTTTGCAGAGTTCTGGTTAGGGCAAGGTAGGCAGTAGTTTTGATGCTTTATATTAAATGAATGGATAGAAAAGACCGTTGAGGAGCTGAAGAGGGCAAGAGGCTGCAAGGATCCTCTCCAAACTAAAGAAAACATTGAAAATTAAACAAACTAACAGGCAGAGCACAACAAGCTAATGAATTCTACCTTTTGTCACTCAATTTGTTTAATTTCAGAAGCAAAGAGAAGGGAAATGGAATACATAAAACATTAGTGAAACTTACAATTACATGAAGAAAAAAACCATCAAAACACAGAGCCACAAGGATCCCAACAAGTGCTGCAAAACCCTGGTCTTTCCTTTGCCAAAAACGCAGAAATCAAATGTACAATGGAGTGCCAAGCAATCCCTAGTGTCCCCCCCTGAAAATGACTGAGAAATTACATGATATAGACAAGCCTAACTCCTTCCCATGCCTCTAGGGGTCGAGCTCATCATTCTAGGAGCTGTTTCAACCATATCTAAACAAGGAACTGAAAAATAGGTAAAGAAACAACTTGCCTCTATATGTTAGGAAACTGATTCATTCACTCACATTTCACCTTTTGGTGAATGAATCTACTAAAACAAGTAAAAATGTGCCAATATTACATCATGGTCATCAAATTACATCATGGTAGATCAATAGTTACATCAAAAAGTAAAACTAGTCAAAACTGGGCGAATTTCTGAGCTGAAGAGTGAAAATGAGGCCAAATTTCTCAATGCGTTGCGCCACTTTGGAGCTGATTTTGAGGCACTTCCCGAAATTAAAATTTAGCTCATGATAGCTCGTTGGAAAGCCTTGTCTGTCTACTTTCTAAACCAAGTGGAATTTCTAGATTTGGTGTCCATTTGCCCCTCCAAATATCCACTCTCCCAAGACTGCTTCCTGTGTGTGGAAAAAGTGGCAGAAATGCCATTTTCAAGGTGTTTTTGACCCTTTAGGCCACCCAGAACTTGATGAAATATCTCGGCCATTTCTGAGCATGCATAATTTATCATAAAAAAACAAAAAATATCAAGTTTTCCTCTAGAAGATGTCCCAATCATAATCACGCGCCAAGTGGCGCTACGCATTGGGCAGAAAACTCTGTTTTGTGACCAAAAAAATGACAAAATTCTCTCCAAATTCCTTGAAATTTGGGTTGTAGGTCCCCCATCAAATATCATGCTTAGCCAAAGAAGCTTCAGCCAAGATCCAGAGCCGATCTTGCCTTTTACGCCGTTCTAGTGTCCTCCTAGTGCATGCAGTTTTAGTTGTGAAGTCATTGTCTTGGTCATATAATGTATCAATGTCCGCCTTCATGGTGTTTCAAAGTCTGTTTGGCTTCAATGAGATGAAGAATGAGAATTTGGTGCAATTGCCAAATGTGGGAGGGACTATGGGAAATAGGGTAGCGTGGACAGTGGGGTCTTTTCAAGTGATAATTTGCCCTTTAGAATTTTAACAAATGTAGGAAAAATGGACAGTTATTTAAATGTTTGGGTACTGTTTGGGTAACTTGAGGTTTTGGGAATTTTACAAATGATATGGGGAAAAGGAAAATAATGGGAAATGAAATGATTCTATGAATAGGAAATGACTTGGGATATTAGGGACTCTCTGCAAGTGATATGGGAGAGTGATAGTGATAGGGAATGATAGGGGAGGTGTGTAATGGTAATATTAAGAGTGAGGGGGAGAAAAAAAAACAATGAGGAATAGAAAAGATTGGCACCAAAACTAACTTCAAAACTCTACTTTCAAAACCATGGAGCAAATCTCAACACGGTGATAGAGTTTGGTTTTGGCATGTAAATCCTCATAACCAATCTCATACATTTTTAAATGACAACTGGAGGGTCACATGAACTCATTTGAGCAGAAAAAACTGAGTCAATTTGAGTTTTAGGAAGCAATGACTGAAAATTAGTGTTTCAGGCCTGTGCGTCGCGCACCAAACCCAACACGCCGCGCGCGCCATGTGCGTCGCGCCTGTGTAATTTTACACTGCGGAAAATGGCCCTATGCGCCGCGCGCGCCCAGTGCGTCGCGCCACTTAGCCAACGCGCCGTGCACCAAAATTTGCACACAGTTTGCCTTCAATTTGATTGTGTTACTCCTCCATGTTTCCACTTTGGCTTTTTGATGTATTTAGTATGCAAATGAACTCTTGGAACACAAAAATGATATATATGCCAAGGATTTAACTCTTGATTTCAAAAACCAATTTATCATGTTGCAAACTTTGACACTTCACTTTGAAACTCTGTTTTGCTTCTTTGTTGCTCTTGGACTGAATGGTTTGATTTTCGCTTGTCTTGCAGGGATGAATGGCCTGGAACTTTGCAAAGGACCAGAGTTGCGCCTGAAGATTTTTGACAACTGAAAAACCTTGAAAATATACATGGCAATTTATTACAAAGAACAAAATGACGATTTTCTTCAAAACAGAGTTTTGAAGAAAAGTCATGATCAAAGATTTCAATGACGAAATTTGCGATGAAAACTTATTATGAAACCTCCCTCATGCGTCTGCTGGCATTATTGGGCACTTTAAAAACAAAACCCTAGACCCAATCACTGAAATGACTCTTTGCTGACCAAGAAACCATCCATGACTATGAATGACTGCCAAATTGATTTTGATGAACTTTGATGATCAGACACGAACCAACAGATACATGACATGAGGGAAATTGAAACACAAGAACCATCCGTCAGAAAATCGATGCTTCTAATGGAATGCAATTGACCGGATGAATGAGACACCTAAAAATGAAATACGACAAAGAGTTTTTGATCTCTGACGGAGGTATGGCTATACCGACTCTAACATTGGTTCCAATGGGGATGGTAGCTCCTTGGAGGTGCCAAGCACTGCAGATCTTTGGGAGAGCAGACAGTGCCTTTATCCATTGGGGAATGGAGTCAAAACACTAAAACTAATATTATGCAGACTGACTCTGACTCAAGGCTAAAACTGAAAACCATAATAAAACCAAACATGACTAAATCATAACTAACAAGTTGGAAAGATGCTCATATTTGAGCTTATTCATCAAACTTACTCTAATTGTTCTTTTCACTACCCGATCAAGTGAAATGGAATAGCCAATGCAACCACGTAAGCATTCTGACTGGTATTTGATTTCTTCCCAAATGCTTTCTGATGCGCAGAAAAAGGGAAGAATCGAAAGGCAACTCCCATGGAAACTTGGAATCAAGTTGACTGCTGATAAACTTGCAAAGCATGAATTGACTGGATGACTTCAAGAATACTGCGAAAGGATCTTCATAAACATCGTTATTGATTTCCATTAACACATTACTGCTCTAGTCCAAGTAGTATTCATAGCTGAATATTGAGATTTTCCTCACATTTGTGCTGTCTTTCTTTGGTGATAGAAGCAGGCTGTCAAAAGGATCCTGAATTTTGTGAATAACCAAACTCTGTTACTAATTCCAAACAGAACAAAAGTCTTCTTTATCAATCTCCTCATATGACTGCAAACCTTGGTATGGGGTATGCAATGAACAATCTGTTAAACAAGACAATGAAGGTGACCTTTGAATAAGATTATTATCAACATTCTCTTCTGTCACATGGTTAGCTGATGGAGAAGAACTTTTACAGAAAACATCATCCAACACACGAGCAATAGGATCATCAAAAATTTGAGAAGACTGTTGTGATGTATCCATTAAAACTGTATGATATTTTACTGGCTGTTCATATTTTTCTTTAGAGATATTACGAAGATTCTGCCTTATAAACTGAAATGCTTCAAAACAAAAGGGTACAGAATCCCCTTGCATCATTAGATCATGTATTTCAGATTCCACGCCTTCATCTATAATCTAATCTTCAATTGTGTTTGGTGGCTACAAATCTGGTGCTAGGGAGGGTTTTGTATTCAAAATGATTTCATCAATCATTTCAGGGGAAGATTTCTCATTAACAACTTGCTCAAGAATTTCGCTATCTGCCCTTCCTACAAGCTATTCATTTGAAGATTTACTATGCAATTTACCCTTCAAAAACTGAAATGATTCAAAACAAAATGGTATGGAATCTTCTTGTATTATTTGATCATATGTTCCAGCTTCCATGTCTTCGTGTGCAACTTGACAATAAATGGCTTTCGGGGACTGCAAAGGTGAATATGAGAAGTCTGGAACAAAGTTTTCATCGCCCTCAAGAGGGTCCAAATCATGACTTGTTGACAGTTGATTTCTAATTGCATGGAAATTGTCTCTGATGAACTGAAATGAATCAAAGCAAAAAGGTAAAGATCCTTCACTTACTTCAAAATTTGCTGCACTTTCCTCGTCATTGTCATAGCTAATATGCATCGGCCGATCACTGTATTCGAGCTGCTGAAAATGAACTTCCTCCTCCCACAAACTAGCTGCTTGTTTGTCTGCAAGATTAGCTTCTGTTTGGAGAACATAATCATCATCATACTAATCAAACTGAGGCAAATCATCAATATAAAACACATCATCAAGCATACATGTCATATCAATGGATCTCTCTTCTCCAAGATGATCTATAAGACAATCATTATCACAACTGGGATAAGAAAGAAAATGTTTTGGATCAACAACTTATTCTTCTTCAACCAGTGAGCCATGGGATTGAACATTATAATCATTCCTTGCGGTGATATTTTGCATCATCTCTTCCACTGCACTTACCAAAACGTCAAGCTTTACCTCTAAAGATGTCGATTTCTCCGGATCTACATTTTTCATTTCTTCTTCCTTCAACCTTGCCCTTTGGATCAGAAAGTGAGCCTATACATTTACTGCATTGTTTTTCATCTCTTCAAGTGTTGCAATATTCCTTTCTCTCAGCTAAAACTCCATTTCCGGATCAAAGGCACCCAGGTAGTGCAAGAGAGCAGATCTAGGAGGAGGTCTTATATCAATTGGGATCGAATAATAAACTTGGTTAAATCTGGCGGAAAATTGTTGCATTGTCTCCCCTGACTGTCTTTTTAGCTGGTTATACTCTTCTAAAATAAAGAAAAAGTTTTGTCCGATTACCCACCTGTCGAGAAAAACTTTGAGGAATTGCTGGAAATATGAGATGCTCGCATCAGTCAAGGTTTTGCACCCACTCTTAACTTTGCCTTGCAAAGAAAGAGAAAAAAGCCTAATACTGACATCTTCTTCATCAACTTCAAAAAGGTCAAGAAAAGTCTCAACATTCTGCACATGTTGCTCAGCGTTGACATTCTTACATTCACCGTCAAATCTCGGAAAATATAGGTAATAATTTGTAGGGAAAGCATGGAGAACAGAAGGTAAAACAAGAGGTTTATACCTATCTGGGACTATAAAAGGTGTAGGAGTATATGCAAGAGCTATGGGATCAGTTTTGTTTTCTTTAGGCTCATCACTCTGAAGAGAGTCATCATAAGATGTGGGGAAAGTAAGGAGGCTAGGATCAAAGGGAAACTCAGTATTTACACTTTTTGAATAAGTAGAGTGAAGATTTTTATCACCTTTATCATACAACAAATTCTGAAAAAAATTTAGGACAGCTTCAAGAACAGAAAAGAAGTAATTTACAAGAAAGCAGAGTAGATCCTGAATACCATTCCACTTCGAATAGCCAAACTTTGTGTAAGATCCTTCCATTTTCTCAGAGAAAGAGTTAGTCTTCCAGTGGAGTCTCTACATCAAGTTGGAGTCACCAGGTGAAAGATTTCAGCCCTCTTATGTCTGATCGTTTTCCACCATCAACCATTAGATCTAACTTGATACATGTATTGGGGTGATCGTTTAGATCAGATGTTCAGTTTATAAACTAGACCGGAGATTGACTGAAGCAGTTTTCATCTACTTTGGCTAATGCAAAGCAAGAGCGTTTCGAAGGCTACCTGGCTAACTTCAAGCTCCGTCTGTAGTCTACAAAGCCAAACAATGAAAATAAACTTTCTTCCATAGTATGGTCGCCACTATGTTAGTGCCTAGATTTACCTCAGGCTGAAAAGGCATGATCTAGGACCAACATCAAACCACGCTCAGCCTCGTAGCTAGCCCTACGAGGACATGAGAGTGCTCTCTCTGGGTCAATCTTAGGAAATGATGATCTATGGGGCTTGAGATGACTGAAATATCTTCTAATGTTAGGCTAGGTATGAAATGCAAGGATTTGATTTGATTTTTTGGGAGTTTTGTTGGAATAAAGGGAAAGGCAAATTTGGGTCTGGGGATGAGGCCAAATTTTTGCAGAGTTCCGGTTGGGGCAAGTTAGGTAGTAGTTTTGATGCTTTAGATTAAATGAATGGATAGAAAAGACCACTGAGGAGTTGAAGAGGGCAAGAGGCTGCAAGGATCCTCTCCAAACTGAAGAAAACATTGAAAATTAAACAAACTAAGAGGCAGATCACATCAAGCTAATGAATTCTACCTTTTGTCACTCAATTTGTTTATTTTCAGAAGCAAAGAGAAGGGAAATGACATACATAAAACTTCAATGAAACTTACAATTACATGAAGAAAAAACCATCAAAAAACAGAGCCACAAGGATCCCAACAAGTGATGCAAAACCCTGGTCTTTCCTTTGCCAAAAATGCAGAAATCAAATGTACGATGGAGTGCCAAGCAATCCCTAGTGTCCCCCCCTAAAAATGACTGAGAAATTACATGATATAGACAAGCCTAAATCCTTCCCATGCCTCTAGGGGTCGAGCTCATCATTCTAGGAGCTATTTCAACCATATCTAAACAAGGAACTGAAAAATAGGTAAAGAAACAACTTGCCTCTGTATGCTAGGAAACTGATTCACTCACATTTCACCTTTTGGTGAATGAATCTACTAAAACAAGTAAAAATGTGCCAATATTACATCATGGTCATCAAATTACATCATGGTAGATCAATAGTTACATCAAAAAGTAAAACTAGTCAAAACTGGGCGAATTTCTGAGCTGAAGAGTGAAAATGAGGCCAAATTTCTCTATGCGACGTGCCCAAATTCTCTATGCGTCACGCCAATTTGGAGCTGATTTTGGGGCACTTCCTGAAGTCAAAATTTAGCTCATGATAGCTCGTCGGAAAGCCTTGCCTGTCTACTTTCCAACCCAAGTGGAATTTCTGGATTTGGTGTCCATTTGCCCCTCCAAATATCCAATCTCCCAAGACTGCTTCCTGTGTGTGGAAAAAGTGGCAGAAAGGCCATTTTCAAGGTGTTTTTGACCCTTTAGGCCACCCAGAACTTGATGAAATCTCTCGACCATTTCTGAGCATGCATAATTTATCATAAAAAACCCAAAAATATCAAGTTTTCCTCCAGAAGATGTCCCAATCATAAGCGCGCCAAGTGGCACTACGCGTTGGGCAGAAAACTTTGTTTTGTGACCAAAAAAATAAAAATTGACAAAATTTTCTCCAAATTCATTGAAATTTGGGCTGTAGGGCCCCCATCAAGTATCATGCTCAACCAAATAAGCTTCAGCCAAGATTCGAAGCTGATATTTCCTTTTACGCCGTTCCAGTGTCCTCCTGGTGCATGCAGTTTCAGTGGTGAAGTCACTGTCTTGGTCATATAATGTATCGGTGTCCGCCTTCATGGTATTTCAAAGTCTGTTTGGCTTCAATGAGATGAAGAATGATAATTTGGTGCAATTTCCAAATGTGGGAGGGACTATGGGAAATAGGGTAGTGTGGACAGTGGGGTCTTGTCAAGTGATAATTTGCCCTTTAGAATTTTGACAAATGTAGGAAAAATGGATAGTTATTTAAATGTTTGGGTAACTTGAGGTTTTGGGAATTTTACAAATGATATTTGGAAAAGGAAAATAATGGGAAATGAAATCATTTTATGAATGGGAAATGACTTGGGATATTAGGGACTCTCTGCAAGTGATATGGGAGAGTGATAGTGATAGGGAATGATATGGGAGGTGTGTAATGGTAATATTAAGAGTGAGGGGGAGAAAAAAAAACAATGAGGAATAGAAAATATTGGAACCAAAACTAACTTTAAAACTCTACTTTCAAAACCATGGAGCAAATCTCAACACGGTGATAAAGTTTGGTTTTGGCATGCAAATCCTCATAACCAATCTCAAACATTTTTAAATGACAATTGGAGGGTCACATGAACTCATTTGAGCAGAAAAAACTGAGTCAATTTGAGTTTTAGGAAGCAATGACTGAAAATTAGCGTTTTAGGCATGTGCGCCGCGCACCAAACCCAACGCGTCGTGCGCGCCTGTGTAATTTTACACTGCAGAAAATCGCCCTATGCGCCACGCGTGCCCAGTGCGTTGTGCCACTTAGCCAATGCGTTGCGCACCAAAATTTGCACACAGTTTGCCTTCAATTTGATTGCGTTGCTCCTCCATGTTTCCACTTTAGCTTTTTGATGTATTTAGTATGCAAATGAACTCTTGGAACACAAAAATGATATATATGCCAAGGATTTAACTCTTGATTTCAAAAACCAATTTATCATGTTGCAAACTTTGACACTTCACTTTGAAACTCTGTTTTGCTTCTTTGTTGCTCTTGGACTGAATGGTTTGATTTTCGCTTGTCTTGCAGGGATGAATGGCCTGGAACTTTGCAAAGGACTAGAGTTGCACCTGAAGATTTTTGACAACTAAAAAACCTTGAAAATATACATGGCAATTTATTACAAAGAACAAAATGACGATTTTCCTCAAAACAGAGTTTTGAAGAAAAGTCATGATCAAAGATTGCAATGACGAAATTTGCGATGAAAGCTTATTATGAAACCTCCCTCATGCATCTGCTGGCATTATTGGACACTTTAAAAAACAAAACCCTAGACCTAATGACTGAAATGACTCTTTTCTGACCAAGAAACCATCCATGACTATGAATGACTGTCAAATTGATTTTGATGAACTTTGATGATCAGACACAAACCAGCAAATACATGACATGAGGGAAATTGAAACACAAGAACCATTCATAAGAAAATCGATGCTTCTAATGGAATGCAACTGACCAGATGAATGAGACACCTAAAAATGAAATGCGACAAATAGTTTTTGATCTCTGACGGAGGTATGGCTATACCGACTCTAACACAAAGTATAGCTGTCAGTGTTGAATCCAACCTGATATCCAAATGAGCTAAAACCAGAAGTGAAAGGAGGATACCATTGAAATAATAACCTTCAGCCTTTGAACAGAAACTAGATGGTATTATTAAAGGAATGGATAGGCTAGGAGATAGAGTAGAAACAATTGAAAGGAAATCCCCTTGGGATGGTCAACCAAAAAATAATGGGAGAAATCCAAATTTCAGGAAAAACCAAAGCCAGAACACTGGAAAGAGTGGCCCTGATCAAAACATTAGGTCCCCATTCCAGGAAAATTATGCTAAAGCCTCAACTTCTGATGAACCATCAGAAGATACTCAAATAAATTTGATGGGACTCAACAATGAACACCAAGTTTTCTTGACCCAAGAGGATCAAGAAGCTCACATTCTTAAACAATTCCAAACTCAGTCAGGTGAATCATTTGACTTCGGGGAGGGATATGATACAACCATTTATGAAGTCCACAAGCAATATAATCTGAGAAGCAGAAGAATTGATGTCCCTGAAACCAACAAACAGAAAGCTACAAAACAGCCCAACAAAGGTAAGACCAATACCACCCCTGTGCATATTATGTCTAGATCATATCCTAATCCTGCTAATCCAATTATTGAAGATGTATCCGATAATCAACCCAATAAAAGACAACTCTCCACTACTCTTCCTTCCAAAGGAAATGTGGAAGAACCTCCAGAAGTTGATTTGGAAACAACTTTAGCCCATAACCCCACTCCTGAAAAGGAGAAAAACACAGAGAATACAGAAGATAAAGAGAATCCAACTGTCCAAAATACAAGAACTCAAATTGAAAAACCTTTTAATCTAGAGACTGAAGTAGGCAAATTAAAAATAGTTGTTCCATTGTCTGAATTAGCTAAACATGATGTCTACCGAAGCCAAATCAATAGATCACTCAAAATCTCTGTAAATGAAGACTCAGTAAATGTTTTTGATGACCAACCTGAATTAATCTTTGGCCCTGAAGTGAATGGAAAACCAGTAGATGGAGGAATTCCTCCTTTCTATGTAAGTTTGAACATACATGATAAAATACTTCATAATGCCATGTTTGATTCTGGGGCATCTCATAACCTAATGCCTAAGTCTGTAATGGAGAAATTAGACCTAGACATCACCAGGCCATACAAAGACCTCTTTTCTTTTGATTCGAGTCAGGTGAGATGTTTAGGATTAATCAAAGACTTGTGTGTTTCACTAGTTCAATATCCTGCCAAAACAATCTTAATGGACATAGTAGTAGCAGATATTCCACCAAAGTATGGCATGTTATTGTCCAGATCTTGGGGTGCAAAGCTTCAAGGATCTCTACAATTGGACATGTCTTATGCTACTATTTCAGTGTTCGGTCAACCTAAGAAACTATACAGAGAAACCTTAATGAAATATGTAGTAAGTAGTCAGGAGAAACCCCAAAATTTCCCTATCTACTCAGTACACTCTGATATGGATTCTTTCATTCTTTACAATGCTAAAAGTGATCCCTCAAATGAATTAGAAGTTTTAGCAGCAGAACCAAAAGAAATTACAAATGGAAAGTCTAGTGTTCAAATCTAGGAAATCTCTAAGAACAATGAAACATCAGATACCCAAGAAAAACTAGAAGGAAGTAAAAAACCAGATCTCCCTATTAAACAGATTCCTGAGACTCCTGATACCAATTATGAACATGACATTCTTTGGCACTTAGAATTTGATGGTTCATTTAATAAACTAGGCGCAGGAGTAGGAGTTTGGGTGCACAATCTTGAAAATGATCATGCTGAAGGCCATGCCTACAGGTTAAACTTTAGGTGCACCAATAATATGGCAAAATATGAAGCTTTGTTGCTAGGTCTTAAACTTGTCAAAAAATTAGGGGCAATTAGGGTATCTGTCATAGGATATTCTGATTTAACAATTCAACAGATCAAAGGGAAGTATCTAACAAATGATCCCAGACTGAGATATTACAAAGGAACAATGATAGAGATTCTCAATACATTTCTGGAAACTAAGCTTGCTAAAATCCCAAGAAAACATAACTTGCAAGCTCATAGTCTGGCAATGTTTTCCAGCACCTGCAAATTACCATTCGAACCTAATCATCAGTTCACAGCTGAGATTAGACATAGACTAGCCATACCTGACAATTCAAAGAACTGGCAAGTGTTTGATAGTGATAAGCAGATTAAAAATTTATTGACTTTAGATGAAGAATTTTCTAGCAGTGACATAGATGTAGATACAGTTATTGAGTTTGATCAAACAAATGAAATAGAAACAGACATTTCAGCAGAAAGTGCAATTCAAATGCTTCATCCAACAAACTTCACCAACAAAGAAATGCAGGACCTTAAACAAATGGATATTGATGAGATTATTGAAGGAGAATATGAAGTCATTAATTTAAAAGACAATCATTTGCCTAAAGGATTAACTCCTTTGGAAGATCTCTTTGATTTTAATGATATTCCAAAGAAACCTAAGATGGAACCATTAAAGGAAAATATTGAGGAATATAAATTGGGGACTAAAGAAAATCCGAAAATGGTAAAGTTATCTAAATCTTTTCCCTCTGACCAAAAACTAAAATATGTTGAACCAATGAGAGAATTCCAGGATGTCTTTGCCTAGAGTTATGAAGACTTGAAATCTTATGACACCTCTATAATTGAGCATACAATACCTCTAAAAGAAAATCTAAAACCATTCAAACAAAAGCTCGGAAGAATTAACCTTGTACTGCTTCCCTTAATTGAAAAAGAAATCAAACGTATGTATGAAGCAGGGATAATAACTCCTATTAGGTTTTCAGAGTGGGTGTCTAATCTAGTACCTACTAGGAAGAAAACTAGAGAAATCAGATTATGTGTTGATTTAAGAAATGTAAATAAGGTTTCTTTGAAGGATAATTACCCTTTACCCAAGATGGATCATATTTTACAAAGGGTAGTAGGTGCTTCTAGGATTTCACTTTTAGATGGGTTCTCAGGCTATAACCAAATTCTGGTTCATCCTGATGACCAGGAAAAAACTGCTTTTACAACACCATGGGGCACATTCAAGTACGTAAAAATTCCATTTGGACTTAAAAATGCAGGAGCAACCTTCCAAAGAGCAATGGACATAGCATTTGCAAAAGAAATTCATGATTTTCTGGTTATATATCTAGATGACTTAACTGTTTTTTCTAAATCAGATCAACAACATTTGGATCATCTTAGACAAGTATTCTTAAAATGCAGAAAATATGGTATTTCTTTGAATCCAAAGAAGTCCTTGTTTGGTCTAGAGGAAGGAAAACTCTTGGGCCATATCATTTCCAAAGATGGCATTAGAATTGATCCTGCTAGAATAGAAGCTATTCTGCAAATACCCCACCCTAGAAATGTCAAAGAACTTCAAGCTTTCCTAGGAAAGATTAATTTTTTGAGAAGATTCATATCTAACTTAGCTGAATTAATTAGATTTCTTAATAATATGTTGAAAAAGGATTCAAGTATTAAATGGACAGTAGAAGCCAAACAAGCATTTGAAGAAATTAAAATGGCTTTGACCAGAACACCGGTCCTTACAAGTCCAAAGTTTGATAGAGACTTCATAATATTTTCATTTGCATCAGAACACACCATAGTAGCTGTTTTATTACAAAAGGATGATCAAGGATGTGAAAAACCCATAGCCTTTTTTAGTAAAGCACTTAGGGATGCACCATTAAAATACAAAATCATGGAGAAACAAGCTTTTGCACTTATAAAAGCTATCAAAGACTTTAGAGTCTACATATTGTACTCCCATGTGATAGCCTATGTACCAAATGTTGTTGTCAAAGACATCTTAACCCAGGATGGAATTGAGGGCAAAAGAGGTAAATGGATTGCTACCATATTAGAGTATGATATTGAAATAAAACCTACAAAGCTTATAAAAGGACAGGGATTGGCCAAGCTCATGACTGAAACAAATTATCAAGCCCGCAACATTAATGAACTGGATAACGAACAGGAGATGGCGACTCCACAAATCAGCCAAGCCTTTTTAGATTCACCTTGGTATGCTGATATAATTTATGTACTATTAAACCTGCAGGCTCCTCCAGGGTTATCCAGAACAAAGAAAAGGTTTTTAAAGATGAAAGCTTCAAAGTTTTGTATTTTAGATAATGCTCTTTTTTGGAAAAATCATGAAGGTATTCTATTGAATTGTTTATTAAAAGAAGAAGCTGACAAGGCTCTCCAAGAATTTCATGCAGGAGACTATGGTGGACACCTTTACTGGAAATCAACTGCAGACAAGATCCTAAGGGCTGGATTTTATTGGCCAACCTTGTTCACTGATGTAAAGAAATTTGTCACTGCTTGCCATAAATGTCAAATTTTTGAAGGCAAAAGAAAACTATTACCTTTACCCCTGAGACCAATTTCCACTGAAAAACCCTTCCAACAATGGGGTCTAGGCTTCATTGGAGAAATTCATCCTCCCTCTTCTGGCCAACACAAATGGATTCTCACTACCACAAACTATTTCACCAAATGGATAGAAGCTATTACTTCCAAACAAGCCAATGACACAGTGATTATAGGATTCCTAGAAACCAACATATTGTCTAGATTTCGCTGTCCTGATAAAATCATAACTGACAACGCTACTTCCTTCGAATCCAAGAATATGATAAGTTTTTGTAACAAGTACCATATCACTTTAGGCCATTCCACAACCTATTACGCTCAAGGTAATGGTTTGGCTGAGTCTTCCAACAAGAGCCTCATTAATATTATTAAAAAATTATTAGAGGAGAATAAGAAAAATTGCACAAGAAGCTTACTAATGCACTATGGGCAAACAGACTCACCACCAAGAAATATGTTGGAACTAGTCCTTATGAGTTAGTCTATGGCATGGAGGTTGTTTTTCCTTCATCTTTAGGAGTTCCTGTAATGAAATTACTTCAAGAATCTTAGGTGGAACCTAATGATATTCAAAGGAGGATAAACCAGACCATCCATCTACAGTAGACTAGAGAGGAAGTATATCAAATATCCCAAGTGTTGCAGGAGAAGCTTAAGAAAATATTTGATAAAAGAACCAAGGTAGAAGATTTCTACCTTGGAGACAAAGTTTTAAGATGGGATTCCAGGAGAGAGGATAAGGGAAAACATGGGAAGTTTGACTTCCTATGGAAAGGACCTTTTATTATCTATGCTTTACAAGGAAACAATACTTACTATCTGAAAAACTTGGATGGCACAAAAACAGAAGAAGGGCCAGTTAATGGTCGGATGTTGAAACATTACTTTGATCCTACTTTTTAATGTATCCTGATTTTAACATGTACATACTATATCCTTGGTAATGTCACAGTTTTGATTGAATAGTAACCTACTGGAGCTGAAGCCCGAAGAGAAGGCCCTAAGCTTCCGAAGAGAAGGCCCTAAGCTTCAGAAGTGTCACTGTCATACATACAATAAAGCAACAAGCAGAAGAAGATTCCATAGTTCAGCCAAAATCATTTGGAGGCAATCTGACCTACTGTTCTTGACTTTCCACCAAGAAAAGCCATCCCCAGTGGAGTCGCCACTATGTTATCACTCAGATTTTCCTTGAAGTTGTTGGGAAGAGGAAAGGGGTTTGAGGTAACCACAAACCAACTTTCAGGTACATAATCTAGCCAATCTGTACATAGAGAGGGCTCTATCTTTAATTTTTATCTTTGTTTTGAAAGATATTAGGCTAGTTATGGAGTTTATGGATTTTGATTGTGTTTGGGTGGTGAAATTCAATATCAGAGGGGTAGAACTGAGTAGTTTAGGCCATTGGGATAATGGAGTCAAAGAATATGGCTTAACTGAATTTGGTTTCTTAACAAGGGAGGCTTTCACAGGGCAAGATGATCAAACAGGGAACAAGCAAAGACTTAAAATAGATGGAATGGGCTCAAAATGGGTGAAGGGAAGTTAATAATCCTTCAACCTATTCAAAAGAGGGAACTTGAATGATTACTAATAAAGAGCAGTTAAGTATTCTTTAATAAATAATCAAAGTGAACAAACTAGAAAACAGGAGCAATTAAGATTTCACTATTTATGCTAGTTCAGAAGAAAACATTGAGAATAATAACGATTGAAAACAGATTGCAATCAAGCACTTTCCAAATTACTCTTTTTCGTTTATCATTCAGATATGAAACATAGATGATATAAGAAACAAGGAAAACTTTTAAACATAAGGTATAGAGGACTTATTGATCCAGTGTTTGACTCAAGAAATCTATGAAAAGTCCTTTGCATCAATTCTTTATCCAGCAAGCCATACAAAAGTTGGTCCAACAACACTTTATTCCAAAATAATCAGTATTACAACAATGTCTAAGAATCCACCCTCAATACTCCAATTGAGGGACTATTTATACAAAAAATTTACGAAAAATATCTCATAACAAAGTGAGATATATTTTAGGATTACTATGAATAAGTTACAAGAAAATTGAGACAAAAGGTCTCGAAGATAGGAGAAAAGGTAAACTAATGTTTTGTTGTTCCTATTCTTGTGAGTGTGCTGGAGGCAGGCCCTATGATTTGGATTGCTGCTGCCTTCTTTGGTAACTCTGTGCTGGCTGCCCTGTTTTCACTGATACTCTTTATCTGTTCTGATACAATTCAAACTGTTTGATCTTTGTTCATCTTCATTACCATCACTTATTGTAGTAAATAACCAAAATTTGCATTTTACCAAGGATAATTTTACAAAATTTCTAATATGTCTTCCCACCATTTTGCTTTTGGCAATCTGTTTTTTTGAAGTTTTCCCAGGTTCATATAGTTTTTGAATACCAGGAATAAGTACCAGCTTGAAGAGCTGGGCATTCAAGATAGAATAGGGACAATTTTGGAAATCAAAAGGGTTTTTACTAAAAGAACTCTGATGCAAAACTTAGAAAGAAGGTGCCATGACATGCAGGAAGAAATCAACGCCTTCATGAAGAGATTTGATATTTTACAGAGTAAAGGGTTGCCAAGTCCTCTAGTTATTCATGATAAGCTAATGAGTCATAAAGACTATGTGGGGAAATTGAATAAGTATACAGGCAACCAAGCAGGTTCATCAACAAGTGCATCAGGAACAAAAGCATTGCCTACAAGCAGAGTTTTCTATGACAGTCTGGAGAACTTATTCTATGTCAAGCATGAGATGAAGCACTTGTTCTTAATTTAGCCTACCTTTTTCAGGTATACAGAAACTGATGAGACCCTGAGAAAACTTCAGAAAAACAGTTTGCCAGAAGCAAAATGGTGGGAAGACATATTAGAAATTTTGTAAAATTATCCTTGGTAAAATGTAAATTTTGTTATTTACTATAGTAAGTGATGGTAATGAAGATGAACAGAGATCAAACAGGTCGAAGTGTATCAAAACAGGTAAAGAGTATTAGTGAAAACAGGGCAGCTAACACAGAGTTACCAAAGAAGACAGCAACAAGCCAAATCATAGGGCCTGCCTCCAGCACACTCACAAGAATAGGAACATCACAACATCTGTTTACCTTTTCTCCTATCTTCGAGACCATTTGTATCTATTTTCTTGTAACTTATTCATAGTCATCCTAAAATATATCTCACTCTGTTATGATATATTTTTTGTAAAATTTTTGTATAAATACTCCCTCAATTGGAGTATTGAGGGTGGATTCTTAGATATTGTTGTAATACTGATTATTTTGGAATAAAGTGTTGTTGGACCAACTTTTGTATGGCTTGCTAGATAAAGAATTGATGCAAAGGACTTGTCACAGATTTCTTGAGTCAAACATCGGATCAATAAGTCCTCTATACCTTATGTTTAAAAGTTTTCCTTGTTTCTTATATCATCTATGTTTCATATCTAAATGATAAACGAAAAAGAGTAATTCGGAAAGTGCTTGATTTCAATCTGTTTTCAATCGTTATTATTCTCAATGTTTTCTTCTGAACAAGCATAAACAGTGAAATCATAATTGCTCATGTTTTCTAGTTTATTCACTTTGATTATTTATTAAAGAATACTTAACTGCTCTTTATTAGTAATCATTCAAGTTCCCTCTTTTGAATAGGTTGAAGGATTCTTAACTGCCCTTCACTCATTTTGAGCCCATTCCATCTATTTTAAGTCTTTATTTGTTCCCTGTTTGATCATCTTGTCCTGTGAAACCCTCCCTTGTTAAGAAACCAAATCTAGTTAAGCCATCTTTTTTTACTCCATTAGCCCAATGGCCTAAACTACTTAGTTCTACCCCTCTGGTATTGAATTTCACCACCCAAACACAATCAAAATCCCTAAACTCCATAACTAGCCTAATATCTTTCAAAACAAAGCTAAAACTTAAAGAGAGAGCCCTCTTTGGGTACAGATTGGCTAGATTCTGTACCTAAAAGTTGGTTTGTGGTTACCTCAGACCCCTTTCCTCTTCCCAACAACTTCAAGGAAAATCTGAGTGATAACACAGGCTATAGAATTTTCTTGAGGAAGCCTAAGGTGGCCGTATTCTCTATAGTGGCATCTTCTTCTCCCAGCAGATGAGTAATAACATATAGGATAGGTTGAACTAGCTCTACAAAGAGGGAGAGGGAGAAACTATCAGCAACAGGTAAGGTATCTAGCCCAGGGGCTAGGATCATTTTCAAGAAGGATTGATGGTGAGTGGCTGGGAGAGTGGAGTAATAGCACATCAAGGCAGTGTTAGTGAAGTGCATTAATTTTGGGGGAGAAGGGTACATCAAGTCTTTCTGAATTAGTGTTGGGGTGATTTCTAGGATCTTAACCCCTTGGGAAGAAATGAAATAGTTATTCTTGTTGATATATGTCGTTGCCATCCATGAGACAAACTCTGGGAAGAAGTGCATGACAGGAGAATTCTGGTAGTAGAGGTCCAAATCCACCACTCAGAAACAGTCTTCTCCCTTAACATATTGGTCAAAAAGTGTAGCTAGGAGGCTCTCCAAGTCGTAGGAGCAGGTTGGGTCAGTAGTTTGTGCTTCCATATCCATGAGGGGGTCAAGGCTCAATGAAGGATCGTAGGATTTTGGATCCTCTGGGGGTTTATAATACCTCAAGGCCATCATTTCTTGGTTTTTAAACTTTTGCCATGTGGAAAACATGAAGTACAGGTGAGAAAATTACCTAGTCATCATAGAGGAGGACGAAAATGACACTGGGACTAGTTGTCGGGGAAACGGGGGTGTGTTATTGATATTCTAAGCAGGTTGTAGGTAAGAGAAGCACTGGAAATAGCGAAAGAATTTTTAAATTTAAGCGGGGGATGCCATTTTTATATGCATTAGGGGACAACGGTCGGGTGAAATTATGATGACGTCACAACGTCGGACACGTGTCGCAATGGGATTCAGCGATGAGGGGTGAGGTGGTGGACATGAGCGGGAGGAGGATGGGGGTTACTGTTATGAACTTCAAACTTTACAGTTTACTACACCGTCAAATGAAACCTTGACAACTGGTGTGGTCCCAACTTGGTTTCAGAGGTCGAGCAACGATGGGACGTGGATCTCTTCAGCACCCTCGAATGAATCTCCATCGTTGGCTCAGAATTTTACTATTCAACACCATAGGGGGAGAGATATTTATCATCCGCACAGGTTTCCACCCCAGACTGCTTTCGGAAAGTGGAAAGGTCGAGATGGACGGTGATCCGCTCGAAAGTTGCACACTTTTTAACTGTAAGTTTTTTCCAAGGTCCCGAGGTCTAGTAACATCGCAAGGGGAATGGACAGACAATGATGACCTCCATGTCCTTGAGAGCCCATCCCTTTCCTTTGATAAGCAATATATCTTCCCTCTATTTGATATTTAAGCTTCTTCTTAGGTCCTCCTTCCCAAGCATGAACCCTATTGCCTGGCCTTTGAAAAAAATGGTGTCTCCAAGCATGACTGCAAGGAGATGTAGAGTAGGTGACAAAATCGGCACCAACTAGGGACAATGCACTCCTAGTAATACATTGAGAACCTGCAAATTAGTGTCTTCTCTCCATTGGGCATGGAGTCACTTCATTTAGGTTTATAAAAACAAAAATGAAATACATAAAAAATTGAAAGCACTATTGATATTTTATACTAGCTCACTGGTATGTACAATGGGTGAAAGATGAACCTCTTAGTGTTGGAAGTAAATCTTGAGGAACTACCCATTCATAAGAAGCTCAGACACTTCACCTTCCAAGTTTTCTAGCAAGAAATTGTTATTTCCCTTCGCCTCTACAATCTTTAAGGGTTTGAACCATAAGGGATCAAATTTTCCATGCTTCCCTTTGTCTTCTCTTCTCACATCCCACCTAAGCACCAGGTCTCTAGGCTGTAGCAATCTATCCTTGGCTCTTCTTTCAAAAATACCTTTCATATTTTCTTGGTATTTGATCAAATTTTGAGTCACTTCTCCCCTGGTTTCTTGAAGTTCCACAAGCTGATTGATTCTCCTAGTTAGGGAATTGGGCTCTTCTTCAACCTCTTGCAGTAATTTAGCCACTGACATTTCTAATTGTATGGGGAAAACAACAACTTTCCCATACACTAATTCAAATGGGGACTTACCAATCGACCTTTTAGTTGTGACTCTGTTTTCCTACAAGGAAAAATTCAGTTGTGAGTTCCAATTTTTTTGATTCTCTGAAATGTTCTTTTTCAGGATTCTCACAAGAGTCTTGTTGGACGATTCATTCATGGCATTCCCTTGTGGATAATAGGTGGTAGAGTGGCCAATAAGGATGTTGTATTTCTTAGAAAAGCTCAAAATCTTGGTAGATTTAAACACTTGGGCCTTATCTATGATTGTCTTCCTCAAACACCCAAATCTAGCCAAAATGTTTTCTTCCATAATTTTTATGACAACTTCATCAGTTGCATTCCTGGCTAGGATAGCCTCCACCCACTTAGTAAAATAGTCGGTTGTAGTGAGAATCCATTTGTGTTTACTGTTGGATGGTGGGTGTGCCTTTCTAATAAAGTCCAACCCCCACTATCTAAAGGGCTCCTCCAAAAAAATAGGGATTAAAGGGAAAGGGGCCAATTTCTATTTTTCAATGAACCTTTTGCACTTATCACAGGCCCTGACATAAGCATAGACCTCACTAAATATCTTTTTCCAACAAAAACCTGCTTTGGGGATCTTATGTGTGGTACTTTTCCAACTGTAGTGCCTTCCATAGATGCAGCCATGAAATTCATCCATTATTTTTTTCACTTTTTCTTCGACCAGGAACAACAGTAAAACTCCCATAAGATCATTCCAATACAACTAGCCACTTGAAATGACAAATATTTGGGCTTGCAGTGTCAATATATGGTATTTACCTTTATAAAAAATCATTGTGCATCTTATGAAAAGCATGTAGTGAACTATATGTTTGTACCATTGTGATAAGGTAAACTTCATCTGAATTTCCTGAGTTGGGCTCTCAAGCCCTCATTGCTTCTCTTCACCTGTGTCTTTCTTTTTTCTTTTATTTTTGGTAGGTAAGCACCCATGGGGGATTTGAACCAGTGACCTACTACAAAGATTGCCTTAGCATTGCACCCATTCACCGTCAATCAAAAGCCCCATGGGTTGTCTTCACCTGTGTCTTTCATTTATTCTTCTAATAATATATTAATTCCCAAAGCTTTGCAATTATATTCAGACATCATCTTGGCTAGCCCTTGTCCCTTTATCAGCTTAGTGGGCTTGATTTCCAAGTCATATTCCTGAATCTTGGCAATCCATCTGCCCCTCCTGCCTTCACTGTCTCCTTGCACCAAAATATCTTTCACTGAGGTAGTGGGGACATAGGATATTACTCTTGACTACAATACATACACTCAAAAATATTTCAAGGCTTTGATAAGGGCATAAGCTTGTTTTTCTGTTATGTCATATTTGAGATCAGCATCTTAGCACTTGGCTAAAAAATGCCACAGGTTGTTCATGTCCCTTTTCTTCTACAACAAAACAGTTGTCACTGTGTCAAGGGAGGAAAAAGAAAATATAAAAAAGGGTGTTAGATAGTCTGGACTGACTAACATAGGCACTTCAGCTAAGGCCTTTTTGATCCTAAGGAATGATTCTCGGGCTTCTGTGGTCCATTTTACCTCCTTTTTCTTCTTCAGCATCTCAGTGATCTCCTTAACTATCTCAGCATAGTTTGGCACAAACCTTCTCAGGAAATTTATCCTGCCCAAGAACACTTGAATATCTTTCCTATTTCGAGGTAATGAGATGTTATGAATGGCATGCACTCTTTTAGGGTCAATATTTACTCCCTCCTTGGCCACTATGTGTCCAAGTAGCTTTCCTTCGCTTAGAGAAAATTGAGACTTTTTGGGGTTCAAAGACAACCCATACTTCCAACATTTCTCAAAGGTAAGCCTTGTAGGAATTTACAGGGTAAGTTCCTCAGACAGAACACCAAAGGACACCGCTCACAAAAAGATCAAAGATCAATACACCAGTATTTTGACGTGGTTAAAACCCTCAAAGAGGGAAACAGTCCATGGCTTGAGCCAACGCGGCCACTTCAGGAAATTTATTAATAAAAGAATGAAAATTTACATAAGCTTCTATCATGGACGGTTACCCTACAAATGACCCTCCGTGCTCTTTAAATAGAGATCATGGACCAATCGGGTGTTAAGCCATGGATCAAGTGTCGGTAATACCGAGGAGAGAATGAATCATCAGATCACTACATATCGTGACCGTCGGATTGTAAGTTACAAAATGTACATAGTAAAGAAACACACTTTACCTAACTCTACACTAGACCAAGTTATACTTAACTATTTCCTATGTGTCGGAATATCCTAACATCCCCCCTTAAGAACAATTTGGGATAGGATTGAAGGATTTACAAATTTGACACAATAGGAGAAGGAAGGAGGCACTAGAGCCTATCCCCGCTCAGTGACAACTTCCTGAACTCCAGCCATAAATCGAAGTTTAGTAAACTTCGCCTCTGTGAGAGCCTTTCTAAAGATGTCTGCAACTTGATCATCTGTTGAACAATATTGCACTTCAAGAACATGGTCGTGAATGAGCTTTCTGATGAAGTGCATGTGCAATTCAATGTGTTTGTTGCACTGATGTTGGACTAGATCTTTGCATAGTTGAATGGCACTTTGATTATCACACCAAAGTGTAGTCGGATGCTTCTGCTGAAAGCCAAACTCTGATAGGATCTGACGAAGCCACAAGGCTTCCTTACTAGCTTCTACGGCACCATGATACTCTGCTTCTGCTGAAGAAAGAGAAATGGCACCTTGTTTCTTGCAAGCCCATGTAATAGCTCCTGAACCAAGAGTGAACACATAACCTGCAGTAGACTTCCGATCATCAGGGTCGCCAGCCCAATTGGAATCAGTGAAACCAACCAATAGAGGAGATGCTTCGGCACTGTAATGAATCCCAAACTGAACTGTACCTCGCACATAACAAAGTATTCTTTTAGCTGCTTTCCAATGACTTTCATGTGGGTTTTTCATAAACCGAGCAACAAGGTCAACAACAAAGGAAAGGTCAGGACAAGTATGGGTTAGATACAAAAGTTTTCCTACAAGTTGACGGTATAAGGTAGCATCAATTTCAGGAGAAGTACAAGTGACTGAAAGTTTGACTCCAGACTAAAAGGGAGAAGGGGCTGGCTTACAGTCTTCCATGTGAAAATGGCGTAGAATATCACAGGCATACTTGGACTGGGAAAGGGAAATACCTTCCTTGGATTCCAAGACTTGAAGACCAAGAAAATAATGTAAGTGTCCTAAGTCTGTCATTTCAAACTTCCTTTTAAGGCTAGACTTCACATGGTTTATAAGGTTGGGATCACTACCAGTCAGGATAAGATCATCAACATAAAGAACAAGAATGATAAGAGACTTGCCCACTTTCTTGGTGTAGACAGTATTGTCAGAATGACACCTAGAAAAGCTAGTTTCTAAAAGAAAGTTATCCATTTTGGTGTACCAAGCTTGAGGAGCTTGCTTGAGACCATAAAGGGATTTCTTAATCCGACATACAAGGCTGGAGTCTGTTTGTATAAAGCCAATAGGTTGTTCCATATAGATTTCTTCATGCAAGTCCCCATGTAAGAAGGCAGATTTAACATCCATCTGATGGACTTCCCATTTGAAAGAAGCAGCAAGGGAAAGAACAAGGCGGATAGAGTTCATTTTGGCAATAGGGGAGAAGGTTTCAATGTATTCAATGCCTTCAACTTGTGAAAAACCCTTAGCAACAAGACGAGCTTTATGTTTATCAACTTTCCCATCTGGTCCATACTTGGTTCTGTAAACCCATTTGCATCTAACAAGTTTTCGTCCCTTTGGTAGAGGAACAAGATCCCATGTATCATTTGCCAATAATAAATGATATTCTTCATTCATAGCTGCTTCCCAATCTAGATGGCCTGAAGCTTCTGCAAAGGTGTCAGGATCATAATTCACTAAAGCTTGAGATAGTAAAGAAGAGGCTCTATCAAACTGAGAACGTGTACGTCGCTGATCTGTAGGATCACCGGCAAGATCACCTGCTACATCCCGAGTAGCACGGACCCATTTTGGAAGCTGAGGAGCTGAAGGAGAATCCTGAGAAGGTGGGGGAGGATTGTCATCCTCGCTTTCATCATCTGAAGAAGAAATATTTTCAAAAGTAGAAGAGATAGGGAGACGTGGCACATCCGCCGAACTAGGCTCGTAGGCCGATATGTTTTCAGCAAACTTTACATCTCTTCTAATGATAACATTTTTGGACTTAAGTGGAATAAGTCTATATCCTTTGACATCTTCAGAATATCCAACAAAAATACATTTTTCACTCTTAGGTTCTGAAGCTTTATGCTTCTCATCTGGAATATTGGCCCATGCTTCACTTCCAAAAACACGAAAGTGACTTACATCTGGTTTAATTGAGCTCCATGCTTCTTCTGGAGTGATATTCTTTAAAACCTTAGTAGGAGTGTGATTTATTATGTCTTTTGCACAGTTAATTGCTTCTGCCCAAAAATTAAGACCAAGTCCTTTAGATTGAAGCATACAATTAGCCATTTCCTTTAAGGTGTGATTCTTCCTTTCAGCTACACCATTTTGTTGTGGAGTACATGGAACAGTATGTTGCATTTGAATTCCATTCTCAGTGCAAAAGTTGATGAATTTGTTGCTAACATGTTCTTCGCCATTATCAGATCTTAGCTTAAGAATTTGATGTCCAGATTGTTTTAAAACAAAGGCCTTAAAGGCCAAGAACATGTTAAATACTTCACTCTTGAGTTTTAAGAAGTATACCCAAGTGCGTCTGGAGAAATCATCAATGAAAGTTAAGAAATACTTGTAGCTAGAGAATGAAACAACTGGAAGTGGACCACATAAATCACTATGCACAAGTTGTAAAGGGGTTGAGGCATGCCAAGAGGCACGTTTTTCAAAACTATCCCGATGATGTTTTCCGAGTACACATCCAGAACAAACACCATCTCTGTAAGATACCATTGGAAGACCTGTCACCATATTTTCTTTACATAGATTCTGAAGGGAGCGATAGTTTAAGTGACCAAATCGCTCATGCCAAAGTTTGCTCACTTCATCATTATGAGCAACAAATACTGAGGGAAGATTTGATGACCCAAAGTTGTTAAACTTATACAACCTTGTAGAATCATCAGCAATGCCAGTAGCTAAAATCTGTCTAGGATCTCTTACGTCCTTAATTACAACATCGTGAGGTGAAAATTCAACGATTTTACCTTCACCTGAATGAGTTATATGATATACAGATAGAAGGTTGCAGGATAAGGTTGGAACACATAATACATCATTAAATTCACCATTGTCTATATGAACAGTTCCAGTCCCTACAACACTAAGAGATCTATCATCACCAACATATATATTTTTGGTGTTACAATCATTTAAATAAGAAAACATGGCTTTGTTTTTGGCCATGTGATAAGAAGCTCCAGAATCAATGAGCCACTCATGAGAATGAGAAGAAGAAGATAAATTTAGTGCATAGCCAGATCGAGATGCTTGACAACCACATGCAGAAAGTGCTAATCCTGAAGATGAAGTTCAAGTTGAAGAGTGCTCCAAATGGATGTTATGATTCTTCATTGTTGCTTCCAAGGCTTCCATATTCTTAAAGCATTTGCATTCTAAGTGGCCATCGCGATTACAAAATTTGCAATGTCTATCAGTCTTCTTCCCTTTGTTTTTATTTGTCTTACCATTTTGTTGAAATGATTTTTCATTTTGAGGCTGAAATTGCTTAGGACCCTTGTTTGGTTTAGGACCATTCCTTTTAGGATACAACTTCTTAGGATTCTTTGAATTTGGTTGCTGCTGGGCAGCTATTGCTTTCTTAGAAGAGTTTCCAAGGTTAAGAAGACCAAGGTGTAAGAGTTTTTCTTGTTCTCTTATTAAAGAATCACAAAAGGAATCAAAGGAAGGGGACTTGTAGGCTTGTCCTTGAGAAATGAAGGCTTCTCTTGTAGAATGGAAGGTGGAAACAAACACAGAATAGGCTGGTCCCAACTTAGTAAGAATGGAATAGATAAGGTTACTATCTTCTTTCTTAACCTTAACACCTTCCAAGAGAAGTTTAAGGGTCTTGAACTTGGACAAAAAATCTTCAATGCAAGAAAAATTATTTGGGTCCAATGTAAGCAACTCATTTTCGAGTTGATGGGCTTTAAGTTCATTTTTAATTCCAAAAACTTTAGTGATCTGTTCCATTGCTTCCTCAGGAGTATTAAGTTCTGCAATATGGAATCTAAGATCGGGAGAAATAGACATCCCTATCAACCCACGTGCTTGATCTTGCCTATTTTCCCATTTAGCTACCTTATCTTCATCTTTCGGTTTGGTTTCTTGGCCTGAGGCTATTCTGTAGAGACTTTTACTTCTAAGTAAATCCACAATGTAGGACCACCTTTAGAAATAGTTGGTGTTGTCAAGAATAACTTGGCATGGACTTTCCATTTTAACAGAAACTGAAGCTATAGATGCTGAAACTAAGTGTTCCAATGGAAATATCTTGAAAAATTAGGCTGGTTCAAAAAAACGGCTCTGAAAACGGCTTCCGGATGAAGAAGTTATGGCTTTTTGAAGAAAAGTTGATGAAGATGCCGACGAAGTGCGGGAATGTGCGGAAATGAATGATAATGTTATATTTAAAAAAAAAAATCTGCCCCCTTTCCAAACTTAATATAATTAGCTCAACAAAAAAAAGACTTGAACTCAAGACCTCTACTCTCATAAAGTAGCTTTGGACCAAGTGAGCTAAACTAAAAGTTTAGTAATTTTTAAAAAAGAGGAAGGTTTTTTTTTTTTTTTTTAAGTCGCTAAAGCTTTGGGCTGTGTGCTTACTTGAGAAAACTCTTTTTCCCTACAAAACAGAAAACACAAAACCCAACATGAACATACAAAGAAAACAAACCTCACGGCTTGAAGTTAGCTTTACCCAGAAACTAAATATTTTCCTCAATGTTTCTGATTTTCCGAGATCACACTAAGGCGCGGTGGAAAAGAGCATACGCAAGAGAAAAATCCTTCCTTTATGTTTCTGATTTGCCCAGATTGCACAGAGTCGCGGGGCAAAGAGCATACACAGAAATGAAAGGTATAGATCTGGTAATAAAAAAAGGAGCTAAATAAACCGAAATAAACAGAGAGAAAATAACTAGAAACTGCAAAAAAAACACTATATACCTCTAGATCTTAAAAATGATGTAGCTAGGGCAACCAGAAACCCTTTCACGTGAAATGAAAGGGGTTCCTCATTGGAACAGATGCTCCTAACACAACAGAGCAGTCATCTCGGCCCGAAAGCAGTCAGAAATAGTAGATCTAGGAAACAGTAGTCGGATGCAGTTCTACTGGCTTCAGATTTGGATCACCAACGGACGCAACCCTCAAATAGCTTTAATACCATGTAGGAATTTACAGGGTAAGTTCCTCAGACAGAACACCAAAGGACACCGCTCACAAATAGATCACAGATCAATACACCGGTATTTTGACATCGTTAAAACCCTCAAAGAGGGAAACAGTCCACGGCCTGAGCCAATGCGGCCACTTCAGGCAATTTATTAATAAAAGAACGAAAATTTACATAAGCTTCACTCATGGACGGTTACCCTACAAATGACCCTCCATGCTCTTTAAATATAGATCATGGACCAATTGGGTGTTAAGCCACGGATCAAGTGTCGGTAATACCGAGGAGAGAATGAACCGTCGGATCACTACATATCGTGACCGTCGGATTGTAAGTTACAAAATGTACATAGTAAAGAAACACACTTTACCTAACTCTACACTAGACCAAGTTATACTTAACTATTTCCTATGTGTCGGAATATCCTAACAAGCCTTAGGTGCTCAAGTCATTCTTCATATGTCTTTGAGAAAATGGTAATATCGTCTAAATATATAACCATAAACTTATCTTGTTCTCCCACAAAAGCAATGTTCACGGCTCTTTGAAAAGTGGCTCCAGCATTAATTAAACCAAAAGGAATTCTTGCATACATGAATGTTCCCCACAAGGTGGTAAATGTCATTTTATTCTGATCATCTGGGTGTACAACAACTTGGTTGTACCTGGAGAAACCATCTGTCATAGAAATTCTTTTTTACCCAACCACCTTCCGTAAAATAAGGTCCATCTTGGGTAGGGGGTAGTTGTCTTTCAAGGAAGCCTTGTTGAGGTTCCTGAAATTAATAAACAACCTTATTTCTCCGTTCTTCTTTCTGATTGGGACCAAGTTGGCTACCCAATCTGAGTACCTTAGAGGTACAATTGATCCAGATTTAAACAGGAACGCAACAAATTACAGAGATAACCATATACACAAAGATGCAGCGGAAATAATACTTCATTTCATTAATGGAAAATACTGAAATATGCTTACAAACAGAAATGGAAATAACTAGCTAGGGCGATGGTAGCTTATCTCTGAGAAGAGATGTGATGGCTACATGCCTCTGAACTGTGTTACAATGAGGCTCGACGGCCTATTTATTGTTGAGAAACAATGGAAAAACCCTTAACATTCCAAAACCTAACCCTAGGAGATGAAACGCCAAACTGTGGGCCCCGTTTGGGGGTAAGTTGGTACATCAACTTCCCGGGGTCGTAACTTTGGCATATGATCTCCGTTTGACGCGTACAATAGCTCATTAGAAAGATCTATTCGAGCACTATCATTGTTGGAATGGGCAACACCAGTCCATGTGTTGCCCTCGGATTCCCCAAAAAACGTCGTTTAGGGCCTCAAAACGGCTCCGGAAGTTCAGGACCTGAAAAACTGCTAAAAATAGTAAGTTGTGCTACAATTAAGGAAACTGAAAATGCTGAGAAAGATAATGGTGGGGGTCCAGGTGGACTTGGCAGGTGGCCACCAATATCCACCTGGATCATTCCTCCCCCCTTAGGAAGCAATGGTCCCCATTGCGTTGAGCTCCTCCATGAGATGAGGAAACTTCTGCTGAACTTGTTCCCTGGTGAGCCACTTGCCCTGCTGAAGGAGTTGGCCCGCTTTGACAACTCGATACAGTTGGATATTCTGTTGGCGAGTGTTCTTGATCTGTGTGTCCATGATCCGATCAGTTGCAGCTTGTTCCATGCAATCTGGATTTAATTCTGTGGGTTTGAGCTGTTCTGCAATGTTGGATGTGTCTAGCAATGGTGGAAAGTATGGCCGAAGGCGGTCCACATTGAATACTGGGTGCAGGCCAAGGAATGGGGAAATGCTGAGCTCAAATGCATTGTCTCATAGCCTTAGTAATGGTGTAAGGACCATATCGGAGTGATCTCAATTTCCGATAGGCTCCAGTAAGGCGTTCCTTTTGCAAATGCAACCAGACTTTATCGCCCACCTCAAACTTTTGTGGCACCCGATGTTGATCATGTCGCTGCTTGTACTTGGCATTTGATTTCTCAAGAATGTCATGGACCTGCTGGTGAATATGTTGGATGCGCTCAATGAAGCTGGTGGCCTTATCTGTTTCGGACTGGACATGAGCTGAATTCATGTGAGTAGCTGCAAGTGGCATGGCCACATCAATGGGGCATAGTGGCTGGAATCCCAAACCCACCTGAAAAGGGCTATGGCCAGTGGAGCTGTGAAGAGCTCGGTTGTAGCTGTGCTGAACGTAGGGGAGGCTCTCGTCCCATGTGCGTGGATGCTTTGAGTTATACATGTGCAGAATGTGCACAATCATCCTATTGACAACCTCTGTCTGGCCATCAGTTTGAGGATGGAAAGCTGTGGACTTCGTGAGTTTGGTGTCCAGCATTGACCAGAGACTGGACCAAAAGGTGCTGAGAAATCGACTGTCCCGATCTGAGGTGATAGACTGTGGGATCCCAAAGTGCACCCACACTCGTTCAAAGAAGAGTTTAGCAGTGGCTTCTGCTGTGATATTCTTCTTGCAGGCCATCATAATGGCCATCTTTGAGAACCTGTCGACGACCACAAAAACACAGTCATTTCCATGCTTAGTGGAAGGAAGGCCTGACATGTAATCCATGGAGATGGATTCCCAAGGTCGACTAGGGGTAGGCAACGGGGTATAGAGGCCTTGCTTCTTAATGGTCGGTTTGGCAATGGCACAGGCAGTACATGATCGGATGTACTTCCCAACATCCTGTCAAAGATTCGGCCAATAGAAATAGTTTTGCAGTACTGCCACTGTTTTCTCGACCCCGAAATGCCCAGCAGCCCGACTGTAGTGTGCTTCCCAAATCATCTTGGCACGCTCGCTTGAAGGAACACAAAGGTGACCGAGGTGGCATAATAGGGCATCTTGGAGGTGAAAATATGCAACCTGCCGACCCTCCAAGAGTGTCTGGTATGTGTGGCCGAATTCTGGGTCGCTTTTGTAGAGAAGTGGCCAATCAGAAGTCTCGTGCCCGCAAGAGTTGAGCACGGTGGTTAGCGCCATGATCGGTGGTCGACTGAGGCAATCTGCAACATTATTGGTGCTGCCCTTTTTATACTTGATATTCAAGTGAAACTGTTGCAGGTATGTAGACCACTTCTGATGGCGATCATTCTGCAATTTCCCTTGGGTCTGTATGAACTGCAGAGGTCGGTGGTCTGTGTGGATGACCGTTTCCTTCCCCAAAATGTAATGCTTCCATTGTCGGCAGGCCTGTACAATGGAATACATCTCTTTATCATAAGTGGGGTACTTCCGGACTGTGTCTGAAAGTGTTTCACTGTGATATGCCACTGGATGTCCATGTTGAGTAAGGACTGCCCCAATAGCATAGTCAGAGGCATCTGTCTCGACCTCAAATGGTTGTTTTAAATCTGGTAACGCGAGCACTGGTGCCGTGCAGAGGCGATCCTTCAACTCCCTGAATGCCTTCTGTTGAGATTCAGACCAAAAGAATTTTGCTTTCGCCCCGCCCTTGGTGACTTGACTCAAGGGCCAAGAAATATTAGAAAATCCCAACACAAACCTGCGGTAGAAGTTGGCAAGACCTAGAAAGCTGCGGAGCTCTGTTAGAGTGGTTGGAGAGGGCCAATCCCGAATGACTTGGACCTTGGCTGGATCGACATGCACCCCCTGTTCATCAATGATGTATCCTAGATACTGAACCTCGGTCATGCCAAAAGTGCATTTCTCCAAATTGGCACATAGCTTGTGTTGCCGCAGTGTTTGGAGAACCTGTCGGATGTGTTGGAGGTGCTCTTCCCAACTCTAGCTGAAGATCAGAATGTCATCCAAGTATACTACTACAAAGGAGTTGGTGAATGGCCGCAAGATGTCATCCATTAGCCTCATAAAGGTTGCAGGAGCATTCGTCAATCCGAAAGGCATGACCAACCATTCGAAGAGGCCCTCCTTGGATTTGAAGGCAGTCTTCCACACATCTGAGGGTTCAATTGGTACCTGGTGATATCCTGACTTCAGATCGATCTTGCTGAAATATTTCGCCCCCTTTAGTTGGTCTAGGAGGTCATCAATCCGCGGGATCGGGTACCTATTACGGACAGTGATCTTGTTCAGCGCCCGATAGTCAATACAGAGTCTCCACGTCCCATCCTTCTTCTGTACCAACACTATCGGGCTCCCACAGGGCGAAGAACTCGGACGGATGTGACCTTTCTGCAGGAGCTCCTGAATCTGCCTCTTGATTTCATTGTTCTCCAGAACGGAGCGCCGATAAATTGGTCCATTGGGTAGCGGCGCACTTGGGGTCAGATCGATGGAGTGCTTGACTTGACAGTGCAGAGGAACCCCTGCCGAGGAGGTGAAGATGTCTTCGTACTCCTCCACAATCTTGTCCATCTGTAGCTGCCGTGCAGAGGGACCCCGTTTGGAGGCCGCGGCCACTGTCTTCTTCTTCCCTTGAGGGCGTATCATCAGGAAAACAAATTTCCTGGTTTTGGAAATGATCTTACTGCATTGTTTTGCAGTAATCAAAGAGATGGCGGCAGGTGGTGCTACCTCTGGTATCCTGAACAACTTATTTCCCAATGTAATAATAACAGCACGGGGCCTTGATTCATACACAGCATGTCGCTTCCACAAGTATGGTTGTCCTAGTAATACATCACAAACTTCAAGGGGAGCAATGTCACACAATACCTCATCCGTGAAGGGCTTGATGTTGTATGGAAGGCGACACTGCTGGCTCACGTGAAGATCTCGCCCTTGGTGAAGCCACTCAATGGTGTATGGTTGTGGATGTGCTGTGGTCGGTAAGCCCAACCGCTTCACGACCTCTGCCGAAATGAGGTTCTTTTGACTCCCGCTATCAACAATGAACTGTATCGGGGAGCCCTTTACCCACATCTGGGAGTGGAAGAGACGCTCCTCCTCCTCTGGATCTTCGGGTTCATTTTTCTGGATCTTTGCGGTAGCAACAGTGGCGCTGGGATCCGCATCAATGATCTTCTTCCCTTTTTCATACCCCTTATTGGGTTCTGACTCAGAGTCGGAACATGCATCTGATTCTGAAACCTTTAGCTCAGCCACCAGTGACTGCTTGGCCCGACACTCACTTGTGTTGTGAGTGGAGCTCTTATGGAACTCGCACCATTTTCCAGTGTCCTTTCTCGGCTTCGCGGCGTTGCTCTTTGCTTGCAGCTTCGGCTGGTTGTCTTGGGCTGTCCCGCCTTGGCTTTGTCCTTTGTTCTGTGGTTTAGGGGCACCTTTCCCCTGCTTTGGATTTGCAGATCCAAAGTCTCGCTTCTTTTGTTTAAACTTCTGTTCGACCTTGACGGCATACCGGTATGCTGCGCCGAGCGAGGGGATGTTTAGGAACTGTATTTCTTCCTGGATGTACTTGTGCAGACAGCCACGGTATTTGAGTATCAAATGTTGCTCCGAATCCTTGATACCCAACTTTGTGCGAAGGGTATGGAAAAGATTGGTGAACTCCGGCACATCTTGGTCCCTTCCCTTCCGCAGCGTGGTCCACTTTATGTATTCATCCTCATAGCTTCCAACAGGGTAGTACTGCTCCTTGATGGCATCCCGGAACGAATCCCAAGTGGGTGCAGCTGAAAATAGTGAGCCAGTACTTTCATCCTTCTGCTCGCAGTAGGTTTCCCACCAGTCCTTGACGTGGGGGGCTGCTTTGAGAAGAGCAAAAACAATCTTTTCCCGACTCAAAAATTCATGAACAGAAAAATAACCCTCTAGCAGATTTAACCATTTATCTACGGCATCGGCGTCTATCTGACCCTCGAATATGGGGATTTCAAAATTAACTTGTACCTTAAAGGGTGTGGCGTTTCCAGAGGAGCTGCTGGAAGCCGATGCGCCGCTTCTGGGTAGCCGCTGAAGGATCTGTGCAAAGCTGTCCATCATCGCGTTCCGTTGTCGCTCGAGCGCTTCTTCGAGCAAGATTTTGATGGGATCTCCTGCCCCCTCGTCTTTCTTCTCGTCCGCCATGGGAGGCCGTCGGGATTTGCGAGGCTGGTCTTGCAAAGGTTCAACCAGTTCAAGCCCTAACTCCTTATATCCCGACCTTGTTGGGGACATGCAAAGAAAAACAGAGAAAAAGCAGACCGCTCTGATACCACTGATCCGGATTTAAACAGGAACGCAACAAATTACAGAGATAACCATATACACAAAGATGCAGCGGAAATAATACTTCATTTCATTAATGGAAAATACTGAAATATGCTTACAAACAAAAATGGAAATAACTAGCTAGGGCGATGGTAGCTTATCTCTGAGAAGAGATGTGATGGCTACATGCCTCTGAACTGTGTTACAATGAGGCTCGACGGCCTATTTATTGTTGAGAAACAATGGAAAAACCCTTAACATTCCAAAACCTAACCCTAGGAGATGAAACGCCAAACTGTGGGCCCCGTTTGGGGGTAAGTTGGTACATCAACTTCCCGGGGTCGTAACTTTGGCATATGATCTCCGTTTGACGCGTACAATAGCTCATTAGAAAGATCTATCCGAGCACTATCATTGTTGGAACGGGCAACACCAATCCATTCCATGGACTCGTGTTGCCCCCGGATTCCCCAAAAAACGTCGTTTAGGGCCTCAAAACGGCTCCGGAAGTTCAGGACCCGAAAAACTGCTAAAAATAGTAAGTTGTGCTACAATTAAGGAAACTGAAAATGCTGAGAAAGACAATGGTGGGGGTCCAGGTGGAATTGGCAGGTGGCCACCAATATCCACTTGGATCAACAATGATTTTAGCCTGTAATAATGTCTTGACCTCTTTTTCAATAGAAGTAAGAATCAAAGGATTGATTAGCCTAAGCTTTTATTTATAAGGCTTCACCCCTCCTTTTAAAGGTATCTTGTGCTGGATGATGGTGGTATCAAAATTTTTTAGGTCCCCATAAGACCAAGAAAATACATACATGTAATTATTAAATAGGTCAAGGTATTTCTACTTATACTCACCAGGGATTCCTTTTTCCAGCTTTATTACCCTTGGGTCTTGGTTTGTGCCAATGTTCTTCTACTTGTTCATCAATTTCTTGCCTGGTTGACTTAGTTGCTACATCATTTGAGGTGAAAAGTATCTCTAGCAGAACCATCCCCCTAGGGATGGTGTTGCATTTCAGTTGTAGGATTTTGTGCCCACCAATGGTTTCCTCCCACTTCTTCAGTTATTCCTTTATCACCTCCTTATCTTCTTGGTAGATTAAGGAATTGGAAAACTCTTTTAGCACTTCCATGAAGAGTTTGATTTTTTCTTTATCCTCAAACACTTTCGAATGTTTGATGTTGTCTGGTACTGAAGGTTTGTACCCAACTTCAACTTCATACCTCAGTAATGAATTTTAGGGAGGCTTAAAGTTACTTTCATCCAAAGCCAAAGAACTAGCCATATTATTTCCCTCTCGGGGCAAAAATTGAATATTAAAATCCTAGAAAAAAGTTCTCAATTGTATCCCATACCTCATTTTGATAAGTTCTCAGTCGTGGATGTTTGACCTAGAATTGATTTTTATCTTCATGACCACTAATTCTGAGTCTCGAAATACACATAGGCACCCAATGTTTAAATTCTTGGTTTCCTATAGTCCCAAAAGTAGAGCCTCATATTCAACAACATTATTTGTGGCTTCATATTCTAGTTTGAAAGAAAGAGGAATTAGGTTGCCTTCAAGAGACATTAATAATACCGCTGCCCCATTTCCTTCCCTGGAGAAAGCTCCATAAAAATACAATTTCCAAATTTTATCACATTCCAAGGGTGCTTGATCTGGCTGTAAAAAGCATTCGACCTGTGTCTCTTCCAAAATCAAATCATTGTCCTCTAATAGGAGGCAAGATAGGTCTTTCTCTTTCCCATACAGGGGTGTATTTTTAGAACCTCCATCTTTTGTAACTTTCTTCACAAACCTTGATTATTTGTAGATTCTATGCTCTTGGCCACCAAAAATGGCGATAGTGGCATAAGTTAAATCCAATTTAATGGATCCTCCAATTTTAGACCCCCATGATCTAGATAAGAGCATCCCAAACCTTGCAAGAATGTCTGCAACCACGATATCCATCACTACACTCTTAGTAGGGAATTGTGCCAAATTCACCACCAAGTCTTTAATCAATCCTAATAATTTCACCCTTTTGGAGTCAAACGAGTAAAAATATTTGTATGGTCATGTTATTTCCAGCCCCAAATGTTCCATTACTAACAACGACATCAAATTATGGGAGGCCCCTGAATCGAGCATGCAATTATGTAGCAACAACTCATGAATCACCAAAGTCACATAAAAAGGGGTTGTAGAAGAATCTTTCTCTTCAACATGGGGTCCAAAGACTACCATGGGTCTTTCTTCTTGCAGATTTAGGTTGTCTAGTATAGGAGATGTGGTAGATGGGTCAATAAAATGAGACACTTGTGATTTGTAGTTTGGTTGTCTCAATAGCTCAGACAAGGGGACAATAATTTTAACCTTTTCTAATTCCTTTTGCAAGTCAAACATAGAAAGACCCTTATCAGCATGGACAATCTCAGCAAGTTCTTTCACTTTATTTTGGACTGGTTAGGATGATGGAAGGGTTTGTTCTAATTTAGACACTTCAAGATTATGCGGGAGAGAGGTAGATGGCTCTTTTTTGTTAGGGAGGGTTGATCTAAGAACTTATTTTCTTTTTCTAGTAACTTGGCAGGGTTAGAGTTAGAAAGATCTTCCCCTTGGTCTTGTCCTCTAGATCTCTTCCTGGAAGACCTAAGGTCATATTTCTTGTGAAGCTTAGCTTGCATGAAGTCTGCAAATTGTCTACAATAATCATCAATGTCTTCATTATACAGAGGAACATTCAATTCCCCTTCCTCTTCCTCAAGTTATTTGACTTTGTACTCCTCTTCTCAGAGAGAAGAGAAGTGGTTATCCTGAGTATCCACATTTTCTTCAATCTTCTCCTCTGGGTCATCCTCCAAATATAATGGAGATTGAATGTGATCTTGTTGTTCCTTTATTTCTCTCTGCGAGAGTTGTAGTGGAGGCCTCTTGTATTGAGGATTGAAGTTCCTATTTGGAGTTGGGAGGGTTTGTCTAGGTAAGTTTCTATTTTCCGGCTCCAATTTCAACAGCTTATTGGACAAGCTCTTTATCAACTTTTTCATCTCTTCAAGCTTTTGTTCTTGAGTTTCCTTCCCTTGACCTGAAGAGCTAGCCTCCTCTTTTACTCTCCTCCTGTCAACATAATCAGGATTTCCTCTTAATTTACTATTGGAGGTGAGGTTAGCTTCTACCTCAAGTGCATCTAGCTAGATTTGATCATGGGTGCCAGATTTTCTCTCCCTCAAAGTAAAACTAAATTTGGACTCAGAAGCCCCAGCAAAAACTACCTTGGCAGTAGCTTGTGGTGGTTTAATTTTTGCAGGCAAGCTGTTATAAACTTTGTTAAACCTATTGATGAATTCAGAAACATCCTTATTATGTTTCTTCTTCATAGCAGTAAATTCTATGAGGATGTATCCATAATCTCTTCTCTTGCCCCATTTCTACATGAACACATTTTCCATTTCCTCCCATGTCGTAATTGAGGCATTGGGTAAGGACTTAAACCACTTCCTAGCCCCTCCATCTAAAGTGTGGACAAAAAATATCAAAATTGCATCTAGGTGCTCCACATTATGATTCTCTACAAAGGGGCAGAAAGTGTCGATATGTTTTTTAGCAGAGATCTCATCCTCCCTAGTAAATCTTGGCAGTTTTTTGAGGTAATCCTGAGGCATGGAATTAATAGGTTGTGGTAAATCAAGAGGAGCATACCTATTAAGCAGAAAACCAGGGATAACCATATTTTGCAAAGGGGGAGGTAGTAAAATGTTTATCACGAGCATTTTCTGAAGGATTGGTTGAGTTATAATTGTTTTAGGCCACACTAGAAGGCTATTAACACTTGGCATTGGGTTATATTCAAGTATTTCATTAAGTTCTTAAAGCTTTGGAAAAATAAGGGAGTCAGATGAAGGAGAGCTATGAGGGGCCCTTTCGTTCTGGCCTCCTAAGAAAAATGGGCCAAACAATGAGAATGGTCTTCTGTGTATTTAAGTTCTTTTCAAGCAGATTAAGAATGATTTATTATGGCCTTCTACAAGTTGGTTGACGTTATCTCTGGTACAGAGATCACAGTACTTGGAGTGACTGGTGTTTTCTCTTTCCAGACCCTCCTTGATATGATTTTTTCGGAGTCAAACACTGGAGGGGTCTTCTGCTGGCTTTTATCAAAGAGTGTATGAGGCCTCTTGAAATCTAGTGTAGTTAGATAAGCGATCCCTAGTGGAGTCGATCAAAATTTATTTTCGTGGAGTCACCAAGGTCAGTGAAAACCAACCTTGCACTTACCTTTCTCATCTATCAAAGGAATGCAACAATAGTCATCATCTAGGGAAAAGCATTTTTCAAATTCATTCCCCAGCAATGGCCCGAGAAGATGTTATGGATGGAATGAGCCTCCTAGAGACAGCCCCTAGGTTGGAAACAGGATGAGTGCCTAGGACATCCTAAATGAGTTCTTGCATATTTCAAGAGATGTCACACACACTCAATATTTACATTTCATGAAAAATAGTGATTCAAAATCCTCCTCCAGAAGAAGTATGTAATCATCAATCGAATCAATTCATGGAAACATTAACACAACCATATAGCGGCCATCATCATGTGGTTTTATAGCTTAATTAATCATCTTAGTATAGGGAACATAGGAAATGAACTTAGGAATAAATTCCATACACAAGGCTTGTCTGTAACAATCTTGTGTAGTAAAATTCAAAATGAAGCGAAGAAAGCAGAGATTAAAAAATGGAGTGCAAAGATACATAGTATGTTCTTTAAGGATTTGATTTTCATGTATATACAAGCATCATACATCAATATTTGACTTAAATGATTCCATACATTCATGATAAAAAAACCCAGTGATACTTATGATACAATTTGACAAGAAAATGAAACACGTAACCAGCACACATACTATAAACCTATGTGAGCTGAAATCACCCAAACACTTGTATTAATTTTCAATAGAGAAATAATACATCCATAATGCACAGATCTTCTCTATTGGAAAGAAAAAACATCACAAAGTTCTGAACCCTTGTAGACTCTCTTCTCATAGTCTTTATAGGGCTCCAAGAGGAAAACTCATTACAAAAATATTCCTTCTTGATTTTGTTTCAGAGAGACATCATATGAAAATTCAGCATGCCTCATAGCATAATTGTCTATAATAGAAAATATAATTAATTGAGTAAATAAAATAGTTACATAAAATTAAAAGTGAAAATGTCATGATTGACACAATCTGCAATATTTTCAATGCTGCAAGGAAGGAGGTGTTGGCTGCATCGAGGGGTCAATGATCTGTAGCATAGGTGGATCGATGAAATGTTGAAACCTCTACCATAGTACTAGATTTAAGAGAGGAGACTGGAAGAACAGCTGATGTGATAACTTCAGACTGGTGAGGTATGAGTAGTCCAACCTTGCCCTAAATAGTAATTTTATCAATCCAAGCACCTGAAAGTATTTCTTAAGATAATTGACTACTATTCTCCCCTTTAGAGTGGAAGTCTTCTCATGAGAGGAGTATACTCTGCTTTTGGCCTCCACCAATCATTGTTTGTACTAATCCTAAGGTCTTAATTCACCCAATTCCCAATAGTTGGAAAACCCTGCCCTTATCAATGCTTCAAACTCTTGATTGAAAGCATCCACCTTCCTTTCCATATCTCCCAGGCATTCTTCATCTCTCCCTCTGGATTTCTCCTTTCAGATCATCTTATTAATTTCTGTTATGTCCCCCACTCTGTCCACCACATCAATAGGCCTCAACTCACTGAGTGTCCTCTCATTCATGAACTTGATGAAATTTTGGGCAATCTGGGAGTTATTTAACCCAACCTCCTTGGTTGTCATGATGGAGTATTCAAAATATTTAACTGTTATTTTTTGTTCATGCATCATGTTTATGAACTCCCAGTGCTTTTCCATCTCCTCAATAATCTCATCCCATGCTAGTTGTTGGCCTACAGCAGTGGCATGTTCCCTTTCAACTTACCCTTCAACTTTGAGATATGTTGCTTGGCTTCTTGTAGGTCCTTGTTTCTCTACTTGTTTCTTATTTATCTCTACTTGTTTCTCCTTCTAGGCCAAGTTTTTCTGAGCAATTTCTAGATCTCTTTGTACCTTTTTTAACTCCCCCTCTGAAATATGGAGTTTAGTAAGGGTCTTGGTTAGTTGCTCAATAGTATTTTGGGGGTCCATAGGGACAATGATCGTGCACACGTGTGAGTCAATCTTTTGTTGTAGCTTGGTTATCTTTTGCTTGATGGATATGACCTCATTGTTCCTGTCAATGATCTCATTGGTCGAGATCTATTTTTCTTCCTCTACCTACACTAGCTCCTTCGTATGAACATGTTCACTACCTGATATCTTGAGCCTGTGTCTTAGCTCTTGAATCTTTGTTTGGGAACCCTTGAGTAGAGTCTGTAGAGTTGACCTATCTTCAGGATTGACCGCAAGCTTCACCACCAACTCCTTGAATTTTTCATTCTATATGTGGAGAGCCCAAGAATTGGCTTTCTCTTGCTTCAACCTATGTGTAGCTTTCTCCAATAGTGTTTCTGCCTTGCTGATAGTAAAGGTGTTCTTATTCAGATCGATGTATATCATTTCCCCAACCTACTTGTGGAAATTGATTTTGTCTAGGAGGGGAATACTTTCCATATCCAAAGACACGTCCATATTTTTGAATTTGGATCATGAGGGAAAGGACTGGGCTTGAGGATGCTGCAAGGAAAACCTCATTTGATTTCTCTCTAAGTTCGTTGCTGCCAACAACCTAGTGTGATAAGGGGTTGAATGATATTATACATGTTGCACAGCCTCTCTTACTTTCTTATTTCTTTCTTCAATGGCCTTGAATGTAGACCAGCTTGACCCTGGGACTGATGTGTTAGAATTTGTAACTAAAACAACTACCTGTGAAGAAGATGAGGCATCAGACTAAGACAAATATTCCAATAAGATATGAAAACCTAGTTGATCTGGACCTTTCTCCACTAGGATTGTTTCCAAATATTCTTCTTTTGCCTCCTGAGTCTTAGTCTTCTTGGATGTAGAATCCCCTACCATCTCAGTATCTATAATCTGGCCAACAAGTCTCTTTTGTGCTTTCCATCGGAGTGTCAATCTCCATCTTTGTGTCAAGATGCCAAGATTAGCTTTCCATTCTACCTCAGGTTTAGACTCATGCAAATAAGTCGAAGCCTTTATCTTTTCTCTTCTCTGAGAAATAACACAATGAGGGTCATAGTTCCAGACTTCTCCTATTTCAAAAATCATGTCCTTAAGCAAGGCCTCAAAATATCTAGAGGCATGTCTGACATTAAGAACAAAAGGTTACACAGGCATTCCTAATTTGAATAGATGCCCCTTCTTTGCAGGGACAAAGTGGAGCTGATTAGTAGCTAGACTTTGTCTAATGAAATCTAAAGAAAATATCCTCATGGGCATGAAGATGGGTAGGTCGTAGGGGGCAGCTCACACCCATATACTATGATGTCTATGTGGTCTTCAAACAAATACCAGTCCCCCACCTTGGTGGTCTTACTGAGCTGAAGGAGTTCTTTCTGCTAGGGGAGAACTTTGGGAGGAGGCACACCATGAATGATCCTATAGGCAATGGCCATATAGGTGGAGATAAACTATGAAAAGTTTTGAGAATATAGTATTTTTTTGATAGCCACATCCCAATCAAAAATTAAGTTCCTCTTCTTGTCCCTAGAGACCAATTTTAGGCCCAAACACTCAAATTCTTCAACATGAGAGTATACAAAAATGTAAAACAACAAGGAGTAGTATCTAAAATATGAGGTAGTGGAGAAGTGATGCAAATGGAACCTGATGGCTTCAGCCAGGTAAGCTGGGATGTGTAGCACATAGCCAGGCTACAACATTTTCTTGAGGAAGCCTAAGGTGGCCTTATTGGCTATAGTGGCATCTTCTTCTCCCAGCAGATGACTAATGATAGATACAATAGGTTGAACTGGCTCTACAAAGAGGAAGAAGGAGAAACTGTCAGCAACATGTAAGGTATCTAGTCCAGGGGCTAGGATCATTTTTAAGAAGGGTTGATGTTCAATGGTTGAGACTAAGAGAGTGGAGTAATAGTACATTAAGGTAGTGTAAGTAAACTGCATTAATTTTGGGGGAGAAGGGTACATCAAGGCTTTCTGAATCAGTGATGGTGTGATTTCTAGGATCTTAACCCCTTTGGAAGAAATTAAATCGTTGTTCTTGTCAATGTATGTCACTGCCATCCAAGAGACAAACTATGGGAAGTAGCGCGCGATGGGAGAAATCTAGTAGTATAGACTCGAATCCACCACTTGGAAAGGGTCTTCTCCCCTGACATATTGGTCAAAAAGGTCAGCTTGGAGGCTTTCCAGGTTATAGGAGGAGTTTGGGTCATCGACTTGCGCTTCCATATCCATGAGGGGTTAAAGGCTCGATGATGGTTTATGTTCACATGTTTTTGGAGCCTTTGGTGGTCTGGAAGACCTTGAGGTTGTCGAGCCGTAAAAAGGGTCTTTTTCACCTCTAATTACCTCACGTTAACTTGTCAATCTAGGAATGATTAGTTATCTCAAAGAGTGTACTTATTTTGAGGCAGTCATTTGTCAGAGTAATGCTAGTAGTATAGCTCAATAAAATACAAGAGTAAACAGATGCTTGAAATAAGATCTACTTATAGCAAAATACTTTAAAAACTAAATCATGCACTTGGAAAACTAAGTAATTTATTAGTCAAGGGTCCAGTAACAATAACTCATCCCTTTGGAAACTGATGTAACTAAAGGTAATCAAGGAACAAGTCATCAATCTGGGGACTAGACAACAAATTCCAACGCCCACTATAGTTTTAGATCGTTCTACACACCAAGCCAACAATAACGCAGATAACAGGAAATGGAACAACAACTAAGAAATGGAACAGCAACTAGAAAATGTAACAGCAACTAAGTCTGATGAACAGCAACACCTTAATCTACAGGAACAAGTGCAGCAATCTTATCCTACAGAAATCAGATGGCAATCTTTACTTAAAGGATGAATCAGATAGCAAATAGAAATGGAACGGCAACCAATTACCAATGGAATATAGAACAGCGCTTAGAGCCAATTGTGAATATACAGTACTGAAATAAATAACACACACAGCACACAGAGATATTAAGAGAAACAATAATCTGAGTCTGATACCACAAATATTGATCTCAGTTAGAAAGGATAACGATCACAATTCATAATGGAACAACAATGTCAATTGAACAGCAATCGTATGAAGTATAAACCATAGACGAATACAGTAATACCAACTTAAGAATATTACAGCTCAGTTACTCTACAATTGAACAGCAATAGCATTCTGTAAATAACAATAATGTTACATTAATGACTTAAAGGAACAACAATATGTTATAAGGTCAGAATGAACAATACGACTTTCCTGTTGTAGAGAACGATATTGTAAATATAACAGAGCTATGATATAAAATAACAAAACACACCAGATTACCGATCAAAGCTGATAACGAAAACCACACACAAACTAAAGATAATGATACAGAAGCAAGTGTTCCACCAGGGTCGGGCCCTTAGCCTCCAGGGACACACCACTTGAAATTATTCCAGGATCAAAGATGGAACAACAACCAGATTTATATTAAAGCATTAAAACAGAGTTACAGTGGATCACTTCTCAACGAGAGTCGATGATCAAAGTTTCAAATACAGAGAAACGTTGCATAAAAATTAACAGTCTCCCGGTGGGCTAGCAGTGCTGCCCCTACTTATAACAGTTGAAGCGAAGATATCAAGGATGCGAAAATAGTTAAAGCAGTGATCCCTCAGGATCAAAGGATCCTGAGGGATTCGCCAAGCTGTTAATCCTTAGTTATCCGGTCATTTTCTTACGCAAAATCAATATCTCCTTTTCCTTTCCTTGGTTGAGATGTTTTAATTTAGATCGTCTTGTTTGCATATGGTTCTGTTGTGGCCACAAACAATCCCCCTCTTTGTATAGTATTAGCAATAACACTAAGCAAATGGGGACCCTTAATAAAAAATCCAAAAAACATTTTTATAAAAACTTTTGTATTTAACTCCTTAAAACTATATCGCATCGCGAGAAGAGAATAAAGCATTTCCTTATGAGCATAATAAACTGCAAAGAGGCGACGCGAAATTCATCGCATCGTGTACATTATGAAGCGCTCTTAAATGAAAATCTTAAGAAATCTCCGACGGCCGATGTGCGATGTCGCATATCGCAATATCACATAAGCAGCACCCAATGATTTAACGACTCGTCGCGATCTGCGATCTGCGATAATCTAATCTGAAAAAGTTGCGATGACACATCTAGGTAATGCGATGACGCGATGCTGCTATCGCCCATCGCAAATTTCCTCGGCTCAACATTCAAGAAAAGTTGTCTATAAACCAAAATTGGGCGCACGCCTTAAAAGAAATTAATGAATGTACGCCAAAGTATTCAAGAAGGACAGTTTTGTGTTTTTCGAAGAGTCAGTTCACGATGAGTGTCATGATTTTATACATTCATAGAGGTTAGAGCTTTCGTATCAGTATTGATTATCATTACTCTTTTCCTTTGCGTGAACTGCAGGAATGAAAAACAGGAAACAATATGAAGCAATGAGCAGGAAACATCTAAGGAAAAGGGGAAAGCGTCAATGCTCGGAGAACAGAGAAGAGATGCCTTCATAAACGGATGCCGCATGCAACAGAACCGTAGATTCCAGAGTATCACTCAACAGATGCTGATGTCAATAGGTGATTCAACATTCAGGGTCAGAAAGCTCACAAAAGCAGCATGTTTATGAAAAATCCTGAAACTTCTACCTGGTGAAGGAAAAAGCGCTAAAGGCGGAAAATGCACCAGAAAATCCCGGAACAAAGAACGGAGGCAGTTTTCGATGTGCGATTAGCGCCTAGTGCTAATAGCGCATCGCTAAGAAAATTGTTTAGAAAGCAAAGTCCCTAACTTGCTTAGTCATTCGCAAGGCCGGAAACCGAAATAGCAAAAGCAGAAGCAGTTTGAGAGAAATTTGGGTTATTACCAAGTATACACGCAGTAAATCCACCCAGCCAAAGGAAGATTCTCAAAAATATCTTCTAGTTTACTAGAAAGTGGTGCCAGCGCTTGCCATTTCTATTTTCATAGCTCAAACAAAAGCAGAAGACGACCAGCCGACTCTTCCCAGGCGAATGTTGCATGCTCGCAGCACTGAGGAGCAAATACAGAAATAGTTAGGAATTAGATTCAATTTTTAGAAATAGTTTTGCTTAAGAAAAAGGGCGGTCATTTAAACCGTATCCGAAATTTATGTAATTAAGTTATTTTAGTTAGCAGTATTTAAACCCTTCTCATGCATTTGGAGAAGGGTCTAGAAATTTGTCAAAAACTTGTCCTCAGAACATGCACTTTTGCACCCTCAGAGGGGGTTTTGATGAATGGATGGATCAAGGTTTATTAATGCTTGCATTTGATATCTGTTACTGATGTTGCACTTCTGTACTCTTAGTAGATGTTAGAGCAAGGAGAGATAGATCATTGTTGCTTGAAGCTTAAGAGTAGAACCAGTCATAAATGGTACTTTTATCTCTTGGCCATTTCTGCTTATATTCCTAAAGTGATATACAGTCTGTAGTTGTTTATATGTTATTGCATGAATGTGTGAGTTACCATTTGGCACTTTTGTACGGTGGAGCCATTTATTTATGTCTGATATATGAATAACTTATTATGTGATATGCTGTTCACAACCGTTTTGCCTAACTTTTTATGCAAAGTGGTTTATCTTAATTGATTTCCATTCTTATGATAGCTGAATGATCTTTATTACCAGTTATTGTCTGAAATCTTTTTAGATCGCATAATAGAAGAAATACATCCCGGGTTAGCATAGATTAGATGTGCTGTTTTTCATTAGATTACAATAGCATAAAGTTAGTTTAAAAGTTTGAATTAGATTAGCTTTAAGTATTCTTAGATCAGCAACATCCAACTCTGCACACACACACACACACCCTTAGATTGGGAAACTGGTCCCATTATCCCCAGTCGGACCCGCTATACCAAACGGATAAGGAGCTGCCAACCAAGGTCCGGACCGGGTGGGTATCCCCCTTGTTGTCGACCCGATTTTCGGGGCCTTCAACATATTTGGCGCTAGAAGGAGGGCCCGAACTATGAATGGCACCTAAATCAAAATCTAAATACCATTCTGAGAGTAAATCGCCCTCATCAACTCCCCCGACTTCCCCAGCAAGTTTAAATCCTGAGTCAGAAGTCGCTCGAGTATTAACCGCTGCTACACACCCTAATATTTCAGACCAATCTACCATTGAACCCCCTGAAGTTCAAACTCTGATTCACAAACTCCAGGGATTTTCCATTTCTACTCAGAGGTCTGATAAATCTCAAAGCAGCGTGACTTCACAGTACAATCCTACTCATCCCCTGACCAGATTAAAGAGTGAAAAATTTGGCATCCAGCCAATTGAATTCCCTCTCCCCACCAGGAAAAGAGCAAGGAAAACACCACAAGAGTCTGACAGTGAGACTCTTTCATCTACATCGTCCATTTCAACTCCCTCACCGCGAAGTCAGCCACCCACATCTTCATTCCAAACCATCATTCATCCGCTTACCGGAACTCCCACAACCCTTCTTCAATCATCTACAATCATAGTATCCTCATCTTCCCAGCCACAGGGATCATCTTCTGCGCTTTCATTCACTAGCAACTCGACGATGGCCCAGTCTCCATGGAATAATCCTGGGGCAGTTTTAATGCCTCCACCCTTGAGTCAAATACCGGCCCATCCTGAGAAATGGCTACCCAAATTCAATCCAGAAGCAGGCATGCTAGTAGAAGAACACATAAACAATTTCATGCTTTCTGTCAATCTCAACGGAGTTACTAACGAAGACGCTGTCATTCGGCTTTTTCCCTATACAATGCAAGGAACAGTCGGGTCATGGTACTTTTCATTACGCTCCGGGTCTATCACAAGTTGGGACATTTTTCAAAGTCAATTCCTCACCAAGTTTGGTGATGACAGATCAACGACAACGTTAATCAATGACCTATCCAACCTTAAAGTCGAGGCTAGAGAACCCATCAAAGATTTCAATTTACGGTTCAATAAGATCCTCAACAAAATTCCCACTGCTTCCCAACCCAGCGAAGAAGTACGATGTGAATGGTATATTACGGCCTTACCATCAAACTTAGCAATCTTCGTGGATAGGGCAAATAAAACAACCTTAGTTGAAAACTTGACAGAAGCGATAGCAGTAGAGAAACGCGTAATAGCCCTGGAAAAAAGATCTGCGTTAGAGGAACGCAAGTCTAAAAAAGTCACCTTCAAAGAAGACTCCAAGAAGAAACAAACAAAAGACCCTTTCGATTTGGAAGGATTGCAGAAAGTATTAAAGACCATGTCCAATGAGATGATTGACATAAAAAAACAAGTAGCAAAAACTTCTTCAAAAAAGCCCTACAGAGCTTTTAAAAGAGGTCCTTCAATGGATGTGAAACCACCCAACGCTATTTCAAATGTCGAATCCGAAGAAGAGGAAGAAGAATAAAGTACCACTGAAGGACAGACTGATGACGAAGAGGTTGTGGAATTACAAGGAATGTGGGATTTCATCCTCCCACAAGAAGAAGATCAAGAAGCATTTCCGGTTAGCACACGAAGCAAAAATCAACTTGATCCTCCCCAAACTACCCCTAAGCAGAAGAGCGCAAGCTCTGCAATAAAAGATAAAGTCGCAACAAAAAAAACGACTGCTAAAGCAACTCAATCTAGCCCAGTCCAACCAGATAAAACAACTCCCTCAAGAACACTGATAGTGTCGGATGAAATGGAATACAATATTATTGACGACATGAAAAAGACTAGGGCTAATATTACCCTTTACGAATTGAGCAAATTGAAACATCAACAGAAGATAATGATGAAAGAATTACATGCCGTGCCTATTACATCTTTGCCTACAACTGTAGCTTCCCACAACATGGGAAGACCTCCAACCAACACGATCAATAAGATTGATCCAAATGACATCGTCTTGATTGGAGGAAGATCAAGATCTCACACTCCCCCTTTTCTTCTCACTTATGAAATTTTCAATAAAAATGTGCACAATTTTTTGGTAGATTCTGGTGCTTCAACGAATATTTTACCCAGATCAATATGTGCCAAGTTAAATGTTCAACCACAAAAATCCGCAGTGCGCATAGTTCAGCTTGATCGATCTCAAGTCGAAGTGATTGGTGAACTTAATCAAGTAACCATAAGATTGTCATCTAACCCGAAAGTATGTCAGGTTATTGACATTCTAGTGGCTGATATCCCAGAATTCTAAGGCTTGATTCTTAGCAGGGATTGGTCCGAGAAACTCCATGGGTACTTTTCAACCGACTGGTCACACATGTGGTTACCCTATAATGGCAAACCGAATCAAATAAAGGTTGAACGAGAATTACACCAGAAGTACATAGTAACAGAATTGGAGGGAGAAAATGAAGCAATAGCGTATAACAGCAGTATCATAGGCAATTACTCGGTAGATTCTTTTCTTGGCAATTTCAATGCTCATACATCACCTTACTTAGAAAATTCAGTTTTATCCCAAGTCGAAAATTTTTCCCAAACTGATAATTCAAAGTGTGTTAATTTTGTAGATAAACCTGTAAATACATCTTTGTTTTGGAAATTATATTTTGATGGCTCTAAATCTAACGAAGGAGCAGGAGCAGGATGCGTTCTGATTAGTCCAGAAGGAAATAAGACCATGCTTACGTGCAGACTCGAATTCGATTGCACAAACAATACAGCAGAATATGAAGCCTTGGTGCAAGGCCTATACAAAGCAATCGGGTTGAATGTCAAGTATCTTCAAGTCTTCGGAGACTCTGAGATTGTCGTCAAACAGGTACGTAATACTATACATTGCCTATCAAGTCATTTAAAACACTATCAATCTTTAGTACAAGATCTGACTGAGCATTTCATAGCATTCAATATTTCTTCAATCCCAAGACTCCAAAATGCAAGCGCAGACCTTTTGGCTAACGTAGCCTCTAGGCTTATTCCCTCCGAAGAGTTTAGTCCAGATAGATTCTCAATAGAATTGATCTTTAGACCATCCATCCCTGACAACATTACAAATTGGAGAGTATTCAACGACGATCCTGATATTGTAAATTTCCTCACTTCCGAAGGATCCTACTCCAATCAGATAATTGACGAAGACCATCACGATTGACAAATACAACAAAATGGCACTGATAATGCTATACCTAAATCGGTGGTTAAGTTAGAAGACTTATACGATTTGAAAAATTGGTTTAAAAGGCCTGCCAATTCAAAGCTCTACAGTTCAACTCTGAACTACGAATTAGTAAACCTAGGGACCGATGATAAACCACAAAACATTACTCTAGGCATAGGCCTGGCCCCGGAAGAAAAACTAGCGTATATTCGTCTTTTGAGACAATATAAAAATGTCTTTGCCTGGAATTATGATGAGCTGAAGACGTACGACACTTCTATCATTCAGCACACTATTCCTATGATTGACAACGAAAAACCTGTCCAACAGAAACTGAGAAAGATCCACCCCAATTTAGAAAATCAGATAAAAACTGAGCTAAACAAGTTATTAAAAGCCAGAATAATTTTCCCCGTCAGACATTCCAAATGGGTTTCCAATATGGTACCCGTTAGAAAGAAAAGCGGAGATATTAGAATCTGTATCGATTTTCGGAATCTCAACAAAGCCTGTCAAAAAGACAATTTTCCTCTCCCACCTATGGAACAGATATTACAGGCAGTAGCAGGCTCAGAACTGATGTCTTTCTTGGATGGATTTTTAGGATATAATCAAGTGCTGGTACATCCCGATGATCAGTTGAAAACCACATTCAGAACTAAATGGGGCACATACGCATATCGGAAGATGCCATTTGGTTTGATCAATGCCGGCGCTACATTTCAGAGAGCCATGGACATTGCATTCAAGGGTTTAGTCAATAAATCCGTAGTAATTTATTTGGATGATATAACAGTGTACTCCAAGAAGCGAATCGACCATCTCAGAGACTTAAAACAGATCTTTCAACGATGTTTAAGGTATGGGATTTCACTTAACCCAAAGAAATCTTTTTCCGCATTAAGTGAAGGAAAACTTCTAGGATTCATAGTGTCAAAATCTGGTATTCACATTGAGCCTAACAGAATCAAAGAAATTTCTGAAATATCCCTACCTCATAATAAAAAAGCCATGCAATCTTTCCTTGGTCAAATCAATTTTGTAAAGAGATTTGTCCCAGATTTTTCATGAATTGTGTCTCCTTTGCAAACCATGATTAAAAAGAATTCAAATTTTAAATGGGGTTAAGATGAACATGAAGCATTCAACCTGATCAAACAAGCTATTATTAATGCTCCATCTTTAGCAATCTCGAATTTTTCAGAATCTTTTATCTTATACACATTTGCCTCAGAGAAATCTTATGCTGTGATTCTAACTCAAGCAAATCAAGAAAAAGCGGAAGCTCCAATTGCGTTTTTAAGCTCAAATTTACAAGGTGTTGAACTCAATTATTCAGACGTGGAGAAACAGGCCTATGTTGTTTTCAAAGTGGTCAAATATTTCAGACCTTTCTTACTTAAAACCCATACTAAGATCATAGTACCGTTTCCAGCGGTAAGAAATCTTCTAGTACAGAAGGATGTGGGTGAGAAAAGAGAAAATTGGATCACTGCTTTACAGGAATACGACCTTGAGATCAAACCAGCAAACATTGTAAGAGGTCAAGGCTTCTGCAAAATGTTGGCTGGAGCATCGCAAATTCCTGAAGTCCCATCTGAAGAGGTACAACTATATGAGGTAAGCCTAAACAATGCAGAATCATTATATGTTGACATCATTTATTATCTTAAGAATGGATATGCTCCATCACACCTAGATCACACTAAGAAAAGAGCTCTGAGTTTGAAAGCTAAACAATATCAGCTCATAAATGATGTTCTTTTTAGAAAGAATTATGATTATGTTCTTCTTAGATGTCTTGAGAAAACTGAAGCTGAAAAAGTTTTGCAGGAACTCCACGATGGACTAGCAGGCGGACATTATGCTGGAGATGCTACTGCACATAAGATCTTACGTGCAGGATATTACTAGCCTATGCTGTTCAAAGACTCACACAGTTACGTAAGGAAATGTCAAGTCTGCCAAACAACTGCTGGAAGACAAAAGAAGCCGTCCCTGCCACTACAACCAGTAAACATCAAGCAACCATTCAGTCAGTGGGGCTTGAACATAATAGGTGAGATCATTCCTCACTCTTCTAAGCAGCATAGATACATCCTCACGGCAACATATTATTTTACTAAATGGGTAGAAGCAGTTCCCCTCAAGACAGCTAATTCTGAAAATATTATTGAATTCATAGATCAATTTATAATCACTAGGTTTGGATTACCAACGGCTTTAATGTTTGATAATGCATCATACTTTTCTGGGAATGCAATGACTGAGTTTGCACTTAAAAGAGGGTTCAAACTGAAATATTCGGCCAACTACTATCCGCAAGGTAATGGGTTAGCTGAGTCAACAAATAAAAACCTAATCAGGATTATTAAAAGAACAGTTGACCAGAACCAAAAGAATTGGCACAAAGCTTTGGTAAATGCTTTATGGGCAGATAGAATAACGAAGAAAGCTTCAATCGGCACTTCTCCCTTTAATTTAGTTTATGGGAAGGAAGTGGTTCTTCCAACTCACTTAGTCATCCCCTCTTTGTCTTTAGTACAATACATCGATGAAGTATCTACTTCCTCCATACAACTAAGACAAATGGAAATAATTAAATTAGAAGAACAACGAGAACAAGCTAAGAAAACCCATGCTCATCACCAAGCGCTGATAAAATCCTCTTTTGATTCAAGCATAATGACTAGAAAAAATTTTCAGATGGGAGATTTAGTTTTGAAATGGGATAAGGCTCATGAAGAAAAGGGCAAACATACGAAATTTCAAAAGATGTGGCTTGGTCCTTTTCAGATTGTTGAAGTCATAGGTCCATCAACGTTTGTGTTGCAGGATTTAGCAGGTAGAAGGGATTCTTTGCCTGTTAATGGACAAATCCTCAAAAAATATTTTCCATAGAAGATTATTCTTCTATTTTGTAGAATAGTTTTGGTTTTTCTTTTCTTTTTCATAATAAAACCAGTTGTAAATGGTTACTACAGGTATTCACGGAAAAGACACCAATTCTCTTTCAGATTTTGAGCTTTTCGCTTGTATAAATAACAAAAAATTTCATAAATCTGATCTTTATTATAGACAGATAGAGTTAAAAAAAACTTTAGCCTAGATATGATGCTAGTTTCAACTTCAAAAATTTGATGAAAGCAACCTTTAGCGAAGAAATTGTTTTATATCAGCACAATGAAAGGTATCAATAGCAAAATAAGGGTTCTCTGTAAAACTGCTGTTTTCAAACTCTATTATTGTCATCCAGAGCTTTCTTAAGGAAAAACAATGACTTCCTCCCCGCTAAAGAAAATCGCAGCATTCAGAGGAACAATCCAAGAAACACTATTTCTTAAAAGAATAAGAGGTCTCATCACGAGCCGGCTTATCATGATCACATATATTATAACTTGCTGACTTTGCCAATACTGTCTACCAAAACAGGGCAATGACTCAAGATTGTTGCAATCAAAAGACAAGGGGTCTCATCATGAGCCAGCTTGTTCAGCAAAAGTGTAAATCAAGTGAATGACTGTGTCATAATTTGGCTACCAAACAAAGACATTGTTCTTTAGAGAATAAAAAAGGAAAAAGTGTCAATGCGGATTTTTCTTCGAACATTATAGATAGCCTTAGGCAGGATAAAGGATCATTGCTGGGTAACAGGTAACCCTATCGAGGCTATGGACGCCTGCTGGCAGCAGAGGCTCTATCTACGACAAATGAGCATATTTTAAAATCCGGCACACAGAGAAGACTTTATTTTACCTTTACAAGACCAAGTAATGGCTGATGTAAATACAAGGACAAAGCCTGAGGAAGCAAGCAATTAGAATAGAAAAAGGTTGAAACAAAATATCACTAATAGGATAAGGCATAATGTACTCTATCTATCCATAACGAAATTTAGACTTATGAAAATTTTTCTGTTTTGGAAGTTAGAATTCAATAGAAAAACAGAGATAACTAGTTCTTCCAGGTGAATCGCCATTGTTGTGGCCACAAACAACCCTCCTCTTTATTTAGTATTAGCAATAACACTAAGCAAATGGGGACCCTTAATAAAAAATCCAAAAAACATTTTTATAAAAACTTTTGTATTTAACTCCTTAAAACTATATCGCATCGCGAGAAGAGAATAAAGCATTTCCTTATGAGCATAATAAACTGCAAAGAGGCGACGCGAAATTCATCGCATCGCGTACATTATGAAGCGCTCTTAAATGAAAATCTTAAGAAATCTCCGACGGCCGATGTGCGACGTCGCATATCGCAATATCGCATAAGCAGCACCCAATGATTTAACGACTCGTCGCGATCTGCGATCTGTGATAATAATCTAATCTGAAAAAGTTGCGATGACACATCTAGGTAATGCGATGACGCGATGCTGCTATCGCCCATCGCAAATTTCCTCGGCTCAACATTCAAGAAAAGCTGTCTATAAACCAAAATTGGGCGCGCGCCTTAAAAGAAATTAATGAATGTACGCCAAAGTATTCAAGAAGGACAGTTTTGTGTTTTTCGAAGAGTCAGTTCACGATGAGTGTCATGATTTTATACATTCATAGAGGTTAGAGCTTTCGTATCAATATTGATTATCATTACTCTTTTCCTTTGCGTGAACTGCAGGAATGAAAAACAGGAAACAATATGAAGCAATGAGCAGGAAACATCTAAGGAAAAGGGGAAAGCATCAATGCTCGGAGAACAGAGAAGAGATGCCTTCATAAACGGATGCCGCATGCAACAGAACCGCAGATTCCAGAGTATCACTCAACAGATGCTGATGTCAATAGGTGATTCAACATTCAGGGTCAGAAAGCTCACAAAAGCAGCATGTTTACGAAAAATCCTGAAACTTCTACCCGGTGAAGGAAAAAGCGCTAAAGGTGGAAAATGCACCAGAAAAGCCCGGAACAAAGAACGGAGGCAGTTTTCGATGCGCGATTAGCGCCTAGCGCTAATCGCGCATCGCTAAGAAAATTGTTCAAAAAGCAAAGTCCCTAACTTGCTTAGTCATTCGCAAGGCCGGAAACCGAAATAGCAAAAGCAAAAGCAATTTGAGAGAAATTTGGGTTATTACCAAGTATACACGCAGTAAATCCACCCAGCCAAAGGAAGATTCTCAAAAATATCTTCTAGTTTACTAGAAAGTGGTGCCAGCGCTTGCCATTTCTATTTTCATAGCTCAAACAAAAGCATAAGACGACCAACCGACTCTTCCCAGGCGAATGTTGCATGCTCGCAGCACTGAGGAGCAAATACAGAAATAGTTAGGAATTAGATTCAATTTTTAGAAATAGTTTTGCTTAAGAAAAAGGGCGGTCATTTAAACCGTATCTGAAATTTATGTAATTAAGTTATTTTAGTTAGCAGTATTTAAACCCTTCTCATGCATTTGGAGAAGGGTCCAGAAATTTGTCAAAAACTTGTCTTCAGAACATGCACTTTTGCACCCTCGGAGGGGGTTTTGATGAATGGATGGATCAAGGTTTATTAATGCTTGCATTTGATATCTGCTACTGATGTTGCACTTCTGTACTCTTAGTAGATGTTAGAGCAAGGAGAGATAGATCATTGTTGCTTGAAGCTTATGAGTAGAACCAGTCATAAATGGTACTTTTATCTCTTGGCCATTTCTGCTTATATTCCTAAAGTGATATACAGTCTGTAGTTATTTATATGTTATTGCATGAATGTGTGAGTTACCATTTGGAACTTTTGTACGGTGGAGCCATTTATTTATGTCTGATATATGAATAACTTATTATGCGATATGCTGTTCACAACTGTTTTGCCTAACTTTTTATGCAAAGTGGTTTATCTTAATTGATTTCCATTCTTATGATAGCTGAATGATCTTTATTACCGGTTATTGTCTGAAATCTTTTTAGATCGCATAATAGAAGAAATACATCCCAGGTTAGCATAGGTTAGATGTGCTATTTTTCATTAGATTACAATAGCATAAAGTTAGTTTAAAAGTTTGAATTAGATTAGCTTTAAGTATTCTTAGATCAGCAACATCCAACTCTGCACACACACACACACACCCTTAGATTGGGAAACTGGTCCCATTATCCCCAGTCGGACCCGCTATACCAAACGGATAAGGAGCTGCCAACCAAGGTCCAGACCGGGTGGGTATCCCCCTTGTTGTCGACCCGATTTTCGGGGCCTTCAACAGGTTCCCCGCCAAAGGGACAATGGTTAGCTTGGCCCTGTCTTTTTCTTTGGAGCGGCAATCTTTAGTTTCTCCTTTTTCCTGAATAAGAAATGGAAATTATTAGCATTCTCATGTTGCATATAAATCTTATAGATTTGTCATGATTTCCTATTATCTACCTAGTTCATGATGCAAAGATGTTATGAGTTCTAAAGAAAATATGACAAAATAGTCAATAAAAACATACCTTATTCAGTACTCCACACACCCCCCTACTTACCCTTTTTCATACCCTCATGAAAACATTGTAGTTGACATGTAAGGTAGTGAGAGAGTAGGCTAGAGATGGGATCTCATGTGGTGGTATACAGCCATGATGCCTAACTAGGTGTTCAAAAAGATGGCTTGTCTGACCCTCAAGCATTTCATACAGGGCTTGGTATCCAGGTGCAGGGTGTCAAATAATCGGACTCCGAAACCTATATCCTAACCAAAAGGGGCCTGCCCTCAAGATAATTTCACCATAAAGGTTCAAACAATCAGTGGCTAACTTAAAGTTCTCGTAATTAAATGGTTCCCTGAGTTGGATGTTCGGATTAGAGGTCTGATATCGAAATTTAGCAGTTGCAATGGCAAGGTCCTTAATGGTAAAGAAGTATTCTATCCCTTGCCGATTGATTGATGTATGAATGGGTCCTAACATGTCAATCACGCCCGGAGTCCTCATGAGGCTCATGTGTTTGTTCCATAACTGTAATGGATCTCTAGGCTCATCTCTTACCCATAAATATAATCCGTTTTCTTGTCTTTAGAAGGCATTATAGGCTTTAAGCCATTTGATTTGATTAACTCCAAACGAAATAAATGCCTGCAGTTGGATATCCCCAACGAAAGGGCCGAGGTTCTGCTTTGTCTCTTGATTTAACACAAGATTATGCAGATAGAATTCACATAAGAGTCTTTGAACCTTTACTCCATAGTGCTTACAACAATTTATAAAATCATCAATGTTATTAATTTGTGTAGGGGCTCCTGCTTTGACGGCCTTAATTTTCAATTGCAAATATCGTTCCATTAAAAACAAGGCATAATTCTTGGCAGGGGCTCTACATGCTAGGACGTCAGTGTACAAAGAGCATAAGGTGTCCATCTGTATGATAACTACATCTAATCTATGAGTTACCTTTGCGAATTTTTCTTGTTCTTTTCGCCATCCTTCAAAGGCTTGGCTTTCAGATAAATTGACATTCCTTAGCTGTTGTTATAATTCTTCATACTTTTCTCAAGAAACCGCTTGTTCCGTGAGTTTTTCTACTGCTTTTTGAGCTTGCATCAAACCCTCTCGTAGGGTTACTATCCTCAGATCCCTATCCCACGTAGTAGTGGCCAATGGAAGATTTACTTGAATCTTCTTATTGCGTCGCCTTGTGTTTATAATCTGTATCCATTCAGAGGATTGTGCCTCTGTCTGAACTTCCTTGTCACAGGCAAGTATATCGTCTGTTTGCACTTCAACATGAGCAACAGTGAAATGCTGTTCCTTTTGCTTTTGAACGGCAATCTACACTTTAACAAGAGTTTGAACAGTAGACTGTTCTTCAACAACGGTTTGAACAGCGATTGTTCTTCGACAAGGTTTTGAATAGGAGGCTGAACAGGGGTCCTCCGAACCTTTTTCTTGGGGGGTCTTACCAGAGTGGTTGTGTGTCTTCCCCCTGAAGTTCTTTTTGCTCTATTTCTCATTCTCAAAACCCTGATTTGCTGTCGAAGTCGAGCTATCACATTTAGTAATCTTTGCTGTTCTTTTCGTAATCGTTTAATTTCTTCTGCTTCCTTAGAAGGAACAATTGTCTGTTTACTCGGGCCTAGACTGTCATCTTGGCCAATTCCCCGGTTTTCCTCTTGGGGTGCTCCTCCGCTATTTTGTTCAAGTTGCTCAGGAGTAGAAACCCTAGCTGGCTCCGTTATTTCCTGGGTAACTTCTTTGTCCACCCCTTCTTCTTCATGCAATTCTTCCAGTGTAGTCTGGCTGGGAGTGGATTTTTCCCCTTCTATATCTTCATTATTTTCTTCTCCTGTCATACTTTCATCATGAACAGAATTATTCTCCTCATTTTCTTCCTCGTCGTGCAATTCTTCGGGTGCAATTTTGTCCTAAGCAGAATGCTCTTTTGGTTCTTCCTTAATCTGGAGGCCTAGCGGGCTGAGAGGCTGGCCATATTCACCCATATTGGCCAGAATTTTGGCCAATTCATCCTCTTGCAATGGATTTTGCAATGGGCTCTCTTTGCGTTGCTCTGTCTCCGCCTCCACCTGCTCAGGCTACTCGGTCTCTTCCTCTATTTCTCCTTCCTCATTTCCTCCCACTTCTTTCTCATTCTCTTCTCCTTCCAATTGCGGGGGTTGCTCGTCCCCTGAGTCGTCTATCTCCACAGGTTGGCTGGTATTCCCTTGGGGATTTTCCAACCTCCCTCTAATCCGTGCCAATCTAACTGATTTTCTCCGTTTTGATGGTCTATTTGGTGTACTGGTAGTATGTTTGCATTTTGGGGCTGGCGGAGTCGGTGCCCCATCTATCATAGCAATTAGTTCTTCCCAGCTGCTCTGCTGTTGAGCAAGACTGTGGCTAACTATCAACCATATCAGTCCATGGTGACTTATTACTGATTCTACATGTTGTGACTTTTTAATGCTTCGGGCAACATCATGAAGTAATGAATTTAAAAATGCAGGTAGGTTCACAGAGCATTTCTCTTTTAATACAGCTAAGAGTTTAAGGTGTCGTGGTCTTACCACGTCTTTCCTTCCTTCACAGGTGATGTAGCTCTAGATGATCCTCGCCAATTCTGCCCATGGCTCTCCTAATGCTACTGGTAGGTCTCCTTTTCCTCTGGTTGTCAGGTTCGGGCCTTCAACCTGGAAGATCTTCATGATATTTTGTAGTCTCTCCTTCTTTAGAGTCCACACAGGTCCAGTGGCTGGCAGTCCCGAGACCTCTGCAATTACGTCATCGGTAACTGCTATGTGTTTTCCCCTTACTATGGAGTGGTATTCTTGCAAGTTCTGCAAGAATTCTATTGCCACAATCTCGTTGGATTCCTGTAAACGATTAAGATAGACTAACCACCCTGCCCCTACCAGGATTTCCCATGCAGTGTCAGAAACCGTCAATACCTATGGTTCTCTTCGAATTGACCTTCCTCCCATGCTTTAGCTCACTGTAAAAATGCAGAGACGGCAATGGAACAACAGGTTGTTCAAACTATTAGAAACATAGAGAAAATAGCAAAATCGCAAGGCTCGTTCAAATCTTACTAATTGTTGCAGACTATGATACGGAAATATCTTAGGAACAGCAAGGCATGCAAATTGAAAAACGAGATACCGTTAAGCCTTGCTATTCCCGAGTAAGAGTTTGCCGAATAATAGCCTGACACGTATGTCAGCAAATTATGAAGTCAGCCCCTTCCCCCCCCGGAATGTGATAGGCCATCCTCAGCCATCAAATGAAGGAGTGGCGGGCCGATCTGTTCTGGTATAGGGTCATAAAGGAACAGCGTATGCCACGATGCCATGTTTACAAAAGGAGTAGGTTACCAAAATCAAGGTGTATAATAGGATCGCTTAATAAATAAGAAAATGCGGTTACATTATGCGAGGCTGAGACGATAGGACAGTTGTCGTACACAACGAGTGTAATGCGATCATTGTCTACTTTTCCCGTCATGATTGGTTATGATGGATTTTCATGTGTTTAATGGTTTGGGGAAGTGATATGCATAATCCTATTTGACAGATTACAAAGGTATAAGACAGAGAAGGGTATTAATGATTCCTATTGGTGTATAAGAAATGTGGCTTTAATACCATTAATAGAGCTCTGCTGCCGACAGGTGTCCATAACCTTGGCAGAGTTGTTTGTTTCACCCACGGAACCATGATCCTTTGTGTATGCCTAGGAAGTATTGCTTAGTGTCAGAATGGAGGTCATTATGCTGGCTTGGTAACCAGTTAAATCATAATGCCATTCACCAGGAAGGAGTGAAAGGTGGGCAGGCCGGCTCGTGATGAGACCTCCTGTTCCAAGGACTCTTTATTTTTTCTGATGTGCCTCTTGGACCATATCCCTGGTGTGGTGGCCATAGTGGGAATGCCACTTCACTTTCTTCCTTATGACCATGGTAGGCTGGCTCTTGATGAGACCCCCTATCCTGCATTTGAAAATTCAAAACATTCTTCTTCTTTTTCTTTTCTTTTTTTATAAAATGCTTTCCTATTTATACACAAAGGGTGGTTTGGCCCTCCTTAAGAGTAGGAATGGTGGAAGAAGTCTTAACATCTCAATAGAAAAATATAAACCCTCTATTCTTATTCCTTAATAATGATCCAAGAAGATTATGGGAATTTAAAAAGAACCAGCATGATAAATATGACCAATCATGTCAGTATTAGTAGGGTAATCACAGCAAAAGTGATGAATAATTGTGTCCTTTCTTTGTTCCTCTTTATAAATTCACAGCAATTTATTGTAAAATGTGTGGAGTACTGAAGAAGGTATGTTCTTATTGACTATTTTGTCATCTTTTCTTTAGAACTCGTAACCTCTTTGCATCATGAACTAGGTAGATAATAGGAAATCATGACAAATCTATAAGATTTATATGCAACATGAAAACGCTAATAATTGCCATTTCTTATGCAGGAAAAGGGAAAAACTAAATATTACTGCTCCAAAGAAAAAGACAGGGCCAAGCTAACCGTTATCCCTTTGGCGAAGAACCATATGCAAACAAGACGATCTAAATTAAAACATCTCAGCCAAGGAAAGGAAAAGGAGATATCGACTCGGCGCAAGAAAACAACAGGATAACTGAGGATTAACAGCTTGGCGAATCCCTCAGGATCCTTCGATCCTGAGGGATTGTTGCTTTAACTATTTTCTCATCCTTGATATCTCTGCTTCAGCTGTTATAAGTAGGGGCAACACTGCTAGCCCGGGGGGAGACTGTTAATTTTTATGCAAATTTGCTCTGTATTTGAAACTTTGATCATCGACTCTCGTTGAGAAGTGATCCACTGTAACTCTGTTTTAATGCTTTAATATAAATCTGGTTGTTGTTCCATCTTTGATCCTGGAATAATTACAAGCGGTGTGTCCCTGGAGGCTAAGGGCCCGGCCCTAGTGGAACACTTGCTTCTGTATCATTATCTTTAGTTCGTGTGTAGTTTTCGTTATTAGCTTTGAACGGTAATCTAGTGTGTTTTGTTATTTTATATCACAGCTCTGTTATGTTTACAATATCGTTCTTTGCAACAGAAAAGTCGTATTGTTCATTCTGACCTTATAATGTATTGTTGTTCCTTTAAGTCATTAATGTAACATTACTGTTCTTTATAGAATGCTATTGTTGTTCAATTGCAGAGTAACTGAGCTGTAATATTCTTAAGTTGGTATTACTATATTCGTCTATGGTTTATACTTCATACGATTGTTGTTCAATTGACATTGTTGTTCCATTATGAATTGCGATCGTTATCCTTTCTAACTGAGATCAATATTTGTGGTATCAGACTCAGATTACTATTTCTCTTAATATCTCTGTGTGTTGTGTGTGTTATTTATTTCGGTACTGTATATTCACAATTGGCTCTAAGCGTTGTTCTATATTCCATTGGTAATTGGTTGTCGTTCCATTTCTATTTGCTGTCCAATTCATCCTTTAAGTAAAGATTGCCATCTGATTTCTGTAGGATAAGATTGTTGCACTTGTTCCTGTAGATTAAGGTGTTGTTGTTCATCAGACTTAGTTGTTGTTACATTTTCTAGTTGTTGTTCCATTTCTTAGTTGTTGTTCCATTTCCTGTTATCTGCGTTATTGTTGCTTTGGTGTGCAGAACGATCTGAAACTGTAGTGGGCGTTGGCATTTGTTGTCTAGTCCCTAGATTGATGATCTGTTCCTTGATTACCTTTAGTTACATTAGTTTCCAAAGGGATGAGTTATTGTTACTGGACCCTTGACTAATAAATTGCGTAGTTTTCCGAGTGCATGATTTAGTTTTTAAAGTACTTTGTTGTAAGTAGATCTTATTTCAAGCATCCGTTTACTCTTGTATTTTCTTGAGCTATACTACTAGCATTACTCTAACAAATGACCGCCTCAAACTGAGTACACTCTTTGAGATAACAAATCGTTCCTAGATTGACAAGTTAATGTGAGGTAATTAGAGGTGAAAAAGACCCTTTCTATGGCTCGACATTTTGGCACCGTTGTCGGGGAAGAGTGTAGCCATTTGTTTCTTTTTCAGAGCAGTGTAAGAACCTATTAGGAAAGAACTGGATTTTAAAAACGGAAGATAAGAATCGTGTGGAGTATGTAACAGCCCTACTCCCTTGCCCACTTTCCCTGCAGATTTGTTGTTGTTTTATTTGGGTAGAGCCTAGCAGTTGATTTGTGTGCATGACTAAGTAGAAAAAGCCAGAAAAGAATCCCAAACCTCTACCCAAGTCTGATAAAGCTAAGGGGCCAGTGACCCTTAACCGATCGACCTTTATAGACGAAATCCTTAAGAAAGCAGAATCTCAGCCTTTAGTAGGACCTAGAAAAGTTACTTCTAGACAGCCTACTAGTTCCCTTCAGGCCACAGGATCACCATCTGTAGCCTTTGCTAAGGTGCATAGTCAAACCGCAGAGCAAGATTTTCAAGAAATTGAAAATTCTAGCTGAAAATCATTGCAGGAAGGGAACCTTAGCAATCTCTGTGAAGGAAAAGGAGAAACAAGAGAAGCTGAAGAACCAAAATCTCCTCTTAGGGTAATTCAGCCATTAAGCAGCCCAGATAAGGGAAGTGTTGCAAAAATCATTTATAACGAAATTCAAGACCCTGAATCCCCCCAGAAATTAGGCACTGTCATCGTCCCAGATAAAGGAAGTGTTGTCAAGGCCATCCCCATTAGAGCCATTCCCCCTCAACAACCTAAGAATACCCTCCTAGATATCCCAGAAGGCTATTGGCATATATTTGACCAAATGGCCCAGAATCAGCCTAACACCCAAACCTCTACACTGCAATACCCCATTGTGTATACTTCAGCTAATGCACCTATGAAGGCAATTCCTCTCCAGCATATCCCTACATTCCATGGCCTTACATCAGAAGATCCAGATGCATTCCTGTTTGAATTCGATGTGCTGTGTAGAGGATATGACTATACCACCGATCCCTAGAAACTGAAATTATTTCCCTCTACATTAAAAGGAGCTACTTTAAGATGGTTTATGGGATTAGGTGGTGGTGTTATAAATAATTGGGATCAAATGAAAGAGTCTTTTCTAAAAAAATATCAGGACTATTGCAGGTCTCGAGAGTTAAAAGATGAAATATTTCAGATGGTAGCTAAACCAAATGAAACATTAGAAGAGTATGTTGAATGATTCCAGTATAATCTTCAAAGATCTCCTTATGCATCATTACCTTTAACTGATAATGTATTAAAAACAGCATTAATTAGGGGAATCAAGGAACAATGGATTGAGACATTAAACATTATGGGGAAAGGAGATATTTATCAAGAAAATTTTGCTGACATTATTGATTTATGTATCAGGAGCTTGAGAGGCAGCACAAGGCTAAAACCAGCAGAACATGATCGATTTGTAAGAGATAATAGAATTTTGGCAGAAGGAGTAACTCGTGCAGAAATTGGAAATTTATTGGAAAATTTTAAAACTGACATATTGGGGATGCTAAAAACACAACTTGATATTATGCAGGGCAAACAAAAGCAAGCAGAAGTAGAACAAAATTTGGAAATCTTCTGTCCCAGATGCATAAAGAAACACAGCCACAAGGAGTGTCCATTAGATGCAGTTCAAGTTTGTGCCATTTGTACAAAAGACCACTCCACAAAAAGCTGCCCCTCACTTCCTGGATTGAAAACAGTATACAAGGAAGCAGAAGAAGATCCAGAATTGATGTATCTACTTAATTAGTGTCGTCAATGGAAGCCGCGACAAACAGGTATTTTTTCAGACCCGACTTCTTCTTTCTAGCCTCCACAATATCATGCTCAACAATATAATTCAATGTGGAAAAATCAACCTCCCTTCCCGAATTGGTCATAGCAATCATTCCCTTCATCATCTCCATGGCCGAATCAAGCAAGCCAACCCAATTGGCCAAATTTTCCCTATATCCCACCATATTGTCAAAACAATGTTTTTCCACCACAATGGACTCCTCCTACTTCACAGAGTCAAATCTGGCAGACAAACTGGCAAAGACCGATGAATCAGTCAGTCGGAACCATCTCGCTCCCTCAACCTACACTGTCAGCCCTACTACAAAACCCCTAGTCTAACTTAAGGCCACAACTCCTAGCCCAACCCAACCCCAATCCAAATAACAGACCAGTCTAGTCCATTCAAATAATTGAAACACAAGAGACAGGAACCGATCTAAAGGAGTTTGATGACCTTCAATTAAGATCTGGGTGTATCATTGAAAAAGAGGGAGATAAAACAGTTCAAGTTGAAAATCAGTTTCCTATAGAACAACCATTACAAGAAGAGGACGTGACCAGACAACAGAGTCATGATCCAGCAACCACATCCTTTCCTCCATTCCCAGAACGCTTAATTATACCTCGACCTATACAATATCTTTATTTTGATATTCTCAGAGAACTACGAAACCTGTACATAAAAATCCCGCTCCTCCAAGCCATTCAAGACATTCCGATATATGCAAAGACTATCAAAGAACTATGTATAAAGAAACCAGGGAGGACAATAACAAATAACCCAAAAGTCCAAGTAGTTGGCACTTTATCTGACTTATTATCAGAAAAGAAACACCCGTTAAATATGAATACCCAGGAAATCCAATAGTAACCGTACAAATCTATGGTCAAACCTTCTCAAATGCCTTAGTTGATCTAGGAGTTGCAATTAACATCTTAACAACCACTACTTGCCAAAAACTGGGCATTACATCAGTAGAACCGACCTCCACTTTATTAGAACTGGCTGATCGATCTGTAGTTAGGCCAAAGGGCACACTGCATGATGTTATGGTATCTGTTGACTCCTGGGAGTATCCAGCCGATTTTTTGATAATAAACCCCAAAAACCGACTTGATGGACATCCATTGATCTTAGGCAGACCTTGGCTCGCAACTGTCGATGCTTATATTGGCTGCCGACAAGGTAATATGACCATTACTAGGGGGAAAAATATTAAGAATCTAGCTTTATACCCCCCAGCACAGCCAAGTGTCACAATAATAAAAACTAACAAGCATCTTGTATCATACCTCACCGAAAATATTATATCTCCATTAACCATACAAGAGGCCCTCGATTTCAAAGACCAAACAGAAGATGATGCCATTAATAATTTCATTAGCCAAGCTGAACCCAAATCCCACGTACAATGTCACATGATAGAAGCAGCATTTGATAATGAATTAGAAGAGGATCTTCTTAAAGATACACATGATCAAACAATACCTACTACCTCTGTTTCAAATAGCAAAATTGTGGAAATTGAGCCAGGAAAGACTTTAAACATTAATGCCAACCTGACTTCCGAACAAGAAAAGAAGCTCATCCAATTATTGAGGAAACATAAAGAAGCATTTGCATGGGACTACCCTGATATGAAGGGAATTGACCCCCAATTATGTACACACCACATTTACATAGAAAAGGGTGTGAGACCTGTTCTCCAACCACAAAGGAGACTTATTCCTCATCTAAAAGACGTTGTAAAAGTTGAACTTCAAAAAATTTTAGATGTTAACTTCATCTACCCTATCTCCAATAGTAAATGGGTCTCTCCACTTGTTGTGGTGCCAAAGAAGAATGGAAAGTGGAGGATTTGTGTAGACTATAGAGAATTAAACAAAGCAACACAAAAAGACCACTTTCTCCTTCCATTCATTGATCAAGTATTAGACACTTTAGCAAGAAAGAAATTCTTTTCTTTCTTAGATGGCTTCAGTGGATACAATCAAATTTAGATTCACCTGAAGACCAAGACAAAACCACTTTTACTTGTCCCTGGGGAACATTTGCCTACAGAGTTCTACCTTTTGGCTTATGCAATGCTCCTGCCACATTTCAAAGAGCTATCCTCACCATTTTTTCAGACCTAATAAATTAGGGGCTCGAAGTCTACATGGATGATTTTACACCATAAGGAGATCATTTATGACCCAGCACTGGACACACTGGAAAAAGTCCTGTAGCGCTGCATTGCCACCAGGCTTTGCTTAAGCCATGAAAAATGATATATGATGATGACTGAAGGACTTATTCTAGGCCATTATATCTCAGCAGCTGGTATACAAGTAGACCCAGCCAAAATTCAAATAATTTTACTAATTCCCGTTCCTACTACTCAAACAGAGGTACGCAGTTTTTTCGGATTCTCTAGTTATTATAGAAGGTTTATAGAACATTTTTCACATATTGTTGCACCTCTATATGCACTGACAGGTAATGTTGACTTTCTTTGGACAAAAAAATATGACCGTGCTTTTCAGGATCTAAAGAAGCTTGTGTCCACAGCTCCAGTTCTTCAAGGACCAAATTGGGACCTGCCATTCCAAATTTCATCAGATGCCTCAGATACAGCTATTGGAGCAATCCTTGGGCAGGAAGAAGATAAAAAACCATATGCAATTTATTATATTAGCAAGAACTTATCCCCTGTTGAATTGAATTATAGTATTACTAAAAAGGAATTTCTAGCTGTAATACATGCTGTCAATAAGTTCAGGCATTACATTACTGGATATCCTGTTATCTTGTATACAGATCACTTTGCCATAAAATATTTAGCAAATAAACCAATCACAAATGGTGGAATAACTAGATGGCTGATTTTATTGCAGGAAATTTATATTACAATCAAGGATAGACCTGGAAAAGAAAATCATGTATCTGACTTTCTCTCGCGAATGCCAAAACCAGTGGACGCAGCAGCAGTTGAAGATCAATTTCCAGACGAGGATTTGTTTGCTGTCACTGTTAAAACACCCCGGTATGTTGATTTTGTGAATTACTTAGCAGTAGGTAAATTACCAAAACATCTGACCCCCAATGAACGAAAACAGATTGTCCAGCGAAGTGCTCGATTTTCCTGGATTGGGGCCTACCTGTTCCATACAGGAGCAGATATTCACATCAGGAGATGTGTCTGGGAGGATGAAATTTTTGATATTTTGAAAGCTTGTCACGACAGACCATGTGGCGAACACTTTGCTGATAAGAGAACTAGACATAAGGTGCTGCAAACAGGGTATTATTGGCCTACGATCTTCAAAGACGCAAAGAAGTTCATTCAAACTTGTGACAGTTGTCAAAGGGCAGGACGCACTGGCCAGTCCGACGAAATGCCCCTGAACCCACAGCTAGTTATTGAACCATTCGAGCGATGGGCACTTGATTTTTTTGGTCCAATTAACCCATCCTCGAATCAAAAAACATATAGTCTGGTGGCAATAGAATATGTCACCAAATGGGTTGAAGCAGAAGCATTACCGAGAGCTACAGAGGATTCTGTCATACAATTCCTATTTCATATATTTGTGTGATATGGGCTCCCAAGAGACATAATTACAGACGGTGGAACACAGTTTGCTGGTAACAAGACTGTTGCAACACTTAAGAACTATCATATCCAACATAAAATTACTACTCCATACCACCCATAAGCAAACGGTCAAGTAGAAAGTAGAAACAAAATAATAGAAGCAATCTTGACAAAAACCATTGCGTCACATAGACGTGATTGGGCTGCAATACTACAAAAAGCCTTGTGGGCCTACAGAACAACATGGAGAAGCACTACCGGCTATTCACCATACCAATTGGTGTTTGGAAAGAAACCTATTTTCCCCATAGAATTCGAAATCCAAACACTGCGAACAACACAAGAAGTAGGCCTAGATCTAAACGAGGCACAAATTAATAGATTACAACAGATCAATGAGCTAGATGAAATCAGGCTCTCTGCCCTTCAACATACTGCATTAATCCAACAGCAGCGAGCTAAATGGCATGACGCTCTCATTAAAAACAAAGTCTTCCGCGAAGGAGACTGGGCGCTCTTATACGATTCCAGATTTCAAGATTTTCCCAGGAAACTTCATACTCGCTGGCTGGGGCCATATGAAATCCAAAAGGTACATGATAATGGCACCCTAACTCTAGTCACTATTGACGGATCTGGACATACCTTTAAAGTAAATGGCCATCGAGTTCGATTATACCGCAAACCACTTACTCGAGAATCCTTCCACCAGCAGCTACGCGAGGACTCTGATATGAAAATTCTACAAGGGGAAGAGCAATCTTCCTCACCTGTGATTCATTAAGTGATTCACCTGTTTTTATATTTTGTACATAATTTCTTTATTCTGTATATATTTTTGTATTTGAATTTTTTTCTGCTGTTCCTTTTTCAGAAGAAACAACACTGTCATTTTTGATGTTGCTTTTCTGAAGGGGCAACAATTTTTTTTGTTGTTCCTTTTTTAAAAAAACAGCACCTTTTGTTTTAGTCGTTCCTTTTTCATTGTCATTTTGTTGTTCCTTTTCCAAAGGAACGACATTTGAATGTTCTGCTATTCCTTTTCCAAAGGAACAACACTTTTGATTTCTGTTGTTCCTTTTCTAAAGGAACAACACTTTTGATTTTTGTTGTTCCTTTTCCAAAGGAACGACATTTGAGTTTTCTGTTGTTCATTTTCCAAAGGAACAACACTTTTGATTTTTGTTGTTCCTTTTCCAAAGGAATGGCATTTGAGTTTTTTGTTGTTTCTTTTCCAAATGAACAACACTTTTGATTTTTGTTGTTCCTTTTCCAAAGGAACGACATTTGAGTTTTCTGCTATTCCTTTTCCAAAGGAACAACACTTTCGTTTTTGTTGTTCCTTTTCCAAAGGAATGACGTTTGAGTTTTTTGTTGTTCCTTTTCCAAAGGAACAACACTTTTTTATTTTTGCTGTTCCTTTTCCAAAGGAACAGCATTTGCGTTTTTGCTATTCCTTTTCCAAAGGAACTGCACTTTTAGCACTTGCGTTTCTGCTATTCCTTTTCCAAAGGAACGGCACTTTTGGTTTTCTGCTGTTCCTTTTCTAAAGGAACGACATGTTCAGTTTTTGCTGTTCCTTTTTTCAAAGGAACGACACTCTCGGTTTTTGCTGTTCATTTTTCACAGGAACAACACTTGTATTCCTTTGTCCTTCCTTGTTTATAAACGACAACGTTCTCGTATTCCTTTTACCTATGCCTAAAGATACCTATTGTTCCTCTTGTTTCAGGTCTTTTGGAGCACAACTATACACTCATGCAATGGATACAAAGCTAGAGCATACTAAAATTAGCAAATTATATAAAATCGCTACTTTTACAAGAAATTGTTGTGAATTGATAAAGAGGAACAAAGAAAGGAAACAATTATTCATCACTTTTGCTGTCATTACCCTACTAATACTGACATGATTGGTCATCTTTATCATGCTGGTTCTTTTTAAATTCCCATAATCTTCTTGGATCATTATTAAGGAATAAGAACAAAGGGTTTATATTTTTCTATTGAGATGTTAAGACTTCTTCCACCAATCCTACTCTTAAGGAGGGCCGAACCACCCTTTGTGTATAAATAGGAAAGCATTTTATAATAAAAAGAAGAAGAAGAAGAAGAAGAAGAATGTTTTGAATTATCAAATGCAGGATAGGGGGTCTCATCAAGAGCTAGCCTACCATGGTCATAAGGAAGAAAGTGAAGTGGCATTCCCACTATGGCCACCACACCAAGGATATGGTCCAAGAGGCACATAAGAAAAAATAAAGAGTCCTTGGAACAAGAAGTCTCATCACGAGCCGGCTTGCCGACCTTTCACTCCTTCCTGGTGAATGGCATTATGATTTAACTGGTTACCAAGCCAACATAATGACCTCCATTTTGACACTAAGCAATACTTCCTAGGCATACACAAAGGATCATGGTTCCATGGGTGAAACAAACAACTCTGCCAAGGGTATGGACACCTGTCGGCAACAGAGCTCTATTAATGGTATTGAAGTCACATTTCTTATACACCAATAGTAATCATTAATACCCTTCTCTATCTTATACCTTTATAATCTGTCAAATAAGATTATGCATATCACTTCCCCAAACCATTAAACACATGAAAATCCATCATAACCAATCATGATGGGAAAAGTAGACAATGATCGCATTACATTCATTGTGCATGTCAACTGTCCTATCCTCTCAGCCTCGCATCATGTAACCGCATTTTCTTATTTATTAAGCGATCCTATTATACACCTCGATTTCGGTAACCTGCTCCTTTTGTAAACATGGCATCGTAGCATACGTTGTTCCTTTATGACCCTGTACCAAAATAGATCAACCCATTGAACTGGGTAGATAATAGGAAATCATGACAAATCTATAAGATTTATATGCAACTGGGTAGATAATAGGAAATCATGAACTGGGTAGATAATAGGAAATCATGACAAATCTATAAGATTTATATGCAACATGAAAATGCTAATAATTGCCATTTCTTATGCAGGAAAAGGGAAAAAATAAAGATTGTTGCTCCAAAGAAAGACAGGGCCAAGCTAATCGTTGTCCCTTTGGCGGGGAACCATATGCAAACAAGACGATCTAAATTAAAACATCTCAGCCAAGGAAAGGAAAAGGAGATATCGACTCGGCGCAAGAAAACGACCGGATAACTGAGGATTAACAGCTTGGTGAATCCCTCAGGATCCTTTGATCCTGAGGGATCACTGCTTTAACTATTTTTGCATCCTTGATATCTCCGCTTCAGCTGTTATAAGTAGGGGCAACACTGCTAGCCCGGGGGGGAGACTGTTAATTTTTATGTAACTTTGCTCTGTATTTGAAACTTTGATCATCGACTCTCGTTGAGAAGTGATCCATTGTAACTCTGTTTTAATGCTTTAATATAAATCTGGTTGTTGTTCCATCTTTGATCCTGGAATAATCCTCGGCAATGGCACCAAAATGTCGAGCTGTAAAAAGGGTCTTTTTCACCTCTAATTACCTCACATTAACTTGTCAATCCAGGAACGATTTGTTATCTCAAAGAGTGTTCTCAGTTTGAGGCGGCCATTTGTCAAAGTAATGCTAGTAGTATAGCTCAAGAAAATACAATAGTAAACATATGCTTGAAATAAGATCTACTTACAGCAAAATACTTTAAAAACTAAATCATGCACTCGAAGAACTAAGCAATTTATCAGTCAAGGGTCCAGTAACAATAACTCATCCCTTTGGAAACTGATGTAACTAAAGGTAATCAAGGAACAGATCATCAATCTAGGGACTAGAAAACAAATGCCAATGCCCACTACAGTTTCAGATTGTTCTGCACACCAAGGCAACAATAACGCAGATAACAGGAAATGGAACAGCAACTAAGAAATGGAATAGCAACTAGAAAATTAACAGCAACTAATTATGATGAACAGCAACACCTTAATCTACAGGAACAAGTGCAACAATATTATCCTACAGAAATCAAATGGCAATCTTTACTTAAAGGATGAATTGGACAGCAAATAGAATGGAAGGGAAACCAATTACCAATGGAATATAGAACAGCGATTAGAGCCAATTGTGAATATGCAGTATCGAAATAAATAACACACACAGCACACAGAGATATTAGGAGAAACAGTCATCTGAGTCTGATACCACAAATATTGATCTCAGTTAGAAAGGATAACGATCACAATTCATAATGGAAAAACAATGTCAATTGAACAGCAATCGTATGAAGTATAAACCATAGACGAATACAGTAATGCCAACTTAAAAATATTACAGCTCTGTTACTCTGCAATTAAACAGCAATAGCATTCTATAAAGAACAATAATGTTACATTAATGACTTAAAGGAACAGCAATACGTTATAAGGTCAGAATGAACAATACGACTTTCCTGTTGCAGAGAACGATATTGTAAACATAACAGAGTTGTGATATAAAATAACAAAACACACCAGATTACCGATCAAAGCTGATAACGAAAACCACACATGAACTAAAGATAATGATACATAAGCAAATGTTCCACTAGGGCTGGGCCCTTAGCCTCCAGGGACACACCGCTTGAAATTATTCCAGGATCATTTCAGGATCAAAGATGGAACAGCAACCAGATTTATATTAAAGCATTAAAATAGAGTTACAGTGGATCACTTCTCAACAAGAGTCAATGATCAAAGTTTCAAATACAGAGCAAAGTTACATAAAAATTAACAGTCTCCCCCCCGGGCTAGCAGTGTTGCCCCTACTTATAACAGCTGAAGCGGAGATATCAAGGATGCAAAAATAGTTAAAGCAATGATCCCTCAGGATCAAAGGATCCTGAGGAATTCACCAAGCTGTTAATGCTCAGTTATCCGGTCATTTTCTTGCGCCGAGTCGATATCTCCTTTTCCTTTCCTTGGCTGAGATGTTTTAATTTAGATCGTCTTGTTTGCATATGGTTCCCCGCCAAAGGGACAACGATTAGCTTGGCCCTGTCTTTCTTTGGAGCGGCAATCTTTATTTTTTCCCTTTTCCTGCATAAGAAATGGCAATTATTAGCATTTTCATGTTGCATATAAATCTTATAGATTTGTCATGATTTCCTGTTATCTACCCAGTTCATGATGCAAAGATGTTACGAGTTCTAAAGAAAAGATGACAAAATAGTCAATAAAAACATACCTTCTTCAATACTCCACAGAGGTCGTCATTTCTTGGTTTTTTAGACTTTTACCCTACGGAAAACACGAAGTACAGGTGAGCATATTACCTGGTCACTGCAGAGGAGGACGAAAATGACATCGAGACATGTTGTCAAGGAAATGGGGGTGTGCTAACAGCATCCTGAGTAGGTCGCAGGTGGGAGGAGCAACGGGAAACAAGGAAAGAATTTTTAAATTTGAGCGGGGGAAGTCATTTTTATAGGCAGTGGGGGCCAACAAACAGGTGACATCATGATGACATCACGAGGTTAGACACAATTCGTGATGAGATTCGACAATGAGGGGTGATTTGGCAGACAAGAGGGAGGGGAGGACAAGGGTTACCATTACGAACTTCAGACTTTACCGTTTACTAAACTAGAAAATGAAACCCCGATAGCTGGCGTGGTCCCCACTTGGTTCCGAAGGTCGAGTAGCGGCAGGACGAGGATCTCTTCAGCCCCCATAGAATGAATCTCCACCATTGGATCGAAATTTGACTATTCAACTCTAGAGGGGCAGAGAGATTTATCATCCATGTAGGTTTCCCCTCAAACTATTATGCAACCAGCTCACAAAAGATAGAAAATGTAGATCAACGACTTCAAAATTATCCTTGTCGAGGGGGAAATCTCCTTTACATTACACAAATGAACAATTCTTGTATGGTTCAAGTGAAAAAAACTCTATTTCTATATATAGGAGTCTAAGGCATCACAATATAATCGAAACCGACATAACAATAGTAATGTAAGGGTACAACAATAACAATAGTGGGCTTCTATGGGGCACAATGATAACAATATGGGGACATGGGCACAATAATAACAATAAGGGCTACAATGACAATAATAATGGGGGAATACAATAGTATTATAGGGACCTAACATGCCCCTCTCCTTCAAAAACATGTTGTACTCAACGCTTGAGCAGTTCTGGATACTTCTGTTCACATTTCTCATTCTCCCATGTGGAATCTTTCGTAGTTAAGTTCTTCCACTTGATGAGATACACTGAAATTGAACGATTTCGTAGCTATCGAGTTCTTGTCTCTGTGACTGCTTCAAGTTCCAATATGACTTTTCCTTCCTCGTCAAGTTCTAGCAATATTGTTTGAATTGGGAGCTTGTCACCTATAACCTTATTTAAGCATGAAACTTGGAAAAATGGGTATAGTCGGGAAGATGCAGGAAGCTCCAATTTGTATGCCATAGTACCAATCTTTTGCAACACCTTGTATTGACGAAAATACTTTGTGATAATTTATTATCCTTCGTAGCTTGGTTGAGGGACATTTGTTTGTATGGTTGTAGTCGTAGAAATACCCAGTCACCTACATCAAAAATTCTTTTGTTGTGATGTTGATATGGCTGTTGTTTCATTCTATTCTACGCCAAAGTGAGGTTATCCTTTACGAGTTGAAGAACTTTTTTTTGATGCTCGATGTGATATTCCACGGCTTGAACCTTAGAATTTTCTCTTAAAGATGATGAGATGGATGGTAGATGATATCCATAATGTTCCATAAATGGGGTCATTTTTGCTACAGTATGGAAGGAAGTGTTATACCACCATTCAGCCAGAGGCAACAACTTGACCCACTGTGTCTATTTATCAGTTAGAAAGTAATGAAGATATCCTTCCAAACATTTGTTCACTATCTCAGTTTACCCATCAGATTTAGGATGATAAGATGAGCTATCAACTAACTGAGTACCCAAACAAGAAAATAATTTCGTCCAAAAATTTCCAGTGAAAATGGGATCTTTGTCGCTTACAATAATATTTAGGTTTCCATGTAGCTTTTGTATTGTTTCCATAAATGCAGTAGCAACTGTATTGGATATAAATGGATGAGATAATGCACAAAAGTGTGCATACTTGGTAAGTCTATCAACTACCACCATGATGACACCCTTTTCTTCAAACTTAGGTAGACATGTGATCAAATCCATTGAAACCTCCTCCTAACATTGACTTGGAATGGATAAAGGTTGTAACAGACCTGAGGCCTTAATTATTTCAACTTTATTTTGTTGGAAAACCAAACATTCCACCAAAAAAATTTGAATATCAAATTTAAGGCCAGCCCAAACAAATTCCTTCTTAACCTTGTGGTAAGTTTTTAAAAATTCGGAGTGCCCTCCTAACAAAGAGGTGTGCAATTCGAGAAGAATATTTTGTTTGATTTTGGAATTCTTACAGAGGTATAAGTGATCTTTGTACAATAATGAATCATTTTTCCAGCTAAATGTGTCAGATGTATTGGGATATTGCTGCAACTTTTGAATGAGTGCCCACACTTCTTCGTCATTCTTCCATTCATCCCTTGCTTCATTTATCCAATTTGGTTGGATAATATAAATGGCACAAAACAATGCTTCCACATCCTCATACTTTCTTGAGAGTGCATATGCAACAACATTTTGCTTCCCTTTTTTGTAGATTATTTCAAATTCATAACCCAACATCTTTGTGACCCATTTTTGTTTCTCTTCTGAAGATAATATTTGTTCTAAAAAGTATTTAAGACTATCATGATCCTTCTTTACCTTGAAGTGTCTTCCCATTACGTAAGGTCGTCATTTCATAAGTTCATGTAGTATTGCCAACATTTCCTTCTCATAAATAGCTTTGTGTAAATACTTTCCTTTGATTGGACGACTTTCAAAAGCAATGGGTCTTCCTTCTTGCATTAAAACAACACCAATTCCATTTCCTGAGGAATCACATTCCACAATAAAGGTTTTTGTGAAGTCTGGTGTAGCTAATAATGATGCTTGGCACATTGCCACTTTAAGATGTTCAAAGGCCATCATTGCTTCCAAAGTCCAAGAAAATGCATCTTTCTTCAATAATGTTGCTAGAGGTGCTACTATTCTCCCATAATTCTTAACAAACTTTTGTTAATACCCTGTCAACTCAAGAAATCATTTCATATGCTTTATGGATGAGGGAGTTTTCCATTCTTTAATGGATTTAATTGTGTTAGGGTCTACCTTAACACCTTCATGAGATACAATATGACCTAGATATTCCACTTCTTGTACTCCAAAGAAACATTTGAAGGTTTTTGCATATAATTGCTTCTCCTCCAATAGTTTGAGCACCCTGTCAACATGTTGAACATGATCCTTCCAAGACTTGTTGTAGATTATTATATCATCAAAACATACTAACACAAATTTTCTAAGGAAGGTTTTGAAAATGGAATTCATCAAACCTTGAAATGTAGAAGGTGCATTGGTAAGGCCAAATTGCATGACCAAGAATTCATAATGACCCTCATGAGTTCTAAATGTTGTTTCGGAATGTCTTCAGTCTTCATTTTGATTTGATGATATCCTGAATGAAGATCCAATTTGGTGAAGTAAAATGCTCCATATAATTCATCAATGACTGGAATGGGAAATTTATATTTAGTAGTGAGCTTTTTTAGCTCCCTATAATCCAGACACATGCGCCATGATCCATACTTCTTGTGCACCAATACTACTAGAGTAGAAAAAGAACTTTGACTAGGTTGAATTATACTAGCCTCTAGCATTTCTGCAACCATCCATTCAATTTCATTTTGGGCATAGGGATATCTGTAAGGCCTGATGTTTTGAGGAACACTTCCTGGAATCAAATGAATAGCATGGTCATGATCACAAATAGGTTGGAGGACTTTTTCAGTCTCAGATACCTTGGAATGATTGTCCAAAGCTTTTTGGAGATCAGGAGAAATATATGATTTCGATGTGGGAACCTCTAGTGAACATAATTGTGCAATTATGCCCCGTTGTTATTTATCTAGAATATTTGTCATGTCATTAGAGCTGATTATCCTTTTCGGTTTCCTTGCGATACCCCTTAATTCAACTTCCTTTCCTGGCCAAAAAAAAATCAAGAAAGTTTCTTGGATGATTCAAATGACAAAATTTCCTTTCTATATATAGGAGTATAAGGGGTCGTAATATAATCAAAGCCGAAAAAACAATAATAATGTAAGGGCACAACAATGAAAATAGTGAGCTTCTATGGGGTACAATAATAACAATATTGGGACAACATGGGCACAACAATAACAATAAGGGATAAAATGACAATAATAATTGGGGTATGCACTACTATTCTAAGGACCTAACAAGGGCTACTTCCGGAAAGTGGCAAGGTGGAGATGGACGGTGATTCGCCCAAAATTTGTGTACATTTTACTTGTAGGTTTTCTCCAAGGTCCCAATGTCTGATAGCGGCTTTACGTGCCTATGATTTTCCGCCACGCATCACAAGGGGAACAGACAAAGAAGGATAACCTTCCAGTCACTTAGAGCTCGTCCCTTGCCTTCAATATGCAATATATTTCCCTTATATTTAATATTTAAGCTTATTCTTAGGTCCTCTTTCCCAAGCATGAACCCTGCTACCTAGACTTTTCAAAAAATGAGGTCTCCAAGCATGAGTGCAAGGAGATTTAGAGTAGGTGATAACAACTATGTTGGGTTGTATTTTGTTGAATAAAAGTGGTATTGATATGGTTGTAGGAGGTTGAGTTGAATGTTATTGATGGTATTACTGTGTTACTATGGTTGTGATTCGTTGTATTTCATTTAAGAAAAGTAGTATTGATATGGTGTGACTGTGTTTGATATTATACCACCCATACTAGTTATACCACTATTCTCTATGTTGCAGAATCACACTGCCTACCCCCATTATACCACACTGGTTATACCAACCTTGGCACCACTTGGTTGTGTTACTCCTCCATACCACCATACCACCATTGTTGCATATCATGTCGACCCATCAGTATTCCCTCTCTCCTCTGCAAGTTCGTTGTAATATATATAACTCGACATTATGTTGAATGTGTGGTGTTGTATCGATCAACATCTTGTTTCTATTGGGTTATGTTCAACTTAAATATCACAATATTGAACTATCCATCAAATTGGCCATACATATATACAGCTCCCACCTGGTCATAATACGTATATTCCTCCTCCATCAATTATATAATATATAACATTACTCCACTTCCCTGTCCATACCACATACTCCAATGTAACACCCATACTGCCTCCTCCCTGTCATGTTACGTTACACTATCATACATTACGTTGAATGTTGTACAACCTCCTCCCCATACATTACCTTCCCCATATAACCTTCCCCCATATAAAAGCTCTGTCATATATATATATATATATATATATATATATATATATATATATATATATATACCAGAACTGCATTTTTTTAACACATATTACCACCAAAAGTGCAATTGTTACAGTATATTTTCCGCATAGTGCTTTTTTTTACACAGTAATTTTTAAATGCATTCATTGATATCAATTTTTGGATTCGTTCTCTTTGGAAAAGAGAACTATCCTGATTGTTCAAGGAAGACAAAACACACTCTCATTTTCAATGAGTCGTGGGAAGGAGTTTGTGAAGGAGAAGGAGATAATGAACCTGCAAAGCCCAATTTATATAAGGAGATTTCCATTTGGAAAAATAAGAATAGCAAGGCTTATGCCTTGATTGCAGCATCTGTAAATGAAGAGGTGAGTCACCATATTTCACCATTTTCAAATTCTTTTGAAGCCTTAAATAAGTTTAAGGAATTGCATGAATCACTCTAAACTTGAAGTTGTTCAATTGATGATTAAATTATTTAGTATGGAATTAATAAATGATGACCCTCTTGCTTTAGCATCAGAAGTAAGATTCATTATGCATGATATAAAAACCACTAGTGTTGAAATAGACATTCCTCTCATAGCTTATGTCAAGGTACTATATCCCACTTATTCAAATTATCTTGATTTGTTGCAAGCAAGTGGAAACCTCGAGGAGATTACCTTTGACTTCCTTGAGAAGAAGTTTGCCAAGAGAGAGAAGGATTTTGGGAATAAGACAGTGCCATAGTCTTTATAAGAAGTTGTGTGTCTTTCACATAAAGAGAAGAATCATGCACAAGATTCTTCTAGAGGAAGAGGTGGTCGAAGAGGAAGAGGAAGAAGGAATTTTAGAGGAAGGGGGCGGAGACAGTTCCAAGGAGAAAAGTCTGATCTTCATTTGCATACGATGCAATAAAGATGGACATGATGCATCCACATGTAATCTTCCTTGGGAAAAAATTGAACAGGAAAGAAATGAAGGAAAAGGTAAAACCAATGAAAAAGGGAAAGGTAAAGCACCCGAATTCGCTCACTATGTTGTGTCACATTGTAATAATGGTGTAACTGAAGACTTCTTTAATGCTTCACTTGCTTCTTGGAAATATGATTGGTTGCTTGATTCAGAAGGAACTTGCCACATGCTTTTAGAAGAGATTTTTTTGAAGAATTTATTGACAATGTTGATGGAGCAGTATACTTTGCAGACAAGTCAAAACTCAAGCCATCAGGGCTTGGCACCATTGGGCTAAAACTGCCTAGTCGTCCAAACTTTCTTCTGCATGATGTTTTATATCTCCCAGAGCTGAGGAGAAACTTCTTGTCTATGGTGCACATCCACTAGTAAGGACACTCCATTCATATGTTTGATGGCAAGGTTAAGGTCAGAAAAGCATCAAATCGCTCACTTGTCATGACGGGGATAGAAGAAGAAATACTTCTGAAGCTGCAAGGTAACTCTACTCATGCACAAAACTTCTCATACAGTTCTCATTATGATGAAGGTACATTTCCATCAATTCTTTAATGGCATGCTATATTTGGAAATTTGAATTATGATAGCCTTCTTATGTTGAAGAAAAGTAGTGTTACTAGTTTGCCTAAAATTCCTAGGAAACTTAAATAATGTAATGCTTGTATCGTAAGAAAGCACAACAAATAGTCTTTTCATGATTCACATTTCAGAGCACGTAGAAAAATTGAACTTATTCATTCAGACCAATGTGGCCCAATGCATGATCCTTCTGCAAATGGAAATAAATATATGATGACATTTATTGATGACTACACCAGAATGTGTTAGCTTTATTTATTAAAGAACAAATCTAATGTTTTTCAAACATTCAAGAACTTTCATGCATGGATTGAAAATGATGCAAAATCTCATATTTTCTCTATTTGTACTGATAATGGAAAAGAATACACTTAAAATTAATTTGAAAACTATCTTTGCCAGCATGGGATCAAACATCAAACAACGGTGCCTCATAATCCCCAACAAAATGGAGTCGTTGAAAGAATGAACATGACAATTTTAAATATGGTACGTTCCATGATGCTTTTCAAGAATATAAAATTGATGTTTTGGGTTGATGTAGTTCTATGTGTTGTGTATGTAAAGAATAGGTGTCCATCTAATGCTATTAGAAACAAGACTCCTTATGAAATGTTGTATGGCCACATTCCTTCGATAAAGCATCTCAGGATCTTTGGTTCCACCTGTTATGCCTTGATACTAAGGAACAAAGAAAAAAACTTGGTGCAAGGAGTCGTAAGTGTATCTTCTTGGGGTATTCAAATATCTCCAAAGCATATCGTCTCTATGATGAAGTTAATAAGAATTCTTTCGTATCTAGAGATGTGATATTTATTTAATCTTCCAAGGCTGACAATGTTGTTGAGCAGTAGCTTGATCACTTGGATAGATTCGAACATGAAAATTCTTTTCAAGAATTTGATAATGAGGTTCCACATCTTAAAGGGGGGATTCCTATACTGGATCAAACTGTGGAATCTTCTTCTAACACACTTTATCCCCCACATGAAGCTTCAGCCACTGATCCATATGATAATTTGAGTGATGTGATTGACATAATTGGGAGACTAAATCTTGATTCAGCCCCAACTCAATCCACTGAGAAGCCTTGGCCATCTCAGAAAGGTCCTCCAAAATGGATGACAAGGACACTTGAAAATGTTCATCCTGATGAGGTTGGAAATATAGGAACAAGAAGTTCAACCAAATAGAATGGAGGTGATGTAGATGATTCTAATTCACCTGTTGGTGCGGATGTTTCTTATGATTGTGTACTGAATTTGTATACATATTTTGAAACAATTTCCTTTAAAGAAGTTGCTTCTCATGATGAATGGAAAGAAGCAATGCAAAAAGATTTTTATGCCTTGATAAATAATGGCACTTGGAAGTTGGTTGATCCTCCATTGGGAACCAAACCAATAGGCTACAAGTGGGTCTACAAGAACAAGTATAAATCTGATGGATCACTTGACAAGAAAAAATCCAGGCTTGTGGAAAAGGTTTTATACATAAGGAAGGAGTCGACTATGAGGAGACTTTTTCCCTCACAGCAAAATGGGCTACCATTCAGACACTATTTGCCTTGGAAAATCAGAACGATATGAAAGTCCATCAAATGGATGTAAAAAATTATTTCTTGAATGGATATTTGAAAGAGAATGTTTTTATGTCCCATCTAGAAGGATTTGTTGTGAAGGGTCAAGAACATAAAATATGCAAGCTGGTAAAATCCTTGTATGGCCTCAAGCAAGCACTGCGAGCCTAGTACGAGAATTTAACTGAGCATCTTCTAAAACTCAACTTCAAACATTATGATCTTGATGATGCAACTTTTCTTGTCAAGAAAGTTGGAAAAATAGTTGTATATCTTGTGGTGTATGTAGATGATCTTTTGATCATAGGAAACAATGAGAGATATAGTGCATCCATAAATAAGGAATTGAGGAAAGGTTTTGAAATGAAATACTTAGGGTATGTTCACTACTATCTTGGTATTGAAGTAACTCAACATCTTAAATTTATATTTCTTTCTTAGAAGAAGTACATTGGAGATCTGTTGAACAAGTTTGGCATGGTTGAGTGCAATCCTTTGACTACTCCTATGGAAAAGAACTTAAAGCTCACATCCACTAAAGGAAAATAATTTGAGGATGCAACAAAGTATAGACAGCTTGTAGGAAGTCTCAACTACCTCACTACTACTAGACCATACATTTCATTTGTTGTTGTAATCCTATCCAAGTTTATGCAAAATCCTTGTGAGGGACATTGGTCTGCTATGAAAAGAGTTTTAAAGTACTTGAAGGGAACTCAAGACTTTGAACTTAAGTATGCGCAGGTGGGAGACTTCAGCTTGATTGGATACTCTTATTCAAACATAGATGGAGATAAAGAAATTAGGTTATCTACTTCAAGTTATGTTATGGGTCTTGGATCAGGAGTTGTCTTTTGGAGGTCATGCAAACAAATAGTTCCAGCAAATTCCACAACTAAGGTAGAATATGTGGCAGCATCTGAAGCAACAAAGGAAATTGTGTGGCTCAAGAAAATTCTGGAAGATTTGCTAGAGAAACAAGTGTATTCAACTCCTCTCATGATTGAAAAAACTTTAGCAATAAAGTTGCCCAAGAACCCAAATTTCTGTGATCAAATAAAGCATAACAATACATAATACCATATGATTCGACATCATGTTGAGGCCAAGACAATTCACCTAGGCCATTGTTCCATAAATGAGTAGATTGCAGACATCTTCACCAATATGCTTGGAAGAGAAAAGTTTGTAAGATTCAGAACGATTCTTGGACTCACCAACATCCCTTCAGATTAAGGTGGGGAATGTTGACACATAATCTTTGGGATTAGGTAATCCATGTAAAATAGTGTAAATAGAAAATAAGGAGAATTGGAATATGAGGATACACTCGGAGATGAAGCCTAAGTGTCTCTCCCTACATGTATATATCTATGATCAATCTTAATGAAAAACCACAATTTGCTTTGAGAAGTAACCTTTGCGCCTGACATAAAGATGTTTAACTTTCGTGGAAAATGAAACACTTTTAAATTTAAAGGATAATATGTGTTTCAATATTTTAAAATTTAGGAGGTTCTAAGATCCTCTCATGTCTCATGCATAAATATCTTATTTTTTATAATTATTAAAACTGGTGAGGTGAATTTATAATAGTTTAGATCATATTTAACTTTTGAATTAATTTTTCTACTTCATAATATTAAAACATTTTTTTCAAAATACTACAAAAATTGGAATTTTCAAAGTTTTTTTGGTTGAGAGATTTTTAAAAATAAATATTTTAAATTTTTTTAATAATATTTTATTTTTAAATTTTGAATAACAACAAAAAGAAAATGTTTATTAGTTTTTTATAGTAAAATAACAATTTTATTAATAGAAATAATACTTGAGATAACAAATAAAATTTAATTAATACCCAATTGAAAAAAAAAGTGATACAAATCGATATATTAAAATATATGGTCAAACTTTGTTAAAATATTGATACGGTTGAGAAAATGTGTTTTATAACATAGCCCGGTGGTGTAATCCGAAAAACGTGATATATAAAAATGTAAATTATTGACTAGAGAGGCTCATTCTACAATCTAATATGAGAGAGAGATGCGTAAGCCGACAAATGTGATATATAAAAATGTAAATTATTGAGCAAAGAGGCACATTATACAGCCCAGTGTGAAAGAGAGAGATGTGTAAGCCGACAAATGTGATATCTAAAAATGTAAATTATTGTGCAGAGACGCATGTGTAAGTATGTATGTGTTCAATTTGGAATTGACATGTGTCCTTAGATATACATGTTGGGTTTATTTGATTAAATGTATTATAAAACATTGATAATCTCACTCTTAGTGGTCATACTAAGGGGAAGTGGTAAAATTATTTAACTCACTCCCAACCATAAATAAAATATTTCAGGTCGGATATAATAAAAAATAAAAATGAATATATGTGTTTGGTTTGTTTAATTAAAAGTATAATAAAACATCAATAATCTCACTCTCAGTGTCCATACTAAGGAGAAGTGGTAAAAATATTTCACTTTCACTCTCAACTATAAATAAAATATTTTGATGTCCATATGAAACAACATAATCTTATATCAACTTTACAGAGAAACAAAGTAGTTAAAAGTTGAAAAAGAATTATATATACATTATATAAAGCAATTGAAAACAAATATTTTCTTATAGTTGAAACACTTTAAGAAATATCACTATTTTATGCCCAAGTAAATTTTGATCTATTTTATACATTAAAAAATGCAACATAAACAATGAAAAATTACAAGTGGCCTTTCTTTATATATATATATATATATATATATATATGATGACACGAGAATGAAAGACATATATTGATGAGTTAAACTTATAATGTATATGTATTTAAATGAGTTAAACTTATAATGTATATGTATTCAGATGATTTAAACTTATAATGTATATGTATCCATTTAATAAGGTGATCTTCAGTGATGGTTATTAGTCTCTGCCAAGACAAGGCTCAAGCAATTGATTTGTCTGTTGACCACTATTAGTTTAGCATTGATCAATGCAAGTTATAATGTTTAACGTTGAAAAAAGATATTTATTTTTTAATATTATTGAAAAATGTATTTTTAAACATTTGATTAGACCATAACTTTGAAGGTCTCATTGCAGCCTTTGTGCCATGTGTATAATCGCCTCATATTTTTTCCATATCTTTTGGATGTAGTTACAACATTTATGCCATGATTTTTAAGCAAGTATTTGCATAAAAAATGAATGCGAATAAGAAGGAAATAAATATACTTATCCGGAGTTATGCCTACCATTATTTATGTTTTCTTCAACGTGTCAACATGTAGGAGTGAACGTGTAAATGTGCAAACTTAGTAGTGGTTACTACCCACCAAAAAATTATACCAGTCATTATCCCTTAGCCAATTAAATAATAAAGACTTCCCATGTTTGAACATAAACAATTTTTTTATTTTATACAATGTTTTGAAGGATATAAAAAATAATAATATTTTGTTCATATATTTAAAACATGAGAAACAAAAGAAGTTTCCCCCAAAAAAATAAATTCAACTCGTATACTACATGGCAGAATGAGGTTGTTACATCTAACAACCCTCGCCTTACAATTTTGGAATCTAACTAGTTTCCCAAACAAATAAATTCAACATTGGGTTCTTGATTGGCAGTAAGTCTTGATATGAGTCTGCCATTATGTGTTTTTGAGTTTTTGTTAGGCCCCTATACTACTAGTGTAACCTCTTATTGTTATTAGTACAACCCCATTATTATATTGTTGTACCTATATAGTCCCCATATTGTTATCACTGTGCCCCATAGAAGCCCACTATTATTATTATTGTGCCCTTACATTATTATTGTTATGTCAGCTCTGATTATATTATGACCGCTTAGACTCCTATATATAGAAAGGAGGTCTCTTCATTTGTATCAGACAAGAATTGTTCATTTGAGTAATGTAAAGGAGGTTTCCCCTTGAAGAGGCTAAATTCTAAGGCATTGATCTATCTTTTCTATCTTTTTGTGAGCTGGTTTCATAAAATTTGGTATCGGAGCTTTGGATTCTAGGGTTTTGCTACTCCAAATAGGTCATCGTGTCATTTGTGCTATAACTTGTTTTCTGCGATGTTTCATATGCTACAAAAAAAACCATTTGGACCGAAATCGTTTTGAACCTCGGGTCCGAATTTCAGAGATTTTCGCACTATATTTGCGGAAATATGATCTAAGGAAGTTGGCCTTTTTGCAGACTCGCGGATTACATTCCAAATAGGTGACCTAGGGAAAATAGTCATAACTTGTGTTTTGAGCATCAGATTGAAATTTCATAAGAAGTTACAAGAAGACGATAGAATGTAGTTTCCTGTATATATTTTTCAGATCTTATGGTCAAAACAGTGACACGTGGCACTTCATACAAGTTCGCTCTTCTGAAAAGTTATATAATTAGGTCATCTTGGGAAATTGTGCATAACTCTTTCTTGGAGAATCTAAATTTGATCAAATTGGTGGCATTGGAAAGAGGATGCAAAGGGATACTGCAGGTCGCAATTTTAGAACTTAAAGACCCAAAAGTACAGAGTTACAATTGTTTCAATATTGAGCTCATAAAATCAAGAAAAAGCGAGATGAGGAAGTTTGATGGCAAGGATCCAGTAAATTGGATACTACAGATGGAGAAATATTTTGATCTACATGGTGTACCACTATTACAAAAGGTATGTATTGCATCTTCATATTTATAACAAGATCAATTTTTATGGTATAAAGGGCTTTGTTCTCGTAAACAACTTGTTACATGGTCAATTTTCACGGAGGAAATTATATCACATTATGAGAATACAAAGAGCAACACCTTCTTTAGAGCAACACCACAACAATTGGAAGAAAAAAGAGAAAAAAGGTTTGTTACAAAGTGGAAAGCAAAATTATGGCAACACGGAATTCTACCCCTCACAACTATAAAGATGGAAGTATTGTTTCTCCTATCCTTCCACAACCTACAAGGGTTACACCACAAAAATTGGAAGAAAAAAGAGAAAAAGTGATTTCTTACAATTGTGATAGCAAATGCATAAAGGTCATAAGTGTGCTGAGAATAAATTATTTTACATAGAGTATGAAGAGGAGGAAGAAAAGGATCAAGAAACATCAAAATAAGAGGATATACTCCAGGACCCAATCCCAAAGAAAGAAGAAATGAATCCGACCATATCTTCTAAAGCATTGGCAAGAATTACTACTCCTCAAACTCTCAAGATAGAAGGACATATCAAGAAGAAAAAGGTTCAAGCAATGAAAGATCACATTGAGCATCAACAACAAGTTCTCCAACTTTTAAAGGATAATGCCACTTTGGTGCAAAATCGAATGAAACAATAGATATATCAACATCGTAGTGAAAAATGTTTTGATGTAGGTGATTGGGTATTTTTACTGCTACATCTCAAGCAAGCTATTTATGAGAAGGAAATGTTGGCAATACTACATGCACTTATGAAATGGTGACCTTACCAAATGGGAAGACACTTCAAGGTAAAAATGGATCATGATAGTCTTAAATACTTTTTAGAACAACTATTATCTTTAGAAGAACAGAAAAAATGGGTCACAAATATGTTGGGCTATGACTTTGACATCATCTATAGACAAGGGAAGCAAAATTTTGTTGCAGATGCACTCTCAAGAAAGGATGAGGATGTGGAAGCATTGTTTTGTGCTATTTCTATTATCCAATCAGATTGGATAAACAAAGCAAGGGATGAATGGAATAAGGACAAAGAAGCATGGCCACTCATTCAAAAGTTACAGAAGATCCCAATTCAAACAATATTGCCAGAACTTGAAGAGGAAGGAAAAGTCATATTGGAACCTGGAGCAGTCACAGAAGCAAGAACCCGATAGCTACGAAATCGATCAATTTCATAGTATCTCATCAAGTGGAAGAACTTACCCATTGAAGATGCCACATGGGAGTACAAGAATTTTATACAGAAGCATCAAGAACTACTCAAGCGTTGAGGACAATACTTTTTGAAGGAGAGGGGCATGTTAGGCCCCTATACTACTAGTGTAACCCCTTATTATTACTAGTATAGCCCCCTTATTATATCGTTGTACCCATGTAGTCCCCATATTGTTACCATTGTGCCCCATAGAAGCCCACTATTGTTATTATTGTGCCCTTACATTATTATTGTTATGTCGCTCTAATTATATTATGACCCCTTAGACTCCTATATAGAAAGGAGGTCTTTTCATTTGTATCATCCAAGAATTGTTCATTTGAGTAATGTAAAGGAGGTTTCCCCCTCGAAGAGGCTGAATTCTAAGGCATTGATCTATCTTTTCTATCTTTTTGTGAGCTGGTTTCATAACAGTTTTCTTCTAAAAAAGACTTATAAACATCTTGGGTTCTTTCATTCATCGTGAAATATATATACAAAGTGTTTTATAGTGTTTCTTGTGTTGTTTTAATTTTTCAATCTTTCTCTGTATCACAAGAAGTTTTCAAACTTTTTGTTCCTTCATATATGTTAGGGTTGTTTTGGTTCTATAATATGTTTGATACTTTCAGTGACAAGAACATTTTATCATAGTTTTTCTTTCTATAAGTATCTCAGTACTTTGTGAACTATAGTCTTATGGTGTTTGTGACTTCAAGAGATATGGAATATTGCAACAACTATAAATCTTGTAATTCTATCATGCTCTACAGAAGAATTTTGATAGTCACTTAGGATGTTGAATAGATGTTTTAGCTAGCCTGGTAGAAGATAGAAGAATTTAGGGTTTGATATTGCCTTGTATGCATATATCATAATGTGCTCCTATGGATAATATGAAAATTTAAAAATAAATAAATAAATAAAAAAAATAGAAGATAAATAATTTTCATTTTCTTGGGTTGTAATGTCTATGCAAAGAGCAGTGTTATCTTGGGTGAATTGATACCCACACTTTTTGATCTTTACATCTGTGACATCTCTGATAGATTTAAAAATAAATTTCTTAACATTTTTAAATTTTTTAACAAAAATTGAAGACAACTATTAAATATTAGGTTCCAAAAGATTTGATGCCGTGGCTATTTGCAAGAATTTTCTCCATCTCCATGCCTATGATTATTTATGTTTTCTTCAACACTTTAACATGTAGGAGTAAAAGTGTAAATGTGTAAACTTAGTAGTGGTTACTACCCACTAAAAAATTATTCAAGTCCTTATCCCTTAGAAGGCAATTAATGTTTCCACTTCACATTTTAATTTGCAATTTTTCTAAAAACATAACATCCACTTAAGTGGCAGGATTACGCTGCCTTGATTGTTTTATTATAGTTTTTTTTTTTTTTTGGAAAAAACATCATTTCAAAATAAATATAAATTGTGTATTTTTTATTATAAATATTTTAAAGTATTTATATGTATATATATGGTTAGGTAGTTTGTACTAACTTTCAAAAAAGGATATATATAACTATTTTTATTTTACTACTAGCTTTCCATTTTGGTTCAAATCAAATCAATTATAGAGATTCAAAAGCTTGACTTCATTTATTAATAAAATAACAAGCACATATCTTAAACTGAAAAGATAACTAATCAAAATACATTGTCAGTAATTAACTACCATAATCCAAACAATGTCACTACAAAAACTATTGACTAGAAATTCGGCTCGCTTAATCATATCATGTTCTCGAAGGGTCCACTTGGATTGGTGGAGTAGAGTCATTAGTTTCTTTAGAGGCATAAAACTAGAAATTGCACCAAATGTTGCAATGTAAACACCATAAGTCGGTAGCATATGGAAAAAGAGCAAATATGAAGAGTGAATCCTCAAAGTATGTTCTTCGAGGGAACACCCACTGTTTTAGAGTGGATGTTTGTGTATCCTTCTGAAGCAGTAAATCAAACTAGACATTCCTTATTGGTTCAGCTTCCAAAAGCATGTCATTGTAGTATTTGATTCCCAAAAACAATGCATTGTCATTTGTAAAGGCACCATCAAAGACATAAACAAGACTCGGGATATCTTAACTTATTAGCATTTAAATGAAAATTTGATAAGGTGTTGTCAGAAACAGTGAAGTGTGAAAACCTAAGGGAAAAGTATTGAGTTACTTACTTAGAGATGCATATGTATCAAGTGGCTTGTAGTTGAACAACATTAACATAATATCCTGCCTTGTTGGGTGATTAGGTACTTTAGCGCCTCCTGTTTTGTGACTAACTTAGTGTGAAAACATAGGGGAAAAGGCTTGTGTTACTTACTTAGAGATGCATATGTATCAAGTGGCTTGTAGTTTAACAACATTAATGTTGTATCAAGTGGGCTGTAGTTGAACAACATTAATGTAATATCTTTCCTTGTTGGGTGATCAGGTACTTTAGTGCCTCCTATGATCAGGTACTTTAGCGCCTCCTGTTTTGTGACCAACTTCACATAGGGGAAAAGGATTAAGTTACTTACTTAGAGATGCATGTGTATCAAGTGGCTTCTAGTTGAACAACATTAATGTTTAGCATTTAAACGAAAATTTGATAAGGTGTTGTTAGAAACAGTGAAGTGTGAAAACATAGGGGAAAAGGATTGAGTTACTTACTTAGAGATGCATATGTACTTATTAGCATTTAAATGAAAATTTGATAAGGTGTTGTCAGAAACAGTGAAGTGTGAAAACATAGGGGAAAAGGATTGAGTTACTTACTTAGAGATGCATATGTATCAAGTGGCTTGTAGTTGAACAACATTAATGTAATGCATTGCCTTGTTGGGTGATCAGGTACTTTAGCGCCTCCTGTTTTGTGACCAACTTAGTGTGAAAACATAGGGGAAAAGGATTGTGTTACTTACTTAGAGATGCATATGTATCAAGTGGCTTGTAGTTGAACAACATTAACATTGACTTAAGTGGCTTGTAGTTGAACAACATTAACGTAATATCATGCCTTGTTGGCTGATTAGGTACTTTAGCGCCTCTTGTGATCAGGTACTTTAGCGCCTCCTGTTTTGTGACCAGATTTACATAGGGGAAAGGATTGATTTACTTAATTAGAGATGCATATGTATCAAGTGGCTTGTAGTTGAACAACATTAACATAATATACTGCCTTGTTGGGTGATCAGGTACTTGAGCACCTCCTATTTTCTTATCAGCTTCTTCCTTCCTACTGGAAAAGTGTATGGGGTTATCCACATCCTCGCTTGGTTAAAATGGTGCATATCGCTATGTTGTTGGCATCTACATGTAGATGGGATTCCATCTTCTGATCCAGAAGGACCCAGATTGGTGCCTTCTAGTCACAGGTCAGAGTACAAGCCAAAGATTGATACATCCTGGTCCGGAACTCATGTTTATACAAGACAAAAACCTTTAACAACCTCTCGAAAATGTGATAATTCTCATGGATAGTCACCCCCACCCTTGTTGAGTCTCAACTCTTGCTAAGGCATAATTTTTTAGTATATTTGGCTTAGATTGGAAAATGTGATAATTCTCAAGGATAGTCTCTCCCACCCCCATTGAGTCTCAACTCTTGCTAAGGGATAATTTTTTAGTATATTTGGCTTGGATTGGAAAATGTGACAACTCAACTCTTTTTAAGGTATATTTTTTTAATATATTTGGCTTGGATTGGAAAATGTGATAATTCTCAAGGATAGTCTCCCCCACAAAATTCTAAACTCTTGCTAAGGCATAATTTTTTAGTATATTTGGCTTGGATATACTCTTTTTGTCATGTAAATCACTTAAACAAGTTACAAATTCACCATAGTAAGTTACAAATTCACCACAGTAAGTTACAAATTCACCATAGTATAAGTTAGATGTATGCTAACTTTGACAAAGATTAATAACAAATGAGGCATCAAAAAATAGAATAGAAATTTTCCATGTGGATTACTCAAACAAGTTACAAATTCACCATAGTGAGTTACAAATTAACGAAAATAATGTAATATCCTGCCTTCTTGGGTGATTAGGGACTTTAGCGCCTCCTGTTTTGTGACCAGCTTCTTCCTTCCTGTTGACAAAGTGTATATGGGGTTATCCACATCCCCGCTTGGTTAGAATGGTGCCTATCGCTATGTTATTGGCATCTACATGCAAATGGGATTCCATCTTCTAATCCATAGGGACCCAGATTGGTGCCTTCCAATCACAGGTCAGAGTACAAGACAAATATTGATACATCCTGATTGAGCACTTATGGTTATATGACACAAAAAACTTTAACAACCTCTCAAAAATGTGATAATTCTCAAGGATAGTCGCCCCCACCCTCCTTGAGTCTCAACTCTTGCTAAGGCATAATTTTTTAGTATATTTGGCTTGGATTGGAAAATGTGACAATTATCAAGGATAGTCTCCCACACCTGAGTCTCAACTCTTGTTAAGGCATATTTTTTTAGTATATTTGGCTTGAATTGGAAAATGTGATAACTCAACTCTTTCTAAGGCATAATTTTTTACTATATTTGGCTTGGATTGGAAAAAGTGATAATTCTCAAGAATAGTCTCCCCCACAAGAGTCTCAACTCTTGCTAAGGCATCATTTTTTAGTATATTTGGCTTGGATATACTCTTTGTGTCACGTAGACTACTCAAACAAGTTACAAATTCACCATAGTATAAGTTAGATGTATGCTAACTTTGACAAAGATTAATAACAAATGAGTCATCAAAAATAGAATAGAAATTTGTGGTGTAGATTACTCAAACAAGTTACAAATTCACCATAGTAAGTTACAAATGAACAAAAATAGCGTAATATCCTAACTTGTTGGGTGATCAGGTACTTTAGCACCTCCTGTTTTGTGACCAGTTTCTTCCTTCCTGCTGGCAAAGTGTATGGGGTTATCCACATCCGCACTTGGTAAGAATGGTGCCTATTGCTATGTTTTTGGCATCTACATGCAAATGGGATTCCATCTTCTGATCCAAAATGACCCAGATTGGTGCCTTCCAGTCACAAGTCAGAGTACAAGCCAAATATTGATACATCCTAGTCGGACATTCATGGTTATACGACACAAAAACCTTTAACAACCTCTCGAAAATGTGATAATTCTCAAGGATAGTCACCCCCACCCTCGTTGAGTCTCAACTCTTGCTAAGGCATACTGTTTTAGTATATTTGGCTTGGATTGGAAAATGTGATAATTCTCAAGGATAGTCTCCCCTCATTGAGTCTCAACTCTTACTACGGCATAATTTTTTTGTATATTTGGCTTGAATTGGAAAATGTGATAAGTCAACTCTCTCTAAGGAATAATTTTTAATACGACACAAAAAAAATTAACAACCTCTCGAAAATGTGATAATTATCAAGGATAATTGCCCCCACCCTCATTGAGTCTCAACTCTTGCTAAGGCATAATTTTTTAGTATATTTGGCTTGGATTGAAAAATGTGATAATTGTCAAGGATAGTCTCCCCCAGCCTAGTTGAGTCTCAACCCTTGCCAAGGCATAATTTTTTAGTATATTTGGCTTGGATTGAAAAATGTGATAACTCAACTCTTTCTAAGGCATAATTTTTTAATATATTTGGCTTGGATTGGAAAATGTGATAATTCTCAAGGATAATCTCCCCCACAAGAGTCTCAACTCTTGCTAAGGCATAATTTTTTTGTATATTTGTCTTGGATTTAAAAATGTGATAACTCAACTCTTTCTAAGGCATAATTTTTTAGTATATTTGGCTTGGATTGGAAAATGTGATAATTCTCAAGGATAGTCTCCCCCACAAGAGTCTCATCTCTTGATAAGGCATAATTATTTGGTATATTTGGCTTGGATATACTCTTTTTTTCTTGTAGATTACTCAAACAAGTTACAAATTCACCATAGCAAGTTACAAATTCACAAAAACAAGTTAAAAATTCACCATAGTATAAGTTAGATGTATGCTAACTTTGACAAAGATTAATAACAAATGAGTCATCAAAAATAGAATAGAAATTTGTTGTGTAGATTACTCAAACAAGTTACAAATTCAACATAGTAAGTTACAAATTAACGAAAATAAGTTACAAATTCACCATAGTATGTTACAAATTCATCATAGTAAGTTACAAATTCACGAAAACAAGTTACAAATTCAACATAGTATAAGTTAGATGTATGCTCACAAAGATTAATAACAAATGAGTCATCAAAAATATAATAGAAATTTGTAGTGTAGATTACTCAAACAAGTTATAAATTTACCATAGTAAGTTAAAAATTAACAAAAACAAGTTACAAATTCACTATAGTACACTAAAACAAGTTACAAATTCACCATAGTATAAGTTAGATGTATGCTAACTTTGACAAAAATTAATAACAAATGGGTCATCAAAAATAGAATAGAAATTTGTGTGTAGATTACTCAAACAAGTTACAAATTCACCATAGTATAAGTTAGATGTATGCTAACTTTGACAAAGATAAATAACAAATGGGTCATCAAAAATAGAATAGAAATTTAGATATAAAATAGTATAAGAAGAAAATAATAATAATTTTGAATTTTGAATTCAATTCTATCTTCTCTTATGATAATATTTTTCTTATAGATTTTAATATGATTTCTTTAAATAATAAAAATGAGTTAATATGTATCAACTAATAAAAATAATTAATAATATTATTGAAAACAAATTCACCATAGTAAGTTACAAGTTACAAATTCATCATAGTAAGTTACAAATTCACAAAAATAATTTACAAATTCACCATAGTATAAGTTAGATGTATGCTAACTTTGACAAACATTAATAACAAATGAGTCATCAAAAATAGAATAGGAATTTGTCATGTAGATTACTCAAACAAGTTACATATTCACCGTAGTATAAGTTAGATGTATGCTAACTTTGACAAAGATTAATAACAAATGAGTCGTCAAAAATAGAATAGAAATTTAGATATAAAACAGTATAGGAAGAAAATAATAATAATTTCAAATAATTTTGAATTTTGAATTCAATTCTATGTTCTCTTATGATGATATTTTTTCTATAGATTTTAATATGGTTTCTTTAAATAATAAAAATGAGTTAATATGTATCGAGTAATAAAAAATAATTAATAATATTATCGAAAACAAAATAATATTAATTATTATAATTAATAATATTAATTATGTGGCATGCTTATTTTAGAATAAGGATATTTTGATTTTTTGAATAACAAAAATTATGTGGATGGGTAAGGTGCTTGCATGTCTCACAGTGAACCAAGTGGACCAATTTATAAATATATAAAACTAGAGAATAATTTTTATAGTTAAAATAGTTTTCCTCTCTTTACACTTTGCTACAAGTCAACTCTTCAATATTTTCTCAAAATTTGAATCCATTGTTTCAGTTGTCAGGTGTATCCTAGTATTTCAATTTACTATTTCAAATCAATTTTAAATGATAAATGATGATTTTTATAGATAAAATTTATTTAACAACATCGTTATAATAAAGATTTTAATATAATTTGACCATGTAAATTTTAATAAAATTGCAGAGAGTTATAATAAAGATTTTAATACCATCTGAGAGAATTATAATGATGGGAACTGAAGTGAATGGTTGACCTATAAAAAAAAATTATAATAAGTAAGAAAGTTTGATTATTAAATATTAGTAAAGTTTGATTATTAATCAGCTCTCAACAACAATTTTAGCTTGATAAAAAAAATTAACCAATTGGTGCAGAAGAGCGACAGCGAGAGGCCAAGATTGACCACGGTGAAAGTGGTCATGACCTCGTTATTCTGGACAATCCTTTCACAGTTTCTCTGCCAACCATATCACAAGTACATTTTACAAATTAACTGAGAGTATTTTTGTGTAGTAACATCCAATTTCTAATTGGAAAAATAATTTCAATAACAAATTAACTATGGCCATAAAATTATTGATGTCCATATGCAATCAAAATTAGTTGATCGGCTCACTGTAAACTTTCGATGCATTAATGGATTTCCTTCTTTTCAAGTCTTGTCCGTCACATACAAATCTGAGAACATAACATTAACTAGCACATAGACAAGTCTATCCATGTCCACACACAATAACGCAATATGGAAAATACAAAGACATAGGTCACACGGAAATACACTAGAACGGGACATTAACAAACACAGCAATGTAACACATATCTCCACACAAATTAGACATGCATAGTGAAAATACAGAGACCTGATCCAAAAGCCTGAGAGTGGCTTTTTTAACAGCACTTTGAAGGAGTCTGCGGGATTTTTTTAACGAAAATTTTAAAAGAAATTTTTATAATGCCAATTTAATTTATTTTCTATCGGATCAACCTCGAAACACTTCTTTATCCACCCATCCTTCCCCTTACATCACCATCAAAACGACGGGGATTCTGTGATGGAAACCCTTTCATCTATGTGAAATTCATATTTATGGGTACCAGTTAAAGTCCGCAACGATTTTTTTACCAAAACCAACGCCAAAGTCCACAACGACTGTCCCCAAATCCTTGGACCGTTGTTCTTAATCTACCCTGGTGACGACACTCTGTAAAGAAACACATTCAATTCAGAGAAAAAATAAAAGCATTAGAGAAGGGAATCAAATATGGAAATCAAGAAAGTGTGAGTCTAATGTTGCAGAAAATCAAGAAAGTGCCATTCTTACCTGTTGCAAAAAATCAAGAAAGCAGCACCGCATAAACAGTGCCATCACCAAGAGATAAGCCATTGTAGGAGAAGGAGGAAGATCCATTGCCAGGAAATGGGAATCAGGATACACAACGTTGTGGGTCATTAGGGTAACGAAATAACGAAATTACAACCACTTATGATCATCCGATAATGGGAATTCTTTCAATCGTCTAACATATCAAATCAATCGCCCAAAATAGTACATGTGGCACATAAGAGAGTTAATTTCATGGAGTAATGCCTTACGGCGTAATTAATGGGTTCTTGCTTCTTGGCTAGGATAGAGACTTTTCTACCTAGTTTCTCGATTTTCTCCATCATTTCTGCCATGTAGCTCAGAATCTCTTGCTAAGTGTATGACTGCTCAATGAAAACTCCCCCTATAATATTTTTTATGTGCCAATACAAATTGACAGCGTGCATATAAGAGGTTTGATGAGACCTTGTTGATGTACCAATATATGGGATCCATTGTTTTGAAAATGGAAACAAGAAAATCCTGATTTAATTTTCCTTTGAATTAAATTAGGAGAAAATTGTAGTTCCACATCAAAAGACAACAAGAATAGAGTGGTTCCAAAATTTTAGAAGCCTAGGTTGAGTTTAATTTGAGCTGTAATAATTTAATTCAGTTAAACTGAGTTAATGTCAATTAAACTAGTTCTCACTGTTGAAGGAAGTAGTAGGAGGTCTAGTAGTGGGTGCAGCTTCAGTGTTCAACCAGTGAAATGATAAATCAACCATAATTAACTCATGCATGCATGAAATTCTAGTTACCCAGTTGATATTGGAGTTCAAGGGTAGTGTACAATCAGTGGTATAATTTTTCAAGTTGTACAAGTGGTTCATGTAGTCAAAGAAGGGCCTGCAAGGATTGTGCAATTCTAATTGGGAATTTCCCTAATTAATAGAGAGCTAATTCCCAAGGAAATGGCACAAGGAAATAAGAGCTTGGTAGGCAACAGAATTGGCTAAGTATTGGCCAGAGTCAGCTTGTGAGGTAGTGAGATAGATTATACTTGTGTAGAGATTGTTCAGGCTTGAACAAGCATTGTATTTCTTCTCTATTTTCTGACTAATGCAATACAGATAGGAAGGGGTTTCGAGCATTTTCTTTCCCCTAAGATAAATCTCTGTGCATATGTGATTAAATCTTGTCTCATGTTTATGATGTGATTTCTTGATCAATTATATTTTTCCACTGATGAGTAGAGTAGATTCAAGTCTTTTGTTTTAGCAAATTATATAAGAAGTTTGAATCTACAAGGAATTTCTACATGGTATCGAAGTAGGAATCACAATAGAAGAGAAAATAATTCAAAGTTTGTGTAAGAGGTTCGAATTACAAGATCATTGTTGCGGATTTTCTCCGGGACTGAGAAAATGGCTTCCACTAGACTCAGGCTCAAGTATGCTATGGAAGGAACCAAAAATTTTGTGGCATGGAAGATCTGTATGGAGGCAATAATAGATGATAATAGGCTACTAGATTACATCAAGAAATATGTAGTTAAACTCCCAACAGCTGATTCCTAGGATCTAGCTCAGTGGAAGAAGGGTGTAGCTAATATGAGGAGGATCATATTGGAGGGAGTTCGAGATCCTGGGGAAAACATTGGCCGACTTGTTTGAGAACAACAATGACCATAGGAAGCTGGCACTGAAGGACAAGCTTCGTAACATCAAAATGCAGAAGGTTGAATCAATCCATCAGTGCCTGAGAAAATTCACACAATGTCGTGATGAACTTGACGGGGTCAGTGTTACTGTTCCATAAGAAGATATGGTATCTCTATCTATGTTGGTTCTTTTCAAGAGTTGGCATAGTTATTAGGATTCTATGAAAGTTAGAGACAAACTACCAAGCTAGGAGTGGTTATGGTCTGATCTCATGCAGGAAGAGATCAGGTGGAGTAACATAGATGGAACCTCATCCAAGGTTGAGGATGAGGAGAATTGTGCCTTTGCTGGAAAGGAAAAGAAATGGAAATGGAAGAAATCCTAATCCAAATGAGATTCTGGTCAGGCGGGAAAGAAGAAAGACTTGTCGAAGATTAAATGTTTTCACTGTCATGAGTTGGGACACTATGCCGCAAAGTGTCCACACAAGAAGGTTAGTAATAGGCCCTCAGGAGGAGAGACAGGTGAAGCTCTAGCTTCAAAATTCAAGTTGGATTTCACACCCATTGCATGAATTGTGACATCGATGATGGGTAGTGTGTGGTCTTTGGATAGTGGAGCCTCATTCCATATGATGCGAAACAAAGAATTTTTTAGTGACTTGGAAGAGAAGGACCTCCATATGCACATCGAGATGGTAGATGATGGAAGGTATAGTGCGACCGGTATCATCACAGTTACTTTTCAGAGGGAGTCATATATGTTCCGAATCTAAGGAATAATTTAGTTTCAATTACTATGTTTGAATACCTTGACTACAATGTGATATTTAGCAAATCAAAAGGCTTTCCTCAGACATATCGTCATGGGACAAGTGAAGAAGATCGGGTTTTAGGTGAAGAACCTCTACAAATTGGATGTAGAAGGCTATGTTGTTTTGAGCATGAAAGTAAAGAAAGTGTAGATCTGAGACATCGGTGAAGATCATGCAGCAGATTTCTACAAGACTTCCCAAGGGTGAACTAGAGCAGTGAGATACATGCAAATGATGTACACTGGGGAATTACACCAAAGCCACCTTTGATGATAAGGATAGTATAACACAAGAATTCCTTGAAAGATTTCACTTAGATGTGTGTGAACCTTTCTCGATAGCTCCCATGGCCAAGAATAAGTATTATGTTATATTTGTATATGATTTCTCACATAGGTCTTTTGTTTTCTTCGTGCAAAAGAAAGACCAAACATTCTCCAAATTTTGTGAATTTAAATCACTTGTTGAGAAAGAAACTGACAGGAAAGTGAAGTCTCTTAGGAGCAATAACGATGGTGAATAGGTGTCGAATGAGTTCAAGAACTTATGGGCAACAAAAGGAATTTGACGGGAGTTAATAGCACCCCATAACGCACAACAAAATGGGGTAGCTGAGAGAAATAACAAAAGTATTTTAGGAGTTGCATGGGTGATGTTGGAAGATCAAGGCCTATCATTGCACTCATGAGCTGAAGCATGCAACACAATGGTATATGTGTAGAACAGGATTCCACATCAGATTCTAGGGATGAGTACACCAAAAGAATATTTTTCAGGGAAGAAACTAGATGTGTCACACTTCAGGATCTTTGGTTCATCAGTTTACTGTCATGTTTCTAAACATGCAAGGAAAAATCTAGAGCCGGCAGCTGAGTTGGGAATACTTTTGGGGTACACTGATACACCTCACAATTATCGGGTGTACCTTCAATCTCACAAGATGACAGTTGTTTGTAATGATGTGAATTTCTATGAATATAATGCCATGAGATGTTCCCTTGAGAGGGAGCTTTAGTTGCATGTAGGTGAAGATATTTTGGCTCCAAACGAAGAACCTCAAGATGTTGTGGAGAAACCACAAGCAGAGGAGCAGATTGGAAGCACCCATTCATGAAGATACATCTAGATATGGAAGGAAGCACACCAAGGAAGATGACAGATTATTGCATGATGCTAGAGAGAATGTGGGAGCACCCACATCATAGAACAGGAAGAGGAGGTCACCATATCGGTACACTAGGTACATGGCTCTGATGAGTGAGCTAGTTGAGACAGAACCATCCTCATTCGAAGAAGCAATGTAGAATATAGCATGGGTTCATATCATGGTAGAGGAATATGATTCCATAGTCAGAAATATTGTTTGGGAAGTTATCCCAAGACCAGAGAATAAGTCAGTGATAGGTTTGAGGGGGATCTATAAGGTGAAGCAAGCAGCAGACGGAAGCATCAAGAAACACAAGGCCATATTTGTGGCCAAGGGGTTCTCTCAGGTAGAGGGAATTGATTACAAGGAGACATTTTCTCTAGTACCAAGGTAATCTTCTAACAGATCAATTCTAGCACTTGAAGTGCAGATGGGTTGGAAGATCCATCAAATGGATGTGAAGACAACATCCATCAATGGAGTGATTGAGGAGGAGGTGTACATTGAACAGCCGGAAGGATTTGAGACCTTCGATAAAGAGCTGCATGTGTGAAGACTCAAGTGAGAATTGTATGGATTGAAACAAGCACCTTGTGCTTGGTACACTAGGATCGACATCTATTTCACCAGGTTAGGCTTCACCAAAAGTGAAAAAGATGAAAAACTTTACCATATTGTTGTTGAAGGTAAATTATTGATTATGGTATTATAGTCGATTATTTAATTTTAATCGGTGATGAGTAGTTGATAAGGTCTTTCAAGAGAATTCGATATGAAGGACATGGGACTCATGCATTATTTCCTCGGTTTGGAATTATGGAAATGAGCTGGGGAACTATTTGTTTCTCAAGGAAAGTATGTCAAAGAGATATTGAAGAAGTTCTGCATGGAGAGCAGCAAACCCATGGACACTCCTCTAGCAGGAAGTTGGAGGAAAGAGGATGCTACTTTAGGTGAGGAGGTGGAGGCCACTAATTATAAGCAACTTGTGGGTTCACTTATGTATTTTTTGAACACACGACTAGACATGTGTTATGAATTTAACCATCTTATTCAAGCAATGGTTAAGCCAACCAAATTGTATTGGAAGGTAGCCAAACATGTGTTGAGATACCTTAGAGGCACTACTCAGTATGGTCTTTGGTACAAACAGACAAAGGGAGTGAAGCTTCAAGGATTCACAGATGCAGATTGGGCAGGTAGTCCATCAAATCAGAAGAGAACTTCAGGAAGAATATTCAGAATTGTGTCTACAATAGTTTCTTGGTACAACAGTAACCAGAGATCAGTTGCACTCAGTTCAACAGAAGCAGAGTGCATAGTTGCTAGTCAAAAAGCTTGTGAAGCTATCTAGATGAAGAAGATTCTTGTTGGGTTATTTGGTCAGATGATGGATCCCATTGTGATTTATTGTGACAATCATAGTTGTATCAAACTCTCTAAAAAGCCAATTTTTCATGATTGATCCAAGCATATCGACATTTGGTATCACCATTTACAAAATTGTGTGCAAATGTTAATCATGGTATTGGAATACATTCCTACAGAGGAACGGGATGGAGATATATTGAAAAAGGCATTGTCAAGAGGAAAATTTAAGTTCCATAGAGACAAGATTGGGGCATCTGGTAATCCCTTTCTTGTTGAGAGGGAGTGTTGAAAATGGCAACAAGAAAATCCTGATTTAATTTTCCATTGAATTAATATTAGGAGAAAACTGTAATTCCACATCACAAGACAAGAATTAGTTAACTAAGTTAATTTCACTAAGTTGGCTCAGTTAATTAGATTTGAGGTACTAACTTGAGTCATGTAGAGTGGTTCCTAAATTTTAGGAGCCTAGGTCGAATTTAATTTGAGTTGTAATAATTTAATTCAGTTAAACTAGTTCCAACTCTTGGAGAAACTAGTAGGAGGTCTAGCAGTGGGGTGAAACTTCAGTGTTAAACCATTTAACTGATAAATCAACCGTAATTAACTCATGCATGAATTAAATTCGATTTACCCAGTTGAAATCGGATTTCAAGGGCAATGTACCATTAGATGTATAATTTTCCGAGTTGTACAAGTGGTGCATGCAGTAAGAGAAGCACCTACAAGGATTTCATAATTCTAATTGGAAATTTCCCTAATTAATAAAGGCTAAATCCCAAGGAAACAGCGCAAGGCAATAGGAGCTTGGAAGGCAGTAGAATTGGCTATGCATTTGCTTGTGAGGCAGTCAGATAGATTATACTTGTGCATAGATTATTTAGGCTTGAACAAGCATTATATTTCTTCTCTATTTTTTGGCTAATGCAATACAGGTAGGAAGGGGGTTTAATCAGTTGGTTTCCAATTAGATAAATCTCTTAGCATATGTGATTGAATCTTGTCTCATGTTTATGTTTTGATTTCTCGATCGATTAATTGTTTCAGTTGATGAGTAGAGTAGATTCAAGTCTTTTATTTTATAAAATTCCATAAGAAGTTTGAATCTACAAGGAATTTATACACATTTCCTTGTCTCCCTTTCAACATGATGGTTAGGAATAAACCTATTGTCAAGATGGACTTCCTCTTCCACTTATGCTATAGTGTGTCCTATCATTGTAAGAATAACATCAACATAGTGAATCACTGCTTTTGTGGTTGTTCCCTATGCATGAGTCTATGAGGAGGAAGGAGGATGGGCATTCAGACCTACAGAATGGGTAGCTCTGCCCCTTTTCCCACCTCTATGTTTAGTTTTTAAAATACATCTTTCCATAATAGGTAGGGAGGAGAAAGGCAAGATAGAACCTAAGAGCACAAGAATGAACCCTAGGAAAAATGAGGGTGGTGAGCACCTAATCCAAATAGAAAATATATTAGCGAAAGAATTGAGGTCAATATCAATGGTAGGGCTTAAATTCGAGGCTTGAAAGGCCAAGGGAGAATGTTAGATGAGAGAACACGAAAGTGTAGTGGACTCTACAAAGGATTAGAAGGAGGGAAGGGAAGGTTAAATCCAAGAGTATAACATATGAAACCACTAAAGGAACAAAGGTTGGTAAGATAAATAGAGAACTATGAAACATAACCTAAATTTTAATTCTGATACTGAGAACTTTGCTATGAACCCAAAAAAAAAGCAGAGTTACCTTGATACCAGAACATTGTGTCTCTTCACATCAAGGCCTATCTCATCTCGTAATGAATGTATATGTGAAATATTTGATGCATTCCATGAAATGATTAATGCCTACCAATTATGTTTCTATTAACTTGTATCAAACTTTCAAATGAATTAACTAAAAGACATCAAACATATTTATATTTTATTCATCAACTGTTCCCTATCTCCATTGGTAGATGAGCCTTGAAATTTGTATATTTGTTTTATCACCTACATAATAATATAACAAAGAATTTGATTGCTTCCTAACCATTCTTGTAAGATAACATTTTTTTCTAGATTGGAAAGCCTCAGTGTTTATAGTACATGAAGGACATGAGTACAAATGGCATAGATTCATTGCATCTGACTATGTGACAAGTGGATAGGGTTAAACTTGTCAACATAGCTACAAACTTGATTATTTGAAACAACGACCCTCCAATGAAATTCCCTAACTATAGTTTTTCAAATAAACAAGATCTGAGTATCAAGATAAAACATATAATAAATCTCACCATAGATCGCTATAAATTCCATTTACACAAAAACATGTAAATTTTGATGGCCCATTTGCTATATCTCGAATAACATGGGATATGATCTACTAAACCAATTTGCAAAACTTAGTTTTTCTACAACAAACTATAATATAATTTGGAAGGAAAGTAATGATCATGACAATATGTGGGTAAATGCACAAAAGGATTGGTACGAAAGAAAAAAATTGTAACACCCTCCTCCCACATTTAACCAAGTTAACCAGTCCATTGGGGTAAACATGTGATGAGAGGCTACTATGATGAGATTCAACTCTTCATGTATAGTTAAGGAAGTGGAACCGACAAAACCAAACCAATTTGACCTTCCTCAGGAGCTATAGACCCTTAAGGAGGCAACCAACCTTTCCAGGTGCTTAACCACTGAGACAACTTGTAACAATTCCGATTTAAAATATACAAATAATTACATCAATTTATATGATTAACAATCAACACCCAATTCAACTATTTAACATAGAATTTTCAAAAAACACGAGTAGAGATGACTTACGTGTATCGACGATATTCCTTACTTTTTCTTTTAGAGTTGGATGCTCTTTGAATTTTGCTAACCACAACAAAGATTTTGGGGACGACTCTCCACTCAACCGTAGGCTCAGCTGAACGTAATCTTTCTACAATTGGCCACCCCCGAGCCCTCAATCAACGTACTACTGCCAGGGAATCCTTCGTCTCACAATACTTTTCTCCCAAGAGAATGGATGAAGGAATGATGTCTCTCATATTCCTCATCATTCATTAAATAGGTCAAACAATTGAAAGGGTCTGCATGCACACATTTCATTTTTCAACATGCAACTTTTATTTCTTGATTTTAAGTTTTACTTAATTTAATATTTCTCTTAATTTAACTCTTTCTTATTTTATTCCTTTTTACTTTTTGATAACTTTACTTATTTTTACTAGATATATATATATATATATATATATATATATATATATATATATATATATATATATATATATATATATATATATATATATTATTTTATTTATTATTTATTATTTTATTATTAGGGGACATTACATACTCCCCCCTCTTTAAGGAACTTCGTCCCAAAGTTAAGTTGAATCATTTAACATTTTAGTTATTTAGTTATTTATTACTTCATGTTTGCGCTACACCCTCTACTGAACTAGTATAACCAGCAGGCATCGGAAGTTTCCACAACACCCAGGAAATCACAAGGAATCTCTATCCTTTTTCCCACTTTCGAAACTAGGCATAAGCCTCATCAGTCTATACCATAGCCCAAGGCTTGCGCCTGACTCACACCTCATTTTCCCTAAGGCACACATCTATTCCAAGTACTTAATGACTTCTGGCATCTCGCAAGGCTGGCCCACTCCCTCCACACTCACTAAGGTGCACAGTCCCAGGCATCAAATTCCTTACACCCCCACCAGACTTTGGCATCCCAATCCAATATCAGGCACTTGATCTTCAATATCAGACACTTGGCCTTCTCACGATGGTCCCATAGCCCCTCAATATCTATCCATCAAAAGCTATACAAGACATAGGAACCACTGACATACGTAGTGTTGATTGAGTTTGTCCCCAACCCATATGGTGTTACATATTCTCCCTCATAGGCATGGGCTCCCATGAGATCATCAAATAAACCGGCCATCTCGGCCCATTTGTGGATTTCTTATCAATCATCACATCTCAACATACATCCAATGCACTAGCTATGACATCATAGTATCATAGAAAATAACTTGCATGTCATCATGAGAACATAACATCATTGTTATCACAAAATTCTACATGTCATAAATCTACATACAATTACCACATGCTTCACATCATAATATCCTCCTAAGTTATAACATCAACATTCAACATCAAATACATATCACCATATAATAAATGAACCACATGTCAATATACCTCAATATAACATCATAATCCCTATGCATGCCATATTCATCATAAGTATACAACATCATTTTCATAACAACTATATAAATAAGAACCATATGTACATCATTATCCTCATACCATCATATCATGAAGCATCATTAATATGAGAATCATCTCAATACTTATCAAACATAGAAAAACAATACACTTTAAGCATACTTATCATGAATTAATTTCATTTACTTTTAAAAACAATGAATACTAACTATGAATTAATATTATTCAACATCCCTCTAGGATGTATGTTATCTTATCAGTGCTATTAGTGTCATGTTTTCATCAAGGTACCAATTACTTTTCAATAATCATTTCTTGTTCTTTCTATTAGGAATTTTACCATTTACACCATAGGTATACTCATCTAAGTACACCATAGGTATACTCATCTAAGTACACCGTTAAATTTCAAATGAACCTCATCATCTTGAGCCTTAATCTCTCATCAAATATTCTTCCTTCCCCAAGGAAATTTTAGTGAAATTCATTGCTAAGATATTACCCTTTGTACAATCATTTAAATCATTAATATCAAGTTAAAATTCCATGATCACTATACATATTTCGCTTATCCATTGTAGTTTCATTCTACTTAATGATAGACACACACTAGGTCATATTTGTTTGAGTTTATTATCTTGCTTAATCAACTTGCATGAGGGCTTGTTGATCCCTAGTAATTTTTCCATCATTATGTAATTAGAATTATACATCCTAAAAATACCTACTTATCTCATCAAGTTTTCATCTCAATACCACATGATCTCACTTCTTTTGTCGATTTGTGCATATTCTTCTTGAAGTCTCCTTATAGAATTTCCAGCAACATATGTTCTTATGCTTCATGCTCAATGCTCTCTAATTAATCCACCTAGTTTACTTCCTTTTCCATAAGTTAAACAATCGTTATCCTTTAAACATTTTCATAGTTTATCGTTTGTCATTTCTCACTAATTACAAGTATTCACAAATTCCAATCTTGACACTTTTAAATTTTGTAGTTCATCACTATGACCCTTACCAATCATGTTGCTCAATCCACTTGAGATATACCCCATAATTTATCCCTAGACATTATTACATTTTCACATTTCCCTTCACACTTTAATGTTATGCACCTTAAGAACTGTATGAACTTTAATTAGCTACTCTAATCTTAAATCTTCATATTGTTGTTATTCACATTAGCACCATGCTCAACTATCACTAGTTTTAGACTTACCGTGAAAATAATACCTTAATGCTAATATCTTCAAATGCCTGGACTGCCAATAACGATGGAGGCGTATCAGAGTCCTAGGGTTTCAGAGGAGATCGGCTGCGCGGACGGGGCTTCAAGAGATCTGATCAGCAATGGACCGGATAATCGCCTGGCTGCTGGATACGCTGGAAACGCTGTTTCCTTTTGGCACTGGGGCGGATCTGCTAAGGAGAGAGTTTTCGATGATTCGAAGAGACCGGGGTACTTTCCATCTTGCTGGGTGCAGGGAGCATACTTCTGGGCGGCATCAGAAATCGCAGGCCCGGAGTTTGTCACCCAAAACCAACAGGTTTTTATCCTGATTTGTACTGATTCGCCTTCCGGCGTGAATGCTTTTCTTTGGCACGGCAAAGACACTTATGTCTATAGAGGGAAAAAAATTTCGGCAGATCCCAGGCCACTTTTCGTTGCTCTGTGGTTTCGATCTGTTGACCAAGGGCAGTTTTTGAATGGTAGAGCCGTAGATCAGCTACGGTATGGGAATAGTGATCTGTTTTTGCGGCGTATGGAGGCTCTTATGCATTTTGCAGTGCCGATCTGGGCTCCAACCACTTCGACGATGCATTTAAACAGCGGACCTTGCAGATCCGGGAGGGAAATACCAGATCTTCCCATTTCCAGGCTGCAGGATGGGGACAAATACAGTAGATCCGGGGGGGAGGTACCAGATCGTGCCAGGTCTAGGGAGAAGCAAGATGAAATCACGACAGATCTAGATCACAAAACCTCAAAATGGGATCTGAGCAAGGCAAACACAACAGATCTGAAACAAATCTTCATCAGATCAACAGAAGGCAAGCACATTTGTGTACAGATCTGGGATCAGATGAGGGTACTGGAGCTTAAAAAAGAGATCCAGGATAAACTAGGAATCCCAGCCGCACTCCAAATCTTAATTTTTTCTGGGATATGCTTGCAGGAGCATCACTTGCTCCAGCATTACAAGGTTGAAAAGGACTCAACCATTATTCTCAGTCACCGATTGAGAGGCGGATCCAAGGGTGCTTCTTCAAAACCTACAGGAAACTACCGAGACGCAGCCAAAGGGAAAGACCCTACAAAGGGGAAAGAAACCACAGATGCCAATATACCTCCAGGGCAGTATATCGTGGATCAAATGCCAGAGAGTCCCTCCATCTTGCTGGATACTCCAGAGGTAAAGTGTATATTCTCAGATCTACAGAGAAAAGCTATTATATGTAGATTTAATGGCTTCTGGCCTAAAACGGATGCTCTGTACCAATGGATCCACACGGTATGGACAAAAGATTGCCATATACACTTATGTTCGAAGGGTTTTTTCATAGTAATCTTCCTCGTAGCAGAAGAAAGGGAAAAAAATTTCAATGAAGGACCATGGTTCTGGGGCAGTGCAGGCTTGTTTGTTACCCCATGGTTCCCGGACTTCGATGCAAATACTATGGTGGTATCAAGGATGCCAGTATGGGTAAGGTTGCACAATCTCCCGTTACATTTTTGGCATTTCAAGACCTTAGCAGCCATAGGGAATACTCTTGGAAGAATGTTAAAAATTGACACAGAGAGGCACATAAAAGGAATCTTCACTTTTGCTAGGATATGCGTCGAGGTAGACCTTAGCCAAGGATTACCTGAAAGCATTTTTCTGAATTTCAACAATTCTCAGTGGAAACAGACTCTGGACTATGAAAATACAGCATTCAGATGCAGGGGATGTCAACAAACAGGTCATCTGTTCAATGCATGCAAAAGCCTCAACAAGAGCAAGCCACAGCAAAGAAAGGTCAAAGGTTGGCAGAATATAGATGATGCAAAAAAGAAGAGAGCCGCGGAAAAGAAAGCCCCTTCGGTAACAGAAGACGAAGAAACAGAAGCAGAGGAAGATGACATCACCATAGAGGAAGATGAAATAGAAAACCAGAAGGAAAATACAGCAGACAACAAGGCCTCACAATCTCATTCAGAGCAGGTAGAAACACAGCAAAATCAGGCAGAGATGATAAGCATGGATCAAAGCATGGGAGGCATCAAAAGGCATCATCACTCAGATACTTCAGATTCAGACAAAGAGACAGGACCTCCGAATGAAACAACACAGATTGTCATCGCCACGACCGAGCCCACTCAAGGAGAATGGCGCAAGGTCGAAAAGAAAAAGGGGAGAAAAACTTGATGCGTTGAGTTTTTACTCACTGCTTGTTCTTCTTCCCTTTTTCTCTCTCTTCTTTTCTTTTCTTTGTGCACGTTAGTTCTCTAATGTTGCGTGGGGTGCGAAAGCACTTGAGCCCTTGTGGCAATCTCTGAATGCTTCATTGCATCTGCTAGTGTAACTTTTCATTAATTCTTTAATAAAAGGTTACCGTTTTTTTCCGTGGAAAAAAAAATACCTTAATGCTACGGCATTTTCCCAGTTTTTGCTCACAAAATCTTCCTAATTTATATTTTTAGCTTCTTTATTCTCGTCTTGCAGACATTCATGGATTATGTAATCATAGGTTACCATAATTCCTACAACTCTAATGATATTCATAATTATCACGATCATTAAACTTAATTAACTATTATCAATTCCTCTTGCAAAATCTTCCATCATATTCTAGGACAACTTATTGCTTGTTTATTACGCTTGTTTGTGAAACTTACACTCACTCCCTTAAGTATCTCTCCAATGTTGTTCTCTATTTATCTCATTATTCCAAGTTGGTCATGGTCACTGCAACTACCATTCATTACATTAATAATAAATTTTTAAGCTCCTCCCTTGTGATTCCTTCTTAGATAACTTTATTAAACATATACCATTAAAATTAAGGATCAATCTTAGAACACTTCTTTTTTTTCTTTTAATAATTTTTAATACCCTTATCTCCTTATACTTATTTTTCCACAATGCTAATTGTTAGCACTATTATTTCAATGTTGTATCAGTTTCTTTACCCTTTTTAAGAGTAGATATCCTCGAAACAAAGTCATAACATCTTGAATTCTATTCTATACACATTTTAAATATATTCCACATCCACTTTAAATATTTTCCACATCAAATTCCCAATTCTTTATGGATTGCATATCTTACTAATATTTTCTCTCAAATAAGAAAACATGATAATTGATAAACATACCTCCTTTCATTTATATCACTAAATTCTCACTTCCAAATTACATTATTCCTAGTAGGTTGTCCTAGTAATCATCACCCCATAGCCTCATCATAAATAAGTTTGAAAAGTTTGTTGTTGATTGGTCTTCATCTCATTGGGATATAAAAAATCCTAAAACACTTCAAGCTTCCAATATTTCGTTAAATTTCCACAATGCATCAATCTAAAAAGTGTGTCTCTTAAGAAGTGCAAACATAAAGATCTTAGTGACAATTCAATTCCTATAGTTTTTTTTTTAATACAACCTCTTTAAGATACACATGACTTACATTAATTTCAAAACAATCAATTTGTGCATAATCCACCTTAATTCACTCAAATATGATTTTCCACACCTAGTTTGCACATGTAACTTGGAAAATTTAGCCTATTATTAGTCTCGAATGTTACTTCATATTGGATGACCTCTTCCTAATGTTTATATTTAGGATTTCATTATCATTTTTTCCTTCTTCAAGAGGCTACATCCTTAGAGAAAAGTCAACCAACAAACTACCAATATTCACCATGAATCCAAAATTTCAATCACTCCATCTTACTTAACCAACTAATCCACATCATTATTACTATGTTTTTGTTTATTCACTTCTCCAATGTAAGTAATCAAATATGATCTCAATCCTTACATATTTTCTTCTTTTATTTCATCTTCTCCTTTTTCTCTTTTTTGTTAATATTCAAATAAATTCTTTTTCAATTACTAATTAACACTCAAATATCTTATTAAATCAAATACCACACTCATAACTATTATAAATACTAATTTTATAAACCTTCATACAATGAACTATTACAACATACTTCTAATAAATAATAAAATAGAATAATAAGTTATCAATCCTAAGATAATATCTTAATATCAACTAAAGAATTTCAACCTTCATTACTCATTTCAACATATTAATTTAATAATAATTAGACAAATTCAAGCTCTTTCATCTAGTTTATTAAATGGATGAAGCCACATCTTATAAATTTCTTCGCAATCATTAAAACTTCTATTCATTTTTTAAACTGTATATTAATATATGTTCTACAGAACACTCATTATTAATATTTAAACTATTTTTTTTTTTATATATAACTAGAATTACCTTTCCAAATAATAAACTCCTTCAAAAATTAAATTTTAGGCACAAAGATTTATTATCCCTAACTTTATTTAAACTAATTTGTTTTATTATTATTATTCTACAACTAGAAAAGGCCTTTGTTGTGTGTTGTTGAGAAGGCATGTGGCAGGGGTGGGATGATTTTTTCGTACAATTGTTGAAGAAGCACATATCAATTATCTTTTTAAATATTTAAATTAGAAAAGAATAATATTAATGATTTTGCATAGATCTTACGTGGCAAGGTAAGTTGTATAGTAAGAAAATTGTGTTGCTCATATGATTTGGATTTGCTTCAAAAGCTATTAAAACCCCGACTTTGAATTATTATGCTTTATCTTTATCCCATCCTTGAGATCCATTCAAATGGAGGGAAGAGGGAGAGAGCCTTGGAGGCAGGCTAGAAATTTTCAAAGATTTCTAAACTTGATTTTTTTTTTATCAAATATACAATTTTTTTTTAATCATCTCCCAATTACTTTTACAAAAAACATCTATTTCCACATTTGTTTTTTTACCTTCTCACTACTTATTTTAATTTTCAAGGACTCAAAATATTGATTTCCTTCATCAAAAAATAATAAAATTAGACATAAATGAATATAAAAAAGATTGACATAACTAAAAACAATGTATCATGTTCTGTATTATATAATTGATCTAATTTTCATGAAAATATATCCAAAGTAAAAAGAAAAATCACTACCCTTTTATAGTTCTCTAAACATATTGACTTTGACATGTGTGGCTCAAAAATCTTATATATATATATATATATATATATATATATATATATATATATAAACTTGACCAAAATATAAACCTCTCTTAAAATGTTATTATATCATCATTATTCTATTTTTACAAATCTATAACTTTTATATTATTGATAATTATATATGTCATAACAAATTAACTAGAACTTCTCTTCAAGTTTTGGGTTTTGGTTTCAAGTTTGAGATATAGCTTTAGGTATCTATAATTAATTTACAATTTAGAATATAAATTTTAAAGATTTATAATTAGCTTTTATTTTAGCTATTTCCAAAATCATTTTTAATTTGAAAATAAATTATAAAATTTAAGATAACAATCAAATAACTTTTAGTAAGTGATAACGAGTTACATATAACTAACTTAAATTTTAATTTAAATAAATAATAATAATAAAATTTAAAATACTTTTTACTTCACCATAAGACAACAAATTTAATTATTTATATATTATTATTATTAACTCATACAAGAGTTGTCCATTGCTCTCATTTCAATATATTTATTATATTTATTTTTATAGTTTGCATCAAAAGTAATAAGCAATATATTTAAACATAAAAGTCAATATTTATTTATTAAAAAACTCTCTTATTTTAGTTAGTGAAGTCTATTATCATTATCATTGCCAATATGCAACTTCTCAGTGAATTTATTTGAACATTACTTAATCCAAAATCTAAATTTAATAAATAATTTTTTTCTATTTTCTTAGAGAAATGGTATGAAATGGTAATTATTTAGTGTCTTATATCACAATTATTTTATTTTAAATTATTTATTTTTACAAAATATATATATATATATATATATATATATATATATATATATATTATATAGGCATTTATTGAAGAAAAAACAAATTGTATTTATTTTTCAATCATTTTTGACTAAATTCTTCTTTGTCATCAGAAGAAAAATTATTGAACTCAGGTTTAAATATATATTTTTTTCTTTCAAACTTGTACCTATAGGTCACATAGAAATCTTTAAGCAGTTGAATAATTTTAAATTCGACGATGGACAATAAAGATCTAGGGAATATTCTCCTACGGAAGTCATAGTTAGAAATTCTACAAATAATCGAAGTTTTCTACATTAAAATGCCCATAGGCCGTAAGGGTTGAGCCTAGCTCTCATACCATATGTAATAACCTCGATTTAAAATATATAAATAATTACATCAATTTATATGATTAATAATCAACACCCAATTATTCAACTATTTAACATAGAATTTTCAAAAAACACAAGTAGAGACAACTTACTTGTATCGACGATATTCCTTACTTGTGTTTTTGGAGTTGGATGCTCTTTGAATTTTTCTAACCACAATATATATATATATATATTGGGGACGAATCTCCACCCAACTGTAGGCTCACCCAACTGTAGGCTCAGTTGCACATATCCTTTGTCTCACAATACTTTTCTCCCAAGAGAATGGATGAAAGAATGCTGTCTCTCATCTTCCTTATAGTCCATTAAATAGATCAAACAATGGAAAGGGTCCACATGCACACAATCCATGTGTCAACGTGCAATTTTTATTTATTTATTTTAAATTTTACTTAATTTAATATTTCTCTTAATATAATTCTTTCTTATGTTATTCTTTTTTACTTTTTGATAACTTTACTTATTTTTACTATTTTTATAGTTTAACTTTATATATATTTATTTAAAACTTCGGTATTATTATTTACTATTTTATTTATTTATTATTATTATATTGTCTTCATTATTTATTATTTATTTACTATTATTATATTTTCTTTAATTTTTACTATTTATTTACCATTATTATATTTTATTTGTTGTTTATCATTTATTATTTTATTTTATTTATTATTACTATTTTTATTATTATTCGGGAACATTACACAACTTGACATTTTACTGATATGGACCTTTAGCCGCTCACGTGACAATCCATGCATGTGACTAAGGCCTTCCAGTCACTCCCACAACAAGGCATGCTAGTGACTATTAACTTTTTTAGGCAGTTCTGAGCCAGCGACCCCAGATTTTGTGCCACGTTTTCAGGGCCATGACTCAAGCCACTTCCCAAAAATTAATGAAACCTTCAGAAATGATAAATAACAATGGAATAAGGATACTAATGCAATCATCGATACAAGTACTTGATCTGACCTCTACTAGCCATGACAGACATTTCGTCAAACATGTCACAAATATGTAATCTATAGGTCATAACAGCAAATCTGAGCATAGGGGTCTCATACTTATATGGTATTCATAAAGATGCATTGTTACCTTTTCACGATAGTTGCATTATCATCTATTAGGTCATATATTCATTTTACATTCATTTGCTAATCAAAACATGATGAGAGCCATACATCAAGTTTGTCATAAAACATACTCATAAGTAGCATATAGCCAACATAAATAACAAGGATACAACAACCATAAAAATCACATATGAATCAATACATTTACACATGAAATAAAAAGGAGAAGGAGCTCATATTAATGAATGCATAAGCCAACCAGGTCTAGGACTTCCACAAACCACCAGACCATAGATTGGGCTGAACCAAATCTTTCTTTCAGCCAATCACCCCCATGCCATATTCCAAGCATGAATATGGGACTCACAACAAAACCAACCAGGGCTTCCTCGGGCTTTACCATATATCCCACCAAGGGATTCCTAGGTCTGAACCCTCATCAATACAACCAAGATTTACCGCAATCCCCATCAAATCAATAGGCCCTAAACAAGCACAGATGCCTTCAGATCTCTCCACCTAAACTGTGAGAAATTTTTTTGTCTCAACCTCTCATACTTACCATGTATCCCACCATTACCAGCCAAGGGATTCCTAGGCCTACAAGGTCACCACCCTTTGGGCTTTACCGTGCATCTCGCCACTATCGGTTAAGGGATTCCTAGGCCCAATAAAGGGTATTCATTTATGAGCTTTACCGTGTATCCTACCATTCATCGATCAAGGGATTCCTAGGCTCAATCAAGGTGTTCACAACCAGGCTTTACCATGTATCCCATCTTAGGATTCCTAGGCCTTGTGAATAATCCTGAGACCACCCTACTTAACTTCGAGTCCATCCGGAAATCCAACTCAACCAAAACAAGAGAACTCCATCACACAATGGCTATCTGGAAATAGAAAGGCAAGGCGAAAGAACAGAAACACACCTGGAAAAACCCATGTTAATGACAACAAGAGAACCAACAACATACATGCATGTACAACGTATGCCAAAACTAGCAAGGAAATCATACATGCAACTCGATACCTGCAAGTAATCTCATTGTATTCACTTGATCTTTCTATTCCATGCTTGATCTTTTCTTCCCTTTACATTTTTTGTCCTTCCTTCGCTTTCCTTGATCTAATGTTAGAGTGATCCAAGAATGCTCTAAGTCTCCAAGAGTATGAGAGATAGAGAATAGAGAGAGAGCTCCAAAACTGAGCTAACAAAAAGGTACCAACTGATCCTCAGAAGCCTTTAATTAATGAGGCCTCTATTTTCTTCAATTTTCCATTATTTTCCTTCAATTTCCTTCTCACATGCAACCTGTGACCTTTCACCTTCCTTTTCTCCTATTTTCCTTTATTTTCATAAATAAAATGTGAATTAATGCCTATTTGCCTTTTCAATTCCTTTTTGATTGCCTTTTCCAATATCCTTATCCATAACAAACCTAATGAACACCCACACTAGGATGTCTTGTCCAACATTCAACTTAGAATACTTGTCCCATGACCCTGGTTATTATTTTTTCCTTTATTAACTTTATTACATGGATTTTTTACCAGGGTTGTTACAGAACCCTCCCCTTTGGGGGAACACCATCCTCAGTGTTCAATGACACCCACAACCAACAAGACTACTGAAAATAAAAACATACTTCCAATGAATATTTATAACTTAGCTCATTGCAGTATTTACAATGATCATCCTACTAAGAAGCAAACCAATATGAGAAACATAAAAACATGACAATGATAATGACATGACACCCATACTGCTTATTAGAGCTTTATAAAACATCTCACAGCAGTATTTACATCCATATACATATGTACATATACCAAAATTTCACACCAAACATATACCAAAAGCATTCGCTCAACCAGTGAATAGAGAAGGATACAGAGCCTGAATCTGATCTGCCATCTCCCATGTAGCTTCATCGGGCCCAAATGCTTCCATTGCACCTTAAGCTGCTCAATTGCTTAGTTGTGGAGCATGAGCATATTTCTGTTCAAAATGCACTGAGGTCCTGGCTGAAATTCTCCTTCTGGCTCCACCTACAATACAAACCATTCAATCACATGATCAACAACCTTAACATACTTCTTAAGAAATGACACATGGAAAACATCATGGAATTTCATTATCGGAGGTAGTGCAAGTCGATAGGCTACTAATCCAATCCTTTCAAGAATCTTGAAAGGTACACAAAACTAAGGTTCCATCTTGGAACATGATCCAATCCTCAAGGAGCTCTTCTTGGGATTGATGTGCAAATACACCTTTTCCCCAACCTGAAACTCCTTAAACATCGTTTTCTGATCTACATAAATTTTTTGTCTATCTTGTGCTACCTTTAGATTCTTCTTGATTACTTGCATTTCCTGTTTCATCTCTACCAACATATCTAGTCTAATCAACACCATTTCACTAGATCACTCCAACTGATGGGATTATTACAACTCTCCCATAGATGCCTCAAACAAACGCATCCTCAGTGACTCTTGATAACCATTATTATAAGCAGACTCAACCAATGGAAGGTACTCCTCCCATCTCCTTTGTTGATGCATCACCTACATCCTCAACATGTCTTCAAATATCATATTGACCCTCTTTGTCTTCCCATCTATATGTAGATGATAAGTTTTGTTGAAGTCCAACTTTGTCCCCAAACCTGTAAACAACTCCTTCCAAAACTTGGAAGTGAACTTAGCATCCACGTCTAACACAATCTCCCTTGGAACACCATGCAATCACACTATATCTATGATGAATACATGTGCCACAACACTAACTGAATATGTATATCTTACTGAAATGAAGTGGGATACCTTTGTCAACCTGTCTACCACAACCATGATGGAATCATGTTGTCTAGATTTCCTCAGCGAACTTGTGATGAAATCCACGGAAATGACCTTCCACTTCAACTTTGGAATCGAAATCAGTTGTAGTAGTCCACCTGGATGCTTATAATTTGCTTTTTCCTGCTAACAATCCAGACATCTAGCCACAAACTCGACCACGTCCTTCTTCAAATTCGGCCAATGATACAACTTCTTCACTGTTTTCAATGTCTTTAGGTATCCTGGGTGACCTGAATACGATTTTGTAGGAAACTCTCGCAAGATAGTCTTCTTGATCTCACTTTCATTCAACACATATATCTTGTCCCTAAATTTGACCAAACCATCTATTGTAAGACAATAGTCCACATCTTGCTCACCTATACCCTGTTATAACCTGTGCATAAGTTCCATGTACCTATCATCCTAATGTCTTGCCTGTAAGATACAATCATGTAAGTCTATCCCAAAATAACTCATAGTTGTTATTTGATTCATCTATATCCTCCTGCTAAGAGAATCTACAACCCTATTCTCTTTACCCTTAATGTACCTAATCTCAAAGTCGAACTAACTAACTATGGCCAACCATCTAGTTTGTCTGGCATTCAGATTCGACTGGTCAAACAAGTATCTCAATAAACTATGATCGCTCATCAATATGAACCTCCTGCAAAGAAGATAGTGTCTCCACACCTTCAGTGCATGGACAATCTTTTCCAACTCAAGATCATGTGTCAGATAATTCTACTCGTGCTCATTCAGTTTTCGTGACTCATAGCACACTACTTGTCCTTCTTGCATAAGGACTCCACCAAGTCCTCTTTTACACACCAAAAACTCTTTATCTAGATCTGCAATCTTTAACATTGTATCATTCGTCAACATATGCTTCAATTTCTCAAAACTTGCTACACATTCATCTGTCCATTCAAATTTCTTACCTTACCTCTGCATTGACGTAATAGTATATGGAATGCGAGAGAAGTTCCTAATGAACCTCCTATAGTAACTTGCTAGCCCCATGAATGATTTTACCTTATCCACATTTCTAGGAGTTTCCCACTCCATGATAGCCCTTATCTTTTCTGGATCCACTGTTATGCCTTCCTTGTAAACAACATGTCCCAAGTAATGTACCTCTATCTATAAGAAGTTGCATTTTACTAAGATTAGAATAAAACCGATGCTCTCTCAGTAAACTCAATATTGCTGCTAAGTTTTCGACATGCTCTTGCTCATTCTTAGAATATATCAAGATGTCATCAATGAATACAATAACAAACTTGTCCAGATAAGGATGCAATACATTATTCATCAAACACATATAAGTAGTTGGAGAATTAATCAAACCAAATGGAACTACAACAAACTCATAATGCATATACCTAGTCCAGAAAGTTGCCTTGTAAATGTCCTCTTCCTTGATGTGTACCTAATGATATCTAGATCTTAGAACAATATTTGAGAACATTGTTGCTCCCTTCAACTGATCAAACAAGTCATCAATCCTCAACAACGGATACCTGTTCTTAATAGTTACCTTGTTCAACTACCTATAATAAATGCATAACATGAGAGTATTGTCCTTCTTCTTTAAAAACAACACAGATGCACCCCAAGGTGATACACTTGGCCTAATGTATCCCTTGTCAAACATTTCTTTCAATTATAACTTCAGCTCTACTAACTCTAGAGTCCTCATCCTGTAAGGTTCCTTTGATATTGGTGCTACCCTTGGTACCAACTCAATGGAAAATTCCACTTCTCTATGAGGCAGAAACTCTGAAATATCTGTTGGAAACACATCTTGGAACTGTTGCAAAATCAAGTACCTACTCAATACCTCCACATCCTCAACGTCCTTACCTTTATCACTAGAAATATGCACTGCAAATAACACACACCCTTTTATGCGAATGTGCTCTACTTGTATAACTGTCAACATTCTAATTGATGTTGCCTTCCTCTTACCTTGCAAGATGCTATGTTGTACATTGTCATCTAGGCACTCAATATCTTTATCATAACAATCCACCTTAGTCCTATGAAGATACAACCAGTCCATACCCAAAATCATACTATATGAGCCCAATGGAAATACATTCAAATGTTCTAAGGTAGGCATACCATTCAACTCAAATGCACAAGCTCTTACCCAGTGATGCACTCTCTTCTTTGTACCTGTAGCCAACTTCAACAACTAGGATTTTGCATGGACTTCTTTATTCAAACCATGCATATCCACCAAGTCAGGACTAACATAGCTATAAATAGATCTGGGATCAATCAAAATATAAACGACTTAATCACAAAGCTCATTGTCCATCTCGATAATGGATGTCTGGTGATCCGCCTGCCTGTTATCCAATGTCGCGTAGATACGAGGAATACTCTACCCAACATCCCCAACAATATGCACATCCTGTGCACTATAGATCTGAGGCCTACCACCCTAATATTGTGGATAATCTTGCTTGAGATGCTTCTTTCCACATATCCAACACTGCAATGGTCCCATACTATCATCTCTATTTTGTTTCCCTTCAAGTTGTGACCCATGTCCTTATGTAACTACGTTGAAATTCTTATAAGCTGCAACATTTTCTTTCTCTTCTGCATTCTAAGGCCATGTTCTTATTGGCTGCCATTTACCTTTAGCTTTTTCTTTCCCTTTTCAACCCTGTTGTGATTCTGTCTTACACTTTGACTACACACAATAGTGCTTCAATTTCCAAATAACTTCCTCAAGTGACCGAGGCTCATCATACTCAATCCTATCCCTAAATGCTAATGGAAATCCACTGACAAATCTTTGAAATTTGGTCTTCTCATCTTTAAGATATGGTACATACCTCAACAACTCCAAGAACTTGGTTGTGTACTCCTCATCTGTCATCAATCCCATCTTTAGTTCATAAAAATCCTTGGCTTTGTTGTCATAGTACCTCTCTAACAAGTATTTCTTCCTGAAAATTCTCTTGAATTCATGCCAACTCAACTCTTTTGTCCTTGTTGTAGCACAATTTGGCACAGCTAAAATGTCAAATATTCTTGGATAAGTTTCAACAAAAGACCTCTTTGTCAGTATAGTCATGTTTTTAATCAATATTGTACACCTTGTGTTTAGGTTCAGAGATGATTACACCAATATTTTTCATGTACCAAACTCTAATTGCAATTGTGAATTCATTAAAAATAAATAAAAATAGAAGTTTTGGCAAGCCTCTAAAGGAAACCACATAATTGATTGCCACAAAAACAAAAAGAGGTGCAAGGAATGGACAACACTTATATAAACTAAAAAGGCAATACAAGAGTACATTTTGTTCCAATTTCTATCAACGGGTTGTTTTTCATGGGCAGTTTGAGCAATAACTAGTCCATGCTATAAGTAACATGGCATCTTCACAGTAATACACATTTGGGAATTATTTCTTCTGATTTTGAATCTTATGAGTACGGTTGCAATACGTTCTACGGAATTTTCTTTTGGAGGAGAAAAATTTTGGGAGAAAAATATTGTGTTTGTTCTTTTAGAAATTGGTCTGTTTACGTGCTTTTGGAAGCATCTACAATAGTGTGTGTGAGATTTAATTGGAAAGTCATTCACACACGGAAAATTTTAAAATTTTTGGGTTGTGTTATATTCTTTTCACGACTAACCCATGTAGTTAACCGGGGGGTTAGAGAGGGGGGGGGTGGAACACCCCCCCCCCCCATTTTTTGCATTGATTGCATAGCGGGGGGATCATAGGGGGTTTAAGGGGTGTAGGTAACCCCATTATATGGGTTCCGAGGCAACGCCCCAGAAAATTTTGTTTTTGGACCCTATATTAGGTTGGGCGGACCTACCTACGGTTTTGTGCATGGTTTTCGCACATGGTTTTGGACGCAATTGTTTTCGTTCCATGGTTTTGGACGCAATGGTTTTCAGTCCATGGTTTTGGACATGATGGTTTTTCGGTCCATGGTATTGGTTGCTTTGGCATGCATAAATATGTATTGTAACATTAAAAGGAACATAATGAAAAATCAAGCTGGTAGTCCCGGTTTTGGGATCCAGGGGAAAATCTTTGTGTATATGTGTTTTATGTGTTATGCTCTCGCATTGTTTATTTTCTGTGTTTTAGAATTCGTATGCAGGTAATTTCTGTATGGGGTTAGAACCTACATGTGGTATCAGAGTTGTTTTTGCTTCAAGGGGACGCCTTTCTTTCTGAGGGGTTTCGCTCGGGCCTGTGGTAGACCCTGTTCAGTGGGAGATCTGTGAGATCGATTCTAGTGGTGAAAGAAGATGACGAGCAATGGAAAGATAAAGATCGAGAAATTTAATGGTCAGAGTTTTGAGTTGTGGAAACTCAAGATGGAGGATTTGTTGGTGGATAAAGATCAGTGGATCGCGGTAGATCCAGGTACTAAACCAATGGGAATGTCCAATGAAGAATGGAAGAAGTTGAATCGGAAGGCAAAGAGCACAATACAATTGTGTGTCTCAGATTCAGTATTGTTGAATGTATCAGGGGAAGCTACGGCAAAGGCTTTGTGGGACAAGTTAGGGACTTTATACTAATCTAAGTCTCTGGTTAATAAACTGTTCCTACGGAAAAAGCTGTATAACCCAAGGATGAAAGATGGAGACTCGGTGACAGAGCATCTGAATGCATTTAATACTGTGGTAAGTCAGTTATTATCTGTTGATATTAAATTTCAGATGAATATAAGTGCATTAGTTTGTTGTGTTCTCTACTAGATTCATGGGATAGTCTAGTTATTGCAATAGGTAGCAATGCAACTGCTTTGCAGTTTGATGAAATAGTCTCATCCTTGCTGACAGAGGAGATGAGACAAAAAAATATGGAGAGCTAGAATGGTGATGCCTTGTTTGTACAGGAACGGTCCCAGAATAGAAACAAAAATAAGTCATCGAGTGGGAGATCTAAATCTAGAGGGAGATCTAAATCTCCAGGAAAACCTATAAAGGTGGTGTGCTAGAAATGCGAAAAGGAAGGGCACTACAAAAGGGATTGTAAATCTAAAGCTCCTGACAAAGGAAAGGGATCTGATGATGCTCCTTCTGCAGAGGCGAAAACCACCTCAGATGAAGGTGGGGATGTGTACTTGGCTTCTTCAAGTACACATATAGATCATGAGGCATGGTTGATTGACACAGGTGCATCCTTTCACTTCACTCCCCATAGAGAGTGGTTCTACGAGTTAAGAAATATGATGGTGGTGATGTCTTCATGGGGGATGATAGGAAGGCTAAAATCATTGGTCGCAGAAAAGTAAAGTTGAAGTTGCAAGGTGGAAAGGTTAGAACACTTTCAAGTGTTTTGCATATTCCTGCATTAGCCATAAATCTGATTTCTGTAAGCAAGCTAGATGATGTAAGTGTTAAAACAGTGTTTGAAAAGGATACCTGCAAGATGGTTCGGGGAGCATTGTTATTGATGCGGGGAGTTCGGGTTGGAACTCTATACAAGCTGCAAGGTAGCACTATTGTTGATGGGTGCAACAGCTCTGTGGTTCCTAAAAGTGGAGCAAAAAATCTAGTGGTCTCTAGAGAGAAGACCATGCTGTGGCATCAAAGGCTTGGACATATTGGAGAGAAGGGCCTTCGAATACTTCATGGTAAAGGTATGGTAGAAGGTATGAGTAATAGCTCTCTAGATTTTGATTTTTGTGAAAATGTGTATATGGGAAGTAGAATCGGGTGAGTTTCCCTTCTGGTGGTAAGAGGGTGAAACAAATATTAGAACTTGTGCACAATGATGTGTTTGGACCTATGAAGGTTCCATCACTGGGTAAGCCTATGTACTATGTATCATTTATAGATGACTTCTCAAGGAATACATGGATATATTTCCTTAAGAAGAAATATGAAGTCTTTGACAAGTTTAAAGAATTTAAGGCTCTGGTGGAAAACCAGACAAAGAAGAAGATAAAGGTGCTGAGGACAAATAACGGTGGAGACTTTTGTAGTAAGGAATTTGAAGAATTCTGTAAGAAGTGTGGTATAGAATGGCAGAAGACTACTCCATATACACCTTAGCAAAATGGAGTTGCAGAAAGAATGAACAAGACGTTGACGGAAAGGGCAAGAAGCATGCTTAGTGGTGTCAGGTTAGGATAGGAATTCTAGGCAGAGGCGATGGAGACAGCATGTTACCTAGTCAACAAATCCCATTCATCAGCGTTGGAGAATAAGACTCCACAAGAGGTATGGACTAGTAAGAAACCCTATCTTTCACATCTAAAGGTATTTGGATGTGATGCATATGTACATGTTCCAAAGGAGAAAAGAACCAAGTTGGATAGTAAATCTAAAAAGTGCATCTTTATTGGGTATAAGGATGGTTTAAAGGGTTATAAGCTTTGGAACCCGATAACAAGGAAGGTTGTGTACAGCCGAGATGTGGCGTTCAGAGAGGTGAAAGATGTTATTAAACATGAAGTCCAACCAAAGGAACCTGAGAAGATAGAGTTTGAGCTTAAGGAGGAAGAATCAGACTCTACAATAGAGGAGTAATTAGAAGATGAAGAGAAACAAACTCTGGGTGTGACAAGATCAGTTCGAGAAAGAAGGCAGCCAGAAAGGTATAGTCCATATGCTTTCTGTTCAAATTTTTCTTTATCTATTATTGATGATGATCCCGGAACTGTGAAGGAAGTAGTAGATTCAAAGGATGGCAAACTCTAGAAAGAGGCCATGGTTGATGAAATGGCATCTTTGCACAAAAATGAGGCTTGGGATCTGCTAGAGTTGTCAGCTGGAAGGAAACCCATTAGCAGCGAATGGGTGTTCAAGAAGAAGAAAAATGCAGAAGGAAAGGTGGAGAAATACAAAGCTCGATTGGTAGCAAAAGGTTATTCCCAAGTGCCAGGAATTGATTTTGGTGATATATTTTCTCCTATTGCCAAGGTAGCTTCTATTAGATTATTGTTATCTGTTGCTGCTGCTTTTAATTATGAGGTAGAACAGATGGATGTGAAGACATCATTTCTTCATGGGGATCTAGAAGAGGAGATCTACATGAAGCAACCTGAAGGTTTTGCGGTGAAGGGTAAGAAAGAATTGGTTTGCAAGTTAAAGAAGTCTTTGTATGGGTTAAAACAGTCACCAAGGATGTGGTATCAGAAATTTGATACATTTATAAGGGGACTTGGCTTCACCAGAAGCAAAGCAGATCACTGTGTGTATTTTAAATTAATTGGTGACCAGGTTATTTATCTGGTCTTGTATGTGGATGATATGTTGCTGGTTGGAAATGACAAAGAAATTATGAAGGATTTGAAGACCCAATTGTCCTCCAAATTTGACATGAAATATCTTGGTGCTGCAAACTATATTTTGGGCATGAGATCAGGCAAAGAGGAAGCTCTAGTTAAACCAGAGGAAGTATGTCGAGACAATATTGCAAAGGTTTAATATGCAAGATAGTAAACCGGTGAAGGTTCCTATTCCTGTAGGTGTGAATTTATTTGTTGAACAGTGTCCCAAGACACAAGAAGAGGAAGAGGACATGTCTTGTGTTCCATATGCAAGTGCAGTAGGTAGCTTGATGTATGCAATGGTCTGTACTAGACCAGACATTGCACATGTAGTAGGAGTATTGAGCAGGTTTATGTCAAAATCAGGGAAGGAGCATTGGACAGTAATGAAGCGGGTTTTCAGGTATTTGCATGGCACTAGTGATTATGGTTTGTGCTACCAAGGAAGACCAGGATTGGACAGAGTGTTGGAAATTCGTGGCTTTGTTGATGCAAATTGGGCTGGAGATCTGGCTCAGAGAAGATCTACAAGTGTGTATGTGTTTAACCTATTTGGAGGTGCAATCAGTTGGATGAGTAAGAAACAATCTGTAGTGGCACTATCAACTACAGAGGTAGAATACATGGCAGCCACTCATGCAAGCAAGGAAGTAGTTTGGTTGCAAAGATTGTGTTCAAGTATGGGGATAGTGCGGGGAGCTATAAGGATAGGCTATGACAGCCAAAGTACAATTTTCTTGGCAAAGAAGCATGCATATCATTCAAAGACAAATCACATTGATGTTCAGTATCACTTTGAGAGGGATATGATAGAAGACAAAAAGGTGTTGCTGGTAAAGGTGGACACTTTGAAGAATACTGCAAATGCATTGACAAAATCTGTGAGCTCTGAGAAGTTCTCTTGGTGTAGAGAAACAATGGATGTTGCAAGGCTAGATAAATGACTAAGCTCTCTTGTGGCCGCCTGTGGAAAGAAAACAACAAGTGGGAGAATGTTGGGTTGTGTTATATTCTTTCCACGACTAGCCCACGTAGTTAACCGGGGGGTTTCGTTGCACCAATTGCATAGAGGGGGGGTCACAGGGGGTTTTAGGGGTGCATGTAACCCCACTATATGGGGTCTGGGGTAGCACCCCGGAAAATTTTGCTTTGGGACCCTATATTAGGTTGGGTGGACCTACCTATGGTTTTTTGCATGGTTTTCACACATGGTTTTGGATGCGATGGTTTTCGGTCCATGGTTTTGGACACGATGGTTTTTCGATGCATGGTATTGGATGCTTCGGCATGTATAAATATGTATTGTAACATTGAAAGGAACATAATGAAAAATCAAGCTGGTAGTCCCAGTTTTGGGATCCAGGGGAAAATATCTGTGTATATGTGTTTTATGTGCTATGCTCTCGCATTGTTTATTTTCTGTGTTTTAGAATTCGTATGCAGGTAATTTCTATACGGGGTTAGAACCTACAAAAATGTATTGTTGTGGATAAAACCCAATGCAATACTTTTTCCAACCAATGTGGAATATCGAAATTTCGAGGAAAATATGTGTGTGTATATATGTGTGTGTGTGTGTGTGTGTGTGTGTGTATAGATGTAGATATATAGATATATCTGTGTGTGTGTGTGTGTGTACACACACACACACACATATACATATTGATGAAATTAAGTTTTCAATCGAAAGAGTTATGTACACGATATTTAATGATCTATTCAATCGAATTGGAATGGCCAAAGCAATACTTAAGGTATATAGACTGGAACATCGCCCTTTACAGCAACAAAAATACTTAAAACAATGATGTGAAATTGTCATAGGTTTTGTAGTCTGAAGGATTTTAATGTCACAGTGACCATATGTCTAGAATTTTGGTGCCAAATGAATGCGAAGGTTATCTCAAAACATTAGTTAGTGAACCACTTTAAAGCATTCTCCTTGGATTTTTTTGTTATGATCATTCAACTTGTCCCCTTCTGTTTAGATATTTGTGAGGGTGGAAGATAAGACCTGAAAATATAATGTTTGATCCAATACGAGAAGTGGGCAAGAAAGTAATGTCTTTGATTTCATTGTTATGAAGGCAGAAGCATACAAAAGCTAGCGAATTGAATAAATCAATCATTGTGCAAACTAATTTTCGCAGGTGGCCCTAGGAAGTGAATTTAAATTTCCTATTGGGGACAAACAAAGAAAAATTTTAAAAATTTGTGATCTAGGTCTTTTGCAGAAGGACCCAAATTGACTTCATTTCGAATGGTTTCCAAAAATTAAGAGTATTTTCAGAGATTTTGTGGGTTCCTTCAAACACCATTTTTTGTTAAAATGCCTTGCAAATGACTCAATTATGCTGGGATTCGATTTGTATTCCATGAAAGAGACTCAAAGATATACAGTCATTAGAGATTATCCATAAGCATTTTGTAAAGTTTTCTAGAAGTCATTTTTCGAGTTCGAGGAAGTCATGGGTGAATGCCTAAGATCTTTTAAATTATTGACATTGATGTTAAAACAAGGACGAGCTTTTGAATTTTCTAGTCAAGCCATGAGGCACACTAGGTTCGTGTGATATTTGAGATGGTGTTTGAGCAGCCTATTGTTTTGGGAAGTTTTAGTGTCTTTGGATAAATGCCTAAACCCCTAGACTAGTAGCTAAGTCTAGAACAATAGTGCAAAGCATTCTCTACATTTTCTATAACCAATAGATTAAATAAGATAGTAAAGAAGCCTACCTGAAACTTACGCTTACTCCTTATCTCCCCTGACCAATTTTGTCGCTCCTTCCTGTACTTAATCCGCTTGAAAAGTACCTGCACATAGACAGAAGACAAAAATCGATCAAATCATATGATAATGATCTATTGATTAAACATACAATGGAATCAAGTGCATAATACACATATGAAAGCATCAATAAACAATAAAAACATATGGAAAGAGCTTTGAACACTTTATTAGTAAAAGGAAGAGTTACAACCCAATTTGCTTTATTCATTGCCACTCCTCCAATTCAATCCCATCCTCTCCTCATAACAAGCAACACATTTTGACATCATTACAATACTTGAAACCAACTCAAGTCTCATACTAATAGCATCTCCCTATAATTCAATGATTTCCAGCCCCTGATCACTTAGATTAATGGTCTTTTTATAGGTTAATGAAGGAAGTTATGCCATAAATGGTGACAATGAATACCCTCCCAAACTTAGGATTTAGTTCCATGGAGGAAGGGATAAAGGGATTGATGTTCCTTAACTTCCTCCCTCATCCAATTTCGAGCCCAAAGGAGTGGATAGCCTTGGGAAACTTCTAGAAGCATCCTATGGATAAGAATATTCCAAACCCCAATGCATATTTCGCTCAAATTCACCCAGCGTAGGCCAAAGAGGGCTCAAGTGCGCTGCAATGCACCCTGGCAATGTACTGGGCTGCACTGCAGTGCACCCTGATAAAGGCCTGCCTGCACTGATCTTCTTAGAGGATGTTTTTGGATGATTTCAATCATGGAATCTCTTGGGAAGGAGGCATTCTAATGGTTGACTTCATTAGGGCATGTAACAATTGAATTAGGGTTTGATGGGCCCTAATAGTACTGATCTGTAAGTCGGCGTTGATGTGCCCAAATGGATCTATAACACCTATGGAACTATATGCTAAATTATTTATCACAACCATCAAATACCCTCTTTTATATCTTAAGCAGATTTGGAGCAAGCAAAATAGAAGCATTTTTATATAACTCTTCAATAAATGGAAAGGCGACATGCATAGTCCAATGAATTTGGAGAACAAAACTAAATTTCTCTAGTAAATTGATGGTCTAGAGTTTACCTCGTCCAAACTAAAACAATCCTGCTAGCACTACATGCTCGAAAGATAAATGGTGGAGTGATCCCAGGGAGCAGTTTTTCTTAAATTTCTCATCAAAAAATCAACGACTATTATGCATTATGACATCACCTCCTCTCTCTTCCAGAAACTACTAAGGGTGCTCCTAGAGGTAGTTTTTGGTTTTAAGAAACCAAACAGTGTTTTTCTCATGACTATGTAACAATAGTTGGACCCACATGCTCTCCACGTCCACCATTGTCTCCAATGGTGCATGTGTTGAAATTATAAGTTTAATTAGAGACTTGTAACATCATATTGTACAAACATGGGAAATAAGAGAGTTTTCAAAATATTATATACGTTATTTCTATAATGTATATAAAATTAAACAATACCATTGTAATTGTATCATGTCTAAAATTTTCCCAAAAAGAAAAAGAGGAGAAACAATTTTATAATTGTTTTAAAAGTCATTTTTATAACTGATTAGATAGTTGGGTCTAGGAGGCAGGAATAAAAGACAGAAATTGGTGATTGTAAAGGGTTCAGAGTCAAAAAAGGCATGAGGCCATGTAACGGAGGAGTCTCTCGAAAACTCAATAATAGTAAACAATTTTGATTTTAGCATTGGGATGGTTGCGATTGTTGTTTTTCCTCTTGTTTGCAGTAGTTAATTTATATTTTTTGCCTCTTTTGGAATGGTGTATGATGCAGTAAGTTGTCTCAATTTAATATTTCATGAATTTACTTGTTAGTACTCATGTAATTTAAATTTCAGACCCTTAAATGGCAATCCACGTTCCATAAACTCACTCACACTATCTCTTATGCCTGTAATTATTTCTACATAGGTTTGAATTTAGATTCTTAATTGCCTAAGCTTAAACCCCATTCTTATTTATTTTCTTTTTGAATCATTTCTTAGTTCAAATACCTTGCAATCCTCATTATTTCTAGTAGGTTTTTGAATTAGAAGATCCATTGTTTCTCTCATGGCCAATTCCTTCGACCACTAATTTTAAAAAAAAATTCATCAATCTGAAGATATCTTGGGCATTGGTTCCTTTACAGCCAGGAACTACCTCTAAGAGTTACAACAGCCTTGTTGTCTCTAACTTGCTTCACATCTTCCCACTAGATGTTTTCTTTCCCTTTGAGGCTGAAGATAGTTATTTTGGCTTTCATATTCTCAGTGTATTCATGCAACTCAAAGAATTTCTTCATCCCAAGTAGTTATGCCTTTGCATCATCTGGCTTCCTCAAATCCCCATCAAAGGTAGATGGCTTCACTTTCTTGAACTCATTTGGAAAATATCCCATGTCACTCCTCCTTTAAGGATGATAACGATGATTATTATAGTGCCTGTCATAACCATAACTACAATAGAACTTATATCCATAGCCTCTCATGTCTGAAGTATCCAAGAGCATTCCATCTCTGATCGTGTCATCCCTATCTAACTTGTTCCCACCATGAGATCTACTAACATATGCCCCATTAGTCTTGTCCTCCTGCCCATGGCTGATCTGAAGTGGTCCCTATCTCTACAATTTTGACAAATATTGAAGGATTACTGCATTGACTTCTGCTTGATTCTCTTGTGCCTGAATGATTCCATCATTATCTTCTTTGCTACATTTTATTTTAGCCTTCAAGCTTCTCATTGTGTCTGCTATATCAGAAGAGTTCTCAACACCACATTGCTTATCTGATCCATAGGGAGAGTATTGTGAACTGTAGTCTACCATCTTCCTAGTCATCTTTGATCTTCTTTCTTGCAAGTATACCATGTCATCTTAAACCAAAACATAACATAATAAACATACCTCAGTATAGTTCAGGGGAGGATATCTCATCTGCAAGATCAACCATATTATAGCAACACATGTATAAACATAATCATAGCAGTATATGAACACCATTTCAACTATTATCCAGTTATCAATGCATGACCACACTGACCACATATCATGACCTCATGCACAACAACTATCACCATGTCAATGTATGCATAACAACATATAAGTATTGAAATGTGCAACAAGAAATGCTAAAAATAGAAAATTCTAAAAATAACACTGCTATAAATAGCTCGGCCATAAATAGCAGTTCAGCCATTGTGGATCTTAGCAACAATGGGTGAAAATTGAAAGTGCTAAAAATAGCATTTTGGGATCCCTTCTTATCTTAGTCAGTCCTTGGACTAAAAATAGGAAGTAAAATTCGAATTTGATGTTAACAATTGTTTTTAAATTGATTAATTAATTCATATTGAGTTAATTAGTTAAGGAATTATGAACATGAAGTCTATGTGAGGACATGCAACAGTTTCTCCTTTGATTGAGGGATTTATCCATCAGTTAAAGAGATAAGGATGAGTTGTAATTAGTTGGCTTAGTTAACTGAGTCAAGTCCAGTTACATTAATTTAACAGTTTGTTAAATTAATGAGAGTTCAATTAGTTAATGTTTGCATGCATGTAACTATTGTATTTCAAATAACTGAGTATTCACTCATGGATAACTCATGCATGTTAGTTCAATCAGAGACCCAATTGAGATCAGATGGAGGGACAGTGTACTATCAGTTGCAAGAATATTCCATTGTGAATATTCCTTGCATGCAGAAGGAATTTTATTCCTTAAGGATTGTGCAGTTGGATCATAGGTTACAGTGAGTGTGATGAGGCCAATTCACACATGTGACGTCATTGGACCCCAATCAAAACTGTGCAAGGAAATAGGAGGCATAGAGGACTTGAGGAAGATATAGAAGATATATTCTATGTTTATTGAGTCTGTGAGCTGTATTGTTTGATTGCAGAGAGAGTAGGATAGCTTGAGAGTTGAATCTTTTTGTAACTTGAACAAGATTTCCACTTGTATTATAATACAGAGTTGGGGTTTTAGGCTAGTGCTTTCCCCAGTGTTATATCTTCTGTGTTATGGTTGATTACTTCTCATTCTCAGTTATATTTGTTCTTGGTTGATGTTGCTCATGTTCGATTAAGCTTCCGCTAAATTGTTTGTAGAAGTAGATCAAGTGTTTTTCTTTAGTACATTACATTACTAGGTGATCTACAGTGGGAATTTCTATATGGTATCAGAGCAAAGGTAATCAAGGAAGAATAGTATACAAGCAGGAGAAGTTCGAAGTTTGGTTTCTAAATATTGAATTGAGTTCTTTTCACAACTATTTCACCAACGACATTTAGTGGTTTGAGACTCGAATATGCCCTTGATGGCAGTTTGAATTATATAGCCTAGAAGGATCGCATGGAGACAGTAGCCTCCATGGGAAGGAGACTCTGTTTTTGATGTGGAAAACATTGAAAGATCTTTATCAAAATAGTAGCGATCAGAGGAAGTTGGCACTGAAAGATAAGCTTTGAAAGATCAAGTGCGAAAAGGGTGACACAATCTCTACGTTCCTGAACAAGCTCACCCCTTGTAGGGATGAGCTTAGAAGCGTAGGGATCGTGACAACTGATGATGACATGGTGAGTCTTGCACTCCTCGATCTTCCTAAGAGCTGGCATAGCTACCAGGACTCGATTAATGGAAGAGAGAAACTGCCAGATTGGGAACTACTTTAGTCGGATCTGATGCAGTAGGAGATAAGGCAAAGCACAAGGGATTGATCTTCATAAAAACAAGATAATGAAGAAAATCTAGCTTTATCAAGTAAAGCTAAGAAGTGGAAAGGGAAGGCATCCCAATCCAAATCTTCTCATGGTGGGAAGAAGGTTAACAAGTCGAAAGAGTGATGCTTTCACTGTCATGAAGTGGGCCATTATGCAATGAATTGTCCACAAAATAAATCCAAGAAGGGTTCCTCCAAGAGATTTTGTGGTGATGTATTAGCCGCACAGTTTGAGCTGGATTTCTCGCTTATCGCATGCATGGTTTCATCCATGGTGGGTTGTGTTTGGTACCTGGACAGTGGAGCTTCTTTCCACATGTTGGGTGACAAGAATCTTTTCAGTACATTAGAGGAGAAGGATCTCCAGATGCGGATCGAGATGGGCGATGATGGAAAGTACTATGTCTCGGGTGAAGGTACAGTTGTGTTTCAAAGGGAGCATGGTGCTCTTGTCACCCTATCTGTTGTTAAGTATGTACCACGTCTAAAAAAGAATCTTGTGTCTATTGCTATGCTATAAGATAAAGGCTTTGATGTAGTCTTTAGCAAAGGAAAAGTTTTCCTAAGGCATATCAGCACCGGACAGACCAAGCGAATTGGGATTCAAGTAAAGAATCTCTACAAGTTGGAGGTAGATGACTGTGCTACACTGTGTTCCAAAGCAGAGGTGGTACAAAGCCAAGATGTTGGTGAGCTGTGGCATAGAATATTGAGCCACTTGCATCACGGGGCCTTGAAGATCATGCAGCAAATTTCTATCGCTTACCCAATGGAAAACTGGAGCAAACAATTACATGCAAAGGATGCACCCTAGGTAAGTATGCAAAAGCTTCCTTTCAGGATCGGGATAGTAGAGGTAGAGCAATCCTGGAGCAATTTCACTCAGATGTATGTGGACCATTATCTACAGCCTCCACCACTAAGCAAAGGTACTATGTTATTTTTATTGATGATTTTTCTCATAGATTTTGGATCTACTTTATGTAAAAGAAGGATCAGACCTTCTTGAGGTTTTGTGAGTTTAAAGCCTTGGCAGAGAAATAATCTGGAAAGAAAGCAAAAGCCTTCTGTAGCAACAATGGTGGAGACTATGTTGCCCAGCAGTTTAAAGACTTCTGTGCAGCAAAAGGAATTAAATGAGAACTGACGACACCTCAAAACCAACAACAGAATGGGGTGGCCAAAAGGAAGAATAGATCTATTGTGGGAGTAGCTCGAGTGATGTTGCATGACCAAAGCCTACCACTTCATATGTGGGCTAAGGCATGCAATACAACAATGTACCTTCAGAACAGAAGTCCTCATCGTATCTTGGGGATGAAGACACCTATGGAGGCTTTTTCGGGGAAGCGACCAGATGTGAGTCACTTCTGCATCTTTGGATCATCAATTTACTATCATGTAACCAAAGATGCTCAGAAGAAGCTAGACCCAACAGCTGAGTTGGGGATAATTGTGGGGTACACAGATACACCCCACAACTATCGTGTGTTTTTGCCTGCCAGTCATAGGACCGTAGTGTACAGGGATTTGAAGTTTGACGAGCAGAGAGCCATGTGAGTGTCACTTGAGAGGGAGCTCAAGTTACATGGAGATGAGGAACTTTTAGTTCCAAATGAGGAGGAGCCTCATGATGATGTGGATCAGCCACATGCAGAGGATCCAGTAGTGGAGACCACCAATCCTGGAGAGTCTTCCAGAGATGGGTGGAAACGCTCGCAGGAAGCTGACAGATTGATGCTAGATGCGAGAGAAAATGTGGGGCAACCATACTCTCAATGCAAACAAAGGAGATCTCCCGAGAGATACACTGGCTACATGGCCCTAGTTGGGGAGTGTGTAGCGATCGAACCTTCTTCTTTTTAGGAGGCAGTGCAACAACCAATCTAGGTTGATGCAATGGTAGAAGAGTACGATTCTATCATATGAAACAGTGTGTGGGATGTTTTCCCTAGACCTGGGGACAAGTCAGTGGTTAGTTCCCAATGGCTTTACAAGGTAAAGCAGGCAGCTGATGGCAGTGTTGAGAAACACAAGGCAAGGTTTGTTTCCCGAGGTTTCTCATAGGTTGAGGGGATCAACTACGATGAGACATTTGCTCCCGTAGCAAGGTACTCATCTATTAGATCGATGCTAGCTCTGTCAGCTCAAATGGGTTGGAACATCCATCAGATGGATGTGAAGACGATGTTCCTCAATTGGAAGATTGAGGAAGAGGTATACATTGAGCAACCCAAAGGATTTGAGACCTTCGATCGCGAGTCACATGTTTGCCGACTCAAGCAAGCACTGTATGGGCTGAAGCAAGCACCCTGTGCTTGGTTTACTAGGATCGACAATTATTTCACTGGGTTGGGCTTCACCAATAGTGAAGCAGATGCGAACCTTTACCACATCATGGTAGAAGGTAAGCCATTGATTATTGTACTTTATGTCGATGATCTGATTTTGACAGGTGATGATCAGCTGATCAAATATTGCAAGGAGGACCTTGCAAGAGAGTTTGAGATGAAAGACATGGGCCTCATGCACTACTTCCTAGGCATGGAAGTGTGGCATAAATATGGGGAAGTATTTGTGTCTCAAGGCAAGTATGCCAATGAAATACTCAGGTGCTTTCACATGGAGAAGTGCAGACCCATGCAAACTCCTCTAACTGGGAATTGGAGGAAGGAGGATGCTACTTCAGGTGAGATAGTAGCTACTACTATTTATCGGTAGCTGGTGGGTTCACTTATGTATCTAGTGAAGACACGACCCGACTTATGCTTTGTGGTGAACCAGCTAAGTCAAGCTATGGTTCAGCCTACCAAGTTGTTTTGAAAGGCAACGAAGCATGTGCTGAGATATCTCAGAGGCACTACACAGTACGGATTATGGTACAGATGGACAGAGGGAGTGAAGCTACAAGGCTTCACAGATGCAGATTGGGCTGGTAGTCCATCAGACTGGAAAAGCACTTTTGGAGGAATCTTCAACCTTGGTTTAGCTGCAGTTTCTTAGTATAGCCGGAAACAGAGATTAGTTGCACTTAGCTCAGCAGAGGCTAAATACATGGTTGTCAGTCAGGTAGCATGCGAGGCCGTTTGGATGCTGAAGATTCTAGTGGGATTGTTTGGTTAGATGATGGATCCTACAGTGATATACTATGATAATCAGATTTGCATAGAACTCTCTAAGAATCCAGTGTTTCATGACAGGTCCAAGCATATAGATATCTGTTACCATCATCTACAGGACTGTGCGATCAAGAGGATCATGATGTTGCAGTATGTTTCAACCAAGGAGTAGGATGCAGATATTTTGACTAAGGCATTGTCAAAATGCAAGTTCGAGTTCCACAGAGATAGGATCAGGGTTACTGATAATCCCTTTCTTGTTGAGAGGGAGTGTTGAAATGTGCGACAAGAAATGCTAAAAAACAGAAAATGCTAAAAATAGCCCTACTATAAATAGCTCGGCTATAAATAGTAGTTCAACCATTATGGATCTTAGCAACAATGGGTGAAAAGTGAAAGTGCTAAAAATAGCTTTTCTAAAAATAGCAGTTTGGGATCCCTTCTTATTTTAGTCAGTCCCTGGACTAAGCATAGGAATTAAAATTCAAATTTGATGTTAACAGTTGTTTGTAAATTGATTAATTAATTCATCTTGAGTTAATTAGTTAAGGAATTATGAACATGAAGTCTATGTGAGGACATGCAACAGTTTCTCCTTTGATTGAGGGGTTTATCCATCAGTTAAAGAGAAAAGGATGAGTTGTAATATTGAGTTGTAATTAGTTGGCTCAGTTAACTGAGTCAAGTCCAGTTACATTAATTTAACAGTTTGTTAAATTAATGAGAGTTCAGTTAGTTAATGTTTGCATGCATGTAACTATTATATTTTAGATAACCGAGTATTCACTCATGGATAACTCATGCATGTCAGTTTAGTCAGAGACCCAGTTGAGATCAGATGGAGGGACAATGTACTATCAGTTGCAATAATATTCCATTGTGAATATTCCTTGCATGCAGAAGGAATTTTATTCCTTAAGGATTGCGCAGTTGGATCAGAGGTTACAATGAGTGTGATGAGGCCAATTCACGCATGTGACATCATTGGACCCCAATCAAAACTGCGGAAGGAAATAGGAGGCTTGGAGGACTTGAGGAAGATATATTCTATGTCTATTGAGTCTGTGAGCTGTATTGTTTGATTGCAGAGAGAGAAGGATAGCTTGAGAGCTGATTCTTTTTGTAACTTGAACAAGATTTCCACTTGTATGATAATATAGAGTTGGGGTTTTAGGCTGGTGCTTTCCCCAGTGTTTTATCTTCTGTGTTATGGTTGATTACTTTTCATTCTCAGTTATATTTGTTCTTGGTTGATGTTGCTCATGTTCGATTAAGCTTCTGCTAAATTGTTTGTAGAAGTAGATCAAGTGTTTTGCTTTAGTACATTGCATTACTAGGTGATCTACTGTAGGAATTTCTACAATAAGCACCAACATGCATAAGAGTGCATAACTAACATACATTCATGATGACCACATCCAACAACAACACCATCAATTTTCACATGGCGACACAATTGAATCCATGACCACCACCATGCATACACAACAAACACATAAACCACAAGCACAAGGAACACATATGAAACCGATATGTATGCATGTCTAAAACACACCGTCCATCCAATTTAATGGGTGAACCATGCTCTAATACCACTCTATAACACCCTCCTCCCACATTTACCCAAGTCAACCAATCCGTTGGGGTAAACATATGGTGAGAGGCTGCTATGATGTGATTCAACTCCCCGTGTATAGTTAAGGAAGTGGAAATGACAAACCCAAACCAATCTGACCTTCCTTGGGAGTTGCAGACCCTTCAGGAGGAAACACATGCTTCCAAGTGCTTAACCCCTAAGAAAACCTGACATTTTATTGCTCTAGACCTTCATCCTTTCCCATGACAGGTCATGCATGCAACGTAGGCCTTCCATTTGCTCCCATAACAAGGCATGCTAGTGAATGTGGACTTTTTCAAGCAATTTTGAGCCAGTGACCCCGGATTTTGTGCCACTTTTTCAAGGCCATGACTTAGGCCACTACCCAGAACTTCATGAAACTTTTAGAAATGATAAATAACACTAGAATAAGGCTAATGCAATAATTGGTGCAAGTAATTGATCTGACCTCTACTAGCCATGACAAACATTTCATCAAACATGTCACAAATATGTAATCTACAAGTCATAACAACATATATGAGCATAGGGGTCTCATACTTATATGAGATTCGTAAATAAGCATGTTTGCCTTATCACAATAGCTACATTATCATCTATTAGGTGATATATTCATTGTACATTCATTTTCTAATCAAAACATGATGAGAGTCATACATCAAGTATGTCATAAAACATACTCATAACCAACGTATAGCCAACATAAATAACAAGGATACAACAACCATAAAAATCACATATCAACCAGTACATTTACACCTAAAATACCAAGGAGAAGGAGCTCTTGTTAATGAATTCATAATCCAACCAGGTTTGGGACTTCCACAAACCACCCGACCATAGATTGGGCTGAACCAAATCTTTCTTTCAGCTAATCACCCACCATATTCCAAGCATGAATATGGAACTCACAACAAAACCAACCATGGCTTCCTCAGGCTTTACTGTATATCCCACCAAGGGATTCCTAGGCCTGAACCATCATCAATACAAATAGGCTTTACCACAATACCTGTTGAATAACTAGGCCCTAAACAAGCATGGATGCCTCAAGATCTCTCAACCTATGTCGTGAGGAATTTGTCTGTCTCAACCTCTCGGATTTTTTGTGTATCCTGCCATTACCAATCAAGTGATTCCTAGGCCTATGAGGTAACCACCCTCTAGGCTTTAGCATGTATCCCACCATTATCGGTCAAGGGACTCCTAGGCCCAATCAAGGGTATCCATCTCTGAGATTTATCATGTATCACGCCATTCACCAGTCAAGGGATTTCTAGGCTCAATCGAGGTGTTCACAACTAGGATTTACCATGTATCCCATCCCATGATTCCTAAACCTTATGAATAATCCTAAGACCACCCCACTCAGCTTTGAATCCATCCAACTATCTAGAAATGGCAAGGCAAGGTTGAAGAACACTGACACACTTGGAAAAACCCATGCCAATGACAGTAAGAGAACCAACAACACACATGCATGTACCATTCATGCCAAAACTAGCAAGGAAATCATACATGCAACTCAATACCTACAAGTAATTCTATTGTAGCCTCTTGATCTTGATCTTCCTTATTTGATCTTTCTTTCCCTTTGCCTTCTTTGTCCTTCCTTCACTTTCCTTAATCCAATGCTAGAGTTCTCCAAGATTTCCTTAAGTGTCCAAGAGTATGAGAGAGAGAATAGAGAGAGAGCTCCAAAACTGAACTGTCAAAAATGTACCAACTAATCCTCAAAAGCCTTTTTATTAATGAGGCCTCCATTTTCTTCAATTTTCCAATATTTTCCTTCATTTTCCATCTCACTTGCAACCTGTGACCTTTCACCTTCCTTTTCTCATAATTTCCTTTGCTTTCATAAATAAAATGTGAATTAATGCCTCTTTGCCTTTTTAATGCCTTTTCCATTGCCTTTGCCAGTTTCCTTAGCCATAATAAACATAATGAACACCCACACTAGGATGTCTTGCCCAACATTCAGCTTTGAATACGTGTCCCATGACCTTGGTTATTATTTTTGCCTTTATTAACTTTATTACATGGATTTTTGACCAGGGTTGTTATGAAAATATTATTCTTTCATGTTCGAAAGAACTAAGGGAAGATGGGGTCGGGATATTCCATCGAGAGAAATACAAAACATTCTATCTTTATCGCATATTCGATAGAGGTCCATGATTGAAAAACTTGTTCGAGAGTTGGTTGGGATTTATTTATAAATATTTCTTTAATCCCTTCTTGGAGGTCACTGATCCACATACAAACATTGGCTCATTTTTTCTTCTTGGAAGAAATGAGAATAGATAGAGGGAATTGATTTCTTTTTTCAAGAAAGATGTAGCCAAGTGGACCAAGGTAGTGAATTGTGAATCCACCATGTGTAAGTTCAAATCCTATATTTTTCCCATAAAGTGAGATAAAGAATAGACTAAATCTTATTCTTTATCATTTTCATATTTTAGTGAAAATATTTATATTTATAAAAATATGAGAAATGGACACCTAGGCAGACTTGAATCAATGACTTACACCTTATTATGGCGTTTCTCTACCACTTAGTTAAAAGGGTTCCTCATCATATATTAATGATTCAATATACTATGATATATGGACAACACGTTGGATATGCATGATCCATATATCCTTATAGATATCAAGTTGAGAACATATATTAGTAGCTTGTTAGTTTACATGAAAGTATGGTAGGGATGCATATACTATTTAAAATTGTAGGCTAAGTTGATATGAAGTGAAAGGAGACAAGTTATGCTTGGGAACAATTATGAATGTTTGTATTGCTAAAATAGCTAAAGGATCAATGTGGCAGGCCCTATTGTAATTACTTGAAATACATTCAGATAATATTATTTTTCAATTGGGCATGACTCCCATGGTTCTCGAAGTAGACAATAAGTTAATCATAGACATATTTAGGTCAATGACCATATGGTGTATATGTCAAGTTATCCTTGCAAACCTCAATATGTGATTATTATAAGAGATCAACAAAGATTGAGAGTTATCATTAAGGATAATATGGGTCCATTCTAATTTATGGCTCTTAGATCAAGTAAAATAAAGAAATACAAACAACCTTGACTCAATAAAATCCTCCCTCCTCTCTAAGAAGAGGAAGATATTTCATAAATGAATTATAAAGAATTCAATTATAAGATTAGAGGAGTTGAGGAAAAAATTCCTTGATAAAGGGAAAAAACAACCTAGAAATGATAAAACTAGAATTTACAGAATCCTTTCTTCTCTCTTGGAAAGCAAGAATTAAGGAATATTGGAATTTGGATTTAAATGTGGAAGGAAAGAAATAAATGATGAAATATATATCAATGGGCTTATGACATGTATAATTTATTAATAAAAGTGACTTTGATTCATTACATTACCAACTTAAATAGTTAAAAGATATTTTATATAGATTTGGATCCATCCAAAGCTCTATTTATTACTAACAGGCCTAATAAAACCATCAAAGGCAGAACAATGAGATGTGGAATAACTTTTAGATACATTTGGTTTTCTTTCATCACTACGATACCATGGACTTGATGGATATATGAATAAAATATTGTCAAAAACAATCACTTTTCTTTTCTTCTATTTTGTCTTCTTCAGACTCCTACCCATTTGTGTAATTTCAATAATAAAAACCTATAATTTTATAGTAATATGATTACAATAAATATTGGAAAGAACATTTTAATGTAATTTTTTTTTATATTTTATAATAAAGTGGATATATGAATAAAATATTGTCTAGATTAGTCACTTTTCTTCTCTTCTATTTTGTCTTCTTCATACTCCTATTTGTGTAATTTCAATAAATAAATAAAGCATATAATCTTGAACTAATAATATCATTACAATAAATATTGGAAATAACATTTTCATGCAACTCATTTGTTTGATAGTCTATAGTGAAGTGGACGAAATGCTACAATCTCTTATAAATTTGGTATAATTTAATGCTCTTCAAATTGCACATTCGAGAATCTATGTAAAGCTCAAGTCTCTTTTTGCCCACTAAAGTGGTCAAAGATCCTTTTCCGCTCACAAAACTTATGATATCATGGGACTTAATCTCAACATCATTGTTATTCTCTCGATCATTTATTTTTTCCCATTTTTAAAGAAGGGAATGATGTAACCTATGTTACAAGGTTTGTTGAACTTTAACCTTGAGGTTCGAATTTTGGTGAATTTTTAAAAACTTTTGAGGTTCAGCGAACCTTATCGAACCTCATAGCCATAGCCAAGTCCATAGATCAAAACTCATAACTTCATGTCACAACTCAAACTTGTAATTGATCCTTACATTTTTCTTATTATTTTATCCTATAATTCATTTTAAATTAATATATGTGTATATATAAACGAACCTAATAACAAAAGTCATCTAAATCTTGTCAAAAAATTCAAACTCAAACTAAACCTAATCATTGTTGAACCGAAATTCAAACTGAATCCTGTCACATTGGACATAACTAAATCATTAGTTACTATTTTTTATCTTACTGTTCTAATCTAATAAGCATCGAAAAGGGAATTCAACCATCTTATTGTCGGTACAAATTAATATTTAAATTTAATAAAAATAAATATTAAAATTTTAAAAATAAAAATAAATTAACGATGAAGAATTCATCGAATCCAATTAAATATGTTTATTTATTAATTTGAATATATTATATGGAATTTATATACTGAAACACAATTTTATATATTTCATGTATGTATGGAGGTTGATAAGTTATATTTTTTTGGAAAATTAGTAACTTAATATTAATATAAAATAAATGTAAATTGTAGTATATGGCTATGATTATTTAATGGTTGTTTTATAATATTACCATAATAATTGTGATATATTTTAGTTATATAACAAGTTTGTTGTTGCAAAATACTTTCAAGTTTGTTGTTGCAAAATACTTTGTTTTTAAAATATGGATAGAATACATCTCTTTATATGGAATGATTTATCTTCTTGTTATAGGTGGTTTTAAAATTTGTAATGAAAATCATTTTAATGTATATATTTAAATATTATTAAATTCATGGTGTTATTTTAATTAGTGGTCAACATTGTTGTTGGGTGCGATTTTTCTTTTGACAAATTAATTGTGATTCAAAGAGATGTATGGCATGTCATTAGTGACTAAATGATTACAGCTTAGAAGAATTTTTATCTTGACTACTTACAAACAACATTAGTATTATTTACATTTTCTCGAATCTTTCTCTCTCTCCCCTCTCCAAAACAACACAACCTATGCCTATATTGCAATTTAGGATTTTGCAGAAATTTATATGCAATAATATATTGATATTGTTTCTTTTTTTCAAATATTTTTTCATAATAATGCTTCTTTTAGAGAATTATTGTTCATGCCCAATGATTGTCAAATAATAGCAAGAACAATAATCTCTACAAATAAACACACAAGTATGGTTGTGCTTATGTGAATATTTATGCAGTAATGTGGATTTAAAATTACCGATGTTTTGCGTAGTTATGTTATGTCTATTTTCCTTCTTGTGATTGAAATTTTATGGTAATAGTAAAAAAAACTCTAACAACTTGAGATGGGTGAGATACTTGATTAAATTGTCTCAAATGTTTTTAAAATATTCTTGATAAGTAATTTTGTTTGTAAAGGTGGTCAAATACATACAAGTTCTTCTTCATTTCTATGTTTTGTTGTTTTTCTATTCAATGTGATAATTTACTTGTTAGATCATTTTCTTTCACAATTTGTTATCACATTCTAACAAAGAATCATAAACTCACTCCTAAAGAAACTTGATCTAGAGAGGAGTTTTTTTTTTTTTTTTTTTTAACTATGGTGAATCGGTAACTCTTTGGATTAACTTAGGTAAGACACAAGATCAAGCCTAGTGGTTGTCTTATAACACCAAGAGTATATCCAACAACCTACAAGCCAAATATACCAGATCTTCAAGACTCTCGAAAAGTGGGGAGTCTACTCCTTGAGTCGATATCATAGCAAGCCATATACCTAATGGGAACTTATGGTTAAACCACATATCATTGTATAAAACTAAAGAAAGTTATAAACCATTAAAACTTGAAAATAAAGACTATTTTTTTTTTTTTAATTTGGATATTTTTTTCTCAATTTTGAGTTATTGTCCATTTCTTATTTGACTTTTCTTTTTCAAATAGTTATTTTTTGTTATTTGTATATATTTCTTAGCTTTTATATTTTTATATGTATTTTTACTTATAAATAATGTAAAAAAAATTATCTTGCAAATTAATGGGAATACATTTTCACATGGGGTGTAAGAACAATTATTAACAACTAAGCAAAAATCTACATGGTTTCCACTTGGCAGTAAAAAGAGGTATTTAAGAAATCATTATCTTGAGGGACCTTATAAACCTTCTTATTTGTAACTTTCTTGTGCTAGATTTCAAGCTTCAAATTATCATCAAAAGGATCAATCAAGCTCTTGAAAGGTTCAAAACTAAAGTTTTTTCCATGTTCACCATCACAATGACAAGAAGGTTGATTGCCTCGCAAATGAGAGGGTCTCATAGCAAGGGGAGTGTTGAAGTGTGGGGAGGAGATCTTCCTCGCCTTTATCCCATAAACTCTCCATGAATAATTCCATTTACAAGGCCCAAGCCATGTTGGGCACCATGCGCAAGGATTAAGGGGTGGACTAAGCCTTGTTTGGACATGAGTTTGAGGCTCAATTGGAAGAAGGAAAGTTGTTATTGTACACATTTGTGGATTGTTGTTTCAAGGCACCATATTTCAAGGTCTCGAAGAGATCGTTCAGACCATGTAGGAGAACTTCAAAAAGATCAGGAAGAACCAACAGTTGAATGTCGGTTCCTCCATCATTGTGTTGGAGGCCATTATTGAGTTGCTAGTGATGGTTATCATAATGAATGATGAGTTGGTGTAACTCAAACAAATGATGGAGGAACTGAACTGCAAATCTAATGGGGACATGGCTAACTCTGGTGGCATGTGTTTCCATTGCTTGAATGTCTCAGTCGTTTAATGGTTAGCACTGAATGCCTGATTTTAGGGTTAATTTCTCCCGATGATGGGGTTAAATAATCTCAATTCTTATGTTATATAAGGTCTTATGTATTGTTGGTATATATTGAAGATCATATAAGTTAACAACTCTAGAAGATTGTAATGCCCCTATGTTCATTTCAAGGAACAATTTGGTATTGTAATCCATATTTTGATTTTTAATATATTTCCAATCAATTTGGATAAACATATTATTTTTGCCTTGAGAAGTGCACTCTACAGCCCAGTATGAGGGTGATGTGTAAGTATATCCGTGCTCAACGTAGAGTTGACATGTGTCTTTAAAAAAAATAGTTAATAAAACAAGATGCCGGCTCTAATCGGTAAGGCACAGAAATTGGCAAGACCTTCCTAGTCACTTTGGGTTGAGTTTCATATTAATGTAAGTCTAATTAAATTATAAATTTAAATTTATGATAGGCAGAGAGAGAGTAAATTCTTCTATGATTTAAATATGGGAAAAAATTCAATGTATTCCTCCTTTATACTAGCCTAGATCCATTTAACCTCGAATCTATCATATGTTGAGAAAAATTAAATTCCTCAAAATACAAACTTTTTTTTTAAATATAAAAATTAAAAAAAATACACTTAAAAAGATTTGATTCTTCTCAACATATAATAGATTTAAAATTAAATTAATCTAAATTAACATAATAACTTTATGCCGAAACTAAAATTTAATATAATAAAACAAGATGATTGACAATTTTACAATATCTATGTTTTCACATTGCAAAAACATACTCTATACGAACAAAAGACGAGGGCTCATTAGCTCGTTTTGCTAATTCTTTTTACAGGTTCCATTGTGCTACGTTTCATAAAGTATGTTTGGAAAATTAAAATATAAAATTTACAAAATTGAAATGTTTTGAAAGAAATATATATATATATACGTACATACATTGAAAAGGTTGGTGAGCAATTAAGGTGCATGAAGTGCGTTGCCATTATATTCTTCAGGTAATATTTTTTCATGGCATTTTTATATTTCTGTAAATTCAAATATTTAGATAAATGAATACCCCCTCATATAGGCAAAATTTAAAACACTCGTCAATAACACGGTGAGTGTTTTAAAACATTTGTCAATAAAATGGTGAGTGTTTGCAAAAATTTGTCAATGACATGGTGAGTGTTTAAAGGATGTGAAGTTAGGTTTTATTTTATTTATTTAAGTAAAAAAAATTATGATATTTTTTAATTATTGATGATGATGATGATGGTTAACGTCCACTGAGATCAAACAATGATCTATCGGACCTAAATAAACAAATTATTTATTTTGATTTAAGATTTTATTCCTATGCTCAAAAAGCTTGGAGAGAAGCCTCCCCAGCTCACTATAATTTTGACATTGTAAAAGGCTAGGAAGGTCAGTATTGTAACAAAGATTGTGAAATTGAGATCTAATGTGGTTGTATGCAGGGCACTCTAAGAGGAAGTGGTTTTCATCCTCGATGCTCCTATTCTTACAAATATGGCAGATCCTTTCCGTCCATGGCGTTTTAGGAACTGCCCAACGACCTGTTTCACTATGGAGCTCATGAGAATTCATTCTAATCTTTGCTATATTAATTTTCTTCTTTGAGCTAGTTAAAATAGAGAGATACTTTTGATCTTCAAGGGTGGGGTTGATGACCTTCTTATAATAACTTAACTTTCTTTTAGACGCTAAATCTTTCTCACACCACAATTTTTCTTTGAACTTAGAAGTAACAATATCTTTAATGTTATTTATGTTTTGCAAAGCATCATTCTCATTGATCTCCCAATAGTTTAACCAGGCCCTTGTGTCTTTATGCCATCCTCGGTTGAGCCTTAGGTGGTTTTGGCTGGAATTTAAAGCTAGCTTAGGAAGTCTATGATCATAGAGAAGTTTATTTTACAATGTAATGTGAAGGTGATGTGTAAATATGTATGTTTTTTAAATAAAAATAAAATATTTTCAAAATAAAATAACAATGTAAATTTAATTAGTTATTTATATAACCTAACATAATTTCATGTAAAGTAATTAGAAATTATATATATATATATATATATATATATATATATATATATATATATATATTTTCCACAAAAAAATCGAACCTTCTATTGATATAAGAGGGTTACATAGCATTTGCAGTGCATTGTCTTCTCCTTTTTTTCAGAGAAAACCATAAGCGGCTGTTTGTAGGAAATTTCAGAAATTCCACCCTACACCCTGTCAATATATATATATATATATATATACACACCAAATTATATTTTCAAAAATATTTTAACACTTGATATCAACTTCATATATATCTCTATATAAAACAAATGTTAAAAGAAAATATTTTATGTTGTATAGAATAAAATATACAATATAGGTTATGAATAAAATATTTTAATATTGACTTATACTTAAAAATATATTAACAACAAAAAAACTAGTTAATATGTGTGATAAAATGACTCAATGTATGTGTTATGTAATCTCTATAACAATCAAAAATACAATTTAAAAAAAAAATATTACACATAGTTTTTGCACTGTAAAATAAGTTCACGTCAAGAAAGTTGATCCCTCTATGTTAGATTTGTGGTTAAAATGGATCTATGTTGGTTGAGCCGAGAGACTCATTTTACAACCTAGTATGATGGGAATGTGGAAATATATTCGTCTCTCTTAAAATAAAAATAAAATATTCTCAAAATAGAAAAACAATGTCAACTATATTATGCATATTTAATTAGTTGTCCATATGACCTAATATAATTTCATGTAAAGTAGTTCAAAGTAATATATATATATATATATATATATATATATATATCAAACCTTATGCTTTCAAGAATATATTAATTTCATATATATTTATATATAAATTTTAATGGTATACATAATAAAATATCCAATGTGGATTATGAATAAAATATTTTAATATGAATTAATATTGATTTATATTTAAAAATATATTAATAATAAAAAAACTAATTAATGTGCCTGATAAAATGACTCGATGCACATGTTATATAATCTCTATAATATTAAAAAATACAATTTAAACAATAAAAAATTACACATCATTTTTTGCACTCTAATACCTCTTAAGAGTTTCAACTCATGTGAAATCTATAGTTTAAACGAGTTGTCTTTAGTGAGACTTTTGGAATTTTTTTGGGTCATCTTTCTCTAAAATCCGAGAGGAATTTATTGAAATTACAAGATGGGTAACCCCTGCTCATCGAACTACCTTAAAGATTTTTAGGGTGTTGAATCCAGTGAAAAAACCAATTTAAATAACACAAATCAATATTTCACTTTAATTTTTTTTGTCAAATTCAATATCAGAAAATCCAAAAAAAAAAAAAAAAAAACTTATGGCTCTTTATTAAAAAAAAAAAACTAAATAAATGGCCTACTTAATATTCTATTATCCCACTCCTATTGCATGTGGTCTACATAAAGTTATTAAATGCACAACATGAAATATGATGCCACTTAAAATTCCGTGCCCCGGAACAAATATAGTTAATGATCGCAGCCTTCTTTAGCATGCCACACCCCACGAATGTGGTCTCCTCCAACCGCTACAGCCACTTCGCCACGTGGACCGCGTGAGTATATAATAATAAGAGTATTACCCATTTCCCTCAAACGGGGCACGGTAGGCGCTGGTTGTAGTGATCATGCCTCTCTTCTCATCCATGCACGCACACATCACCATGGGCATGCTGAATGATGTGGCATAGAATCGATTGGCGTGCGGCGCAAGCAATGGCAAAATAGTGAGTAAATCAGATTCTGCACTATTGCCTGCCCACCAGCGGTTAACCTCATCCACCTGGCAATACTCTTCCTCTGATTTTCTTTCGCAGGAAATATGTACGCGTAGGCCACCCTTGTGCGTTAGTGTGACCTGCCGATCCGCGTGACAAAAGTGTTGCATTAATGGGAGTAGAGAGAGAGGAGTCCCCTGAAAAAGGTATAATAAAATCTATATATATTTATTTAGGGCTAGATTTAACGACGATCCTTGTTGGCAGCGTAGCAAAAAGAAACTAAATTTTGTAACTTTAACATTCTCCACTAAGTAGGTTCATTGTCCCATAAATAAGGGGGTTTCATACACTAATTTGGTGTCTAATTTCATAGTGACCTTAAAAACTTATTATTACTATTTCATATCTTAGTTTTATGTATATTGGAATTTGTTTTCCTCATTTTAAACTAACTTGCATAAAAATTTAACAAAAAATTAGAATCAATTATAACTTTCACTGTTTGAATCCTTTGATGAGGAAATTGATAGTGAAGTCTCTCAAGACAATATTAATAGGAAATCTCAGAGAAAATCGAATAAGGTATAGGAGGGAAAAACTTATAGACAAAGAGAAAAACTTGGGCACCCAATCCACATTTGACCATGTAGTAATAAGAGAAGGAAAGTAATTAAAATTTTAGCTAGGCCCAAACCCTACCAAAAGGGGGTCTCACAAAGCCAAACCCAAATGATGGAGATTATCTCTTAGAATTGTAAAGGATTAGGAAGCAAACATAAGATGGAAGTGATTAAAGAAATGGTCAAAGAGGAGAAAACCCAAATCCTCTTGTTCCAATAAGAAAAATTGAAAGATAACAATATCATTTAGAAAAGTACAAAACCATAACAACTAAGCAAAGGACAAGTGACAATCTTGTGAGGAGCTTATAGAGGTTTCTATTCTTGGTGGAACCCAAACACCTTCTAACTCATCAATGATTCTTCCACTCCTAATTGGACTCTACTAAGCCTCTCTCATATTAGTTCAGGAATTTCTATTCATATAGTCAAGGCTTATATGCATAGTACTTATCCAAATAAAATTGTTTGATGGCTCTCCTAGATGCACTTAAAGGAAAGGGCTATTAGGAACAAAATTATTATTGCTAGTGATTTTAACATCACTCTCTCTTAAAATGAGAAAAGGGTTGTGGGGAGGATATTCTATTAGGGACCACTTCAAAGAATATATGGAAGACTTAATCTCTTCCTTCGATCTTCTTGACATTAAACCAACCAAGGGTGGTTTCACCTAGACTAACAGAAGGTCAAGACCTTGCCACAATGGGGCTAGAATTGATAGGTTTCTTGTCTTTAGTTCCCTCCTTGATGAACCTTTGTCCCTAAATTCCTCCTCAATCCTCCCTTTGTCTGGCTATGATCACCATCCTATTTCCCTCCTCCTCAAGACCTCCCCAAATCTTGGCCCTATCCCTTTCATATTTAATCCTCTCTAACTCCAAGATCCTTCCTTTTCCTTAGTGGTCTCCTCTACCTAAAGTCATCGGGTAATTGGATCCCTCATCTTGATCTAGGAATAGAAGCTAAAATCTATAAAAGTAGCCCTTAAGAACTAGGCCAAATATGTTTTTTTCTCTATGGAGCTTGACATTACCCATCCCCATGCTAGGTTAGAGGATATTTAATGCAGAATGGAAAGAGAATTGCTCACCAAACTCTTATGCTAGAAGATAAATATGTATTTTCAAGATTCCATAAAACTCTTGAGGGTAGAAGAAGAAATATGGAGGCTCAAATCAATAAATCTTTGGCTCAAGAGTAGCGACAAAAATACCTAAAATTTCCATAGACAATCTAAATATAGATTATGGAGAAACAATGTCAACGAGATCATATCCAAAGATGGACAGGTGTTCATTACCTTTGATAAAACTCAAATAAACAGATTCCAATCACTTTAAAGAACTCTACATAGAAACAAGTTAGCCCAATAAGATGAAAGACTCCATGTTATTATTTGTTCCTTATTAAACTCCTCAAGAAGATAATGGAGGAATAACCTATCCAAGTCTGAAGATGAAGTTCTTAGAGTAATAAATAACTTTGAAGCCCAAGGTTCTGACGATTTCACACCCCTCTTTTATAAGCATTTCTACCACATTATCAAATTTGACTTAATAAGGATGCTACAATTTGTTCATCATTCAATGTTTCTTGGGGGAGGGATCAATTCAACCTTTCTTTCCCTCATCCGAAAAGAATGGAATCCACCTCCTTCTACAGATTCTAACCCATCTCACTTTATAATGTTTTGTGCAAAATCATGTCAAATATGATATCCCATAGGCTTAAGCTCTCCTCCCCAAAATAGTTTCATAAAATCAAGGAGGATTTGTGGAAAGGAGACAGATATTCGACAATGTCATCAACTAAGAAGTCATGCATTCTAGTAAAACACATTTGATCAGGTAAGGCACAATTTTCTATTTGATGTCCTTCACAAATTTGGATTTTCTCCTTAAATTATTAATTAGATCACAACATTTAATTTGAGACCTTAGGTGCCCCCACTCGTAAATGGTCATCCCTCCCACCTTTTCAAAGCTTCTAAGGGATTTAGACAAGGATGGTCACTCTATCCATTATTATATATCGTCATGTTGATTCCCTAAGAAAGAAATTGGAAAAAGAGTGAAAATATTAAAAACATTTCGAGTATTTTTATAGTTAGAGGTGTCAAAAAAGATTAATCACTCACAATTTGCTTACGATACCATGTTAACTAAAGGAAATTCCATAATCATTGCATCCCACTTTAAAGCCATTGTGGATTTAGATGCTTGTGTCTCTAGTGGGGTCGTTAACTGTAACAAAAGGTAGCTTTATGCCTAGAAATTAAATACCATACTACAAATGTTTGTTGCAAGAATTCTTAATTTCCAAGTTCAAGAAAATTAGAAATTTTTCAATAATTTAGGCATCTCGATTGGCCTTAATTACCCTCTTCTACAACATGGAAAGATATCTTAGACAAAATCGAAAGAAAATTCCTCCACTCGGGGAACACCTGGCTCAATCCCATGGGAAAGGTGATATTTATTAAGTTAGTTCTCTCAACACTCCCCCTTTTCTAGTTCTCGGCCTTATTAGAATTCAATATGGTTAATGCTTCTATTACTAAAGAAATCATAAGGTTCTTGTGGCACGGTTGAAAGACCAACCATAAAAGTTCCATTTGATAAATTGGAACATTATATGTGCCCCCAAATCCCATGGGGGACTGGGAATGAAGGATTTAGACATGGTAAACATAGCAATTGGTGCTAAATTTCCTTGGGGACTTGTCTCTGGGAAAACTAATTGGACGAAAAGGCACCACATAAAAAATATTTATCAAGGGAGTGAAAATGAAGTTTGGACACTCCCTTCTTATTAAGGAATGGGTCACAAATTTGGAATTTTTCATTTGCAGTGATCCTGCTTCTACAAAGCAATCTTACTTAGGTACCTGTTGCAGAGGCTATAACACCCTTCAAAATTTTGGCTTGCATCCAATTTCAGAGTCTTCCTTAGATTTTTTCCTTGATGTTTGCAAGCATTCGAGCTCATCCCATGAGCCCGTGTTGAGTCTTTGCAACCTCCTCGCTTGACCGTTCATCGGACATTGTTTTTCATGATGGTCACAATGTCATGCTTGCAACCATGTTCCTGTTATGCATAAGGTCCCTCTTCATGTGTACAAGTTGCATTCGCAATGTAGACATCTATCACACTCACACATGAAATTTTATGCACTGTCATGTAAGTGTCGTTGCGATTGTTCAACGATCTATCACAAGTGTTGCGCTTGTCGCTCGCACCGTCGGTCAGTCACACTGAGTATATGTTGTCTTGATGGTTCGAGGCGTCTTGTCGTCAAGTCATGTTGAGTGTGTGTTCGCAAGGTCATGCATGTACAAAGTCACTTGTTCACACACTTAGTCATTTTGTTGAAGCTATGTCAACCAGACCAACCCCAACAGTCAGACCTTGGTTGAGCTGCACTGCACAATTTCAGCCCTCAATGAACATGTATTGCTGCCCAGAATTAGGCAGAGCTTGAGGTTGCCCCCAAGGCAGTCTGCGCTGCGCAATCCTGGAATCGACTTGACTGACTGTCACCCAGAATATCGCAGAAGTTTCCTAGCAAGCCATCTCAATCTACACTATCCGCAAGCAATTCAACTAAGCCTCCAGATGGTCAGATGAAGAGTTTGACCGAGCAGTGACCTCGGGCCTCAATCCTCCAAAAAAATTGCACAGAAACTGCCAAGCATGCCCGCTTCCAATCACTGTGCGCAAACATGCCGAACAGACACCCGTTGCCTGTCACTGCACTGCCGTAAAAAATTGTGCAACTTTTTCAGCCAATCACCATGTTAGTCAGCCTGCTACTCATCCTAATAACTATGCAGTTTTCATGAGTCCCAGCTGCCCAACATCCCACTCAACTCAGAAACTACGCAGGGATGTCAAGCAGGCTAGCCTCCCAGCTCTGCACAGTTTTTACCAATGGCCTCCCACAGACCGCTGCTATCTCCCCAAAAAAATTGTGCAATTTTTTCCAGCAACCCGCTACCAAATCCCTGGATAAATTACACAATTTTCATTGCCAGTCTCCCTCTGGTACCCTCATTCTCTCCCTGAAAAAATTGCATAGATCTACCCTCCAGTCGAGCTCAATCTCGCAAACAGTCACTGCTGATCCAGATTGCCCATCTCAGGCTCCCAGTGACCTCTGCACAGTTTTCATGGATAGTCCCCGGAGCCCGCATCCTGGCTTGAAATCTGCCTTGCACAGTTGCAAAGCCTTTTCCTCTCTCCCAATCACCTACATCCAAAAGCGAAAGACAATGCATCATGGTAGACTAGGAGATTTCTGGATTTGATGTCATCTCGTTATTAGCGATTGTAGATACAAGTACATGGATGAGACATGGTGCGATGACGAATGGGATGAACAAGGATTGCATGCAAGGAGACTTGTTTGCGAACAGACAAACACATGGAGCATGCCAAAGTACAAGCGACGGAGAGACATGCACGTGCAACATCAAGCGAACACCAATACCATCGAAGACCCCGCACACCTTATCAGGTGGAGGTGAAGCTATGACACACCAAGAAAATGTCCATCACTCAGCAGCACTGCAGCTCGACATGGGCACCACCAACAGGGTGAACATACCAGCTCTGTCATGTCGAGTCATGTTATGAGTCATCTCGGCCACATCACTATTGTGGGCCATACTGTTGTAATCAATGTAATGTAACGTGGAAGTCCCAGAGAGCCACATGTAAATCTGAAGAGTCATGTAAGTCAAACAGTCATGAGGGAAGTTGAACAGTCGCAAGGGCCAGTTTTACCCTTGGCTATAAATACCCCCCATTTGTGCATGCAAGAGACTTTTTCACCTTGGCTCCTCCCACATAGCCTTGATAGTTTGTAGTCTTTTCTTTGTGGTGTGAGCAGTGGCTCCAATGCCCCGCTATTGCATTTAATGATGTATGGTGTACCAACATGTCTTGGAACTTTCACTTAATTCAAAATCTTGACAACATGGCGGCACGTTTTCACACATGTATTGTATTTGTTTGTAAGACTATTCTTTGGACACTTGTAATGCATGTTTCTTTAACCTATGTTAAAACATTTGAACTATTTCAGTTGTTTTAATACATATGCTTATGAAAATGTGTTGTATCAGTTGTTAACGTTGTCTCGCCTGTGTGGGAAATCCCACTAAACACTCAACAGAACCATTCCCATAAACTTGTTATAACGATCGTCGCATTCGTTTGGACTACTCCGTTGGGTGTTGTGCGTGTTATCAATTCACTGTGTGTTTGTGACTACTGCATCGATGTGGACTACTCCGTTGGAAGCTACGCATGTCTTGTTGTGTTGTCTATCTCTGACAGAGTTGGGACTATTCCCTTTCAACTTGAGACTCACTTCCACCCTCTCCCTTTGCGGTGAAAGAACCTTGACACAAGTAACACTAAGCACTCACCAGGCATGTGAACCTCGTTGTTCAAAGACAAAGCAGACCACTCTCATGTGATGACAAGAGCTAAGGCAAACCTTTAATATAATAACAACGGGGCAATCATACCGAATGGGACTCCTACACCAAACGGTGTGAGGTCTAGTTGGGACTTCATACCGAGGAGATCCCATGAATGTTGGCAAGTCTAGCATCATCAACATTGTTGGCACTAGAAGGAGAGTTTCCAGTTGTTTATGGTTGAATGTCCTCTCACCGCCACTCATCAATCACCTGGTCAAGGTAGTAACTCACACTACCTCTCACCTACGCGCAACTCTGAAGTTGGTTACTCCTCACCTCCCAGACGTCAACAATAAATTTCGTATCAGCACCTTCGCTCTGTCCATCCCATCACCCATCAATTCGCGAAAGTAGTCAGATTGATCCCAGGAATACAACATCTTCCATACACATCAAGAAATCCAAAGACCACTCCCACAGGATTTGTTGTATCATCAGTGGAAGAAGAAGTTATTGCCACACTCGAAGGTCTAACAAAATTTGTTGAGAACAAAGTGGAACCTCCAGTCTTCCAACAAAGAGAATGAGGCACCCTCGTGACCTTGGGCTCAGATTTTGGTACAGGAGGTGGAGGGGAAGGCAGTGAAGGAGGCAGAGGCAGAGACGAACCAACAGACTCAGAGTCAGAACCATCATATTTTGAAGAAGAGGGCGAGGACGAAGAAGAAGAAGAAGACATGGCATACCAAAACTTGGAATGGATGACTCAGGGACCATTGGCTCTCCCGAGTGCTTTGCATAGGATATCAAATTGTTCGAAGAGAATGCTCACAAAGTATGACCTTGACAACACAGTGAAGGAAATATACCACTTGGACAACTTCTACCTACAGCTGCATACACTCGAGGTGTGGCATGACGATGTTGCATGCAGATTTCTTCCATTTACCTTGGATGGCCATGCATCAATATCGTATCACAGCCTTCCTACCAACTCCATTCATAATTGGGTTATGTTCAAACGAATATTTTTAGAAAAATTCGTTGATGACAAAACCCCAGCCATGTTACTCAAAGAGTTTGGAAATCTGAAAATGGAGTCAAAAGAAAAGGTAAAAGATTTCCATCAAAGGTTTTTTTGCATATTGAATAAGTTTGTAGCAAACAGGAAACCTCATGACTCCATCAATGTCGATTACTACACGTTTGCACTGCCAACCAGTGTTGTGCAGTTCATCAAGAGAGCTACAAAACCAATGTTACTAGAAAACTATGAAGAGGCAATCACTGTAGAGAAGGACTTGCGCGTGATTGGAGTCATCAAGGATGATGAACCAAAAAAGGACTCCAGAGTTGCGAGCAAGAAGCCCTAGGCTACGACAAGTAAGGGTAAAGACAAGGAAGCAAGTGACATTGAAACCCTTACTCATCTTGTTAAGAACTTGACAATAGAAGTGTCCTAGCTCAAACAACAAACAATTGACACATATGCAAGCATCCGGCTGCTTAGACAAAGACAAGGAAGCATGTCATCAAGCAGAAATTACTTCCGGGCTAAAACTGTACAGAGCTCTAGTACAATGTTCCAGTTAGAACAGTGCGCAAACAACGAATTTTTCTCATTTCATGAAGACGATCACCCGGAAGGGTCTTGTTTGGATTGGAAACAAGTTGCAAACTCAATATGCAACCATATGCCAAACATAGTGACTAGTATGCAATGCCAGCCGAGAGACACAGACGATGACAAAGATGTTGCACCCAACACTAGGCAGGTAATCAATATGTATCAGTGCTCGCAAGCAGCAAAAAAGACAATCACTGAGAAGCAGCCCCAAAAGCAAAATGGTTGATACAATCTCAAAAGTCAAGTGGCTCCCCCTAAAATTGGGGAAATGTGAGAAAAGCTTGAACTGTTGAGGAAGGTTGCTCCACCAGCTGTCCAAAAGAAAAAAACACAAAGCAAGCCCAGGAAGACAACGACGAACAAGAATACATCCATGAGCAACAAACTACAGAACACTCCGCCAGACAATATGAACACAAGTTTGACCCCAGAAATCTCAATGAGTCTGCCCGCTCTTAATTATAACATTGTGGCAGACATGAAGAAAACTCGCACAAACATCAGTTTGTTCGAGTTGGCTAAGATTCAAAGTCAGTTGGATATTCAGTTGCGCGCGCTGGGGAAAACATCTATAGACAATGTAACCTATACCAACAAGGGAGCAAGCACATCTCTCGGTTCACTCACAACTATGCTCAACACACTCCGGATGGAAGAAGCAAACTATGTTTGTGTTCCATTCTTGCTTTCATTCGAAATATTTAACTGCAATTTTCACAACTATTTGGTTGATTCTAGCACATCAACCAATGTCGTGCCACTCTCCATTGCCAAGAAGATCAATGTGCAATGGAGCAAGACATCTGCTCGAATCATCCAACTCAAACATACATGTGTACCAGCCATTGGTGAGCTTTGGGATGTGATCATCCGACTATCCCATGACAATCGAGTTCACCAGTGGATAAACATGTTGTTGTGGACATACCAGAAGCATATGGATTACTACTGAGCAGAGACTGGTCTAGCAAGTTGAATGGATACTTTGTTATAGACTGGTCACACTTATGGCTTTCATATAAGGCCAAAAGAAATCAAATCCAAGTGTTATCCAAGTGATACATGAGGCATAACATCAGTCCCATCAATGGCGAGAATGAACCATTGGCCTTCGCAGAGCTCATGTTCGACAACTACCTCTTGGAAACAACGCTAGGGTGTTATCTCACACAGCTAGCTTCAACCCCACCAAGCACGCAGTTGGGTCTCCTTCCTTGCCCAACTGATGGAAATGAAACCTGTATTGTACATTGTAACATTAATAGCAGCAGCAGTAGCAACAGTACATGCGCGTCAAAAGGTCCGTGTACAAATGAGTTGCGGACCATGTATTTTGACAGATCAAAGACACAAGATGGCTCTTGAACAGGGTGTGTTTTGATTGACCCAAATCACAGGAAAAAATTGATCTCAAGTTTCTTGGAGTTCAAGTGCACAAACAACATTATTGAATACAAAGCACTCGTGTTGGTCTTGCAAAAGGTCATTAGCCTCAACATTGTTGTGCTCAAAGTGGTAGGTGATGCATAAATCATGGTACAGTAGGTACGTAACACCATACATTGTTTATCACCTCATCTCAAAAGTTACCAACAAGAGGTATGGCGACTAATCTCTAACTTCCAAGCATTCAATATCATTGTTGTGCCAAGAACACACAATGCAACTGTCGATACCTTAGCAAACACAACTGCTAGCATGTCACCGCTTAGGGATAGATTTACTGTTGAAATTTTGTATAAGCCTTATATCCCTGATAACATAACTAATCTACGTGTTTTTGATGATGATCAACAGATACTGCACTTCATGGAAAACATTGATGCCTTCAAGGATGCAACAACTGATGAAGATGAGCATGAGTAGTCCCTGCAAGCTGCAGCTAATGACAAGAAAGGAAACCTCATCCCCAAGTGTGGTTTCTCTAAAAAGGCTCTATGACTTGCAAAACCACTTTCAAGGGTCAAGAAATAGTAAAACCCACAATTCCACCATGATGAACGAACAGGTCAATCTCAGAACATACCACGATCTGAAGTTCATTAGTCTCGGTACGTGCTACACACTGCAGGAGCAACAAGTTTTTGTCTGCTTTTTCAACAGTACCTAGATATGTCCGCATGGGCATATGATGGCCTAAGCACATACAACATGCGAATAATTCAACATGTGATTCCAATCAAAGAAGGCATCAAGCCATTACAGCAAAAACTTAGGAAAGTACATCTATCACTTGAACCCCTTATACAAAAAGAAGTGACTAAGTTGTTGGATGCTCGGATCACTTACAGAGTTAGTTATTTTAAATGGGTTTCTAATTTAAGTTCTGTACGTAAGAAATCCATGGGAATTCACTTATGCATTGATTTCTGAAACTTGAACCACTCACAGAACAAAAACAACTACCCTGTGCCGTCATCGGAACCTATGTTACACACAATATCTGGATTAGGAAATTTGTCTTTGTTTAATGGTCTTTCAGGATACCACCAGGTTCCAGTAGCAAAACCTAACAGTCTGGTACTAGTTTAGGAGAAGCTTGGCCGACACGTGTACCATCTGTAATCACTTGATGGGAGGATTGACAACCTTCCTGTCAATGGCCAGGATCTCAAACTTTGTTTTCAGTAGGCCGAGTTGTGCCTCGTGCCATGTACATAGTCTATTTACTGCTTTTTGTCTTTTCGCTTTGCTTACTATTTTTGTTTCATTTTGTTTTATGTGCTTAGTATCATGCTATTTTTATTTTTGTAAATAAGTGTTTCCCTCTACTGAGTTATAGATTTTTAATGAGTATGTGGATGAGATCTAAAGAGTCTTGTGATACTGCAGCACTTGGCCAGCCCCACGTTCGTCTTCTATGTGCTTGGTTATAACCTTCGGCTGATAAAGTCTTGACAGAAAATACGAGTCATCTGCAAGGGAAGCTTTGGTACAACCATGGACTTGTGTCCACACTGGGAAACTCTGTGTCTGTACTCAGCCTTCTACTCTATGTGTTCAAGCTCATCCAACTAGTAGAAACAGAGAAGGGGGAGATCTAAATGAGCAAACCTATGTCAGAGGTCTTACATGATTCTCTGAAGGAACAACCTCTTCTGCTCTCAATAAGTCAGGATCTCTCTTCTGCCCAAAAAATAATAAGTGCCTATGCATAGTCCTCTAAAAAAAATATAAGGCGAAAGAAGAGAAAGACTTCCTACGCAGAGAGGTGAAGCATGAAACTCCACCGTGGTACTGACTAGGCTCGTTGGTAGTGAAGCAATGCATGTGTTCCTACGTGACTCCATCAGGGTATTATCCAGGCTTGGTGGTTGTCTAGTCAATTTAACGTCTTAAATTGCTCTACATAAATTATCAATCCGGGTATCGTAAACTGATGAAGTGTGGTGCACCATATGTGCTTAGTTAACCTTTTTCTTACTTCGTTGTTTTATAGATTTTATTTTGTTTTGGGGTTTTGTTTTTGTTGATCTCCTAAAGTGTCTAATGCAAATGGAAATCCTATTCTAAGGTCTTAAGAATACTTTTAAAGGTCAAGTATGGATGTAGATTTCAAGAAAAGGCTTATGTTCCTAATGGTAACTTCCAAAACTTAGCACTTCAAAAGATCTCAAAACATGTTATTGATGGAATTAGTACTTAAAAAAAAGTGTAAATATGCAGCTACTTCAATCAAACAAAAGATGAAATACTGATCATGAAATCACTATCTCTACTGCTTGTCTAAATACGGAAATACAAGTTAAGCTATTGCACTCAAACAAATCAAAAACTACAAACTAATAAAAGTAAAATCAAATCACATCCTTCATAGTTCGATTCCTCGTCAGTTAGTCTAGCTATGGCTTTCGGAGATAATCGTCAATGACATGAGAAATCTGATATTTAATTGCAGAAAAGTAAAACTAAAATCAAATCACAACATTCATAATCCGATTCCTCGCCAGTTAGTCTAGCTATGGCTTTCGGAGATAATCGTCAATGACATGAGCAATTTGATATCTAATTGCAGAAAAGTAAAACTAAAATCAAATCACAACATTCATAATCCGATTCCTCGCCAGTTAGTCTAGCTATGGCTTTCGGAGATAATCATCAATGACATGAGCAATCTGATATCTAATTGCAGAAAAGTAAAACTAAAATCAAATCACAACATTCATAATTTGATTCCTCGCCAGTTAGTCTAGCTATGGCTTTCGGAGATAATTGTCAATGATATGAGGAATTTGATATCTAAACTAACTGACAAAGCAAATAAATAAGACTAAAATCAAAGCATAACTGAAATTGAAAAGTTAAAAAAAAAACAAAGTTAGCAGAGAGGAAAATCTCATGTCACTATTTGATGCAAAAACATGTAAAGAAAAACTAATCTACAATCAACCAATTGAACACACTTACATGAATTAAAATTGCATGAATGGAAAATCTAATCTATCAAACTTGAAAGCAATCAAATGACATAATGAAATCAAAGCAAAATTACAAAATGAAATCTACTCTACCGCACATTCTAATATGCTCCATGACATCTACTTCACATCTCCTTCCATGTTGAGAAAATCAAAGCTTTATTCAAATTCTTCAAAATTACAAAGTACAACAAAGCTCTCCAAAGCTTTCCAAAGCCATCTCACAAACTAACAAGCTTAAGAACTAACAAGCTAAGACTCACAAGCTAAGCTCTAAACTCTAAGCTAAAAACTAACAAATGAAGGAGAAAGATCTCCTATTTATACAAAAAGATGAGAAGTCATCTCATTAATGAGAATCCATGAATCTCTCCCTCTACCTCTAGAGTCCTAATCAAAATAAGAACTGATAAGACACATGTCTTCTTAGAGTTTCAATACAATTAGGAGATGTGACACATATCCTCATAATCCCATGATTCTTTCCACTCAAATTCGAATTTGGCCTTAGAGTCTCTAGAAGTCTCCTTTTGACCTTCACATGTCATCAATCTTAACCCACTTGTTAGGTATAAGCATATGCACATTATTTTCTAATTTTTAACAACAAATTCACTTAAAAATGCTAAGAATTAATCAAGTTTGGAAAAACATAAATGTGGCCCAATAATAATGAAAGTGGGATGAATGTAGTGACATAGTAGTGAAATGGAGGTGATATAATGGACATAATAGTGAAAGTGTAATGGAAATGAATAACATTTTCAAGACCCAACATACCCCCCAACTGAAGTCATTGCATGTCCTCATGCAATATATATTACATTAACTCTTTTGATCCTTGAGCTTTGGCTTAACTTTGCATGATATCATTTGATAACTTCATATTTCTGCAAAGTGTTTTACTTGAATTGCAACATGGTTGGTTCTTGTGTTACAACCAATTTTTTTTTGTTGTTGCATTCTATTTTGATCTTTGAACTTTGCATAATGATATTTTGATTATTTTTGCAAAGTATATCTTTATTGGATTGCATGATGGTTGGTTCCTGTGTGACAACCATAATTTTGTTTGTATCCAATTTATCCTTTTAAGCACTTTTTTGAAAAGCCATTGTATGCTCATAATAACAATGTAATAGTTAATATATGTTGGAAGTATGTGGGTTCCTAAGTATGATATGGACATGGCAAGATATGAAGATGAATGTATTCCCCCCCCCCCCCCCCCCCCCCAACTGATGGTATTGACAATTTTATGAAATGAGGAAGAGAAATGTTTTTCCAACAATTATTATTCTAGCTTTTTATGGAATTCTATGGTCAAAAGTTAGAAAATGACGTACCTTAACTTACCCTTTGGAATGGATGAGTTGTATGTGTGGTGGCTGCAAAATTCTGATCATATTCTTCTTCAAGTGGCTGAACAAGAGGAGTCATGGATAAAGAGATAAGATGACTTTTTATTGCTTCTACTAAAACTTGTTGACTCTGCTCCAAAACGTTGAAAATAATAGTCTTGATGTCTTCAAAACTCATTGGCACAATTCCTACTATGTGAAAAGATGTTCTGATGTCGAACATAGTAGGAAATTGTTGACTTAGTGGCCATTAATGGATGCCGTTAGTCAACACGAGAACTCTCACCATTGATGACAATGAGAGTCAAGATGCCCACACACATCTTGCTAGGTACGAATGATTTTGCCGATGTCGAGTCACCTAGAAGATCTGACGAACAAGGGAAATTAATGTATTCCCATTGTTTGTCAGCATGAGAACTTGCCATTAAGGCATGCAAGCCTCAAGGTGTTTTTACAAAGAACTTAGACTCAAAGGACTATGGACTCAATAATTTGCATTGAAGCAGGGCTTATTTGCGAAATGAAAATGACAAGAGATGGAAGATGGCAATGGAGAGTAGAAATGGCAATGGGCAATAAGCATGTGAATGAGCCTCTTGATTTTATTTGTGGGTTATGAATGGAGAAAAAGAGATGGAAAGTGTATGTGAATGTAAATGGAAAATATGGAGTGAAATGAGGTGAATGGTTTATTATAAAGTATGGATGTGATGAAGACAATAGTATCTGAAAGTTTTTCAAGTGTTTGAATCTGATTTTGCATCAGCATATTTCCTCTTTGTTGTTGATCATCCTCTTATGAAACAAATTGGTCTCTTAGAGAGACACCATTCTCTTGTAGTCATTTGTCCTTCCTCTTGGAACCTGCAAAAAAAACTAATACTTCTTCTGCAATGGAATGTAAGATTATCAAAGGAGAGAGATGGCCAATCTCTCTAGTTATGATATTTACACACAAAACTAAGAATTTGTATTAATAAAACAAGTTCTTAAAGGAAAAATCAAAAGAATTTATACCTGCTTTGGAATTGGTGCCCCAAGTTGAATGTTGCTTATTTTCAGCAATTTATTTCATTATTTGCCATTTCAAACTCAAATGATGGATTTCTCATTGTGTAGATCTTGTTGAGATCTTTTCAACGATACTTGAATCATTAAAATCTGATTTTGTATGAGAAAGTTAGGCTGATTTGAACAATGAGGTTTTTTTCAGCTGCAGAATTGGAGAATAGCTGTGGAATTGGACTTTAGCTGCAGAATGTCAACGGTTTCTGTAGCTAAAAATCTTGAATAAAAAGTTAGTCATTCATCTTTTATCATCAGCCCAAAATTAATCAATACCTTCAGAAAAGTGAGCAAATAACATATTCATTTCATTGATTCAAAATTATTAATTTTTTTCTTGACATGCGGTGACTTAGTGTGGTGACTTGGTGATAATACACAACTTGACTTCCCTTTGACCGGGGTTTTTTTCATCGACTTGGATCAAATGAATAGGACACCATCCATGTACTGACATTTTCTCAGCTACCCATGTAGCTCATTTTGTCTCTCGACACCTGTAACCTACAGAAGTAATAAAATGGTTGCGGAATTGCCAGTTAGCTGCGAAACCAAGCTGCTTTCCACAGCTAAAAGACAACCAACCATCAATGTTGAAATTTAGCACACAATCCTCCTACTTCTGTATGATCAATAGCAAGATCCATTGGTTCCAAGGCATAGTTCTCAAGGCCGCTGATTAAAGGAATTTTAGAAACTGGATTCAGCCATATGCTAATTATTGATTTACTCAAATTACTTAAAACTAGAGCATATAATCCACCCTCGCTGTAAGTGCAGTTTGATAAAGATGAGCTTTATCGGTGCTTTTCATGGGATTACGGGTTGACAGAGGGTGTTTTATTGCAGAGTTTTTGGCTGAAAGTATGGTCAGACTGCCAAACATGTTATAATAAAGTTAAACACGTACACAGAACTTGTCAATGGAGACAAAATCTATGAGTATCAACACTTGTGCCGATATTTTAGCAAGTAAAACGCCGATTCATAGGAATAGCTGTTAGATGGGTGCTTGGAGAAGTGCCGTATTTGATCATCTTACTTTCAAACAGGAAGTAGTGGAACAAGATTAGATGGGTTGTGGAAGACGTGTTTCCTCAAACAACCAAAGTGTTTCTTTGTTCATTTAATAAAAATCTTCTTTTTTTTTCTCACATATTCAATGACACGGTGGATAACCTGGCAGCCAAGGAAATCGGATTTGAGTGGATTTCTCAAAGAAATCGAACTATGGCCGCAACTGTTAAAAAAAACCACTGTTTTTTCTCACGCGGCAAGCAAAAAGAGGCTTCAGAGAACCGAGATCTTCTCTCAAACCGCCACGAATTTCTTAAAACGGTTTCTTGGTTATCTAATTGACCCTACTGATGAAAAAACCCATGTTTTATTTTTTCCAAATTCGCCTTCATTTGGCCAAATCGTGCATCTGAAGTTTAACGTTTTTCTCTATTTTATGTTTTTCTTGAGTTGTTGCATTCGGCCTGTAAAATCGATTTCAGGAAAAATTTGTTTTCAGATGCAATCAACAGTAAATGAATTAGTCAGGGAGGGGACGTCATAAAATGTTTCCTACCATATTAAGCAAGTGTTCTAAATAATGAGATCTATTCTAGCTGGAGCAGCTCAGAAGTTTGTTTCAAACGCTTGCCAAAGAAACAAATGGGAATCTTATAGTGGATTCAAATTTGATGCAAATCCGTGTGAGGTTGGAAAAGAGTTCAAATTCTGATCTTCAGAGTAAAAAAACCATCATGTTTTTTTTTATTGGTCTTTGAGATAAGATCATGTGGCAGGCCAAGACCAAAGTCATAGTCATTTCCGTGCCTCCGTATGAAGTACCAATACAATACTGAGAGCAGCATTATAACAAGCAGTGCAGCGGAGAAACCCAACCCAATTTTAGCACTAACAGATAAGCCACGCTTTTTCCAAAAGTATGGACAATCTAGTAGAGATGGCACTCCATAAAGGCCGTGACTTTCTCATAAATGTTAGAAAGCATCTCCATATAGGTATGTTCTCAGTGGGGATGTTCTGGCTGTATGAAGGATTTTCACTAACATTAGCCTGCTGCTGCTGGTTACAAGAGTAAGGCAAACAACTAGAGGAGGCTTTTGCAGATTTATATATATATATATTTAAATGTTTTTGCAGGTTCGTTTTAAGGCCAAAACTTGAACAGGGATGTAGATTTTCTTGTTGAGGCCACAGTGAAAGCTAGGATTCAAGATAGCCATAGATTGTTTTCCCCTTCTTTTTTTTTCTAAAATTGTGAAATTTATAAGAAGAATTAATTATTTTCAATTTCAGGCAGCAAAGTCTTCAAAAAAGAACATGCTAAAAACAGGACTTTGACTGAGCTTTTAAGCTGATTTTTTTTTAGTCTGGGTTGGGTGACTAGGATAGGATCCATGTTAGGACAATTTTGGAGATGCCCATGTGGTCATTTTCTTCATTGGATGCCTGTAACCTGCTAAACCTTGAAAATAGCTGCGGAATTCTCAATTAGCTGCGGAATCAGGCTACATTCCGCAGCTAAGTTGCAAAACCTTATTAAAACAGGATACAGTGTTTTGAGGACCACTACAAACCATAACCAGTCAATCTTGGATAGTTGAACCTATCAAAACAGTTGGGTTTCTTTTTTTTTTTTGAAACAATTGAAATGAAGTTTATTTTGTCTCCTCTTTTTTTTCTTTTCTTTTTTAATTTTTAATTTTTTATTTTTAACATAACAATTCTTTTTCTGATCCTCCAGATCACACAAAGTGCAGGAGGAGAACATACTCAAGAATTTTTTTTTTTTTATTTTTTTTACATAACAATCCTTTTTCTGATCCTCCAGATCACACAAAGTGCAGGAGGAGAGCATACTCAAGAATTATTAAATTTTTTTTTAGATGTAAGAAATAAGGTCTCCTAATTGCACTTCCCCGGCAACGGCGCCAAAATGTCTAGTCAATTTAACGTCTTAAATTGCTCTACATAAATTATCAATCCGGGTATCGTAAACTGATGAAGTGTGGTGCACCATATGTGCTTAGTTAACCATTTTCTTACTTCGTTGTTTTATAGATTTTATTTTGTTTTGGAGTTTTGTTTTTGTTGATCTCCTAAAGTGTCTAATGCAAATGGAAATCCTATTCTAAGGTCTTAAGAATACTTTTAAAGGTTAAGTATGGATGTAGATTTCAAGACAAGGTTTATGTCCTTAATGGTAACTTCCAAAACTTAGCACTTCAAAAGATCTCAAAACATATTATTGATAGAATTAGTACTTAAACAAAAGTGTAAATATGCAGCTACTTCAATCAAACAAAAGATGAAATACTGATCATGAAATCACTGTCTCTGCTGCTTGTCTAAATACGGAAATAAAAGTTAAGCTATTGCACTCAAACAAATCAAACACTGCAAATTAATAAAAGTAAAATAAAATCACATCATTCATAGTTCGATTTCTCGCCAGTTAGTCTAGCTATGGCTTTCGGAGATAATCGTCAATGACATGAGAAATCTGATATCTAATTGCAGAAAAGTAAAACTAAAATCAAATCACAACATTCATAATCCGATTCCTCGCCAGTTAGTCTAGCTATGGCTTTCGGAGATAATCGTCAATGACATGAGCAATCTGATATCTAATTGCGGAAAAGTAAAACTAAAATCAAATCACAACATTCATAATCCGATTCCTCGCCAGTTAGTCTAGCTATGGCTTTCGGAGATAATCGTCAATGACATGAGCAATCTGATATCTAATTGCAGAAAAGTAAAACTAAAATCAAATCACAACATTCATAATCCGATTCCTCGCCAGTTAGTCTAGCTATGGCTTTCGGAGATAATCGTCAATGATATGAGGAATTTGATATCTAAACTAACTGACAAAGCAAATAAATAAGACTGAAATCAAAGCATAACTGAAATTGAAAAGTTAAAAAAAACAAAGTCAGCAGAGAGGCAAATCTCATGTCACTATTTGATGCAAAAACATGTAAAGAAAAACTAATCTACAATCAACCGGTTGAACACACTTACATGAATTAAAATTGCATGAATGGAAAATCTAATCTATCAAACTTGAAAGCAATCAAATGACATAATGAAATCAAAGCAAAATTACAAAATGAAATCTACTCTACCGCACATTCTAATATGCTCCATGACATCTACTTCACATCTCCTTCCATGTTGAGAACATCAAAGCTTTAGTCAAATTCTTCAAAATTACAAAGTACAACAAAGCTCTCCAAAGCTTTCCAAAGCCATCTCACAAGCTAACAAGCTTAAGAACTAACAAGCTAAGACTCACAAGCTAAGCTCTAAACTCTAAGCTAAAAAACTAACAAATGAAGGAGAAAGATATCCTATTTATACAAAAAGATGAGAAACCATCTCATTAATGAGAGTCCATGAATCTCTCCCTCTACCTCTAGAGTCCTAATCAAAATAGGAACTGATAAGACACATGTCTTCTTAGAGTTTCAATACAATTAGGAGATGTGACACATATCTTCATGATCCCATGATTCTTTCCACTCAAATTCGAATTTGGCCTTAGAGTGCCACATAAGGGTCTTCTAGAAGTCTCATTTTGACCTACACATGTCAACAATCTAAACCCACTTGTTAGGTATAAGCATATGCACATTATTTTCTAATTTTTAACCACAAATTCACTTAAAAAGGCTAAGAATTAATAAAGTTTGGAAAAACATAAATGTGGCCCAATGATAATGAAAGTGGGATGAATGTAGTGACATAGTAGTGAAATGGAGGTGAAATGGAGGTGATATAATGGATATAATAGTGAAAGTATAATGGAAATGAATGACATTTTCAAGACCCAACAGTGGCAATGAAGAAACACCATAGGTGAATACTTATACTCTGAAATTGTTTTAACTCACGAGCCAAACTACCCTTCCCGATTTCGAAACATTGTGATCAAGTTGAAACTTGTTGTTGTGTTTGACTGAATTGACGAAAGTTGAACAATGTCTGTCCATGGGGTAAGTGGGGAAGCCGAAGTAACACATGCAATGACTCAATACTCATTGAAAGACCAAGGTCCAGTGCTATTAATGGACCAAAACATAGAAGCTAGAGTTCAACCAGTGTGTCTCCAACTGTTGTAGCGGCTGCAACACCCTCCAAAATTTTGACCTGCATCCAATTTCGGAGCCTTCCTTGGATTTTTCCTTGATGTTTGCAAGCGCTTGGGCTCATCTTATGAGCCCGTGTTTAGTCTTTGCACCCTCCTCGCTTGACCTCTCATTGGAAATATTTTTGCATAATGGTCACAATGTCGTGCTTCCAACCATGTTCTACCTATGCACAAGGTCCCTCTTCGTGTGTACAATTTTCATTCGTTATGTAGACATCTGTTGCACTCACACATGAAGTTGTATTCACTGTCGCGCAAGTTTTTTCACGGTCATTCAACCATCTATCACAAGTGTTGCGCTTGTCACTCACACCGTCAGTAAGTCACACTGAGTGTATGTTGTCTTAATGGTTTGAGGCATCTTGCCGTCAAGTCATGTTGAGTGTGTGTTCACAAGGTCATGCATGTATGAAGTCACTCGTTAACACACTTAGTCATTTTTTTTGAAGCTATGTCGACTAGACCAACCCCAATGCCAGACCTTCGTTGAGCTGCACTGCGTAGTTTCAACCCTCAGTGAACATGTACCGCTACCCATAATTGCGTAGAGCTTGAGGCTACCTCCTAGGAAGTCTGGGTTGCGTAATCCTAGAATCGAATCGACTAACTGTCACCGAGAACAATGCAAAAGTTTCCCAGTAAGCCATCTCAATCTGTGTTGCCCGCAAGCAAATCAACCAAGCCTCCAGTTGGTCAATCGAAGAGTTTGACTAGGCAGTGACCCCGGGACTCACTCCTCCAAAAAATTGCACAGAAGCTACCAATCATGCCTTCTTCCACTAACTGAATAAAATGCACAAACATGCCAGATAGACACCCACTCCCTGTCATTGTACTGCCCTAAAAAATGCATAGTTTTTCCAGCTAGTCGGCCTGCTGCTCATCCTGAAAAATGTGTAGTTTTCATGAGTAGTCTCCCAGCTACCCAACATCCTGCTCAGCTTAGAAATTATGCAGGGATGTCCAGTAGGCCAGCCTCCCAGCTCTGCGCATTTTTTTCCAGTAGCCTCTCATAGCCCACTGCTATCTCCCTAGAAAAATTGTGCAATTTTTTCCATCAGCTCGCTGCCAACTCCCCAGAGAAAGTGTGCAGTTTCCATTTCCAGTCTCCCTCTACTGCCTACACTGTTTCCCTAAAAAAATTGTGCATATCTGTCCTCCAACCGAGACAGATCCCGTAAACAGTCACTGTTGATTAGAATTGCCCATCTTAGCTTCCCAGTGACCTCTGCGTAGTTTTCATGGACAGTGCCCAGAGCCCACATCCCGGCTTGAATTCTTCCTTGCATAGTTGCAGAGCCTTGTGCTCTCTCCTAGTCACCTGCATCCCAAAGTGAAAGACAATGCATCATGGTAGACTAGGAGATTTATGGATTTGATGTCGTCTCGTAATGAGTGATTGTAGATATAGGTACATGAATGAGACATGGCATGACAATGAACAAGATGAATAAGGAGCACATCCAAGGATACTTTTTCGTGAACAAACGAACACATGGAGCATGCCAAAGTACAAGCGAATGAGAGACATGCATGTGCAACATAAAGCAAACACCAAGACCATCGAAAACTTCGCACACCTTGCCAGGCGGAGGTGAAGCTATGATACACCAAGAGCACATCTATTACTCAACAACACTGCAGCTTGACATGGACACCACCAACAACATGAACATACCATCTTTTTCATGTCGAGTCATGTTATAAGTCATCTTGGCCATATCACTACTATGGGCCATACTATTGTAATCAATGTAATGTAATGTGGAAGTCCAAGAGACCCACATGTAAATTTGAAGAGTCATGTAAGTCAAACAGTCATGAGGGAAGTCAAACTGTCACAAGGGCCAGTTTTACCCTTGGCTATAAATACCCCTCATTTGTACATGCAAGAGACTTTTTCACCTTGGCTCCTCCCACATAGCCTTGAGAGTCTGTAGTCTTTTCTTTGAGGAGTGAGCAGTGGCTCCAATGCCCCACTATCGGGGTTAATGATGTATGGTGTATCGATGTGTCTTGGAACTTTCACTTAATTAAGAAGCCTAATAATAGGCCAACACATTTTCACACATGTATTATAATTGTTTGTAAGACTATTCTTTGGACACTTGTAATGCATGTTGCTTTAACCTGTGTTAAAACAATTGAACTATTTCGTTTGTGCTAATACATATTCTTACGAAAATGTGTTGTACAAGTTGTTAATGTTGTCTCATCCATGTGGGATATCCCATCAGACACTCAACAGAACCATTCCCATAAACTTGTTATAATGACCATCGCACTCATGTGGACTACTCCGCTGGGTGTTGTACGCGCTATCTATTCACTGTATGTTTGTGACTGTCGCATCCGTGTGGACTACTTTGCCGGAAGTTGCGCATGTCATGTTGTGTTGTGTGTCTCTGACAGAGTTGGGACTATTCCCTTTCGACTTGAGACTCACTTCCACCCTCTCCCTTTGTGGTGAAAGAACCTTGAAACAAGCAACACTAAGAACTCACAAAGCACACAAACCTCACTATTCAAAGACAAAGCAGACCGCTCTCATGTGCTAACAAGCAAGAGCTAAGGAAAACCTTTAAGATAATGGCGATCGGGCCATCACATCAGATGGGACTCCTACACCAAATGGTGTGAGGTTTAGTTAGGACTTCATACTAGGGAGATCCCATGAATGTTGGTGGGTCCAACACCATCAATAGTACCCATCAATGGAAAAGAAATAAACATTTGAAAGACATCATCCTAGGTAAATAGCCCTTCCAACATTTGTAGCATCTCCCCCCTCTCAAGGTAAAAGTGGGAATATTGACAATGATATATTTGACTAATTCCATATATCACCACTTTTCTTACTACTAGTCTCATTATGGGTTTTGATTTACCTCATCATTTCTCTCAGCTACCTTGGCTTTGGCTCACTTTATGGACATCACCCTTCATTTCCCTTGCAGTTTTAGGTTCACCTCATCTTCGTCTCTATTTCCTTTGGCCCTTTGCATCAACATGGTTATGCACAACCTCCTAGTGGTGAAGACGACCATCTCTCTCTTGGAAGATGAAATAATGAAAATTCGCTCCTCCTATCAAGTTGATTGCATTCTTCTGGCTAATCTTGAATTTTGTTTGAGCACAAGGATGGAGGTGTTGATCCAACATGGGGAACTGATGGCACACCTACAAGGGAAGGTTGACATTATTTGTGGTATGCTCTTCAAACTATGCACAGAACATCATCAGGGTTATTCCTGCAACTAATCCTTTGGCAACTCAAGTTCTCCTCCCATTAATGTAGAACACAGGGTCCTTCGTGATCTCAATACTTCGGTCCATAATGGATTTTCTATGCAACCTGATTTCATTGACAACTCTCCTCCTATAGGTCCATAGTATATGTATTATCTCTATTTTTTGGTGCCAAGCATTTTTCTCAAGTTTTATTCATCCAATTTTATTGTAGGTTTCTTCAATCTACTTGTTATTGATAAACTAGATAATAATTTGGAGCCTACCACTTGGGTATGGCCTCTTCTATGAATAGCTTATAAATTTTGTAATTATGTAACATCCTTCTTGGTGCATTTTTACTAATTCCATATAAATCTCCAAGTTCTTATAAAAAATATATTTTTTAATTTAAAAAATATTTCAATCTATATTATACTCAATAATGTTTATATATATATATATATACTGAAAATAAATTTTAATATATATGGTTCTTAGACTTTTGTGGTTAGAATTGGTAGAGTGTGTGCTTGGACTTTCCATAATGATCATTCTTAAGTGTCTATGTTTTGGATCCAAAATAAGATCCATCATCAAGACAAAAATCCTAGGGGAAAGAATACAAAGAGAACCATATATATATATATATATATGGATGAGAAGAGAGTATCAACTTAGAACCCCTAGGAGGAAAAGACCTAGAAACAAAAATATTTAACCAAATCATAATTATAATATCAAAGTTGAATTACCCCCAATGGGGGTGAATCCTGAGAGAAGAAGGAAAATAGGGGGTCATGCCTGCCACCCTAGAAATGAAAGGAGAATTAATGTGATGGGTGGAATAGCCGCCCCCTTGCATGCATAAGCATGTGGGTTTTAATCACTTCCATGGTTATGTATGGTGATAAAATGGAGAAGATGGAAGGGGTGTGAGTTGGTCTACAAATTCATGGCATCGAGGGGTTATTTCCCTTACCCAAGAGAGATTTCGAGAAGGATATTCACATAGGAATCTTTTGTGTAGGTAAATCTTCTCTGCAGACAAAGGCAGTCCCTCTAGCCCAATGAGTGGGTCTAGCAACCTAAGTGACAATCTACCAAACACTTTCCTAAGTTACAATTGAAAAGAGATACGAAGAAGATGTCCTACCTTGTTCTGATGCTATCTTGATCTCCTTTGTTAAAGACCTTAAATCACTTCTATCACGAGCTCGTTCCTACTGCTCATAGCGTTTATGCACCTACACAAGAGATCAAGACACAACAAGGCATGCAAATAGAAATAGCATATTCAAAAGTAACCTACTTAATTGATCAAGGAATGTTAAGATAGATGATACATGAGCATACACATCAATGGAAAATGAACCAGCAGTTGTATATTAATAGAAAATAAAGGTAAGCATACAACCAAGCCTTGATTTTGATAGGCTCTCCTTGAATTAATATCCAAGCCCAAGCTAAGCTCTCCAAGCACTCCTTTTCCTTGCCAAATGAGTAACATATAGGCACAATCTTAGCATAAGGGTGAAATTAGGCTTAGACCAACCATTTGGGAATGGGAGAGGATGAATATATAGGCTGGGAAAGGAAGTTAGGATATCTCCAAAGATAGGATTAGGCCCTCATCTCAAGGAGTTAGCTCATAGGGATAAAACCAGGAGGCCAAGTTGGGAGAATTCAACCTCATCTACACCGAACAACCTCCAGCTCACCGCTCTGGAAGCTTCTAGATCACGAAGCTTCTCATCCTCTTTGGGAAAATTTCCTTTTTGGGATCATCGCAGGTATACAAGTGAATAGAGTGATTCCATCACGGGTCAAGTATAGTGCAATAGGCAATCATCGCTATTTTTAGTCTCATAAGGGCGATGATTCTCAAATTAGGGTTTTAGAGCTATTTCCTTTAGGGGAAGCTCAAGGCATTTTCCAATCAATGTCTTAGGGAGGATTTGAGTTGCATATATGAATGAGTACACTACATAATGGTCACGGGGAAGTGCAGAGGTGTGATAAAATACTGTGTAACAGATGCCCCCTAAAGCATGAAGGCAGGATAGGGAGTGATGTCTGAGATGCTTTACGAGATTTTGCAAAGACAAGGACAAACATTGTCAGGAGACCTGCAAATCAAGGATGCATATACATATACATATCTGAGATTGAAACATGAGTCCACGGTATGGATGCAACCATCCGGATGATAAGGACTATATGAAAGGATCCATGGTATGGGTGCAACCATCCAAATAAGAAGGATCATCTGTAAATCTAAGATTTGAGGTATGGATGCAACCACCCAATATTGAAGGATTGTCATAAATGTAAAGTCCCACGGTATGGTCACAACCATTTGTGTAGAAGAAACATGTGTACAATCATGAATAACATATAACTCCATGCAGCTTGAGTCATATTAGACAATCCTCAGGGTCTTGCACTCCATCCCAACCCGATCAAAGTACGAATTCTAACATGCAAATGAATGTGTCGAAGTTGAACATGCTATAAAAACACTTGATTACTAGCCAATGATGTGGACCATTAATAGGCATGAGAGAAACCACCAATAATGACAATGGCTCTCAAGATATGACAATACAATCCATGAATGTGATAATGAAGTTGAAGTTGAACACTTGAGGAATCATCCAATCGAAGGCCAATGATGAAAACTTGTCATCGGATGCGAATAACTTTCCATTAAGGCATGCAATCTCTAAGGTACTGGAAGGGAGTTTCTAAGTCATCCTCTTGGATAATGAGCCGAAATCGACAAGAAGTGACCTATCGAAGGAGGGCCATGACGAATCCCCCATCAACGACACGAAACAAGGAATAAAGTGGAATTAAATGAATAAGATCCAAGACTGTAACAATGGGTCAAATAATGTATAGGTAAATAACTGCAGATATGACTTCTCTTGAACATTGGCAACACGACTCTAGAGTGTGGCAGCATTTGACTCAACATAGGACTAAAGGTCATGATGAAAAAATGGAATAGTCAAATGAGAGGAAAAAATGGATCACCCAAACCCGGGAGAACAAATGACTGAGCAAGGATATCCCAAACCCGACACGAAAGCATAAGAGTGTCATGTTCAAGAGCGACATGCTGCCTATACAAAGGATGTTTCATTTTCATTTTCCCCCGCTATTTCTAGCGAGTACCCCAATTATTTTTATCACAAGATTGAAGGGGATAACATATGCTTGTCATGTAAGTTCATTCTTCAAATGAATGCATCCTAGTAAGTTTTACGAGTCCTACGAAGGAGAGACTCGGTCTCATCATGGTGACGAGTCTTTCGTTGTAAACTTTTAATGAGTTCAACGTAAGAATAACTCAGTATCTTTTTCACATTTAGAGAGTTTGAAAAAGAGACGAAAAAGAAAACTCCATCATGTCCATTTTCGTAATTTGTACCTCAAACCCAGAAAGGTAGAAAACAATATTCCGAGACAACCTCTTAACCATGTCGACCAAGGTGTACCTTTTTCGTAAATAGTCAATCTCAAACTGAAAAAGGGGTAAATGTATACTGATATGATGTCAATTCATTTAATTTAACGAGTTCGAAAAGACAAGTACTCGACGATCTTTTCAATTTTTGAGAGTCAAAAAAGGACTTGAAGATCACTCGAGGGGGGTTCCTTTTTTGTTTATTTTTAACGAGTCTGAAAAAGAGATAAAACAAAAATGTGTTTGAATCAGTCAATTATAATCACATGTCACCAGAAAGTAGTTGTAACTTCACAAGGAAATTCACCCATCACTGATATCGAGAAATAATAACAAAATATGGCAAAAAAAGAACTCAAAAGTTATAAATATCTCATAAGTAAAAATATTTTTACCATTTCACCAAAGTAAGTTTTGAGAGTGCATTTGTGCCCTATTTTGCCCGATTTTCAAACAACCAGTGTGGGAGATCCAGGAAGTCATGTCACGAACTATTTGTAGCAGGTAATAGGTTTGTCCTTTCTCTTGTAGTTCATCATATTTTAATGTATTTTTAATGGAATTTTGTATGCCAAAAGGAAGGATTTTAAAATTTTAAAATGTCGGCGATCATCGCGGGTTTGGTCATTGGAATCGAGATGATCGCTCTCGAGCCAAAAGGCCCACATGATGACATTGTGAGTTAATTAAAAATAGTCACAATGATTCTGAGATGGAATTTTTTGAAGAAAATCTCCTCTTTCAAGAAAAAATTCTCAGTTTTGATTCATAAAAATGGTTCTAACTTGTGTTTAATGATGTTTTGCAGGAGACCATGGTTCTAGAATGGAAAGAAAGAGGACATGAGGTGGAAGACCACCAGGAAGCTTAGGATCCTGAATGCATCAATACTTTGAGGAACTATGCATTGCTTAAGTTCTTCAGAACTACAGGATTGAGAGCTCAAATGGAGTTGTTGTTGTATTTAATCAGCTTGTGGGATGTTGATTGAGAACTCTTCATAATAAAAGACCAGGAGCTAGTGCTGGAAGAAAAAAACATTTATTTCATCACCGGATTGTCTAGGAGGGGAGAGAGAGTCCAACTCTTTGGATCTCGCCCAGGAGGTGAGAGTACTAGTAGTCTAGTCAGGAGACATTACCCAGGTTCAAAGATGACCATGGGCGGGAAATTGAAGACAACAACAGTCACTAATCTTCCCCTAAGAACTATCTTGTTCACCATAGCTCGCGTATCTGGCACACAAGCTCTCCATGAAGCCTCACAGTCCCAATTCCGGTATGCAGTAGATTGTCTAACTCCCACAGTCTTCAACTGGTGTGGAGGACTACTAGATAATATGAAGAGACAACTAATCAAAGGTAAACAAGGGAACCTGAAACAATTTGGTTTCGGTTCAATATTGGTTACTTTATTCGTAGAGTGGGTGCCCTTGTTTTGGAACTAATTAGCAAAGGTACCAGATCCTCTGCCCCAGCATCTGAGGCTAGTGTTGTGGAGTCAGCTCATGCTCTAAGGCGGAGGGAGCCAACAGATGCATTTCCCTCCACAGTTTTTTTGCTGGATACGTCGCCAGTTACTTGTTGTGGATGATTATGCTTATGCCGACATGGATTTCAGATGGGATCCAGATCTACCTCTGCCACCAGGAGAACAGTGGACTGACGCAGGTAAAACTTGTTTTTTGATTTTTTCAAGTTTTATGATTTTTTTGTAAAAGTGTAACTGAGATTTAACTTGTGATAAATGTGTAGATGTTGGATTGGAAATACCACCTGGCATGTCACCAATAGCATGATGAGCAGCCCATCAGATAGTAGGTGTTGATTATGAGGAAGGGGTGGACCCCTTGGTAGAGATGGAGCGCAACCTAGATGTGATTACCTGGGGGATACCAAAGTATGCTACCATAGATGAGGTGCCACTGCGATGGCAGAGGCACACCGTAGGAGTGTTAGTGAGACTACGTCGGTTGTTAGGCCGAGTGATCAGAGCAGTCTCATGCTACCATGAGCATCATGTGGGCTGATAGCCTTTCTAGTTACTTTTACACATTTTGTAGGCTTTGAAAGCCAAGTGTCTCGGAACACTTTATTTTTTGAGATTTTGATGTAAACACTCTGACAGACACAATATATATATATATATATATATATATATATGATATATATATATACATATATATATATATATATATATATACATATATATATATATATATGTATACATATATACATATATATATGTATACATATATACATATATATATATATATATATATATATATATATATACGATATCTATATATCTATATATATATATATATATATATATATATATATATATATATATATATATATATACATATGCATTTTTTATTTTCTACTTATGTGTCCATGTATCATGGTGATGTGATTGGTTTTATAAATTATGAACATTGAAAATGTCTATAAAGAACATAATTTGTGAGTGCATCTGTTAATTTATTCAAATTGCGTGGAATCTATTGATATGTGATAAAATCAAAATTTATTTCCAATAATCGAACACGTAGATACATACGCAATATCTGTGGATTTCTTACCGAATAATGATTGTTTAACTATAACACAACGAGTTGTGAATCTAACTTGACAACTAAATCTCTAATGCCAAGAGCAACTACTTCTGAAAATAGTTCAATGACTGCATTGTATTCAACAATATTGTTAGTTGTTCGACCAAGGAATATACCTTGTAAGTCAATCAACTCGCCATCAGGGGAAAAGAGTGCCCAAGATGCGGAAGACAAATTCTGTGTGCTACGACAAGCACCATCAGCAAAACTGACATAATGACTTGATGACATCTGCAAACTGAGTGGAACACAAGGTAAGCAGAAAAACACATGTTTGCAAAGCAAACAAACACACCAAAAATAAAAAAGTGCACACTAATGAATTCACACACTAATGTACAAAAAGTAATTACACGAATTTCACGCATAATACTTTTTCAAATACAACCCATTTCAGGGTTATGACAATGCATTTCCTTCGTAATCAACTAGCTCATATGCGCCTTTTTACAAGACACGTTTGATGATATATGGCCCATGCCACATAGGTTCGAACTTTCCAACGCCTAACTTATTGTTAGCCTGATCATAAAGGAGGACCAGGTCACCTTCAAAAAAAGTGCGAGGAGAAACGGTTTGATCAAAATGAGCTTTGACACGTTTCTTTTGGGCTTTGATTACCATCGCAACAATGTGACAGGTCTCGTCAAGCCTCTCAAGGTAGAGTAACCACTCCTCTTCAGGTGAGGTATTAGGAAGAAGTTCGACAACTAATTTGAGCGAAGGGATTTTGCATTCAATCGGGAGAGTTTCCTCTAAACCATAAACTAGCTAGAATGGAGTAAATCCAATGGTCGTCTTAGCGGAAGTTCTGTAAGCCTAGAGAGATAAGAATAGCATCAAATGCCAGTCCCTTTTGTGCTTTCCAATGGTGTGTTGAAGCATAGTAATCGGAACTTTATTAATTGCTTCAACTTGGCCATTGGCTTGTGGATAATAAGTAGTTGAGTTATCATGACAAAGGCCCAACTGAGAAATCATCTTTGCCATCATGTACTGACGAAAAAGTGATCCATGGTCAGTTACAATGGCTTGAAGAACGCCAAAACGCGCTATGATGTGGTTGAAGAGGAACTGAGCAGTAGTGATACTATCAACATTATATGTGGGCATCGCCTCGACCCATTTAGTAAAATAGTCAACGACGACAATAATATAGCCATGCCCCCCAGCTGAGCAAGGGTTACATGTCATGAAGTCTATGCCCCATTTAGCAAATGGGCCAACGGTAACTATTGGGTGTAAGGGTGTTGGTGGGGTACGCTGCTTGCAGTTAAAAATCTGGCATTCATGGCATTTCTGAATAGCCAAAATACAATCTTTAAAGATGGAAGGCCAGAAATAACCGGTGTGAAGGATTTTCTGAGCAGTGGCATAGCCTGACATATGACCACCACATGCACCAGAGTGGCAGTCATTCAAGACCCGTTCAGCCTCTTCAAGTGTTAGACATCTACGAAGAACAGAGTCAATGCTGACTCGATACATTGTATCACCAAGAATCTGATAGGTTTGGGACTGATGTCGGATGCAACGTTGGTCAGATCAAGAAAACTCAAATAAAAAAGTTTGGGTTTGAAGATAAATGATAATATCTCCATACCACGGGTCAAGAGTGCTGATGAGAAACAAAGTTTCATCAAGAATCTGCTCAGTAAAATTAGTAGAAGTGCTTGCAGATGGAAGGGCACATATCAACTCAGCAAAAATAAGTGATTTCTTTGATTTGGTGGCAGTAAAATCCAAATCAAAATCCTATAGGATAACAATCCATTTGGAGTATTTCCCCCCAATAATTGACGAGTCAATATATAGGTCATGGGGTTGCAATTAGAAATCACTGTGGTTTTCCGTAAAAGGATATAATGACGAAATCTTTGGATAGCATGGACTGCTGCCAAGGCAAGTTTCTCAACATGGGCATATCAAGACTCAGTGTCAAGAATATTTTAGCTTAAATAATAAACCACGTGTTCATTGTCATCATCGTCATCCTGAACTAACACCATAGTAATGGTATTGTCAATTGCAACTAGGTACACGAAATAATCGCATCGATAATTAGGGGTGTGCAGTAATGCAGCACTGATAAGCGTGTTTTTCAAAGCCTCGAAGGATTTATAGGAAACTTCATCCCAAATGAAAGGGATCCCCTTCTTAAGAAAGCGAGTAAAACCCTTGCTGAGTTTAGCGTAGTTAGGAACGAGTCGACGAAGAAAGTTAGCCTTTCCTTGTAGGTTTTACAATTGAAGCAATGAGGTAGGGGGGGCTAGGTTCACAATAGCCTCAAATTTTAATGGATTGATTCAGATACCTTCGCGGGACACAGAAAAACCCAAGAGTCGACCAAATTCAATGCAAAAAACGCATTTTGTGGATTGATACGGATGTTATAATGTCGACATTGCAGAAAGATGGATCTTAAGTGGTTCGGATGATCATGACACTTGGTAGAATGGGTTGGTAAGTCGTTAAGATAAGGTTGAACAATGTGAAATAAGGTTGAACAATGTGAAAAATATCATGAAACGCATAAGATATTGCTCTCTTGAAGGTAGCGCCAACATTTTTTAAACCGAAAGGAAGCTTCTTATAGGAAAAAGTGCCCCATGGATAGATAAAGGTCATCTTATGTTGATCAGCAGGTGAAATGTTGATCTAGTTGTAGCTAGAAAAACCATCCATAAAAGAGAAAATCTCACTCCCAGCACATTCGTCAATGATCTAATCGATAAATGAAGTGCAATAGTTGTCTTTTGGACATGCGTGTTTGGTGTTGCGGTAATCAACACAGACACGAATCGTGCCCTGCTTTTTAGCAACATGGACAATGTTAGACACCCAATCTGTCAATGGGATCGGATAGATAAAACCAGATTTTAAAATATTTTCCACTTCTACCTTAATAGTAGCAACCTTCCGAGGATGCACAGGACGAAGCCATTGAGAATAGGCTTTGCACTAGGATAGGTAGGTATTTCATGCACCACTATTGCTGGATCAATACCACACATTTCCTCGTATGAACACACGAAGAAATCTCGAAATTATTTGAAAAGTTGAGTGTAAACCCTGATCTCATTGGGAGAATAGGAAACCCCAATATGAACATTCTCAACAATTCTAGGTTTAATGGAAATGTCAAGAGGCATGGTTGCAGTAATGTTTCCCATATTACCCTCAGATAGGACTTTGTTCACCAAAATAGGTGTTTGAAGTAGATGCATTGGGCAAGGAGAAACAAGTGCTTCAAGACATGAAGGCATCTCATTGAGGCTGGGAAGAAATGAAGAACAGTGACAAAGATCGTCCCAAGGAGTTTCGTCCAAAGACATAATCTAAATGATACTCTCATCAGTGGAGAATGTCTCGTTCAAAGGATCCAGATAATATCATGAACCAAGCCAAGGAGATGACACATAAGTATCCAAGTTCATACTAAAAACAACATGACTTTCTGAAGTAGCCGTTGAAGCCAAAACAATTTCTTGATAATCTTGCTCTAATGGACTTAACGACATAGAATCACCAAATAAATCAATTTTATCTTGAGCAGGGATAATCCAAGGATCTGTAGAAACCGAAATCATATTGATCAAAGTGATATTTGAAGGTGGGAGAGTAAAAGTACCCATTAAAGTAGAGTATTTGAAAAGACCTGACCCCACACTCTCATAAGGAATCTTGGTATTTCCCACATATGCCACATTGCCATTCGACGTACCGGAAGAGAAAAAAGACATTTGGTCGACGGTGACTATTTTTCCTTCGTGATGAAAACGAAGAACCTGGAATAAAGAAAAAATGACACAAAACATAGCATGGGTCCAACTTCGCCTAATGAGAAGGTTGTAATTGAGACTCGTATCTACAACTTCCACTTCTAGCTCAACGGTCTTTCCCCAGCGGAGTCGCCATTATGTTGTCTAGTTAAATCCTCTCTGCGGACACAGACAATCCCTCTAGCCCAATGAGTGGGTCTAGCAACCTAAGTGACAATCTACCAAACACTTTCCTAAGCTACAATTGAAAAGAGAGACGAAGAAGATGGCATACCTCGTTTTGATGCTATCTTGATCTCCTTTGTTGAAGACCTTGAATCACTTGTGTCACAAGCTCGTTCCTACTACTCACAACATTTATGCACCTAGACAAGAGGTCAAGACACAACAAGGCATTCAAATACAAATAGCATATTCAAAAGTAACCTACTTAACTGACCAAGGAATGTTAAGGTAGATGATACATGAGCATACACATCAATGGAAAATGAAACAGCAGTCGTATATTAATAGAAAATAAAGGGAAGCATACAACCAAGCCTTGATTTTGATAGTCTCTCCTTGAATGAATATCCAAGTCCAAGCTAAGCTCTCCAAGCACTCCTTCTCCAAGCCAAATGAGTAGCTTATAGGCACAATCTTAGCATAAGGGTGAAAATACGCATAGACCAACCATTTGGGAATGGGATAGGATGACTATATAGGCTAGGAAAGGGAGTTAGGATCTCTCCAAAGATAGGAGTAGGCCCTCAACTCAAGGAGGTAGCTAATAGGGATAAGACCAAGAGGCCAAGTTGGGAGAATTCGACCTCATCTAAGTCAAACAACCTCTAGCTTGTCGCTTTAGAAGCTTCTAGATCACAAAGCTTATCATCCTCTTTGGGAAATTTTCCTTTTTGGGATCATTGCGGGTATAGAAGTGAACAGAGCGATGCCATCATGGGTCGAGTATAGTGCAATAGGCGATCATCGTTGTTTTTAGTCTCATAAGGGCGATGAATCTCAAATTAGGGTTTTAGAGCTATTTCCTTCAAGGGAAGCTCAAGGCATTTTCCAATCCATGTCTTAGGGAAGATCTGAGTTGTATATATGAATGAGTACACTTCATAATGGTCATGTTTCGAGCGCTTCGGGGGTATGTCACGGGGAAGTATAGGAGGTGTGACAAAATATTGTGTAACAGAATCTACGTAACTATCTTTGGTTTTGGTTAAAAGTAAAAGCTTTTATGGTAATCTTCGTTTAGGGCACTAAAGGTACCAGTTTGTGTGTTTCTTGACAGGCTGACGTATGGAAATTTCTAAAGATGAGCGTAGAGGATCTAGAAAGAGGGGGATGTGGAGTGTGGCTTAGCATGGCTAATTTCATGCTTTTGGATGCAGACGTGCGAACCCGATGCATAACACTTCCCCTGATATGGAATGAACTAGTACCTCTCCATCCTTAGTAGGTAAGTATTAAGCCTTGAGATAATTCTCTAAATTTTATATGGTACTTCTGCGGAAATATTTTTATTTACTCAAATATTCAGTGTGATTTATGTGTTGGGTTAAAGAGCCTTAAGAGGCTTAGCTACAAGGTAGTGTATGAGATATTTGTAACAGTCAGTGCTCCTAGTGGTGGTGCCCCGAGCAGCCAAAATCTAAACTGGACTTGGGACCCTCTCTGTCCTAAAATTTCTTCTATTGTCCTAGGTTTATTGTTTCTTAGTGTTTTGTGTCTACGTGTTTCCACTGTTGACGCTACCCTCAAGTTGTGGAAGGAAATCGGATTTTTCTAGTGACTGACTATGTCTAGGGGAAGTTTCTTATTTTTGTGGCATTGCTTGCATAACATTATAAATTTTCCTTCTTTTATATGGTCTATAATAAGTTCCTTAAACATTATCGGGTTTAGAAATTTTACCCCTTTTTTCTCGGTTTTGTGTCCTGTTAGTTTTATCTTAGGAGCTCATTGCTATTGGTAGAAGATGGAGTGTCAGAGAATGTGTAGCAGACGTGGGGGGGGGGGGGGGGGGAGGAAAGCCCCCAAAGCTACATATAGCTCAATAACAAGCCCAATAGGTTATTGATAACTACTATGCATGGTTCCCCATAATAGCCATAGTGAAATCCATAATTTGGAGTCTAAAGTTATTCAAGAAAGACATGTCTTCTCAGATTCTAAGATCCTAGAAGACATAGCCACTTGGATTCATGACCCAGGGCACACCCAAGGATTACAGAAGCAATATTATGGAGCATTGACCTTATATTGGAAGATGAAGACCCTGCTAGGCAGAATCTTGATGGATAAACAAGTTAAGAGATACAACATATTTGCTAGCTTGGAGGATGTCAAATGATACAATCACAATTAGAACTATTGTCTAGATAGGATTGAGGAGAGGATTGCTCACATAGAGCTCCCTTTTCATGCAAACCAAATTCCCATGCTCCTCCAGGGTTGAATGATAGAGACACAGACCCTGTCACTTCTTCAGATACTTGAGTCTCAATGCTTATATTCAGTTTTTGTTTTTACAACGCACTCATATATAGCCTTGTTATGCTTGTAATGTCTAAACTTCTTGAATTTTGAACTAATTACTCTATAGGTAGGTGCTAAAAAATATATGGTTTCCCATTGGGCAGGTTGAGACCACCTGCCCAAGGACATATATGCTAATGATGCTTGATGGATGTACATGTGTTGCTTGACTTTTGAAGGGAATACAAATTAAACTTACACAAATATGAGAGTTAAATTAATAATAAATTAATGGATTATTATTAATACTAATATAATATTAATAACAATTAAACTAGGGGAACCATATAGATTAAATGATTGGTAACCCTTGATAGGCATCAAAACACTTACCTCATGTAACAAGTGCTCCAAGGTAGCTTAGTCCCTGCCACTTAACTAGAAATTATGCTTTCATAAAAATTGCAAATTGATATATGAAATGGAAAAATTCATTGCCAACTAAGGGGCAAGGAATTCCATGAATTTTGGTGGGTAGTAACCACTAGTATTCACATTTTCATTTTTACTCATACTTATTAAAGTGTTAAAGAACACATAAATAAATAGTGCAATGACTCATGGTCACTATATTTATTTACATCTTATTCCTATCCATTTTTTATGCAAATACTTTGTTAAAGTGTGGTGGACATTAATTGGTGGTAAATATGTTATTTAGGTGAGTATGAGATTTAATTTTGCTTGGTTTTAGTATGAAGATTAACAATGAAAATTCTCTCCCCAAATATATAAAATTCATGGCATAAATATTGCAGTGGCATCCAAAAATTATGGTGGAAAAATCTGAGGCCGTTATCCATATGGCTCAAAAGCTACAATAAGACCTTCAAATTATATTTTTTGCAATAATATTGAAAAATAAATATTTGTTTTTCAAAGTTAAACATTATAAGTTGGATTAGTCAATGTTAAACTAATAATGATCAACATTGCTAGAGTCTTGTCATGGTAGGGACTAATAGGCATCAAAACACTTACTTTATGATATATGTCAGGTTGTTTAAAAAAAAAAATAAACCAATTAAACTATAATTTTATTATTATTATTATTTATAAAAAGAATTAATAGGCATAGTCTAACTTATAGACAAAATGACCATTTTCACCAAAATAAGGCAATACAATTTCAAGGAAGATTATGATTTTTAATTGTTTAAAATACATTTTTGAATGCATAAATGGATTCAACACCCTGAAAAATCCTCGGGCGTTCAAACTCTACATATTAAACAATTTGAAAATCAAATTTTTAGAAAGGATTTTGGTTAAAATTAACTAGAAAAAATATCGTGAAAAAAATTATTTTGTCTATTTGTTAGACTAAACAGAATTAATATACAAGTTAAACATATATAAATTTTAAAAAATAGAACAAGATTTTTAACTATGGAAATTTACCTCCACTTTAGGATGAATATTATTAATATGTAAATAGCCTTTGTTACACTACCATGGGCCAATCCATCACTTATCAATACCACATGCCCAAAAAACTACTTTATATGACACTTGTTCATATGGCATGTTTTTTAATTAATCAATTTAATTAAACCAACCTATATATTTTTTCATCTTAAGAGATTTGATCCCTCTTTGCACTTGATAGATCCAGAGTTAAGATGGATCTAGGTTGGTTTAATTTCCTTGTTTAAATAGGTTATATTTCACATGAATACCATGGGCAATACCATGGGTTCTCATAAAGGTGGAGCTCAAAAACCATAGGTAACTTGACCAAATCAAGTTTACATTAGTTGCCCAACAAAAATTAATAAAAACAAATAATAATGCATAATTTTTATTTTAACATAAGATTATTTTTATTTTTATTTCAAATTTACCTTAACTACCCAACAAAAATTGATTAAAAAAGATAATAACGTGGAATTTTTATTTTATTTTATTTTGATCGAGTGAAAATGTTTATAGGACAATACATGACATAACTACTTTGGAGATAAATCTTAAGGTTTGATTTGTGTATACTAAGAATATTCTAAAATATTCCATGAAGATTAAATACCTACCATCCACCTAATAATTATTGGTAATTCAATTAAAATTCTGGAAATCCTATTCCAAAATAAACATGCCTATCAACATAATTAACTAAATTCTAACTTTATTTTTAATTACAATTATTATTAAGTATAAAAAGAAGTAATATATGAGTTGAACATATATATCTTTAAAAGAACATGTAACATGCGTTTTAACCATGGGGATTTCCCCCCACTTTATCATGGAGATTCTTAACCTACACATAGACTAGGTTACAATATCATAGGCCAATATGATGGATACTAATACCACACACTCAAAAAACTATAACTCATGTTGATATGACATTTTTAATTAATTAATTTAATTAAGAGCACAGAAAGAACATAATTAATTTTGAGATAAATTTTATTCTTTGATTTGTGAATACTATTAAGAATACTCTAAAATATTCTATAGAGATTAAAGCCCTACCATCCACCTAATAATAATTATTGATAATTAAATTAAAATTATAAAACCTATTAAAAAATACACACCTATTCACCTAATAAAAATATAAAAGTAATATTAAGATATAGAAATAATATTAATATTAATAAGATATTGATATTAATACTATTCATAAAACTAAGGAATAATAATTTATCATTAAAACTATAGTAATAATACTAATATTAATGAGTTACTATCAATTTTTTTTTTTTTTTAACAAGGTCGGGTAGTTTATATATTACCAAAAGCTTTGATGGAGCAAGCTCCTTTTACATAGACTGTATCATGAAAAACCTCAAAGCCATGAGATGAGAACGCGGTCTCTTCTCCTCGGCTTGTATTCAAGGCTTCTCGAGTTTTTATGTGGATTCTAATGTACTGTCTAATGAACTGACCTACTAAAAATAAAAATTTACAAGTCATGAGCTCTGTGATAGATGTTCAAAGCTTAAAGGCTAAATGCTCCTAACTTGACTTGTTCCTCTTAAGAAAAAACGTCCAAGTTCTCTCCTTCGTTGGATACCATGAGATTTGTATGCTTGTTCTTCCCATGTCTTTGCTTTCTGCTCCAAGTTTTGTTGTATATCTTTGGCTTTGAGTCGCCTGAGAAGCTTCTTCTTTCGCTGCGGATGTCCACTTTCCTTTTTGCATAAACGGGAACCCTTGGGAGAGTCAACGGATGAGGATGTCAGATGATTAGACGCCCAGGTTAAGACGCAGAGGTTGGGATTAGAGGCTATGCGGAAGGGATAAACCAGTGGTGCTAATGGTTGGAGGATCCTTCGCGACCATCGATGGCTGAGATCGACGGTCAACAGGCGTGAACAAGTCCACAAGTTAACCGAGCAAAAAAGCAGTATTAAATGCAGAGGTGGTATATCGGACAGGATAAAAACCATAAGCGGTAAAAGGGAGGGGTCGCCTGATTCCATTGATCGGGCGACACATAGCATTAGAGGAGAGAGAAAATACTGCTTTTTGGGCGGGTAAACTTCGTGCTTGTTGACCACCCGAAATCGGTGAGAGTCGTCCGATCCTATGTGTACAGATCGACGGTTAGGGTGGTTCACGCAGATTTGGATGGTCGGGCTAAATAGTGACCGTCGGATCGGGCTCCCGATCAACAGTCCTGATTTGATCGGAAGTGTGGGCCCGACGGTAGATATAAAAGCAAATGAAAGGTTTGTTGAAATCTGGCTGAGGCGCGGGTGAAAAGAACGATGGAGACTTAAGTTGAGGTATGCACACTATGAAGAGGAAACACTGCTGGCAAAGAGATAGAATAGGGGGGGTCTTGGAGACCAAAGAATCACTATAATAACACGAAAAATGGGAATTTCCTCGCTGAGATTGTTGCTGCAATTTTTATGAATGTATCCTCTGTTCTTATTGTGCTTTATCTTAGCCTGAAACCTGCCTTCGATGAGATAGATTGTAATGTAGTTCTTGTGACTTGGATCCATGCTTTCCTTCTTGCTAGTGTTCGTGTGAAAGCCTGAAGTTTCATGCTTTTTCCTTTGCTTTCCCATGTTTTCCTGGTTGTTGCTGCGGTATTGTGTCCTTTGTTGATTTGTAGCTGTTGTTTTTTTATTTATTGCTTTTCTCATTGTGATTTTCCTTTGGATTTGGTTAACTTTAAACATAAGGCTTTTGTTGGTTATTAAGGAACTGAGCTATGGTATTCCTCTTGGTTTTCACGAACAAGCCGTGCATTTTTTTTCACTGCTTAGTTTGCAAAGTGATCTGCATGTTGATTGTGAATTCTCAAAACATGTCTGTAGATTACATCGCCAGAGGCTTCCAAGTTCTTCCTGATTCTTCTAAATATTATGTTCATGTTCTCATTGCTTGGTTTTTTGTTTCTTGCCATTGCCTCTATTATTATGGTTGAATCTCCTATGATGATTGGGTTTTGAATTTTTATTTTTTTAATTATTCTTGTTCCCATCAAAAAAATGTAAGCTTCTGCCTTGTTATTTGAAATTTGTCCCAAGCCCCATTCATAAGTGACACTTTCTTTCCCATCAGGATCGAGGATTATTCCTCCTGCCCTTGCCTTTCCCGGATTATGCTTTGAAGCCCCATCAAAGTATAGACAGTGTCTATTTTGGTTTTTCCTCCAGTTTGTCAATTCCTCTTCACTCATTCTTATTTTCCATGTACCTCATGTGCTTATCTTCTTCTGTCCTCTTTGCCCATTATTATTTATTATGGCTTTGCTTAGCCAATCCCTCTCTTCCTGTTGAAGGATTTGATTGTCTGTTGGAGCTGTTCCTTTGACATTGAGTATTTCAGAGGTTAGACCCCAAGTTTTTGAGAGGGTCTTCCCTATCCTTGGAATTTGATTTTTGAAAATGCACTTGTTTCTTGTCAACCAAATTTGCCAACATAGAACCAAAAATCCGGCAAGGGCTTTTCGAAATTTATTCTTATTTCCAAAGGACTTATTAGTTGCTGCCAACATTCTTTGGCAAAGATACATTATTGGAAAACATGTTGAATATTTTCTTCAGCCTGCATGCATAATGGGCACCGTGTTGGACCTTGAAAGCCTTTTTTTCTTAAGTTTTCACTGGTCAATATTCTCCCTTTTAAAAGAGTGCAGATGAACATTTTTATCTTAGGCAGGATTTCTAATTTCCATGCTATTTTCCAGGAATCCCACTCTTGTTGATTTGGTTGTTCTTGAAGGATTTTGTATCCAGTCCTAACTATATATTGTCCACCGCTTGGATCCCAGAGATATTCATCTTCCTCATCATGATGGATTGGCGCTGCCCCTTTTAAGAGCTACCTGATTTTGCTCCATTACCCTTCCAAGTCTGCTGGAATTGCTGAGATTTTCCAGTCTTGCCACTCCTTTTGGTTCCATAAAGAGATTGAGTGTAAAGTGTTAAAACCTTTACCTTTCATCCACTCTTGTATGTCTTCAATTTCTGGATGGGTCTAAAGTGGTTCTTTTCCCATGATTCTATCCTCCCAGATTGAAATTGTTTTTCCATTACCTGGGATTTTAGAAATGTATCTTCTCATTAATGGAATTGTTTTTTTAACCAACTTCCAAACTTGGGTACATTGTCTAATTGGGATATTTCCCTTAAGCAATATTTCCTTGGTGCCATCCATGTATTTTGATAAGAGAGTCTTTTTCCACCAGCTCCCTTTTCATGTAATTAGTCTCCATATTATTTTCATTCCCAGTGTTGCATTCATAAGCCCGGGTATTCGAATTGATAGTCCTCCTTGTTCATAAGGAATAACTACTTGCTCCCACCTAACCAGGATAAATTTTTTGTTTTCTTGCCTCCCCCCTGCCACAAGAAACTTCTTAAGATTAACTCCATTTGCTTGTGAGCACTTGCTGGAGCCATGACTATTGCATATTGGTAGATAGGTAGAGTTGCAAGGAGTGCTTTGATTAGTATTACCCTTCCTGCCATATTCAACCACATCATACCCCAACTTTGTATCTTGTTTTTCATTTTTTCAATTTGTCTAGTCCATATTTCTGTCTTCAAGTTCTCTTTTGAGATTGGAAGTCCCAGATAGAAGAAGTGTGTCCATTTTTCCTGTACAGGGATGTCTAAGATTTGTGAGATCCTTTGCATAGTTCTTGGGGGGGTATTCCATCCATATATCTTGCATTTTGCATTGTTTAATAGCCCACCTGATACCTGTAGGAAATCATCCAGAACTTTTTTGAACCTCCTTGCTATTATTGTTGAAGCCCCTCCCAGTAGCAATGTATCATCAGCAAGAAGTGAGTGGTTTATTGTTTTAACTCCTCTTGCTATTATGATCCTTGTGATGCTTCTTTCCTTTCTTTGGTTTTCAAAACCCTACTTAAAGTATCTTCCATTATAATATATAGGAAGGGAGAGAGAGGACAACCTTGCCTAAGGCCTCTTGTGCTTTGAAAGAAGTCACTGGGCCTTCCATTTATAAGGGGGGCAATCCAAGGGGTAGAAATGCATGCCTGTATGACTTCTCGTATTTCTTGAGAAACCAAGTTTCTGGAGGACATCCATTAGATATGGATGGCTGACCCTATCAAAAGCATTAGCCATATCTAGCTTGATTATGAGGCCTTTCTCTTGTCTTAGCATACTAGAGTGAACAACTTCCTGTACGATAATGACATTTTCTATGATTTGTCTGTTGGGCACGAAACCTCCTTGATTTTCAGATATAATTATTGGGAGTACTTCCATGATTCTGTTTGCAATTATTTTTGTTATTATCTTGTAAGAAGAATTGCAAAGAGAGATAGGAAAAAACCTATTGAAAGTTGAGGGGTTTGCTTCCTTTGGGATTAGAGCAAGATAGGAGGATTTTGTGTTGCCTCCATTTTTTTTTTTTTGAAGACATTCTTCACCATTCTTAAGAAATGATTTCTAATGATATGCCAGTGAGATCTATAGAATGCTATTGTGAAACCATATGGCCCAGGGGCTTTGTCTGGATGCAGGCTCCATATAGCCGCCACTATCTCTTCTTCTGTGGGATCCTTGCACACTGCAACATTTTGTTGTTTTTTCATTATTTTTTTTGTGTATTTCAAGAAACCTTCACTCTCAGCCATTTCTCCACTAGTTGATAGTAAGGTTTTAAAGTGCTGATAGGCTGCTTTTTTTAGTTCCTCCGCACCTCTGACCTCTTGGATTTCGACTTGAATTTTTTCTATTTGATTTCTTGCCCTTCTTATTTTCATTGTATTGTTGAAAAAGGATGTGTTTTTGTCCCTTGCCTTGAACCACAGACTTCTGGATTTCAGTCTTGCCTCTTCTTCTTCTTCTTTCCTATTTTCCCTATATATTTCCTAGAATATTTCCTTCTCTCTAAGGTAGTCTTGCTTGCCTTCTTCTCTATTTTCTTTTTCAGTTTGCATGCTTTCCATTTTCTATTGTAACTCTTTTTTCTTCTCTTTTTTTTTAATTTCATTTGCTCTTGCATATTCCTTTAGTTTGGTTCTTGCAGTTTTTAATTTTGTTTCCCAGATATACTGTGGTGATCCTATTACTCTTGGCTCCCATGCTTCCTTGACTATTTCGCTAATTTTTGTGTTGTTGTCCCAAATTGAGCTGTATCTGAATGGGAGCGGTCCCTGATTTTCCATATTGCCCATGACTATTGTCATCAGTTTATGGTCAGATGCTGTGGTATGTATAATTTTTGACTTTATGGAGCTGTGCACTGCTACTATGTTTTCTTGTATCAAAATTCTATCCAGTCTCTCTTTTATGTTGCTTTTGCCCACTCTTTTATTGCTCCAAGTGTATTTCCTGTTGCTAGGCAGGATGTCTATTAAATTGTGTTGTTCCATTATTTCTTCTAGAATATCCCTGGATGGGTCAGTATGGTATGTTCCTCCAAAATTTTCTTCTATACTTCTTACCAAATTTAAATCTCCCCCTAGAATTATTTTCCCAGCTTGTATTTCTTTTAGAGCTTCTTTTATGGTGGCCCAACATTGCTCTTTTTCCTTGTAGTGATTTGGGGCATATATATTTATAACATTGTACCTCTCTTTTGTGTTGGTTTGCATTAGGTCCATTTGGATCCAATGCTAGTCTTTTTTGTATTTTATTAACTCCCATGTTCCTTTTTTCCATATTGTGCAAATACCTCCAAACGCTCCTGTTGCCTGTATTGCTTCCCCTTCATAATTTCTGATTTTTTTTTTATATTTTCAGTTTCTTGATTGTTTGTTTTTGTCTCCTGAATCATAAGGATATCTGGGTTTTCTTTTGCCAGAATGTCTCTTGTGGCATTTTCTTTGACAGATGATCCCATTCCTCTGCAATTCCAGGAGACCACTATCATTATTTACTTGTTGGGTGGTGTAAGGCTCCTTTCCCTCTTTGTTGGTTCTTTTCGTTGCTTCCTGTATTCCTTCCTAAGAAGCTTTCCATAGGCTACTACATTCCTAATGCCATTTCCTTTGTTGTTGCTTCATCTCTGAGTTCTTTGTTTGTCTTTCTTCCTGCTTTTTTTTGGTATTCTACGTTTGGAGGTGCTTCCTTTGATTGTTTTCTAGTTAGAATTTTGTCTACTGAGGGCGGGGGAGGGGTGTGAGAGTTTGATGCCAAAGGGGATGACAGGGGATTGGGGGTATGTTGAGGGGGATCTGGATCTAGATCGTGGTCCAAGGGATGAGGGGGCTAAAGGATCTAGAGGCTCAAAAGGATTAAGGCTGGCAAGGGGATTATTATCTTCTTTGGGTGCTGTGGGGTGGAGATCAGAGGATGTGGGGGGTTGCGAGGAAGATAGATTTGTTTGTTTGTTGACTGTCTTCTTTCTTTTGACCTATTCCCATTTGTTTTCCAGTTCTTCACTCTTTTCATTTTCATTTCTTTTTTTTTGTGCATCTATTTGCAAAATGATCATATTCGTGACATACCTTGCATTTGAAGGGAATTTGTTCATAATCCAGCTGTTGTATGTGCGTCCACTAGTCCACTTTGATTTTGATAGCTTCTGGTAGCCCTTTCCCCAGATCCACTTCTACACAGATTCTGGCACATGCATGCATATTTTCCTTTGGCTCGCATCTGTCTATATATTTCCCAATTGCGTTTCCTATGGCTTTGACTGAATCATCCCCCCAGCAGTGAAGGGGAAGGTGTGGCAATCTAACCCAGACGGGGACGGCATTGGGGACATCCATTTCTGGGTCGAAATCTGGCATCCATCTGTTTAGATACAAACCCCTTTTGTCCATAAAATAAGGTCCATTCCGGAAAATCAGGTCTCGATCCTCCTTGGTTTCAAAGTGGAAGGTGTAATATCCTCCTCCGCAAAACCTAATTGATATTTTTCCATCTATTGACGCGGTCCAATTCCTTTCTACCCATTTTTGCACAGTTTTGGGTGATGTCCATAACCCCGTAAACTTCCAACAGAGACAATGTTGCTTTATGGGGAAGGGCAAGAGGGAGTAAGATTTCAGGAATGTCTTCTAATCTTTTAACAAACTTTGTGACTGAAGGTTTGTTCTTTGTCGGGCCCATTGCAGAGATGAGGGAGGCAAAAGCTTTTGTCGTTCCTTCATTTTCTTGTTGTTGATCTGATAGAAACTCTCCATCCTCTAGTGTGTCCATGGTACTCAAACCCCAATAGCAGGGGGCTGCTGAGGAGAAACTACAGGCTTCTTGCATCATTCTCTGGCTAGGGTTTCGTTGCTCCTTCAGCAATCAACGTTCCTCAACTAATCACCTTACAAATAATGGCCATAACAATGAGTTACTATCAATTACTAATCAAATAAATTACTCAATTAATTTAATCGATTTTTTTCGCTCACCGGAAGAGACAGCTCAAGGAAACTTCAACATAATGAAATTGAAGAGGAATTAATTGCTTATAACAGGGATGTACTTTCCGAACTCCCTCATAATAGGCAACTAACTAGTAACATGGTTACAACATGTATTCCAAGACATGTTAGCAAAGAGCATAATAAAGCTTTGTTGAGGGTGATCTCACTCCAAGAAGTTGAGGAGGTGATAATGGCCATGCCTTGAAACAAAGCACCAGACCCATACAGTTACACAACAAATTTTTTCAAGGCAAGTTGGAGTTTTCTAGGCATTAAGATTTACGAGGTGGTGGAGGAATCTAGAAATCTTCAGTTGAAATGGAGAGGTTTGAATGCCACTTTTATCTCTTTAATCCCTAATGCCGAAAAATCTAAAGACCCCAACTAATTTAGACCCATTGTATTATGCAATGTAATTTACAAGGTGATTGCTACAATTATTGTAAATCGACTGAAACCATTAGTGAAGGATCTTATTTCACTTGAACAAACAAGTTTCGTGGAGGGCCACTAGATATTAGATGGCATTATCACAACCCATAAAATCATCCACTCAGTGAAAAGTCAAAAGAAGCTAGGTATGGTGATGAAGCTCAATTTGTATAAGGCCTATGAAAGGATTAGTTGGGATTATTTATTGCAGGCCCTCGATGCATTTGGATTCTCCAAGCAATGGATTTCTTGGGTGAGATCTCTTATTTGTACACCTTTTTCTTTCTATTTTGATTACTGGATCTCCTTCTGGAACCTTCAATCTAACTCGTGGGCTCAAGCAGGGTGATTTGTTGTCTCCTTTCTTATTTATTTTGGCAATGGAGGGGTTGGGCTTATTCTTCAAGGATTCTTGTTTCAGAGGGTCGAGCAGAGGCTTACGTCTATTTGGTGAAGACATCCCAGTGACTCACCAACAATTTGTTGACGATGTGTGCTTATTTGGCCAGTCTAGTCTTAGATAAGTGAAAGTGGTTCATTCTTTGCTTTCAACTTTTATGGAAGCTTTAGGTATGCTTATTAATAATGAGAAAACAAGTATTTTCTTTTTCAATTACAAAGAACCGGTTTAGTGTCATTTAGCTTGAGTGTTGGAGTTTCAAATTGTTCATATTCCTTCTAAGTACTTGGGGGTGCCCTTAGTTCTAAATCTGAAAATAATTTCCTGTTGGAAAGACCTTCTCAAGAAGCTTACCAATAGAATTAATAATTGGACATTTCAAGCCTTGAATATGGCATGGAGATTAACGCTCACTACGTTAGTGCTTCAGGCCATATCGCTATATCACATGTCAACCATGTCGGCACTAAAACCTATTTGGAAGGATTTTATTTCAAAGTGGAGAGATTGTTCGTGGCAGGGCTCAAACAAGGCGAAGAGGTGGTATTTGGTGGCATGTGAGACCCTATGCTTGTTGAAGCTAGTTAGGTCTGTGTGATCCATAAACTTTAAGTGTTGCCTTAAGGGCTAAATTATTGTGGAGATGGGTGTTAGGGGGCAATGAGTTATGGAAACAAATTTGGTTGAGTAAATATGCCCCTCTTATGTCTTAGGAGTAGAGGCTTAGATATGATATGAACATCTTAGGTTCGGTTTTATGGATGTGGGCTCAAGAAAATTAAGATGTTATGAAAGAATATGCTTTTCAGGAGGCAAAGAAGGGATAATTCACATTATTTTGGGATGATGCTTTACAACAACTTTTGTGTCTGTCTAAGAGGGAAGACCTTAGAACTCTACAAATATTTACAGTTGGTTTGGGAGTTGTGAAGGTTATGGATTATTGGAAGAAAGAGTGGGATTCAACACTCTGGCAGCGTTGGAAATTCAAGGAATATTAGCATTCATAGTCCCAGGGATTTCCATGGGAAAGTCTAAAGCATGAATTGTTGGAAAGAAAGATAAGACTTTCACAAGACTGGGAAAATGTGATGGGATTTGAGAGATATTGGTATGTTCACTCTAAAATAAGCATACTCCCTTCTTGTAGGTCATACAAGCCTAGGGAAAATAAAAAATTGGTGAAAGATCTGGTTTGGAATTCATTGGCCCAAAATATTGTTTTTTTTATGGATGGTGGGGAGGCACAAGCTACTCACCTGGGATCATATCAAGAAGAAAGGTATTGCAGGACCTTCCATTTATTTTCTTTGTAATATGGATGAAGAGACTATCTCTTGCTTGTTTGTTGAGGAAGTATGGTCTCTTCTTTCATTTGTTTTTGGAAAAGACAATCAGAATAGAGTGGATTTAGTGTCATCTATATCTCAATGGAACTATTCTTTGTTTATAAATCCCATAGTTAATAGGGCTTGGGTTCTGGTGGGAGGTTTCATTCTTTGGAATTTGTGGAAGGAGAGAAATGCCAAAATATTCATGGATAAAATAAGGTCTGGACTAGTAATTAAAGAGGTGATTACTCAAAACATAAGAGAAACATTATTAGTAGCCTCATGGTCGATGGATGATTGGAAGGTAGATAAAGTTGAGGCAGAGATTCTGAAGAAACTGGATCAAGAACAAAAGATGATCATTCCCCAAGAGAAATTGTTTAAGAATATAAATTCTAAATCAAAATTTCCGTTCTCTCCTCCTACAAGAGGTTTCATCAAATTAAATTTTGATGGGGCGTAAAATGGAAACCCAGGGATTGTTGGCTTCGAATGTGTATTGAGGGATTGTTACTCTTCAACTTTAAGAATATTCAAGCAGGGTTGTGGATTGACTAGTAATAACATGGTGAAGCTTTTGGCATTGGAGGAAAGTATTGAAATAGTTATTCATGAGGGTTATTGATTGTTACAGGTTGACAAGGATTCTCTGATTGCTATTCAGCGTGTCCAACAACTTATAAATGGCCAGCCCCCAAGAACAATAATGAAAAGTTGGTAGCTGGAGAGTATAGTTGGAAGCATTCATGGGTTACTTAGAAATTTGGACTATGTAATAGTCTTACACTCCAAAAGAGAGGACAACATGGTTGTTGATTTGTTGGTGAATTTGGGTTGCCAATCTTGAGATATCAAGTTGGGCATGAATTGGCCTTTGACTCTCAAGTGGAAGGAATAGAGTCTTTGTAGTTATTGCTAGAGAAAGATCGAGAAGTCCCTGATGGGGATCTTATTACAGATATGATGGTTTTATAGGAGGTTGCTCCCTCCTCCTCCCAAGTGTATTGCCTCATTTAAGTTGTGTAGGTCATCGCGTGTCAGATTGTGGATGCTTGTAGGATTACAAGTGGAGTCTTTTCCTTTAAATGGCATATCCTTGGTTGCTTATAGCATATAAAGTGGTGAGCATGAGTGGAGGTGAGGGCAGGCTCTCGACCTCCATATATTGGTTTATAGTCACTTTGTTGGTTTGTAATCTTTACGGGTATGAAGAATTGTTATGGAAGAATCATATTGGCATTGGTATCTACTTCCAAGTGTGTGGTCTTAGTTTGATTATTGTGCTAGTGAGAACGATATCAGATGTTTCTTGTATAGTTTTCTAATCTCTTCTCTTAAGTCAATGGTTTAGTAGGTCTACTCAATTTTTATGTCCACTTGTGATGTTGTGGTTAATTTTCCAGCCCTTGGGGGTATTTAATGGTTGTTGGGTAACTCTAAGTCTTGACTGTTCTAAGGTTCAAAATTGTATAGAGTTAACGATTTTTAGTTCTAGCAAGTCTATTCTATTAAGATATTGTCGATTTTTTCTGGGTCTTCTACTAGGGATTTGTATCTACTTCTCTGTGTTCCAGCAAAGCATAGGTACGTCTTATTGTTTTTCAGGGCATTGTAGAGTCTTATGTGTCATGGTACTGGATTGCAGGGAGTTTGACAATTTGGTGAATTTTGAACCAATAATTTAGGAACTAGGTGATGATATAGTGGTTTTTAGGTATGGAGATGAAGGTGTTGTGCATGGTCCTTCTTCTTGTTTTATAGGTTGTGGCTCTTCGATTTGTTGTCTCAAGTGTTTCCTCTCAGCAATGCTCATGCCTCCTAGACAATGAATGAGCAACAGGGGGCATGGAGGAGGAAATTGTACTTTGGGGCAAAAAAGGGTTCATCCTTTTGCTTATGATTATGTGGCTACTTCCTTTAATGTAGTCCCTCTAGAGGTGAGGAAATAAATTCAATTGTTGGAAAGTAAAATTGTAGGGGATCATCCATATCATTCAAATTTTGAATTGATTGGCGAAGATGTGAAATGGGATCCTGCTCGTGGAAAATTCAAGAGTAGGAGGGTTCATTTTCTGAATTCTCTTGCTTTGCATCAACAAACGTCTACCCTATTGTAGTTGGTCTTCAAAGAGAAGCAGGTGGGAAATTAGAATATCTTCCCCTCATCGGAGGATATTAAACACATACTCCATAATCAAATGTTTTTCTTAGACAATATGAATTCTTGTTTGGCCCAGGTAAAGGGCTTTCTTGTGAGTGATTCTCCCTTTGGTGACCTTATGGATCCTCCAGGTTCTTGTGCTTTGGCGTTGGCTACAATATCCTCTTCTAATCATGACTAGAGATGTGGGTTATAATGTATTTTTGCATTCAATTCTGGTATGTGACCATTAAGCCTTTTAGATAGGGTTATGGATTAACTGGTGGTATTGATAGCTCTATGTGTTTACGGATGGCTCTATGTTTTTTATGAAAGACTCTCTAATCATGTTGTTTCTCTGGGCTCTAAATTTGGGAGGTGAGGATATGACCCTCATTTATGCTTCTTTGATACATTCACAGTTTAATGGTATTATATTTGGCTATGTGCGTTTATGTTGACTTCGTGTTTTGATGGTTGGTTGGTTTCATGTTTTGATGGTTGGCCCTTTGTTCCTGTTGGTTTCTATGGGTTCTAAATCTCTCAGTGGTTGATCTTTATTATGGCTCTATGCGCATAATGGTGAATTCATGCTTGTTCTAAGTATCTCTTTAGGATATGAACTTAGACTGCAATGATATATAATCTTGGAGATGTGTTTTGCATTGGTTGACAATGTTGGGTCTTGTCTGAAAATTATGCTTTATTATGATGATTTTAGTTCTTGGAGAAGGGTGATATGTTTTGTGGCCCCCTAACCCTTTGATCTACAACTTTGTTATGTGGGTCTAGTTTCACATGGTTCTTTATGTATCTAATGTGAAATTGGCCTGTATAAGGACTATGGTGTGATGTTTTGATAAACTCGAGTGAGCATTTTGCTTTGTGGTTTTGTTGTATTTGGTTTTCTAGGTTCTTACAATTTCCTGATATGTATTGTTGGGTAAGATGTGAAAATAATAACTATGTAACTTTATTTTGCTAATAAAATATAAGTGTTCTAAATTTTTTAAAAATATTAAAAATAAATTACTAATAAAACTATAATATTGATATGATTTTGTTAATTTAATAAATTATTAATAATTTTAGTGAATTAATAATTAAATAAATAGATTATTTATTAATATTACTTAGAAAATAATAATAATAAAAGAAGTATAAACAAAATTTGAATCCAAAAACGTACCATCCATAATAAGTATATCACATAAATAAATACTTGATATTCATAAAATATAATTTTTAATATGAAAAAATTTGGACAACGCTGCTGCCGTTTGTTATGCATAGTACGTCCATAGCAAAAGGACAACGTGGTGTGATGAGCGGCGAGATGCGGCCAAGATATTTAATTCGCGCTAAAACCAAAACGCGGGAGGAACCAATGAGTATCTACAATTTCCCGCCAAGTGTTTTTGAGGCCTCCAGCTGTCTCAAGTATTTCTTCTTTCACGCATTAGAGAAGGTGGCAATGAATATAACGTGGGCGGACAACTCGCTCTCGACGCGCTGTTAATGGGACAGTTAGATGCATTTTCCCACGCTATTGTTGTTCTGACGGAACAGCTCAGCATGCAATATATGTAATACTAAATCGCCTTCCTTGCGCTGATATACTTAGGCAAGAGCTAACCAGCCATACATTGGGTATTAAATGCTCCTATGTAGGCTGGCCCATCTATGTATGTCATGCATACTACAGACCCCGATTTGAAAGCCTATGCGGATCCATCGGCTATGACCCATACAACAACATTCACTACCGACGACGGACAATCGATGGGCATCCCATTACGGACAAGCGGTTTTTAATGCATCTAAAGCCGAGCGCGAGGAATTTCCAGCCACCTCCAGTGTCACCGCCACCACCATACCGTAGGAATATGCGAGGGTATACTATACGGCCATACATTGAATTTTAAGTTTGAATTTCACAATCCCGCTCGAAATTTGAATTGTGGATTTATATTTACCGCTCACGCAATGTGTTTTACTCATACATCGCTCATACATCGCGGGAATGGGGTGAGCGGCACCGACGGTGTTTAATTCACAGCTGAAGCAACAAGGTTGAAGATATGCGTTCAGTTTAGAGTTACTGCAATTGGGTTCTTCGGCGGATTCAATATTTAAGATCTGCAAGAATCCAATCAACAGCGCAGAGTGGAGAGAATACATAAAACCTCCTCGCAGGGATAACCTGAAACCCCCTCGGAGGGATAACCCTCCCCTTGCGAACAGGAAGTCGTGCGCAGTTGGAAGCCTACGGAGTTCGCATTCTCTGTTTAGTTTTGACATATTTCTAGTCAAATAGTGCAGATATCTGGAATTGTCCATGAAATTTTCACCTCTCAGTTAAGAAAACATCAAAATTACCAAAACTAAACGTGACCTGTAACTCAGAAAATAGGAGAAACGCTGAGAGAGCCAAAACTGTTAAAAAAAAGCAGACCTGAACTATTTGCCATACAAACTTATCATAACATTTCTGTTCGGTATAAGTGAAGAGCTATACAAGACCTGCAATGGAGGTGGATCTTTGATTTTTCGAATGAGATTGCTTTTAAATGTTTGAACGGTGTGTTATTGCTTTTAAATTTTATGTGAAAGTCTTTGTTGAGTTCAACAGGGATGAATGTGTGCAATGGACTCGTGCTTTTCAAAGACGCTCTGCCCTCATTTTCCCCAGTGAATTCGAACTTTCCTTGGAAACGCTTTTATTTGTTTCCTCCCTCACTGTATTTTGAGGTAGTTTAAATTATTTTTGTATGATAGCAGGTTGGGAGTGAACTCGATAACGCTGTAAATAATTACTTCAAAAATTTCATTTTCACTGTGTTTTTGCTTTTACTTTGCTGGGTAGTTTTGATTTTGAAAACAAGATGTAATAACCCAACAATATGTAATTGGTTATTAGTTTTCATTTTAAAAACAATATGTAATCTCATTTTCATTTTCCATTCATCTTTTGTATAATTCTTCCGGCATATAGATCGCCATAAAATTCGGGTGAGTAATGTTTGTAGAGGTTTCAAATAGCATTGTTCAACTTTAAAATTGGAGCCAAAGAGTTCGCAAGATGGTTGAACGCGACTTTGAGTTTGTGTAAAAATTAGGGGTTAATATGATGGGGTATGTGTTGTATATATGTTCGCCAAAATAGAAAGCCTTTCATGCATGCATTAGCCATTATCCATTCATGTATATTATATATATTGTGTTGTATATATGTTGATAGAGTGTAAATTATCAAGATTACACGCCTGTCTCGTGCATATGGTATCTGCTGATTGAAGATATTTTAAGGTTAATATATGTTCAAAAAGAATTGATTTAATATTTTTTTTTTTTAATTTTAATTTAATTTTTAATAATTATTAATAAAGTGGTAGAGATTTAAGTTTGAAATATTAAAAAAATAAAAAAATAAAAATAAAAATTTATTAGTAGTTATATGAAGATCAGCTATAATATTTTAGATGTCATAGTAATAAGTATGATATAGATCATTGGTAGTATTTTATATATGTGGTAGTAATAAGTATGATATAGATCTTATAGTATTTTAGACATGGTATAATATTAATTCGTGGTATTGTAATAAAGTCTATTTATAAGTTGAAAAATTCATAGTAAAAAGAGATAAATCTCTATAGTTAAGAATATTGTTACATATTTTTTTAAATTATATATGTTTAATGATTATTATTATTATTATCTTTAAAACTGGTTTTTTTATCAATTTAGTTATATTAAATATATCATGAAATAAGTGTTTCAATGTTTATTTAAATTTATTTTATATAATTGACTAGTTATGAGGTATTTTGAAAATAATAATAAGAATTTAAATACACTTAAGTAACATTTAATTATAAAGTATTTTGAATGTGTGTAATAGAAAAATATTTTATTATGCATTGGAGTATGATTTAATTTTTATTTTTTTTACTTAGCTAAGAGATTATTTGCCTTGGATGTAAGAAAATAAGTTAACAATCCATGATCTAAAGGTATCTAGTAAGAGTGAGAGCCTACCATGCCATGAACTAGACATTTCGAATCACATGATTTTCCTTGGATAACAATAATGATGACATTTCCATTCTCAAATAGTTGTTAACTATGATTTTCCTCATTACTCATTGGACAACTAAATTATGATAAATTTTCTTGTTGTGTAAATTTTTTTATTTAACTATTAAATTATAAAAATTTAAAATATATTTTATTAAATATAAAATAATATTTAAATATGAAAGATAAAACATATTTTATTAAATATAAATTAATATTTAAATATAAAAATTAAAATATATTTTATTAAATATAAATTAATAAAGTGAAAAAGTCTTCTACATTTTCTAAACGAGATTAGTTTTTTAATGAAAAAAACAAAACAAACATATTTAACTATACGAATTTTTTATTATTAACTTAATGGAATCGTTACATGTAAATAATAATAAGTTTACATAACATATAGAATTTATTCAAAATTAAATGAAATTAAAATTTATGATATATAAATAATATTAACTTTATATTATTGGAATTTATTAAGAATAAAAATATGTGTTTCTTAATTATATATTTTATGAAGGTAAAAAATAAGTACTCTCTAAATTATATATTTTATTAAGGTTGAAAATAATTTTTTTTAAATGATATATTTGAAATTGTAATAGTAAATTTTGAAATTGTAAAAATAAATTATATATTTTAAGGAAAATTTAATAATATTATTTTTAATAAAAATTAAAGATGTATATGAGTGGGGAGACGATTTAATAATTTAATTAAATTTTATGTTTTGTAGGTTTTGGTATAGACTACAAATTTTTGTGAGGCAAAAAAGCTCTACATATGGAGAACTTATAACTATTTATGGATTGGATAAATAGAAACACTGTAATTTTAGCTCCATATTTTTTTAGATTGAAAGTGAAATCAGGAGACAAGAATGGTTCAACTCTCATCACATATATAGAGAGTTGAACAGTCTGGTTGATCCGTAGTTCATGATTGTTAGGCACTTTTGGAAATCCATGAGTACTTTGAGAGATAGGCCTTGGAGGTAGTAGCATTATAAATATGATGATATTATGAGTTAAAATGATGATGGAGAATTGATGACCTTTTTGTTTTGTGTAGATTAATCTTTCTTGATCTTTTGAAGCTTTATGCAAATATACTTTGCACGATGTATATTTCAATATGAAATATAACACACACACACACATCTATGTATATAGAGAGAGAGAGAGAGAGAGAGTTGCTTTTTAATTTAATATGATAAATTACGATTGGTCATAATTGTAAAGATTAGAGTCAAAATCTTGTCCACCATAAATTTTTAATAGAGAAGGTGTCTACTGACAAAGATGAAATTCCTCGGGGATTTTCAGAGATACGTCATTACCCCGACACTAACTACCATGCACCTCCTCTTTGTAGATGACATTCTCATCTTTTACAATGGGTCTCTATGGGAGATAAAATACTATAGAAGACTCTCTCCTTATATGGAAAAGCCACAGGTATGTCCATAAACAACCTCAACTCTCTAATATCCTACCATCATTTGGAAGATGAAGAGATTTTCGATTTCACACCAAATCCTCCCTTTTGAATCTAAATTTTTAGGGGAAGGCGCGAAGTACTTGGGGTTTCAACTTAAACCAAATTGTTACAACAAGGAAGATTAGCATTGGCTCATTACAAAAGTGAAAAAACAATTGAAAAATTGGTGTCTAAGATGGCTTTCTAAGGTTGGTCTATATTCTTGATCAAATCTGTCTTAGAATCCTTCCCCGCTTGTTGGACATCTCTTGCATGGATTCCCGAATGTATCCTAGAAAAAATCAAAAGAATCTGATCAATTTTTCTCTAATTTAGGAAGCGAGAACATAAGTGTTGCCTTGGGTCAAATTGGATAAATTTCTATACCAAAACTCTTGGGAGGATGGCGCCTAAAGAACATCTTCTTATTTTCAAAAGTCTTGAGGTCAAAATATGGATGGAGGCTAATCCCAATGCAAAGTTTATAAATATTGGTATTCATCTAAAAATACATAGCCCCATGCTCATTGGAAGATTAGATAAGAATGATTGATAAGCCAAGAGCCAATATCTCAGTAGTCTAGAGGGTTATCCTCAATTATTTTGATATCATTGGTAAAGGGTTGGCATGGAGGGTTAACAGAGGCGACAAAGAGAGACTTAGCCTCGATCCCATGACTAGTAGATTGTGCCCAAAGTCACTCATTGCCACTCCCTCTAATAGAAATTCTAAGCAACAACCCTAAGATTGGATATATCTCCCTAATGGCTGATAGAGACTTAGCAAATCAAATATTGTGGTGGAAAGTGGTATGGAAAGCCAATTGTCCTACTAAATCCAAATTACTAATGTTGTGTCTAGTGGAGAAGAAGGTCCCCACTTGGAATGTCTCACAAAGAATATTTATGATCAAGTTAGGATGGTGTCCCTTATCTAAAAACAATGGTGAAAATGCATCATATCTATTCATGACCTACCCTTTCTATCAACAGGTTTGGAAAAAATGTAGGAATGCAATGGGACACAAGTGCATGGGAAGGGGAGGACTTTGAGGAGTCTTGGAAGGCATGGCTCGCAAACCCCAGTTGTCATGATATCAAACCCCTTCCCCTAATCATATGTTGGAGGGTGTGGATGGCAAAAAAAAAGGCCATTTTTTAGTACAAACCTTTGGTACCTAAGCATATTGTTATTAAAGCCAGCACTATATTAAGTCATTTACCATAAGAAAAATTCCTAGTCCCCCCTAGAGTGATTAGGATAGAAATCATTGATCAAACAAGGTCATGGGCCTACTTTGATGGAGCTTCAAACAATAATTGACAACATAGTGGAGGAGGCTTCATCCTCTTTCTCACAGAGGCTCACTTTTATTAGGTTAAAATTGGTTTTGTTCAAGGGACCAACAACCAGGTGAAGCTCCTAGCTTGTAAAAAAATGTTGTTATTCGCTTTATGCACTTAGATTCATGTTTTTGGGGACTCTATGCTCACTATTAATTGGCTTAACAAAAATCAAGTATGCGGGAACATTATTCTCATCTGATTCTATAGGAATACATGCGACTCATTGACGCTTTCTTGATTTTACATGTTCTCATATTTACATGGAGAGAAATAGGACAACAGATTACCTCTCAAAAGAGGGCCTTGAGATGGATTAAGGATTGTGGAGTATAATGGAGATATTTAATCGACAAGCATAAAAGTTATATCATAAGTCATTTAGGAACAAAATATTCGGAACAACAAGAGCATAATACCATAGGATCCAAATATTTGCCTCTATTTTTGTATTTATTTTATTTTTTAGCCACTCAAACAATATATATCTCATTGGATGGAACAATTATACACCTCACTTTGGTTGTAATTAACATCACTTATGTTTTTCTTCTATAAATTTATGGTTAACGGTTAGGTTTCTAGTTGTTGATGGTGTTGGACCTGCCAACATTTAGGGGATCTCCCCGATAAGAAGTCCCAACTAGGACTCAAACCATTTGGAGTAGGAGTCCCAACAGTGGGTGGTGGTGTAATACGTTGACCACAGTAGCATGTAGAGATAAGTAAGATAAATTTAGGTGAGAGCAAGTATGTGACCTTGTAGAGATTCAAGTGCGATGCATGTGGTTTCTAACATACAGACGGGAAAAGGAAGTGTACCCTTTAGAAGCCTGTAATAGTACACAGATTGAAAGGAACACACGAGTCGAATGAAATCACATGCTAAAATGTGGAATAGTCCATGAATTAAAGTGACAAGTTAATCCAACAACACACATTCAATAGGTTTCCTACAATTGCATACAAAGTAGTTCATAAGAAAATGTGTAAGTTAAAAAACATACATTGCTAAAGAAACTAGAATAGCTCAACTACAATAACAACATATGGATGAAAGCGTCTTGGCTCTAATATTATTTTTATAAGTGAAAGTTCCATCCATACATACACCATTGATAATGACTAGCCCCAATAGTGGAACATTACAGTCAAGAACACCTGCTCTTTCGAAGAAGTATACTCGCTCTACATTGTGGAGAGTCCAAGGCTCGTCATAATACTCCTAGGACTTTTCTAAGCCTAAGCCTAGCCAAAATATTGGCTCCCAAAATCCTATTCTATGAGTTATGAGGTTCTATTTATAACAAAGGGTGGGGTGATCCATGACATTCCCCTTTGTGACTCTTTGACTACCCTCATGATTCTTCAACTTCTTTACAAATAACTCATTACATAACATGATGACCTTTCATAATCCACTGATGACACTTAGAATTTCACTTACAACATATTTACAAATAATATTACATTTTCCACATGTACCCATATGAGACAAAATAAGCTAGAGACAGCTCGACAAGACAAAACACTATGATTCTGAAGGATGACTCTTTCCTCCATGGAATTCAGGTACATAGTCTTGGAACATGTATCCAACGCGTTTAGAAGTAAGTGCAGCATGTTGTTAACCTTGAACAAACCACCGATGTATTGTTGCATGTTGCATGTGTTCAACTCCAAGACTTCTCTTATGGCCTCTCGTATTAGCTGCTCCACATACTCATCGATCTCTAGCCGAAATTGGTTCTTGTGTTTAGCATTGGTGAGGCAACCTGCATCTATTCACTCTCTTCCTCAACTGCTAGTTGTTCCGGCTCACCAATCTATATTGGCGCTATTTCCTCTATTATTACGCCTTACATTTTTTCTTCTTCTTGCTTTTAATTATCTCTTGTTCTTTCCTCCTTAGCTCTCATCCTTCCTTTGGTTCTTGTTCAGCTTGTTGTGATCTCATTTTTTCTACCCGCAAGCTTTGCTTTTATCTCTTCCTTCGCTCTGCTCTCTTTATCCATTGCTCCCTCTTTGCCTTCATTGCCAAAGTTTCTTTCTCCGTGGTAGGATCTTCTCTCATCTTGCATCTTTGCTTTACCTCTGGGTTCTCAGAAATCTTCCTCTTTCCCTTGTCCTGAACTTGATTGCTACCTATTGCCATTTTTGTTGTTGCTTCATGTCATGCTATTATCTGTAGAGAAGATTTCCAAGTTGTTTCTATACTAACTGAATCGTGGAGTTTGGAGGCATTGTAAAAGATGAGAATGCCATCTACATAGAGGAGGTGCATGGTAGTTAGTGTTGGGGTAATGACGGATCTCTGAAAATCCTCGAGGAATTTCATCTTTGTCAGTAGACACCTTCTCTATTAAAAATTTATGGTGGACAAGATTTTGACTATAATCTTTACAATTATGACCAATTGTAATTTATCATATTAAATTAAAAAGAAACTCTCTCTCTCTCTCTCTCTCTCTCTATATATATATATATATATATATACATAGATGTGTGTGTGTGTTATATTTCATATCGAAATATACATCGTGCAAAGTATATTTGCATAAAACTTCAAAAGATCAAGAAAGATTAATCTACACAAAACAAAAAGGTCATCAATTCTCCATCATCATTTTAACTCATAATATCATCATATTTCTAATGCTACTACCTCCAAGGCCTATCTCTCAAAGTACTCATGGATTTCCAAAAGTGTCTAACAATCATGAACTACCGCTCAACCAGACTGCCCAACTCTCTTTATATGTGATGAGAGTTGAACCATTCTTGTCTCCTGATTTCACTTTCAATCTAAAAAAATATGGAGCTAAAATTACAGTGTTTCTATTTATCCAATCCACAAATAGTTATAAGTTCTCCATATGTAGAGCTTTTTTGCCTCACAAAAATTTGCAATCTATACCAAAACCTACAAAACATAAAATTTAATTAAATTATTAAATCCTCTCCCACTCATATACATCTTTAATTTTATTAATAATAATAGTATTAAATTTTCCTTAAAATATATAATTTATTTTTACAATTTCAAAATTTACTATTACAATTTCAAATATATCATTTAAAAAAATTTATTTTCAACCTTAATAAAATATATAATTTAGAGAGTACTTATTTTTTACCTTCATAAAATATATAATTAAAAAACACATATTTTTAATCTTAATAAAAGTTAATATTATTTATATATCATAAATTTTAATTTCATTTAATTTTGAATAAATTCTATATGTTATGTAAACTTATTATTATTTACATATAACGATTCCATAAAGTTAATAATAAAAAATTCGTGTAGTTAAATATGTTTGTTTTGTTTTTTCATTAAAAAACTAATCTCATTTAGAAAATGTAGAAGAAATTTTCACTTTATTAATTTATATTTAATAAAATACATTTTATTTTTTATATTTAAATATTATTTTATATTTAATAAAATATGTTTTAACTTTTATATTTAAATATTATTTTATATTTAATAAAATATATTTTAAATTTTTATAATTTAATAGTTAAATAAAAAAATTTACACAACAAGAAAATTTATCATAATTTAGTTGTCCAATGAGTAATGAGGAAAATCATAGTTAACTACTATTTGAGAATGGAAACGTCATCATTATTGTTATCCAAGGAAAACCATGTTACTCGAAATGTCTAGTTCATGGCATGGTCGGCTCTCACTCTTACTAGATGCCTTTAGATCATGGATTGTTAACTTATTTTCTTACATCTAAGGTAAATAATCTCTTAGCTAAGTAAAAAAAATAAAAAATTAAATCATACTCCAATGCATAATAAAATATTTTTCTATTACACACATTCAAAATACTTTATAATTAAATGTTACTTAAGTGTATTTAAATGTCTTATTGTTATTTTCAAAATACCCCATAACTAGTCAATTATATAAAATAAATTTAAATAAACATTGAAACACTTATTTCATGATATATTTAATATAACTAAATTGATAAAAAAAACCAGTTTTAAAAATAATAATCATTAAACATATATACTTTAAAAAAATATGTAACAATATCCTTAACTATAGAGATTTATCTCTTTTTACTATGAATTTTTAACTTATAAATAGACTTTATTACAATACCACGAATTAATATTATACCATCTCTAAAATACTCTAAGATCTATATCATACTTATTACTACCACATATATAAAATACCACCAATGATCTATATCATACTTATTACTATGACATCTAAAATATTATAACTGATCTTCATATAACTACTAATAAATTTTTATTTATTTATTTATTTTTTTAATATTTCAAACTTAAATCTCTAATTAAAAATTAAATTAAAATTTAAAAAAAATAAATATTAAATCAATTCTTATTGAACATATATTAACCTTAAAAGATCTTCAATCACCAAATACGATATGCACGACACAGGCATGGAGTCTTGATAATTTACACTTTATCAACCTATATACAACACCATATATATATAATATACATGAATGGATAATGGCTAATGCATGCATGAAAGGCTTTCTATTTTAGCAAACATATCTACAACACATACCCCATCATATTAACCCCTAATTTTTACACAAACTTAAAGTCACGTTCAACCATCTTACGAACTCTTTGGCTCCAATTTTGCAGTTGAACAATGCCAATTGAAACCTCTACAAACATTACTCACCCGAATTTTATGGCGATCTATATGCCAGAAGAGTTATACAAAAGATGAATGGAAAATGAAAATGAGATTACATATTGTTTTTAAAATGAAAACTAATAACCAATTACATATTGTTGGGTTATTACATCTTGTTTTTAAAATCAAAACTACCCAGCAAAGTAAAAGCAAAAACACAGTAAAAGTGAAATTTTTGAAGTAATTATTTACAGCGTTATCGAGTTCACTCCCAGCCTGCTATCATACAAAAATAATTTAAACTACCTCAAAATACAGTGAGGGAGGAAACAAATAAAAGCGTAGGGCAGAGCGTCTTTGAAAAGCACGAGTCCATTGCACACATTCATCCCTGTTGAACTCAGCAAAGACTTTCACATAAAATTTAAAAGCAATAACACACCGTTCAAACATTTAAAAGCAATCTCATTCGAAAAATCAAAGATCCACCTCCATTGCAGGTCTTGTATAGCTCTTCACTTATACCGAACAGAAATGTTATGATAAGTTTGTATGGCAAACAGTTCAGGTCTGCTTTTTTTTAACAGTTTTGGCTCTCTCAGCGTTTCTCCTATTTTCTGAGTTACAGGTCACGTTTAGTTTTGGTAATTTTGATGTTTTCTTAATTGAGAGGTGAAAATTTCATGGACAATTCTAGATATCTGCACTATTTAACTAGAAATATGTCAAAACTAAACAGAGAATGCGAACTCCGTAGGCTTCCAACTGCGCACGACTTCCTGTTCGCAAGGGGAGGGTTATCCCTCCGAGGGGGTTTCAGGTTATCCCTGCGAGGAGGTTTTATGTATTCTCTCCACTCTGCGCTGTTGATTGGATTCTTGCAGATCTTAAATAGTGAATCCGCCGAAGAACCCAATTGCAGTAACTCTAAACTGAACGCATATCTTCAACCTTGTTGCTTCAGCTGTGAATTAAACATCGTCGGTGCCGCTCACCCCATTCCCGCGATGTATGAGTAAAACACATTGCGTGAGCGGTAAATATAAATCCAAAATTCAAATTTCGAGCGGGATTGTGAAATTCAAACTTAAAATTCAACGTATGGCCGTATAGTATACCCTCGCATATTCCTACGGTATGGTGGTGGCGGTGACACTGGAGGTGGCTGGAAATTCCTCGCGCTCGGCTTTAGATGCATTAAAAACCGCTTGTCCGTAATGGGATGCCCATCGATTGTCCGTCGTCGGTAGTGAATGTTGTTGTATGGGTCATAGCCGATGGATCCGCATGGGCTTTCAAATCGGGGTCTGTAGTATGCATGACATACATAGATGGGCCAGCCTGTATAGGGGCATTTAATACCCAATGTATGGCTGGTTAGCTCTTGCCATATACCTAGAGTGACAGAGTTGATACACTTCTGTAGGGACCATAATATTTAAATGGGAGGGTACACTTTTATTGTGTTAGAGAGTTTAATCATTGGTCAAATACACATTGTATGGGGAATTGGATATAACAACGACATTATATTTTGGTTGTATTCATATATAGGTAGGTTGACATTATGGTTTTGTAGGGCTGTCTTTGAAATTGGCATTGTGCATGGTCTATGTAGTATGGAAGCATTGAAATGATTTAGACAAATTATTATATTTTTATAATTATGGAGAGTAAGACCTGTTTTTCTTTTTTTAATAAGTGTTAATAATTGTTAAAATTAGATTATTTTCAACATAATGAGAGGGAAAATTTGATGTAAATGATATAAGGGGCAAATTTGATATAGTTAGTATTTAGGTTAGTTTAGTTACTAATTATTTAAAATCTATATATTTTATGAAAATATTTTTTAATAATAATTAATAAATTTATAAAAAAATATTATTATTTTATTTGTTTTCATTTTAGATAGGATTTATTTTGTATATTGTTTTTTTTTTTTATATAAAATATTTTTAAATTTACAATTTGTCTCCATTTTATCAATTGTCTATGTGTCTATGAAGAATTGAGAAAAATTTATTGAAAACATTTGAAAACCACAATTATAAAAAAAAGTCAAGTTAATAGGAAAAAAATTAAGGAAAAGAGAATTGGATCTCACTTTAATAAGATATAGATATATTATTATAATATTTTTTACTTGTAATATAATCTCATTTCTTCCCATATATCTAGTTTGGGGTTATTTTTTATATTTTCTTTCAACTAATCAATCAAATAATTTTAGAAGGGTTTTTATTTTGCTTATTAATAGGTGATATAGATATAAAGTCTTATTTAAATGGCAAGATGTATTCAGTTATCTTTTATATAGGTGTCTATCTTTTGTTTCTTTATTTCAAATTTACAAATTTTTATTTTTACAAATTCGTTAGCAACTTTTTTTATTTATATTAATTAATATAAAATTTTATTTATTCGTTGTCTATTATACTAATTTAATTTAATAGCAAAAATTTAGTAATAACTATCATTTAAATAAATTATTGGAAAAAAAAAAACCTCATAATAACAAAATAACACTTTCATTTGTAATATGTTTAATATGTTTTAAACAAAAGAACTTAAACATAAGTGTATATCTAAATCTTTGGAAATAAATATCAACTTTTAAATAATGAGGTTTACCATTTTAGTAGAAAAGTGAAACACACTTAAATTTAAAAGATGATACATGTTTCAATATTTTAAAATTTATGAAGTTCTAAGATCCCCTCATGCCATGCATAAAACTATTAAAAAAAATTAATTATTAAAACTTGTGAGTGGTTAATTCCATTTTGTAGATAAAGTTATGATAGTTTAGATCATTTTCAACTTTTGAATTGAGGTTTTTATTTCCAAATAAGTATGGAGATATTTTTAAACCTATAAATTAAAAAAAATAATTTTAAATTTAAGAATTATATACCATTTATATATATATTAAAATAATAAAATAAATAGTAGCTATGAAAATAATAAAACATTAAAATTAACCTATTTAAAAGTATCAAATTTTTAATATTATCTAAAATATTTATTTTATTTTAAAACAAAAACTTTAAAATTTTAGAATATTATTTAATTTGTTATACAAATCGATATATTAAAATCTACCGTCAAACTTTGTTAAAAAATTGATACATTTTGAAAAAATGTGTTTTATAACGTCGCCTTCGCTGACCGGAAAGTGCGATATATAATTAAAAAAAATAAAATAGATAATAACCATGCCAATTAGAAAACCAAAAATATTATTTTTTTGGAATTTTAAAACCTTGTAGGTTGACAATATTATCTAAAGTATCTATTTTATTTTAAAACAAAAACTTTAAAATTTTAGAATATTATTTAATGTGTTATACAAATAGATATATTACAATCTACGGTCAAACTTTGTTAAAACATTGATACCTTTGAAAAAATGTATTTTATAACGTCGCCTTCGCTGACCGGCGGTGAACGGGCAAGTGCGGTATATAAAATTGATAAATTATTATAAAGTTGAGGATCTTACTGTCTCCTCCGCAGGGAACAAGAGCAACTTGTCCCGATATATTGGGGTGTGTTGGATGATGACATGACACTGAAACATACATCTCTATATGAGTTGAAATTATATTGTATATGTATTTATTTAATAAGGTGATTTTCAAGATTTATTATAGATATTTTAGCTGTTTGTGGGGTGGGTGAGATTACTCATTTTAAAATATAAATTATGTATTTTTCATTATAAATAATTTAAAATAAATAAATAGATTATTATTATTTTATAATATTAATTTTAAAATATTTTGATTTTTAAATATAAATATATAATAAAATTATTTTTTTTAATTTTCATAATAAATTAATCTTAATACGGCCTGGAGTATGCCGTAAAACTGCTTCTGCTTGGCTAAGAGCTCGTCTTCCTCGGACGTAAGGAAACAGGTTAACGGCCCAAGACCCAAAGGCATCTGGCAGGAGTGAAAGCCTGCTCCCTTACGGACCACCAGCGGGTTATTTAAGGTGGCGTGGTTTTCCTTGATAACAGTGATGAGTCAAACCGACATTCGCGGATAGCAGCCAGAGATGGCTGTCCTCACTGTTGGGTTGACACCTGAGTTTGATAGGTTTTGCCACCTTCGAAAAAAAATAAATAAATTAATCTTAATTTTTAAATAATAAATGTACATTCGTAAAGTCAGATAACAGAGGAGAGTCGAAACATGTAGTTAACCAGACATTTAAAAATAAATAAAAAATAAAAATTGTGTAATCGTGGTTGGTCTTTCATGAACAATTCCTTGTGGAATCGTGGTTGGTCTTTCATGAACAATTCTCACGTTTTAATCCCTCTCACCATTGGAATTATAGCTGGTCGTAGTTAAAATCCGTTTTAATTTTATGGGGTTCTGTCAAACTTTAACCCCAATGACTATTGGTACTTCAGTTGGTCTTCGATTACCCCAACGACTATTGGTACTTCAGTTGGTCTTCGATTAGAAACGAAATATAGTAAAATGTTTTAGTTGAGTGTGTTGTCGTATTTTTTATTCCAATGATCATTGAGATTGTAGTTGGTCTTGCATTTAAATCCAAATATATGCAAAATGTTTTTAGTTTGTTGGTTTGTGTCATTTCGATTAGAATGAGTCCACAATTGTTTCGAATCTTATTCAAGATATAATTTATTAAAAAATATTATTTAGTGAATTAAATTTAATAAAAATAAAGTTTAACCAAAAAATAATTATTTTATTATTTAAATATATAATGTTTAAAAATATTTTATTATTTTTAATATTTTTTTTTAATTTAAATAAACATTATAGACATAATTAACTTAACATAAATATTTAAAATATTATTAAAGTATATATATATATATATTTCAATTTTCATAAAAATACTTCGTGTAATTTTTTTTTCTAAGTAAGTCTAAAATCTATTACTTTAACAAAATAATACAAGGAGGCTCTGGCCTCTGCAGTTCCTAGCCATAGTTCATGGCATATTGCATACAAACAAAATGAGGATTGCCCAGAGATGGGAAACCAGTCCAAACCGTAATAAGTTTGCTGCCCTCGCAGGGGAAACCAGCATATAAGCATATGACGATGTTTGCATGAAAGCGTTTTCAAAATTAATTGTTCTCTTTAAAAAATCAAAATGAAACCTAGAACCTGGAACCATATGACGCGTGGAACCTGATGACACGTGGAGCCTGGAGCCTGATGACGCGTGTAGTGCTAATTGTCATTTGCTGCGGTTGGTTGCTCTTCAACGATGAAACATCTGTATTCGTCGATGTCCTCCTCATCTTCCTGCATCTGACCCATGTCTTCCTGCGTTTGACGTGCCTGAATATGCTTTGCGGTGGAAGGCTCGCCTTGAGCTGTATCTGCCTCGCCTTGTGCAGTATCCCTATTCTTCGTCGCTTGAGTGGGAGGACCTCCATCGCTGGAGGGCTCCTCCTGAAACAGAATTGTGATGGTCGCCCTGATAATGGGTCGATTCAGAGTGCTTTGGTAGGTGAATTGGGCTGAATGAGGAGTTGGCTGTGAACTGGAAGGGGAAGCTGTGGCAGAAGGACGGGAATGCGGGGACAGGGGACGAACAACTTGAGTGCGGCCTCTGTGGCTTCTGCCACTGTGCGTATCAGGATATTGGCCTGAGATGGGAGTTGATGAAGGGGAAGAAGAATCAAAGACCGGGGAAGGAGAGGAGCATCGTAGTCTCCCTTTGTTGTTGCCTCTTCGGCTGCGCATTCTCTGGCGCAGTCTCGGCATGATGCCTCAGGGAGGAGTGGCTTGCCTAAATGAGGTCTACTCTATGCGGAGATTGGGGGCGGAAGGCTCAGTGGGCTCGTTGGCGAGAATGAAATTGTAAAGCAGCGTGTCAGAGTGATGGATGCTTGTTCCAAAATCCATGCAGCACAAGAGATTGCAACGCCTGCCTGTTGTAGTGCGTATGCTAGGCTTCATAGCATCCAGAGGGCAATTGTAGCTCAAAGACAGAGGAGCTAAAACAGAGGAGGTGGGCAGATTATTACCTGAGGCCTCCATGGTACAGAGCCGAGGCGAGACGACACTGTTGAATTGGTTTGAGTGCCACATTGAATGGCAATTACGCTGGCTATAAGACAGGTTAACTGCTATCTGTGCGAGCTTACGGGCGGCTTTTTGGCGGTGCCACGTCCCTCTGCCATCTTGTCAATCGTTGTATACACCCACATCCAGGAAAAAGGTGAGCGGGTTTGGCCCAGGCAAATCACTCTTCGAGACTAGTCAATGCCCTCACTCAGGTTTGAGCACAGACCTCACTGTCTTTACAAGTCCGACTTTACCAACGAGCCACCACCACCAACCTTTACTTCATGTAATTTTAAAATAACACATAAATAATATTTCTTTTTAAATATACCTTTTCAAAAAAAGATAATAGTTTAAAAAACAGATGATGAGAAATTATAATTACAAAACCTTTTAATATTCTAATTACAAAATATAAAAGAAAAAGTATATATATATATATATATATATATATATATATATATATATTTTAATTTTAAAATTATAACTATTATTTTAATTATAAAATATAAAAGAAAAAGTATATATATATATATATATATATATATTAATTTTAAAATTATAACTATTATTATTTGAATTTAAATAAAATGGAATTTATTTTAATCAACAAATATTTGAACAAATTTCATTTACTATTATATGTTAGTGAGCGATGTACGTTTACTATTTACTTTTGCATATTGCGATGTATGGTGTATACTATATATTATATAGTATGGCTTCTCCTGCATCTTCGGATCTCCTTAACAGTGGCACTGGAGTTGTCTCTGTTTTGTTTAGTTGGTAGTTATCTATTCCTACACCTCAGTCAACTAAATCAGAGGATTTTTGACGCTTTATGATGTGGATTTTTCTGTTCATTTTATTGAATGTGTCTTCTCAACGATATTGCATTCAACGTTAACGGAGGGGCCAATGACCACGGGTTCGCTATCCTTATCGAATATGAGGACAGAGATGGCTATATAAAGCAGGTGTTATTATACAGATAATGAGTTAAATTTTGGATATGGAGATCATGTTGCTAAATTTATTTCGATTGTTTGACTTTTTCTTGATTGTGAGATTTCTACATATTCTCAAGCATAGAAATAAAGATATGAGATTCAAAAATATTCTTAAAATCTAAAATAGACATAAAGATGCCAGGTTCATGTAAATCTGTGTATCAATTCGTGATTTCAAAAAGATTCGTGTTTACATTATCATGTATGCAGACAAACTCTAATACATGTGAAGGAATGGAAAAGACTTGGGGTGCAAATTGGTGTTTGAATAGCGGCCCTTTACAAGCTCCATTCTCTATTCACTTGCAAGCTCCATTCTCTAATAGTATCTTAAATCTGTTTGACAATGGCGTGAAAATGGCAGACTCTGGACATAGAATTCGTAGCATCCGAGAAAATGGCGACGAGAGCTTTAATTGTGCACGTCTGATCGATTACCTAAAAGAATATCTAGACATATTTAATTATCTTTTCAATTTGAAATTTTTTATATTTCTAATGTGCTTTTATAAATTTAAAATATATATTTTAACTTTATATAATAATGGTTTGTTTATGTTTTTTTTTTTTTAAATCTAGGGAGTTATTCTAAACAGACCCAGAATCAAATCTAACTGGCTGCCACTATAAACTTAGGCTAGGTGCAACACTATGGGGTCGCCTACTCTTCTAGCCAAGACACAACAGGTCATATATATACTCAATGAGATTTGAACCCTCATCTCGTGGTTTTCACCCAGCGAAACTTACCGTTAAATCCCATATCACTGTATATATTAAATAATTGTTAATATTCAATGTTTTCGTTGTTAATATGAATATATATTTGTTGTTACTTTTAATTATAGTATAATGTCAATGATGCCACTCTCATTCTTGTTGCTGGTTGATATTGCAACCCAGTATGAAGGTCAAGTTTTACTCTCAACCTCAACCATAAATAATGTATTTGTATGTCCATGTGAAACAACATAATTTTATATTAGCTTTCAAAAAAAAAATCTTATTTTTTTACTTTTGAGAGGAAGATGTGTCATTCTTTACTTTTCAAAAACATTTCAATACATGACTAAACTAAACTATTTAAATATCCATGTTAATTAATTTATTTCAATATCAATTTCATATACATGTATAGAGGGACACATATATTTTAATGTTGACAATGAAATAAAACATTCCAATGTTTGAAGACAAAAAATAATTGAAAAGCACACATTTTAGGTTATTCTCATATAACTCTGTCCTTATGGATAATGCTATGAATATGATCAATGGTATACATATACTACTAACTTGAATTCAATTTCTACAAAGACCTCTTTTTCCAAGAAAGCAATGTATACATATACCACTAACTTGGATTCAATTTTTGCAAAAGCCTCTTTTTCCAAGAAAGAATCAGTTTGACATATTAGAGACAAATAAATTTATTTATCGGGTAGATTCACATACTTAACTATCCTCTTACCAGAAATAGGCCTTTTTTTCTACTTTCCCAAATCCTCCAAGTGACTAATCAAATGTAAACAAGGAGTGAAAACTCAAATCCATTTATGATCTAACAATATGGAACTACATTTTTGTATATTAAGGTTTGAGATTAATATTGTATCGTTTTAGGGTATATTGTACAAGCACTTCGATACCAATATCCATTGGTGGAGTCACAATTGGACCGAAAGGTACGAAAATATTCATTATTTCCAAATCTAAACAACAATGTATAGGTGAATATAAATGATTTACTTAAAAATCATATTATCACAAGTGAATATAAACAAGTTATTTTAAGAACATGTTAAAATACATGGTCTTACCTAGCTCCTGGTATACGCGCAAACACTGGTTGTGTAGAATGAGGTAAGTAGCTTTTCTGCATGACTTACATGATTTATGAATCATAAATGCAAAAGGTTCTTGAAAAACTCACTAAAGGAGCAGTTTTTGGATTATTCTCTTACAGCTCCTACAAACCAATCTTGTGTAAAGTGTTAGGGGATCTATAACATGCACAATGCTACTGATTGGTATGGTCACAGAACCAAAGGAAACAATGACAACCCCACCATCTCCAGTGATATTCAAATTGTAATTCCCCCCATTGCTGTCAGTCGCCATTGTGTTGACATGATTGTTAAAGTCCTAGAAATTTTCAATGTGTAGACTTGGAAATGTAATGGGCCAGCAACAATTCTTTCTTCTCATCGACTGTCAAATTAGTGAGTATTTTCTTTGGGAGAGAAGAAAATGTTGTATCATATTTTGCAAATATTGTAATACCTTGCTCTGTGTTGTTTGCTTCTACTTAAAGAATTGTAAGCAGGTTGCTGGATTCCAAGAGACTCAAGAAATTCTTGAACAACCCAACTAATGATAGCAAAGCTATTAGATTGGTGAAGACCAGTGCCCCAGTGTTGATGTTGGTGATGGGATTGGGTTCAATGTGGATGTTAGTTCAACCGCCAAAACTACAATAACTCAATTCTCATTACAATGGCTACCTCCAAATTACCATGTTGAAGGATGTTATGCCAAGCGTTGCTTCAACCTTGTGAACAACTCTAATGATGTTGTCGCATAGGTCCATATGTTCCCATAAGTCTTGTTACATTAAATATGTATGCTCAGAGTAATTCATTGGAATGCAATCATGCCAAGTTCTAAAAATATTTGTTGTTTTGTAGGTGAAGCCAAAGCAAGTCAGATTAGATATAAGCTTGGGAGGAGATGTGTTTAATCTGATAGTGAGGCATGGTTACAACCAAGCTTTCGTTATGGGATTGATTATCGTTTTAGATTAGATCATGATGCCTGTCTGAATGCTCGTCCTTTATAAGGCGTACCTAAAGGAAACAAAGAGAAGGAATATTTTTAGGCATTCCTCCTCTCTCATGGTATTAGAAATTCCAAATCCCTGTGAAGATGAATTCAACGTGCATAATCCCACTTTAGAATACGTGAAAATTATGGAATCGAATGTTTTTTCAGACTACAGTGCCATGTGTAGAGTGTGTTAGCTTATCCTTTTTGCACGTGTTTTTAGGGCACAAAGTGGAGTTTGTAGACTCCTTTCAGTTTAGGATAAGAATTCTTAACTCTGATTGTCTACAATGTGTTTTAATTGATCATGCAAGCATATCCCTATTTTACCAAAAACGACAAACATGGTGGCCCATTCCCATGTGCATATTGTAAATTGAAGAACTTGATGGTTCATTCCCATGTGATTTGTAGTTGAATTTTATGAAGTTTCTCATAGAATTTTAGTGGCGATGTTGAATGCACTCCAAACTAATGTCCCAAATGATAGTAGCCAGTAAAAATCCAATAGTTTATCTCTACATGCCTTAAAAAGGAAAACCCTACCTTATGTGTAATTGACAATTTGAGAAGAACTCAATAGTGACCATCCCCTATTTTATGGCTTAGTAATTAATAATGTTGGCAAGATTAATTCATTAATGAAAGTTGGATCAGTTTGAATTTAGATTTCCTATGAAATCAATGTAATGTGGTGAATTGTGTTTTGTTGCATTTACCTAGAATGTGATTTGTACATATTCATAGTTTCTGGCTGAGAGGACTCTCAATTGTTGTGTCACAAATATGACATTATTGTCTCTTGCCCTACACGTTCTTGTGACTTCCACAACAATCTCACTTCTCCTGGAGCTTGTATTGAGTATACCAACCCTATCCACTTTGGTAGAGTCCTCTTAATTTTGTTTTTTTTTTTTTTTTGACAGGATACAAATCTCATGCACTTTCAATTCATTACAGGAGAGATTCCCCACATCTGACGAGTTTGGGTGTACAAACACCCACTAATAACAATACATCTCCTCTCGTACAATGCACTTTTCACATGTGCCCAATTAGAATACATTGGCATGTCAAGCTCAACTACAAAGAGTATTGGGGAGTGAAAATCCTATCACAAACTTCAATTACATGATGAATTACAGTGATTGGAATATTGTTGCTCAACATCCAAACTTCAACAACTTGACCCAAATTTTTTAGCTTCAACTACAAGCCACTCGATCCATATGCATCTCTGAGTAAGTAACTCAATCATTTTCCCCTATGTTCTCACACTTCACTATTTTTGACAACACCTTATCAAATTTTCATTTAAATGCTAATAAGTTAAGATATCCCTAGTATTGTTTATGTCTTTGATGGTGCCTTTATAGATGACAATGCATTGTTTTGGGTAATCAAATACTACAATTATATGCTTTTGGAAGTTGAACCAATGGGGAATGTCTAGTCTGAATTGTTGCTTCAGAAGCATACACAAACATTCACTCTAAAACAGAGGTGGGTGTTTCCTCGAAGAATCTACTTTTATGGTGAGAAATCACTCTTCATCTATGCTCTTTTTTCATATGCTACCGACTTATAGCATTTCCATTGCAACATTTGGTGCAATTGCTAGTTATACTAGCACAACCATATTAGTAAATATGGTTGATATATGCCGAAGGCTTATATCAATCACATACACAACTCTTATAAACCTTAATAATATAGATATAACATTAATAATAATAATGATAAATATATAATAATAATAATAATAATTAATAATTATATAACAATAATACTAATTATAATAACAACAATAATAATTGTAAGATATTCCATAGCAATCCTTTATACTTCGATGCCAAATTTCATAAATTTAAAGTAAGATAAGTTTGTTATGTTTTTACCGAATCAAAATTGCATATATTATATGTAATCCAAATTAAAACTTTTATAGATTATTTAAATAGTGAACCAATTTATAATAATAATAATAATTATTATTATTATTATTATTATAATTATTATTATTATTATTATTATTAATTATTATTATTAAATAATAATAAATAATAAATAATTAAACATTAATAGTAACAACTCACAACATTATTATTATTATTATTAATTTATTAATATTAATATTATTATTTAATAATTAATTTTATTAAATTAAAGTTTTGATAATTAATTTATTAATATTATTGTTAATTAATAAATAATTTATTAATATTATTAATAATTTATTAATCATATTGATGATGGTGGTGGTGGTGGTGGTTAACATCCATTGAGACCAAACTTTGATCTATCGGACCTAAAGAAACAAATTATTTAGTTTGATTTAAGATTTTATTCCTATGCTCAAAAAGCTTGGAGAGAAGCCTCTCGAGCTCAGCATAATTTTGACATCGTAAAAGGCTAGGAAGGTCAGTATTGCGACAAAGATTATGAAACTGAGATCTAATGTGGTTGTACACGGGACACTCTAAGAGGAAGTGGTTTTCATCCTTGATGTTCGTATTCTCACAGAGATGGTAGATCCTTTCCATCCATGGTGTTTTAGGAACTGCCCAACGACCTGTTTCACTATGGAGCTCATGAGAGTTCATTCTAATCTTCGATATATTAATTTTCTTCTTTGAGCTAGTTAAAACAGAGAGATAATTTTGATCTTCTAGGGTGGGGTTGATGACCTTCTTATAATAACTTAATTTTCTTTTAGCTGCTAAATCTTTCTCATACCACTTTTTTTCTTTGAACTTAGAAGTAACAATATTTTTAATGTTATTAATGTTTTGCAATGCATCATTCTCGTTGATCTCCCAAAGGTTTAACCAGGCCCTTGTGTCTTTATACCACCCCCGCTTGAGCCTTAGGTGGTTTTGGCTGGAATTTAAAGTTAGCTTAGGAAGTCTATGATCTTCTATGTTATTGAGTTTGTGCTTGTACAATAGAAGCCTAGTCATAGCTAGGCTCTCGATAGGGGAAAGACCTACTTCTATAAGGATAATAGAATATGGTGTATTGCTTTTAATTTTCAGGTTATATGTTATAAAATGATTCTGGATTTGCTCAATCTTTCTCCAGGATTCTCTAGAGATGTTGCAACCCTAGACCTCACATCCATATAAGATAACAGGAGTGACTAAAGTTTCAAAGAGGAACTTCTTTTTATCCCACATTACAAGGTTTGTCGTTTTACAATTATTTTCAAGACCAAAATAAGTTTTCCATCCCCCATTAATCCTTTTCTCAATGCTATAGTTCCAGTTGAGCTTGTGATGAATATAAATTCCTAGGTACTTGTAAGAATACACTTCCTCCAAGTTATTATTGTCATACATAAAATTAGCGTAAGTGTCCTTGTTGGATTTGATAATCATAACTTTTGTTTTGTCAGTGTTAACAATCATACCCATGGTAGAGCAGAAATCCTTAAGAAGCCTAAGTTGCTTATCAAGATCAAATGGGCACCTTGCGAGAAGAACAATATCGTCAGCATAGAGAAGAAGGATGATGACTATCCCAGCTAAGATCGTGCCAACACAACCTGCTTCCTCTAAATAACCTTCAAGCTTGTCAATGTAAATGCCAAATAGGGTAGGGGAGAGGGGGCAACCTTGTTTAACTCCAATATTACATTTAATATCTTTCGACCACCCCTCATTGCTTTTTAGCTTGGCAATTACATTCTCATATAATCTTATAGCAACAACTCTCAACTCGAAAGGAACCTTTAGCTCTTCTAATCTATTCCAAAGGTTGTTTCTAGGAACCGTATCGAAAGCCTTTCTAAAGTCCACAAAGAAACAAAAGAGATTGTATTTATCATTACGACATTCCTCCACAATGTCGTAATAAATTCATTCATTCTTATTTAATAATAATAATAATAATTATTATTATTATTATTAACTTTATTAATAAGAAAAAAATTAAATAATTCATTCTTATTTAATAATAATAATAATAATAATAATTATTATTATTATTGTTATTTAAAAAATAATCATAATCAATTATTGTTGATCATGATTGACCATTGTTATTCATGATGTTGACCATGGTTGATTATCCTATTGAGACAATATTTGTCACAATTGGACTTTGGACAATGCTTGACCATAATTATAAACTCAATGAATTGATATTATAAACCCAAATGAATAATAAACCAAAGGCATCAATACTATAAACCCAAGGGATTATAAACCCAAAAGAATAAGTCAATATGAATTTATGTATTCAAGCTTTTGTGATCCATAGTGAATTAAGCAAAGTCTTCTGGTAGAAATCACATAAGAGATTTTTTTGGCCGACTGTTTTGCACCAACAAGTGTGGTTCATCATCAAGACCGATGAAGAGAAGATCATGGCAATATTATGTAATCTTTATATCTTTCAAAAATACAATTTAAACAATAAAAAATTACATGTAGTTTTTGCATTGTAAAATAAGTTTGCACATGAAGAAATTTGATCCCTCTCAGATCATGTTAGATTCCTAGTTAAGATGAATCTATGTTAGTTGAGCCCATAGACTCATTCTACAACTTAATGTGATGGTGATGTGTAAGTATATCCGTCCCTCTTAAAATAAAAATAAAATATTCTGAAAATAGAAAAGCAATGTCAAATATACCATACCTATTTAATTAATTGCCCATATAACAAAATATAATTTCATGTAAAATAATTCAAAATTATATATATATATATATATATAAATATAAACCTTATATTTTCCAAAATATTTGAATACGTAATATCAACTTCATATATATACAAATGTTAAAAAAAAATATTGTAATATCATAATAAATAAAATATTTAATATAAATTAGGAATAAAAATTAATATTGATTTATACTTAAATATATTAATAAAAAAACAAATAATATGTCTTATAAAATAACTCAAGTAAAAAACTACACATCATTTTTTATACTTTTGGATGTGGAAAAATTTGATCTTCTAAAATCTCAATATGAAATCGACAGTTAAAATGGTTGTTTATTAAAAAAAAAACTAAATAAATGGCAGACACTTCATATACTATTATCCCGCTCAGGTTGCATGTGGTCTACATAAAGTTATTAAATAAACAACATGAAATATGATGCCACTTAAAATCCGTGCCCCGACAGATATAGTTAATGATCGCAGCCAGGGTTGGAATTTGACGGGCAAAATGCCCGTCACAAGGCATTTTGACCGTATTTTACGTTTACAAATTTTAAAAAGCCGTTTTTTGTGATGGGTTTTCAGAGTTATAAAACGTATTTTTTACTGTTCACTTTTTTACGAAAACGTCATTACTACCCTCTCAAACAAGGGAGTTGTCTATAATGCGACTTTTTGGAGATTCCGGTGACGGAATCCGACGGAAGAAATTGAGGTTAAATTTTGATTTATTGCAGTTAAAATGGTTTTTTAACTGCATATTTGAATTCAGCACTCTCGAAAACCCTTGGGACGCTTTCATTGTGCAGAAACTAGCTATCAAACTTGGGATTCCAATAAATTCCTACCGGATTTCAACCGGAAAAACCCGCCAAAAAAGCTTTCAAAAAGTCGCGTTATAGACTATTTCTCAAACAAGTCTTCGAATCTGATCCTCATAAATATATTTTATTGACCGGTCAATAAAGAAGTGCGGTAATATTTGGAATTGGTTCTATAATATTTGTTTTTATTGAAATAAATTAATTTCATGTTATTTAAAGTTATAGGTGTATATTAGATAGCACGTATTTAGTCGTAATATATTACATTGAGTGATTGATAATTAAGTAGTTTAATATTTGGAATTTACATTATATTATTTGTTTTTATTAAATAAATTAAATTTATGTGGTTTATATTTAAATAAATTAAGTTTGTTGGGTTTACTAAAAACTTGAACTTTATTTCGATTTCATGATATTATGATGGTGGAGAGGAGGGGTACTATGGAGGATAGTTTTTGGTCAACTCCAAAGTTTTTGAGATGGAATTTTTTTTTTGGGAAGTTTTTTTGTTTACATTGGTGGAAGAAATCTGTTTGTTTTAACTAAAATTGCAACATTTAAATTATCTAATAGAAATCCAAATTAAGAAATTGAAATAGGAGTAGATTGATTACAATAACAATGAGTTGGGTGTGAGTAAAATAGATTTCTAGATTTACTCATAATTTTTGTATCATGTGTTTGGGAGAAGCACTGAATCTGGATGGTTTGGGAGTTGTGGATCCCATCCATGAGTAAAACAACCTTTATGATTCAACAAATCATTTAGTTATGGTCACATTGTTTTTTTCTTATTATAAATATGTGAGAAAAATTAACACAGTTGTGTGATTGAAAAGTATTTTTTTAATTAAACCTTTATTGATGAAAAGTCTATTTATTATCAAAACATTTTGATTGAAGGGCAAAATTTTAAACATAACGTTCCTTGATGGCCAACACAAAAACCCAAAATGTCAAAAAAAATTTATCTGACGGTTAATGAAGAATCCAAATTCCAACCCTGATCGCAGCCTTCTTTAGCATGCCACACCCCACTGATGTGGTCTCCTCCGACCGCTACAGCCACTTCACCACGTGGACCGCGTGAGTATATAATAATAAGAGTATTACCCACTTCTCTCAAACGGGGCACGGTAGGCGCTGGGTGTAGTGATCATGCCTCCCTTCTCATCCGTGCACGCACACATCACCATGGGCATGCTGAATGATGTGGCATAGAATCGATTGGCGTGCGGCGCAAGCAATGGCAAAATAGTGAGTAAATCAGATTCTGCACTATTGCCTGCCCACCAGCTGTTAACCTCATCCACCTGGCAATACTCTTCCTCTGATTTTCTTTCGCAGGAAATATGTACGCGTAGGCCACCCTTGTGCGTTAGTGTGACCTGCCTATCCGCGTGACAAAAGTGTTGCATTAATGCGAGTAGAGAGAGAGGAGTCCCCTGAAAAAGGTTTAATAAAATCTATATATATTTATTTAGGGCTAGATTTAACGACGATCCTCGTTTGCAGCGTAGCAAAATGTGTCTTACGTATCGATTATCTTTTGGAAGACACTTTATCATTCAAGTCTCGTGAATAAATTTTTTATTTTATTTTTTATTTTTTTTGGGAAGGAGCATTATTTTGGATTTAATGAATAATAATATGTGTTTGATTTGAAATCATGTGGAAGGGATAACATCACATTGTGCCAATCATTTGGTAGTCTCACAAAGAAACTAAATTTTGTAACTTTAACATTCTCCACTAAGTAGGTTCATTGTTCCATAAATAAGGGGATCTCATACACCAATTTGGTGTCTAATTTCATAGTGACCTTAAAAACTTATTATTACTATTTCATATCTTAGTTTTATGTATTTTGGAATTTGTTTTCCTCATTTTAAACTAACTTGCTTAAAATTTAACAAAAAATTAGAATCAATTATAACTTTCACTGTTTGAATCCTTTGATGAGGAAATTGATAGTGAAGTCTCTCAAGACAATATTAATAGGAAATCTCAGAGAAAATCGAATAAGGGATAAGAGGGAAAAACTTATAGACAAAGAGAAAAACTTGGGCACCCAATCCACATTTGACCATGTAGTAATAAGAGAAGGAAAGTAATTAAAATTTTAGCTAGGCCCAAACCCTACCAAAAGGGGGTCTCACAAAGCCAAACCCAAATGATGGAGATTATCTCTTAGAATTGTAAAGGATTAAGAAGCAAACATAAGATGGAAGTGATTAAAGAAATGGTCAAAGAGGAGAAAACCCAAATCCTCTTGTTCCAATAAGAAAAATTGAAAGATAACAATATCATTTAGAAACGTACAAAACCATAACAACTAAGCAAAGGACAAGTGACAATCTTGTGAGGATCTTATAAAGGTTTCTATTCTTTGTGGAACCCAAACACCTTCCAACTCATCAATGATTCTTCCACTCCTAATTGGACTCTACTAAGCCTCTCTCATATTAGTTCAGGAATTTCTATTCATATAGTCAAGGCTTATATGCCTAGTACTTATCCAAATAAAATTGTTTGATGGCTCTCCTAGATGCACTTAAAGGAAAGGGCTATTAGGAACAAAATTATTATTGCTAGTGATTTTAACATCACTCTCTCTTAAAATGAGAAAAGGGTTGGGGGGAGGATATTCTATTAGGGACCACCTCAAAGAATATATGGAAGACTTAATCTCTTCCTTCGATCTTCTTGACATTAAACCAACCAAGGGTGGTTTCACCTAGACTAACAGAAGGTCAAGACCTTGCCACAATGGGGCTAGAATTGATAGGTTTCTTGTCTTTAGTTCCCTCCTTGATGAACCTTTGTCCCTAAATTCCTCGTCAATCCTCCCTTCGTCTGGCTATGATCACCATCCTATTTCCCTCCTCCTCAAGACCTCCCCAAATCTTGGCCCTATCCCTTTCATATTTAATCCTCTCTAACTCCAAGATCCTTCCTTTTCCTTAGTGGTCTCCTCTACCTAAAGTCATTGGGTAATTGGATCCCTCATATTGATCTAGGAATAGAAGCTAAAATCTATAAAAGTATCCCTTAAGAACTGGGCCAAATATGTTTTTTTCTCTATGGAGCTTGACATTACCCATCCCCATGCTAGGTTAGAGGATATTTAATGCAGAATGGAAAGAGAATTGCTCACCCAGACTCTTATGCTAGAAGATAAATATGTATTTTCAAGATTCCATAAAACTCTTGAGGGTAGAAGAAGAAATATGGAGGCTCGAATCAATAAATCTTTGGCTCAAGAGTAGCGACAAAAATACCTAAAATTTCCATAGACAATCTAAATATAGATTATGGAGAAACAATGTCAACGAGATCATATTCGAAGATGGACAGGTGTTCATTGCCTTTGATAAAACTCAAATAAACAGACTTCAATCACTTTAAAGAACTCTACATAGAAACAAGTTAGCCCAATAAGATGAAAGACTCCATGTTATTATTTGTTCCTTATTAAACTCCTCAAGAAGATAATGGAGGAATAACCTATCCAAGTCTGAAGATGAAGTTCTTAGAGTAATAAATAACTTTGAAGCCCAAGGTTCTGACGATTTCACACCCCTCTTTTATAAGCATTTCTACCACATTATCAAATTTGACTTAATAAGGATGCTACAATTTGTTCATCATTCAATGTTTCTTGGGGGAGGGATCAATTCAACCTTTCTTTCCCTCATCCGAAAAGAGGCGAAATCCACCTCCTTCTTCAGATTCTAACCCATCTCACTTTATAATGTTTTGTGAAAAATCATTTCAAAGATGATATCCAATAGGCTTAAGCTCTCCTCCCCAAAATAGTTTCATAAAATCAAGGAGGATTTGTGGAAAAGAGACAGATATTCGACAATGTCATCAACTAAGAAGTCATGCATTCTAGTAAAACACATTTGATCAAGTAAGGCACAATTTTCTATTTGATGTCCTTCACAAATTTGGATTTGCTCCTTAAATTATTAATTATATCACAACATTTAATTTGAGACCTTAGGTGCCCCCACTTGTAAATGGGCATCCCTCCCACCTTTTCAAAGCTTCTAAGGGATTTAGACAAGTATGGTCACTCTCTCGATTATTATATATCATCATGTTGATTCCCTAAGAAAGAAATTGGAAAAAGAGTGAAAATATTAAAAACATTTCGAGTATTTGTATAGTTAGAGGTGTCAAAAAAGATTAATCACTCACAATTTGCTTACGATACCTTGTTAACTAAAGGAAATTCCATAATCATTGCATCCCACTTTAAGGCCATTGTGGATTTAGATGCTTGTGTCTCTAGCGGGGTCATTAACTGTAACAAAAGGTAGCTTTATGCCTAGAAATTAAATACCATACTACATATGTTTGTTGCAAGAATTCTTAATTTCCAAGTTCAAGAAAATTAGAAATTTTTCAATAATTTAGGCATCTCGATTGGCCTTAATTACCCTCTTCTACAACATGGAAAGATCTTAGACAAAATCGAAAGAAAATTCCTCCACTCAGGGAACACCTGGCTCAATCCCATGGGAAAGGTGATATTTATTAAGTTAGTTCTCTCAACACTCCCCTTTTCTAGTTCTCGACCTTATTAGAATTCAATATGGTTAATGCTTCTATTACTAAAGAAATCATAAGGTTCTTGTGGCACGGTCGAAAGACCAACCATAAAAGTTCCATTTGATAAATTGGAACATTATATGTGCCCCTAAATCCCATGGGGGACTAGGAATGAAGGATTTAGACATGGTAAACATAGAAATTGGTGCTAAATTTCATTGGGGACTTGTCTCTGGGAAAGCTAATTGGACGAAAAGGCACCACATAAAAAATATTTATCAAGGGAGTGAAAATGAAGTTTGGACACTCCCTTCATTAAGGAATGGGTCACAAATTTGGAATTTTTCATTTGCAGTGATCCTTCTTCTACAAAGCAATCTTACTTAGGTACCTATTGGAGAGGCTATAACACCATTCAAAATTTTGGCCTGCATCAAATTTCAGAGTCTTCCTTAGATTTTTCCTTGATGTTTGCAAGCATTCAAGCTCATCCCATGAGCTCGTGTTGAGTCTTTGCAACCTCCTCGCTTGACTGTTCATTGGAAATTGTTTTGCATGATGGTCACAATGTCATGCTTGCAACCATGTTCCTGTTATGCACAAGTTCCCTCTTCATGTGTACAAGTTGCATTCGTTATGTAGACATCTATCACACTCACACACGAAATTTTATGCATTGTCATGTAAGTGTCGTCGCGATCGTTCAACGATCTATCACAAGTGTTGCGCTTGTCGCTCACACCGTCGATCAGTCACACTGAGTGTATGTTGTCTTGATGGTTCGAGGTGTTTTGTCGTCAAGTCATGTTGAGTGTGTGTTCGCAAGGTCATGCATGTACAAAGTCACTTGTTCACACACTTAGTCATTTTGTTGAAGCTATGTCGACCAGACCAACCCCAACAGTCAGACCTTGGTTGAGCTACACTACGCAGTTTCAGCCCTCAATGAACATGTATTGCTGCCCAGAATTATGCAGAGCTTGAGGTTGCCCCCAAGGCAGTCTGCGCTGCGCAATCCTGGAATCGACTTGACTAACTGTCACCCAGAATAGCGCAGAAGTTTCCTAGCAAGCCATCTCAATCTACGTTATCCGCAAGCAAATCAACTAAGCCTCCAGATGGTCAGACGAAGAGTTTGATCGAGCAGTGACCTCAGGCCTCGCTCCTCCAAAAAAATTGCACAGAAACTGCCAAGCATGCCCGCTTCCACTCCCTGTGCGCAAACATGCCGAACAGACACCCGTTGCCTGTCACTGCACTGCCGTAAAAAATTGTGCAGCTTTTTCAGCCAGTCACCATGTCAGTCAGCCTGCTACTCATCCTAATAATTATGCAATTTTCATGAGCAGTCTCCCAGCTGCCCAACATCCCACTCAACTCAGAAACTACGCAGGGATGTCCAGCAGGCCAGCCTCCCAGCTCTGCGCAATTTTTACCAGTGGCCTCCCATAGGCCACTGCTATCTCCCTAGAAAAATTGTGCAATTTTTTCCAGCAGCCCGCTACCAAATCCCTGGATAAATTGCACAATTTTCATTTCCAGTCTCCCTCTGGTACCTGCATTCTTTCCCTGAAAAAATTGCATAGATCTACCCTCCAGTCGAGCTCGATCTCGCAAATAGTCACTGTTGATCCAGATTGCCCATCTCAGCCTCCCAGTGACCTCTGCACAGTTTTCATGGACAGTTCCCGGAGCCCACATCCTGGCTTGAAATCTGCCTTGCACAGTTGCAAAGCTTTTTCTTCTCTCCCAGTCACCTACATCCAAAAGCGAAAGACAATGCATCATGGTAGACTAGGAGATTTCTGGATTTGATGTCATCTTGTCATTAGTGATTGTAGATACAAGTACATGGATGAGACATGGTGTGACGACGAACGGGATGAACAAGGATTGCATGCAAGGAGACTTGTTTGCGAACGGACAAACACATGGAGCATGCCAAAGTACAAGCGACGGAGAGACATGCACGTGCAACATTAAGCGAACACCAATACCATCGAAGACTCCGCACACCTTATCAGGCGGAGGTGAAGCTATGACACACCAAGAGAATGTCCATCACTCAGCAGCACTGCAGCTCGACATGGACACCACCAGCAGGATGAACATACCAGCTCTGTCATGTCGAGTCATGTTATGAGTCATCTCGGCCACATCACTACTATGGGCCATACTGTTGTAATCAATGTAATGTAACGTGGAAGTCCAAGAGAGTCACATGTAAATCTAAAGAGTAATGTAAGTCAAACAGTCATGAGGGAAGTTGAACAGTCACAAGGGCCAGTTTTACCCTTGGCTATAAATACCCCTCATTTGTGCATGTAAGAGACTTTTTCACCTTGGCTCCTCCCACATAGCCTTGAGAGTCTATAGTCTTTTCTTTGTGGTGTGAGCAGTGGCTCCAATGCCCCGCTATTGCGTTTAATGATGTATGGTGTACCAACGTGTCTTGGAACTTTTGCTTAATTTAGAAGCTTGACAACATAGCGGCATGTTTTCACACATGTATTGTATTTGTTTATAAGACTATTCTTTGGACACTTGTAATGCATGTTGCTTTAACCTATGTTAAAACATTTGAACTATTTCGGTTGTTTTAATACATATTCTTATGAAAATGTGTTGTATTAGTTGTTAACGTTGTCTCACCTGTGTGGGAAATCCAACTAAACACTCGACAAAACCATTCCCATAAACTTGTTATAATGATCGTCGCATTCATTTGGACTACTCCGTTGGGTGTTGTGTGTGTTATCCATTCACTGTGTGTTTGTGACTACCGCATCAATGTGGACTACTCCGTTGGAAGCTGCGCATGTCTTGTTGTGTTGTCTGTCTCTGACAGAGTTGGGACTATTCCCTTTCAACTTGAGACTCACTTCCACCCTCTCCCTTTGCGGTGAAATAACCTTGACACAAGTAACACTAAGCACTCACCAGGCATGTGAACCTCGTTGTTCAAAGACAAAGCAGACCACTCTCATGTGATGACAAGAGCTAAGGCAAACCTTTAATATAATAACAACCAGGCAATCATACCGAATGGGACTCCTACACCAAACGGTGTGAGGTCTAGTTGGGACTTCATATCGAGGAGATCCCATGAATGTTGGCGGGTCTAGTAGCGTCAACATTGTTGGCACTAGAAGGAGAGTCGCTAGTTGTTTATGGTTGAATGTCCTCTCACCGCCGCTCATCAATCACCTGGTCAAGGCAGCAACTCGCACTACCTCTCACCTACGCGCAACTCTAAAGTTGGTTACTCCTCACCTCCCAGACGTCAACAATAAATTTCGTATCAGAACCTTAGCTCTGTCCGTCCCATCACCCATCAGTTCACGAAATCAGTCAGATTGATCCCAGGAATACAACATCTTCCATACACATCAAGAAATCCAAAGACCACTCCCACAGGAGTTGTTGTATCATCAGTGGAAGAAGAAGTTATTGCCACACTCAAAGTTCTAACAGAAGTTGTTGAGAACGGAGTGGAACCTCCAGTCTTCCAACAAAGAGAACGAGGCACCCTCATGATCTTGGGCTCAGATTTTGGTACAGGAGGTGGAGGGGAAGGCAGTGAAGGAGGCAGAGGCAGAGACGAACCAACAGACTCAGAGTCAGAACCATCATATTTTGAAGAAGAGGGCAAGGACGAAGAAGAAGAAGAAGACATGCATACCAAAACTTGGAATGGATGACTCAGGGACCATTGGCTCTCCTGGGTGCTTTGCACAGGATATCAAAGTGTTCGAAAAGAATGCTCACAAAGTATGACCCTGACAACACAGTGAAGGAAATATACCACTTGGACAACTTCTACCTACAGCTGCATACACTCGAGGTGCGGCACGACGATGTTGCATGCATATTTCTTCCATTTACCTTGGATGGCCACGCATCAATATGGTATCACAACCTTCCTACCAACTCCATTGATAACTGGGTTATGTTCAAACGAATATTTTTAGAAAAATTCGTTGATGACAAAACCCCAGCCATGTTACTCAAAGAGTTTGGCAATCTGAAAATGGAGTCAAAAGAAAAGGTAAAAGATTTCCATCAAAGGTTTTTTCGCATATTGAATAAGTTTGTAGCAAACAGGAAACCTCATGACTCCATCAATGTCGATTATTACATGTCTGCACTGCCAACCAATATTGTGCAGTTCATCAAGAGAGCAACAAAACCAATGTTACTAGAAAAATGCGAAGAGGCAATCACTGTAGAGAAGGACCTGCGCGCGATTGGAGTCATCAAGGATGATGAACCAAAAAAGGACTCCAGAGTTGCGAGCAGGAAGCCCTAGGCTACGACGAGTAAGCGTAAAGACAAGGAAGCAAGTGACATTGAAACCCTTACTCATCTTGTCAAGAACTTGACAATAGAAGTGTCCTAGCTCAAAAAACAAACAATTGACACATATGCAAGCATCTGATTGCTTAGACAAAGACAAGGAATCATGTCATTAGGCAGAAATCACTTCCCAGCTAAAATTGTGTAGAGCTCCAGTTCAATGTTCCAGTTAGAACAATGCGTGAACAACGATTTTTTCTCATTTCATGAAGACGATCACTCGGAAGGGTCTTGTTTGGATTGGAAACAAGTTGCAAACTTAATATGCAACCATATGCCAAACATAGTGACTAGTATGCAATGCCAGCCACCTCATTCCTATTAATTCTAACTAACTTTTATTAACAACCTATTATTATCTTTAATTAAATAAATAAATGAATTAGTTTTCTAACTAACCATTAACACCAATTAATGGTTAGTTAGAAAACTAACCATTAAATAAATAAATAAAATAAATAATAAATAATAATAATGATAAATAATAAGTAAATAAAATGAATAATAATTTATTTATTTTATTTATTTATTTATTTATTTTTATAATTTATTTATTTATTATTATTTTTTACCTCGTTCCAATTTTTTTTTTTACCTCATTCCTATATTTTTATTAATTCTAACTAACTTTTATTAACAACCTAATATTATAATCTTTATAATTATTAATTATTAAATAAATAAATGAATTAGTTTTCTAACTAACCATTAACACCAATTAAAATTATTTTATTTATTAAAAATTGAATAATAATAATAATAATAACAAATAAACAAATAAATAATAGTAATAATAATATTAATTTGACCGTCGTCCCAAGGTCAAAATTAGCCGTTGGTCGAAGTAGCCGTTGGAGACTCTGCTCAGACTATTTAACATGCTAAGCTGGATCTGTTTCTTCAACTTGTCCTGACGATGAACCACACTAGTTGGTTCGAAATGCGTCGACAAATGATATTCTATGTGATTTACGCTGAAGAATCTCTCATAAGATGACAAAGATGTTGCACCCAACACTATGCAGGTAATCAATATGTATCAGTGCTCGCAAGCAGCACAAAAGACAATCACTGAGAAGCATCGCCAAAAGAAAAATGGTTGATACAATCTCAAAAGTCAAGTGGCTCCCCCTAAAATTAGGGAAATGTGAGAAAAGCTTGAACTGCTGAGGAAGGTTGCTCCACCAGCCGTCCAAAAGAAAAAAACACAAAGCAAGCCCAGGAAGACAACGACGAACAAGAATACGTCCATGAGCAGCAAACTACAGAACACTCCGCCAGACAATATGAACACAAGTTTGACCTCGGAAATCTCAGTGAGGTTGCCCGCTCTTAATTATAACATTGTGGAAGACATGAAGAAAACTCGCACAAACATCAGTTTGTTCGAGCTGGCTAAGATTCAAAGTCAATGGGATATTTGGTTGCGCGCACTGGGGAAAACATCTATAGACAATGCAACCTATACCAACAAGGGAGCGAGCACATCTCCCGGTTCACTCACAACTGTGCTCAACACACTCCAGATGGAAGAAGCAAACTCTGTTTGTGCTCCATTCTTGCTTTCATTCGAAATATTTAACTGCAATTTTCACAACTGTTTGGTTGATTCTAGCGCATCAACCACTGTCGTGCCACTCTCCATTGCCAAGAAGATCAATGTGGAATGGAGCAAGACATCTGCGCGGATCATCCAACTCAAACATACATGCGTACCAGCCATTGGTGAGCTTTGGGATGTGATCATTCGACTATCCCATGACGGTCGAGTTCACCAGTGGATAAACAATGTTGTTGTGGAAATACCAGAAGCATATGGATTACTACTGAGCAGAGACTGGTCTAGCAAGTTGAATGGATACTTTGTTACAAACTGGTCACACTTATGGCTTTCGTATAAGGGCAAAAGAAATCAAATCCGAGTGTTATCCAAGTGATACATGAGGCATAACATCACTCCCATCAATGGCGAGAATGAACCATTGGCCTTCGCAGAGCTCATGTTCGACAACTACCTCTTGGAAACAACGCTAGGGTGTTATCTCACACAACTAGCTTCAACCCCACCAGGCACGCAGTTGGGTCTCCTTCCTTGCCCAACTGATGGAAATGAAACCTGTATTGTACATTGTAACATTAATAGCAGCAGCAGTAGCAACAGTACATGCGCGTCGAACAGTCTGTGTACAAATGAGTTGCGGACCATGTATTTTGACGGATCAAAGACACAGGATGGCTCTGGAACAGGGTGTGTTTTGATTGACCCAAAGCACAGGAAAAAATTGATCTCGAGTCGCTTGGAGTTCAAGTCCATAAACAACATTATTGAATACAAAGCACTCATGTTGGTCTTGCAAAAGGTCATTAGCCTCAGCATTGTTGTGCTCAACGTGGTAGGTGATGCATAAATCATGATACAGTAGGTACGTAACACCATACATTGTTTATCACCTCATCTCAAAAGTTACCAACAAGAGGTATGGCGACTAATCTCTAACTTCCAAGCATTTAATATCATTGTTGTGCTAAGAACACACAATAGAACTGTCGATACTTTAGCAAACACAACTGCTAGCGTGTCACCGCTTAGGGATAGATTTACTGTCGAAATTTTGTATAAGCCTTATATCCCTGATAACGTAACTAATCTACGTGTTTTTGACAATGATCAATAGATACTGCACTTCATGGAAAACATTGATGCCTTCAAGGACGTAGAAACTGATGAAGATGAGCATGAGTAGTCCCTGCAAGCTGCAGCTGATGACAAGAAAGGAAACCTCATCCCCAAGGGTGTGGTTTCTCTCAAAAGGCTCTATGACTTGCAGAACCACTTTCAAGGGTCAAGAAATAGCAAAACCCACAATTCCACCATGATGAACGAACAGGTCAATCTCAGAACATACCACGATCTGAAGTTCATTAGTCTCGGTACGTGCTACACACTACAAGAGCGACAAGTTTTTGTCTGCTTTTTCAACAGCACCTGGATATGTCCGCATGGGCATATGATGGCCTAAGTACATACAACATGCGAATAACCATTATAGCAAAAACTGAGGAAAGTACATCCGTCACTTGAACCCCTTATACAGAAAGAACTGACTAAGTTGTTGGATGCTCGGATCACCTACAGAGTTAGTTATTTTAAATGGGTTTCTAATTTAAGTTCTGTACGTAAGAAATCCAGGGGAATTCACTTATGCATTGATTTCTGAAACTTGAACCGCTCTCAGAACAAAAACATCTACCCTGTGCTGTCATCAGAACTTATGTTACACACAATATCTGGATTAGGAAATTTTTCTTTGTTTAATGGTCTTTCAAGATACCACCAGGTTCTAGTAGTGAAACCTAACAGTCTGGTACCAGTTTAGGAGAATCTTGGTCGACACATGTACCATCTGTAATCACTTGATGGGAGGATTGACAACCTGTCAATGGCCAAGATCTCAAACTTTGTTTTCAGTAGGCTGGGTTGTGCCCCGTGCCATGTACATAGTCTGTTTACTGCTTTTTGTCTTTTCGCTTTGCTTACTATTTTTGTTTCATTTTGTTTTATGAGCTTAGTATCATGCTATTTTTATTTTTGTAAATAAATGTTTCCCTCTACTGAGTTATAGATTTTTAATGAGTATGTGGATGAGATCTAAAGAGTCTTGTGACACTGCAGCACTTGGCCAACCCCACGTTCGTCTTCTATGTGCTTGGTTATAACCTTCGGCTGATAAAGTCTTGACATAAAATACGAGCCATCTGCAAGGGAAACTTTGGTACAACCATGGACTTGTGTCCACACTAGGAAACCCCGTGTCTGTACTCAGCCTTCTACTCTGTGTGTTCAAGCTCATCCAACTAGTAGAAACAGAGAAGGGGGAGATGTAAATGAGCAAACCTATGTCAGAGGTCTTACATGATTCTCTGAAGGAACAACCTCTTCTGCTCTCAATAAGTCAGGATCCCTCTTATGCCCAAAACATAATAAGTGCCTATGCATAGTCCTCTAAAAAAAATATAAGGCGAAAGAATAGAAAGACTTCCTACGCAGAGAGGTGAAGCATGAAACTCCATCGTGGTACTGACTAGGCTCGTTCGTAGTGGAGCAATGCATGTGTTCCTACGTGACTCCATCGGGGTATTGTCTAGGCTTGGTGGCAATGAAGAAACACCATAGGTGAATACTTATACTCTGAAATTGTTTTAACTCACGAGCCAAACCCTTCCCGATTTCAAAACACTGTGATCAAGTTGAAACTTGTTGTTGTGTTTGACTGAATTGACGAAAGTTGAACAATGTCTATCCATGGGGTAAGTGGGGAAGCTGAAGTAACACATGCAATGACTCAATACTCGTTGAAAGACCAAGGCCCGGTGCTGTTAATGGACCAAAACATAGAAGCTAGAGTTCAACCAGTGTGTCTCCAAGTGTTGTAGCGGCTGCAACACCCTCCAAAATTTTGGCCTGCATCCAATTTCAGAGCCTTCCTTGGATTTTTCCTTGATGTTTGCAAGCGCTTGGGCTCATCCTGTGAGCCCGTGTTTAGTCTTTGCACCCTCCTCGCTTGACCTCTCATTGGAAATATTTTTTCATAATGGTCACAATGTCATACTTCCATCCATGTTCTACCTATGCACAAGGTCCCTCTTCGTGTGTACAATTTTCATTCGTTATGTAGACATCTGTCGCACTCACACATGAATTTGTATTCACTGTCGCACAAGTTTTTTCACGGTCGTTCAACCATCTATCACAAGTGTTGCGCTTGTCACTCGCACCATCAGTAAGTCACACTAAGTGTATGTTGTCTTGATGGTTCGAGGCATCTTGCCGTCAAGTCATGTTGAGTGTGTGTTCACAAGGTCATGCATGTATGAAGTCACTCGTTAAAACACTTAGTATTTTTGTTGAAGCTATGTCGACTAGACCAACCCCAATGCCAGACCTTCGTTGAGCTGCACTGTGTAGTTTCAACCCTCAGTGAACATGTACTGCTACCCATAATTGCGTAGAGCTTGAGGCTACCTCCTAGGAAGTCTGGGTTGCGTAATCCTATAATCGAATCGACTAACTGTCACCGAGAACAATGCAGAAGTTTCCCAGTAAGCCATCTCAATCTGTGTTGCCTGCAAGCAAATCAACCAAGCCTCCAGTTGGTCAATCGAAGAGTTTGACTAGGCAGTGACCCCGGGACTCACTCCTCCAAAAATTGCACAGAAGCTACCAATCGTGCCTTCTTCCACTGATTGAATAAAATGCACAGACATGCCAGATAGACACCCACTCCCTGTCACTGTACTGCCCTAAAAAAATGCATAGTTTTTCCAGCCAGTCGGCCTACTGCTCATCCTAAAAAATGTTTAGTTTTCATAAGTAGTCTCCCAGCTACCCAACATCCTGCTTAGTTTAGAAATTATGTAGGGATTTCCAGTAGGCCAGCCTCCCAGCTCTGCGCATTTTTTTCCAGCAGCCTCCCTGTAGCCCACTGCTATCTCCCTAGAAAAATTGTGCAATTTTTTCTAGCAGCTCGCTGCCAACTCCCCAGAGAAAGTGTGCAGTTTCCATTTCCAATCTTCCTCTACTACCTACACTATTTCCCTAAAAAAATTGTGCATATCTGTCCTCCAGCCAAGCCAGATCTCGTAAACAGTCACTGTTGATTAGAATTGCCCATCTCAGCTTCCCAGTGACCTCTGCGCAATTTTCATGGACAGTGCCCGGAGCCCACATCCCAGCTTGAATTCTTCCTTGCACAGTTGCAAAGCCTTGTGCTCTCTCCTAGTCACCTGCATCCCAAAGCGAAAGACAATGCATCATGGTAGACTAGGAGATTTATGGATTTGATGTCATCTCGTAATGAGTGATTGTAGATACAGGTACATGAATGAGACATGGCGTGACAATGAACAAGATGAACAAGGAGCACATCCAAGGATACTTTTTCGTGAACAGACAAACACATGGAGCATGCCAAAGTACAAGCGAAGGAGAGACATGCATGTGCAACATAAAGCAAACACCAAGACCATCGAAGACTCCGCACACCTTGCCAGGCAGAGGTGAAGCTATGATACACCAAGAGCACATCTATTACTCAGAAACACTGCAGCTTGACATGGACACCACCAACAACATGAACATACCAATCTTTTCATGTCGAGTCATGTTATGAGTCATCTTGGCCATACTATTGTAATCAATGTAATGTAACGTGGAAGTCCAAGAGACCCACATGTAAATCTGAAGAGTCATGTAAGTCAAACAGTCATGAGGGAAGTCAAATTGTCACAAGGGCCAGTTTTACCCTTGGCTATAAATACCCCTCATTTGTACATGCAAGAGAATATTTCACCTTGGCTCCTCCCACATAGCCTTGAGAGTCTATAGTCTTTTCTTTGAGGAGCGAGCAATGGCTCCAATGCCCCACTATCGGGGTTAATGATGTATGGTGTATCGATGTGTCTTGGAACTTTAACTTAATTAAGAAGCCTAATAATAGGCCAACACATTTTCACACATGTATTATATTTGTTTGTAAGACTATTCTTTGGACACTTGTAATGCATGTTGCTTTAACCTGTGTTGAAACAGTTGAACTATTTCGTTTGTTCTAATACATATTCTTACGAAAATGTGTTGTATAAGTTGTTAATGTTGTCTCACCCATGTGGGATATCCCATCAGACACTCAACAGAACCATTCCCATAAACTTATTATAACGACCATCGCACTCATGTGGACTACTCCGCTGGGTGTTGTACGCGCTATCTATTCACTGTATGTTTATGACTGTCGCATCCGTGTGGACTACTCTGCCGGAAGTTGCACATGTCATGTTGTGTTGTGTGTCTCTGACAGAGTTGGGACTATTCCCTTTCAACTTGAGACTCACTTCCACCCTCTCCCTTTGTGGTGAAAGAACCTTGACACAAGCAACACTAGGAACTCACAAGGCACACAAACCTCACTATTCAAAGACAAAGCAGACCACTCTCATGTGCTAACAAGGAAGAGCTAAGGAAAACCTTTAAGATAATGGCAATTGGGCCATCACATCAGATGGGACTCCTACACCAAACAGTGTGAGGTCTAGTTAGGACTTCATACTAGGGAGATCCCGTGAATGTTGGTGGGTCCAACACCATCAATAGTACCCATAAATGGAAAAGAAATAAACATTTGAAAGACATCATCCTAGGTAAATAGCCCTTCCAACATTTGTAGCATCTCCCCCCTCTCAAGGTAAAAGTGGGAAGATTGACAATGATATATTTGACTAATTTATATATCACCACTTTCCTTACTACTAGTCTCATTATGGGTTTTGATTTACCTCATCATTTCTCTCAGTTGCCTTGCCTTTGGATCACTTTATGGACATCACCCTTCATTTCCCTTGTAGTTTTAGGTTCACCTCATCTTCGCTCTATATTTCCTTCATTTCCTTTGGCCCTTTGCATCAACATGGTTATGCACAACCTCCTAGTGGTGAAGACGACCATCTCTCTCTTGGAAGATGAAATAATGGAAATTCGCTCCTCCTATCAAGTTGATTGCATTCTTCTGGCTAATCTTGAATTTAGTTTGAGCACAAGGATGGAGGTGTTGATCCAACATGGGGAACTGATGGCACACCTACAAGGGAAGGTTGACATTATTTGTGGTATGCTCTTCAAACTATGCACAGAACATCATCAGGGTTATTCCTGCAACTAATCCTTTGGCAACTCAAGTTCTCCTCCCATTAATGTAGAACACAGGGTCCTTCATGATCTCAATACTTCGATCCCTAATGGATTTTCTATGCAACCTGATTTCACTGACAACTCTCCTCCTATAGGTCCATAGTATATGTACTATTTCTATTTTTTGGTGCCAAGCATTTTTCTCAAGTTTTATTCCACCAATTTTATTGTAGGTTTCTTCTATCTACTTGTTATTGATAAACTAGATAATAATTTGGAGCCTACCACTTGGGTATGGCCTCTTCTATGAATAGGTTATAAATTTTGTAATTATGTAACATCCTTCTTGGTTATTTTTTACTAATTCCATATAAATCTCCAAGTTCTTATAAAAAATATATTTTTTAATTTAAAAAATATTTCAATCTATATTATACTCAATAATGTTTATATATATATATATATAGATATATATATACTGAAAATAAATTTTAATATTTATGGTTTTTAGACTTTTGTGGTTAGAATTGGTAGAGTGTGTGCTTGGATTTTCCATAATGATCATTCTTAAGTGTCTATGTTTCGGATCCAAAATAAGATCCACCATCAAGACAAAAATCCTAGGGGAAAGAATACAAAGAGAACCATATATATATATATATATATATATATATATATATATATATATATATATATATATATATATATATATATATATATATATATATATATATATATATATATATCTATATATCTATATATATATAGATGAGAAGAGAGTATCAACTTAGAACCCCTAGGAGGAAAAGACCTAGAAACAAAAATATTAACCAAATCATAATTATAATATCAAAGTTGAATTACCCCCAATGGGGGTGAATCCTAAGAGAAGAAGGAAAATAGGGGGTCATGCCTGCCACCCTAGAAATGAAAGGAGAATTAATGTGATGGGTGGAATAGCCGCCCCCTTGCATGCATAAGCATGTGGTTTTTAATCACTTCCATGGTTATGTATGGTGATAAAATGGAGAAGATGGAGGGGGTGCGAGTTGGTCTACAAATTCATGGCATCGAGGGTCTATTTCCCTTACCCAAGAGAGATTTCAAGAAGGATATTCACATAGGAATCTGTTGTGTAGGTAAATCCTCTCTGCAGACAAAGGCAGTCCCTCTAGCCCAATGAGTGGGTCTAGCAACCTAAGTGACAATCTACCAGACACTTTCCTAAGTTACAATTGAAAAGAGATACGAAGAAGATGTCCTACCTCGTTATGATGCTATCTCGATCTCCTTTGTTGAAGACCTTAAATCACTTTGTCACGAGCTCGTTCCTACTGCTCATAGCGTTTATGCACCTACACAAGAGATCAAGACACAACAAGGCATGCAAATAGAAATAGCATATTCAAAAGTAACCTACTTAATTGATCAAGGAATGTTAAGATAGATGATACATGAGCATACACATCAATGGAAAATGAACCAGCAGTTGTATATTAATAGAAAATAAGGGTAAGCATACAACCAAGCATTGATTTTGATGGGCTCTCCTTGAATGAATATCCAAGTCCAAGCTAAGCTCTCCAAGCACTCCTTTTCCTTGCCAAATGAGTAACATATAGGCACAATCTTAGCATAAGGGTGAAAATAGGCTTAGACCAACCATTTGGGAATGGAAGAGGATGAATATATAGGTTGGGAAAGGAAGTTAGGATATCTCCAAAGATAGGATTAGGCCCTCATCTCAAGGAGTTAGCTCATAGGGATAAAACCAAGAGGCCAAGTTGGGAGAATTCGACCTCATCTACACCGAACAACATCCAGCTTACCACTCTGGAAGCTTCTAGATCACGAAGCTTCTCATCCTCTTTGGGAAAATTTCCTTTTTGGGATCATCGCAGGTATACAAGTGAACAGAGTGATTCCATCACGGGTCAAGTATAGTGCAATAGGCAATCATCGCTATTTTTAGTCTCATAAGGGCGATGATTCTCAAATTAGGGTTTTAGAGCTATTTCCTTTAGGGGAAGCTCAAGGCATTTTCCAATCAATGTCTTAGGGAGGATTTGAGTTGCATATATGAATGAGTACGCTACATAATGGTCACGGGGAAGTGCAGAGATGTGACAAAATACTGTGTAACAGATGCCCCCTAAAGCATGAAGGCAGAACAGGGAGTGATGGCTGAGATGCTTTACGAGATTTTGCAAGGACGAGGACAAACATTGTTAGGAGACCTGCAAATCAAGGATGCATATACATATACATATCTGAGATTGAAACATGAATCCACGGTATGGACGCAACCATCCGGATGATAAGGACTATATGAAAGGATCCATGGTATGGGTGCAGCTATCCAAATGAGAAGGATCATCTGTAAATCTAAGATCTGAGGTATGGATGCAACCACCCAATATTGAAGGATTGTCATAAATGTAAAGTCCCACGGTATGGTCACAACCATCCGTGTAGCAGAAACATGTGTACAATCATGAATAACATATAACTCCATGCAGCTTGAGTCATATTAGACAATCCTCAGGGTCTTGCACTCCATCCCAACCCGATCAAAGTACGAATTCTAACATGCGAATGAATGTGTCGAAGTCGAACATGCTATAAAAACACCTGATTACTAGCCAATGATGTGGACCATTAACAGGCATGAGAGAAACCACCAATAATGACAATGGCTCTCAAGATATGACAATACAATCTGTGAATGTGATAATGAAGTTGAAGTTGAACACTTGAGGAATCATCCAATCGAAGGCCAATGATGAAAACTTGTTGTCGGATGCGAATAACTTTCCATTAAGGCATGCAAGCTCTAAGGTACTGAAAGGGAGTTTCTAAGTCATCCTCTTGGATAATGAGTTGAAGTTGACAGGAAGTGACCTATCGAAGGAGGGCCATGATGAATCCCCCATCAACGACACGAAACAAGGAATAAAGTGGAGTGAAATGAATAAGATCCAAGAGTATAACGATGGGTCAAATAATGTATAGGTAAATAGCTGCAGATATGACTTCTCTTGAACATTGGCAACACAACCCTAGAGTGTGGCAGCATTTGACTCAACATAGGACTAAAGGTCATGATGAAAAAATGGAATAGTCAAATGAGAGGAAAAAATGGATCAACCAAACCCGGGAGAACAAATGACTGAGCAAGGATATCCCAAACCCGGCATGAAAGCATAAGAGTGTCATGTTCAAGAGCGACATGCTGCCTATACAAAGAATGCTTCATTTTCATTTTCCCCCGCTATTTCTAGAGAGTACCCCAATTATTTTTATCACAAGATTGAAGGGGATAACATATGCTTGTCATGTAAGTTCATTCTTCAAATGAATGCATCCTAGTAAGTTTTACGAGTCCTACGAAGGAGAGACTCGGTCTCATCATGGTGACGAGTCTTTCATTGTAAACTTTTAATGAGTTCAACGTAAGAATAACTCAATATCTTTTTCACATTTAGAGAGTTTGAAAAAGAGACGAAAAATAAAACTCCATCATGTCCCTTTTCGTAATTTGTACCTCAAACCCAGAAAGGTAGAAAACAATATTCCAAGACAACCTCTTAACCATGTTGACCAAGGTGTACCTTTTTCGTAAATAGTCAATCTCAAACCGAAAAAGGGGTAAAAGTATACTGATATGACGTCAATTCATTTAATTTAACGAGTTCGAAATGACAAGTACTCGACAATCTTTTCAATTTTTGAGAGTCAAAAAAGGACTTGAAGATCACTCCAGGAGGGTTCCTTTTTTGTTTATTTTTAACGAGTCTGAAAAATAGATAAAACAAAAATGTGTTTGAATCAGTCAATTATAATCACATGTTCACCAGAAAGTAGTTGTAACTTCACGAGGAAATTCATCCATCACTGATATCGAGAAATAATAATAAAATATGGCAAAAAAAGAACTCAAAAGTTATAAATATCTCATAAGTAAAAATATTTTTACCATTTCACCAAAGTAAGTTTTGAGAGTGCATTTGTGCCCTATTTTGCCCGATTTTCAAACGACCAGTGCGGGAGATCTAGGAAATCATGTCACGAACTATTTGCAGCAGGTAATAGGTTTGTCTTTTCTCTTGTAGTTCATCATATTTTTATGTATTTTTAATGGAATTTTGTATGCCAAAAGGAAGGATTTTAAAATTTTAAAATGTTGGCGATCATCGGGGGTTTGGTCATTGGAATTGAGATGATCGCTCTCGAGCCAAAAGGCCCACACGATGTTAATTAAAAATAGTCACAATGATTCCGAGATGGAATTTTTTGAAGAAAATCTCCTCTTTCAAGCAAAAATTCTCAGTTTTGATCCATAAAAAGGGTTCTAACTTGTGTTTAATGATGTTTTGCAGGAGACCATGGTTCTAGAATGGAAAGAAAGAGGCCATGAGGCCGAAGACCACTAGGAAGCTTAGGATCCTGAATGCATCAATACTTTGAGGAACTATGCATTGCTTAAGTTCTTCAGAACTACAGGATTGAGAGCTCAAATGGAGTTGTTGCTGGATTTGATCAGATTGTGGGATGTTGATCAAGAATTCTTCATAATAAAGGACCAGGAGCTATTGCTGGAAGAAAAAAAACATTTTGGATTGTCTAGGAGGGGAGAAAGGGTCCAACTCTTTGGATCTCGCCCAGGAGGTGAGAGTACTAGTAGTCTAGTCAGGAGACATTGCCCAGGTTCAAAGATGACCATGGGCGGGAAAGTGAAGACAACAACAGTCACTAATCTTCCCCTGAGAACTATCTTGTTCACCATAGCTCGCGTATCTGGCACACAAGCTCTCCATGAAGCCTCCCAGTCCCAATTCCGTTATGCAGTAGATTGTCTAACTCCCACAGTCTTCAACTGGTGTGGAGGACTACTAGATAATATGAAGAGACAACTAACCAAAGGTAAACGAGGGAACCTGAAACAATTTGGTTTCGGTTCAATATTGGTTACTTTCTTCCTAGAGTGGGTGCCCTTGTTTTGGAACTAATTTGCAGAGGTACCAGATCCTCTCCCCCAGGATCTGAGGCTAGTGCGGTGGAGTCAGCTCATGCCCTGAGGAGGAGGGGGCCAACAGATGCATTTCCCTCCATAGTTTTTTGGTTGGATACATCACCAGTTACTTGTTGTGGATGATTATGCTTATGCCGACATGGATTTCATATGGGATCCAGATCTACCTTTTCTACCAGGAGAACAATGGACTTGCGCAGGTAAAACTTGTTTTTTTATTTTTTCAAGTTTTATGATTTTTTTGTAAAAATGTAACTAAGATTTAACTTATGATAAATGTGCAGATGTTGGATTGGAAATACCACCTGGCATGTAACCAATAGCATGATGAGCAGCCCATCAGATGGTAGGTGTTGATTATGAGGAAGGGGCGGACCCCTTGGTAGAGATGGAGCGCAACCTAGATGTGATTACCTGGGGGATACCAGAGTATGCTACCATAGATGAGGTGCCACTGCGATGGTAGAGGCACACCATAGGAGTGTTAGTGAGACTGTGTCGGTTGTTAGGCCGAGTGATCAAAGCAGTCTCATGCTACCATGAGCATCGTGTGGGCTGATAGCCTTTCTAGTTACTTTTACACATTTTGTAGGCTTTGAAAGCCAAGTGTCTCGGAACACTTTATTTTTTGAGATTTTGATGTAAACACTCTGACAAACAGGATATATATCTATATGTATATATATAAACACTCCGACATACACGATATATATATATATATATATATATATATATATATATATATACATACATATGAATTTTTTATTTTCTACTTATGTGTCCATGTATCATGGTGATGTGATTGGTTTTATAAATTATGCAAATGTCTATCAAGAACATAATTTGTAAGTGCATCTGTTAATTTATACAAATTGCGTGGAATATGTTGATATGTGATAAAATCAAAATTTATTTCCAATAATCGAACACGTAGGTATGTATGCAATATCTGTGGATTTCTTACCGAATAATGATTGTTTAACTATAACACAATGAGTTGTGAATCTAACTTGACAACTAAATCTCTAATGCCAAGAGCAACTACTTCTGAAAATATTTCAATGGCTGCATTGTATTCAACAATATTGTTAGTTGTTCGACCAAGGAATATACCTTGTAAGTCAAGCAACTCGCCATAAGGGGAAAAGAGTGCCCAAGATGCGGAAGAAAAATTCTGTGTGCTATGCCAAGCACCATCATCAAAACTGACATAATGACTTTACGACATCTGCAAACCGAGTGGAACATAAGGTAAGCAGAAAAACACGTGTCTGCTGTTATCACTCAGGTTGTCCCTTTTGACTCCTAAAGGGATACGGCCGAGGTAACCACAAACCAACTTTGGACTGCAGGCCCTAGCCTGCCTGCAGTCAAAGAGGGCTCTCTCTTTATGATTTAGCTTTGTTGAAGGGGTGATTTTAGGCTAGTTATGATGCACAGGGGTTATGATTGAGTTTTTGGCGGGAAAACTGACACCTTCAGGTAGAGAGGCTGAGTATAGTCTGAATGTTTCAAACCATTGGGCGTGGAGTCGAGGAGGGGAACTGCTGGTGTTTTTCCTTAATAACAGTGAGGGGAAAATGGAGCAAGATAACTGAAGCAGAAGCAACTTTCGGGTTCAAGGGATGGCAAGAATGCTAAAGAAAGAGAGGCAGTTAAGAATCTCTCCAACAGATTAGCAGAGGAAACAACAAGGCACTACCTAGGAGCAGTTAAGAATCCCTAGATAATTGGCTGGCACAGGCGAACTGGGGTAAACATGAGCCAGAAGGAATTCAATGTTCATAACCAATTCATTTAGAAGAAAACATCAAGAAACAGCAGGAATTGAGCATAGAGAGTAATTAACTAATTCTAGGCTATTCTTTCTTCCTGCTATTTAGATAATGGCAAACACATAAACAGAGATAAGAGGCACTTATTGCTTCAGGCCGCAGCGCAGGAATTCCATCTCCAACTCTTCAACACATTCATCAACAACAGAAAGTTCGCTCTCCAAGCATTAAGCAATCTTTGATTACAGAAAAGTTCAGGTATACACAGCGAGTCTCTAGTGAAAATTATCAATTGACCAACCCTTAAAACTATACAAAGGGTGGTATATATAGGGCAAACTTTTTATCTACTGCTTTTATTACAACTTGACCTAATCAGGTCATAAAACATCATTTATTGACCTAACTCTATCTGGAATTAAATGCAAAAATCTCTTGAGCGGCGCTGAGGGTCGCCGTATCAGAAATAAATGAATGATGTGGTCCTTGGTGGCTTGCTGTAGTGTCTTCTGCAATAAATATGCATGGGTTTCTGTCCCTCGAAGTCTGCCTACATTTAAGTTTAAGCTTGTGATCTGAGTGCAGGAATGGGCTTTAGCTGCCTGATTTGACTTCCTGATGGGCTCATTAATTCTTAGCATGCTTCGAGCCACTAAAATATCTTCGGCTGATATTCTTTGGCGTCTTCTCCTTCTCTGATACTCTTTGACAAAATCTGGGCTGCTGATCTGATGTACTGCGGGTCTAATCACGAATTAATGGCCGTTGTTCGGCCTCTGCACCTTTGAAATTGTTTTATGATCCTTTCGGCATGCTCTGTGAAGGAAACTGATCATTTCTGCGCCTTTTCGGGCTTCCTGGGGCTGCATGGAGCGAAGATTCCTTAAATATTCCCTGAAGATTCTCCATTTTGGCCCAAAAAATCCTGCGATGAGCGAGGCGCAAATCGCTCATCAAAAACTGCCTCAGAATTCGATTCTGGGGCTCCGAAGTGCGATTTTCGTGCCTCTACATCCAAAAAGGGCTGATGACATCAGCATGACGTCAGCATTGTACGGCGGGTGACGTCAGCATGGCGACGTGGCGGGATGACGTCAGCATGACGTCATCACGTACGGTCGATGACGTGGCAGGTACGGTGGCGGGACACGTGGCAGTGACGTGGCAGGAGGCCACGCAGGCGGGTGACTGTACAAGGGGGGTGACGTGGGCTGTTGACTGTGCAGGGGGTGACGTGGGCTGGTGACGTCACCGGGCGGTAAGCGGTATGTGGCGCACCGCTTATGAGGGATGGCGGTTTCGGAGGGAGGGGCTCCGCCACAGCCCGGCGTCTGACGCGTGGCGGGAGTACGGCGGCAAAACCGCCGAACTCCCAGACATTAAAGGCCGGGCGCGTCGGAGATAAGGGTGCCCGCCAGCCGTAGATCTGCGGGGCTGTGGATCGAACGGCTGGCGGCGGACGCGACGGGATATGGGGTTAACGGGCAGGAATATTCACAGGAATATTCCAAGTTTAATATGCGCGACGGGTGGGTTAGAACTTAGGGAAACGGGTTTAGGGGGTTTTTACAGCGGTGGGGTGAAATTTTACAAGGGGGAAGGTGAAAATATGGGTTTTTTTTGGGGGTCTTCGGGGTTAAGGGAGAGGTTACTAGCTGACCAGATGTCAAACTAGCTCCTTAATGACGCGGATGGGCTAAAAATAGTCCCAGATGGACTGAGATTTCCCGGACTTAGTAGAATTATGGCTATAGTGCCAGGGAGGGGTATTTACATAGGGGGATTTATATACATGATGTTAATAGGGGAAGGGAAAAAATAATAGAGAGTTATATAATAAGGGTGATGAGAAAAAGAGAAATGTTAGTGAACTCCAGCCTGAGTACCTCCAACTGAAAAAACTGCCTCAAACCAAAAATGGATTGCTTTATCAAAATTGGAACACAGCAGTGGCCCTTAGACTATCCTACTCTTATGGATACTCTTTGGCCATCTGTAGCAAATATGGAGCATTGCAGTATGCATAGCACGACATATTTGGCATGTAAAATTGTCAATCATGAAAGATGATTAACCTGCTGCAGCAGGAGGCTAACAGTGGCTCCACTTGGGGATGGCTTTTCCTTGTGAAAAGTCAAGAACAGCAGGTCAGACTGCCTTGTATTCAATTGTTACTGTGTTCTGCAAATCTCTCCTGGTTGGCTGCCTTATTGATCCTACCTACCTACCTACCCTAACCAGCACTCACTTTGCTGTTAGGTAAAGTGAAATAACCAATGCAGCCACTTAAGTAATAATAACATGAGTGGGCTTTGCTGCTTGTGCTTGCTAGTGACACCATCTGAGATTTTACAATTTGTTATGGCTTTGTCAATCTTTGAGAAGATCAGGAAGCTACTGACCTCCTTTGCGGTGTTTAAATACTGTACAAAACTGTCCTGCAACATATATATACAATTTTTTGGCCGAATTAAAGAACTGTACAAAGGTTCAGGAACACTACCATGCCTTGGAGTCGGGAGATCATTGACAACTTGATACTGAGCCTTGCAGCCTGCTGATGGCGATGTGCACTGATTTCTTTCATTATTCTGCCTGCCAGCGGATAGGTCATTCAGTACTTGCAGAGGTGCTTGTAATCTATTACAATCTGGCTCGAATAGGGCCGGACTGATCTGTGCGGGCTGCTGGTTTTCTTCTTCTTTGAATAATTCAGATGGCTGAGAACAAAGAGGTAGGGGATCCACTTGGATCATCTGGTCATATGCTTCTGCTTCTGGGTCCTCCTCAATCTGATATTCAATGGCTCTATTTTTGGTTCCTCCTTGACTGTATGATGATCTTCAACAGCATTTGAAAGCTGCTGCTCTGATGTGCAAGGAGGCTTTTCAACAATCTCTTCCAAAGGAAAAACACAAAAATCTGACATAAAATCACTTTTAAAGTACAATATGCACAGCAAAATTTGGTGCAAGAGAAAGAACATGGTCTCTTGGATGATCATCCAAATCAAGAGCCTGATCTGCTTATATAATTCCTTCGGGTTCATTTCTCCAGCGGAGTCTTTATTATGAGGGTGATGTGGAGTCGCCAGGTGGATGATGTAACCTTAAAGTGTCTGATCTCTGTCCACCGTCACAGATCAGAGCTGAACATGAAAAACCCTGAAGAAAAGGAACACTTTCTCCAGAAAACGAGGCGAACTGGTCAAAATTGAGGATTTGCACTAATAAACACATGATTCATCTCCCCAGTGGAGTCGCCATTATGTTATCACTCAGGTTGTCCCTTTTGACTCCTAAAGGGATACGGCCGAGGTAACCACAAACCAACTTTGGACTGCAGGCCCTAGCCTGCCTGCAGTCAGAGAGGGCTCTCTCTTTATGATTTAGCTTTGTTGAAGGGGTGATTTTAGGCTAGTTATGATGCACAGGGGTTATGATTGAGTTTTTGGCGGGAAAACTGACACCTTCAGGTAGAGAGGCTGAGTATAGTCTGAATGTTTCAAACCATTGGGTGTGGAGTCGAGGAGGGGAACTGCTGGTGTTTTTCCTTAATAACAGTGAGGGGAAAATGGAGCAAGATAACTGAAGCAGAAGCAACTTTCAGGTTCAAGGGATGGCAAGAATGCTAAAGAAAGAGAGGCAGTTAAGAATCTCTCCAACAGATTAGCAGAGGAAACAACAAGGCGCTACCTAGGAGCAGTTAAGAATCCCTAGATAATTGGCCGGCACAGGCGAACTGGGGTAAACATGAGCCAGAAGGAATTCAATGTTCATAACCAATTCATTTAGAAGAAAACATCAAGAAACAGCAGGAATTGAGCATAGAGAGTAATTAACTAATTCTAGGCTATTCTTTCTTCCTGCTATTTAGATAATGGCAAACACATAAACAGAGATAAGAGGCACTTATTGCTTCAGGCCGCAGTGCAGGAATTCCATCTCCAACTCTTCAACACATTCATCAACAACAGACAGTTCGCTCTCCAAGCTTTAAGCAATCTTTGATTACAGAAAAGTTCAGGTATACACAGCGAGTCTCTAGTGAAAATTATCAATTGACCAACCCTTAAAACTATACAGAGGGTGGTATATATAGGGCAAACTTTTTATCTACTGCTTTTATTACAACTTGACCTAATCAGGTCATAAAACATCATTTATTGACCTAACTCTATCTGGAATTAAATGCAAAAATCTCTTGAGCGGCGCTAAGGGTCGCCGTATCAGAAATAAATGAATGATGTGGTCCTTGGTGGCTTGCTGTAGTGTCTTCTGCAATAAATATGCATGGGTTTCTGTCCCTCGAAGTCTGCCTGCATTTAAGTTTAATCTTGTGATCTGAGTGCAGGAATGGGCTTTAGCTGCCTGATTTGACTTCCTGATGGGCTCATTAATTCTTAGCATGCTTCGAGCCACTAAAATATCTTCGGCTGATATTCTTTGGCGTCTTCTCCTTCTCTGATACTCTTTGACAAAATCTAGGCTGCTGATCTGATGTACTGTGGGTCTAATCACGAATTAATGGCCGCTGTTCGGCCTCTGCACCTTTGAAATTGTTTTATGATCCTTTCGGCATGCTCTGTGAAGGAAACTGATCATTTCTGCACCTTTTCGGGCTTCCTGGGGCTGCATGGAGCGAAGATTCCTTAAAGATTCCTTGAATATTCTCCATTTTGGCCCAAAAAATCCTGCGATGAGGCGCAAATCGCTCATCAAAAACTGCCTCAGAATTCGATTCCGAGGCTCCGAAGTGCGATTTTCGCGCCTCTGCATCCAAAAAGCGCTGATGACGTCAGCATTGTACGGCGGGTGACTTCAGCATGACGTCAGCAAGGCGACGTGGCGGGATGACGTCAGCATGACGTCATCACGTACGATCGATGACGTGGCAGGTACGGTGGCGGGACACGTGGCAGTGACGTGGCAGTAGGCCATGCAGGCGGGTGACTTTACAAGGGGGGGTGACGTCGGCTGTTGACTATGCAGGGGGTGACGTGGGCTGGTGACGTCACCGGGCGGTAAGCGGTATGTGGCACACCGCTTATGAGGGATGGCGGTTTCAGAGGGAGGGGCTCCGCCACAGCCCGGCGTCTGACGCGTGGCGGGAGTACGGCGGCAAAACTGCCGAACTCCCAGACATTAAAGGCTGGGCACGTCGGAGATAAGGGTGCCCGCCAGCCGTAGATCTGCGGGGCTGTGGATCGGACGGCTGGCGGCGGACGCGACGGGATATGGGGTTAACGGGCGGGAATATTCACAGGAATATTCCAAGTTTAATATGCGCGACGGGTGGGTTAGAACTTAGGGAAACGGGTTTAGGGGGTTTTTACAGCGGTGGGGTGAAATTTTACAAGGGGGAAGGTGAAAATATGGGTTTTTTTTGGGGGTCTTCGGGGTTAAGGGAGAGGTTACTAGCTGACCAGATGTCAAACTAGCTCCTTAATGACGCGGATGGGCTAAAAACAGTCCCAGATGGACTGAGATTTCCCGGACTTAGTAGAATTATGGCTATAGTGCCAGGGAGGGGTATTTACATAGGGGGATTTATATACATGATGTTAATAGGGGAAGGGAAAAACTAATAGGGAGTTATATAATAAGGGTGATGAGAAAAAGAGAAATGTTAGTGAACTCCAGCCTGAGTACCTCCAACTGAAAAAACTGCCTCAAACCAAAAATGGATTGCTTTATCAAAATTGGAACACAGCAGTGGCCCTTAGACCAGCCTACTCTTATGGATACTCTTTGGCCATCTGTAGCAAATATGGAGCATTGCAGTATGCATAGCACGACATATTTGGCATGTAAAACTGTCGATCATGAAAGATGATTAACCTGCTGCAGCAGGAGGCTAACATCTGCAAAGGAATCAAACACACCAAAAATAAAAAAGTGCACACTAATGAATTCACACACTAATGTACAAAAAGTAATTACACGAATTTTACGCATAATACGTTTTCAAATACAACCCATTTCAAGGTTATGACAATGCATTTCCTTCATAATCAACTAGCTCATATGCGCCGTTTTACAAGATAGGTTTGACGATATATGGCCCATGCCACATAGGTTTGAACTTTCCAACGCCTAATTTATTGTTAGCCTGATCATAAAGGAGGACCAGGTCACCTTCAGAAAAAGTGCGAGGAGAAACGGTTTGATCAAAATGAGCTTTGACACATTTCTTTTGGGCTTCGATTACCATCGCAGCAATGTGACGGGTCTCGTCAAGCCTCTCAAGGTAGAGTAACCACTCCTCTTCAAGTGAGGTATTAGGAAGAAGTTCGACAACTAATTTGAGTGAAGGGATTTCACATTCAATCGGGAGAGTTTCCTATAAACCATAAACTAGCTGGAATGGAGTAAATCCAATGGTCATCTTAGCGGAAGTTCTGTAAGCCTAGAGAGATAAGAATAGCATCAAATGCCAGTCCCTTTTGTGCTTTCCAATGGTGCGTTGAAGCATAGTAATCGGAACTTTATTAATTGCTTCAACTTGGCCATTGGCTCGTGGATAATAAGTAGTTGAGTTATCATGACAAAGGCCCAACTGAGCAATCAGCTCTGCCATCATGTACTGACGAAAATGTGATCCATGGTCAGTTACAATGGCTTGAGGAACGCCAAAACGCGCTATGACGTGGTTGAAGAGGAACTGAGCAGTAGTGATACTATCAACATTATATGTGGGCAACGCCTCGAAACATTTAGTAAAATAGTCAACGACGAAAATAATATAGCTATGCCCCCTGCTGAGCGAGGGTTACACGTCATGAAGTCTATGCCCCATTTAGCAAATGGGCCAACGGTAACTACTGGGTGTAAGGGTGTTGGTGGGGTGCGCTGCTTGCAGTTAAAAATCTGGCATTCATGGCATTTCTGAATAGCCATAATACAATATTTAAAGATGGAAGGCCAAAAATAACCGGTGTGAAGAATTTTCTGAGCAGTGACATAGCCTGATATATGACCACCACAGGCACCAAATTGGCAGTCATTCAAGACCCATTCAGCCTCTTCAAGTGTTAGACATCTATGAAGAATAGAGTCAACACTGACTTGGTACAATGTATCACCAAGAATCTGATAGGTTTGGGACTGATGTCGGATGTAACGTCGGTCAGATCGAGAAAACTCAGATCAAAAGGTTTGGGTTTGAAGATAAATGAGAATATCTCCATACCATGGGTCAAGAGTGATAATGAGAAACAAAGTTTCATCAATAATCTACTCAGTAAAATTAGTAGAAGTGCTTGCAAATGGAAGGGCACATATCAACTCAACAAAAATAAGTGATTTCTTTGATTTGGTGGTAGTAAAATCCAAATCAAACTCCTATAGGATAACAATCCATTTGGAGTATTTCCCCCCAGTAATTGACGAATCAATATATAGGTCATGGGGTTTCAATCAGAAATCACTGTGGTTTTCCGTAAAAGGATATAATGACGAAATCTTTGGACAGCATGGACTGCTGCCAAGGCAAGTTTCTCAACATGGGCATATCGAGACTCAGTGTCAAGAAGATTTTAGCTTAAATAATAAACCACGTGTTCATTGTTGTCATCGTCATCCTGAACTAACACCATAGTAATGGTACTGTGAATTGCAACCAAGTACACGAAATAATCGCATCGATAATTAGGGGTGTGCAGTAATGCAGCACTGATAAGCGTGTTTTTCAAAGCCTCGAAGGATTTATAGGAAACTTCATCCCAAATGAAAGGGATCCCCTTCTTAAGAAAGCGAGTAAAACCCTTGGCGAGTTTAGCGTAGTTAGGAACGAGTCGACGAAGAAATTTAGCCTTTCCTTACAGGTTTTACAACTGAAGAAATGAGGTAGGGGGGGCTAGGTTCACAATAGCCTCAAATTTTAATGGATTGATTCAGATACCTTCGCGGGACACAGAAAAACCCAAGAGTCGACCAGATTCAATGCAAAAAACGCATTTTGTGGATTGATACGGATGTTATAATGTCGACATCGCAGAAAGATGGATCTTAAGTGGTCCGGATGATCATGACACTTGGTAGAATGGGTTGGTAAGTCGTTAAGATAAGGTTGAACAATGTGAAATAAGGTTGAACAATGTGAAAAATATCATGAAACGCATAAGATATTGCTCTCTGGAAGGTAGCGCCAACATTTTTTAAACCGAAAGGAAGCTTCTTATAAGAAAAAGTGCCCCATGGATAGATAAAGGTCATCTTATGTTGATCAGCAGGTGAAATGTTGATCTAGTTGTAGCTAGAAAAACCATCCATAAACGAGAAAATCTCACTCCCAGCACATTCGTCGATGATCTAATCGATAAATGAAGTGCAATAGTTGTCTTTTGGACATGCATGTTTGGTGTTGTGGTAATCAACACAAACGCGAATTGTGTCGTGCTTTTTAGCAACATGGACAATGTTGGACACCCAATCTGTCAATGGGATGGGATAGATAAAACTAGATTTTAAAATATTTTCCACTTCTACCTTAATAGCAGCAGCCTTCCGAGGATGCACATGACGAAGCCATTGAGAATAGGCTTTGCACTAGGATAGGTAGGTATTTCATGCACCACTATTGCTGGATCAATACCACACATTTCCTCGTATGAACACGCGAAGACATCTCGAAATTCTTTGAAAAGTTGAGTGTAAACCCTGATCTCATTGGGAGAATAGGAAACTCCAATATGAACATTCTCAACAATTCTAGGTTTAATGGTAATGTCAAGGGGCATGGTTGCAGTAATGTTTCCCATGTTACCCTCAGATAGGACTTCGTGCACCAAAACAGGTGTTTGAGGTAGATGCGTTGGGCAAGGAGAAACAAGTGCTTCAAGACATGAAGGCATCTCACTGAGGCTGGGAAGAAATGAAGAACAGTGACAAAGATCGTCCCAAGGAGTTTCGTCCAAAGACATAACCTAAACGATACTCTCGTCAGTGGGGAATGTCTCGTTCAAAGGATCCAGATAATCTCATGAACCAAGCCAAGGAGATGACACATAAGTATCCAAGTTCATACTAAAAACAACATGACTTTCTGAAGTAGCCATTGAAGCCAAAACAATTTCTTGATAATCTTGCTCTAATGGACTTAATGACATAGAATCACCAAATAAATCAATTCTATCTTGAGCAGGAATAATCCAAGGATCTGTAGAAACCGAAATCATATTGATCGAAGTGATATTCGAAGGTGGGAGATTAAAAGTACCCATTAAAGTAGAGTATTTGAAAAGACCTACCCCCACACTCTCATAAGGAATCTCGGTATTTCCCACATATGCCACATTGCCATTCGACGTACCGGAAGAGAAAAAAGACATTTGGTCGACGGTGACTATTTTTCCTTCGTGATGAAAACGAAGAACCTGGAATAAAGAAAAAATGACACAAAACATAGCATGGGTCCAACTTCGCCCAATGATAAGGTTGTAATTGAGACTCGCATCTACAACTTCCACTTCTAGCTCAACGGTCTTTCCCCAGCGGAGTCGCCATTATGTTGTCTAGGTAAATCCTCTCTGCAGACACAGACAATCCCTCTAGCCCAATGAGTGGGTCTAGCACCTAAGTGACAATCTACCAAACACTTTCCTAAGTTACAATTGAAAAGAGAGACGAAGAAGATGGCATACCTTGTTTTGATGTTATCTTGATCTCCTTTGTTGAAGACCTTGAATCACTTGTGTCATAAGCTCGTTCCTACTACTCACAACATTTATGCACCTAGACAAGAGATCAAGACACAACAAGGCATGCAAATACAAATAGCATATTCAAAAGTAACCTACTTAACTGATCAAGGAATGTTAAGGTAGATGATACATGAGCATACACATCAATGGAAAATGAACCAGTAGTCGTATATTAATAGAAAATAAAGGGAAGCATACAACCAAGCCTTGATTTTGATAGGCTCTCCTTGAATGAATATCCAAGTCCAAGCTAAGCTCTCCAAGCACTCCTTCTCCAAGCCAAATGAGTAGCTTATAGGCACAAACTTAGCATAAGGGTGAAAATACGCATAGACCAACCATTTGGGAATGGGATAGGATGACTATATAGGCTAGGAAAGGGAGTTAGGATCTCTCCAAAGATAGGAGTAGGCCCTCAACTCAAGGAGGTAGCTAATAGGGATAAGACCAAGAGGCCAAGTTGGGAGAATTCGACCTCATCTAAGTCGAACAACCTCTAGCTTGTCGCTTTGGAAGCTTCTAGATCACAAAGCTTCTCATCCTCTTTGGGAAATTTTCCTTTTTGGGATCATCGCGGGTATAGAAGTGAACAGAGCGATGCCATCACAGGTCGAGTATAGTGAAACAGGTGATCATCATTGTTTTTAGTCTCATAAGGGCGATGATTCTCAAATTAGGGTTTTAGAGCTATTTCCTTCAGGGGAAGCTCAAGGCATTTTCCAATAAATGTCTTAGGGAAGATCTGAGTTGTATATATGATTGAGTACACTTCATAATGGTCATGTTTCGGGCACTTCGGGGGTATGTCACGGGGAAGTACAGGAGGTGTAACAAAATACTGTGTAACAGAATCTACGTAACTATCTTTGGTTTTGGTTAAAAGTAAAAGATTTTATGGTAATCTTCGTTTAGGGCACTAAAGGTACCAGTTTGTGTGTTTCTTGACAGGCTGACGTATGGAAATTTCTAAAGATGATCGTAGAGGATCTAGACAGAGGGGGATGTGGAGTGTGGCTTAGCATGGCTAATTTCATGCTTTTGGATGCAGACATGCCAACCTGATGCATAATACTTCCCTTGATTTGGAATGAACTGGTACCTCTCCATCCTTAGTAGGTAAGTATTAAGCCTTGAGATAATTCTCTGAATTTTATATGGTACTTCTGCGGAAATATTTTTATTTACTCAAATGTTCAGTGTGATTTATGTGTTGGGTTAAAGAGCCTTAAGAGGCTTAGCTACAAGGTAGTGTATGAGATATTTGTAACAATCAGTGCTCTTGGTGGTGGTGCCCTGAGCAGCCAAAATCTAAACTGGGCTTGGGACCTTCTCTGTCCTAAAATTTCTTCTATTGTCCTAGGTTTATTGTTTCTTAGTGTTTTGTGTCTACATGTTTCTACTGTTGACGCTACCCTCAAGTTGAGGAAGGAAACCGGATTTTTCTTGTGAATTACTATGTCTAGGGGAAGTTTCTTATTTTTGTGGCATTGCTTGCATAACATTATAAATTTTCCTTCTTTTATATGGTCTATAATAAGTTCCTTAAACATTATTGGGTTTATAAATTGTACCCCTTTTTTCTCGGTTTTGTGTCCTGTTATTTTTATCTTAGGAGCTCATTGCTATTGGTAGAAGATGGAGTGTCAGAGAATGTGTAGTAGACGTTGGGGGGCGAAGGACAGCCCCCAAAGCTACATATAGCTCAATAACAAGTCCAATAGGTTATTGATAACTACTATGCACGGTTCCCCATAATAGCCATAGTGAAATCCATAAATTGGAGTCTAGAGTTATTTAAGAAAGGCATGTCTTCTCAGATTCTAAGATCCTAGAAGACATAGCCACTTGGATTCATGACCCGAGGCACACCCAAGGATTACAGAAGCAATATTATGGATCATTGACCTTATATTGGAAGATGAAGACCCTGCTAGGCAGAATCTTGATGGATAAACAAGTTAAGAGATACAACATATTTGCTAGCTTGGAGGATGTCAAATGATACAATCACAATTAGAACTATTGTCTAGATAGGATTGAGGAGAGTATTGCTCACATAGAGCTCCTTTTTCATGCAAACCAAATTCCCATGCTCCTCCAGGGTTGAATGATAGAGACACAGACCCTGTCACTTCTTCAGATACTTGAGTCTCAATGCTTATATTCAGTTTTTGTTTTACAACGCACTCATATATAGCCTTGTTATGCTTGTAATGTCTAAACTTCTTGAATTTTGAACTAATTACTCTATAGGTAGGTGGTAAAAAATATATGGTTTCCCATTGGGCAGGTTGAGACCACCTGCCCAAGGACATATATGCTAATGATACTTGGTGGATGTACATGTGTTGCTTGACTTTTGAAGGGAATACAAATTAAACTTACACAAATATGAGAATTAAATTAATAACAAATTAATGGATTATTATTAATACTAATATAATATTAATAACAATTAAACTAGGGGAGCCATATAGATTAAATGATTGGTAACCCTTGATAGGCATCAAAACACTTACCTCATGTAACAAGTGCTCCAAGGTAGCTTACTCCCTGCCACTTAACTAGAAATTATGCTTTCATAAAAATTGCAAATTGATATATGAAATGGAAAAATTCATTGCCAACTAAGGGGCAAGGAATTCCATGAATTTTGGTGGGTAGTAACCACTAGTATTCACATTCACATTTTTACTCATACTTATTAAAGTGTTAAAGAACACATAAATAGATAGTGCAATGACTCATGGTCACTATATTTATTTACATCTTATTCCTATCCATTTTTTATGCAAATACTTTGTTAAAGTGTGGTGGACATTAATTGGTGGTAAATATGTTATTTAGGTGAGTATGAGCTATTTTCAATTATTTTAATTTTGCTTGGTTTTAGTATGAAGTTTAACAATGAAAATTCTCTCCCCAAATATATAAAATTCATGGCATAAATATTGCAGTGGCATCCAAAAATTATGGTGGAAAAATCTTATGGTGGAAAAATATGAGGCCGTTATCCATATGGCTCAAAAGCTACAATAAGACCTCCAAATTATATTTTTTGCAATAATATTGAAAAATAAATATTTGTTTTTCAAAGTTAAACATTATAAGTTGGAATAGTCAATGTTAAACTAATAATGATCAACATTGCTAGAGTCTTGTCATGGTAGGGACTAATAGGCATCAAAACACTTACTTTATGATATATGTCAGGTTGTTTAAAAAAAAAAAAAAAACTAATTAAACTATAATTTTATTATTATTATTATTTATAAAAAGAATTAATAGGCATAGTCTAACTTATAGACAAAATGACCATTTTCACAAAAATAAGGCAATACAATTTCAAGCAAGATTATGATTTTTAATTGTTTAAAATACATTTTTGAATGCATAAATGGATTCAACACCCTGAAAAATCCTCGAGCGTTCAAACTCTACATATTAAACAATTTGAAAATCAAATTTTTAGAAAGGATTTTGGCTTAAATTAACTAGAAAAAATATCGTGAAAAAAATTATTTTGTCTATTTGTTAGACTAAACAAAATTAATATATAAGTTAAACATATATAAATTTTAAAAAATAGAACAAGATTTTTAACTATGGAAATTTACCTCCACTTTACGAAGAATATTATTAATATGTAAATAGCCTTTGTTACACTACCATGGGCCAATCCATCACTTATCAATACCACATGCTCAAAAAACCACTTTATATGACACTTGTTCATATGGCATGTTTTTAATTAATCAATTTAATTAAACCAACCTATATATTTTTTCATCTTAAGAGATTTGATCCCTCTTTGCACTTGATAGATCCAGAGTTAAGATGGATCTAGGTTGGTTTAATTTCCTTGTTTAAATAGGCTATATTTCACATGAATACCATGGGCAATACCATGGTTCTCATAAAGGTGGAGCTCAAAAACCATAGGTAACTTGACCAAATCAAGTTTACATTAGTTGCCCAACAAAAATTAATAAAAACAAATAATAATGCATAATTTTTATTTTAACATAAGATTATTTTTTATTTTTATTTCAAATTTACCTTAACTACCCAACAAAAATTGATTAAAAAATATAATAACGTGGAATTTTTATTTTATTTTATTTTGATCGAGTGAAAATGTCTATAGGACAATACATGACATAACTACTTTGGAGATAAATCTTAAGGTTTGATTTGTGTATACTAAGAATATTCTAGAATATTCCATGAAGATTAAATACCTACCACCCACCTAATAATTATTGGTAATTCAATTAAAATTCTGGAAATCCTATTCCAAAATAGACATGCCTATCAACATAATTAACTAAATTCTAACTTTATTTTTAATTACAATTATTATTAAGTATAAAAAGAAGTAATATATGAGTTGAACATATATATCTTTAAAAGAACATGTAACATGCGTTTTAAACATGGGAATTTTCCCCCACTTTATCATGGAGATTCTTAACCTACACATAGACAAGGTTACAATATCATAGGCCAATATGATGGATACTAATACCACACACTCAAAAAACTATAACTCATGTTGATATGGCATTTTTAATTAATTAATTTAATTAAAAGCACAGAAAGAACATAATTAGTTTTGAGATAAATTTTATTCTTTGATTTGTGAATACTATTAAGAATACTCTAAAATATTCTATAGAGATTAAATCCTTACCATCCACCTAATAATAATTATTGATAATTAAATTAAAATTATAAAGCCTATTAAAAAATACACACCTATTCACCTAATAAAAATATAAAAGTAATATTAAGATATAGAAATAATATTAATATTAATAAGATATTGTTATTAATATTATTCATAAAACTAAGGAATAATAATTTATCAATAAAACTATAGTAATAATATTAATATTAATGAGTTACTATCAATTTTTTTTTTTTTTTTTAACAAGGTCGGGTAGTTTATATATTACTAAAAGCTTTGATGGAGCAAGCTCCTTTTACATACACTGTATCATGAAAAACCTCAAAGCCATGAGATGAGAACGCGGTCTCTTCTCCTCGGCTTGTATTCAAGACTTCCTGAGTTTTTATGTGGATTCTAATGTACTGTCTAATGAACTGACCTACTAAAAATAAAAATTTACAAGTCATGAGCTCTGTGATAGATGTTCAAAGCTTAAAGATTGAATGCTCCTAACTTGACTTGTTCCTCTTAACAAAAAACGTCCAAGTTCTCTCCTTCGTTGGATACCATGTGATTTGTATGCTTGTTCTTCTCATGTCTTTGCTTTCTGCTCCAAGTTTTGTTGTATATCTTTGGCTTTGGGTCGCCTGAGATGGTTCTTCTTTCGCTGCGGATGTCCACTTTCCTTTTTGCATAAACGGGGACCCTTGGGAGAGTCAACGGACGAGGATGTCAGAGGATTAGCCGCCCAGGTTAAGACGCAGAGGTTGGGATTAGAGGCTATGCGGAAGGGATAAACCAGTGGCGCTGATGGCTGGAGGATCCTTCGCGACCATCGATGGCTGAGATCGACAGTCAATGGGCGTGAACAAGTCCACAAGTTAACTGATCAAAAAAGTAGTATTAAATGCAGAGGTGGTATATCGGACAGGATAAAAACCATAAGCGATAAAAGGGAGGGGTCGCCCGATTCCATTGATCGGGCGACACATAGCATTAGACGAGAGAGAAAATACTGCTTTTTGGGCGGCTAAACTCCGTGCTTGTTGACCACCCAAAATCGATGAGAGTCGTCCGATCCTTGTGTACAGATCGACGGTTAGGGTGGTTCGCACAGATTTGGATGGTCGGGCTAAATAGTGACCGTCAGATCGGGCTCCCGATCAACAGTCCTGATTTGATCGGAAGTGCGGGCCCGACGGTAGATATAGAAGCAAATGAAACGTTTGTTGAAATCTGGCTGAGGCACGGGTGAAAATAAGGATGGTGACTTAAGTTAAGGTCTGCACACTATGAAGAGAAAACACTGCTGGAAAAGAGATAGAATAGGGGGTGTCTTGGAGACCAAAGAATCACTATAATAACACGAAAAATGGGAATTTCCTCGCTGAGATTGTTGCTGTAATTTTTATGAATGTATCCTCTGTTCTTATTGTGCTTTATCTCAGCCCGAAACCTGCCTTCGATGAGATAGATTGCAGTGTAGTTCTTGTGACTTGGATCCATGCTTTCCTTCTTGCTAGTGTTAGTGTGAAACCCTGAAGTTTCATGCTTTTTCCTTTGCTTTCCCATGTTTTCCTGGTTGTTGCTGCGATACTGTGTCCTTTGTTGATTTGTGGCTGTTGTTTTTTTATTTATTGCTTTTCTCATTGTGATTTTCCTTTGGATTTAGTTAACTTTAAACATAAGGCTTTTGTTGGTTATTAAGGAACTAAACTATGGTATTCCTATTGGTTTTCACAAACAAGCCCTTCATTTTTTTTCACTGCTTGGTTTGCAAAGTGATCTGCTTGTTGATTGTGAATTCTCAAAACATGTCTATAGATTACATTGCCAGAGGCTTCCAAGTTCTTCCTGATTCTTCTAAATATTATGTTCATGTGCTCATTGCTTGGTTTTTTGTTTCTTTCCATTGCCTCTATTATTATGGTTGAATCTCCTATGATGATTGGGTTTTGAATTTTTCTTTTTTTAATTATTCTTGTTCCCATCAGCAAACTGTAAGCTTCTGCCTTGTTATTTCAAATTTGTCCCAAGATCCATTCATAAGTGACACTTTCTTTCCCATCAGGATCGAGGATTATTCCTCCTGCCCTTGCCTTTCCCAGATTATGCTTTGAAGCCCCATCAAAGTATAGACAGTGTCTATTTTGGTTTTTCCTCCAGTTTGTCAGTTCCTCTTCACTCATTCTTATTTTCCATGTACCTCCTGTGCTTATCTTCTTCTGTCCTCTTTGCCCATTATTATTTATTATGGCTTTGCTTAGCCAATCCCTCTCTTCCTATTGAAGGATTTGATTGTCTGTTGGAGCTGTTCCTTTGACATTGAGTATTTCAGAGGTTAGACCCCAAGTTTTTGAAAGGGTCTTCCCTATCCTTGGAATTTGATTCTCTAATCACGTTGTTTCTCTGGGCTCTGAATTTGGGAGGTGAGGATATGACCCTCATTTATGCTTCTTTGATACATTCATAGTTTTAATGGCATTATATTTGGCTATGTGTGTTTATGTTGACTCCGTGTTTTGATGGTTGGTTGGTTTCATGTTTTGATGGTTGGCCCTTTGTTCCTGTTGGTTTCTATGGGTTCTAAATCTCTCAGTGGTTGATCTTTATTATGGCTCTATGCACATAATGGTGAATTCATGCTTGTTCTAAGTATCTCTTTGGGATATGAACTTAGACTGTAATGATATATAATCTTGGAGATGTGTTTTGCATTGGTTGATAATGTTGGGTCTTGTCTGAAAATTATGCTTTATTATGATGATTTTAGTTCTTGGAGAAGGGTGATATATTTTGTGGCCCCCTAACCCTTTGATCTACAACTTTGTTTTGTGGGTCTAGTTTCACATGGTTCTTTATGTGTCTAATGTGAAATTGGCCTATATAAAGGACTATGGTGTGATGTTTTCATAAACTCGAGTGAGCATTTTGCTTTGTGGTTTTGTTGTATTTGGTTTTCTAGGTTCTTACAATTTCCTGATATGTATTGTTGGGTAAGATGTGAAAATAATAACTATGTAACTTTATTTTGCTAATAAAATATAAGTGTTCTAAATTTTTAAAAAATATTAAAAATAAATTACTAATAAAACTATAATATTGATATGATTTTGTTAATTTAATAAATTATTAATAATTTTAGTAAATTAATAATTAAATAAATAGATTATTTATTAATATTACTTAGAAAATAATAATAATAAAAGAAGTATAAACAAAATTTGAATCCAAAAACGTACCATCTATAATAAGTATATCACATAAATAAATACTTGATATTCATAAAATATAATTTTTAATATGAAAAAACTTGGACAACGCTAAGAGCTCGTCTTCCTCGGACGTAAGGAAACAGGTTAACGGCCCAAGACCCAGAGGCATCTGGCAGGAGCGAAAGCCTGCTCCCTTACGGACCACCAGCGGGTTATTACAGGTGGCGTGGTTTTCCTTGATAACGGTGATGAGTCAAATGGACATTCGCGGATAGCAGCCAGAGATGGTTGTCCTCACTGTTGGTTTGACACCTGAGTTTGATAGGTTTTGCCACCTTCGGAAAAAAAAAAAAAAAAAAAAAAAACGTTGCTGCCGTTTGTTATGCATAGTACGTCCATAGCAAAAGGACAACGTGGTGTGATGAGCGGCGAGATGCGGCCAAGATATTTAATTCGCGCTAAAACCAAAACGCGGGAGGAACCAATGAGTATCTACAATTTCCCGCCAACTGTTTCTGAGGCCTCCAGCTGTCTCAAGTATTTCTTCTTTCACGCATTAGGGAAGGTGGCATTGAATATAACGTGGCCGGACAACTCGCTCTGGACCCGCTGTTAGTGGGACAGTTAGATGCATTTTCCTACGCTATTGTTGTTCTGACGGAACAGCTCAGCATGCAATTTATGTAATACTAAATCGCCTTCCCTGAGCTGATATACCTAGGGTGACAGAGTTGTTACACTTCTGTAGGGACCATAATATTTAAATAGGAGGGTACACTTTTATTGTGTTAGAGAGTTTAATCATTGGTCAAATACACATTGTATGGGGAGTTGGATATAACAACGACATTATATTTTGGTTGCATTCATATATAGGTAGGTTGACATTATGGTTTTGTAGGGCTGTCTTTGAAATTGGCATGGTGCATGGTCTATGTAGTATGGAAGCATTCAAATGATTTAGACAGATTATTATATTTTTATAATTATGAAGAGTAAGACATGCTTTTTTTTTTTAAATAAGTGTTAATAATTGTTAAAATTAGATTATTTTCAACATAATGAGAGGGCAAATTTGATGTAAATGATATAAGGGGAAAACTTGATATAGTTAGTATTTAGGTTAGTTCAGTTACTAATTATTTAAAATCTATATATTTTATGAAAATATTTTTTAATAATAATTAATAAATTTATAAAAAAAATATTATTATTTTATTTGTTTTAATTTTAGAAAGGATTTATTTTGTATATTGTTTTTTTTTTATATAAAATATTTTTAAATTTACATTTTTGTCTCTATTTTATCATTTGTCTATGTGTTTATGAAGAATTGAGAAAAATTTATTCAAAACATTTGAAAACCACAATTATAAAAAAAAAGTCAAGTTAAAAGGAAAAAAATTAAGGAAAAGAGAATTGGATCTCACTTTAATAAGATATAGATATATTATTATAATATTTTTTACTTGAAATATAATCTCATTTCTTCCCATATATCTAGTTTGGGGTTATTTTTTATATTTTTTTTTCGACTAATAAATCAAATAATTTTAGAAGGGTTTTTATTTTGCTTATTAATCAGTGATATAGATATAAGGTTTTATTTAAATGGCAAGATGTATTCAGTTATCTTTCATATAGGTGTTTATCTTTTATTTCTTTATTTCAAATTACAAATTTTTATTTTTACAAATTCTTTAACAACTTTTTTTATTTATATTAATTAATATAAAATTTTATTTATTCGTTGTCTATTATACGAATTTAATTTAATAGCAAAAATTTAGTAATAACTATCATTTAAATAAATTATTGGAAAAGAAAACCTCATAACAACAAAATAACACTTTCATTTGTAATATGTTTAATATGTTTTAAACAAAAGAACTTAAACATAAGTGTATATCTAAATCTTTAGAAATAAATATCAACTTTTAAATAATGAGGTTTACCATTTTAGTAGAAAAATGAAACACACTTAAATTTAAAAGATGATACATGTTTCAATATTTTAAAATTTATGAGGTTCTAAGATCCCCTCATTCCATGCATAAAACTATTAAAAAAATTTAACTATTAAAACTTGTGAGTGGTTAGATTCCATTTTGTAGATAAAGTTATGATAGTTTAGATCATTTTCAACTTTTGAATTGAGGTTTTTATTTCAAAATAAGTATAGAGATATTTTTAAACATATAAATTAAAAAAAAAAAATTTAAATTTAAGAATTATATACCATTTATATATATATATATATATATATATAGTAGCTATGAAAATAATAAAACATTAAAATTAACCTATTTAAAAGTATCAAAATTTTAATATTATCTAAAATATTTATTTTATTTTAAAACAAAAACTTTAAAATTTTAAAATATTATTTAATTTGTTATACAAATCGATATATTAAAATCTACTGTCAAACTTTGTTAAAAAATTGATACATTTTGAAAAAATGTGTTTTATAACGTCACCTTCGCTGACCGGAAAGTGCGATATATAATTTTAAAAAATAAAATAGATAATAACCATGCCAATTAAAAAACCAAAAATATAATTTTTTTGGAATTTTAAAACCTTGTAGGTTGAAAATATTATCTAAAGTATCTATTTTATTTTAAAACAAAAACTTTAAAATTTTAGAATATTATTTAATTTGTTATACAAATAGATATATTACAATCTACGGTCAAACTTTGTTAAAACATTGATACCTTTGAAAAAATGTGTTTTATAACGTCGCCCCTTCGCTGACCGGCGGTAAACGGGCAAGTGCGGTATATAGGGGAGGGATTCCTATTCTTGTGCAGGGACCAGTAGTTGATATAATACTGGTCCCACCAAACCACCAGTGATTAAGACTTGTGAAACCAAATTTTAAACAAAAATAAATAACATTATGTATAAATAAGTTTTAAATTATGTCCAAAAATCACCCATACATTGACTGGGCCCACAACTGTCCATAAATAGTATTTTACTACTTAATATTGCAAAACATATTGACCCAAGTAGAAAACAGCTAAAGCCATAAAGGCTTCCAAACTGGTCTATTCCAGAAGTACAAAACAGCAGTCACTTCAACCCCCACTCATGAGAACTCCAACTTTGCATCCCAAATAAATATGCCTACCTGCACATAACAAAAGGAATGTATGTCAGCCATAACTGCTGTGTTGTTCAACAACTAAGCACCCTATGTTCAATAAATGACACCCAACCCAATAACAATTAAATCCAATTTGTTCAATAAATGACACCCAACCCAATAACAATTAAATCCACTTTGTTCAATAAATGACACCCAGACGCAATAACTGCAATAAATGACACCCAACTCATTCTATTTCTCATTAAAACAAATCAAAGCACATGGATCAACAAATAAACAATTCCCAACCATTAGATCACAGCAAATTAAATCCATACCACACATTCAAAATGAAGCCATTGCAATCCATGTGCATCCATGTCCACCAATTAAAATCAAGTCCCCAAAACTATAAAACAAGTCCACCCACTGTTGAAGTTGCATCTTATGCTTTCAAACTATTCAGCAAACTTGAAGACAACATCACAAAACAGTGGCCAATATATTCAAGTTAGTTATATGAATTACAACTCATTCTTCTTACAGTTCTGTTTTCATTTATCAGATTTTTCTTACATTACAGTTCTGTTACAGTTCTGTTTTCATTGTTTTCATTTATCAGATTTCTTACATTACAGTTCTGTCCATTCATTTATCAGATTTCTTACATTACAGTTCTGTCCATAGGGTGGTGACAGTTAACCTATACAGTTACAATTAACCTTTTTTATACAGAGTTTATGTATGTGTTCTAGCTTATACAGTTAACCTATTGAATACAATGGGAAACTTCTAAACATCTAAACATCGTTTCTCCTAGTTTCTTCAATGGGAAACTTCTAAACATCGTTTCTCGTCCTGTTGTCGTTCCCGATAACCCTTTATACACGGTAGGGTCTCCGCAACGAAAGCCCCGTTGTGTCCATGTTGATTGGACCAACTTAACAAAAGCAATATGAAACAATACACTGTACAGTAAGCGCAACAAAAGCCCCGTTGTGTCCATGTTGATTGGACCAACTTAACAAAAGCAATATGAAACAATACACTGTACAGTAAGCTCAACTTTCAGACTTCTAAAATAGATCATTTTTTCTAGGATTACAAACAAATTAGTGCAGTAAGCTATCAAACATCTTGCTCAGAAAGACAGCAAATCAAATAAGAGGACAAGATGCTATTAGATTTTAAGTCTGCTTAATAAAACAGGTGTTTTTAAGTTTAAAAATACTTGGGCTACATTAGTAATCCAGCTCGCTATTAAGCCATAGCTGCAAAACTCAAAACTTTAAAGGTGCCAATTTCAGAAATACTAGTTTAAGTTCTCCTGGCGTAAGAATTATTATTTCACACTTGGTCATGTTATGAATATATATTAGAATTGCAAAGATTTTGGAACTGCAACAAAAGTGGTATACTAGAAAAAAACAGATACTGAAGAAACCCCGTGAACTTACATAATTATGAGAGAAAATTTCACAAATATATCAAAATATAATGAAAAGTGAGACCTCTCAGCCGAATTTTAAGTTCAGTTACATTTTACAATGGTCGCGCTTAAGTGGTATACCAGGAAAAACAGATACTGAAGAAACCCGTGAACTTACATGATTATGAGAGAAAATTTCACAAATATATCAAAATATAATGAAAAGTGAGACCTCTCAGCCGAATTTTAAGTTCAGTCACATTTTACAAAGGTCGCGCTTATTTTTGCTCATGCAACAAGCACATGGAACAAACTAAATAGGATTTTAGTGAACTATCGGTGAAGTAATATGAGGAGATGCAAGCCATTTGTTTCAAAAAGCCTAAGGACAAATTAATTGAAAGAAGAGACAGAGTAACTGTAAAGGAAACAATCAAAACAGGGCACTGAATCCAAATTTCCAGTAAGCATGGTAAACACCAATAAAATACTAAGCACTGAAGCAATAATTTCAACTCTTTTGAAATTATGTAAAGATAGAGAAAAAGACTCATTTAGACATTACATGAAAAACTAAAATCAAACTCACAAATTCCATATCAGTCAAGTGGGAAGCATTTCTAAGTTTTTGTAACCAGATATGCGAAGCAGAGGAAGACATGTCCCAATAATGTAAATAAAAGCACAAGTTTACCTCCATCGTAAAAATCTTGTTTTGACACCACAGATGAGAAAACATCTTATCTACCTAAATTTTTGTAGTCAGATATGCTAAGCAGAGAAAGAAAGTCCCAATAATGTAAATAAAAGCACAAGTTCACCACCATGGTAAAAACTTGTTCTGACATCACAGATGAGAAAAAATCTTAATCTCAAGATCTACCTAGTGTTGTAAGTTACAAATGGTATGAATTCTTTCAAAATGGTATTCATGTGTGTAAGTATTTTGTTAGCCTTGAAAATTTAAGAATGCTATCTATTTATGTTTAATTTTATTTTTAAAACTGTAATAATTTGTTGACCTTATTTGTTGCTTACCTTACAGGAATTGAAGGTTAGCTTACAGGAATTATTCGATCATCAGCTTCATAGGGATAATTTTTGCAGAAGTAATAAAGCATAATTTAACATATATTCTAATGTCTAAATGCATGCAATAATTTTATAGGTTGTTGCATCTATGGCAAAAGGAAATTACTCTGCTCGTACAAGGAGAAGTGGCAGGAGAGTGACAAGGGGTGCGCAGCTCCGATGCACATCGTCTGATGATGACAGGCCAGCTGATGTCGATGCCAACAATGCACCAGGGAACATTGTTGAAGATGACCATGTGACAGCTGCTGATGTTAACACACCATCAGCCACAGAACCACCATCAACAACAGTCCAAGGGGCAAGCTCAACTAAAAAAATCAGTGCTATAAGAGGATGGACAAAAGAACAAATGTTAGTTGCAATTGACGACATAGAGTTTAATGGATACTCAGTTCGGGCATCTGCAAAAAAACATGGTATTCCTCCCTCATCAATACATTATTGGATAAATGGACTGACTCATACAAAACGTAGAGGGCCTCTTACAGTTATGACTGAGGATGAGGAGGCCGAGGTGGTTGAGTGGTGTAAAGAGATGGCCCAACTGGGACATGGGCTAGAGTTGATACAACTCAAATCAACAGTTGCTCAAATCTGTCAAGGGAGGCCAAACCCATTCAAAGATGGGTTTCCTGGTAAATCATGGTGGTTTGGGTTTAAAAAAAGGCATCCAGAACTTGTATTGCGTACTGCTGAGGACCTTGACAGAGACAGAGCATTAAATTTGCGCCCTGCAGTTGTGCAAAAATTCTATGACACACTTTCTAGTGCTTATGATAAACATTCTTATGGAGCAGACCATATATGGAACTGTGATGAAACAGGTTTACAGGCAGGGAGGAATTGTGGCATGCGGGTAATTGCCAAGAGAGGGAGCCGAAATGTGCCAAAGATTTTGCCCAAGAGCAGGGAGTGGATAACTATTTTATGTTGTGTTAATGCAATTGGTACTTCAATCCCAGGATTTTATCTATTCAAAGGTAAAAATCAACTGAAAAACTATATACAGAACTGCGAACCAGGTGCATGCATGGCTGCACATCCCCATGCATGGATGACTAAAGAACTGTTTCTAAGTTGGCTTTTTCACTTTGCTGCATCGGTACCAGGTGGCGTCTCGCCTAATAACAGACACCTTTTGATATTAGATGGCCATGGGAGCCACATGGCTGTACAAACAATTGAGGAAGCAAACAATTTAGGCATCGACCTATTGACATTGCCAGCTCATACCACTCATAGACTGCAACCCCTTGATGTTAGTGTGTTTGGCCCTTTCAAGAACTATTTCAGGTTGGAGCGTGCTGCATGGATGGCAAAGAATCCAGGGGTTGAGGTGAAAAGGTTTGAGCTAGCAGAGCTTGCAAGTAAAGCTTTTAAAAGGGCTTTGACACCATCAAATATCAAGGCTGGCTTTAGGAGGACAGGAATCTGGCCACTGAACTATGATGCTCTTATGCATGATACTGGTTGTAGCCAAGCGTTTCATGTGGATGGTCAGGAAGAAGGGAATGCCCAAACAGGTGTTGAAGTGCAAGAAGTAGATGACCAAGATGATGTTGTTGCAGCTGGTAATATGATTTCCTTGTCTCAAGGACACTTATATGCTGAAGATGATGAAACTGTATGTGAAACACAATATAACAATGAACAAATTCGTAGTAACATGGAGATTGTTCCACCAACTCAAGAACATGAAATTCCTGTTGTTGATATTGTTAATGTTATTGCTGAACATGCAGTTGACAATGACCAATTGACATTGCCAAGCCAAGTAACCCCACCTTCATGGCTAGCAGAAGCAATGATCAATATGAATGCACATAGTGTCTCAGCAACCAATGAAGAAAGCATGAACATGCCCTCACAACCAGCAGAATTGAACAGTGAAATTGTTCATTTTTTTGTGGACAATATATCAATGGAAGAAGATGAAGGACATAATGAGGCATCAAATGAAGATAATGATATAGTTTGATCAGTTCCAACAGAAACTGGAAGGGAAGTACCAAGCAATGACATGCAGGTGGGAGGGGTGGAGAAGACACTTGGACGATTCCTAAAGCTACCAGTACAGAGAGTATCAATGAAAAAAAAGCAAGGTGCACCAGGTAGTCTTCGTCTGGGCCGAAGCTCACAGTTACTCACCTCAAAGGACTATATAAACCTGTTAGTTGACTCTGAAAAAAAGAAATTTGAAATGCAAGAATTAAAACAGAAAAAGAAGGATCTAGTCAAGGAGAAGAAGGCAGCAAGGATTGTTGCAGCACAACATCGAGCAGATGAAAAGATTGAAAGAGATAAAGCAAGGCAAATTAAGGACCAACAAAAGCAAATGGCAAGACAGGAAAAGGAAAAACGAAAGGCACAACAAATGCTTGAAAAGGAACAAGGGATGATCAATATGGTTGACAATGATACAAGAATAGCTAATGAAACCAGAATTATTTCAAACTCATTGGACTCCATTGCAGATAATACACCATTATTCCAAGATCTCATAAACATTCAAGTGCCTCACTATACCACTGAGGGTTTACCCACTTGCCTTATTCCTACCAGAGTTGGTGCCAATTCTATGTATGCTCATTACACACCTCCACTTAATGCAGGGACCAGTAGTGCAAATGTGAGGTATGGGTACTCAATACCTCCATGGTTGGAAGCTGCAAATTGGAGTCAATCATATGGCAGCAATCAACCATTTCCTAATCAACCCTTGACAGGTAGGCCAACCTACTTGGCTCAAGAAGGTAACTCGGGGAGTTTTGGCACTCAAGATTCTCAGGGCCATAAAGAATAGGGGTGTCATATGTTTTTGTTTGTAACCACATTATGATGTGGATTTTGGATGGATTGTGTCTTTTTCTTGTCACAAAAACATTCTGGCTTACAACCTAGGTTGTTTTATTGCTTTGAAACACTAACAACATTATGGTGCTATGCATTCACTACATTGAAAAGCCAACAACAACTTGGTTGGTTGTAAAGCAGTTTTATTTGCGAGTTAAGCACAAATGATATCAGTCCACAAAAGACGCTACAATGATAACTTAGATACTTATTCCCCTTTTGAAATTGTTATGTCAATTCATATTATGTCTTGGGGCATCTTTTTCCACTGCAAAGATGAACTATATTTCACAAAATAAATCACTTAATACTTCACCATTAGCTTCAAAATGATGCTCCCAACACTGATAAGTGATTTCTTATGGATATTAAACCTTAGCAAATTGATTTCTTCTTACTAAAACAAGTACACCAGATCTCAAAAAGCATATTTCAGATATCAGAAAACATATACTAGACCTTAGATAAACACTTGGAAAGTCACCAACAGAAAAACATATGACTTTATTAGTCTCTTATGGTCAATGTGCAGTGGTCTTGGGCTTATTATTATTGTCTTATGGTATTTATGCAGTCACCGTAGCAATATGCTTTAGATCTAATTATTCATTGCAGTCAACAAGTATCATAGAAAGCAGGCCACTGTAAGCAGTTTTTCAACTTTGAAAGAATAACCTAGATCTAAGTAAGCTTACCTACAAGCACATACTTCTGTAAAATATCCTAACTCTCAAACACATCCATCTTCTATTGAATACAGAAAGAAGTTAATACACAACAATAGCTCAAAACCAAAACTGAACTAAACTTAAAGCCTACACAACATATGTACTCCACAAAGATCATAAAGAGTTACAATTGGAACTACTGGACTCTTTGAAGTCATTTTCTTCATTTTTGAAGTAATTATTATTTAAATTTGTTGAAGAAAACCTGAAACACTGAGATAATAAGACACAGAGTTGCAAATAAATTCTCAACCATAAATAAGTAAATAAATCCAACAAATCTGATTTTAATATAATCAAATATGTAGTCATATATAGTTCTAAAATAATTGAGCTAAGTATTGTTCCAAGGAAACGAACAAAATGCATGTGATAGACAAAATTGAATGGCATAGGCAAACATGGGAGATAGTCTTTAGGAACCTAACCCAAACTACTGCAAGCACTATATCGGTATTCATCAGATTAGTCCCATGGAAGTGAGAAGCTAACACAATGCTTGAATAAGAGTACTCATTGTAATCAATTCAATGGGAATCGGAGCCATATGTGTGAAATAGTTATAGGTATAAATGTATTACAGCTTCTACTAATATGGAGTTTAAGCTTAGTCAATTATATATGGTACATCAATTGATACCGTGTAAGTGATTAGACTATACGCTTCATATTCCATATCCTTACATTGAGCTTATATCAGTAATATGTAAGAGTTATGATATCACTGTAATCAAGCTATACTAATACAAGAACAAGAGCTTATCGTAATTAAGGCATGTAGATTATGTGAACACTGTCCATAAGGTTATGCATTGTGATTACTAGTAACCAATACAGAGAAACAAGCTATCATAATATATGAATAATACGTAAGCTGCTTACACCATAGGCTCTAGTATCCTTCAAGAAGCAAACCAACATTCCGAAGAAGGACAGAGACAATCTGAAGATGGTCTAAGACATTAGCTTAGAAGGACTGAGGAAGCTAGATCTTTGGAATGAAACACTAGACCTTGAATCCTTACAATACCTGCTTAGGAAGGAATCCGCATACCTTCTTATCTGTATAACTCCCTTCAAACCCTCAGAACAAGACTAGACGCAGTAGAACCCTAGAAACAGCTTAGCCACCTTAAGACAGTCTGACAAACTTCCTACAAGCAAACAACCTTACATCTCATAGAAGGATTTAGAACACCACCGGCTTAGGAGTCTTACAATTCATGAAGTATGCCTAAATTATATGGAATGGTACAGAAGCTCGAAAGGCAGTTGAAACATTCTCTGTTCATGCTCCAATATTGAAAGGCAGCCTATAATATGGCAGGGACCTGAAGCCTCACAATCTCCTGGTGGATAAGCAAAGAGGTGTAGTAAAAATAGCATATCTTGGCCTCGGAAGAGCATTTACAATTCCTATTAAGAAATATACACATGAGAATCCAAAACCCTAAACCCTTCAACAAAGCAGCTAATAAACATTAGCTTAGAAGGACTGAGGAAGCTAGATCTTTGGAATGAAACACTAGACCTTGAATCCTTACAATACCTGCTTAGGAAGGAATCTGCATACCTTCTTATCTGTATAACTCCCTTCAAACCCTCAGAACAAGACTAGACGCAGTAGAACCCTAGAAACAGCTTAGCCACCTTAAGACAGTCTCACAAACTTCCTACAAGCAAACAACCTTACATCTCATAGAAGGATTTAGAACACCACCGGCTTAGGAGTCTTACAATTCATGAAGTATGCCTAAATTATATGGAATGGTACAGAAGCTCGAAAGGCAGTTGAAACATTCTCTGTTCATGCTCCAATATTGAAAGGCAGCCTATAATATGGCAGGGACCTGAAGCCTCACAATCTCCTGGTGGATAAGCGAAGAGGTGTAGTAAAAATAGCATATCTTGGCCTCGGAAGAGCATTTACAATTCCTATTAAGAAATATACACATGAGAATCCAAAACCCTAAACCCTTCAACAAAGCAGCTAATAAATTATACCTTCAACAAAACCAGAGGGCTACCATTATATCAGAAAAAAGCACAAGACCTTAACACCGAAAAGCTACAACATCATTTCCGTATGTTCGGAGTCTCACACTAGCTGCAAGCTTTGGAGATGGCAACCAAAACCAAGCTGCCATTAGAATCCAAAACCCTAAACCCTTCAACAAAGCAGCTAATAAATTATACATTCAACAAAACCAGAGGGCTACCATTATATCAGAAAAAAGCACAAGACCTTAACACCGAAAAAAGCACAAGACCTTAACACCGAAAAGCTACAACAAAACTTCCAATAAGCGAGGTGAGGTGTTGAGAAACACACGGTGAGAGGTGTTGAAAAACACTTCAGAAAATGGCTGGTAGGATAAAAATCCTACCGGATAGAAGCCATCAGTCCAGAGCTCGCCACACATTCGGCGGACCTTCTCCAGTGCTCGCCGGACCTGCCACACCTGCAACAATTGGAAAAAATTAACAAATGAGAAAATGCAGAAGAAAAAAACCCAAAAAACCACACAAATACCACCGAAATTTGCAGTTACCTGTAAATTGGTACTGGCTCCTCCCCAAACAGCAAATAGCACGAATTAAACAACCACCCAGGAAACCCTAAACCAACGGCGGTCCAGACTAAACAACAATTGGCACAGCAATTGGCGGGCAAATAGCGCGAATTAAACAACCACCCAGGAAACCCTAAACCACTGGCGGTCCAGGCTGAACAGCAATTGGCGGACATGAGCTCAACCATGGCGGACATCATGCACAGGTAATGGAGCCTTCCCGCGCCATCATCGGCGGAGGGCTTCGAACAAACACCGGACCCGAACAGAAAACCCACAGTCGGAGCATACATCGCGCGGTAAAGGCGGAAATGAGGGGATCCATGGTCGTTAAATAAAGTGTAAACCCTTGACACGCATGTTAACAGGTGGCGGATTGAGTTGGCGTGGTGTCGTACGAGGCCACGTGCCTGCAACGTGCTTGTCCGCCAGGTGGAGGGGAGGGCGCACAGGTAATGGCGTCCCTCCCCTAAAATTGATAAATTATTATAAAGTTGAGGATCTTACTGTCTCCTCCGCAGGGGACAAGAGCAACTTGTCCCGATATATTGGGGTGTGTTGGATGATGACATGACACTGAAACATACATTTCTATATGAGTTGAAATTATATTGTATATGTATTTATTTAATAAGGTGATTTTCAAGATTTATTATAGATATTTTAGCTGTTTGATTACTCATTTAAAATAAATAAATAGATTATTATTATTTTATAATATTAATTTTAAAATATTTTGATTTTTAAATATAAAAATATAATAAAATTATTCTTTTTAATTTTCATAATAAATTAATCTTAATTTTTAAATAATAAATGTACATTCGTAAAGTCAGATAACAAAGGAGAGTTGAAACATGCAGTTAACAAGACATTTAGAAAAGATAAAAAAAATAAATTTGTGTAATCGTGGTTGGTCTTTCACGAACAATTCCTTGTGGAATCGTGGTGGGTCTTTCATGAACAGTTCTCACGTTTTAATCCCATTTCACCATTGGAATTATAGTTGGTCGTAGTTAAAATCCGTTTTAATTTTATGGGGTTCTGTCAAACTTTAACCCCAATGACTATTGGTACTTCAGTTGGTCTTCGATTACCCCAATGACTATTGGTACTTCAGTTGGTCTTCGGTTAGAAACGAAATATAGTAAAATGTTTTAGTTGAGTGTGTTGTCATATTTTTTATTCCAATGACCATTGAGATTGTAGTTGGTCATGCATTTAAATCCAAATATATACAAAATGTTTTTAGTTTGTTGGTTTGTGTCATTACGATTAGAATGAGTCCACAACTGTTTCGAATCTTATTCAAGATATAATTTATTACAAAATATTATTTAGCGAATTAAATTTAATAAAAATAAAGTTTAACTAAAAAATAATTATTTTATTATTTAAATATCTAATTTTTAAAAATATTTTATTTTTTTAATAATTTTTTTTTAAATAAATATTATGGAAATAATTAACTTGACCTAAATATTTAAAATATTATTGAAAGATATATTTTATTTTATTATATATATATATATATATATATATATATATTCAATTTTCATAATAATACTTCGCGTAATTTTTTTTTTCTAAGTAAGTTTAAAATCTATTACTTTTACAAAATAATACAAGGAGGCTCTGGCCTCTGCAGTTCCTAGCTAGAGTTCATGGCATATTGCAGTACAAACAAAATGAGGATTGCCAGAGATGGGAAACCAGTCCAAACCGTAATAAGTTTGCTGCCCTCGCAGGGGAAACCAACATATAAGCATATGACGATGTTTGCATGAAAGCGTTTTCAAAATTAATTGTTCTCTTTAAAAACATCAAAATGAAAAATGGAACCTGGAACCATATGACGCATGGAGACTGATGATGTGTGTAGTGCTAATTGTCATTTGCTGCAGTTGGTTGCTCTTCGACGATGAAACATCTATATTCGTCGATGTCCTCCTCATCTTCCTGCATCTGACCCGTGTCTTCCTGCGTTTGACGTGCCTGAATATGCTCTGCAGTGGAAGGCTCGCCTTGAGCTGTATCTACCTCGCCTTGTGTAGTATCCTTGATCTTCGTTGCTTGAGTCGGAGGACCTCCATTGCTGGAGGGCTCCTCCTGAAATAGAATTGTGATGGTCACCCTGATAATGGGTCGATTTAGAGTGCTTTGGTAGGTGAATTAGGCTGAATGAGGAGTTGGCTGTGAACTGAAAGGGGAAGTTGTGGCAGAAGGACAGGAATGCGAGGATAGGGGACGAACAGCTTGAGTGCGGCCTCTGTGGCTTCTACCACTATGTGTATCAGGATATCGGCCCGAGATGGGAGTTGATGAAGGGGAAGAAGAATAAGAGAGCGGGGAAGGCAAGGAGCGTTGCAGTCTCCCTCTGTTGCTGCCTCTTCGGCTGTGCATTCTCTGGCGCAGTCTCGGCATGATGCCTCGAGGAGGAGGGGCTTGCCTGAATGAGGTCTGCTCTATGCAGAGATTGGGGGCGGAAGGCTCAGTGGGCTTGGAGGCGAGAATGAAATTGCAGAGCAGGCTGTGAGAGTGATGGATGCTCATTCCAAAATCAATGCAGCACAGGAGATTGCAATGCCTGCCTGTTGCAGTGCGTATGCTAGGCTTCACAACATCCAGAGGGAAATTGTAGTTCAAAGGCAAAGGAGCTAAAATAGAGGAGGTGGGTAGATTATTACCTGAGGCCTCCATGGTATAGAGCCGAGGCGGGACAACACTGTTGAATTGGTTTGAGTGCCACATTGAATGGCAATTACGCTGGTTGTAAGACAGATTAACTGTTATCTGTGCGAGCTTACGGGCGGCTTTGTGGTGGTGCCACTTGCCTACTCGTCCCTCTGTCGTCTTGTCAATCATTGTATACACCCGCATTTGGGAAAAAAGGTGAGCTGGCTTAGCCCATGCAAATCACTCCTCGCGACTAGTCAATGCCCTCGCTCAAGTTTGAGCACAAGACCTCACCGTCTTTACGAGTCGACTTTACCAACGAGCCACCTCCACCAACCTTTACTCTGTGTAATTTTAAAATAACACATAAATAATATTTCTTTGTAAATAGACTTTTTCAAAAAAAGATAATAGTTTAAAAAAAATGATGAGAAATTATAATTGCAAAACCTTTTAATATTTTAATTACAAAATATAAAAGAATATATATATATATATATATATATATATATAATTTATATATATTTTTAATTTTAAAAATATAGCTATTATTTGAATTTAAATAAAATGGAATTTATTTTAATCAACAAATATTTTAACAAATTTCATTTACTATTATATGTTAGTGAGCGATGTAGGTTTACTATTTACTTTTGCATATTGCGATGTATGGTGTATACTATATATTATATATTATCTAGTATGGCTTCTCCTGGTGCATCTTCGGATCTCCTGAACACTGGCACTGGAGTTGTCTCTGTTTTGTTTAGTTGGTAGTTATCTATTCCTACACCTCAGTCAACTAAATCAGAGGATTTTTGCAGAGTTGATGCTTTATGATGTGGATTTTTCCGGTCATTTTATTGAATGTGTCTTCTCAAGAATATTGCATTCAACGTTAACGGAGGTGCCAATGACTACTGGTTTGCTATCCTTATCGAATACGAAGACGGAGATGGCGATCTTCGAGCAGTGTATATAAAGCAGGTGTGTTATTATACAGATAATGAGTTAAATTTTGGATATGGAGATCATGTTGCTGAATTTATTTCGATTGTTTGACTTTTTCTTGATTATGAGATTTCTACATATTCTCGATTGACATAAAGATATGAGATTCAAAAATATTCTTAAAATCTAAAATAGACATAAAGATGTCCGGTTCATGTAAATCTGTGTATCAATTCATGATTACAAAAAGATTCGTGTTTACATTATCATGTATGCAGGCAAACTCTAATACATGGGAAGGAATGGAAAAGACTTGGGGTGCAAATTGGTGTTTGAATAGCGGCCCTTTACAAGCTCCATTCTCTATTCGCTTGCAAGCTTCATTCTCTAATAGTATCTTAAATCTGTTTGACCATGGCGTGAAAATGGCAGACTCTGGACATAGAATTCGCAGCATCCGAGGAAATGGCGAGAGCTTTAATTGTGCACGTCTGATCGATTACCTAAAAAAATATCTAGACATATTTAATTATCTTTCAATTTGAAATTCTTTATATTTCTAATGTGCTTTTATGTATTTAAAATATATATTTTAACTTTATATTAAATAATTGTTAATATTCAATGTTTTAGTGATAATTAAGTCTATTTCTTATAAGGGTGTTTCTAATTTCTAATTATTATCTAATAATATATAAGGGTGTTTCTAATTTATAAAAAAAATAGTATTTTTAAAATGTGATATATTTTGATTATCAAAAATTTATAAATTAAATTTTTTCATTTCAACTATCATTAAAAATTTCAATTTTATGATATAAATTGAATTTACCAATTCAAGCACACAAGAAGAGTTTAATTGGTCATTTAAATCATTAGATTCAAAGTTCAAATTTCTATTTGGTTCAAGCCATTAAAAAAAAAACAAATGATTTTTTTTTAGCCATTATATTTCATAACTTGATATTTAAATTATTTAACTATATACATACATATATGAAACTTGCACCAAGAGGAGCATTATGACTATACGAGGGAAATCAATAACTTGGAGTTGACACATGTCTCTTCTAAAATAAAAATGAGATACTCTATAAATAAAAAACAACTCTCTAATAGAAAAAAATGAATACATATTTGTTGTTACTTTTAATTAGAGTATAATGTCAATGATACCACTCTCATTCTTGTTGGTGGTTGATATTGCAACCCAGTATGAAGGTCAAGTTTTACTCTCAACCTCAACCATAAATAATGTATTTGTATGTCCATGTGAAACAACATAATTTTATATTAGCTTTCAAAAAAAAAAAAAATCTTATTTTTTTACTTTTGAGAGGAAAATGTGTCATTCTTTACTTTTCAAAAACATTTCAATACATGACTAAACTAAACTATTTAGATATCTATGTTAATTAATTTATTTCAATATCAATTTCATATACATGTATAGAGGGACACATATATTTTAATGTTGACAATGAAATAAAACATTCCAATGTTCGAAGACAAAAAATAATTGAAAAGCACAGATTTTGGGTTATTCTCATATAACTCTGTCCTTATGGATAATGCTATGAATATGATCAATGGTATACATATACTACTAACTTGAATTCAATTTCTACAAAGACCTCTTTTTCCAAGAAAGCAATGTATACATATACCACTAACTTGGATTCAATTTCCGCAAAAGCCTCTTTTTCCAAGAAAGAATCAATTTGACATATTAGAGACAGATAAATTTATTTATCGGGTAGATTCACATACTTAACTATCCTCTTTTCAGAAATAGGCCTTTTTTTCTACTTTCCCAAATCCTCCAAGTGACTAATCAAATGTAAACAAGGAGTGAAAACTCAAATCCATTTATGATCTAACAATATGGAACTACATTTTTGTATATTAAGGTTTGAGATTAATATTGTATCGTTTAGGGTATATTGTGCAAGCACTTCGAGACTAATATCCATTGGTGGAGTCACAATTGGACCCAAAGGTACAAAAATATTCATTATTTCCAAATCTAAACAACAATGTATAGGTGAATATAAACGATTTACTTAAAAATCATATTATCACAAGTGAATATAGACAAGTTATTTTAAGAACATGTTAAAATACATAGTCTTACCTAGCTCCTGATATACGCGCAAACACTGGTTGTGTAGAATGAGGTAGGTAGCTTTTATGCATGACTTACATGATTTATGAATCATAAATGCAAAAGGTTCTTTAAAAATTCACTAAAGGAGCAGTTTTTGGATTATTCTCTTACAACTCCTGCAAATCAGTCTTGTGTAAAGTGTTAGGGGATCTGTAACATGCACAATGCTAATGATTGGTGTGGTCACAGAACCAAAGGACACAGTCACAACCCCACCATCTCCAGTGATATTCAAATTGTATTTCCCCCCATTGCTGTCAGTCGCCATTGTGTTGGCATGGTTGTTAAAGTCCTGGAAATTTTCAATGTGTAGAACTTGGAAATGCAATGGGCCAGCAACAATTCTTTCTTCTCATCGACTGTCAAATTAGTGAGCATTTTCTTTGGGAGAGAAGAAAATGTAGTATCATATTTTGCAAATATTGTAATACCTTGCTATGTGTTGTTTGCTTCTACTTGTAGAATTGTAAGCAGGTTGCTGGATTCCAAGAGACTCAAGAAAGTCTTGAACGACCCAACTAATGATAGCCAAGCTGTTAGATTGGCGAAGACCAGTGCCCTAGTGTTGATGTTGGTGGTGGGATTGGGTTCAATGTGGATGTTAGTTCAACCGCCAAAACTACAATAACTCAATTCTCATTACAATGGCTACCTCCAAATTATCATGTTGGAGGATGTTATGCTAAGCGTTACTTCAACCTTGTGAACAACTCTAACGATGTTGTCGCATAGGTCCATATGTTCCCATAAGTCTTGTTACATTAAATATGTATGCTCAGAGTAATTCATTGGAATGCAATCATGCCAAGTTCTAAAAATATTTGTTGTTTTGCAGGTGAAGCCAAAGCAGGTCAGATCAGATATAAGCTTGGGAGGAGATGTGTTCAATCTGATAGTGAGGCATGGTTACAACCAAGCTTTCGTTATGGGATTGATTATCGTTTTAGATTAGGTCATGATGCCTGTCTGAATGTTCGTCCTTTATAAGGGGTACCCGAAGGAAACAGAGAGAAGGAATATTTTTAGGCATTCCTCCTCTCTCATGGTATTAGAAATTCCAAATCCCTATGAAGATGAATTCAATGTGCATAATCACACTTCAAAATACGTGAAAATTATGGAACTGAATGTTTTTCAAACTACGGTGCCATGTGTAGAGTGTGTTAGCATATCCTTTTTGCACGTGTTTTTACGGCACAAAGTGGAGTTTGTAGACTCCTTTCAGCCTAGGATAAGAATTCTTAACTCTGATTGTCTACAACGTGTCTTCATTGATCACACAAGCATAACCCTATTTTACCAAAGACGACAAACATGGTGGCCCATTCCCATGTGCATATTGTAAATTGAAGAACTTGGTGGTTCATTCCCATGTGATTTGTAGTTGAATTTTATGAAGTTTCTCATAGAATTTTAGTGGCAATGTTGAATGCACTCCAAACTAATGTCCCAAATGATAGTAGCCAGTAAAAATCCAATAGTTTATCTCTACATGCCTTAAAAAAGAAAACCATACCTTATGTGTAATTGACAATTTGAGAAGAACGCAATAGTGACCATCCCCTGTTTTATGGCTTAGTAATTAATAACGTTGGCAAGATTAATTCATTAATGAAAGTTGGATCAGTTTAAATTTAGAGTTCCTTTGAAATCAATGTAATGTGGTGAATTTTGTTTTGTTGCATTTACCTAGAATGTGATTGTGCATATTCATAGTTTCTGGCCGAGAGGACTCTCAATTGTTGTGTCTTGTCTCTTGCCCTACACATTCTTGTGACTTCCACAACAATCTCACTTCTCCTGGAGCTTGTATCGAGTATACCAACCCTATCCACTTTGGTAGAGTCCTCTTAATCTTCTTCTTCTTTTTTTTTTTTTTCAATAAATTGACAAGATACAAAGCTCATGCACTTTCAATTCATTACAAGAGAGATTCCCCACATCTGATGAGTTTGGGTGTACAAACACCCACTAATAACAATACATCTCCTCTCGTATAATGCACTTTTCACATGTGCCCAATTAGGATACATTGGCATGTCAGGCTCAACTACAAAGAGTATTGGGGAGTGAAAATCCTATTACAAACTTCAATTACATGATGAATTACAGTAATTGGAATATTGTTGCTCAACATCCAAACTTCAACAACTTGACCCAAATTTTTTCGCTTCAACTACAAACCACTCAATCCATATGCATCTCTGAGTAAGTAACTCAATCCTTTTCCCCTATGTTCTCACACTTCACTGTTTTTGACAACACCTTATCAAATCTTCATTTAAATGCAAACAAGTTAAGATATCCCTAGTATTGTTTATGTCTTTGATGGTGCCTTTATTGATGACAATACATTGTTTTGGGTAATCAAATACTACAATTATATGCTTTTGGAAGTTGAACCAATGGGGAATGTCTAGTCTGAATTGTTGCTTCAGAAGCATACACAAACATTCACTCTAAAATAGAGGTGGGTGTTCCCTCGAAGAATCTACTTCTATGGTGAGAAATCACTCTTCATCTATGCTCTTTTTTCATATGCTACCATTGCAACATTTGGTGCAATTGCTAGTTATACTAGCACAACCATATTAGTAAATCTGGTTGATATATGCCGAAGACTTATATCAATCACATACATAACGCTTATAAACCTTAATGGTATAGATTTAACATTAATAATAATAATAATAATAATATTGATATAGATAAATATATAATAATAATAATAATAATTAATAATTATATAACAATAATACTAATAATAATAATAATAATAATTGTAAGATATTCCATAGCAATCCTTTATACTTTGATGCCAAGTTTCATAAATTTAAAGTAAGATAGGTTTGTTAAAACTTTTATAAATTATTTAAATAATGAACCAATTTATTATAATAATAATAATAATAATAATTAATAATAATAATTATTATTATTAAATAATAATAAATAATTAAATATTTATAGTAACAACTCACAACATTATTATTATTATTATTATTTAATTAATAATAATAATAATATTATTAATTTACTATTATTATTATTATTATTATTTAATAATTAATTTTATTAAATTAAAGTTTTGATAATTAATTTATTAATATTATTGTTAATTAATAAATAATTTATTAATCATATTGATGATGATGATGGTGGTGGTTAACATCCATTGAGACCAAACTTTGGTCTATTGAACCTAAAGAAACAAATTATTTAGTTTGATTTAAGATTTTATTCCTATGCTCAAAAAGCTTGGAGAGAAGCCTCTCAAGCTCAGTATAATTTTGACATCGTAAAAGGCTAGGAAGGTCAGTATTGCAACAAATATTATGAAACTGAGATCTAATGTGGTTGTACGCGGGACACTCTAGGAGGAAGTGGTTTTCATCCTCGATGTTCCTATTCTCACAGAGATGGCAGATCCTTTCCATCCATGGTGTTTTAGGAACTGCCCAACGACCTGTTTCACTATGGAGCTCATGAGAGTTCGTTCTAATCTTCGCTATATTAATTTTCTTCTTTGAGCTAGTTAAAACAGAGAGATACTTTTGATCTTCTAGGGTGGGGTTGATGACCTTCTTATAATAACTTAATTTTCTTTTAGCTGCTAAATCTTTCTCACACCACATTTTTTCTTTGAACTTAGAAGTAACAATATTTTTAATGTTATTAATGTTTTGCAATGCATCATTCTCGTTGATCTCCCAAAGGTTTAACCAGGCCCCCGTGTCTTTATACCACCCCCACTTGAGCCTTAGGTGGTTTTGGCTGGAATTTAAAGCTAGCCTAGGAAGTCCATGATCTCCTATGTTATTGAGTTTGTGCTTGTACAATAGAAGCCTAGTCATAGCTAGGCTCTCGATAGGGGAAAGACCTACTTCTATAAGGAGAATAGGATATGGTGTATTGCTTTTAATTTTCAGGTTATATGTTATAAAATGCTTCTGGATTACCCAATCTTTCTCCAGGATTCTCTAGAGATGCTGCAACCCCAGACCTCACATCCATATAAGATAATAGGAGTGACTAAAGTTTCAAAGAGGAACTTCTTTTTATCCCACATTACGAGGTTTGGCTTTTTACAATTATTTTCAAGACCAAAATAAGTTTTCCACCCCCCATTAATCCTTTTCTCAATGCTATAGTTCCAGTTGAGATTGTGATGAATATCAATTCCTAGGTACTTGTAAGAATACACTTCCTCCAAGTTATTATTGTCATACATAAATTAGCATAAGTGTCTTTCTTGGATTTGATAATCATAACTTTTGTTTTGTCAGTATTAACAATCATACCCATGGTAGAGCAGAAATCCTTAAGAAGCCTAAGTTGCTTATCAAGATCAAATGGGCAACTTGCGAGAAGAACAATATCGTCAACATAGAGAAGAAGGATGATGACTGTCCCAGCTAAGATCGTGCCAACACAACCTGCTTCCTCTAAATAACCTTCAAACTTGTCAATGTAAATGCCAAATAGGGTAGGGGAGAGGGGGCAACCTTGTTTAACTCCAATATTACATTTAATATCTTTCGACCACCCCTCATTGCTTTAGCTTGGCAATTACATTCTCGTATAATCTTATAGCAGCAGCTCTCAACTCGAAAGGAACCTTTAGCTCTTCTAATCTATTCCAAAGGTTGTTTCTAAGAACCGTATCGAAAGCCTTTCTAAAGTCCACAAAGCAACAAAAGAGATTGGATTTATCATTACGACATTCCTCCACAATGTCGTAATAAATTCATTCATTCTTATTTAATTTTATTAATAATAATGAAAATTAATTAATTCATTCTTTTTTAATAATAATAATAATAATTATTATTATTTAAAAAATAATAATCATAATCAATTATTGTTGATCATGATTGTCCATTGTTGTTCATGATGTTGACCATGGTTGATTATCCTATTGAGACAATATTTGTCACAATTAGACTTTGGACAATGGTTGACCATGATTATAAACCCAATGGATTGATATTATAAACCCAAACGAATAATAAACCAAAGGCATCAATACTATAAACCCGAGGGATTATAAACCCAAAAGAATAAGTCAATATGAATTTATGTATTCAAGCTTCTGTGATCCATAGTGAATTAAGCAAAGTCTTCGGGTAGAAATCACATAAGAAATTTTTTTGGTTGACTGTTTTGAACCAACAAGTGTGGTTCATCATTAGGACCGATGAAGAGACAGACCATGGCAAAGGCTTAAATAGAGAACAATGTAGAGACATACATCATTTCAAGTAACGGCTATATTTGAACAAAAAAAACCAGTTAACGTGCATGATAAAATGACTCAATGAAATATTATGTAATCTCTATAACTTTCAAAAATACAATTTAAACAATAAAAAATTACATGTAGTTTTCGCACTGTAAAATAAGTTTGCACATGAAGAAATTTGATCCCTCTTGGATCATGTTAGATTCCTGGTTAAGATGAATCTATGTTAGTTGAGCCCATAGACTCATTCTACAACCTAGTATGATGGTGATGTGTAAGTATATCCGTCCCTCTTAAAATAAAAATAAAATATTCTTAAAATAGAAAAGCAATGTCAAATATACTATGCCTATTTAATTAATTGCCCATGTAACCAAATATAAATTCATGTAAAATAATTCAAAATTATATATATATAAACCTTATATTTTTAAAAATATTTAAATACGTAATATCAACTCTTCATATATATATATACAAATGTTAAAAAAAATATTGTAATGTCATAATAAATAAAATATTTAATATAAATTATGAATAAAAATTAATATTGATTTATACTTAAATATATTAATAAAAAAACAAATAATATGTCTTATAAAATAACTCAAGTAAAAAACTACACATCATTTTTTATACTCTAAAATAAATGTGGATGTGGAAAAATTTGATCTTCTAAAATCTCAATATGAAATCGACAGTTAAAATGGTTGTTTATTAAAAAAAACTAAATAAATGGCAGACACTTAATCTACTATTATCCCGCTCAGGTTGCATGTGGTCTACATAAAGTTATTAAATGCACAACATGAAATATGATGCCACTCAAAATCCGTGCCCCGACAAATATAGTTAATGATCGCAGCCTTCTTTAGCATGCCACACCCCACCAATGTGGTCTCCTCCAACCGCTACAGCCACTTCGCCACGTGGACCGCGTGAGTATATAATAATAAGAGTACTACCTACTTCCCTCAAACGGGGCACGGTAGGCGCTGGGTGTAGTGATCATGCCTCTCCCTTCTCATCCATGGACGCACACATGACCATGGGCATGGACATGATGCATATCATGATGAATGATGTGGCATACAATTGATTGGCGTGCGGGGCAAGCGATGTGGTCCACGCAAAATAGTGAGTAAATCAGATTCTGCACTATTGCGTGCCCGCCAGCTGTTAACCTTATCCAGCTGGCAATACTCTCCCTCTGATTTTCTTTGGCAGGAAATATGTACGCGTAGGCCACCCCTGTGCATTAGAGATGTACTCGTGTTTACCCAGGATTGATGTATATTAAAGTCTAAGGTTATACTCCTCTCTCGTACGGTCATGTGTCCCCTGAATAAAGTTAAAAAAATATATATTTATTTAGGGCCAGATTTAACGATCCTCGTTTGTAGCGCAGCAAAATGTGTCTTACCTATCGATCATCTTTTGGAAGACACTTCTCATTCAAGTCTCATGAATGAATGAATTTATTTGTTTTTATTTTTTTTCCTTATGGGAAGGAGTATTATTTTGGATTTAATGGATAATAATATGTCTTAGATTTGAAACCAGGTGGAGATGATAATATCTTATTGTGCTAATTATTTGGTCATTTTTCAAAAAAACTAAATTTTGTAATTTTAACATTCAAATCACTCCACGATGCAAGTCCATTGTCCCATAAATAAAGGGGTTTCATACACAAATTTTGTGTCTAACTTCATCCTAACCTTAAAAACTTATTATTAATATTATTATTTTAAATCTTTGTTTTATATATTTTAGAATTGTTTTCCTCATTTTAAACTAACTTGCTTAAAAATTTAACAAAATTTTTGAATCAATTAAAACTTTAATTGCTTGGATCCTTTGATGAGGAAATTGATAGAGAAGTCTCTCAAGACAAGACTAATAGGAGATTAGTCTTGCTCATTTTTGGTTTTTCATTTGTAAAAAAGTTTTACATTTGATCAATGGTAAACCCCATATTCTAGGTTGACAATCTGATGGTGAGGGTTTCTGAAGAAGTTTTTTGTCTCGGCGTAGCTCCACAGCCCAGCGAGTTGGCCATCCATGAAGTTCACAGAATGGGAATACAATGCCTCCACAAAGAACTGAAGGTGCTTATGCATCCTACGCCAATCAATTTCTCTTCTACTTTCGCCGCGAATCAAAGCATGAGCTCCCAAAGTTTGAATGGATCCTCCACTGGCAAGGGATGATCGTTCCCTCTCTGGACCAAAGTTTCTTCCACAGATCTGACCATAACCTACCAGATCTGATCATTCGGAAGGTACATCGGCCCCCGCACTGGCCAGATCCGGAAGCCTGCACCCGATTTAGCTATACCCTTTACTGATCAGTTGTCTCCCAAAGAAATTGCAAAGGAGGGTCCTCTAAAAAATTGGGTAGACATGTGTGCAACTGCTTTTTACGATATTTGGGGAGCTTAGATATAGATCTCAGCTCCATATTAGTAGATCGACACCCAATGTGGACAGATCTGGTTATTTTCTCGGGGATAAGTGAACCCTCCCCAGATCTGGTGCACCAATTAATAGACCGGTCTCTATTTTGGCTAGATCTTTCAAACCCTGAGTTCTTTGCAGCTGATAGAACCCCGTTATGGACAGATCTGTATTTCCCTTTCCGGCTTTGAGTGTTACCACAACGTGATGTCTAGGAGGAAAAGGTGGAGGACTGTGGCAAAGAGGGGGCAAAGACAAACATGATTCGTGGCATTGGAAAAACGAAGGTGATATCGATGGGCTGCAATTCTTTATGCAATTCAACACATAACAAATCACTGCATGTTTACCTGGGTTGGAGGTCGGCCCAGACTCGCAGATTGTTGCATTTGAGGGATTTGAATGCCTAGAGTAGGAAGAACGCAAATCTTTCTTAATTTTCTTAAAAACTTGTGCAGGTAAAACTACAATGTTCTAGATACAGGCTCCTGACAGCGTATTCCATCTGAAGCAGATTATTATGAATAAATTGGGATATCCATACTAGCTACAAAACTTGATCTACAAGGGTAGACTTTTACAGGATGAATGATGTATATAGGACTATAATATTCTGCCTTCTACCACCATCATTCTCAATTTGTGACTAAGAGGAGGAGTAGCAGGAGCAAGTAAATCCAAAGGAACAGGACATGTTGCTTGATCCGAATTGGATCCATGGAAAATTATCAAAGTTCTATGACTGTATCAAATCATGATAGAACTCAAAAACTTGTGAACAAAGAGCTATTAGGAAGGACCTCTAGACAGTGGCAATTTTTAGCCAGCAAGGAATGACGAGGACCTCGGTCAAAGCACGCTAAACGAGGCCCATGGAGATCGCGCAGGATGTAAACTAGCAGTTGGGAAGTCTGGATCAGAAAACGGAGGCCATTTCTGATGGCGCATCACTGGGCAAAACCCGTCGAGAAGGAATAGCCCTGAGCACTTGGTCACAAGGGAAGCCGAAAACCGTGGGAAAAGCGCTGAAATGACAAGCGGGTCCCGCGCTCCAAAACCGGTGGAATATCGGAGGCGTTTTGGGTGGTAAGCGGAATTGTCAGAGGACCTAGCGATTCCATACGTTAGATGACGCGTGTCCGACGGATGAGAGAGAAAACCGCTCTCATCGCGAGCTAACGTCCAAGCAAGTCAACCACGCGATAAGAGCGAACACCGTAGGATCTGGGGGCTCCAGATCTAATGGCAGAGATTGCGCTTGATGGAAAACCGAATCTGGAGGGAGAATTAAGCTGCAGCATATAAAAGTTTGAAGTCTAATTTGACCGCTGAGTTGGCGGATGAATCATTACACAAAGTAACCGAAATATCGAATCGTTTGAGGAAGAGCTAGCGTAGTTCGTGAGAGGACAAGTGGCCACTTCCCTGTGAGACGTTACACAGTGGCGATGACACAGAGGTAAGGAATTCCAAGCAAACAATAGGCGATCCGAAGAGGCGGAGGAGGAAGTGAACAGTCAGAGGATGGATTGGCTTTAAGCCACACATAGACAGAGAAAAAAAAGAGGAAAAAGAAGGAGATAGTGAGATAGAGAAGCAGAACAAAGAGGAAGAAAGAAGTAGAGATCCGAGCTGACCTATGGAGCTAAGGCAGCGTCGAGCAGACAGAAGGCTTGAGAGGTTCAAGCAATCCCTGTGAGGATATCTGTCGGGAACTGAGTACCAAATTGGACTCATCCCATTAAGACCAATTGAGGTCGAGACTTGGTAAGGAAGATTCTGTGCACTTTAGTGGTTTGGGGGATCCAAGAACCACCTTACTAAGCATCATCTGTTTCAGGAGACTCAAATCGAGCTCCTCATTGTAAAAACTATGTTTTAAAGACACAATAAATAAGGCCACCACTGAAAGCTGGACCGGAGACGTAGCCCTGGAGGATAGGGTGAACTCCTTATTAGTTTTTTGTGTTCTTGCATTTGATTACTATGCTTCTCTTACTGTTTTCCATTTTCCAGTGCCTGTGTATTTTGCAATCTGATCGATCCATTGCCTAAGATAACATAGACACACACCAACACATGAGTTTGTAATACCTTCATTAATTAATTAACTGAGATCACTCACGAGTGATTTTCAGATCAAGTGGTATTAGAGCTTTAGGCTGTTAAGGTTAGACAAGCTTGTGTTGGAGTTAGCTGTTGAATGCTAACTAGATCAAAGCTCAAATTAGGAGAAGGAGAGTTGGTCGAAACTAATCCTGAGATTGGAAGAGTCTATCCTCAGAAGACAATGTCAGAGGAAGGTTCTATGGGGCTAGACCCTCAATTCATAGATAGTTTCCTAGCCATAAGGTCCATGGTAGAGGAAATGTATAAGGACTTTAGAAAACATAAGGATGAAGATTCATCAGGCTCCAAACAAGATAAAGGAGAAGAAGAGTCTTTCCTCCATGACCACTCAAAAGGCAAAGGGAAAGAGGAAAGCTTTCTCACACCTCCTAATAGCCCTGAACATAAAAAGAAGGCATCTTTGATTAAACTAGATGTTAAATTTGATTTACCTATATATGATGGAGAGTTGAATGCAGAAAAGCTGGACAATTGGATTAGACAAATTGATGTTTATTGCAGAGTGCAGAGTATCGACTCAAACAAGAGCAAGATTCAGCTGGCAAGCCTACACCTTGGAGGCACTGCCTTGGTTTGGTGGGAAGGCAGGACCCAAGCTGACATGAAGAGACATGGTAAGACTATCTCTGTCTGGAGTGAATTTGTTTCTATAATAAAAAAGCAGTTCTATCCATTGGCCTACATGTAGCAAGCCATGATGAGCTGGCAAACTCTTCAACAGTTGAAAGGGCAAAGTGTACAGGGATACACCCAAAAATTTAGAAAGAGAGCATTGATTCTAGGAATCTCATTAGACTCACCTGAGACTCTGTTGAAGTACATTGGTGGTCTACATAGCTACATGAGGCACACTATCCTCATGTTTAATCCCACTAGTATAGATGAGGTATCTGTACAAGCTACTCATCTAGAAGCTAGAGGAAAGAATGGAAATCCAGAAGTTGGGGGATCATCCCAACCCACTGCAAGCAAGAATAAGGAGAAAAGAAAGAAAAAATGGAAAGTAAGGAAGGCTAACACTGCACAGAAGAGCAAGTCTTCATGCACCCACTATAAGAAGGATGGGCATGATGATGAGCACTGTTGGATTCTGCATCCAGAGGTGAGACCTAAGAAGTTTGAGGGCAAGAAGAAGAAGGCTGCTACAACTATTTAGAAAGATTTGGGGTCAGACTCAGGAGATGAAACAACCATTGCAGCCACAGGTATAAAAGGTAAGAATTCTGAAGCATCTACTAGTAATTCTGCACAATCTATTATTGATGAAGAAAATGAGAGAAAAAGACATGAGCTTTTCCATATTCGAGTTATTTCCAAACATCAAAAGATTGATACTTTTTTTGATAGTGGCTCACAAGTAAATTTAATTTCTGAAGCAATTGTAAAGAAGTTGGGATTACTGACTACACCTCACAAGAAACCATACCCATTAGGATGGTTAAATGATAAATCACAACTACAAGTGACTAGACAATGCAAACTCAAGTTTTCTTTTGGATCAACATTTGTAGATGAGGTTGAGTTAGACATAATTCCTTTGGATATATGTGGAATTGTTTTAGGAAGTCCTTGTATGACAGAGAAGTTATCTTCTATCGAGCTGAGAACAAGTATCTACTTGTTAAAGATGGAATCGAACACTTTGTAAGAGCTCATAAGCTCAAAAATAATTATACTCTCATAGACTTAGGGCAGATGAAACGAATGATAAATTCATGCAAACAATTCTTACTGATGATTGTAAAGGAAAAGAAACCTGATAAAACCAATGTATTTGAAGGCTGTAATGCTAAACAACAAGCTGATTTAGAGAAGGTTGTTTCAGAGTATGATATCTTGTTTCAAGAACTTAAAGGTTTGCCACCCAAAAAGGAAATAGTGCATGATATTATTTTGTAGCAAGATGCTCCATTGCCTAACATTGGAATGTATAGGTTGTCCGCTTTAGAGAACGCAAAAATCAAGAAGCAGGTGCAGGAGTTGCTCGAAAAGGGGTTCATCAGACCTAGCACATCACCATGTGGGTCACCAATCGTTTTGGTGAGAAAGGAAGATGGCTCGTGGAGAACGTGCATTGATTACCGAGCACTAAATAAGATAACAATAAAAAATCGTTATCCCCTTCCTCGCATAGATGATTTGTTAGATCAATTAAAAGAAGCTATTTATTTTTCCAAGCTAGACTTGCATAGTGGATATCACCAGGTCAGAGTTGCAGAACAAGATGCATGGAAGACTGCTTTCAAAACAAAGCAGGGATTGTATGAGTGGCTAGTTATGCCTTTTGGCTTGACTAATGCTCCTGCTACTTTCATGAGATTAATGAATGATGTACTCAGACCTTTTCTTGATGATTTTATTATTGTGTATCTGGATGACATTCTGGTATTTAGCAAAACATGGGAAGAACATTTAAAGCATGTTAAGCAAACACTAGATGTTTTGAAAAGAGAAAAACTTTATGTTAAACCCAAAGGTGGAAGTCATTGTGAACTGGCCTAAACCCAAATCTGCTACAGAAGTTAGAAGCTTCTTAGGAGCAGCACAATATTGGAGAAAGTTCATTTCTAAATTTTCCTTAATTGCAGCTCCCTTACATGCTTTAACAGGATTGAACAACGTGTTTCAGTGGGGAGGAAAACAACAGAAAGACTTCGACATCTTGAAAGAAAAGATTAGTACAACACCTGTACTAGCACTGCCTGATCTTCAAAGACCATTTGAGATACAAATGGATGCCAGTGACTATGCCATGGGAGCAATGTTGATACAGCACGGTAAACCCATATGTTACCATTCTGAGACATTTAATTCTGCAGTAGTTAACTATCCTACATATGATAAAGAATTGTATGCATTAGTACAGAGTGTGAAAAAGTGGAAACATTACTTAATGCGCAAAGAGACAGTAATACATACTGATCATCAACCACTTCAATATCTACACTCCCAAACTAAGTTGCAGCAATCAAGACACTATAGGTGGATGGGTTTTCTACAATAGTTTCATTTAGTCATCAGATACAAAAAGGGCATACACAATAAAGTTGCAAATATGTTATCTAGACCCATTATAAATGCATCTACTATACTTAAGCATAATTCTGTGTTACATGAGAGCTACGTTGAACAATATGCTCAAGATATAGACTTTAAAGATGTATATGCAACTTTAAGTCAAGGAAAATGAGTAAAAGAATTGGATTATCATGTAAAGGACTGGATCCTATATCATTGTGGGAAGTTATGCATTCCACAAACTGAAAGAGTACAGATAATTCGAGAAGCACACACTTCTCTAATATCAGGTCACTTTGGGGTAAGTAAAACAATTGCACAATTGCAAAGATTTTGTTATTGGCCCAAAATGAACGAGACAGTTTCTAGATATGTAAGAGGGTGTACTATGTGTGCTAAAAGCAAGCCCAGCAATAGAAAACTAGGCTTGTACACTCCACTACCAGTTCCTTCTCACCCTTGGGAAAGTGTTTCCATGGATTTTGTTGGAGGACTGCCTAAATCTAGGAAATGTCATGATTATCTGTATGTTGTTGTTGATAGGTTCAACAAAATGTGTATTTTGATACCTTGTAATAAACAAATTACAGCTGAACAAATTTCAAAAATGTTCTTTCAACATGTATGGGTTCATTTTGGATTACCCACTTCCATTGTATCTGATCGAGACGCCCGATTTGTTTGAAAGTTTTGGTCAAGTCTGTGGGAACTGATGGACACCAAACTGAAGAAAAGCACAACTTTCCATCCACAAACCAATGGCCAGATAGAAGTAGTTAATCAGATAGTGATCCAGTCACTCTGGGGATATTGCAGCAAACATCCTAAGCTATGGGACGAACATTTGTTTTTTGTGCAACATGCTTACAACTAAGCCAAACATTCTTCTACATGGAGATCTCCTTTTGAGACCTGTTTTGGTTTCATACCAAGGTCTCCTTTGGATTTTGTCTTTGGTAAAGACACCACAGTTGAGGGACACATTGATGTGGACAGGGCAACTAGGTTCATTGAACAGATCCAAGAGATCCACTAGGCAGTACAGGAACAACTGGAAAAGAGCCAAGCCAAATGGAGCATAGTTTCCAAGTTGGTGACCAAGTCTGGCTGTATATCAGCAAGGACATAATGCAAGGTGAAGGCAAAAAGCTAAAGCCTATCAGGTATGGACCCTTCAAGATACTTGAGAAAATTGGTGAGAATGCTTTTCGCCTTGATCTACCAGCCTACATGCACATCTGCTCAGTCGTGAATGCAGATTGTTTGAGATTATTTGAACCTTCACTAATTGAGGATCCCGAAGAGCAGAGACAATTACCTTCTATTGATGACCTGTTACTTGAATATCTTAATGAATTGTAGGAAGACACAGTTCTGGACAGGAAGGTGAGAACGACGCACAAAGGAGATGTTGAGTACCTCAGAGTTGGGCTCAAGGGTTCAAAGCCGAGCAGTGCAAAGTGGATAGAGATTGGACAAGTGAGACAATTGTACCCTCACTTAGTCGATGCTTTAAAACAAATGTTTGGTGGTCCAAAATATTTTTCAGTGGGAAGGCCGTGATCCAAATTGGATCCATGGAAAATTATCAGAGTTTTATGACTGTATCAAATCATGACAAACCTCAAAAAATTGTGAACAAAGCGCTATCAGGAAGGACCTCTGGACAGTGGCAGTTTGTAGCCAGCAAGGAATGACAAGGACCTCAATCAAAGCGCGCTGAACAAGGCCCATGGAGACTGTGCAGGATGCAAACTAGCAGTTGGCAAGTCCGAATAAGAAAACGGAGGCCGTTTCGGATGCGCGATTAGCGCAACTCATTGTTGGGAAAAACCCCTCGACAAGGAATAGCCCCGAGTGCTCAGTCACAAGGGAAGCCGAAAACTATGGGAAAAGCGCTGAAATGACAGGCGGGTCTTGCGCTCCAAAACAGGTGGAATATTGGAGGCGTTTTGGGTGGTAAGTAGAATTGTCAGAGGACCCAGTGATTCCATATGTTGGATGAAGCGTATCCGACGGATGAGAGAGAAAACCGCTCTCATTGTGGGCTAACGTATGAGCAAGTCAACTGCACAATAAGAGCAAACACCATAGGATATGGGGGCTCCAGATCTAACAACGAAGATTGTGCCCGATGGAAAACCAAATCTGGAGGGAGAATTAAGCTGCGACATATAAATGTTTGAAGTCCGATTTGATTGTTGAGTTGGCAGATGAATCATTACACAAAGTAACCAAAATACCGAACCGTTTGAGGAAGAGCTGGCGCAGTTCGTGAGAGGACAAGTGGCCACTTCCCTGTGAGATGTTACACAGTGGCGATGACGCAGAGGCAGGGAATTCCAAGCGAACAACAGTAGGCGATCTAAAGAGGTGGAAGAGGAAGCAAACAGTCAGAGGATGGATTGGCTTTAAGCCACGCACAAACAGAGAAAAAAAAGAGGAAAAAGAAGAAGGAGTCAGTGAGATAGAGAAGCAAAACAAAGAGGAAGCAAGAAGCAAAGAGCTGAGCTGACCTGCGGAGCGAAGATAGCATCGAGCAGATAGAAGGCTTGAGAGGTTCAAGCAATCCATGTGAGGATATCTATCGGGAACTGAGTACCAAATTGGACTCATCCCATTAAGACCAGTTGAGGTCGAGACTTGGTAAGGAAGAGTCTGTGCACTCTAGTGGCTTGGGGGATCCAAGAACTACCCTACTAAGCATCATCTATTTCAGGAGACTCAAATCAAGCTCCTCATTGTAAAACTTTGTTTTAAAGACATAATAAAGAAGGCCACCACTGAAAGCTGGACCGGAGACGTAGCCCTGGAGGATAGGGTGAACTCCTTATTAATTTGTTGTGTTCTTGCATTTGCTTACTATGCTTCTCTTACTTTTTTCCATTTTCCAGTGTCTGTGTATTTTGCAATCTGATCGATCCATTGCCTAAGATAACATAGACACACACCAGCACATGAGTCTGTAATACCTTCATTAATTAATTACTGAGATCACTCACAAGTGATTTTCAGATCACTGCTGGATCTAGATTACCAAAAGGAACAAAGTTGAATCATGAACATAATAATGCTGGTCTATCATACAAAATCATCCTCGGGAAATAAACAGCTACAACAAGCACAACACAGACACCCAATACTCCAAATCCATACATTATGGAACAGGAAAATTATGTCCCAGAACTGAACATAGAACTGCCAAAAACAAACAAATTCTGCACAACCTATAAGGCACAAGGACTCATTTGCATATTTAAAAGTTATTTGCCAAATCCAGTGGATCTATTTCACTAGATTTTCACAAATTGGAGAACAAATTGTGAGATACACCTCTATTCAAAAGGCTTCTTCATTGTAAAACTTGCATCATCGAAAGAGCGAGATATTATCCTACAGGAAGGTCCATGGCTCTGGGGATTGACGAGGCTCTTCATCACTCCATGGTTTCCAAAATTTGATGCAAACACCATGATTGTATCACAGATGCCGGTTTGGGTGAGGCTTCATAACCTTCCCCTACACTTCTGGCATAATTAAGTGCTAGAAACCATTGGGAATATCTTAGGATGATACATAAAGACTGATGAACAAAGTATGGAAGAACGAATATATACCTTCACACACATATGTGTGGAAGTGGATCTCAACAAAGGCTTATCGGATCGCATCCAACTGATACACAACAAGCAGAGGTGGACTCAAATCCTGGATTTTGAGAACACAACTTTTAGATGCCGAATATGTCGCCAAACATGACACCTTCAAAATACGTGCCCTCCTACCAAGAATGAGCAACAAAGGAGGAAGAAATCAAGGAAGCAACCAAAAGGATGGCAATTTCCCCCAAATGAAGTACATGAGGAAGAGGAACCCATTCTAAATCAAGAAGAACAACACATACAATAAAGTGAAGAAAAAGCTAAAAAGACACACACACCAATAGAATTACAAGGCCCCACAAATCAGATAATCAGGATAACTGAAGAAAAGGAAATTGGAGGACAAAAACGTTAGTATGCTTCTGAAAATTTAGATTCAGACAAGGAAACCACAAAAATAGAAGAAAATCAACTAACTATCATCTCATCTATGCCATATCAAGGAGAATGGCGGAAGGTTGAAAAGAAGAAATGGAGAAAAGTCTAACTTTTCTCCTCAGCACTTAGTTGATTGCTTATGTATGAACCTATGATCATCAGTCTTTGACTAGATGATGGACTCATTGTAAGCAACTACAACATGTAATTTTGTTTTCATTGATAAAATTACAATTTTTTCCTTGGAAAAAAAGATTAATATGAGATCTCGGAGAAAATAGAATAGGCATAAGAGGGAGAAAACTATATACAAAGAAAAAAACTTGGGCACCCAATCGACATTTGACCATGTAGTAATAAGAGAAGGAAAGTAAGTGAAATTTTAGCTAGGTCCAAACCCTACCAAAAGGGGATCTCACAAAGCCAAACCCAAATGATGGAGATTATCTCTTGGAATTATAAAGAATTAAGAAGCAAACATAAAATGGACATGGTTAAAGAAATGGTCGAAGAGAAGAAAACTCAAATCCTCTTGTTCTAATAAGAAAAATTGAAAGATAACAATATCCTTTAGGAAAGTACAAAACTATAGCAGCTAAGCAATGGACAAGTGACAATCTTGTGAGGAACTCCTAGAGGTCCCTATATTTTGTGCACCCAAACACCTTCCAACTCATCAACGATTCTTCCACTCCTAACTGGACTCTACTAAGCCTCTCTCATATTAGTTTAGGAATTTCTATTCATATAGTTAAGGCTTATATGCCTAGTACTTATCCAAATAATATTGTTTGTTTTCTCTCCTTGATGGACTTAAAGGAGAGGGATATTAGGAGCACACTTATTATTGCTAGTGATTTTAACATCACTCTCTCTTAGAAAGAGAAAAGGGTTGGGGGGAGGATATTCTATTAGGAACCACTTCAAAGAATATATGGAATACCTAATCTCTTCCTTGGACCTTATTAACATTAAACCAACCAAGGGCGGTTTCACCTAGACTAACAGAAGGTCAAGACCTTGCACACTGGGCTAGATATTGAGAATGCAATAAGAAATTCCTAATTTAATTTTGTCCTTAATTAAATTAGGAGAAAATTGAAGTTCCACATCAGCAGACAACTTGAATGAGTTAACTGATTTATTATCACTCAGTTAGCTTAGTTAATTCAAGTTGGAGGGAGAACTCGAGTTGTGTACAATGATTCCTAAATTTTAGGAGCCTAGGTTGAGTTAATTTCAGTTGTAGCAATTTAATTCAGTTAAATTGAGTTATGGTCAGTTAAACTAGTTCCAACTATTGGAGGAACTAGTTGGAGGTCTAGCAGTGGGGTGCAATTTTATTGTTTAACTAGTTAACTGATAAATCAGCCTAAATTAACTCATGCATGCACAAAATTCAAGTTACTCAGTTGAGATTGGAGTTCAAGGGTAGTGTACTATCAATTGTAGAATATTCCAAATTGTACAGGTCATGCATGTGGTCAAAGGAAGGCCTAAAGGTATTGTGAAATTCTCATTGAGAAATTTCCTAATTAAAAGGGGGCTAATTCCCAAGGAAACAATGCAAGGAAATAAGAGCTTGGAGGTTTGGAATTTTGGCTAAGTATTGTCCAAAGGCAGTTAGTCAAGTAGAGGATAGAAAAATCTTATGTAGGTTGAGATCAAGGTTGAGAAGAGCATATTGTACTCATCTAGATTCTTTGATTAATGCAATACAGACAGTAAGGGGTTTTGAGCAATTTCTTTCCCCTAGATATATCTCTGTGTATGTGTGTTGAATCTTGATGTATGTTATTGATTTGTGTTCTCAATCGCAAATTTACTTCCACAGATTAGTAGAGTAGATTTGAGTCTTATGTTTTGGTAAATTTCATGAGAAGTTTGAATCTACAATTAAAATTCTTAATGGTTTCGTAGGTAGATTCACAATAGAGAAGAGAATTTGTAGTTTTCATTGCAGGAGGTTCAAGGTTGTAGATCATTGTTTCAGGTTTTCTTCAGGACTAAGAAGATGGATTTCTATGGACTAGGACTCAAGTACGCCCTTGAGGGAAGCTCGAATTATGTTGCACGGAAGGACCAGATGGAGGCAATACTGGAAGATAATGGGTTGAAGGAATTCATTGATAATGACATTTTGAAACCAGTAGCAATTGATGCTTAGGATCTAGCAGAATGGAAGAAGTGTGTTTCTAGGGCAAGGAGAATCATATTGTAGGGAGTATGAGACCAAATTGTCTCTAATCTTTACATGAAATAGACTATGTATGCAATGTGGCAAGCACTGACAAATTTGTTCTAGAATAGTAGTGACCATAGGAAGCTGGAACTCAAGGACAAACTTCGAAGCATCAAGATGCAAAAGAATGACACAATTCTGCAGTACTTGAGCAAGTTTACACAATGTCCTGATGAACCTGGTGGGGGCGGTGTTATTGTCCTGGAAGAAGATTTGGTAGCTCTATCTCTATTGGTCTTCCCCAGAGCTGGCACAATTATAAAGATTTAGTAAATGATAGACAGAAACTACCACAATGGGAGCGGTTATGGTCTGATCTAGTGCAGGAAGAAATAAGGCAGAAAGACAGGGATAGGACCTCATCCAAAGAAGAGGAGGAGGACTTTGAATTAGTTAGAAAAGGAAGGAAGGCAAAGGGGAAGAATTCCGAAGGTGAGGCTAATTCGATCCTAGAGGGAAAGCAGAAGGAATTGTCCAAAATCAAGTGCTTTCACTATCATGAATTCAGGCTCTATGCCATGAAATTTCCACAAAAGAAGGCAAGCAAGAAGGAGCTTGCAATAGCAGCAATAGGTGAAGCTCTAGCTTCACAATTTGAGCTTCATTTTACTCTCATTGCATGCATGAAAATTATAGTAATGGGAAGTGTGTGGTATTTGGATAGTGGTGCCTCGTTCCACATGACAGGGAATAGAGATTTCTTCAGTGACTTGGAGGACAAAGACCTCAAGCAAAACATTGAGTTTGGAGACGACGGAAGGTATAATGCGACCGATATGGTACAGTTACTTTTCAAAGCGAGTTAGACACCCCTCTCAGACTCAAGGATGCAATGTTTGTTCTGGGTCTAAAGAAGAATATTGTTTCTGTCCCAATGTTGGAAGATAGTGGCTACGATGTGATATTCAGCAAAGGAAAGGCATTCCTAAGACACATCGCCACATGACAAGTGAAGCAGATCGGTGTGAGAGTCAAGAACATGTATGCCCTTGAGGTAGAATATGCATGAAAAGCCTTGAGGAGTAAGAAAAAGTTAGAGACCCTGTGGTTGAGAGGGAGCATGATTTACATCTCAAAATGGAGCCTCATAAGTAGTTTCAACAAGTGGTGTAGTAGCCACAAATGGAGAAGCAGAGAGGAGGTAGAGTGGAAACATCCACTCAAGCAAAGTCCTCCTGTAGGGGGATATTTCGAGCTAAGTCGGCAGAGGGAGCACATGCAACCATACCTCCAGGTGTGAGGTGGGGTGATGTGAAGCAATAGTCCCAGGTGTGCAAAAATTTGGGTAGGGTCTGTTATCACCTGGATTGAACCTCATGTTGAAGGAAGGCAATGCCAGGGTAACCACAAACCACGCTTAGCCAAGTAGCTAGCCTGACTAGGCCAGGAGAGGGCTCTCTCCGTAAGGATCTCAACCAAGATGACTGGATCAAGAAAATGATATTAGGCTAGGTATAATAGCATAAGGTTTGATTTGATTTTGAAGGGTTTTGCTGGACCAGGAGGAGCTGGACAGTTAGGGCAAGGAAATTAGGTCAAAATTGCAGGGTTTCGATGGGGCAAGGTAAGCACAAGGCTCAGCAGTCTAGGGTTTGATGGGTGAAGTGATTCAAAGAAAGGTGAGGAGCTAGAAAGAGCATGTAAGCAACATGGATTCTTCCTAAACGGAAGAAAACATAGACTGTGAATATTTTCCCAAAACAGAGCATAAATATTATGGGTTCTGCCTATCAACTTGAAAACATCCACTTAAAGAGTATGAAATGATGAAATGGAGACAACAATACATTTTAACACATGAAAACATAAGAAAAACTAAATTGAACATCATACCACATGGATCCAAAAGAAATAGCTGCAACTTTTCATTAAACTCTTGCTAAAACTGATACAGAATGATGTCTACTCAAAGTGAAAGCATCCAGCTGAGTCCAACCCTTTACAATGGGAAAGAAGAAGAAGATATAGACATTGATTCAACCTCCTCCCATCCACAGGGGTCGAATTCCTAAGGATGAGGAACTAATCCATCAAAAACTGAACAAGAAACTGGAATCTAGGCAACCTAACAACTTGCCTCTAAAAGTGAGGAAACTGATTCATTTGTCCTCAAGATAACTTTTAATATAATGAATCTACCTTCTAGTACTTATTATCCATCATATTTACATTCCTAGTCACCATTTACATTAGTAAAAACATCATCCATGAGAGAAACCCCAAAAATTATAGTCATGGCATAGTAAAGTTCAAATTGAGCATAAAATTGTCCTATGCACAGTGCTCAAGCGCTATGGGAAACTCTTTTTGAAGGGTCGTTTTGGAGGCCTTCTCAGTGTCCAAATTGGGCCCAAAATATCTTGTTGGAAAGCTCGTCAAGTATAATTTCCAGAACATCTTGAATTTTTGCAATTGGAGTTCATTTGACCCCTCAAAAACTGATTCTCCCAAGACTGCTTTTGTGGCTCAAAAATAGGGCAGAAAGGTCATTTTTTGGGTGTTTTTTGACCTTTTGGTTGACCAGTTTTTGTTATGGTGTTAACCTACAAGACGATACCAGAATACCAAATATGCGAATAAATATACCCAGAACATAGAACAATGAGAAATAACAACAAGTATTTTATTATTAAGAAAGCAATGTTCACTTCTTCAAGGGGGCAACCTCCAATAGAGCTGAGCTCAATTACCAAATAAGACATGATGCCCCTCGAGGGGAGTCTCTATCCTTTATATAGGATTCATACATGCAATACCATGGGGCAATACCATGGTTCTTATTAATACCATCTATCTAATACCATGGCCCATTTGCAACTAACTGTGGTCCCTTCATTAAATGTGGGTTAACCACTTACAATTATTAATATGGGCTTTATTAACTCTTTACTTAACTATAACTATGACTTGATCATATTACATAAATAAGGGGGTTAGGGTTGGACCCTAACATGCCCTCTCCCATAAGAATAGCCTTGTCCTCAAGGCTGAAGCTGTGAAAACTGTTGAAGGATAGTGGCTGGTTCCCAGGTTGCATCTTCCGGAGAGGTGTCTTTCCACTTGACGAGGACTTCCTTGATCATGTGGCCATGCAGGTGCCATTCTCATGTGTCAAGAACCTGTTTAGGTTGGAGCCAGATTGACCCTTCTTCATCCACTTCAGGTAGACTAGTTTGAATTCTGCAATGGTTCCCAATCACTTTCTTGAGGCATGAGACATGGAAGACTAGATGGATTTTTGTAGTGGGTGGCAAAGCTAGCTTGTAGGCGACTTCTCCAATGCACTGAAGTACTTGATATGGTTCGTAGAATTTTGGAGATAATTTCTGACAACCCTTGTCTTTGAGTGATGTTTGCTTATATGGTTGCAACCTAAAAAATACCTGAACCCCTTCTTGAAATTTGCGTTCTGAACGATGTTGATCTGCTTGTTGCTTCATGCGGTTTTGGGCTTGATGAAGATTATCTCTAAGGTGGGCAAGCATGGTTGTGCGATTCTGTAGGAGTTGATCCACTACTTGTACCTTTGAGCATCCCTTGATATAAGAAGTATGGGAAGGAGGGAGTTGACCATAAACTACTTCATATGGAGTCATTTTGGTGGTGGCATGATAGTTGGTGTTATACCACCATTCGGCTAGAGGTAACCACTGTACCCAGAGATGTTTCTTTTCTGAAGTGAAACACCTAAGGTAGGTCTCTAGACATTTGTTGACTGCTTCAGTTTGACCATTAGTTTATGGATGATAGGAAGTACTGAGTTGTAGTTGGGTACCTTGTAGCCGGAAGAGTTCCTGCCAAAAGTTACTGGTGAAGATCGGGTCACGATCAGACACAATGGAAGTGGGCATGCCATGCAATTTGAAGATCTGATCCATGAAAGATTGAGCAACCAAAGTCGGTGTAAAAGGGTGGGGTAGGGCGCAAAAATGAGCATACTTAGAAAGTCTGTCCACAACCACCATGATGACTGACTTGTTTCCTGACTTTGGAAGACCCGTAATGAAATCCATAGAAACCTCCGTCCAGATTGAGGCCGGGATGGGCAATGGCTGTAATGTGCCTAGGGATTTGACTGTTTCTCCTTTGTGGCGCTAACAGATGTCGCATTCAGCTACAAAAGTAAGAATGTCCTTTTCCATGCCGTCCAAAAAAATGATCTTCGAGTGCGAGCATATGTCTTTTGAAAGCCTGGATGTCCTGCAGTGGGATATGAGTGCAAATCCACCAAAATGCGGCTTTTGAGGGTGGATGTTGGTGATATTACGACTCTGTCCTTGTAGCGAAGAATCTCATCCTGCCACGAGTAGCCCGCTGTGGAATTTGGATCCGTCTGCAATTGATTAATGAGTTGGGAGAGCCAGGGATGTGAAAACCATTCCTTGCGAGCCTCTTCAATCCAATTTGGAATGGGAAGGGAAATTGTGAGAAGGGTACTTTCCTCCTCAAATTGGCAGGATAACGCATCTGCTACAATATTTTCGTGCCCTTTCTTGTAAATTATCTCATAATCATATCCCAACATTTTGGAGAGCCATTTATTTTGTTGTGGTGAGGATAGGTGTTTCTCCAAAAAATATTTAAGGCTTTGATGGTCTGTGCGGATTTGGAAACGTCGCCCCAATAAGTATGGTCACTAGGTATCTACTACATGTAAGATGGCCATCATCTCCTTCTCATAGGTAGATTGTCCCAGATTATTCCCACTTAGTTGTTGGCTCGTGAAGGCCAAGGGTCGACCTTCCTGGATTAAGATCACCCCAATACTTGTACCAGAAGCATCACATTCAATCACAAAAGATTTGGTGAAGTCGGGTAGTGCTAAGATTGGAGTGGAACACATGGCATGTTTAAGAGCTGTAAAGGCCTATTTTGTTTCATCATTCCAGAGGAATGAATTTTTCTTGAGGATTTAAGTGAGGGGCCTAGCAATGTGACCATAATTGTGGAAAAATTTGCGATAGTAGCCTGTGAGACCCAAAAATCCTCTCAAGCTCTTCAAGGTCTTTGGTTGAGGCCAATCCTGCATTGCTTGGATCTTTTTGAGGTCCACCCTGACACCTTCACGCCCCATAATGTGGCCCAAATAATCAACTTCTTCCATGCCAAAAGAGCACTTTGACATCTTGACAAATAATTTATGCTTGCAGAGCAGTTGCCCAGGTGCGACTGTAGATGAGGATGTCATCAATGAAAACAAGGACAAATTTTTTGAGATATGGTTTGAGCAGGTGGTTCATAAGGCTCTGAAAAGTGGATGGGGCATTACAAAGACCAAATGGCATGACTAGGGACTCATAATGGCCTTCATGAGTTTGGAAAGTAGTCTTTGGAATGTCTACTTCTTTCATGTGAATTTGGTGGTAGCCCGAGTGAAGGTCAAGCTTAGTAAAGAATTGAGCCCCATTTAGTTCATCTAGCAAATCATCGACAACCGGGATGGGAAATTTATCTTTGACCGTCAACTTATTGAGGGCCCTGAAGTCTAGACACATACACCATTCCCCATCTTTCTTGAGCACCATGACCATTGACGATGAATAAGGACTAATGCTGGGACGAATGACGCCTGCTTCCAAGAGTTCCTTGATTATTTTTTCAATTTCATTCTTTTGGGTGAACGGATATCTATATGGGCGCACATTTGGTGGTTGGGCCCCTGGGACCAAAGTAATGCTATGATCATGTTCCCCTCTTGAGGGTGGAAGCTCATGAGGCTTGTCAAAGACTGGCAGATGGTTGTTTAAGATCTGTTGCATCTCAGGATGAATATGAAGAGAATTGGGTTCGAAGGCCTGGATGGAATTAAATTGGGCTATAACTCCATGGTGGCCTTTTTAAACTATTTTTCCATCTAATGTGAGCTGATGATAGAGGGAGCTCCCGCTTGGAGTCCACGGAGGGTATGTGTGTGGTTGTTCTGCTTAAAGCTCATATATAACTCCTGGAAATCCATTGTGATTAGGCCCAGTGTACGAAGCTATTCAACACCTAGGACAATGTCGCACCCTCCCATGTGTATGGTAAACATGTGGGTCTTTAACTGATAATCCCACATTTGAAGTTTGACATTTTCATAGGGCCTTCACATTTCATTGTTCCCCCATCAGCAATTTGGACCTGGAAGTTAGAAACTACTTGGACAAAACAATGCACTACTTTGTGACTCTTTGAAATCCCTGCCAAAGCATGCAATGAGATAACTGGTTCTTCAGGTAAATTGTCCTGCTAGTTTTCCTCTTCTGCCTCCTCTGGTTCCTCAAGTGGTGGGGCTTCCTCCAATGAACTGTGATTAGTAGCATCAATTTGAAAGAATTTGGGCTCCTTGCATTTATGCCTGGGAGAGTATTTCTCATCGCAGTAGTAACACAATCCTTGCTTTCTTCTTTCCACCATTTCTGCTGGTGACACCTTTTGAACCTTGAGTGTTTGGGTAGTGCTTTGAGCCTGTGTGGGGCGCCCCTTGGCGATGAAATTTGGGTGATTGGATTGGGTTGCTAATGCACGTTCTACTTCACGAGCTATCCTGTAAGCATGCAACCATGAGCTAGGGTGGTGCAGTCGAACGTGGGCTTGTATGGCTTCTTTGAGACCACTGACAAAACATTCCACGTAGAACTCATCGTGTAGACCTCCAGTGCAGAAAGCTAAGGCTTCAAAGGCTGTAATATATTTGTTCACTTGATCCGAATTGGATCCATGAAGATTATTAAAGAGCCATGGCTGTATCAAAATAGGACAGACTTCAAATTATGAGCATAGAGCAATCAGGAAGACCTCTCGACAATGGCAGTTTGCAGCTAGTGAGGGACGACAAGGACCTTGATCAAAGCGCGTTGACCGAGGACCATGGAGAACACGCAGGAGGCAAAAATGGCACTTGGGAAACCTGGATCGGGAATCAGAGGGCATTTCTGATGCGCGATTGGCACTTAGTTCTTAGCGCTAATCGCGCATCGCTGGGCAAAACCCCTCGAGAAGGAAAAGCCTCGATGCCCTCGATCGCATGGAAGCTGGGAAAACCGTGGGGAAAGTGCTAAGGCGAAAGGCGGGTCCCGTGCTCCAAAACTAGCAGTATATCGGGGGCATCCTTGGGCAGTAAGCGGATTTGAAGAAAAACGAGCGATTCCATTCAGCGCCCAATGCATGGTAGGTGGATGAGAGAGAAAACCGCCGCTGATCATGCGCTAACGATCGAACAAGTCAACCGCGCGAAATGAGCGAATGTCGTAGGATCTAGGGGCTCCAAATCTGATGATGGAGATTGTGTCCAATGGAAAAACCGGATTTGACAGGGGAATTAAGCCGCGACATAGAGAAGTTTGACGTCCGATTTGACCGCTGAGTTGGCAGATGACTCATTCCACAGTGTAACCAAAAAATCGAACCATTGAGGAAGAGTCGGCGCAGTTCGTGAGAGTAAAAGTGGCCACTCCCTGTGAGATGTTGGCGAAGACGTAGAGGCAGGGAACCCCAAGCGAAAAACAACAGGCGAACTGAAGGGGTAGAAGAGGAAGCGAGAAGTCATGAGACAGATTGGCTTTTAGCCATGAATAGACAGAGAACAGAACACGGGGAAAAGAGAACGAAGATAGAGAGAGCAAGAGCGAAGAAAAGACAGTAAAGCAAGAAGCAAAAAGATAGAGGGTCAAGCTAACCTGCAGCATAAGGCAACATCAAGTAGATAGAAAGCTTGAGAGGTTCAAGCGATCCCTGAGAGGATCTGTTGGGAATTGAGCACCACGTTGGGCTCCTTCCATTAAAGACCAGAGAGGTTGAGATTTGGTAAGGACAAAGTCTGTGCACTCTAGTGGCTTGGGGAATCCAAGAACCACCCTACCAAACATTATTCTATTTCAGGAGACTCAAATTGAGCTCCTCATTGTAAACCTCTGCTTTAAACACATAATAAGAGAAGGCCACCACTAAACGCTGGACTAGAGACATAGCCCTGGAGGATAGGGTGAACTCCTTATTAATTGTTGTGTTCTTGTATTTGCTTACTGTGTTTCTCTTGCTATTTTCCATTTTCCAGTGTCTGTGTATTTTGCAATCTGATCGATCCGTTGCCTAAAATAACATAGACACACCCCAGCACATGAGTCTGTAATACCTCCATTCAATAATTATTTAATTGAGAATACTCAAGAGTGATTTTCAGATCAAGTGGTATTAGAGCTCTAAGCTGTTAAGGTTAGACAAGCTTGTGTTGGTCTATCTGTTGAATGCTAACTAGATCAAAGCTCAAGTTAGGAAAAGGAGAGTTGGTTGAAAATAATCCTAAAATTGGGAGAGTCTATCCTCAGAAGACAATGTCAGAAGAAGGTTCTGTAGGACCAGACCCTCAATTCATAGACAGTTTCCTAGCCATAAAGTCCATGGTAGAAGAAATGTATAGGGACATTAGAAAACATAAGGAGGAAGATTCATCAGGCTTCAAGCAAGACAAAGGAGAAGATGAGTCTCACTTCCATGACCACTCAAAAAGAAAAGGGAAAGAGGAAAGCTTTCTCACACCTCCTAATAGCCCTAAACACAAAAAAAGCATCTTTGATCAAACTAGATGTTAAATTTGATTTACCCATATATGATGGAGAGTTGAATGCAGAAAAGTTGGACAATTGGATTAGACAAATTGATGTTTATTGCAGAGTGCAGAGTGCAGAGTATTGATTCAACAAGAGAAAGATTCAGCTGGCAAGCCTATGCCTTGGAGGCACTGCCTTGGTTTGGTGGGAAGGGAGGACCCAAGCTGACATGAAGAGACATGGTAAGACTATCTCTGTCTGGAGTGAATTTGTTTCTGCAATCAAAAAGCAGTTCTATCCATTGGCCTACATGTAGCAAGCCATGATGAGTTGGCAAACTCTTCGACAATTAAAAGGGCAAAGTGTGCAAGGGTACACTCAAGAATTTAGAAAGAGAGCATTGATTCTAGGAATCTCATTAGACTCACCTGAGACTCTGTTGAAGTACATTGGTGGTCTACACAGCTACATGAGGCACACTATCCTCTTGTTTAATCCCACTAGTATAGATGAGGTATCTGTACAAGCTACTCATCTAGAAGCTAGCGGAAAGAATGGAAGTCCATAAGTTGGGGGAGCATCCCAACCCACTGCAAGCAAGAATAAGGAGAAAAGAAAGTAGAAATGGAAAGCAAGGAAGGCTAATACTGCACAGAAAAGAAATGCTTCATGCACTCACTGTAAAAAGGATGGGCATGATGATGAGACTTGTTGGATTCTGCATCTAGAGCTGAGACCTAAGAAGTTCGAGGGCAAGAAGAAGAAGAATGTTGTAGCTATTCAGAAGGATTTGGGGTCAGACTCAGGAGATGAGACAACCATTGCAGCCACGGGTATAAAAGGTAAGAATTCTGAAACATCTACTAGTAATTCTGCACAATCTATTATTGATGAAGAAAATGAGAGAAAAAGACATGACCTTTTCCATATTCGAGTTATTTCCAAACATCAAAAGATTGATACTTTGTTTGATAGTGGCTCACAAGTAAATTTAATTTCTGAAGCAATTGTAAAGAAGTTGGGATTAGTAACTACACCTCACAAGAAACCATACCCATTAGGATGGTTGAATGATAAAGCATAACTACAAGTGACTAGACAGTGCAAACTCAAGTTTTCTTTTGGGTCAACATTTGTAGATGAGGTTGAGTTAGACATAATTCCTTTGGATATATGTGGAATTGTTTTAGGAAGTCCTTACTTGTATGACAGAAAAGCTATTTTCTATAGAGCTGAGAACAAGTATCTACTTGTTAAAGATGGAATCGAATACTTTTTAAGAGCTCATAAGCTCAAGAATAATTATACTCTCATAAACTCAGGGCAGATGAAACGAATGATAAATTCATGTAAACAATTCTTACTGATGGTTGTAAAGGAAAAGAAACCTAATAAAACCAATGTATTTGAAGGCTGTAATGCTGAACAACAAGCTGATTTAGAAAAGGTTGTTTCAGAGTATGATATCTTGTTTCAAGAACCTAAAGGTCTGCCACCCAAAAAGGAAATAGTACATGATATTATTTTGCAGCAAGATGCTCCATTGCCTAACATTGCAATGTACAGGTTGTCTACTTTAGAGAATGCTGAAATCAAGAAGCAAGTGCAAGAGTAGCTCGAGAATGGGTTCATCAGACCTAGCACATCACCATGTGGGTCACCAATTGTTTTGGTGAGAAAGAAAGATGGCTCGTGGAGAATGTGCATTGATTACTGAGCACTGAATAAGATAACAATAAAAAAACGTTATCCCCTTTCTCGCATAGATGATATTTTAGATCAATTGAAGGAAGCTGTTTGTTTTTCCAAGCTAGACTTGCACAGTGGATACCATCAGGTCAAAGTTGCAGAACAAGATGCATGGAAGATTGCTTTCAAAACAAAGCAGAGATTGTATGAGTGGTTGGTTATGCCTTTTGGCTTAACCAATGCTCCTGCTACTTTCATGAGATTAATGAATGATGTACTCAGACCTTTTCTTGATGATTTTGTTATTGTGTATCTAGATGACATTTTGATATTTAGCAAAACATGGGAAGAACACTTAAAGCATGTTAAGCAGACACTAGATGTTTTGAAAAGAGAAAAACTTTATGTTAAACTCTCAAAATGTGAATTTGGCAAAACATCTCTGAATTATTTGGGTCATATAGTAGGGGGTGGTGAATTGAAGATAGATCCCTCTAAGGTGGCAATCATTGTGAACTGGCCTAAACCCAAATCTACTATAGAAGTCAGAATCTTCTTAGGAGCAACACAATATTGGAGGAAGTTCATTTCTAACTTTTCCTTAATTGCAGCTCCCTTACATGCTTTAACAGGATTGAACAAGGTGTTTCAGTGGGGAGGCAAACAGCAGAAAGCCTTCGACACCTTGAAAGAAAAGATTAGTACAACACCTATACTAGCACTGCCTGATCTTCAAAGACCATTTGAGATCCAAACAAATGCCAATGACTATGCCATGGGAGCAGTGTTGACATAGCACGGTAAACCCATATGTTATCATTCTGAGACATTTAATTCTGAAGTAGTTAACTATCCTACATATGATAAAGAATTTTATGAATTAGTGCAGAGTATGAAAAAGTGGAAACATTACTTAATGGGAAAAGAGACAGTAATACATACTCATCATCAATCACTTCAATATCTACACTCCCAAACTAAGTTGCAACAATCAAGACACTATAGATGGATGGGTTTTCTACAACAGTTTCATTTAGTCGTCAGATATAAAAAGGGCATACATAATAAAGTTGCAGACATGTTATCTAGACCCATTATAAGTGCATCTACTATACTTAAGCATAATTCTATGTTAATATGCTCAAGACATAGACTTTAAAGATGTATATGCAACTTTAAGTCAAGGCAGAAGAGTAGAAGAATTGGACTATCATGTAAAGGACCGACTCTTATACCATTGTGGGAAGTTATGCATTCCACAAACTGAAAGAGTAAAGATAATTCGAGAAGCACACACTTCTCTAATATCAGATCACTTTGGGGTAAGTAAAACAGTTACACAGCTACAAAGATTTTGTTATTGGCCAAAAATGAATGAGACAGTTTCTAGATATGTAAGAGGGAGTACTATGTGTGCTAAAAGCAAGCCCAGCAATAGAAAACTAGGCTTGTACACTCCATTACCAGTTCCTTCTCACCCTTGGGAAAGTATTTCCATGGATTTTGTTGGAGGACTACCTAAATCTAGGAAAGGTCATGATTATCTATATGTTGTTGTGGATAGGTTCAACAAAATGTGTATTTTGATACCTTGTAATAAACATATTACAGTTGAACAAACTGCAAAACTGTTCTTTGAGCATGTATGGGTTGATTTTGGATTACCCACTTCCATTGTATCTGATCGAGACACCTAATTTGTGGGGAAGTTTTGGTCAAGTCTATGGGAATTGATGGACACCAAACTGAATAAAAGCACAACTTTTCATCCACAAACTAATGGCCAGACAAAAATAGTTAACAGGACAGTGATCCAGTTACTCAGAGGATATTGCAGCAAACATCCTAAGCTTTGGGATGAACACTTGTGTTATGTGCAGCATGCTTACAACAGAGCAAAACATTCTTCTACACAGAGATCTCCTTTTGAGACCTGTTTTGGTTTCACACCAAGGTCTCCTTTGGATTTTGTCTTTGGTAAAGACACCACAGTTGAGGGACACAGTGATGTGGATAGGGCAACTAGGTTCATTGAACAGATCCAAGAGATCCACTAGGCAGTATCGGAACAACTAGAAAAGAGCCAAGCCAAATATAAGGCAAGGCATGACAAGCATCAGATTGAGCATAGTTTCCAAGTTGGTGACCAATTCTGGTTGTACATCAGCAAGGATAGGATGCAAGGTGAAGGTAAAAAGCTAAAGCCCATCAGGTATGGACCTTTCAGGATACTTGAGAAGATTGGTGAGAATGCTTTTCGCCTTGATCTACCAGCTTACATGCACTTCTACTCAGTCGTAAATGTAGATTGCTTGAGATTGTTTGAACCCTCACCGATTGAGGATCCCAAGGAGCAGAGTCAATTGCCTTCTATTGATAACCTGCTACCTGAATATCTTAATGAATTGCAGGAAGACACAGTTCTGGATAGGAAGGTGAGGACGTGGCATAGGGGAGATGTTGAGTACCTCAGAATTGGGCTCAAGGGTTCAAAGCCGAGCAGTGCAAAGTGGATAGAGATTAGACAAGTGAGACAGTTGTACCCTCACTTAGTTAATGCCTAAAAACCAACTTTTGGTTGTACAAAAGCTTCTTCAGTGGGAAGGCCGTGATCCGAATTGGATCCATGAAGATTATTAAAGAGCCATGGCTGTATCAAAACAAGATAGACTTCAAATTATGAGCATAGAGAGATCAGGAAGACCTCTAGACAATGGCAGTTTGCAGCAGCGAGGAACGATGAGGACCTCGGTCAAAGCGTGCTGACTGAGGCCCATGGAGACCGCGCAGGAGGCAAAAATGGCACTTGGGAAGCCTGAATCGGGAAATAGAGGGCATTTTTGATGTGCTATTAGTGCTTAGTGCTAATCGTGCATCGCTGGGAAAAACCCCTCAAGAAGGAAAAGCCCCGAAGCACTCGGTCGCATGGAAGCTGGGAAAACCGCTAAGGCGAAAGGCGGGTCCCACGCTCCAAAACAAGCAGTATATCGGGGGCATCCTTGGGCAGTAAGAGGATTTGAAGAAAAATGAGCGATTCCATTCAGTGCCTGACGCGTGGCAGGTGGATGAGAGAGAAAATTGCCGCTCATCACGCGCTAACGATCGAATGAGTCAGCCGCGCGAAATGAGCGAATGTCGTAGGATCTGGGGGCTCCAGCTCTGACGGTGGAGATTGCGCCTGATGGAGAAACCGAATTTGACAGGGGAATTAAGCTGCGACATAGAGAAGTTTGACATCCGATTTGACCGCTGAGTTGGTGGATGACTCATTCCACAGTGTAACTGAAAAACCGAACCGTTGAGGAAGAGCTGGCGCAGTTCGTGAGAGGACAAGTGGCCACTCCCTGTGAGACATTGGCGAAGACACAGAGGTAGGGAACTCCAAGTGAACAGCAGCAGGCGAACCGAAGGGGCGGAAGAGGAATTGAGCAATCATGAGACAGATTGGCTTTTAGCCATGAACAGATAGAGAGAGCAAGAGAAAAGAGCAAAGAAAAGACAGTAAAGGAAGAAGTAGAAAGACAAAGGGCCGAGCTGACATGCATCATAAGGCAGCATCGAGCAGACATAAATCTTGAGAGGTTCAAGCGATCCCTGAGAGGATCTGTCGGGAATGGAGTACCACATTGGGCTCCTTCCATTAAAGACCAGAGAGGTCGAGATTTGGTAAGGACAGAGTCTGTGCACTCTAGTGGCTTGGGGAATCCAAGAACCACCCTACCAAACATTATTCTATTTTAGGAAACTCAAATTGAGCTCCTCATTGTAAACCTATGATTTAAAGACACAATAATAGAAGGCCACCACTAAAAGCTGGACTAGAGACGTAGCGCTGGAGGATAGGGTGAACTCCTTATTAATTGTTGTGTTCTTATATTTGCTTACTATGTTTCTCTTGCTTTTTTCCATTTTCCAGTGTTTGTGTTTTTTGCAATCTGATCGATCCATTGCCTAAAATAACATAGACACACCCTAGCACATGAGTCTGTAATACCTTCATTCAATAATTATTTAACTGAGATCACTCAAGAGTGATTTTCATATCATCACTATTCCTGTCTGTCGGAGCTTAGTGAGACGACCCAAAAAATCAGATTCATGGTCAAAGCGACCCTTAAGAGCTTTTTTGAATGTTTTCCAAGTCAAGGGCCTTCCATAGCAACGTTGATGCCATTGCCACCATTTCCATCTTTCATTGTCCAAGTACATGATAGCCACACTAAGCTGAGTCGCATCATCTAGGATGTAATTCAGTGTAAAATATTGCTCCATTTGTGCTATCCATGCGGTCGGGTGAGAGCCATCAAATTTATACATGTCCAGCTTGGGTGGTCGCAGATGGGATTGTTGGTGGGTGCCAAAGAGGTGAAGAGACTGGCTAAACTCGGCCTCAATGTTTTCATTGCCAATATATGCCTTCGCGCATTCCTCCACCTTGCCCTTAGAGAGTGTTTCATTTAAGTTCTTCAGCTCTAAGATGACATCTTTCAATTGTGATTCAAGACTGTCAATCCTCTCATTGGCCATAGCTTGAGCTCTAGTTTGTACCATGCACCGATTTGATGTACTTGAAATTTGGGACTGACCGAAATTTTTGGCACTAACAATTGAATGGTACCTCCTTGCTCAGCTCGTCGACCTGATTCTTATGGGCTAAGTCACCAATAAGCGCCCCGGGGGGTCTCAGAAAAACTATCTTCTATCCAGCTGAGAACAAGTATCTACTTGTTAAATATGGAATCAAATACTTTGTAAGAGCTCATAAGCTCAAAAATAATTATACTCTCATAAACTCAGGGCAGATGAAACGAATGATAAATTCATGCAAACAATTCTTTCTGATGGTTGTAAAGGAAAAGAAACCTGATAAAACCAATGTATTTGAAGGCTGTAATGCTAAACAGTACGCTGATTTAGAGAAGGTTGTTTCAGAGTATGATATCTTGTTTCAAGAACCTAAAGGTTTTCCACCCAAAAAGGAAATAGATTTTGCAGCAAGATGCTCCATTGCCTAACATTGGAATGTACAGGTTGTCTACTTTAGAGAACGCAAAAATCAAGAAGCAGGTGTAGGAGTTGCTCGAAAAGGGGTTCATTAGACCTAGCACATCACCATGTGGGTCACTAATCATTTTGGTGAGAAAGAAAGATGGCTCGTGGAGAATGTGCATTGATTACCGAGCACTGAATAAGATAACAATAAAAAATCGTGGATATCACCAGGTCAGAATTCAGAGTTGCAGAACAAGATGCATGGAAGTGTTATCACCCCAAGAAACTCTCCTAGGTTGTATATCAGAGATGCTTGGGAACATTACAAACTCAACAAAATGTTGGAAAATGGTGGACGAATGGAAGGAATGATGCATATTCAAGCCAGATAACCACTTCTACTATGCTTAACCCCAGACATGGGTGAACACCCCCAGACGACAAGGCTTTAAACCACCAATTACTCATAGTTTAAAGAATAGGTGAACATGGAGAACACTGACCACACCAGCAGATGCATAGGACCCTGTGATGGCCAACTGCAACCAGTAAATAGGTCTGCAAATCTATTTCCTAATGCACAGATAGGATGACAGCTCTCTGGCATTAAAACAACAAAAACCTGCATACATATTCAATAATACCTACTAGATTCTAACACAGAGGTGGGATGACAACCCCTCTAATGCTAAACATCAAGAGCACATTAAAAATGCATAACAGGCACAGCCTAGAACAAATAAGAAGTGGAAAGTGAGCAATTAACAACAAAAGAAGCTTGCATTAGCTGAAAATGAAGACCAGACGCTGCAGGTATCACAGTAGTTACAGTCTCCAGAAGTTGAACTTTACATCAAAATAACATTCATCAACCCTCATTACATCTTGATTCTGGGTATATATGGAGGTTGATTACAAAATATCTGCTATCCTATGCGTGGAGGGGTCATAATGGACCACCAACCACATTTACAATATAATATGAATCTCTATTGCAAATTTCATGCTTTAATGAAAAAAATTGGCTTTTTTACATATTCTGCTTTCCTTCTTGAGCAGGTGGAGCACCGTATTGAAGAATTTCCATAACTAGTAAATGCTCAAATATGCTCGAAGCTGTCCCTTTTTCTCCTTGGATATGTTTTCTTTTAAATGTGGTTGTTGATGGTTAACTGCGCAGAGTACTAGTGGAAGATCGCGTTTGTCCTTCGGCAGCGCAGAGCATTCAAGGGTGGCACGGACAGTATGGCGGAGGTACGACTAAAACGGGGACAAAACTCAGCCGTTAGATTGCATGAATCGATGGTGGGGAATGGTTCGCGGGCGATATTGGGAAAGAATGGAAGCAGACGAGCGATAGTCGTCAGATCAGGGCGCGGTGGATCCAACGGTCATTGCACGAGAAAGGTGTGCGGGCGTTAACAGGTAGGGGACGTACATGTGGGCGGTAAGCGATTTCCCCGCACCACTCACGGGAGGTAGGCGGTATCCGTATGCGGGGGCACGATGCAGTAACAATGCGATGCATGGCAGAAACTTCGGCGGGGAAACCGCTTTCCCCGCGGGTTATCGTGCGTGCGGTTTACAGGAGCAGGAGTAGCGGATACCGTCGGATCTCGCGGGGAATGATTGGACGGTCGAGGTTTAAAGCATGCGTTTTGAGTGATGTGACAGGGAAGGGCCTCGGCGATAACACTTTTTTGCATGCACACGGTTGTATGACCATGGTTTCATAGGTTTAGCTTTGCGCCCGGGACCCGAGGGAAAAAGCGTTTATATGGGGTTTTATAGAGAAAAACAGAAATAACAGGGTTAAGGGAGGATAAGGAGAAAGAAGGGGAAGGGGAAAACGGAGGTAGCGGGGACTATAGAGTTATAAAGAAAACGAAGGAGGAAAGGAAAACCAACTGTTGCAACCCCCTTGAAGGCACAACCAACACTGCCAAACCTGCTTTTTACCCATCAAAAGCTTAGTCTTATAGCAGAGCTAACAGGAAGACTGCTTTCAAAACAAAGAAGGGATTGTATGAGTGGCTGGTTATGCCTTTTTGAATGATTAATGCTCCTGCTACTTTCATGAGATTAATGAATGATGTACTCAGACCTTTTCTTGATGATTTTGTTATTGTGTATTTGGATGACATTCTAGTATTTAGCAAAACATGGGAAGAACATTTAAAGCATGTTAAGCAGACACTAGATGTTTTGAAAAGAGAAAAACTTTATGTTAAACTCTCAAAATGTGAATTTGGCAAAACATATTTGAATTATTTGGGACATATAGTATGGGGTGATGAATTGAAGATAGATCCCTCTAAGGTGGCAGTCATTGTGAATTGGCCTAAACCCAAATCTGCTACAGAAGTTAGAAGCTTCTTAGGAGAAACACAATATTGGAGAAAGTTCATTTCTAAATTTTCCTTAATTGCAGCTCCCTTACATGCTTTAACAGGATTGAACAAGGTGTTTCAGTGGGGAGGCAAACAGTAGAAAGCCTTCGACACCTTGAAAGAAAATATTAGTACAACACCTGTACTAGCACTGCATGATCTTCAAAGACCATTTGAGATACAAACGGATTCCAATGACTATGCCATGGGAGCAGTGTTGATACAGCATGGTAAACCCATATGTTATCATTCTGAGACATTTAATTCTGCAGTAGTTAACTATCCTACATATGATAAAGAATTGTATGCATTAGTACAGAGTGTGAAAAAGTGAAAACATTACTTAATGGGCAAGAGACAATAATACATACTGATCATCAACCACTTCAATATCTACACTCCCAAACTAAGTTGCAGCAATCAAGACACTATATGTGGATGGGTTTTCTACAACAGTTTCATTTAGTCATTAGATACAAAAAGGGCATACACAATAAAGTTGCAAATATGTTATCTAGACCCATTATAAATGCATCTACTATACTTAAGCATAATTCTATGTTACATGAGAGCTACATTGAACAATATGCTCAAGATATAGGCATTAAAGATGTATATGCAACTTTAAGTCAAGGCAAACGAGTAGAAGAATTGGATTATCATGTAAAGGACTAACTCCTATTTCATTGTGGGAAGCTATGCATTCCACAACATGAAAGAGTAAAGATAATTCGAGAAGCACACACTTCTCTAATATCAGGTCACTTTGGGGTAAGTAAAACAGTTGGATAGCTACAAATATTTTGTTATTGGCCCAAAATGAACGAGACAGTTTCTAGATATGTAAGAGGGTGTACTATGTGTGCTAAAAGCAAGCCTGACAATAGAAAACTAGGCTTGTACATTCCATTATGAGTTCCTTCTCACCCTTGGGAAAGTGTTTCCATGGATTTTGTTGGAGGATTGCCTAAATCTAGGAAAGGTCATGATTATCTGTATGTTGTTGTGGATAGGTTCAACAAAATGTGTATTTTGATACCTTGTAATAAACAGACTACAACTGAACAAACTGCAAAACTGTTCTTTCAACATGTATGGGTTCATTTTGGATTACCCACTTCCATTGTATCTGATCGAGATGCCCGATTTGTGCGAAATTTTTGGTCAAGTTTGTGGGAACTGATGGACACCAAACTGAAAGAAAGCACAAATTTCCATCCACAAACCGATGGACAGACACAAGTAGTTAACTGGACAGTGATCCAGTTACTTAGGGGATATTGCAGTAAACATCCTAAGCTTTGGGATGAACATTTGTGTTATGTGTAGCATGCTTACACCTGAGCCAAACATTCTTCGACACAGAGATCTCCTTTTGAGACCTGTTTTGGTTTCATACCAAGGTCTCCTTTGGATTTTATCTTTGGTAAAGACACCATAGTTGAGGGACACAATGATGTGGACAGAGCAACTAGGTTCATTGAACAGATCCAAGAGATCCACTAGGCATTACAGGAACAACTGGAAAAGAGCCAAGCCAAATACAAGGCAAGGCATGACAAGCATCAGATGGAGCATAGTTTCCAAGTTGGTGACCAAGTCTGGCTATATATCAGCAAGGACAGAATGCAAGGTGAAGGTAAAAAGCTAAAGCCTATCAAGTATGGACCCTTCAAAATACTTGATAAAATTGGTGAGAATGCTTTTCACCTTGATCTACTAGCTTACATGCACATCTACTCAGTTGTGAATGCAGATTGCTTGAGATTATTTGAACCTTCACTAATTGAGGATCCCAAAGAGCAGTGTAAATTGCCTTCTATTGATGACCTGTTACTTGAATATCTTAATGAATTGTAGGAAGACACATTTTTGGATAGGAAGGTGAGAACGACACGCAGGGGAGATATTGAGTACCTTAAAGTTGGGCTCAAGGGTTCAAAGCCGAGCAGTGCAAAGTGGATAGAGATTGGACAAGTGAGACAATTGTACCCTCACTTAGTTGATGCTTGAAACTTAACTTTTAGTGGTCCAAAAGCTTTTTCAGTGGGAAGGCTGTGATCCAAATTAGATCCATGGAAAATTATCAGAGTTCTATGACTGTATCAAAACACGACAGACCTCAAAAACTTGTAAACAAAGAGCTATCAGGAAGGACCTATGGACAGTGGCAGTTTGTAGCCAGCAAGGAACGACGAGGACCTCGGTCAAAGCACACAGAACAAGGCCCATGGGTACCGTACAGGACGCAAAATAGCAGTGGGGAAGTATGAATAAGAAAACAGAGGCTGTTTCTGATGTGCGATTAGCGCAGCACTTTGCTGTGCAAAACCCCTCGAGAAGGAATAGCCCCAAGCACTCGGTCACAAGGGAAGCCGAAAACAGTGGGAAAGCGCTGAAAAGATAGGTGGGTCTCACGCTCCTAAACCGGCGGAATATCGAAGGCGTTTTGGGCGGTAAGCGGAATTGTTAGAGGACCTACCGATTCCATACGTTGGATGACGCGTGTCCGGCGAATTAGAGAGAAAACCGCTCTCATCGCAGGCTAACATCCAACCAAGTCAATAGTGCGATAAGAGCGAACATCGTAGGATCTGGGGGCTCTACATCTAACGGCGGAGATTGTGTTCGATGGAAAAATGAATCTGGAGGGAGAATTAAGCTGTGACATATAAAAGTTTGAAGTCTGATTTGACCATTAAGTTGGCGGATGAATCATTACACAAAGTAATCAAAATACCGAACCATTTGAGGAAGATCTGGCGCAGTTCATGAGAGGACAAGTGGCCACTTCCTTATTAGATGTTACATAGTGGTGATGACGCAAAGGCAGGGAATTCCAAGAGAATAGCAGTAAGCGATCCGAAGAGGTGGAGGAGGAAGCGAACAGTCAGAGGATAGATTGGCTTTAATCCACACAAAGACAGAGAAAAAAAAAGAGGAAAAGAAGAAGGAGATAGTGAGACAAAGAAGTAGAACAAAGAGGAAGCAAGAAGCAGAGAGCTAAGCTGACCTGCAGAGCTAAGGCAACATCGAGCAGACAGAAGGCTTGAGAGGTTCAAGCAATCCCTGTGAGGATATCTGTCGGGAACTGAGTACCAAATTGGACTCATCCCATTAATACTAGTTGAGGTCAAGACTTGGTATGGAAGATTCTGTGCACTCTAGTGGCTTGGGGGATCCAAGAACCACCCTACTAAGAATCATATTTTTCAGGAGACTCAAATCGACACAATAAAGAAGGCCACCACTGAAAGCTGGACCGAAGACGTAGCCCTAGAGGATAGGGTGAACTCCTTATTAATTTGTTGTGTTCTTGCATTTGCTTACTGTTCTTCTCTTACTGTTTTCCATTTTCTAGAGTCTGTGTATTTTGCAATCTGATCGATCCGTTGCCTAAGATAACATAGACACACACCAACACATGAGTCTGTAATACCTTCATTAATTAATTAACTGAGATCACTCACGAGTGATTTTCAAATCACTACTGGATCTAGATTACCGAAAGGAAGAGAGTTGAATCATGAACATAATAATACTGGTCTATCATATAAAATCTTCCTTGGGAAATCAACAGCTACAACAAGCACAACACAGACACCCAATACTCCCAATCCATACATTGTGGAACAGGAAAATTATGTCCCAGAATTGAAAATAGAACTGCTAGAAACAAACAATTTCTACACAACCTATAAGGCACAAGGCATCATTTGCATATTTAAAAGTTATTGGCCAAAGCCAGTGGATCTATTTCACTAGATCTTCACAAATTGGAGAACAAATTGTGAGATACACCTCTGTTCAAAAGGCTTCTTCATTGTAAAACTTGCATCATCAAAAGAGAGAGATATTATCCAACAGGAAGGTCCATGGCTCTAGGGATCGACGAGGCTCTTCATCACTCCATGGTTTCCAAAATTTGATGCAAACACCATGATTATATCACAGATGCCAGTTTGGGTGAGGCTTCATAACCTTCCCCTACACTTCTGGCATAATTAAGTGCTAGAAACCATTGGGAATATCTTAGGATGGTACATAAGGATTGATGAACAAAGTATAGAAGAACGAATATATACCTTCGCACGCATATGTGTGGAAGTGGATCTCAACAAAGGCTTATCGGATCACATCCAACTGATACACAACAAGCAAAGGTGGACTCAAATCCTAGATTTTGAGAACACAACTTTTAGATGCCGAATATGTCGCCAAACAGGACACCTTCAAAATACGTGCCCTCCTACTAAGAATGAGCAACAAAGGAGGAAGAAATTAGGGAGGCAACCAAAAGGATGGCAATTTCCCCCAAATGAAGTACATGAGGAAGAGGAACCCATTCTAAATCAGGAAGAACAACACATACAAGAAAGCGAATAAAAAGCCGAAAAGACACACACACCAATAGAATTATAGGGCCCCACAAATCAGATAATCAGGATAACTGAAGAAAAGGAAATTGGAGGACAAAAAACGTCAATATGATTTTGAAAATTTAGATTCATACAAGGAAACCTCAAAAATAGAAGAAAATCAACTAACTATTGTCTCATCTATGCCATATCAAGGAGAATGGCGGAAGGTTGAAAAGAAGAAATGGAGAAAAGTCTAAATCTTCTCCTCAGCACTTAGTTGATTGCTTATGTATGAACCTATGATCATCAGTCTTTGACTAGATGATGGACTTATTGTAAGCAACTACAACATGTAATTTTGTTTTCATTAATAAAATTACAATTTTTTCCTTGGAAAAAAAGATTAATATGAGATCTCGGAGAAAATAGAATAGGCATAAGAGGGTGAAAACTATAGACAAAGAGAAAAACTTGGGCACCCAATCCACATATGACCATGTAGCAATAAGAGAAGGAAAGTAAGTAAAATTTTAGCTAGGCCCAAACCCTGCCAAAAGGGGATCTCACAAAGCCAAACCCAAATGATGGAGATTATCTCTAGGAATTATAAAGAATTAGGAAGCAAACATAAAATGGACATGGTTAAGGAAATGGTAGAAGAGAAGAAAACTCAAATCCTCTTGTTCTAATAAGAAAAATTGAAAGATAACAATATCCTTTAGGAAAGTGCAAACTATAGCAACTAAGCAATGGACAAGTGACAATCTTGTGAGGAACTCCTAGAGGTCTCTATATTTTGTGCAACCCAAACACCTTCCAACTCATCAATGATTCTTCCACTCCTAATTGGACTCTACTAAGCCTCTCTCATATTAGTTCATGAATTTCTATTCATATAGTTAAGGCTTATATGCCTAGTACTTATCCAAATAATATTGTTTATTGTCTCTCCTTGATGGACTTAAAGGAGAGGGCTATTAGGAGCAAACTTATTATTGCTAGTGATTTTAACATTGCTCTCTCTTAAAAAGAGAAAAGGGTTGGGGGGAGGATATTCTATTAGGAACCACTTCAAAGAATATATGGAATTTTAATCTCTTCCTTGGACCTTATTAATACTAAACCAATCAAGGGCGGTTTCACCTAGAAGGTCAAGACCTTGACACATTGGGGCTAGATGTTGAGAATGCAATAAGAAATTCCTAATTTAATTTTGTCCTTAATTAAATTAGGAGAAAATCGAAATTCCACATCAGTAGACAACTTGAATGAGTTAACTGATTTATTATCACTCAGTTAGCTTAGTTAATTCGAGCTGGAGGGAGAACTCGAGTTGTGTACAATGATTCCTAAATTTTAGGAGCCTACGTTGAGTTAATTTCAGTTGTAGCAATTTAATCTAGTTAAATTGAGTTATGGTCAGTTAAACTAGTTCCAACTATTGGAGGACCTAGTTGGAGGTCTAGCAGTGGGGTGCAGTTTTAGTGTTTAACCAGTTAACTGATAAATCAGCCTAAATTAACTCATGCATGCACAAAATTCGAGTTACTCAGTTGAGATTGGATTTCAAGGGTAGTGTACTATCAATTGTAGAATATTCCAAATTGTACAGGTCATGCATGTGATCAAAGGAAGGCCTAAAGGTATTATGAAATTCTCATTGAGAAATTTCCTAATTAAAAGGGGGCTAATTCCCAAGGAAACAATGCAAGGAAATAAGAGCTTGGAGGCTTGGAATTTTGGCTAAGTATTGTCCAAAGGTAGTCAGTCAAGGAGAGGATAGAAAATACTTGTGTAGGTTGAGCTCAAGGTTGAGAAGAGCATATTGTACTCATCTAGATTCTTTGATTAATGCAATATGGAAAGTAAGGGGTTTTGAGCAACTTCTTTCCCCTAGATATATCTCTGTGTATGTGTGTTGAATCTAGATGCATGTTATTGATTTATGTTCTCGATCGTAAATTTACTTCCACAGATTCGTAGAGTAGATTTGAGTCTTATGTTTTGGTAAATTTCATGAGAAGTTTGAATCTACAATTAAATTCTTCATGGTATCAGAGGTAGATTCACAATAGAGAAGAGAATTTGTAGTTGTCATTGCAGGAGGTTCAAGGTTGCAGATCATTGTTTCAGGTTTTCTTCAGGACTAAGAAGATGGATTTCTATGGACTAGGACTTAAGTACGCCCTTGAGGGGAGCTCAAATTATGTCGCATGGAAGGACTAGATGGAGGCAATATTGGAAGATAATGGGTTGAAGTAATTCATTGATAATGACATTTTGAAACCAGCAGCAGTTGATGCTTAGGATCTAGCAGAATGGAAGAAGTGTGTTTCTAGGGAAAGGAGAATAGTATTGGAGGGAGTATGAGACCCAATTGTCTCTAATCTCCACATGAAATAAACTATGTTTGAAATGTGGCAAGCACTGACAGATTTGTTCCAGAGTAGTAGTGACCATAGGAAGCTGGAACTCAAGGACAAACTTTGAAGCATCAAGATGCAAAATAATGACATAATTCTGCAGTACTTGCGCAAGTTTACACAATGTCCTGATGAACTTGGTGGGGGCAGTGTTACTGTCCCTGAAGAATATTTGGCAGCTCTAGCTCTATTGGTCTTCCCAAGAGCTGGCACAATTAACAAGATTCAATAAATGATAGAGAGAAACTACCATAGTGGGAGCGGTTATGGTCTGATCTAGTGTAGGAAGAAATAAGGCAGAAAAACAGAGATAGGACCTCATCCAAAGAAGAGGAGGAGAACTTTGAATTAGTTAGAAAAGGAAGGAAGGCCAAGGGGAAGAATTCCCAAGGTGAGGCTAATTCGATCGTAGAGGGAAAGCAGAAGGACTTGTCCAAAATCAAGTGCTTTCACTCTCATGAATTCAGGAACTATGTCACGAAATGTCCACAAAAGAAGGCAAGCAAGAAGGAACCTGCAATAGCAGCAGTAGGTGAAGCTCTAGCTTCACAATTTGAGCTTGATTTTACTCTCATTGGATGCGTGAAAATTATAGTAATGGGAAGCATGTGGTATTTGGATAATGGTGCCTCGTTCCACATGACAAGGAATAGAGATTTCTTCAGTGACTTGGAGGAGAAAGACCTCGAGCAAAACATTGAGTTTGGAGACGACGGAAGGTATAACGCAACTGATATTGGTACAGTTACATTTCAAAGCGAGTTAGACACCCCTCTCAGACTCAAGGATGTGATGTTTGTTCTGGATCTAAAGAAGAATATTGTTTCTGTCGCGATGTTGGAAGACAGTGGCTACGATGTGATATTCAGAAAGGAAAGGCATTCCTGAGACACATCGCCATACGACAAGTGAAGCAGATTGGCGTGTGAGTCAAGAACATGTATGCCCTTGAGGTAGAATATGCATGAAAAGCCTTGAGTAAGGAAAAAGTTAGAGACCCTGTGGTTGAGAGGGAGCATGATTTACATCTCAAAATGGAGCCTCAGAAGTAGCCTCAACAAGTTGTGTAGTAGCCACAAATGGAGAAGCATAGAGGAGGTAGAGTGGAAACATCCACTCAAGCAAAGACCTCTTGTAGGGGGATATTTCGAGCTAAGTTGGCAGAGGGAGCACATGCAACCATACCTCCAGGTGTGAGGTGGGGCGATGTGAAGCAATAGTCCCAGGTGTGCAGAAATTTGGGTAGGGTCTGTTATCACCTGGATTGAACCTTAGGTTGAAGGAAGGCAATGCTAGGGTAACCACAAACCATGCTCAGCCAAGTAGCTTGCCTGACTAGGCTAGGAGAGGGCTCTCTTTGTAAGGATCTCAGCCAGGATGACTGGATCAAGAAAATGATATTAGGCTAGGTATAATAGCACAAGGTTTGATTTGATTTTGAAGGTTTTTACTGGATCAGGAGAAGCTGGATAGTTAGGGCAACGAAATTAGGTCAAAATTGTAGGGTTTCGATGGGGCAAGGTAGGCACAAGGCTCAACACTCTAGGGTTTGATGGGTGAAGTGATTCAAAGACAGGTGAGGAGCTAGAAAGAGCATGTAAGCAACATGGATTCTTTCTAAACGGAAGAAAACATAGACTGTGAATATTTTCCCAAAATACAGCATAAATATTATGGGTTCTGCCTATCAACATGTAAACATCCACTTAAAGAGTATGAAATGATGAAATGGAGTCAACAATACATTTTAACACATGAAAACATAAGAAAAACTGAACTAAACATCATACCACATGGATCCCAAAGAAATAGTTGCAACTTTTCATTAATCTCCTGCTAAAACTGATACAAAATGATGTCTACTCAAAGCATAAGCATCCAGCTGAGTCTAACCCTTTACAATGAGAAAGAAGAAGAAGATATAGACATTGATTCAACCTCATCCCATCCTCAAGGGTTGAATTCCTAAGGATGAGGAACTAATCCATCAAAAACTGAACAAGAAACTGGAATCTAGGCAACCTAACAACTTGCCTCTAAAAGTGAGGAAACTGATTCATTTGTCCTCAAGATAACTTTTGATCTAATGAATCTACCTTCTATTACTTATTATCCATCATATTTACAGTCCTAGTCACCATTTACATTAGTAAAAACATCATCCATGAGAGAAACCCCAAAAATTACAGTCATGGCACAGTAAAGTGCGAATTGAGCAGAAAATTGTCCTATGCACAGTGCCCAAGCGCTATGCGCAACACTTTTTGCAGGGCCATTTTGGAGGCCTTCCCAGTGTCAAAATTGGGCCCAAAATATCTTGTTGGAAAGCTCTTCAAGTATAATTTCCTGAACATCTTTAATTTTTGCATTTGGAGTTCATTTGACCCCTCAAAAACTAATTCTCCTGAGACTGCTTCTGTGGCTCAGAAAGAGGGCAGAAAGGTCATTTTTTGGGTGTTTTTTGACCTGTTGGTTGACCAGTTTTTATTATGCTCTTAACCTGCAAGACGATACCAGAATACCGAATATGCAAAGAAATATACCCAGAACATAGAACAATGAGAAATAACAACAAGTATTTTATTATTCTTAAAGCAATGTTCACTTGCCTCTTTGAGGGGGCAACCTCCAATAACGATGAGCTCAATTACCAAATAAGACACGATGCCCCTCGAGGGGAGTCTCTATTCTTTATATAGGATTCATACATGCAATACCATGGTTCTTATTAATACCATCTATCTAATACCATGGCCCATTTGCAACTAACTGTGGTCCCTTCATTAAATGCAGGTTAACCACTTACAATTATTAATATGGGCTTTATTGACTCTTTACTTAACTATAACTATGACTCGATCCTATTACATAAATAAGGGGGTTAGGGTTGGACCCTAACATGCCCTCCCCCATAAGAATAGCCTTGTCCTCAAGGCTGAAGCTATGGAAATTACTGAAGGATAGTGGCTAGTTCCCAGGTTGCATCTTCCGGAGAGGTGTCTTTCCACTTGATGATGACTTCCTTGATTTTGTGGCCACACAGGTGTCGTTCTCGTGTGTCAAGAACCTGTTTAGGTTGGAGCCAGATTGACCCTTCTTCATCCACTTTAGGTAGACTGGTTTGAATTTTTCAATGGTTCCCAATCACTTTCTTGAGGCATGAGACATGAAAGACTGGATGAATTTTTGCAGTGGGTCGCAAAGCTAGCTTGTAGGTGACTTCTCCAATGCGCTGAAGTACTTGATACAGTCCATAGAATTTTGGAGATAATTTCTAACAACCCTTGTCTTTGAGTGATGTTTGCTTATATGGTTGCAACTTCAAAAATACCTGATCCCCTTCTTGAAATTGGCATTCTGAGTGATGTTGATCTGCCTGTTGCTTCATGGGTTTTGGGCTTGATGAAGATTCTCTCTAAGGTGGGCCAGCATGGTTGTGTGGTTCTAGGGTGGATGTTGGTGATATTACGACTCTGTCCTTGTAGCGAAGAATCTCATCCTGCCACGAGTAACCCACTGTGGAATTTGGATCCGTCTGCAATTGATTAATGAGTTGTGAGAGCCAGGGATGTGAAAACCATTCCTTGCGAGCCTCTTCAATCCATTCTGGAATGGGAAGGGAAACTGCGAGCAGGGTAATTTCCTCAAATTGGCGGGATAATGCATCTGCTACAATATTTTCACGCCCTTCCTTGTAAATTATCTCATAATCATATCCCAGCATTTTGGCGAGCCATTTATTTTGTTGTGGTGAGGATAGGTGTTGCTCTAAAAAATATTTAAGGCTTTGATGGTCTATGCGGATTTGGAAACGTCACCCCAATAAGTGTTGGGACTCAGAAATGTCATATTTTCATCCACCTTTTTCTTCACTATTCCTTACATTTCATCATCCCATTAACCTTTTATCATATCATTTTCATAAATACATTTGGGTTTCACCTTCTTATTTTCCATTTTATTCATTTTTGTATTACAAGTGAATTTATGATTAAATATTAGAAAATATACATATTTTTATATATATCTCAAGAATATGTGAGTTTTGTGATGTGTAGGAAATATGTGAAGAATTAATTCCAAGAGGCTTCTCAAATATCTCCTCCACCATATTAAGGAGATAATTATGCAAGCCTATTCCTAAGGAGAAAATCATGGAGGATTTGGTTGGCATATCTTATCCATATCTCCTCCACCATATTAAGGAGATAATTATGCAAGCCTATTCCTAAGGAGAAAATCATGGAGGATTTGGTTAGCATATCTTATCCAAAGACATGTGAGAGATTTGTGGAGGATTCAAAGGGATCATATTTTGTAATAATGGGAAAGTAGTTGAAAATGCTTGAGAGATTTGTGGAGGATTTAAAGGGATCATATCTTGTAATAATGGGAAATTAGTTGAGAGTGCTTGAGAGAATATTGGATATGTAATTATGAGATGGTTATCTTCCTCATGTATATAAGAGAGTGCTCTCTCTTCATTTGGATAATAATGAATAATGGAAAGGAATTCTTAGTTTTTCATCTTTTATTGTTATGCTTCCATGATTTGTAACTTGATTCTTGTAATATAATTTGAGATAGTTTTATTGTTGTGAGCTCACATATGTTGTTTGTCATTCAATTCTTCACATGTTGTAATTGTTTTTCCCTTATGCAATTTCCTGCTTTCCTAGTTAGTGTTTCAATGCCTTCCTAGATTAATTTGATTTCAGTAATTTAGATTAAATCAGTTCCACTTCGATCCTGCATATATAGTGCATGTGCCTCGTAAGTCTATGAACCTCGGATTGACAAATTAAATAGTTGGGCAAGAACTACAACAGAATTAAACGATAATATTTTCACCCAACAATAAGTATGGTCGCCAGGTATCTACTGCATGTAAGATGGCCATCATCTCCTTCTCATAGGTAGATTGTCCCAGATTCTTCCACTTAGTTGTTGGCTCGTGAAGGCTAAGGGTCGACCTTCCTGGATTAAGATTTCCCCAATACTCGTACCAAAAGCATCACATTTAATCACAAAAGATTTGGTGAAGTCGGGTAGTGCTAAGACTGGAGTGGAACACATCGCATGTTTGAGAGCTATAAAGGCCTGTTGTGCTTCATCATTCCAGAGGAATGAATTTTTGTTGACGAGTTGAGTGAGGGGCCGACCAATGCGACCATAATTGCGGACAAATTTGTGATAGTAGCCTGTGAGACCCAAAAATCCTCTCAAGCTCTTCAAGGTCTTTGGTTGAGGCCAATCCTGCATTGCCTAGATCTTTTTGGGGTCCACCCTGACACTTTCACGCCCAACAATGTGGCCCAAATACTCAACTTATTCCATGCCAAAAGAGCACTTGGACATATTGACAAATAATTTATGCTTGCGGAGCAGTTATACATGCTGAAGATGTGTGTCCCAGGTGCGACTCTAGATGAGGATGTCATCAAAGAAAACAAGGACAAATTTTCTGAGATATGGTTTGAGCAGGTGGTTCATAAGGCTCTAAAAAGTGGATGGGGCATTACAAAGACCAAATGGCATGACCAAGAACTCATAATGGCCTTCATGAGTTCAGAAAGCAGTCTTTGGAATGTCCACTTCTTTCATGCGAATTTGGTGGTAGCTCGAGCGAAGGTTGAGCTTAGTAAAGAATTGAGCCCCATTTAGTTCATACGGAAAGTCATCGACAACCGAGATGGGAAATTTATCTTTGACCATCAAGTTATTGAGGGCCCTGAAGTCTGGACACATACGCCATTCCCCATCTTTCTTGAGCACCATGACCACTGGCGATGAATAAGGACTAATGTTGGGACGAATGATGCCTGCTTCCAAGAGTTCCTTGATTATTTTTTCAATTTCATTCTTTTGGGTGAATGGATATCTATATGGGCGCACATTTGGTGGTTGGTCCCCTAGGACCAAAGTAATGCTATGATCATGTTCCCCTCTCAAGGGTGGAAGCTCATGAGGCTTGTCAAAGACTGGCAGATGGTTGTTTAAGATCTGTTGCATCTCAGGATGAATATGAAGAGAATTGGGGTCGAAGGCCGGGATGGCATTAAATTGGGATATAACTCCATGGTGGCCCTTTTTTAACAATTTTTCCATTCAATGTGAGCTGATGATAGAGGGAGCTCCCGCCTGGAGTCCAGGGAGGGTATGTGTGTGGTTGTTCTGCTTAAAATTCATATATAACTCATGGAAATCCATTGTGATTTCGCCCAGTGTACGAAGCCATTCAACACCTAGGACAATGTTGCACCCTACCATGTGTATGGAAAAAATGTGGGTCTTTAACTAATAATCCCCCATTTGAAGTTTGACATTTTCACAATGGCCTTCACATTTCATTGTCCCCCCATCAGCAATTTGGACCTGGAATTTAGAAATTGCTCAGACAAAACAATGCACTGCTTCCGAGACTTTTTGATGGATAAAATTATGGGTACTGCCACTATCAATCAAGACTACTACTGGGAGATGCTTAATAAAACCTCTGATTTATAGAGTTTGGGGAGAAGAAATCCCTGCCAAAGCATGCAGTGAGATAACTGATTCTTCAGGTACATTGTCCTGCTGGTTGTCCTCTTCTGCCTCCTCTGGTTCCTCAAGTGGTGGGGCTTCCTCCGATGAACTGTGATCAGTAGCATCAATTTGAAAGAATTTGGGCTCCTTGCATTTGTGCCTGGGAGAGTATTTCTCATCACAGTAGTAACACAATCCTTGCTTTCTTCTTTCCACCATTTTTGCTGGTGACACCTTTTGAACCTTGAGTGTTTGGGTAGTGCTTCGAGCCTGTGTGGGGTGACCCTTGGCGATGAAATTTGGGCGATTGGACTGGGCTGCTAACACACGTTCTACTTCACGAGCTATCCTGCAAGCATGCAACCATGAGCTAGGGTGGTGCAGTCGAATGTGGGCTTGTATGGCTTCTTTGAGACCACTGAAAAAACATTCCACGTAGAACTCATCATGTATACCTCCAGTGCGGAAAGCTAAGGCTTCAAAGGTTGTAATATATTCGTTCACTGTTCCTGTCTATCGGAGCTTAGTGAGACGACCCAAAAAATCATATTCATGGTCAAAGTGATCCGTAAGAGCTTTTTTGAATGTCTTCCAAGTTAAGGGCCTTCCATAGCAACGTTGATGCCATTGCCACCATTGCCATCTTTCATTTCCAAGTACATGATACCCACACTAAGATGAGTCACATCATCTAGGATGTAATTCAGTGTAAAATATTGCTCCATTTGTTTTATCCATGTAGCTAGGTGAGAGCCATCAAATTTATACATGTCCAGCTTGGGTGGTCGCAGATGGGATTGTTGGTGGGTGCCAAGGAGGTGAAGATACTGGCTAGACTCACCCTAAATGTTTTCATTGCCAGTATATGCCTCTACGCGTTCCTCCACCTTGCCCTTAGAGAGTGTTTCATTTAAGTTCTTCAGCTGCAAGATGACATCTTTCAATTGTGATTCAAGGCTGTCAATCCTCTCATTAGCCATAGCTTGAGCTCTAGTTTGAACCATGCACCGATCTGATGTACTTGAAATTTGGGATTGCCCGAAATTTTTGGCACTAACAATTGAATGGTACCACCTTTCTCAGCTCGTCAACCTGATTCTTATGGGCTAAGTCACCAATAAGCGCCCCGGGGCTCTCAGAAAAGCTATCTTCTATCAAGCTGAGAACAAGTATCTACTTGTTAAATATGGAATCGAATACTTTGTAAGAGCTTATAAGCTCAAAAATAATTATACTCTCATAAACTCAGGGAAGATGAAATGAATGATAAATTCATGCAAACAATTCTTACTGATGGTTGTAAAGGAAAAGAAACCTGATAAAACCAATGTATTTAAAGGCTGTAATGCTAAACACCAAGCTGATTTAGAGAAGGTTGTTTCAGAGTATGATATCTTGTTTCAAGAACCTAAACATCTTCCACCCGGAAAGGAAATAGTGCATGATATTATTTTGCAGCAAGATGCTCCATTGCCTAACATTGGAATGTACAGGTTGTCCGCTTTAGAGAACGCAGAAATCAAGAAGCAGGTGCAGGAGTTGCTCAAAAAGGGGTTCATTAAACCTAGCACATCACCATGTGGGTCACTAATCGTTTTGGTGAGAAAGAAATATGGCTCGTGGAGAATCTGCATTGATTACCGAGCACTGAATAAGATAACAATCAAAAGTCGTTATCCCCTTCCTCGCATAGATGATCTGTTAGATCAATTAAAAGAAGATGTTTATTTTTCCAAGCTAGACTTGCATAGTGGATATCACCAGGTCAAAGTTGCAGAACAAGATGCATGGAAGACTACTTTCAAAACAAAGCAGGGGTTGTATGAGTGGCTGGTTATGCCTTTTGGTTTGACTAATGCTCTTGCTACTTTCATGAGATTAATGAATGATGTACTCAGACCTTTTCTTGATGATTTTTTTATTGTGTATCTATATGACATTATGGAATTTAGCAAAACATGGGAAGAACATTTAGAGCATGTTAAGCAGACACTGGATGTTTTGAAAAGAGAAAAACTTTATGTTAAACTCTCAAAATGTGAATTTGGAAAAACATCTTTGAATTATTTGGGACATATAGTAGAGGGTGGTGAATTGAAGATAGATCCCTCTAAGGTGGCAGTCATTGTGAATTTGCCTAAACCCAAATCCACTACAGAAGTTAGAAGCTTCTTAGGAGCAGCACAATATTGGAGAAAATTCACTTCTAACTTTTCCTTAATTGCAACTCCTTTACATGCTTTAACAAGATTGAACAAGGTGTTTCAATGGGGAGGCAAACAACAGAAAGCCTTCGACACCTTGAAAAAACGATTAGTACTAGCACTGCCTGATCTTCAAAGACCATTTGAGATACAAACGGATGCCAGTGACTATGCCATGGGAGCAGTGTTGATACATCACGGTAAACCCATATGTTATCATTCCAAGACATTTAATTCTGCAGTAGTTAACTATCCTACATATGATAAAGAATTGTATGCATTAGTACAGAGTGTGAAAAAGTGGAAACATTACTTAATGGGCAAAGAGACAGTAATACATACTGATCATGAAACACTTCAATATCTACACTGCCAAACTAAGTTGCAGCAATCAAGACACTATAGGTGGATGGGTTTTCTACAATAGTTTCATTTAGTCATCAGATACAAAAAGGGCATATACAATAAAGTTGCAGATATGTTATCTAGACCCATTATAAATGCATCTACTATACTTGAGCATAATTCTATGTTACATGAGAGCTACATTGAACAATATGCTCAAGATATATACTTTAAAGATGTATATGCAAATTTAAGTCAAGGCAAACGAGTAGAAGAATTGGATTATCATGTAAAGGATCGGCTCCTATATCATTGTGGGAAGCTATGCATTCCACAAATTGAAAGAGTAAAGATAATTCAAGAAGCACACGCTTCTCTAATATCAGGTCACAAGGGGTAAGTAAAACAGTTGCACAGCTGCAAAGATTTTGTTATTGGCCCAAAATGAACGAGACAGTTTCTAGATATGTAAGAGGGTGTACTATGTGTGCTAAAAGCAAGCCCAACAATAGAAAACTAGGCTTGTACACTCCATTACCAGTTCCTTCTCACCCTTGGGAAAGTGTTTCCATGGATTTTGTTGGAGCACTACCTAAATCTAGGAAAGGTCATGATTATCTGTATGTTGTTGTGGATAGGTTCAGCAAAATGTGTATTTTGATACCTTGTAATAAACAGATTACAGTTGAACAAACTACAAAACTGTTCTTTCAACATGTATGGGTTCATTTTGGATTACCCACTTCCATTGTATTTGATCGAGACGCCTGATTTGTGTGAAATTTTTGGTCAAGTCTGTGGGAGCTGATGGACACCAAACTGAAGAAAAGCACAAATTTCCATCCACAAACCGATGGCCAGACACAAGTAGTTAACCAGACAGTGATCCAGTTACTCAGGGGATATTGCAGCAAACATCCTAAGCTTTGGGATGAACATTTGTGTTATGTGTAGCATGCTTACAACCGAGCCAAAAATATTCTTCTACATAGAGATCTCCTTTTGAGACCTGTTTTGGTTTCATACCGAGGTCTCCTTTGGATTTTGTCTTTGGTAAAGACACCACAGTTGAGGGACACATTGATGTGGACAGGGAAACTAGTTTCATTGAACAGATCCAAGAGATCCCCCAGGAAGTACAGGAATAGCTGGAAAAGAGCCAAGCCAAATACTAGGCAAGGCATGACAAGCATCGGATGGAGCATGGTTTCCAAGTTGGTGACCAAGTTTGGCTGTATATCAGCAAGGACAGAATGCAAGGTGAATGTAAAAAGCTAAAGCCTATTAGGTATGGACCCTTCAAGATACTTGAGAAAATTGGTGAGAATGATTTTTGCCTTGATCTACCAGCTTAAATGCACATCTACTCAGTCGTGAATGCAAATTGCTTGAGATTATTTGAACCTTCACTAATTGAGGATCCCAAAGAGCAGAGTCAATTGCATTCTATTGATGACCTGTTACCTGAATATCTTAATGAATTGCAGAAAGACACAGTGCTGGGCAAGAAGGTGAGAACGACGTGCAGGGGAGATGTTGAGTACCTCAGAGTTGGGCTCACGGGTTCAAAGCTGAGCAATGCAAAGTGTATAAAGATTGGACAAGTGAGACAATTGTACCCTCACTTAGTCGATGCTTGAAAACCAACTTTTGGTGGTCCAAAAGATTTTTTAGTGGGAAGGTCATGATCCAAATTGGATCCATGGAAAATTATCAGAGTTCTATGACTGCATCAAATCATGACAGACCTCAAAAAATTGTGAACAAAGAGCTATCAGGAAGGACCTCTGGACAGTGGCAGTTTGTAGCTAGCAAGGAACGATGAGGACCTCGGTCAAAGTGCACTGAACAAGGCCCATGGAGACCGCACAAGAGGCAAACTAGCAGTTGGGAAGTCCAGATCAGAAAACAGAGGCCATTTCTGATGTGGGATTAACGCAGCGGTTTGCTAGGAAAAACCCTCGAGAAGGAATAGCCCCGAGCGCTCGGTCACAAGGGAAGCTGAAAATCGTGGGAAAAGCGTTGAAATGACAGGTGGATCCTGTGCTCCAAAACCAACGGAATATCAGAGGCATTTTGAGCGAAAAGTGGAATTGTCAGAGGACCCAGTGATTCCATATGTTGGATGACACGTGTCCAGCAGATGAGAGAGAAAACCGCTCTCATCGTGGGCTAATGTCTGAGTAAGTCAATGTGCGATAAGAGCGAACACCGTAGGATCTGGGGGCTCTAGATCTAATGGCAAAGATTACATTCGATGGAAAACTGAATCTGGATGGAGAATTAAGCTGCAGCATATAAAACTTTGAAGTCTGATTTGACCGCTGAGTTGGTGGATGAATCATTACACAAAGTAACAGAAATACCAAACTGTTTGAGGAAGCGCTGGCAAAATTCATAAGAGGACAAGTGGCCACTTCCTTGTGAGACGTTACATAGTGGTGATGACGCAAAGGCAGGGAATTCCAAGCGAACAATAGCAGGCGATCCAAAGAGGCGGAGGAGGAAGTGAACAGTCAGAGGATGCATTGGCTTTAAGCCATGCATAGATAGAGAAAAAAAAAGAGGAAAAAGAAGAAGGAGACAGTGAGACAGAGAAGCAGAATAAAGAGGAAGCAAGAAGTAGAGAGCCAAGCTGACCTGTGGAGCTAAGGCAGCATTGAGCAGATAGAAGGCCTGAGAGGTTCAAGCAATCCTTGTGAGGATATCTGGTGGGAACTAAGTACCAAATTGGACTCATCCCATTAAGACCAGTTGAGGTCGAGACTTGGTAAGGAAGAGTATGTGCACTCTAGTGGCTTGGGGGATCCAAGAACCACCCTACTAAGAATCATCTGTTTCAGGAGACTCAAATCGAGCTCCTCATTGTAAAAAATTTGTTTTAAAGACACAATAAAGAAGGCCACCACTGAAAGCTGGACCGGAGACGTAGCCCTGGAGGATAAGGTGAACTCCTTATTAATTTGTTGTGTTCTTGAATTTGCTTACTATGATTCTCTTACTGTTTTCCATTTTCTAGTGTCTGTGTATTTTTCAATCTCATCGATCCGTTGCCTAAGATAACATAGACACGCACTAGCACATGAGTCTGTAATACCTTCATTAATTAATTAACTGACATCACTCACGAGTGATTTTCAGATCACCGCTGGATCTAGATTACCGAAAGGAACAAAGTTGAATCATGAACATAATAATGCTAGTCTATCATACAAAATCATCCTTGGGAAATCAATAGCTACAACAAGCACAACATAGACACCCAATACTCCCAATCCAGACATTGTGGAATAGGAAAATTATGCCCCAAAACTAAACATAGAACTGCCAAAAACAAACAATTTTTGCACAACCTACAAGGCACAAGGCCTCATTTGCATATTTAAAACTTATTGGCCAAAGCCAGTGGATCTATTTCACTAGATCTTCACAAATTGGAGAAAAAATTGTGAGATACACCTTTGTTCAAAAGGCTTCTTCATTGTAAAACTTGCATCATCGAAAGAGTGAGATATTATCCTCCAGGAAGGTCCATGGCTTTGGGGATCGACGAGGCTCTTCATCACTCCTTGGTTTCCAAAATTTGATGCAAACACCATGATTGTATCACAGATGTCGGTTTGGGTGAGGCTTCATAACCTTTCCCTACACTTCTGGCATAATTAAGTGCTAGAAACCATTGGGAATATCTTAGGATGATACATAAAGATTGATGAACAAAGTATGGAAGAACGAATATATACCTTCGCACGCATATGTGTGGAAGTGGATCTCAGCAAAGGCTTATCAGATCGCATCCAACTAATACACAACAAGCAGAGGTGGAATCAAATCCTGGATTTTGAGAACACAACTTTTAGATGCCGAATATGTCGCCAAACAGGACACCTTCAAAATACGTGCCCTCATACCAAGAATGAGCAACAAAGGAGGAAGAAATCAGGGAAGCAGCCAAAAGGATGGCAATTTCCCCCAAATGAAGTACATGAGGAAGAGGAACCCATTCTAAATCAAGAAGAACAACACATACAAGAAAGCGAAGAAAAAGCCAAAAAGACACACACACCAAGCCAAACCCAAATGATGGAGATTATCTCTTGGAATTATAAAGAATTAGGAAGAAAACATAAAATGGACATGGTTAAAGAATGGTCGAAGAGAAGAAAACTCAAATCCTCTTGTTCTAATAAGAAAAATTGAAAGATAACAATATCTTTTAGGAAAGTACAAAACTATAGCAGCTAAGCAATGGACAAGTGACAATCTTGTGAGGAACTCCTAGAGGTCCCTATATTTTGTGTAACCCAAACACCTTCCAACTCATCAATGATTCTTCCACTCCTAATTGGACTCTACTAAGCCTCTCTCATATTGGTTTAGAAATTTCTATTCATATAGTTAAGGCCTATATGCCTAGTACTTATCCAAATAATATTGTTTGTTGTCTCTCCTTGATGGACTTAAAGGAGAGGGCTATTAGGAGCAAACTTATTATTGCTAGTGATTTTAACATCACTCTCTCTTAAAAAGAGAAAAGGGTTGGGGGGAGGATAATCTATTAGGAACCACTTCAAAGAATATATGGAATACCTAATCTCTTCCTTGGCCCTTATTAACATTAAACCAACCAAGGGCGGTTTCACCTAGACTAACAGAAGGTCAAGACCTTGCCACATTGGGGCTAGATGTTGAGAATGCAATAAGAAATTCCTAATTTAATTTTGTCCTTAATTAAATTAGGAGAAAATCAAAATTCCACATTAGCAGACAACTTGAATGAGTTAACTGATTTATTATCACTCAGTTAACTTAGTTAATTCGAGTTGGAGGGAGAAGAGTTGTGTACAATGATTCCTAAATTTTAGGAGCCTAGGTTGAGTTAATTTCAGTTGTAGCAATTTAATTCAGTTAAATTGAGTTATGGCCAGTTAAACTAGTTCCAACTATTGGAGGAACTAGTTGGAGGTTAGTGGGGTGCAGTTTTAGTGTTTAACCAGTTAACTAATAAATCAACCTAAATTAACTCATGCATGCACAAAATTCGAGTTACTCATTTGAGATTGGAGTTCAAGGGTAGTGTACTATCAATTGTAGAATATTCCAAATTGTACAGGTCATGAATGTGGTCAAAGGAAGGCCTAAAGGTATTGTGAAATTCTCATTGAGAAATTTCCTAATTAAAAGGGGGCTAATTCCCAAGGAAACAATGCAAGGAAATCAGAGCTTGGAGGCTTGGAATTTTGGCTAAGTATTGTCCAAAGGCAGCTAGTCAAGGAGAGGATAGAAAATACTTGTGTAGGTTGAGCTCAAGGTTGAGAAAGAGCATATTGCACTCATCTAGATTCTTTGATTAATGCAATACAGACAGTAAGGGGTTTTGAGCAATTTCTTTTCCCTAGATATATCTCTGTGTATGTGTGTTGAATATTGATGCATGTTATTGATTTGTGTTCTCGATCGTAAATTTACTTCCACAGATTGGTAGAGTAGATTTGAGTCTTATGTTTTGGTAAATTTCATGAGAGGTTTGAATCTACAATTAGAATTATTCATGGTATCAGAGGTAGATTCATAATAGAGAAGAGAATTTGTAGTTGTCATTGCAGGAGGTTCAAGGTTGCAGATCATTGTTTCAGGTTTTCTTCAAGACTAAGAAGATGGATTTCTATGGACTAGGACTCAAGTACACCCTTGAGGGAAGCTCGAATTATGTTGCATGGAAGGACCAGATGGAGGCAATACTAGAAGATAATGGGTTGAAGGAATTCATTGATAATAACATTTTGAAACCAGCAACAATTGATGCTTAGGATCTAGCAGAATGGAAGAAGTGTGTTTCTAGGGCAAGGAGAATCATATTGGAGGGAGTACGAGACCAAATTGTCTCTAATCTCCATGTGAAATAGACTAGATTTGTTCCAGAATAGTAGTGACCATAGGAAGCTGGAACTCAAGGACAAACTTTGAAGCATCAAGATGCAAAAGAATGACACAATTCTGCAGTACTTGAGCAATTTTACACAATGTCCTAATGAACCTGGCGGGGGCTGTGTTACTATCCCTGAAGAAGATTTGGTAGCTCTAGCTCTATTGGTCTGCCCAAGAGTTGGGACAATTATCAAGATTCAGTAAATGATAGAGAGAAACTACCACAGTGGGAGCGGTTATGGTCTGATCTAGTGCAGGAAGAAATAAGGTAGAAAAAAAGAGATAGGACCTCATCCAAAGAAGAGGAGGAGGACTTTGAATTAGTTAGCAAAGGAAGGAAGGCCAAGGGGAAGAATTCCCAAGGTGAGGCTAATTCAATCCTAGAGGGAAAGCATAAGGACTTGTCCAAAATCAAGTGCTTTCACTATCATGAATTCAGGCATTATGCCACGAAATGTCCACAAAAGAAGGCAAGCAAGAAGGAGCCTACAATAGCAGCAGTAGGTGAAGCTCTAGCTTCACAATTTGAGCTTGATTTTACTCTCATTGCATGCATGGAAAGCATAGTAATGGGAAGCATGTGGTATTTGGATAGTGGTGCTTCATTCCACATGACAGGGAATAGAGATTTCTTCAGTGACTTGGAGGAGAAAGACCTCAAGCAAAACATTGAGTTTGGAGACGATGGAAGGTATAACATGATTGATATTGGTACAGTTACTTTTCAAAGCGACTTAGACACCCCTCTCAGACTCAAGGATGTGATGTTTGTTCTGGGTCTAAAGAAGAATATTGTTTCTATCATGATGTTGGAAGACAGTGGCTATGATGTGATATTCAGCAAAGAAAAGGCATTCCTGAGACACATCACCACACGAAAAGTGAAGCAGATCGATGTGCGAGTCAAGAACATGTATGCCCTTGAGGTAGAATATACATGAAAATCCTTGAGGAGTAAGGAAAAAGTTAGAGACCCTGTGCTTGAGAGGGAGCATGATTTACATCTCAAAATGGAGCCTCAGAAGTAGCCTCAACAAGTTTTGTAGTAGCCACAAATGGAGAAGAAGAGAGGAGGCAGAGTGGAAACATCCACTCAAGCAAAGACCTCTTGTAGGGGGATATTTCGAGCTAAGTCGGCAGAGGGAGCACATGCAGCCATACCTCCAGGTGTGAGGTGGGGTGATGTGAAGCAATAGTCCTAGGTGTGAAGAAATTTGGGTAGGGTCTCTTATCACCTGGATTGAACCTTAGGCTGAAGGAATGCAATGCCAGGGTAACCACAAACCACGCTTAGCCAAGTAGCTAGCCCGACTAGGCCAGGAGAGGGCTCTCTCCGTAAGGATCTCAGCCAAGATGACTGGATCAAGAAAATGATATTAGGCTAGGTATAATAGCACAAGGTTTGATTTGATTTTGAAGGGTTTTGCTGGATCAGGAGGAGCCTGACAGTTAGGGCAAGGAAATTAGGTCAAAATTATAGGGTTTCGATGGGGTGGGGCAAGGTAGGCACAAGGCTCAGCACTCTAGGGTTTGATGGGTGAAGTGATTCAAAGACAGGTGAGGAGCTAGAAAGAGCATGTAAGCAACATGGATTCTTCCTAAATGGAAGAAAACATAGACTGTGAATATTTTCATAAAACGGAGCATAAATATTATGGGTTCTCCCTATCAACTTGAAAACATCCACTTAAAGAGTATGAAATGATGAAATGGAGTCAACAATACATTTTAACACATGAAAACATAAGAAAAATTGAATTGAACATCATACCACATGGATACCAAAGGAATAGCTGCAACTTTTCATTAATCTCCTGCTAAAACTGATACAAAATGATGTCTACTCAAAGCATATGCATCCAACTGAGTCCAACCCTTTACAATGGGAAAGAAGAAGAAGATATAGACATTGATTCAACCTCCTCCCATCCTCAGGGGTCGAATTCCTAAGGATGAGGAACTAATCCATCAAAAACTGAACAAGAAACTGGAATCTAGGCAACCTAACAACTTGCCTCTAAAAGTGAGGAAATTGATTCATTTGTCCTCAAGATAACTTTTAATCTAATGAATCTACCTTCTAGTACTTATTATCCATCATATTTACATTCCTAGTCACCATTTACATCAGTAAAAACATCATCCATGAGAGAAACCCCAAAAATTACAGTCATGGCACAGTAAAGTGCAAATTGAGCAGAAAGTTGTCCTATGCGCAGTGCCTAGGTGCTATGCGCAACACTTTTTGCAGGGCCATTTTGGAGGCCTTCCAAGTGTCCAAATTTGGCCCAAAATATCTTTTTGGAAAGCTCTTCAAGTATAATTTCCAGAACATCTTGAATTTTTTCATTTGGAGTTCATTTGACCCCTCAAAAACTAATTCTCCCGAGACTGCTTCTGTAGCTCAAAAATAGGGCAGAAAGGTCATTTTTTGGGTGTTTTTTGACCTTTTGGTTGACCAGTGTTTGTTATGCTCTTAACCTGCAAGACGATACCAGAATACCAAATATGTGAAGAAATATACCCATAACATAGAACAATGAGAAATAACATCAAGTATTTTATTATTCTTAAAGCAATGTTCACTTGCCTCTTCGAGGGGGCAACCTCCAATAAAGCTGAGCTCAATTACCAAATAAGACACGATGCTCCTCAAGGGGAGTCTCTATCCTTTATATAGAATTCATACATGCAATACCATGGTTCTTATTAATACCATCTATCTAATACCATGGCCCATTTGCAGCTAACTGTGGTCCCTTCATTAAATGCGGGTTAACCACTTACAATTATTAATATGGGCTTTAATGACTCTTTACTTAACTGTAATTATGACTCGATCCTATTATAGAAATAAGGGGGTTAGGGTTGGACCCTAAGATGCCCTCCCCCATAAGAATAGCCTTGTCCTCAAGGCTGAAGCTGTGGAAACTACTGAAGGATAGTGGCCGGTTCCCAGGTTGCATCTTCCAGAGAGGTGTCTTTCCATTTGACGAGGACTTCCTTGATCGTGCGGCCACGCAGGTGCCATTCTCGTGTGTCAAGAACCTGTTCAGGTTGGAGCTAGATTGACCCTTCTTCATCCACTTCAAGTAGACTGGTTTGAATTCTGCAATGGTTCCCAATCACTTTCTTGAGGCATGAGACATGGAAGACTGGATGGATTTTTGCAGTGGGTGGAAAAGCTAGCTTGTAGGCAACTTCTCCAATGCGCTGAAGTACTTGATACGGTTCGTAGAATTTTGGAGATAATTTCTGACAACCCTTGTCTTTGAGTGATGTTTTCTTATATGGTTGCAGCCTCAAAAATACCTGATCCCCTTCTTGAAATTGGCGTTCTGAGCGATGTTGATCTGCCTCTTGCTTCATGCAGTTTTGGGCTTGATGAATATTCTCTCTAAGGTGGGCCTTGATCAAGCTGAAACTTGGCCTTCTTAGCCTCCCTCTTTGCCTTGATGTACTTGGTTTGCATCAATTCTTGCTTGACCTCTAGTTGCTTGTTCTCTTGCTCATAAAAGGAGATCATATATTTGGCCCTTTGTAATCTAGTCTCTGTTATGAAACCAGCTCACAAAAAGATAGAAAAGATAGATCAATGCCTTAGAATTCAGCGTCTTCGAGGGGCAAACCTCCTTTACATTACACAAATGAATGATTCTTTGATGATACAAATGACAATACCTCCTTTCTATATATAGGAGTCTAAGGGGTCATAATATAATCAGAGCCGACATAACATTAATAACGAAGGGCACAATAATAACAATAGTGGGCTTCTATTGGGCACAATAGTAACAATATTGGGACTACATGGGTACAAAAATATAATAAGGGGGTTGTATTAATAACAATAAGGGGTTACACTAGTAGTATAGGGGCCTAACATGCCCCTCTCCTTCAAAAAGTGTTGTCCTCAATGCTTGAGTAGTTATTGATGCTTTTGTATAAAATTCTTGTCCTCCCATGTGGAATCTTCAGCAGGTAAGTTCTTCCACTTGATGAGATACTCTGAAATTGATCGATTTCGTAGCTTTTGGGTTCTTGTTTCTGTGACTGCTCCAGGTTCCAATATGATTTTTCCTTCCTCTTCAAGTTCTATCAATATTGTTTGAATTGGGATCTTTTGCAAATTTTGAATGAGTGGCCACACTTCTTCATCCTTCTTCCATTCATCCCTTACTTTGTTTATCCAATCTGGTTGGATAATAGAAATAGCACAAAACAATGCTTCGACATCCTCATCCTTTCTTGAGAGTGCATCTGCAACAAAATTTTGCTTCCCTTTTCTATAGATGATGTCAAAGTCATAACCCAACATATTTGTGACCCATTTTTTCTGTTCTTCTAAAGATAATAGTTGTTCTAAAAAGTATCTAAGACTATCATGATCCATTTTTACCTTGAAGTGTCTTCCCATTCGGTAAGGTCGCCATTTCTTAAGTGCATGTAGTATTGCCAACATTTCCTTCTCATAAATAGCTTGTTTTAGATGTAGCAGTAAAAATACCCAATCACCTACATCAAAACATTTTTCACTACGATGTTGATCTACCTGTTGTTTCATTCGATTTTGCACCAAAGTGGCGTTATCCTTTAAAAGTTGGAGAACTTGTTGTTGGTGCTCGATGTGATCTTTTTCTGCTTGAACCTTTTTCTTCTTGATATGTCCTTCTATCTTGAGAATTTGAGGAGTGGTAATTTCTTCCAATGCTTTACAAGATATGGTCAGATTCATGTCTTGATGCTCGATGTGATCTTTCTCTTATTAAACATTTTTTTTCTTGATATGTCCTTCTATCTAGATAGTTTGAGTAGTTGTAATTCTGGCCAATGCACTACAAGATATGGTTGGATTCATTTCTTCTTTCTTGATGTGATCTTTCACTTCTTGAACCTTTTTCTTCTTGATATGTCCTTCTATCTTGAGAGTTTGAGGAGTGGTAATTCTTGCCAATGCTTTACAAGATATGGTCGGATTCATTTCTTCTTTCTTTGGGGTTGGGTCGTGGTGTATATCCTCTTCTTTTGATGTTTCTTGATCCTTTTCTTCCTCCTCTTCATACTCTATGTAAAATAATTTCTTCTCAGCACACTTATGACCTTTAGTGCATTTTCTATCACAATTGTAACAAAGCCCTTTTTCTCTTTTTTCTTCCAATTGTTGTGATGTAAGACTTGTAGGTTGTGGAAGGCTAGGAGAAGAAACATTTCCATAATTATAGTCATGAGTGGTGGGATTCCTTGTTTTCATAATTTTGCTTTCAATTTTTCTTACCAACTTGAATGCCTCCTCGAATGAATCAGGTTCCCAAAAACGAACCTCATGTTGAATGTTATCCTTTAAAGTCCCTATGAAGACATCAATCCTTTGCTTCTCTGGAATATAATTTACCCTTCTATTCAATTTTTGGAAGTCTTCAATGTGCTCTTCCATTGAACCCTTTTGTTTGAGATTTATCAATTGGATAAAGAAGGAGTTTCTCTTTGTATCCTCATAATGTGCTATCATTTCCTCCGTGAAAATTGACCACGTGACAAGTGGTTTACGAGAACAAAGCCCTTTATACCATAAAAATTGATTCGGTTCTAAATAATTAGATGCAATACATACCTTTTGTAACAATGGTACACCATGTAGATCAAAATATTTCTCCATCTGTAGTATCCAATTTACTGGATCCTTGCCATAAAACTCCCTCATCTCGCTTTTTCTTGATTTTAGGAGCTTGATCTTGAAACGAATGTAACTCTGTAATTTCAGATCTTCCAGTTCTGAAATCGCGATATACAGTAGCCCTCTGCGTCATCTTTCCAATGCCACCAGTCTAATCCAAATTGGATTCTCCAAGGAAGAGTTATGCCAAATCTCCCACGGTGACTTGATTATAGACTAGTTCAGTAGAGCGAACTTGTACAACGTGCCACGAGTCACTGTTTCGACCTATGGATCTGAAAAATGTATACAAGAAACTACAGTCCGTCCTCATTCTGTAACTTCTTACGAAATTTCAATCTGATTCTCAAAACAAAAGTTATGACTATTTTACCAAGGTCACCTGTTTGGAATGTAATTCAGGAGTCTACAAAAAGGCTAACTTCCTCAGATCATATCTCCACAAATATTGTGCAAAAAGATCTGAAATTCAGACCCAAGGTTCAAAATGATTTTGAACCAAATGGGTTTTTTCTTTAGCATCTGAAACGTTGCAGAAAAAAGTTATAGCGCAAATTCCACGATGACCTGTTTGGAGCAACGAAACCCTAGAATTCAAAGCTCTGATACCAAATGTTATGGAACCAGCTCACAAAAAGATAGAAAAGATAGATCAACACCTTAGAATTCAGCCTCTTCGAGGGGGAAACCTCCTTTACATTACACAAATGAATGATTCTTTGATGATACAAATGACAATACCTCCTTTCTATATAGGAGTCTAAGGGGTCATAATATAATCAGAGCTGACATAACAATAATAATGTAAGGGCATAATAATAACAATAGTGGGCTTCTATTGGGCACAATAGTAACAATATCGGGACTACATGGGTACAACAATATAATAAGGGGGTTGTACTAATAACAATAAGGGGTTACACTAGTGGTATAGGGGCCTAACAGTCTCAAGCTTCCTGATTTTGGCATCCTTTGCTTTCAAGGCAGCCTGAGGGATTCTATCTTTATACTCATAATATTTATCCTCTTTATCAATGTCTTTTGAATTTGAAACTTTGAAACCCTAGAGAAGGTAATCAAGAAGTGAGTTATGGTGAATAGGGATAGGGGAAGGGGAGAGGAGTTTGTGCGATGTAGGATGAGATATGTATGATGTGAGAGTGAGAAGGAGGGTATTTTTGGTAGGCACTGTTTAGTAAATAGGGGTTTAAGGATTTTTTTTTTGGGGATTAGGGTATAGGGGATAGGTCTAGGGATTTTTTTTGGGGTATTAGGGTATAGGGGATAGGTGGAGGGATTTGACAACAGAATGTGGGAATAAGGGATATGGTAAGAAAGGAAGGTTTTTTAGGCAACCTAGGGTTTGAAAATTTAAATAGAAAACAAACTTCAAAATCGTGAAATGAGTGTCGGGAGGATAGTTCAAGGAGTGTACTTACTTGTTTAGAGGCTCTAGATAGCAAAAGAGCGATTTAGATGGTTGATAGGGTGGTCTTGGTGTTTGCCGGCCCTAGGCGCAGCGCCTTGTACAAATGCACAATGCTTCAGTTGTATGCGCAGTTCCGTGAAAAAATTCATTGGAAAATAGGCCCTATGCACAGCGCTCTGTCTGTATGCACAACGTTCCCTCCTCTATGCGCAATGCCTCTTGCTCTATGCGCAACACCTTTTTTCAGGCTACTTTTGGAGGCTTTCCTAGTGTCCAAATTATGCCCATGATAGTTCGTTAGAAAGGTCTCTCTCTTGGCTATACAATGGACCTATCAAGAACTGAAAATGATCAATTATAGCCCCTGAAAAGTCAATTCTCCCAAGACTGGTCAAAAAGTGCAGAATGAGGGTGCAAAAATGAAGTGTTCTCTTGTAAGAAACTTTTTGAGGTCTTCCGCAACTCCAAATTGAGTGCATGATAGCTCATTGGAAATATATTTTTGTCTAGTTATCATTTGACTCATCAAGAAAGTCATTTGGAGACTCCAGATAGAAGAAAAAATGATTTTTCCAAAGTCACTCTAGAAGTGCAGCAACTCTCTTGTAGCAACTGTATTTTTGACATTTCTCTAAAACCATGACACCTGTGTAAAATGTGAAGGAGTTTTTTCATCCTTGGCCTATTATGGACAAAAACCTCTCTCACTTTTTCTAAATTCATCCCTGTTTGGTCTAAAACATAGTTTGAAGAAAAACCAGCCCTATGTGTGGCAAATGATTTGTCCCTTAGAATGACTTATTGAAAAATGATGGAGACATGATTTGTATGAGTTGGAATGGCCTCATACTTGCTTAAATTACCTTCCTTATGCCTCATATACTCAGATGTCTCTGATTCCATAGCCAACCCTAGCTCAATGTGTGAGTAAATTAGGGTTTAGTGCTTGTGGAAAATGATGATTTGGACACCCTTGGGAAAAGACAACTCCCTTTGGCATGCACTTAACCGTTTGAAACTTTACCCTTTCACTTGACTATTTTCTTTGGAAATTGATCTTTTGATGGTTTGGCATCTTTGGAACACTCCTTTAACAGCTTGGGATAGTGAAATTATTTCATTTGAAAGACATAAAATTACATAATGAAATAAGCATTTCTCTTTACAAATCATCTTCACATGGTGAAGGGATGTTATTTGATCACCCTTTACTTGTTGGTATTATGCAATCGAATGGAACCTTGACAACCCTAATGACTTAATGAAACCTTGAAAAACCCCAAAAGACCTAATAAGACTTAATGACCTCATGACTGATACAAATGGCATGATAAAAATAACTTTATGGATGATGTACAGTCAACAAGATATGAAACTATGCCAGCAAGTAATCACATTTAGGGAAGAGTGATGTTTTTGGACTAGGACTACCATCAGTGACTAATTTTTTTGCATGACCTAGTGGAATGATAAAAAAATTCTGAATGGGACCCTTAAAATGATATGAAAAGAGGATTTTTGATCACTAATGGCAGGATGCAAATACTGACACTAATAGGGTCCATTGAGGTGTTTTTTGTTTCATGGATCATTACCTTGCTACAAGGGCCCACAATATTTAGTAGTAGGAGGATCAGTGTCAATCAAATACTGAGGAGTGAAAATGAGTGTTGATAGCAAACCAGGAGGCTCAATAGCAGAGTCACCAACAACACATTTTTCCTAGTAGAAATTTGCAGACACAGTTGATTTCGTTTTTTTTTTAATTCTTTTCAGTTGCAGATGTTGCAGTAGCAATAACAGTGAGAAGTGTTGCATGAAGTACATTCCAAAGGTGTTGGATCAGTGTAGATGTGAATTCCTTTCTTGTTGAGAGAGAGCGTTGAAAATGCAACAAGAAATTCCTAATTTAATTTTGTCCTTAATTAAATTAGGAGAAAATATAAATTCCACATCAACAGACAACTTGAATGAGTTAATTGAGTTATTATCACTCAGTTAGCTTAGTTAATTCAAGTTGGAGGCAGAAATTGAGTTGTGTATAGTGATTCCTAAATTTTAGGAGCCTAGGTTGAGTTAATTTTAGTGGTAGAAATTTAATTCAGTTAAATTGAGTTATGGTCAGTTAAACTAGTTCCAACTGTTGGAGGAACTAGTTAGAGGTCTAGCAGTGGGGTGCAACTTCAATGTTTAACCAGTTAACTGATCAATCAACCTAAATTAACTCATGCATGAACAAAATTCGAGTTACCCAATTGAGATTGGAGTTCAAGGGCAGTGTACTATTAGTTTTAGAATATTCCAAATTGTACATATCATGCATGTCGTCAAAGGAAGGCCTAAAGTTATTGCACAATTCTCATTGGGGAATTTCCTAATTAAAAGGGGCCTAATTCTAAAGGAAAAAACACAAGGAAATAGGAGCTTGGAAACCTGGAAATTTGGCTAAGTATTGGCCAAAGGCAGTCAGGCAAGCAGAGGATAGAAAATACTTGTGCAGGTTGAGCAGAGCATATTGTATTCATCTAGATTATTTGATTAATACAATATAGATAGTAAGGGGTTTTGAGAAGTCGATTTCCCCTAGATATATTTCTTTGTATGTGTGTTGAATCTTGATGCATGTTATTGATTTGTGTTCTCAATCATGAATTTACTTCCGCAAATTGGTAGAGTAGATTTGAGTCTTATGTTTTGGTAAATTTCATGAGCAGTTTGAATCTACAATTAAAATTCTACACTTGACTTCCTAGGTTTCTTGTCTTTGGTTCCCTCCTTGATGAACCTTTGTCGCTAAATTCCTTGTCAATCATCCCTTCATCTAGCTATGATCACCATCTTATTTCCCTCCTTCTCAAGACCTCCCAAAATCTTTGTCCTATCCCTTTCATATTTAATCCCCTCGAACTCCAAGATCCTTCCTTTTCCTTAGAGGTCTCCTTTACCTAGAGTCATTGGGTAATTGGATCCCTTGTCCTGATCTAGGAATATAAGCTAAAATCTATAAAAGTAGCCTTTAAGAACTAGGCCAAAGCTGTTTTTTGCTCTGTGGAGCTTGACATTGCCCATCCCCATTCTAGGGTAGAGGATATTTAATGCAAAATGGAAAGGGAATTGTTCACCCATGCTCTTATGCTAGAAGATAAATACGTATTTTCAAGATTCCATAAAACACTTAAGGGTAGAATAATAAATATGGAGGCTCAAATCAATAAATATTTGGCTCAAGAGTGGCGACAAAAATACCTAAAATTTCCATAGACAATCTAAATAGATTATGGAGAAACAATGTTAACGAGATCAGATCTGAAGATGGATAGTTGTTCATTGTCTTTGATAAAAATCAAATAAGCAGCTTCTAGTCACTTTAAAGAAATCTACATAGGAAAAACTAGCCCAACAAGATGAAATAGACTCCATGTTATAATTCGTTCCTTATAAAATTCCTCAAGAAGATAATGAAGGAATAACCTTTCCAAGTTTGAAGATGAAGTTCTCAGAGTAATAAATAGCTTTGAATCCCAAGGTTCTAATGATTTCATAATATTCTTTTATCAGCATTGCTACCACATTATACAATTTGACTTAATGAGGACGTTACAATTTGTTCATCATTCAATGATCCTTAGGGAAGGGATCAATTCAACCTTTCTTTCCCTCATCTGGAAAGAGATGAACTCCACCTCCTTCTTCCGATTATAACCCATCTCACTTTATAATTTTTTGTGCAAAATCATGTCAAATATGATATCCAATAGGCTCAAGCTCTCCTCCCCAAAAAAGTTTCATACAATCAAGGAGGATTTGTGGAAAAGAGATAGTTATTCGACAATGTCATCAACTGAAGCCATGCATTCTAGTAAAACACATTTGATTATGTAAGTAACGATTTTGTATTTGATGTCCTTAGCAAATTTGGATTTGCTTCTTAATTTATTAATTAGATCACAACATGTAATTTGAGATCTTAGGTGTCCCCACTTGTAAATGGGCATCCCTCCCACCTTTTCAAAGCTTCTAGGGGATTTATACAAATATGCTCACTCTCTCCATTATTATATACCATCATGGTGGTTTCCCTAAGAAATAAATTGGAAGAAGAGTGCAAATATAAAAAACATTTTGACTCTATGTATAGATAGATGCGTCAAAAAAGATTTTTCACTCACAATTTGGTCATGATACCTTGTTAACTAAAGGAAATTACATAATCATTACCTCCCACTTTAAAGCCATTATGGATTTATATGCTTGTTTCTCTAATGGGGTCATTAACTGTAACAAAATGTAGCTTTCTTCCTAGAAAATAAAGACCATACTACAAGTGTTTGTTGCCAGAATTCTTAATTTCCAATTTCAAGAAAATTAGAAATCTTTTAATAATTTAGGCATCCTGATTGGCCTGAATTCCCCTGTTCTTCAAATATCTTGGACAAAATTGAAAGAAAATTCCTCCACTGGGGGAACACCTGGTTCAATCCCATGGGAAAGGCAATATTTATTAAGTTAGTTCTCTCAATGCCCCCCCCCCCCCTTTTCTAGTTCTCGACCTTATTAGATTTCACTAGGGTTAATGCTTCTATCACTAAGATATTAGAAGGTTCTTGTGTCATAGTTGAAATACCAACCATAAAAGTTCCATTTGATAAATTAGAACATTATATGTGCCCCTAAATCCCATGGGGGACTAAGAATCAAGGATTCAGACATGGTAAACATAAAAATTGGTGCTAAATTTCCTTGCAAACTTATCTATTGGAAAAATGATTGGTGGAAGAAGCCACCACCTAAAACATATTTATCAAGGAAGTGAAAATGAAGTTTGGACAATCTCTTCTTATTAAGGAATGGGTCACAAATTTGGAATTTTCCAGTTGCAATGATTCCGCTTCTACAAAGAAATCTTACTTAGGTACCCATCAATGGAAAAGAAACAAAATTCTTTTGACATCATCCTCGGTAAAGATCACTTCCAAAATTTGTAGCATCTCCCCCCTCTCAAGCTAAAAGTTGGAAGATTGACAATGATTTCTTTGACTAATTCCCGGTATCACCACTTTCCATACTACTAGTCTCATTATGGGTTTTTATTTACCTGATCATTTCTCTCAGTTGCCTTGACTTTGGCTCACTTTATGGACACAACCCTTGCTTTCCCTTGTAGTTTCATGTTCACCTCATCTTCTCTCTCTATTTCCTTAGTTTCCTTTGGCCCTTTGCATCAAGATGGATCTCCACAAACTCCAGTGGTGAAGATGGCCATGTCTCTCTTGGAAGATGAAATAATGAGAATTCACTCCTCCTGTCAAGTTGCTAGCATTCTTCCAACTAATCTTAAATTTTGTTTGAGCATAAGGATGGAGGTGTTGATCCAACATGGGAAACTCAAGAGACACCTACAAGGCAAGGTTGACATTATTTGCAGTATGCTCTTCAAACTTTGCACATATCATCATCAGAGTTATTCATGCAACTAATCCTTTGGAAACTCAAGTTCTCCTCCCACTAATGTAGAACACAGGGTCCTTCCTGATCTCAATACTTCGGTCCCTAATGGATTTTCTACGAAACCTGATTTCATTGACAACTCTCCTCCTATAGTTCCATAGTATATTATTATTTCTATTTTTTGGTGCTAGGCATTTTTCTCATGTTTTATTCCACCAAGATTATTGTAGTTTTCTTCAATCTACTTGTTATTGATAAGCTAGATAAGAATTTGGAGCCTACCACTTGGGTATGGCCTATTCTATGAATAGGTTATAAATTTTGTAATTATGTAACATCCTTCTTGGTGCATTTTTACTAATTCAATATAAATCTCTAAGTTCTTGTAAGAAAAAAAAAATTAATTTGAAAAATATCTCAATCTATATTATAGTCATATATATATATATATATATATATATATATATATATATATATACTGAAAATAAATTTTAATATATATGGTTTTTAGAATTTTGTGGTTAGAATTGGTAGAGTGTGTGCTTAGAATTTCCATAATGATCATTGTTAAGTGTGTACGTTTAGGATCCATCATCAAGACAAAAAGCCCAGGGTAAAGAATGAAAAGAGAACCATATATATAGATACAATTCAATGGATGAGAAGAGAATATAAACTCATAAACCCCAGGAGGAAAAGAACTAGAAACAAAAATATTTAACAAAATCACAATTATAATATGAGAGTTAAATTACCCACGATGGGGGTGAATCCCAAGAGAAGAAGGAAAATTGGGGGCCATGCCCACCACCCTTGAAATGAGAGGAGAATTAATGTGGCGGGTCGCATGGCTGCCCCCTCGCATGCATAAGCATGTGGTATTTAATCCCTTTTAGGGTTATGTATAGTGATAAAATGGAGAAGATGGAGAGGGTGTGAGTTGGTCTAGGAATTCATAGTAGCGAGGGGTTGTTTCCCTTCCCCATGAGAGATTTTGATAAGGATATTCACATAGGAGTTGAAAAAAATATCTTTGGTTTTGGTTAAAAGTAAAAGATTTGATGATAATCTTTGTTCGGGGCACTAAAGGTACCAGTCTGTGGGTTGCTCGATGGACTGACCTATGGAAATTGCTAGAGACGAGGGCAGAGGATCTAAATAGAGGGGGATGGGGAGTGTGGCTTAACATGGTCAAGTTCATGCTTTTGGATACAGATGTGCCAACCTGATGCGTAACACTTCTCCTGATATGGAATAGAATGGTACCTCTCCATATTTCCTTGGTAATTATTAAGCCTCAAGATAATTCTCTGAATTTTATATGGTACATCCTTAGAAATATTTTTAATTGCTCAAAGATTCAGTGCGATTTATGTGTTGGGTTAAAGAGCCTTTGGAGGCTTAGCTACAAGGTAGTGTATGAGATGTTTGTAACAGTCGATGCTCCTAGTGGTGGTACCCCGAGCAACCGGCAGTTAAACTGGGCTTGGGACCCTACTTGTCCTAAACTTTCTTCTATTGCCATGAGTTTGTTGTTTATTGGTGTTTTTTGTTTGCATCTTTCTAATGTTGACGCTACCCACAAGTCGTGGTTGGAAGCCATTTATCTAGTGGCTTATTGTATCTAGGGCAAGTTTCTTATTTTCGTGGCATTGCTAGCATAACATTCTAAATTGGCCTTCTTTTAGATGGTTTATAATAATTTCCTTAAACATTACCGAGTCTAGAAATTGCAACCCTTTTTCTCGGTTTTGTGTCCTATGAGTTTTATCTTAAGATCTCATTGTTATTGGTAGAAGATGGAGTGTCAGAGAATGCATAGTAGACGTGGGGGAGGGCGGACCCCAAATCTATATAAAGCTAAAGAACATGCTGAGGAGGTTGTTGATAACTACCATGCACAATTCCTTATAATAGCCATAATTAAATCCATAATTTGGAGTCTAGAGCTATTCAAGAAAGACATGTCTTCTTAGATTCTAAGATCCTGGAAGACATAGCCACTTGGATTCATGACTTGGGGCACACCTAGGGATGAGGGAAGAACTATTATGGAGCATTGACCTTATATTGGAAGATGAAGACTTTGCTAGGAATAATATTGATGGTTAAATAGGTTGAGAGATATGACATATTTGCTAGCTTGGAAGATGTCAAATGATACCATCACAATCAGAATTATTGTCTAGATAAGATTGATGAGAGGATTGCTCACATAGAGCTCCCTTTTCAGTGCAAACCAAATTCCCATGCTCTTCTAGGATTGAATGAGAGAGACATAGTCCCAGTCACTTCTTCAAATACTTGAGTCTCCATGCTTATATTCAGTTTTTGTTTTTACAACACAATCATAGATAGCCTTGTTATGCTTGTAATGTCGAAACTTCTTGAATTTTGAACTCATTAATCTATAGGTTAGTGGTAAAAAATATTTGGTTTCCCATTGGGAAAATTGAGACCACCTACCCAAGGACATATATGCTAATGATGCTTGATGGATGTACATGTGTTGCTTGACTTTTGAAGGGAATACAAATTAAACTTACAAATATATGAGAGTTAAATTAATAATAAATTAATGGGTTGTAATTAATATTAATATAATATTAATAAAAATTAAACTAGGGGAGCCATATAGATTAAATGGTTGGTAATCCCTGATAGGAATCAAAACACCTACCTCATGTAACAAGTGCTACAAGGTAGCTTAGTCCCTCCCACTTAACTGGAAATTATGCTTTCATAAAAATTGTAAATTGATATATGAAATGGAAAAATTCATTGCCAACTAAGGGGCAAGGAGTTACATGAATTTTGGTGGGTAGTAACTACTAGTTTGCAAATTTACATTTTCACTCATACTTATTAAGTGCTAAAGAACACATAAATAATGGTGTGCAATAAATCATGGTAAGTATATTTATTTACTTAATTATAGTGGACATTAATTGGCGGTAAAAATTTTTTTTAGGTGATTATGAGTTATTTACAAATATTTTAACTTTGGTTGGTTTTCATATGAAGATTAACAATGAAAATTCTATCGACAAATATATAAAACTCATCGCATAAATGTTGTAGTTGCATCCAAAAATTATGGCGGAAAAATCTGAGGCAATTCTCCATATGGCGCAAAGGCTACAATAAGACCTTCAAATTATATTTTTTGCAATAATATTGAAAAAAAAAAATCAAATTTAAACATTATAAGTTTCATTATTCAATGTTAAACTAATAATGGTCAACAAACAAATCGATTGCTAGAGTCCTGACCTGGTAGGGACTAATAAGCATCAGAAAACTTACTTTATGATATATGTTAGGTTGTTAAAATGAAAAAAAAACCATAAAAACTAATTAAATTATAATTTTATTTTAATTTATTATTATTATTAATTACGTTGATAGGCATTTTCTTCCTGAAAATGGTTAGGCCAACCATTGTCTACCCTTTTTCTCTCCTCCACCCGATCAATTAAACTATTTTAACTATTGATTAGGTTGATACATAGACTCCATCACCACATATCCACATATCAGCGGTTCAATTTTTCCATTTTCTTGTTGTGGGCATCGAATGAGACTCGTTTAACATTTAGCTCGACGATTTTTGTTCATTTACTCATGGTGACGTTATCTAGGGGGATTCTTTTGAAACTCACACGAAACATGAACGCTGACTTGAAAGTTTCAAGTGAGTTAGATGATTGGAAGGGCAAAGAATGCAACCAATGGAAGGGAGTAGACTGTGATTCTCAGTCGTGTCACGTTAATAAACTGGATTTGGGCTCAATACAACTCACAGGTTCGATTCCTAATGAAATTTGTAGCCTCATGATGCTCTAGAGTTTTTAATTGCGAGAGAATAATAATATTAGTGGCATCGTTCATGATTACATCAACGAGTACTCACAATACCGCATGTTCGTTGAACAGGTTATCAAGCAACTATCATTCCCACCAACTTTCCTAGATAGCAGCCAACCCTTTTTGAAGAACAGTGTGTCTTCCTTTACTTAATGGACATCAGTTTATTTTCTTAATTTAAGAGGTTGTAGGGATGAGTCCCATGGTGTACATTCATAATAATTTGCTCTCTATGTTTGAGATTTGGAGTACGGATCCAAGAAGACTAGGGTTTTGGCCTACATGTCAACAACTAAGAAGGGCACTCTTCGCATATGCGAGGTATGGGCAAATAAACTTGAAGAGGAATTTTATTTAATTCATGAAATAGTTGATGATTTCCCTTATCTAGCCATGGTCACAAAGTTCCTTGGTGTTGTAGTTAGAACTGTGGGGTTTTTTAGAAACAGTGTAGATTTCCATTACCAAATGCTCAGAGCCAATGTGGATCTCTTGAAATTGATTCAACTGGGTCTCACATTTTCGGACGAAGGTGGAAATTTTCCCACATGTGGGACGTATGAGCACTGTGTCTGGAAATTCAATTTCAGGGAATTCAACATCTATGTTGATGTCTATGCACAAGATTCCATTGAGTTGTTGAAACAAAGTGGGATTTATTTCAAGAAGAATGAGAAGAAGGGTATCAATTCACATCGTTTCGGTGAGCTTCTCATGTTGTTGGGAATTGTGTTGAATGAAAATATGCATTGAATTGCCTTCCATAATGTATATGACTTTGGGTACCTATTGAAATTACTGACATGCTAGAACCTGCTCCCCGAGGAATCGTATTTCTGCAATATGTTGAAGGTTTATTTCCCCAAAGTGTACGATATCAAGTATTTGATAACGTTTTGTAATAATCTCCATGGTGAGTTGAGCAATCTGGTTGAAATAATGGATGTAGAGAGGATTGGACCAAGCCATCAAGCTGGTTCTAATAGCGTGCTTACTTCATGTATTTTTTGGAAGCTGCAAGATGACTTCTTCAATGGGTCTACTAACAAGTACGTTGGTGTGTTATATGGACTAGGTGTTGATAATAGTGATTCTTAGGCCTTGATTGGCTCTTATTATGTACTCTTGCAAATTCCGGCATTATAATATTATATGCTTTGAGATTGATTTTCCTCGTATATTGGAGTTGCTTAAGATTTCTATAGATGGGTTAATTGAGATTAGGGTTTAGTGTTTATAGACGAGTCAATTGGAATTAGGGTTTGTGGATTTTTTATCTGAGTTTTTGGATTTGCAGTCAGAGATTTGAACCATTCACTACAACAAAAAATGTCACTGGTGAGGGTCATGCCTGTGACGGGCCTTTAAGTTCCATCACCAATGTCGCATATGGTGACGGTCCTTAAAATAGTGTTGTTGTAAGTGCATATAGTGATGGTCCTTTAAGGTTTGTCACCAAAGCCATTTTTGGTGACACTTTTGGTGAGGGTTGTTAAAGGCCCGTCACTAATTCTCTCTTTGGTGACACTTCTAGTGATGATCTTTTATGGAACCTCGCCAATGCTCTTTTTGGTTACTTTTGGTGATGGTAAGAAAATTTTCATCATCATTGATCTTCCAATGAGTTTTTGATGACGCTATGTGCACATTCCTAAATTTTTTGTCAAAAGATAACGATTTAAGACCATTGTTGTGAAGTCTTTTTAATTATGTGTCCAAGGCCATAGTGGTTAGAGTCAATCAACTTGTTAAGAAGTAATTAGTGTGTATCATTTCCCTCAAGTAATAAGAATATAGTTTTCCTATGAGTCAACACATGATTAATCTCTATTAGGTTTATTATCTAACAAATTCCCTTTAGATAAAGTTCCACTAGTGTGTGTAGGAGCTATATTATTTAATACATAATCAAGCTCTATCAATTCTATTAAGGAGAGAGACCTAGCACTCCTCAACACTCTTGGCACACCTTAACATGCTTTCGCACACACATTCCTTGGCATCTTGCATGTCTTGGAACATATTTGTACCTAGAACATCTTGCCATGACTAGGACACCGAAGCACATGTTGGCGGGCCCTAACATAGCATAACACTCTTCTAGCATGTGTTGGCATGCCCTGTAGTCCCTAGTGTGCCCAATAACACTTTGGTATGCATTAACATACATCAAAACTTGGCACACATTGGAACTTGGAATGTATTGGAACCTATTATTAGTGTGCCTAGCATGCCCCTTTTGAAAAAGATAAAGTCTTGACTTATTAACCCTCTTGTGTGTTCGTTTCCTTTCATTTTAGCTTGGTTCTTCCTTTTGTATCCTTGACACTCATTGACACATATTGGAATACCCTAGCACCCTAGACATCCTAGCATGCCTTAGCATATGGCATGTCTTGGCATGCCTTGGCACTATTTGGCACATGTTAACACACATTGGAACTCCCTAGAACACTTTGGCACTTCTTGACATGCCCTGATATTCCCTGGAATGGCTTACTAGTGCTTAGCATACCTTTCTGCTCCCTCCTTGGCATGCTAGCTAGCAGTCATTGGCACTCCCCGACACACCCTCATATTCATTCACTTCCCTGCATTTTGACCTAGTGCTCCCTTGTGTTTCCCTAGTACTTCTTTACACTCCTCACCATCCATTAGCACTCTCTAGCACACCTTAGCACTCTTTGACATGCCCTGCAACTTCATAACTTTTGTATCACTCCCTAACACACATTTGCACTTGGCACATGTTGGAGATTGGAAATTATTAACATGTCTAACATTATTTGAGATGCCTTGGTATGCTTTGGCACGGTTTAATATTAAATTTATTTGAGATCAATTATTGGAAAGTAGATGATAATTAACAAAGGAATATATGGCACTTAGTATGCACTAACACTTGGCACTTGGCACCTAGTGTTGGTGTGCCTAACATGCCCCTACTGGAAAAGGTAAATTGATGACTTATTAACCCTCTTATGTGTTCATTTCCTTGTAGTTTAATTTGTTTCTCCTTTTTGTTTCCTTGACAGTCCCTAGCACGGATTGTCACACCCTTTCACATCTTGGCATGCCTTAGCACTTGGCACATCTTAGCATATTTGACATGCCTCCACACTATTTAGCATATTTTATCATTACCTTGCACGCCTTGGCACTCATGCCCTCACAACTAGCCTTACATTTTTTCACGACTTGGGAACCCAATCAAGTCCTTAGCTAGTGCGATTCATGTGACATTAGCCTACTTCAGCCACAAAAACTTGACCAATTGCACCTACTACAAGTAGATTGTGCCTTGTTCACCTAAGAACTACCTATAACTCATCTTAGGCCACCCGTGTCCAAGCTTAACCTATCCCATTTAAGAACTTACCAAGACAAGGATCACATCTACCCATGGCCATAAAACAACTAAGAAACATAGCTTACATAGGAAATATTTCACATGTATGTCCAATTCATATAAATAGTAGAGCATTAACTCAGAGTTTGCAAGAACCATAAGATGCATAAGACACATAAGATATAAGCCTACACAATCCGAGTGCCCCAAAACTTATACACAACAATGTACAATATGGAATTGTCTAAAATAGTTTAAAACATGATCATTCGGCCAAAGTGTGCCACATGTCATATAAAAATAGTAGCTAAAGGAAAAAAAGTGTTGTTCCCAACACAAAGTCTCCATTTATCTAAAACTACTATGTCAAGCCCCTTATTGCAACCGTAGGCTTGCCTCCTACAAATCCTATTATGAACTTCTCCTAATACACTTTGTCCTTGGCACAATTGAATTCATTGACTTTCCCTAGAACACACTCTTATTTGTTCATTTCAATGAATTTTGACCTAGTTCTCCCTTGTGATGCCTCAACACTCCCTAACACTCCTCAACATTCATTGACACTATCTGGCATGTGTTAGCATGCCTTTTCATTCCTAGGCCCTCCCTAGCTACCGTGCCCCTCACAACTACCCTTACTCAATTTGCAACTTGGGAACCCAACCAAGTCGTCACTTGACTACAAGAGCTTGACCAAGTTACAGTTACTACAACTAGACTATGTTGTTGAATTATGTAGCTTGGGAGGTACTCCACAATCCTAGTGAGATGTGTTTATGTGATCAATTTGGTCACACAAGGATTTTTGGGAAAAGAACCCAAGTGAAGGGGTTTTTGGCTGAAGATGGGGTTTAAAATTGAAAAGAAAATTAAAAAGGAAAAGTAATATTTCCTAAGGTTTAAGTGGATAAAACTCATAAGTTATAGAGGGTTCCTAAGAATCCTATATATGAAAAGCTATTTAAGGAGGTCTTAGTATGAAGGCAAGAACATCAAGTGAGAAGGAGTTAATTTTATCAAGGAGTCCAGCAGAGATGTAGTCCGAAAGTAGGTTGAGTTAGAGGGCTGAGTAAGGGTTTCTAAAGGGAGGCCATGATCATCCACCAAGAGCAATATTATCATGTGAGGGTTCACAAGAATGTCACATACCTTAATGGGTTCAAGCTAGGAAGTAGGATGGCATATTGTTGGTTCTCTTCTAGTAGATCGAGCTCAAGAGAGGCAACCAATGAGAATTTGGGCATGTGATTTTAGTGGTGTTTCTATGTGAAGGCTGCATCAAATTGTGAAATAGAATAGAGGGTTGCGAGCCTGTCTTGTGGTGGTTAATAGGCCACAAGGTCTATGATAAATACCAACACAAATGGAGGATGGACTGCACTGGAATTTAGGGCAAGAACATAAGTAGTCTCAGGTGTAATATTAAATGAGGTAATCATAGTTTGAGGGTCGTAGAGATCTAAAGTTTAGATTAAGATTTGTCAAAGAAATGCCCAGAATCTATGGATCCATATGAGCTAGTTCGAGTCTCTTATGGAGGCAAGAGTTGTTTTTACAATGGGTGGATAGGGTTTATTCTAAATAAATTAGAACATAAGTATAATGCCCTAGTTACGACAGTTTCCTAGCATGTTCAGTCCATAAGGTATGCCCTTAAGACTGTGAAAAATGTACGTAGAATAAGAGGGGTCACAACCCTTAGAGTGAGGTTTATCTTTGCAATATAAATCACAAATCTCAAAGATGGTTTGTAGAAGTATGTGTGGAGATATCAGATCCAAAGGAGGGTGGAACCTGAGTGAGTAGAAGAAATGTACCATATGAGTAATGGATTGACATGGAGAGGAGTTGATTTTGGTGTATTATCCATAGAGTTTTGGACAAAGATTTAAAGCAACCTATAGACAATTAGTCAATGGACTGTTAGTGTATGATTTGTGACCCTAGTTCAGTCATCTACAAATTGTTAGAAGGATGATAAGAGTAGTTCATATTTGTTCATAGATTGGAAAACAAAGAAATTGGTACACAAGAAAAGTGATTTTGAGATGACTCAAATCACTCTTAGGTGGCATATTTGAAGAGCCCTAAATGAGGGTAGTGTTTAGGTCCCTACATCAGTAAAATAATTGATTGTGGTTGGGAAAATTGATGGCAGTCCAAGTACAACTGGAGGGTTATTAGTTGATTGTCAAATAAGAGCCATAAGTCTTGTACTTGTGAAGGAGAACAAGAATGGTAGAAGGGTAGGTGTATTGGGCCTAAGGACGTTCATACTTTGAAGGAATAAAGTAGAAATCAAGTGGGCTAGCCAACTAGCCCTAGTTCATTGTATTGTAGATGGTTGAGTCAGTGAGAAGAACAGAAATCTCCATATCCCTATACTTGTCATCTTGGAGCAACAATATGGCAAAAGTTGGCAGACCAAAGAGCTATTCACAGACGGAGTTATGAACAACTTATCAAATAGCCTAAATGTTGCAGACCTTGAAGGAAAAAGGAGGTAGCTAGAGGGAAAATTTTGTTGAGATGAGTTCAGTAACCTAAAGGAGTTGAGTTCATTGATAGAGGAAGATTCAGGAGTTGCAAAATGGGAGGTAAAATAACCTGCCAGATGTGTTCAGGACATGTGGATTGAAATGGATGTGTGTGGTCACCATCAACAAGTAGGCCAAGTGTTGTCTTGTTCATGGTAGATTGGTTGTCAAAGGACTAACACCAATCCCTATTTGTATTCCTTATATTAGTGTGATTGTAAAGGACCATGATCCCTGGTATGAGAGCTCTATCCTGTTCTATTATAGTTTTTAATATAATGAACAAGGGTTTGAAAAAGTTAAAATTTTTCATGTGCACTACTTGATTCCTTGATGTGTGTAGATTTATTTGTGAAAAGTAGATGTGTTGTGGCACTTGAGTGTGTTTGCATCAAAGATTCTAAGACCAAAACCAGATTCTCATGTGTTGTGGAAATTCAACATATACCTTGTTCACCTAAGAACTACATGTAACTCATCTTAGGATACTCATGTCCAATCTCAACTCATCCCACTTAAAAGGTTACTGAGACAAGGCTCATCACATCCAACCATGGTCATAAAAAAACTAAGCAACACAGTTTAGATCTTGACATGCCATAACATCTGGCATGTCTTAGAATGCCTTGGCACTATGTGGCATGTGTTAACATCCCCTACATTCCATGGCATGCTTTGATACTCCCTACCACACCCTAGCACTTCCTGACACGCCTTTGTAGTTTAGCATACCTTGGAACTACCTAACATATAACCTTGTCACTCCCTCCTTAACACACCTAGAACTTGTTGACACTCCCTGTCACACACTCTTATTCATTCATTTCCATGCATTTTGACCTAGTGCTTCCTTGTGTTTCCCTGGCACTCCCTAACTCTCCCTAGCACACATTTTCACACCATGACACTTGGCACATCTTGGCATGTCACCCTAGCACTCTAGCATTCCTTGGAACTACCTAGCATACCTTGTCACTCTCTCCTTAGCACACCTAGAGCTCGCTGACACTCCTAGTCACAAACTCGTATTCATTCATTTCCATGCATTTTGACCTAGTGCTCCCTTGTGTTTCCCTAGCACTCCTTTGCACGTGTTGGTACACCCTAGCACCTAGGACATCTTACCATGTCACCTTGGCTTTACCATGCCTTAACACTGCTTAGCATACCTTGTCACTCCCTCCTTAGCACACCTGGAACCCATTGACACTTCCAATCACAAAATCTTATTTGTTCATTTCCATGCATTTTGACGTAGTGCTCCCTTGTGTTTCCTTGGCACTCCTAGCTAACACTTCCTTGTACGTGTTGACACATCTTGGAAATATGCCACCCTAGCACTCTAGCATTCCCTAGCACTTCCAAGAATGCCTTTTCACTCCTCCTTAGCACACTTGTAACTTGCTAACACTCCATGTCACACACTCTTATTCATTCATTTACATGCATTATGACCCAGTGCTCCCTTTTGTTTCCCTAGCACTCCCTAACACTCCTTGGCGTACATTGACACACCCTGGCACTTGGCACATCTTGGCATGCTTTCCTATCACTCTATCATGCCTTGGCACTACCTAACATACCTTGTCACTCCCTACTTAGCACACTTAAAACTTGCTAACACTCCCTATCACACACTCGCATTCATTCATTTCCATGCAATTGAAACTAGTCCTCCCTTGTGTTTCCCTGACACTCCCTAGCATGCATTGGTGCCACACCCTAGAACCTAGTAGATCTTGTCATGCCTTAGCACTTGGCATGTCTTGGCATGCATAACATACCTAGGAAATTTATAGCACGTGTTAGCACTTCTTGGCATTCCCTGCACACCTTGGCACTCCTTAGTTGTCATGCCCTCATAAATAGCCTTACTTTTTTTGTGACCTGGGAACCAAACCAAGTCATTGAAAAAATAGTTTTGTGCCTAGCCCAAAGTCTCCCTTTGTCTAAATTGGATTTTTCCATTCCCTTATTACAATCATAGGCTTGCCTCCTACAAGTCCTATTCTGAAATTATCCTATCACACTTCGTCCTTGGGACACCTAGAATTCACTGTCACTCCCTGGCAAACACTCTTATTCATTCGTTTCCATGCACTTTAACCTAGTTCTCCCTTGTGTTCCTTGACAATCCCAAACACTCCTCGACATGAAATGGTAGTGTCTAGCATGGGTTAGCCCGCCTTTTCATTCCTTGGCACGCCCTAACACTCCTTAGCTATCATTCCCTCATAACTACCCTTATTTTTTTTAGACTTGGGAACCCAACTAGGTCCTGCCTCGAATACAACAACTTGACCAAGTTACAGATACTACAACTAGACTATGCCTTGTTCACATGAGAATGGACTCTAACTCATCTTAGGCTACGCATGTCCAATCTTAACTCATCCCACTTAACAAGTTATCAAGTTAAGGCTCACATCCAACCGTGGCCATAAAACAACTAAGCAACATAGTTTACATCTTGACATGCCATAACACCTGGCACGTCTAACAATACCTTGGAACTATGTGACACATGTTAGCATCCACTGCGTTCCTTGGCATGCTTTGGCACTCCCTATCACACCCTATCACACCCTGACATGCCTTGGCACTTTAGCATGCCTTGGCACTGCCTATCATATAAATTTGTCACCCCCTCCTTAACACACTTGCAACTCGCTAGCACTCCCTATCACACACTCTTATCCATTCATCTCCATGCATTTTGAACTATTTCTCCCTTATGTTTCCGTGGAACACCCTAACACTCCCTGGCATGCATTGGCACACCCTGACACTTGGCACATCTTGGCATGTCGCCCTGGAACTCTAGCATTCCTTGGTACTACCTAGCATAACTTTTCACTCCCTCCTTAGTACACCTAGAAATTTTTGACACTCCATGTCACACACTCCTATTCATTCATTTCCATGCATTTGAAACTAGTTCTCCCTTGTGTTTCCCCGATACTCCATAACACTCAATGGCATGCATTGGAACACCCTATAACCTGGAACATCTGGCATGTTTTCCTAAACTCTAGCATGCCTTAACACTACCTATCATACCTTGTCACTCCCTCTTTAGCACACCTGGAACTCACTGACACTTCCTATCACAAAATCTTAATCGTTCATTTGCATGCATTATTTTCACCTAGTTATCCCTTGTGTTTCCCTAGCATGCCTTGTCACTCCCTCCTTAGCACGCCTAACACTCGTTGACACTCTTTGGTACACCCTCATATTCATTCACTTCCATGAATTTTTAACTAGTGCTCCCTTGTGTTTCCCTAGTACTCCCTAACATGCCCTGGTATGCATTGTCACCCTCTAGCACACCTTAGCACTCTTTGACATGCCCTACCACTCTAGAGCATCCATAACAATCCCTAGCACACATTGGAACTTAGAAATCCTTAACATGCCTAGAATGCATTAAGATGCCTTGGTATTCTTTTTCATGTGTTGGCATGGTTCGACATGGCTTAAGATTAAATTTATTTGAGATCAATTATTGGAAAGTAGGAGAGAAGTGACAAAGGAAGATTTGGCACTTAGAATGCACTAACATTTGGCACTTATAATGCACTAACACTTGGCACTTGGCATGTATTGGCACCTAATGTTGGTGTGCCTAGCATGCCCCTACTGGATAAGGTAAATTGATGAATTAATAACCCTCTTATATGTTTATTTCCTTGTAGTTTAACTTTTTTCTCCCTTTTGTTGCCTTGACAATTGCTGACACACATTGTCACACCCTTGCACATTTTGGCATGCCTTAGCACTTGGCACATATTAGCATGTTTGACATGCCTTAACACTATCTAGCATATGTTAGCATGCCTTAACATCCTGTATCACACCTTAGCACTGATTCCCTCACAACTAGCCTTACATTTTTCGCAATATGGGAACACAATCAAGTCCCTAACTACTACAATTCATGTGACATTGGCCTACTTTAGCCACAAAAACTTGACCAATTGGGCCTACTATAACTAGACCATGCCTTGTTCACTTAAGAACTACCTATAACTCATATTAGGCCACTCATGCCCGAGCTCAAATTGTCCCACTTAAGAAGTTACCAAGACAAGGATCACATATGGCCATGGCCATAAAATAACTAAGCAACACAACTTACAATTAGGGAATATTTCACATGTATGTCTAGTTCATATAAGTATTAGAGAAATGACTGAGAGTTTGCAAGAACCACAAGATTCTAGGAGTCAAGCAAGCTCACAAAAAGATAAGAAGTCCCTCAAGAAAGATAAGAATGATAATAAATTATCACCAATGTATTATGGTTCGTACAAGGTGTTGCAAAATATTGGTACTATGGCATACAAATTGGAGATTCCTGCAGCTTCCCGAGTGCACCTAGTTTTCCATGTTTCATGTTTAAATAAGGTTATTGGTGACAAGCTCCCAGTTCAAACAATATTGCTAGAACTTGACGAGGAAGGAAAAATCATATTGGAACCTAGAGCGGTCACATAAACAAGAACTCGACAGCTACGAAATCGATGAATTTCGGAGTATCTCATTATGTGGAAGAACTTACCAGCTGAAGATTCCACATAGGAGGATGAGAATTTTATACAGAAGCATCAAGAACTACTCAATCGTTGAGTACAACACTTTTTTGAAGGAGAGGGGCATGTTAGGTCCCTATAATACTAGTGATTCCCCCTTATTGTTATTATTGTCATTGTAGCCCTTATTGTTATTGTTGTGCCCTTATATTATTATTGTTACATCGGCTTTGATTATATTGTGATCCCTTAGACTGTTATATATAGAAAGGAGGATTTTTCATTTGTATCATCCAAGAGTTGTTCATTTGTGTAATGTAAAGGAGATTTCCCCCTCGAAGAGGCTGATTCTGAAGTCGTTGATCTATATTTTCTATCTTTTTGTGAGTTGGTTTCTTAACAGACAAGGCTCACGTCCAACTGTGGTCGTAAAACAACTAAGCAACATAGTTTACATCTTGACATGACTTAGAATCCCTTGACACTATGTGGCACGTGTTAGCATCCCCTACATTACTTGGCATGCTTTGGCACTCCCTAGCACACCCTAGCACTCCCCGACACGTCTATCACTCTAACATTCCATGGAACTACCTAACATATAACCTTGTCACTCCCTCCTTAGCACACTGGAACTCGTTGACACTCCCTATCACACACTCTTATTCATTCATTTCCATGAACCTAGTGCTCCCTTGTATTTCATTGGAACTCCCTAACACTCCCTGACATGCATTGGTACACCTTGGCACCTGTCACATCTTGGCACAATGCCTTGGCACTCTATTATTCCTTAGCACTACCTAACATACCTTGTCACTCCCTCCTTAGCACACCTAGAACTCGTTGACACTGTCCATCAAACACTCTTATTCATTAAGTTCCATGCATTTGAAACTAGTTGTTATCCTTGGTGTTTCCATGGCATACGTTGGCACACCCTGGCACCAAGCACATCATGGCATGCCTTAACACTTAGCATGTCTTGGTATGCCCAACATGCCTTGTAACTATTTAGCATGTACTATCACTTCACGACATTCCCTGGCACACCTTGGCACTCCCTACTTTTCATGCCCTCATAGATAGCCTTACTTTTTTTGCAACTTGGGAACCCAACGAAGTCATTGGAAAAATAGTGTCGAACCCAGTACAAAGTCTCCCTTTGTCTGAAATTTCCATGCCTAAATCCTTATCGTAATTATAAGCTTACCTCCTGCAAATCCTCTTCTAAACTTCCCTTAACATACTTCGTCCTTGGCACACTTGGAATTTGTTGACACTCCCTAGCACACATTCTTATTCGTTCATTTCCATGCATTTTGACCTAGTTCTCCCTTGTGATGCATTGACACTCCCTAACACTCATCGCCATCCATTAACACTATTTGGCATGTGTTAGCATTTCTTTTCATTCCTTGGCATGCCCTCGCATTCCCTAAATATCATTCCCTCACAACTATGCTTATGTTTTTTTCAACTTGGGGACCCAACCAATTCTTTGCTCGACTACAACAACTTGACCAAGTTACGGTCACTACAACTAGACTATGCCTTGTGCTGGAATATTTTATCTCTCATGCTCAAGGATGATATTTTATCTTCCACTTGTTGAACCACTTCTGCATAAGGATGATATTTGGTGAGTTCTTCCTCCTAGAGCATGTCAATGGTTCTCAAACAACTTGTCTAATTAGATAAAGGGAACAAACTACAAGCCTCCATTCAATATGCGTGATGGAATGTCATGGTTGCGATGGAAAAAACTTGATTGCATTTTCTTTTGTCACAATAATGATGCATGTAGAACACCCAAATTCATCACCACCAACACCCAATTTTCAATCGCCCTAAACATTATTTTTCATTATGCATTGTCTTATGCTCACACTTCCCTCAAGCCTCGAGCAATCACCATGTGGAGTATGCTGGTCACATGGGTACCAAACTATCCTCCTCTTATGTTCACATCCCTATCACTCTATCTAGAGGTTGACCACAACACTTTTCCCTTAAGGGTTTTGGCCCACTTTAAGGTGACTTAAAATCAATGAGATTTTGCAAAAAAATGAGTAGATTAAGGTGGAAATTTGCCTCACTAAAAAAAAAAAAGAAGAAGAAGAATAAGAAGAAACTCGTTGGAAAAAGTAAAGTTTAACCACTTATTAACCCATTCCAATATATCAACATTTGCATGCACATATACGTGGTTAAAAGCCCACATCCTTGTTCTCCTTATGGCTTACAATGTTTTCGTAGGGGAGAGGATAACCTCACATTTTATAAGGGGCCATTGGAGACCTCCCTTCAACAAGTGGGAACAATACAACCACAAGAATGTTGGGATCATCAATTTTATTTCCAAAATTACACATAACTACCATCTTGACATTAATCCTCATTTACTTATGCATTTGTCATAGGCACACTCAAAACCATTCTTCCAAATTGATATTCTCATCAATGAAAATGGATGAATAATCACTACTATAAAAATGTTAGGAGTCAATGGCCAAATAAAATACATACCAATTTTCTTTGTTGGTTTAATAAAAAAAATTCAAAACTAATGGAAATAAATAATGAGTTTCCCATCATTAAGCTACAATTCCGTACGCTTAAAATTTTACTACAAACACAAAGCCAATCAATTATAACCAACCATAACTTTTTACCAAGAACAATGTATTTAAAACAACTTCTTGAACCTTATCACAATGGGTCAAAAATGTCACCCCATAAAATTTGAAATTGAATAGAGGGAATAACATCCCATTGTACCAACCACTAAATTGTCTTAACCACTAAATTGTCTCAAAAGAGACAACTCATACGTCTTACTTATCCAAAATATTAATACTTAATAGAAAGGAAAGATACCAACATTAAAAATATTTTTAAGACAAAGTCCCGAAACATCACACCTAGACCTAAACAAAAACGCTATATTATCACCCCCTCCCAAAAAAAAGTTCACCAAAATTTTAAATATCACCCAATGCCCCCAAAAAAATAAGAAAAAAGCCATCCAAATTTCACATAACAAAATTGCACAGAAGACACAGGCGTCGTGAGGAGGAAAACTGCCACCAAATCCCCAACCTAGCCATTTCACCCAACAACAAACAAAGAATGGAAATTTTTTGGTTGAACATAGGGTGGACATTTTTTGGTTTTGAGATCTAGAGCATTACAGTTTCATTCAGCACGATTCGTTGATTTCAAAAAAATTTGGACTCTTTTCCAGTTTATTTTCCATAGTTCATGTAAAACGCATGTATTCTTTGGCTCTACCCTTCTTATTATGTTTATTGTCTTAGTTGTATTGAATTTAAATCATTTTCGAGCTCTTCTCAATGGATTTTGGCAGTGCATGCTTTGGTTTTATTTCCTGTTGTTATATGGATAACCACAAAACTCTGGAACCTCGCTCCTTTTTATTTCAATTTTTTTTCAATGGAAATTAAATCCAATTAATTTGTTTGATTTGAAATTTTATCAATGCATAAACTTAGACTAACTAGAAAAATGAGACTTGGATGAAAATATGACAATCTAAGTGCCATGTAGTTGAAACCATGTCCTTTTAGTCAAATCTACACCTTATAAAAACGAGGCTGGATAAAAAAATGACAATCTGAGTGCCCTAGAGTCGACGCCATGCCCTTTCAGTCGAATCCAATACATTAAAAAAAAAATCTTCTTTTGTTTGCTGGTGTCAGTTCTAATAAACCTAGTCACAACAGGTCACAAATTGAAAACACAGAAAAGGAAAGAAAAAGAACACCAGGAAGTTTTTTGAACCTGTACAAATGCAATCAATTTTTTTTAAACATTGTTATGCTTTAAGTTCTACAGGATACTTCCATTTGACTATTTTTCCAAGCACTTTGTCTAAGATCCTAGTATATATTTTTTTCAATACATCATTATGACAAATGTGTGGTTACCAGCACTATATCCCTTGAAGACACTTGTAACAAAATTCTGGTTTTAGGTTGAAAGAACTTATACAAAGTGTTGAGATGAAGTAGTATATACCCTGATTTTATTTTCCAGTAAATGACACTTGTTTTGGTACTAATATAAGTTATGATCTCTATTGATGATAGAGTGTTTTATAGATGTGGAAGTAGAAGCCTTGCGCCTAAATCAACTTGGACATAGCCTGAATATTAAAATTTTGACCTTGTTGGACATTGCAAACATTCCAACTAGAAGATTATGACTATAATTAATTTAAATTTTACTCATCTCCCCAATCTTAAAGTCCCCTTGATTGCATGACGTGATGGTGTTCAAAGACAGATTCATTCCTTCTCAAGTTTGGTTCAATAGAAGCTCATTTGGTTGTAGCAAAAGAAATGTATGCAGTCTCGCAAAGTGATGTGAAAGATAATGTTGGTTCATTTTTTTTTTCAACTGAAGGATTTTTTGCCATTGGTCTAGGAGTAGCTCTGAATAGGCATTAAGGTTGGGAAGTCTATGGATGGCCTTCTTATGGGAGCATTGAAGAATCTTCATTGCAATACAAAGGGGGTTTAGCTAACAACAATAGGAGCAAGAGGTGTGGATATCCTAGTAAAATTACTAACAAATGGGCATTATATTGCTCGAGCAAATGCATGTTTTCTCCTTACTAGTATGATGCTTGTAGAAGAGTTTGTTTTCTCCCAAGTTTTGCAAGATGGAGCTAATAAACAACTTAAGATTTTTCAACCTGGAAATGAAATCTCACTTTGAATAGAGGTTGTTGGTGCACTCAAAACTCTTTTTTGGAATTGAAGGATGCAAGAAGTGATATTATAAATGCTAATGGTATTTCAAGTTTGATAGATGCAACAATTTCTTGTTCAAAAGAGTTGATGCAAGGAGAATTCACACAAGCATTTCAAGAAAATGCAATGTGTGCTCTGGCTAACATATCAGGTGGACTATCTTTAGTAATTTCAAGTCTTGGTGAAAGTGTTTAGCCTTACACATTAGATTCTCAGATTGCTTATACTGTTGAGGCATTAGCTTTAGCACACAGTCGTTGAGGGAGTGAAAAAAACTCAAGTGTGGTAAATCCAGTATTTACTGAACAAGTATTGACTAAGCAATTCAAGGCTTAATCATATTTTCTTGTTCAAGAATATACAATAGAAACCTTTACTAGCTTGTAGAGTAATAGGCACTTAAGTAGCAAGCTCCAAAATGCAGAAACAAAGTGTTTTCTTGTGGGCTTAATCACAGTTGCTTCAGATGAAGTTCAAGAGGAGCTCATAAGGTCTCATCAAATTATCCGCAACAGTGAAAGGAATTTTTTGAATGAAATGATAGGGAGAGGATTGGACCTCACTGCATTTCCTACATTGTTATTATTACAGGTCACTTTAACACTGTGAATATGCATGAAGCATATAGGATTAATAAGGAAAGGATAGAAATAATGTCACAAAGTAAATGAAGGCTTTCAGGAATAGAAAGATGGTGAGTAGCATCTAGGAGTGGAGGTGCAATCTTCTTCATCCTCCTCCTCAGAGCTATGATTCTATGTCGACAAAGTAAGAAAATAGGGAGAAGACAACTTTGGACAGATCTAATGTACCAAATTTGGTGCAGGAAATTGAAGAAAAAATGGAAAATATAGGGATTTAGAAGAACAAATTATCACTCATTTGGAGTCAAACAGTTTCCAATGGCTACTTATTTTGAGGGATCTTTGCTGCAACAAAATTTTGGACATTACAATTGAAATCCCTTGCAAGGATGTGGCTAAGAGAATGGGTCAAAGGATTTGAAGCCATCGTTGTGTTGGAAAAATTAGATTATGACAACATTTAATTCACTTTTTCCATTAATGAAAATTATTTGTGATTCATATTCTTCTTCTTCTTTTTTATTTTTATGTTCTTATCATCAAATAAATGTTCAAAACAGGAAGATCACAACCATACACCATGAACACAAGATATAGACTCCAAGCCAAGGAAAAACCCCTAGAAGGGGAAAACCCATAAATAAATTCTCTTCCTATAGAATCAACTTCCAATGAGACTTCCAAGATCAAACCCTTGACCCAGGCTACCACCAAGAACCAAGTCAACCAACTAATATTCTCTTTTGTAATGCAAGACAAGATCTCCAAGGGTAGCAAGGTAAGATTTCTTCTAGCCTTTCGTCCTTGCCAAAGTAGCTTGCAACATATTTGGTAGTTTCGTAACTGAGGTAACCCTAGAAACCCAACTACATTCCTTCATCCTTTTTCAGAGTATCATTTCCATTCAATATGGAGTATATACTAATATTGTCATAATGCTTCTTCCAAGGGTCTTCCAAGATGATGAATCTTACATGATCATGATGATCCATCTAATAAGAATGACTTCCTCTAACATAATGTTAGACAATGTATGAACGAACTCTTATGCAAGATGGTCCCTAGGATTTTCATTCTTAAAAGACTAGATGATTAAGCAATTCAAACAAGTAGACTTTTAAATATGCTACTATCACATGCTTCTATCTATGATGCCATACTAAAACAAGATTCCATAATGATACATGCTTACTCCTTTGATGACCTTATTAGCATCAGATTTTTCAGGGTCCTTACAGTTCCCTCCTTCCATCATGCTTATTATTATAAAGCATAAGGACTACTTTACTTATCCATCCTTCTCATTTTGCTTCCTTCATTGTGTACCTGCAACATTCCTTGACATGCATAACCAAGAAAAATATATACAATAGCATGATGACGATATAGGGTTTCCATGGATTCCTTAGAGGGTGAATTCCTATGGTACTTAGACACAAACCCTAAACTTGATATTTCCCTTGGAAACATCAGCCCTAGGGTTTATATGTCATATCCTATATTTCATTCAATTCTACCCTCGCTAAGTTTTACCATATACCTTAAATTATATGCAAACCTTATAAGTCAAGAGATAAGATTTCTTATGAGGGAACAAACATATTAGGGTTAGGGTGTGTTACTAGGATTTTCTTATTCAAGTTTTCTCTAGGGTTTACATTCCCTAGATACTAGAGGCCTTCAACAAGATGAGGCCTACAAACGCTAGATGCAACAAAACCCTGATGCATACTTTATAATATATATAGACCCTTAAGCAAGAACAATGTAAATGAGTATTTACTACCTTAAGATCACTCATACCTTCTGGCAGCCTTACCTCATCCTTTCCTATAAAGGATTTGTCTTCAGTTTATTTGAAGGAGACTATTTTCCAAGGATTCCATCTCATAGTTGAAGTTTTTTTTCCTTTAGAACTGCTTCAAGAGAGGCTTTCAAAGATGTCAAGACATGATTCTCTTCTCAAGGTGACTAACCTATTGCTCCTCTTTTAATTCTAGTAAGGGCATGTTGTAGATGTTTCTACAGATCCTCAAACTGGATGCTTACCACAATTCCTTGCTTCAAACTAATTGTTGAATGGAATTCATCAATCCATTCTTTATTTAAATCCTTTGTTGATGGAATCAATCTTACACTATCATAGTGCAACGTCAATCCTCTGGTTAGGGCTTATTGCAGTCCACGTCAAACCTTATTAGAGGTTCCAAATAGGCCTCCTATAGTTGTAGTCTTCCTTTCTTAGCCTCCTACTTCCATACATTGACACCTGGGCTAATATCTGTTTTAGAAATAAGCCTCTTTGGGATCCTTATTTGTCATTTAACAAGGTTTGGCTTTTCTACAATTTATTCCAACAAACTTTGACTCATACCATAGAGAGAGTGATCACCTGTACCATGCAAAGATAGTTCCAAAAAAACATCCAGATTTGTCCTTCAAGTCTTGGCCTATTCCATAGATTAATTCAACCCTCAAATAATCATGAAAATAATGCTCCATTCAAATATTTGTGTTTCAATTGTGGATGCAACTAGGCTTATTTATTCACTCTTCTTGTAACTAGGCTTTTTTGCACTTCTTTGAGAAATTAGACCTCTGATTAGGGCACATTGTAACCATTGTTACAACTCTTCTAACTCAGCCTAATTCCTTCTCAAGTGACTGTGACTAGGTTTCTTTAATAAGGTTCTTAACTCGTTGCCCCTTTATCTTCTTGCCAGCATATTGTAGGATTTTTCGGTCCTTTAACACTTGCACGTCACGGCTTGCACCTGGGGCATACTACAGAGAAATCAGACCTGATTTTGTATTTTTAAGAAAAACGATCACAAAACTCGTTTTCCTCCTTGCTGGTTGTTCCTCCAGTCTTTGTTTGTTTTCAAAAAGGATAGACACAAAACAATCCTCTTTTTCTTGACTTTCGAAACTCTTGACAATGTTTTTCTAACTACCATGCATTTATCCTAAGCTCTGATACCGTGTTGGATAATTTAGATTATGACAACATTTAATTCACTTTTTCCATTCGTGAAAGTTATTTGTCACTTATATTCTTCTTCTTCTTTGTTATGCTTATGTTCTTATCATCAAATACATGCTAAAAATACGAGGATCACTGGTTCACAACCATACACAATGAACACAAGATATAGGCTCCAAGCTAAGGAAAAACCCCTCCAAGCGGAAAACCAAGAAATAACTTCTCTTCTTATAGAATTAACTTCAAAGGAGACTTCCAAGACTAAACCCTAGACCTAGGTTGCCACCAAGAACCATGTCAACCAACCAATCTTCTCTTCTGCAATGCAAGACAAGATATCCAAGGGTAGTGAGGCGAGAGTTGTTCTAGCTTTTTCGTCCTTGCCAAAGCAACCTACAACATCTTCAATAGTTTTGTACTTGAGGTAACCTTAGAAACCCTAGGGTATTTGCATGTGTGAGCAATAGCTGGCAAGATTTCAAATCTTTGCTTAATTCTAGAACTTCCTCCTTCTTCACTATCCTTCCTTCGTCTTCTATGACCCTCACATTCCTTTTTCATTTAGACAATGAACCAAGAATGTGATTGCTTTAGTATCTCATAAATTAGGTCGAATACTTCCTTTATATAGCCTTTCTTAGGGCTCAAATATCCCTCACAAATCTGACTTGGTTCTTAGGATCCTTCTAGACATTTCCATATACAAAATGTTTTTTCTTTTAATGATACAAATGCCCAAAAGGGTCTTTAACAATAACAATGACTCTTTGACTCATGATAAACCTAGGAGACCTAATGACAAGGCATGAAACCCATTCTTTTCAAAAATATAAATTTTCCTTTGTTCTTTACATCATTTTCTTTCTCATTTTGATTGACAAATAATATTTGCATCATGAGAAGAGTCAAATGACAATTATGGAGACTGAAACTAGTTACAATTTCCAACACATTGTTCTCTAGGAGACTTTCGATGGTGGATTGTCAATAAAAGAGAAGCAAGAGTAGTTTTATTTCAATTAAAGGTGGAAGTATTGGACCTAGTCTTTGAGCCTAGAAACAAGGAAAAAAACTCAGCACCACCTTGGTTTGACCATCAATCTCAGTGTGGAACAAAGTCAATACTGATTTTTTTTCCAAACTTCTTCCATGAGCCTGCCAAAATTTGTTGAGAAACCTCAAATCCCTATAGGACATGATTATGGTTGGGTAGCCAAAATTTGTCCAGATAAGATAAAAAAAGAATGAGTCACTAGTTTTGCCATAGGAATGAAAATAATTATTTTTGGTAATTAGCACACTGCAAAAAAATACACTGATTTTGTAACTAAATGATGGGTAAATCATTGATCAAATTTGGAGTGTGGTGCAACAACAGTTGCTCTCAATTACTAATCATCATTTCAAAAATATTACTGACTAGGTTATCTAATATTAGCATATGCTTCATAGCTGCTTTAAATTCCAATATTGTTTTTATTGGAATTTGTTGGGATATACATGCCTTGGTATTTTCATTACTTCAACCGATACATAACTAAGATGAAGTGCTCACTAAACCCACAGATATGCATAAATGGGTTATGTATGTCATTGATTATAAATAACAATAGGAAGGAGTCAATTTGCAAAGGCAGCGAGATAATTCTCAAGTATGAAAAATATTATATCTTGTGTTCTACATAGTTCATCTATAATGCTGCCAAAACAGGATTGAGATCATTAACCATTGATATGTTGTTGAGTGTTATCGTGTACTTACCTAAAAAATTTCGAGAGAAATAAGCAAAATGTATTTGTAAAGGTCAGAGCACTCGTAGAACTCATGTATTTATATTGTATCTAGCTAGTATATATCATGAGATGTCCATGGAACAACAATAATGTTGCATTCATTGTTCAAGATAAAGATAGTCAAATTGCCCTAGGTTGTGGGTAATTCTTGGAAGAATACTCTTACATTTACTACACATTCCTCTAAGGCATTGCCATGGCTTCATTCTTGAGTCATGACACAGTTATGGGGATAACATCTACCCACAAAACAACAGGGGAATTCATTACTAAGGTGACAATGGTGGTCGATCCTATTGTTGCTAAGGATCTAGTGTGGCCTAACACCAAGGTACTAAATTTTGTGGTAATAGGACTAAACAAAGATGTTTGATGTGATGATCTTTTCCCTTCATGTTACATACTATGAATGTAGCTCTATACAAAGTCCATGAATTAGAGGATATTTTTGGGCTTTTGGAGTGTGGTATGGAGGTTGTTCTTGTTGCTTTGCAGAAATATTTAATCCCTAACATATACAACAAAGGAGGAAGATAATACAAATATCATGCTATGTGTTAAGTGATATTTGGAGCTATAGTGTTCATTCACAATTTTTGTCGTTGCTAAAGGTGATGGAGTAGATTTAGTTATTATAGCTTTGGTTTACTATGGTGATGATGAATAGACATATGCAAGATGAATATATGTCCCTCTCCTGACATGTAATGCCCAAAGGAACCTGTCATCAACCCAAACTCACACACCACATTTCTTTTATTATCCTTGATTTCCCATTTAGATAAGGACCCTTTCCCCTTCCATTATTACTATTCACTTTGCTGCATCCTATACTAGAATTTCAGTATTTAATATCCCCCCTGGTTCTTGCAAAAGGGGATTCCTTGAGAAAAGAAAGAGATTGATTTTTTTGAGCAATATGAATAGGTGAAAAAGTGGGAAAATTTCTCTTTTCTTTACTTTCTCACAATTACAAGGCTTACTGATATCCTTTTACGCAAAATTTTCCATATTTTTCTGCTACTATATAACCTGTAATAGATGCCTAAACTACTAATTATTTTAGAAAAGATATACTAAATAACAATGAGATGTCTTGTTGCTTCCTCTAGTCATGTGTCATTGCATGATGGCTCTTGTTCTCCAATGCCCATGACTTTTATCATCTGAATCATTATGTTCTTGTCCTTATTCTCACATTGGTCTAGCATCATCAAATTAGAGGTTGTCGAAAATGAACCTCTATTCATTGGCCTGGCATCCTTTTATTAGAGGTCATTGAAAATGAATCTTTGTTTAGATTTTCAACTAATTTTTTTAAGAAATTGCAGTGTCTCAAGGAGGGCCAATTGTTCTTTGATTTGCACTAGAGTGCTTATAATTTATACAATTTGAGCTACTCATTTCTGCTTATATCCATTAAATATGGAAATGGGAGTGAGAATGGAAGCTTTGTTACCATCTACCATGTCTTCATGTTTCCATAAAATACTCCTTAATATTAATAAATTTGACTTATTGTGAGACACAGATGATAAGCCTCTAGATCTGGGTGAAGATTGTATAGAGAGAGATTGAAAAGGCTCCAAATAAATATGTCTCTATTAGTGAGTAGGCATGACACAAAACCACAAGTTGCAAATAGGTTGAGTAGTAAAACTCTCTCTGTACCATTTCCCAGGGGCTTAGAAACAAATCCATATTCCTAGAAACAAAGTATTTGGGAAAACATCCATTACCTGACTAAAAACCAAAATCAATAGACAAAGCGTGAACTGAATGTTAATAAGAACGACTACCTGTCTAAAAATCAAGATTGGTTGTAGAGGCCAAATAAACATATAAGCCCAATTTCAAGGAGTAAAGTACAAAGATTTAAACTCAAATGTCCAATCCTCTGAATTTCAAATTCAAAACTAGTATGTCCATATCTAGAGAGATTAGAGATATGAGAAGCCAACTTCTGACCACAAATTATACTCAACAGAAGAAGAATAAACAAAGTGAAAAGTGAAAACCAAATCAAACCTAAAGAATGTTGTTGAATTCATGTAGAGATGCCCATCTTCCTCCCACTAGATTAAGGACGCATTTTCCATTATCCCACCTAGATCAAGGTGAATTAAATGCAAACCTTCATTACCACTCATCCCCCCCACCTTAGACATGTACGAGGGGGCTTTAAGTTTCTTCCTATTTATTTCTTTGTCTTGGTGGATGGGCTTGCACATGAAGGACACATGGCTTGATACATTTTAGGTACCTGAAATTTAATTAGCAAGGGGGGAATTATGGAATAGCTTGGGGTGGCTAGAGCACCATTTACTCAAATCTCCCCATTTTCAATACTATTTCCTTGCTAGCTAGTGAGTCAGCTTGGTGATAATGGCTCCTTCGCACATTTTGTGCTCATGTCAGAATTGAGGTAAGTCTGTGATCAACTAGGCATAGTTTCTTGATCACTAACTTCACAATTATGCTAGAGTCCCCCAAGACAATTTGTTACCAGATATGCTTTTCAATTTCCATTGCTAATCTTAACCTCTAGAGCAATGAGTAAGATACTTCCTGGTTATTGGATGATGTTCCCAAACTCCAAGCGCATGACAATTTAGTTTTTCCTCCAGGATCAATGAGGATCTCCCACGCACCTACCACCCCTTTTAATTATACTGTTACCCAGAGAAAGTGTTCATGGATACCAAACTGGTACTTGGACTATTTATCACTGGGTGCTCTAGGTGCATATCAAACCAAGGTTTAGATGAGGATCTACTAGTATTCATATTCAATGCACCTAGTGCATCAACTAGATAAAATTCATTGTTTTGTTGAAGGCTGACCTGCCACCACCTATATTTTAGAGAACTGTTACCCAAATGAAACATTGATGGCTACCCTAACTCTTCCTAGACTTGCAAACCAACGAACTCTTGAGGTGCATGCCATACCAGTGTTTAGATCGTAATGTGTTGGTATTCATATTTAATGCACCCGGTGCATCAACTAAATTTAATGCATTGTCATGTTGAGGGATATCCATGCCTTTCCTGGACTGTAGAGCACTATGCTTCTGTTGGTCCAATGATGGAGTTTACTTGGACATGTAGATATGCTTGCAGTAGAGGCTTCCATACAAAAGTTCATAAATCATGGTGGATATATAGTGGCATGGATCTCAAATATGCTTTCATCCCTGTTGTTGTTTGTCCCTCGTGTGGCTCATTGAGAATCAGACTAGTGATGCTTGTTTTATTTTTCAACTAGTTGTTATTATTGGAATTCTAATGTATTCTCCCCATGGGATTTGAATGTTTGCACACAATGTGGGAGACATTATTTATCATCAAGTGTAGTTACCTTTGGCTGTTGGGAATTGAACTAGTGACTAACATGAGTTCCATCCAATTCTGAACTACAAGGAAAATTCTACCTTAAGGGTCAGAGAACTTTTCCAAATTCCCATATTGAATGTGAAAACATTGGACAAACTAGGGATTGAATGCAGGTCCTGTCCTTGTTTCAACAATTTTCAAAGTAAGTAGGATGTTTTAATGAATATCTTACTTTGCATCACAGTCTTCAACAATTTGATACGATGCAAACAATTTGAGGGCCTTCTTATCCAAACTTCGATTGAATAGGGCTCAATATACCTCTAGATAACCATCTGACACCAAAGGCTCTTTCCTGAAATTAGCCTCCAAACATATTTTGTGGTGAAGGCTCTGGAAAAAAGATGAATGCCTTTTAATCCCAACCCTCCAAACTCTTTTTGGGTAGACCCCTTCTTCATTGATCCTTGCCCATATAAACCTGTCACTCATTCTCTTTATATTTTATAAGACACCCTTATGAATAAAATCCAAAGACATCTAATAGATAGGAATAGATTTTAACCTAACTTAAATAAGTCTCCCTTCTCTAGATAGCCATCTGTTGCACCAGACAGAGAGCCTCTTTTCAATTTTAGTATATAAACAATCCCAATTTTTTATTCCATAATCATTGGGTTTTTATAGAAAAAACCTAAATACTTCAAACCATCTTGTATTTCTACTTTTTGATATGGAAATAACTGAGAAAATAATCTAATATCCCCATCATTCACTCCCACATGATATAGATGATAAGCCCAGATCTATTTTCATATTTGTAGAAGTGTTGTGTAGGTATATCACCTTCTTAAGCTTTAGAGCACCCCTTCTTGATCCATCACAAAACAATAGTATGTCATCTACAGATAAGAGATGGGACAAATGGAGTTCTCCTAATCCTAATGAATTTGTGGGAACCAATCCTCTTCGCCTCATTCACATATATACAGATATTGTAAAAGAACATGTTACATTATATTACAATATATAACATATTATATGCTATTCCTAAGTTCTTTAATTGACTTATATGAAAATGGGATCTTGATAAAAATTAATTTGATCTTGATTTCATATATGTTTTGTATGTTTTAAGTCTTTTCTTTTCTCAATTCCAGATTTTACATATAATTTGTGTTCGTATTTACACACATAAACTGACAAACATAGATTTTATAAGTGGTTTTTGCATATAACCAACATGCATCACAAATCTTGGAAACTTTCTTGTGTGTGGGGGCATCTGATGAGACCTAGTATAGTGAACATGTATTATATTTGTATATTTATGTCAACATTATTATTATATCTTTTGCATGGCTTAGCCTAAATTGATCACTCACCCACTTTATTGCATTTTATTGGTGACATGGTCAAACTTAATGTTGAAAATAGTAGTGAGAGAAGGTCTTCTTGACTTGTGCCTTAGTCAAGAAAGACCTCGATCAGTCTTTCCTTTAGCATGCATGAGTTCATGGAGCAAGTTAATTCATGTGCATAGTTGGAGGATCATTTATGTGGTTCTCCAAATGTGATTTCATATTTAGAAGAGGATAAGTTGAAGAGCTTTAGTCTTTATTGAAGCAAGGACATGTTACACTGGGAGTTGACTTAGTTAACAAGTCGAACTTGACTTGTGTTCTAAAATTGTACTTTCTAGATATAGCATGATTGAATTGCTTAAAAGGAGGACAAAGACACATCTTTGGATTATTATTATTTGCACAAGTTTGTGTGAGGAGATCTTCTTGCTAGGATAGCGTATCAAGGAGCCTATACACAGATTTGAGAGAAAGAATTCCTTGCAGGTTTGTGCTAGGATTTAGGAGGAAATTCCTAAAGAATAGGAGCTTTTTCTGCACTAGGAAATAGGAGATTTCCAGCGCTAGAAAATAGGACATAAATTGCACACGAAAGGAGGAGATGGTTCAGGGTTATTTTTAGGATATTTCAAGCTTAGTGTAAGTAGTGAGAACAATTGTGTTTTTCTAGTAAAATGGTATTTACTTAAAAAGAAATTTGATTGCTCAAAATTCTCTTAATAAAATCTACAACAAAGAGAGGATTTTCCCAGTTGGGTTCCCTAGAAAAATTATTGTGTTGAATCTGTGTGATTTCGTATTTATCTTTGTGTTTAATTCTGTTGCTTCTAGTGTTGATAAATTTTGTGCCTTGGTGAAAAGAATATTTGATTTCAGTTTGTAGTTGCCATTAGTTCTTATTGTTCATTCAAGCAGTTGTAAGATTTCAGGGAAATTCAACACTTAATATGAATGAGTGCACATATATAAGTACAGTTCTAACAATCTCCTCTCATGCTTGCATACTTGCTGTATTGTGCTTTTCTTATGTGTGATAGATAATTTTATGAAGGTCCAACAAACAACATCAAAAGTAGGCCAATGGGATAGAAGAGTACATCCAGTGTAGGCACAAAGTGTGAGTGTCTTTCTCTCATCTACTATGTTGTGCACATATCAATTGGTATCAATTCATGATATGTACTTTTTTATTTTTCCCTTTCACCTTATCTCTTTTGGGTGACTTGGTATAAATTGATTTCTCACCCACTTTATTGTACTTTATTGGAGGCATGTTCAAACTTGATCACTTTTCAACAATTTTTTACTCTGTATATTTCTTAATACAAATGAGTGTACATATACATGTATGGTTCCAACAATATTATCTCATATTTGCATGCTTGCTCTTTTTTGCTTTTCTTGTGTGAGTATCTTTCTTATATTTTCTTAATTGTGCATATATCAATTGGTATTAGAGCTAAATGATTGCAGCTTGTAGATCTAGTCACCTCTTAAGGTTTCCATCTCACACTGCTACAAGATATAACACTGGTGGGTTCTTACAATCAAGGGCTCTATACCATGGCTCATTTAGGTTTTTAATTTTCAACTTCCACTAGATCTAATCCCTTCAATGACCAAAAAAAATTGTGACATGCATATTTTTTCACTAGTCTAGCTAATTACATTCAAGATGCAAGATGCAAAATTTTCATAATAGTGATTTTGTGCAGTATTGTAGGTGTGATTCCCTCAAGAGTTTACCCTTACATACATATCAAATCCCTATATTGCAAGGCAATTTTTTCTTTTCCTAGGAACTAGATTGAAGTCTGCCATCAGAGGCCAAATTTTTATGCCATTTCTAAATTGGTATCATACTAGTGAATTTGAAAAGTATTGAGGAAAGTATAACTATTTTATGTTATGATTTTGTTCAACATCACTTGGAGTCACAATACTCATGGAAAAAGGAGATCCAATGGATGTAAAATTCACTTATTTTTTTACAAACCCTAGATCTACTTATGTTGCTTCATGAAATACTGACAGCGATAGAATTAAGAATTTGTGTGCAAATAAGAAGTTAGGTCTCCTGAGATCATTGAAAATATTTAAATTTCCTTTAGTCATTTACTGTCATCGTTGTAGGGTTTCTTGTAATGCTTTGTGATTCCTTTTATAGTGTTACATTGGCTTTTGAGCATGCAACATGCTTTGTTCTTCCTTTTGGAAGACTTGGATGCATTTTGCGCTATCACATATAACTAAATTATTGCCCTATTTTATTTGCTTGCGTGGTGTTGACTTTCATTATTTGCTCGATTACTGCATATATTTTGTGGGTGCATATAAATCATGAACAAATATGAAATGGTTTGCAATTCACTTCTTCCTTGGGCTTTAGATAGCCTTGTTGATGTAGGATTTTGACTTTCATCAACAAAAAGGGATCCACTAGGATAAAAACACTCAATGTATGGTTCCCATCTTCATTGGTGGATCCTAAGTTTGTGGCACTAGCTACTGGATTCATCTTATGAGTCTTACAATTTCTATTAGTTTTTTGTGTAAGTTATAAAAATAAAATGCAGAAAGTAAGTACAAAAGTAAATCTTAGTACTTCGAGAAGGCTAAAATGAGGTTGGAAGTGAAATGTGAAAAAGCACCAAGGATAATTTTAACATTGTTAGCATGAAAGTGAAACATGGCACAAAATATATCCCTGAATTGGTAAATAAGTCTTTCTTTTTATGCTTTATTTTCTCTGTTTTTGATGGATTTCAGATTGTATTCGATATTCAAATTTACAGAATAGTGCATAATAGGCTTCAAAAATTCCAGAGAGATTTTGGTTTGGAAATTAATTTGAGAATCTCTCCTTGCATGGTGTTTTAGTTTGATGAGCATAAGGAATGTGTGGCTCTCGAATCAGTACTTCAAGTAGTTTTTCTTCATCCATGACGCCCTTGTAAGGTACTTGTAATTCTCTTAAGCATTTAAATGCTCTTCATATTCATTTGTCTTTCTACAATATCTTGGCTTATAGTGGTTGTATTCAAGAATATGTTGGCACTCACACTTCTAACTAAATCAGGGTTTGATATGACCTAAATGTCTCAAATCTTGAGGATGCATATATCTACTTCTAATTTTCAAGGTTCAATATATTCCCATTTGTATGAACTTCATATATGCATTAGTAAACTTCAAAACCTCAAGGTGTATATCAGAACGTAGGAGCTTGTTCCAGGCTTCTATGTTTTATTCTTTTAGTGGGATGATGGGCTATTAATGGTTTGGTCCATTTGTTGTTTCAAATAAAAGCTCCTTGTCAAGAGTCTCCTACATGGTGGTGATAATTGTAAATATAGAATTGCTTCTAAATCTATATCCTAATCACATCTTCAATATTACAAATACTTTGTATATATGACTTGTGTTTATAGTTTTCTATCATATTTCAAATCTTTTGAGATAATGCTTCATAGTAACTGATGGTGATTACTCATTTTGCAGGGTTGGTTAGTTGCTTGACTATGCTTGATAAATAGAAAACATCTCTTGCTCTATTAGAAAAATTGATGGTTGGTTGCTTGAATATTCTTGATAAATAGAAAATATTCCTTGTTCTATCAAATAAAGTGGTGGCATAATTGTTTGCCTACAGTAAAATGTGATTATACTCCATACAAAAAAGGTAGAACTGGTTACAGGTCAGTGCTCATTAACATATCAATGCTTGTGATTGTGCTGATTAACTTTATTTCACGTAGAAATAAGGTTGAACCAAATTTTTATGTACCTAAACACCAAGTAGTGGGTTGGATTTCATTAGGCTTAATAATGCCTAAAGACAAACTTTGTTTTCTTAATACAATTAACTAAGGCCACATTAATCCTATCCTTTAAATATGATATAATTACCCTCTATCAACATAGCTTTATGTGAGTTTTGATCTTATGAATGTACTATTGGTCCTTTTACATGCTATATAATAAGGCACCATTTTCATTACCATTTGTAACAAGCTCATCGTGGATAGTTAGATGAAGAAGTGCTACATATTGAAAATGTATGTTTAATCTCAGATACATATAAAGTTGGAAGCGACCACATGGAGCTAATCTTCAAGTTTTTCCCTCGTCTTCCATTTGTGAACTCACAATAGGGATGAGGTGTGAATTACTTTAGCGACAAATGAGACTTTAGTGTAATGTGACCAGTCATTTATTTTCCCCTATGATCAAAATTTGAAATGTAAATGCATATGGGTCCTATTTTAGCTGTCTGAAATGCTAGGAGGACATCCTCCATGCTAGACTGGCCATAAATTCTTTCCCTTTCCTTCCCAATGTGAAGACATTTAGTATGAGGTGCTCTGGTTGTGTTGTTCTTTATGGGGAATGGGGTTGGTGGATCCTGGTTTGCTCACCTTAAGTGATGAATTAGTTACAGGTGTGTGTTGAACCTTATTAACCTTTGATCTACATGCACATAGGATTGTTGTTGCAATTTATAAATGAAGACTTGAAATGGTTGATAATATATCTGTTCTTGGAAAATATATTGTTGATTTTCCAAAGCACCAACCGAACTCATTGAGTGGACCTTCAAACTTATATTATGATGGAAAAATTACTTAAACATGATCATACTATGTTAATCAATATTCCATAATTATGTTTAACAAAACTTGACTTAAATCTGTGGTGTCTTCTCTTCAAGGGTTATAACATGGTTCCATTAATCTGAACTATTTGATATAACTTAAATGGACATGGCTATCATCCGCATAGGAGAGAGTTATTGAGAATATAGTACATTATTAATTTAGAATGAAATGCCATAGGGATGTCCTATGAAAATTCAGTAATAACTCTAACTCTGATACATTATATAAATAATAATCATAAGACATTCATGTTTATGTAGAAGCTTACAACCTCCAACTCCAGGTTAGATATGTATTGGTCTCAACACCCCATACATTCATGGGAAGATTCTGAAGGATAGTGCAAGCATGACAAGTACATATGGCATATTTGTAATGCAGTAAATTTAAGATTGGGAATTGTAGCACCTTGGATATCGTGTGAAAAAATTTATGAGAGTTGCCCAATATGTGGCAAAAAATTTGATATATACGAAAATGTATGATCCACATTATAGTTTGTTGTCGTAAGAATTGAGAGGCAACATCCATGCAATTCCTCCACAAATCCCTGCAGTGACATGGAGCTATAACAACCTAATACATCACTATTAGGGATCTAGAGGCATTCAGCTATGGACTTTTAATTGTAGGAAAACACTTTGAATCCAAAGAATGATGGTCTTTTTCTGGAGTATATATATCCAACAAATGTGCTTGTGAGAGCAGAGAGTTCCAGGGTTGTGAGGAATCTTGTTTGGAGGGCTACTATGTCTTAAAAGAAAGGGAAATACATACTATTGGGGATCCAGATGCATTCAATACGTAGAAAGCACCTTGAATCCAAAGAATGATGGTATTTTCTTTGAGTATATATATTCAACAAATGTGCTTGTGAGAGCATAGAGTTCATTGTTTTGAGGAATCCTAGGTAAAAACATAATTACCAAGCAAATGGGAACTATTATCTCAAAACGGGTACTTGAGCCCAAAAATCCCAAAAAAACATGAAAAAACACCTTGAAATCGAAAAGTGTTGATGTCGGAATAAATTTTAAGCCTTCGTTTCTTCTTCTTCTTCTTCTTCTTCTTCTTTTTTTTTCTTCCAAAAATCCAAAAAAACATGAAAAACACCTTGAAATCGAAAAGTGTTGATGCTCGAATAAATTTTAAGGCTTGGTTTTTTTTTTTTTTTTTTCAACACTTTTTAGTAATGACGTTAAAAACAAAATATCGTGACTCTCCAAAAAACTTTAAATTTATAATGATTTTCAAGCATGACATTAACGATAAAATATCACGTCTTTGAAAATCCTTAAAATTCCAATGATTTTCAAGCATTACATTAAATTTAAAATATCACTTCTTTAAAAAACCTTAAAATTCCAACAATTTTCAAGCATGGTGCTAAGAAAAATATTTATAATTGTTTTCAGCCATAACATTAAAGATAAAATATCACCACTTAGAAAAACATTAAAAATCTTGACAAATTTTCATCCATGGAATTAAAACCAAAGATTATGACTACAAAACAATCTTAAGATTTCAAAATATTTTAAGCATGACATTATGGAAAAAAATTATGACTAAAAAAACTTTAAAAATTAACACCTGAATGAAAGAGTTATTATACCAAGAGTAATTTTTTTTAAATGCTAAATGTATAGCGATTTTGAAATCTTAGCCTAACACAACTTGATACATTGCGAAAAAAAATTAAAAATCAACTATTAAATTGACATGCAATGTAGGTGAGCTCAACCCATTGTAATGAAAACTTAAAGACCAACCATGAAATTAACACATTGTGGGGCAAACTCGATTCATTATAACGAAAAATTTAAAATCAACTATCAAATTGCACATAATGGGATCGGGTTGCTAGACAAGAATCGACACATACCCTACAAAATATATATATATATATATATATATATATATATATATATATATATATATATATATATATATATATATATATATGTGTATGTGTGTGTGTGTGTGTGTGTGAAAGATACATAAGAAAACAAAAATTCAAATATTGAAAAAAAAAATCAAATATAAAAAATATATAGAAATTCAAAAATTCAAATATTGAAAAAAAATAAAAATAAAAAATAATAACAAGTAATAAAACATAACAAAAAAAAATCAAATATAAAAAATATATAGTAATGACATAAAAAAAAACTATAAAATGTACAAAAAATTAACCATACCATGTAAATAAAAAAAAAATAAAAAAAAAAGGGGTAAAACCAAATAAAAAAATTTAAAATAAAAATTTAAAAAAATTACAAAATTAAAATACGACATTAAAAAGAATAAAAAACTTAAAAAAAAATTCTTGGGCGACCCCGAGGCCTAACAAGCCAGGGGTGGCAAGGGGATGATTTTGGACAAGAAAACAAATTAAATTTCATTATAAAAAAAAAACAAAAATAAATAAAAATAAAAATAAAAAATAAAAAAAATAACTTGAAAAATTGAAAATTTTAAATAAATAAAACAAAAAATAAATAAACAAAAATAAACAAATTTTTTTAATAATATATATAATATAAGAAAATATAAATTAAAAATTAAAAAAACCATTTCTTAAGTTAAAAAAATAAATAAATAAATAAAAACATCATTTAAAAAAAAAACAATAAAAAATTTAAAAATATTTAAATTAAATAAAAAAAAAAAAAAAAAATTATATTATATTTTAAAATTTAAATTATAAACAAATTTAAAATTTAAAATATTTAAATTTAAAACTTAAAATAAAAAATATTTAAATTTAAAAATGATAAAAATTAAAATACAAAATTAAGAAAAAAAAAGAAGAAGAAGAAGAAGAAGAAAAAAATCAAAACAAACAAAAAAAACTTAAATTAAAATTTAAAAAATTTAAATTTAAAAAATAAAAATAAACAATAAAAAAAAAAAATTAAAAAAATCAATTAAAAAAAAATAAATTAAAAAACAATTAAAAAAATAAATAACCTCGCCCCTCTTCCCTCTGCCCTGCTCCTTCCTCCCTTCCCCTCTCCCTACCCTACCCGGCACGCACCCCATCCCCCTCCCTCACCGCAGCCCCCTCCTCACTACCCTCCCCTCCCCACTCTCGGCCCTCCCCCTTGCCCCCTTACCCCCCTCCCCCCTGGCAAGGCCCCTAGCCAGTGGCCAAAACACCGCAGGCTAGGGTCCTGTGCGGGGAGGGGTGGGGGGTAAGGGGGGAAGGGGAGGCCCGAGAGTGAGGGAGGGGGGAGCGGTGAGGGAGGGGGGTGGTGTGGGGGCCAGGTGTGGAGGGGAGAGGGAAGGGGAGGGAGGGAGAGATGGGAGAGGGAGGGCCGAGAGTGATGGAGGGGCGTGTGGTGAGGGATGGGGGTGCTGTGGGGACCGAGTGGGGGAAGGGGGGTAGGGGGAGGTCCGAGAGTGAGGGAGGGGGTTGCGGTGGCAGGGGAGGGTTGCGGTGGGGACTGGGTGAAGGAGGAGAGGGAGGGGAGAGGGGAGGCCTGAGGGTGGGGAGGCGAGGGGGGTGAGGGAAGAGGGAGGGGGTAGGGGGTTGAGGGAAGGGGGAGCAGGAGGGGACGGGAGGGGGAGCAGGAGGGGTCAGAAGGGAGAATTTTATTTGAATGTGTTTGTTTAATTGTTATATATATATATATATATATATATATATATATATATATATATTTGTTTTTTTTTAATTTTTTTTGATGGATTTTTTAAAAAAATTTTTTGTTTAATTGTTTTTTTTTTTTAATATTGTTGTTTTTAAATTGTTTTTCTTTAAATTGTTTTTTTTTTAATTGTTTCTTTAAATTCTTTTTATTTTTTAACTATTTTGAATTTTTTTTAATGATTTTTTTTGTTATTTTTTTTTTTTAATTTTAATTTTAAAAAAAATATTTCTTAAATTTGTATTTTATTTTACTTTTAATTTTCTTTATTTAAATTATTTAATTTAATTTAATTTTTTTTTAAATTAATTTTTTTCCTTAATTTTTTTTTTGGGTAATTATTTTAAGTAGTAGTTGTTGCTGTTTTTTTTTTTTTTTTTTTTGGTAACGAGGTTTTTTTTAATTTTTAATTTTTACTGAAAAAAAATGTTTTTAGATTTTTTTTATTTTATGGATCAATTTGTTTTTCTTTAAATTATATATATTATTTTAAAATTATTATTATATATATATATATATATATATATATATTGTTTTTTCATTAATTTTTTATTTTTACGAGACTTTTTATTTATTTATTTTTTTTGTCATGTTTTTTTATTTTTATTTTTATTTTGATGTTTTATTACTAACATGTTTTATATTTTATGTTGTTGTTTGTTTGTTTGTTTGTTTGTTTTGTTTTTTTTTTTTTTTTTTTTTTTTATGTTTTATTACTAACATGTTTTTATTATTTTTATTTTTGTCATCCTTTATGTTTTATGTTTTATTATTTTTATTTTTGTCATCCTTTATGTTTTATGTTTTTTTTTACATTTTTAGAGGTTTTTTGTTTTTGGTTTTCTTTTTTTTATATATATCTTTTTGTATTTGATTTTTTTGTCATATTATTATTATTATTAATTTTTTTATGTTTTATTACTAACATGAAAATCACTAACATTTAAAAAAAATTATCCACACTTAATTCATTAGAAAATTTAAAGTGTAAAAACTAAGCCCTCTCAACAAAAAGGGTTGATGCTCATCAGCGCTTTTCAAAATCAAGATGAAAATCACTAACAAAAAATAAAAATGTTCACACTTGATACATAAAAAATTTAAAGTGTAAAAAATAAACCTTCTAAAAAATGTGTTGATACTGCATCAACACTTTTCAAAATTAGCATGAAAATTACTGACATTTAAAAAATGTGTTGATGTTGCATCAACACTTTTCAAAATCAGCATGAAAATCACTAACATCAAAAAAAAATGTTCATACTTGATACATAAGAAAATATAAAGTGCCAAAAATATGCTCATAAAAAAAAGTGTATTCTCGCATCACCACTTTTCAAAATCGGGTGATTTTTTGCTATCTCAAAAAAATGGGTACCAATTCACTTTTTCGTTTGATCGATAACTATGTTTAAAGGGCTATTATGCCATTTTATTTCAAATAATTTGATTTTCACAAATATCATTTAAACCAAATAAACTAAAAACTATATGCACACAGTTCATATATACAAATAAGTAGTGACATGCCACTATGTGGCTTGTTCATAATTACATCATATATACTCACTATTTTTCACTTTTTGGCATGCAAATCAGTCTTTTAGAGGTACATTTTTAAGCTATCACAACATATTTACATGATTCACAAGCTGATAAATCAATCTTCAGTGTAATTGCATATTTTAGGTTTGATAATTATAGGTCATTTATAGGCTATAAATTTCTTCAAATTTACATTTCTAATTGAGTATTCAACTGAACTTATTGAGTATATTATATGTAACTATTTTTCTCTCCACCCACTTTTCATAACTTCCATAACCATTAGGTAGGGACGTACAACTTCGATGTTATTTTGTTTGCTTAGTAAAAAATTTGCCAAGACATTAAAAAGTTTTATAATTTATTGAAAGTTGTAGAATTTACAATTTATAAAGTTTCAAGGTCTAATTTTTTAAAGTCTAATTCTTTAAAGGGTGCTAGCTCAATGGAAGAGTACATGCATTACAAGCAGGAGGTTGGTGGTTCGATTTCATTGTTCCCTAATATTCATATGGAATGGTGAAGATTAGTTTTTGGTGACGGAGGCTCTTTTGACCATCACCAATGAGCTTATGGTGAAATTTTTCGAACCTCACCAAAATATGAAATGGTGATTGTCAACGAACACCACCATACATATGCATCAATAGTGATGACCATGAAAGGTCCATCACCATAAATTATTGTTGTTCATATGAAATGATGATAGTCAACAAACGTCGCCATATATATCCATCAATTGTGATGACCATGAAAGGTCCATCACCATAAATCACTGTTGTTCATATGAAATGGTGACGGTCAACGAACATCACCATATATATGAATTAATAGTGATAACCATGAAAGATCCATCACCACAAATCCTTTTTATTCATATGAAATGCTGACAGTCATTATCTGTCATTATAATCATTATTCGTGACGAACCTTAAATGTCACCACAACACCTATACTTTTGGTGACGCCACCTTTAGTGGCGTTCACTTTTTTTTACAATGGAGGCTAAAGTTCGTCACGATTGCGCATATGAAATGGTGACGCTCACTATCCGTCATTATAAGTCATTATTGGTGACGAACTTTGAATGTCACCACAACACCTATACTTTTGGTGATGCCACTTTTGGTGACATTTAGTTTTTGGTGACAAAGGCTCTTTTAACCATCACCAATGAGCTTATGATGACATTTTTTGACCCTCATCAATGTCCTTTTTTCTTGTAGTGATTTTATCTCCGCAACCATGAGTGGAGTGACATGTTGCTTGAGGTTTTCTGGCCAGCTGAACTCGGACCTGAGGAAGCTTGCAGTGAACCTGATTCCCTTCCCCCAAATTCATTTCTTCATGGTGGGATTCACTCCCCTGACCTCCCCCAATCTCTTGAGGCTCCCAACAATACAAAGCACTTTCAACATGTTAGTTACATCAAATTTTCCTCACCTGGGCATAGGATATAATAACATAGATGTCCATCAAGAGCTCGCTTCAAAATAAATCTCGTTAACGCTGGAAAGAACAGATGGAAGTGCAATGAGGAATAATGCAAAGAAGGTGAATGATTTCAACTAGATAAATTGCATTCACTATTTTTAAATCTAGCATACAAATGCACAAAAAAAGGTGATTGATTTTTAATGGATGAATGGTATTCACTAGTTTTAACTATACTCCAAGGCTCTGTGCTAACAGTTTCTTCATTTTTATTCATGGCCTACTTTGACTAAATTTTTCACATCCTCGTCAAATCTTTCTCTATTTTACCTATTCAAGTCTATAGCTTTATGGCTAGTCTTGTTGGTTCTCTGATGGCTCAGTCTTGTTGGTTCTGTGATGGATCTCGTAGTGGTCCAACGTACCAAAAATATAGTAAGAATTATGTTCAGTTGGAGCAGTGAAGGCTCTGCTAAATACTTGTATACTCGATTCAATTAATGGTGGAAGAGACCCCATATGGGTGGCATGTAATACCTTGAATATTGAGACCTAATAGGTGACCCCTAAATTTACTAAATCTAAGTGAGAAAATTTTGGGAAGTCCTCCCCATATCCAAAATTCAAATTCAAAAGAACAAGCCAAACTTAGTCCCTGTAGGATTTTGCTAGAAAGTATTTTCATGGAGCTTGAATTTTTGAAATGGTGATGATTTACGAATTTAGGAAATATTGTCATGGGGTTTGAATTTTTGAAACAACAATGATTTACAGATTTCAAAACACTCTCATGGGGTTTGGAATTTTTAAATAGTAATGTTTTGTAGATTTAGTATTTACTGCCTTGGGATTGAACATGGTATGTCATGTCATTCTATTATTTTCATTTAAATCATATGTTTATTGTGAAATGATGCCTGTAGTTGATTCTATGAATTTTACTTCTTATTTTAGTGAATGCTCTTGTAGACCTACACTATAAATTGATTTTTTATATAGTTGATAACAAAATTTCTACCGACTTTCTGCAGTAAGGAGATATGAAGATTTGGTTTTCATCAAGACAGAGTCTCCTACTTGAATGGCAAGTGATATTATTAGATTGAGTTCCATTTATTTTCATTTTTGGTTTGAAATTGCTATTGATAGGAAAGGAATCATGATTTTGGTCTTGGAACATGGAACATGAAAGTAGATTTATGCTTATCTAGCTCTCCATTGTAATGCTTGGATATCTATATATCATTGGTAGTAGGAAGCATGTTTTCCAATAGTTTTTGATATGGATGTACTTTGACTATTTCTAGCTAATTGCAAACATGTCAAGGAAAAATTTGTGGTTCTAAAGTAGAAACTAGATAGCCAAGCAAATTTAGTAACATGTATAACAAAATGTGATTCAAACTTAGAAACTAGATAGCCAAGCAAATGAAGTAACATGCATAATTTATTTTATTATTGACTTACAAATAGTGACAATATTTCATTGTTTTTCTGGGACTAGTGTGTTTCCATTTGGATTACAGGTTGTCGATCTAAAAACACATGTTGAATCTGTTGTTGTGGAAATCCAGGCTTCTAGACAAGCATTCATGGAGCATGGAGCTTAAGGCAAAAGGGGATAAAGAGAAACATGTGATAACATGCCACCTGATATGTGAATTTAAACAATCCACTCTTAGAATGATGGCCCTTCTTATGTTTTAAGTATGGTACCCTTGTGATGTAATGGTTATAGTTCGAAGTCTAGGTAAATTTTCTTTGAAGTGTATTTCAATGATACACAAAGACAAACAACAAAGGAGTTATGTGCTTTGTGTAGGAAGTAACTAGTGATACATAAAGACAAACAACCAGGGAGTTTTGTTCGTTGTCCATGAAAAGAAATAATGTATACCTGTTACATAGCTCTGAGGCTAAGCATAATGCATAATTTGGGAAATAACAATAATCAAGCCAATGGGAATGACTGTAATGTTATCTTAGGCTACAGTCTCATTCTCCCTCAGGGCCCGTTCAACGATGTTTATGAGTTACCAAATGTGCATTGGGTCCTAAGGAACCAAGCTTTAGAAGAAGCCAATATGAATAATACCACCAAATTTCTTGTCCATATTTCCATTGTTTCCACCACCTCCACAAACAAAGAAATGAGTAGCAATGGTGACAACCCTTCACCCATTGACAGTGAGAAATGTGCCTTTGAGGATGCCATCACACCATTCGAATTAGTTCTACCAATTCAGTCTAGGGTAGTTGATCAGTCGTTAAGCCACTGAACCTCAATCTATCATGGGGATGATTTTGGGATCCCAACGTGTCAATGTTATCGTGCCTCAATCATTCGTTATTGCAACAAGAAAAAAGCTTCAATTGTGGAAAATCAAGGAGACAAATAAATTGTGAAGCGTTCTTTCAAGGATTTTCAACATAATTTATCAATATCATCATCTCCAAAAGTGGATGATATTGATAAATTATATCATAATTTATCAATCTTGACAAAATTGTATTGTCAAATTCCATCCAAAAAAACCCAAAAAATATTTGACATAATATCCATCAAGATGGAATATTTTAAAGGAATTGCAATGTTTATACTGTGTAGAATATCTTTCCAAATAAATTTTGTAAAGGAACAAGTGTTGTTCAAAATATCCATAATATCACTATCCCATATGCCTTAGGTTGTTCTATTAACTATAAAAATTAAAATCCAGTATCAAATTCTTGAGTTATGTTCCCAAGATTCTTTTTTTAGGTGTTCCTGGACCTGGAGTCACTGGCCACTTCATATCCACTTGGACATAAGCAATATGTAGGGATTGCTTCTAATTTCATCAAGCAATCAGAAGGTTGAACCATAAATATTAACAAAGAAATATGATTGTTTGAATGCTCAATGCTGGGTAATATTTAAGTGGTATTTGTAGTCCAAGAATATATTTGTGAGTATCTTGAAATAAATCAAATCTGGCATGCTCTATCACAACTTCAAATTGAGCAAAGAGAAGGACATGTATTCAAAGGATTGAATGGATATTTGAATTATCATATTTCTCTTTGCCACGGTGATATTATAGAGATGGTGGAAAAGAATGACTGGGAGGCTTTGTCAGAGAAAGATCAAGTAGGTACACATACTTCATGCTAAAAAAATTATTGCAATTGTTCAGTTTTAATAGACTAAGAAACTTGATAGCTTGAAATAAATCAAATCCAACATGCTATATGACAACATTAAATTGAGAAAAGAGAAGGACATGTATTCATAGGATGGAATGAAGGAAAAATAGATTTTTCTCTTGTTTACAAGCCCCAAAACAATTTAGACTTCTATGATGGAGGAAATTTAAAATCAAGAGAGAAGTGTTGCATACCAGCATGGTAAGCATAATTTAATGTAGTATTTATGTTTTGATTGATCACAATTTGATTAGATTGAAATCAGCTTTCCATACGTGCTCATAATCTAGAATAAACAATAGATCTTGCAAAGTGAGTAAAAATATGAGCTTCAACTTAGCACTTGTAATCTAGCCCTTAGAAAGTAGATTGCCTGATTTTGTAGAAGCTCCATTGAAGGTCCCACTATAAAGGAGAAATGGAATTCTCTCTATTGGCTTTGGAGGATTTTTTGTTATATTTTTATTCTGATTTTGTTTAAGATTGTTACCTATATGAGTTGCAATAGAGAAAATTTTCCATTTTGATGTAATTGTGTTCTTGGTATAAGGCCTAGAAAAGTCTCAGCAGAAAGGGTTCAGATTCCAAGTGGAAGAGCTTCTTCCATGAACCCAAAGCCTATTTAGATGCCCAAATTTTATGTGAGAAAATCTCCATTGTGTTTTCCTAGACGCATTATGGCTGCAAAACATCCAACTAAAATTATGTCTGCTTCTTTTAGGATCAATTAGTTATTAAAGAAGGTTGAATGAAAATATTTCACTACTAATACGATGTTATCTTTAACCATTTATCCTTCACGAGTGTGTATTCATGATTTTGGTTCAATTTCTTATTAAACAGGCATCATAAGCTGGAATTTTTTTATGAACAAAAAGGAGAATAATGGAAACACATAGTTTCACATGTGTACCGTCTCAACACCTAACACATCATACATGAATCCTGTAAATAAATTCAAATTTAATGGTGCAGTTGAATACATTTTCATTCCAAAGAAACCTAATATATGCCACTACAAACATTTATTTATGGTATGAATTCTAATTGACCTTTGCATGATTGCAAAATGTTCATCAAATCCTAAATTTCAACCTAAAGTTCTTTATGTTTTAAATAGATATATGTTTGTGTGGCAGGCTTGATAGGAGTCTTCAACAAGTTTTAACATCCAATGGTATCGGTAGGGAGAAAATTCCATTGCTACTCCAAAAAATATTCCATCGTTTCTTGCCTACAAGAAAGTACAAACATAGTGATCAGGTAAAAGTCTATAGCCCTTCATTTTAATCGACTTCATACTAAACAAGGTGTTAAATTTGTGAAAACTTTGTTTCTGCACATTCTCCTACATCATATCCTTCTTAGCATTACAGTAAAACTATTATAGTATTATCCTCCTTTACAATTACTTATTGTTTTTTTATAGACACTTATTCTCACCCACTTTTGGCAGGTCATGGCATTGAGGTTTTTATGTTCTCTGGTGATTTGGTTTGGATGTCCCTAGGTTAATTAACACAGTAATACAAGTATCTTAGGGTAAGGATCAACCTCAGTCAAGTTTACCCAACATAAAATAGCTTGAATCTGATGAGAACAATATTTCTCTTAAAGCATCTCAGAGCATTTTCGTGAAATTTAGGTACTTTATGCTGGCCAAATGGAAAAACAATGTAGTTATTACCAATATTGATAATGATAGTTCTTTGAGTGTATGGATGGAAAAGGTTAAACATGAAGTTGATGTAAAGCAAAGGACGAAAAAGATGAAATGCAAGCAGTTTTATCAAAAGTAGAGCATAGCCAATTTTGCAGGGCAAAATATACAATGGGACTTGTCTGGTTAAAACTACGATCTTAAGTTTTGCCTAAGATAAATTTTTTATCATTGAAATGGAAAAATGTCAATATATATTCAACATTCACAACCAATTTTGCAAGGCAGGGTATATGATGAAACTTGTCTTCTTAAAGACTGATCTTATCTTTTGTCTAAGATAATTTGTATATCATTGAAAAGGAAAAATGTCAACATATATTCAATATTTAGATATTTTATTTTGTATAATACAATGATTTTTCAGGAATCCAATGGTAAAATTTTTGGCATTTAACTTTGTTGGTGGTTCAATATTTAGATACATGATCCCTTTCCACTGAAAATGCATATGATATTCCATCCAAACAGTATAAAATTAATTAAAAATAAAACATCATAAAGCTAAAGAATAGGCACACATGTACCTCTACCTCACCTTATGAGGCATAACAATAAGCACTCACCTGTGCACTTCATTGTCTTAACATTGCAAGAATTTTGTCAATGTATTTTATCATGTTTACTATTGGTAGAAACAATATGTGGGATTCCACTCTATTTATTTACTAGAAATATTGCAACTTGGAAGCTTTCTGCAGGATATTTTAGGTTTTGATTTTTTGACTCAAGCCTTTTTACTGTTTAGTCTCTTTAGTGTCCAAGCATAGAAAATATTCCCTATCTTGGATTCTTATACACAAGTGTGCCATGAGACTGCATACAAATATTTTTGAAAAGTTGTTTGAGATTGATCCTCACACCACAATGCTAGCTTTTGAGGATATGATGCGGAAAAAGGTTGTAATGCTTGCACATTTTATGTATGATGGGAAGGATTGTAATCTGTTTGACCACTTTTCTTCTATTGCTCAGAGATGGTCTTTATGGTAAGGGAAATAGAGATGGAATGTGAAGAAAATATATGGTGTTTCTAGTAAGGGAAGGAAGGCTCAGGATTATGTATTCAAGTTGGCACCTTGTATTAGAAATCTAGATGAGAAAGCTCAAGAAAGGGAAAAACAAGGATGAACTTGTGCTTTTAGTTGGATATTCAACAGAAAAAGTCCTACAATAGAAACTTTCCTGTGAATCAGCTTAATAAATCTATTATAGTACATTCTTTATGATAAAGTTCTCGGTTTTTATAAAATCATAATCATTGTACAGGAAGCCAAGGACTTTAGTGAAATGGTTGGATTGATAGCCTTGCCAGGTTTCTTGGATTGGAAAATTCCATTTCCACACTCTAACATGGCGAGGTGCAAAGAAAAAACTAGAAAGATTATTTTTCTCCATGTTTTTCCATAACTGGTCTCAGCCAAAATGTAAATATTGTTCCTCAACCATATCCATTTCTGTTGTTTATCTTTATTGGTATTTCGTTCTACTATGGGAATGGGCGTTTGAGATCACTTTTCATGTTCTGTTCATGACATTTCATCTCTATACTGCTAAGGTGGTATGCATATTCATCAATTTTAATGAATTTTGTGCTTCAATTTAAAAAAATGTACTCATTTCCTCTGCATTTCATAGGATTTAAATTATGTTGGAAGAGAAGGTTCCCTTTTAGTAGTATAGATCTGTAGGGATTGCTTTTATACACTATATTATATATTGTGTACAATTTTAATAGAATCAAACCCAAAAATATTGGTTGCCCGAAGGATTTATGCAACCAAAAAAAAGGTAGAACATCACAATGGAAATGTCATTTGTACATGCTTTGTAACAACTACTCGTGAAAAGAGGCATTTGATAAAACTCCAGAGATGTAAAGCACTGAGTTTAATATCTAAATATTACAAAAAAAACAAACTACGTGGTCCTAAATGGAGCAATGGAGGTACAAGTCTACTTAATTTTGTTCTAACGTTGTTGTCCCAACAAAAGATGTTGTTCCAACAAAAGACACTTTATAATACAATCAGGAATGCCTTCCATTAGGTTGGATAAGTGACCAACCCCACGAAACTCATGATAGTGGATCCAAGAAATATTTTCACTGGAGCATCATTGTTAAGAAATGGGTTATTGAATATGTCAAAAATGTGGGGATGGTAGGATAGGAGATAACAATTCTAGCAAGACTGCTTCCCGCACGTTCTGAGCTCTCGTGACCCTACTTCCTCAGCCCCTACAGCCCTCTGCAGGCCTCCTGCTTGGCAGCCCCTACTACTGGGCCCTAATTCCTTCCCGGCATCCCTGCAACCGGGCTCTGCCTTCCTCCTCCGGCACAGTTTTTAGCATAGGAGCGTAGCTGCCGCCATGAGTGCGCCTGGGGGTGGGGAGCCTTCTCCCAACCCACCAATCTCTTCAGAAGAAGCATTCAAAAGACTACTCTCGCAGAAAGGGAAGAAGCGTTTGACTCCAGAAGTCCCAAAATTCATAAAAAAACTGGAGGAAATTCCTGAGATCGCCCTACCAGAAGAACAACCGATGAAAATCGCCCTAGCACTGGCTGACAGAGGGTTGGTAGGACAATTTATGAGACGCTAGCCCTCTACAAAAACAACAGATGACTGGATCCAACGCAACTGGAGGCCCCAGTTGGAAAAAAATGTGATCTGCTATGCTGTCGGAAGAGGGAATTGCATTTTCGAGTTCACCTCCAAAGAAGATCGAGATTTGGTTTTCAGAAACGGACTGTATTTTATGGGAAATCAGGGGCTGTATCTTAATAAGTGGACCCTCGACTTCAATCCCTCAATCAACACCCCTAAAGAGGTCCCAGTCTGGGTCCGGCTCCCCAATCTTTTGATCCACTGCTGGAGCTATCACACCATGCAGAAGATTGGAAATGGTCTCGGCCGCTTCATTGACAAAGCAGATAACAAGGACCAATATGCCTACGCAAGAATCTGTGTGGAAGTCGATCTGGAAGCTGGACTGCCCGAAGCGATAAAACTTACAATTGGAGAATGGCATCACTATCAAAAATTGGATTACGAGCAATTACCTTTCAAATGCAGAACCTGTCACGAACATGGACACTTCCAACGAAACTGCCCAAAAGCCCCAGCCGGGGACAAAGTGGACGAAGAAGGATGGAAAGAAATAAAAAAGGGCAAGGCAGTCCCAAAACCAACTGAGAAGAAAAATTCAGGGCCATTGGTGAAGCCCCAGCCCAAACCAAAAGCCAAAGAAGTTCCAAAAGAGGGTTCTTCCTCTGGGGAAAAGACAGATGCCATTGGGACCCAAGAGGAACTAGAAGACCCGTCGAAGAAAGTGAAAGAAGCCGAGGCCAAGTCAACTCTTCCCCCAGCAGAGGTTGAACAAGGGGAAAAAGAAGAAAACAAGGAGCACTTCAATCTGGGCTTCGACTTTGAGGGAGATTCAGAAGGTGGAGTCTCAGATTCAGATAGCTCGCAAGTCACTCCTCTCAAGTCGGCCAGGGGTCGAAAGTCCAAGAAGAAACAGAGAGAGGAAAAAACTTACCTAGATGTTCTCCAAGGCTCTCAAAAAACTCTCAAAGGAATGATGAATACCAAATCTAAGCGCAAGCATGGTTAGGCTCCAAGAGGAGCCACAACCTTCCAAGCCAGTAAATAATGAAATACGTCTCCTGGAACTGCAGAGGGTTAGGCAGCAGGTTGAAAGAAGAAGCTCTGAAAGAAATTGTAAGGATGTACTCGCCTGAAATCCTTCTCATCCAGGAGACAAAAATGGAGGACCTTCTACTCCTCCAAGCAAGCAAAGCATTTTGGCATAAAGGCCAAGGGAAAGCAGTCAGCGCCAGAGGTGCCTCTGGAGGGATTGCCTCCTTTTGGGACAGCGATCTGATTCACGAAGAATGTTGCCCCCGTTGGCTACTCACTAAGCTCCTCCATAAAGAATCTGGCCACCAAGTAAGTATGTTCAATCTTTATGCTCCGGTCTTACCATCTAAGAAAAAAATTTGTTGGGACTCGCTTCAGTCCTATCTTTTCTTGCACAATCTAGAAAATATTATTATTGCAGGTGATCTGAATGTTACGTTAGCCACATAAGAGAAAAAGGGGGGCTCACTGGTCGGGGACCCAGCTAGAGAATGGGTTGAAGACATCATTTTAGATTGGGAATTGGAGGATATCAAACCCACAACTGGGAAATTCACCTGGTCAAACAAAAGGATAGGCCCTGGCCACATTGCTACTCATCTGGACAGATTTCTAGTCCAATCCTCCTTCTTGACCTGTGGTCTAATGGCCACCTCTAAAATTCTACCGAACTACACCTCTGACCATAAACCCATTCTGCTTGAGCTCTCCTTGGATGGAAATCTTGGCCCCATTCCCTTTAGATTCAGCTCTCTATGGATTCATCAAGAAGGATTCCAGGACGTGGTCTCCAAGGCCTGGAACTGGCAAGTCCAAGGATCCCCTTTCTTTGTGTGGGAAGAAAAAATGAGAAGACTTAAAAGGGAGCTCAAGGAGTGGGCTAAAAGGCTGAAAACGCCCACCGCCAAAAGAAAGGAGCTGCATGACAGTTTAGAAGGCCATCAATTAACAATGGAGAATTCCAATGTAACTCAATCCCTTCTTCAAAAAGAAGTAGAACTGCAAAAATATCTCCATAGAGCAAGTAGGGATGAAGAAGTGTTCTGGAGACAGAAGTCCAGAAATCTTTGGTTAAAGGCTAGAGACAAAAATACAAGTTACTTCCATAAGCAAGCTGAAGCACGCAAGCACTTCAAAATGGTAAATGAAATTCACTATCAAAACACTGTGGTTAAAGATTCTGAAGGCATAAAGCGAGTAGCCCACTCCTTCTTCAAAGATCTTTACTCTGCCCCAGAAGACACTCCTATTGATTCTCAAGCCTATCTGATTGATCTTATTCCTCACTGTGTTCAAGATTCTGACAATATTATGCTGACTACTCCGATCAGTATGAATGAGATTAAAAAAGATTTGGATTTCATGGACTCGGACAAAGCCCCGGGCCCTGATGGGTTCACAGCAAGGTTCTACCTGACTTGCTGGCCTACAATAAAAAAAGACCTTCTGAGAATGATCCGTAAATCTCAGACCTGTACCAAGATTGGAGGCAGTACCAACTCGGCCTTCCTCACCTTGATTCCAAAAGACAAAGGCGCCACCGATTTCAGCAGATTCAGGCCCATCTCTTTGTGTAACACAAGTTATAAGTTGATCACAAAAATAATAGCCAACCGTATTAAGAAAATTATGCCAGTCATCATCCCTGAAAACCAAGGAGGATTCATAAAAGGGAGAAAGATTCTTGACAATATTGTGCTGGTGCAAGAAGCAATTCATTCAAGCTATCATCAAAAAGAGAAAGGCATGGTGATTAAGCTAGATTTGTCAAATGCCTTTGACAGGGTGAGACACGATTTCCTATTTTCTGTGATGGAGAAATTTGGCTTCTCAAAAGTTCTCATAACTTGGGTGAAAGCATGCATTGCCTCCCCTTGGATAGCACCCCTGGTTAATGGTCGTTCAACGGAATTCTTCCAGGCCTTGAGGGGGCTAAGACAATGTTGCCCTTTGTCCCCGCTTCTCTACGCCATTCAAGCTTCGGTGCTCAGCTTCCAGCTAGACTACTGTCAACAGATCCAAACTCTGCCAGGACTAAGAATGGCTCACAATGTTAAAGACATAAATCATGCCCAGTTTGCTGATGATACTTTGCTTGGAGGAGCTAGCATAAATTCTACTAGAACCTTCAAGAAGGAGCTGGACATTTATAAGGAGGTTTCGGGCAGCAAGATTAACTATCTAAAAAGCACGATCTATGGCTGGAATTGCTCGATCAAGGATTTGACGGACATAGCCAGGCTATTAGAAATGGAAAGAACCCTGACCTAAGAGTCATTTAAGTATCTTGGGATCCCAATCTTCAAATCAAATCCTAAGGTTGCTCACTGGATGCCTCTGCTAGACAAGCTAAAGCTCAAAATACAAGCTTGGGGAGCCTCATGGTTGAATAATGTTGGGAAGGTAATCCTTATGAAATCTGTTCTTTAAGTCTCCCAGTTTATCAGAACTCCATCCTTCTAGCCCCTAAAACCTTTATTAGCAAAGTGGATGGTCTCCTGAGAAGATTTCTGTGGGAGGGAGGGAAAAATAATGAAAGAAGGCTCCATTTAGTAAATTAGGACACTATTAAGAAGCCATTCTTGGAAGGAGGTCTCCAAATACGGGACCTGGCAGCCCAAAATCTTACTCTGGGCTCCAAGCTCCTTTGGAACATTGTTTCTGGGAATCCCAGTTGGAGCAAGAGAGTTCTATGGAAAAAATATTTTCATGGGCAGCGTTTGAGGTGCTTGGACCAGCCTCCAAGAATTTCCAAAGGATCTCAAATTTTCAAACTCTGTCTCACAGCTTTGCAACATTTCAGTCATAAGCTTTATTGGATCCCAGGTAATGGGGAAAAAATAAAAATTTGGGAAGATTCGATCCTTGGAGATCAACCCTTGAATCAGATGGCAGAACTGGAAAATATCAGAGTTTGGCTTCAGGCCAGCAATCTGGAAACCCTTTGGGACATCTCCAATTGGAAAAATGATGTTGAAAGTCTATGGGATGGTTGGAATTTGGGGGAGGTCCCTCATTGGCTAGATGGTGAAGCCAATTTATTGTTGGACTTGCTCCAAGGAAAATCTCCCTTAAAGGCCTCCTCTAAGGACAAAAGAGGGTGGGGCTCTCTCTCAGGCTCTTACTCAGCAGTAGAAGGTTACAAAAGTATGATGGTTGTCCCTAGCATCCCCCCAGAGCCAACTCAATGGAAATTTATTTGGTCTTTCCCTGCCCTCCCCAAAATTGACTTCTTTTGCTGGACTCTGGCGCATAAAAGTATTCTCACTAGAGATAACCTGAGGAAGCGTGGAATGGAAGGTCCCTCTAGGTGCCCTCTTTGTGCTTCAGATGAAGAAACAACTAACCACTTGTTCTTATTGTGCCCCTTTGCTCAAGAAGTTTGGAGGGGTGTCCTGATGTTAGGATCAGACAAAATAGAGCTTCCAGGAAATACTCAGGAACTGCAAAGAAACTGGGCCAAATTATCCCTGTTCTGTCTCTCCAAAAAAAGCCTTCTCAAGACTGCTTGGATGTGGATCCCCAAATTCACATGCTGGAAACTGTGGCTGGAGAGGAACAATAGAATTTTTATGGAGGAGAGTTGTAACCCGATCAGAATTATCACTAAGATCAAAGCTCTGTTGGGGGAGGCCTTAGAAGCAAATCCCACCATAAGAAATGGCATGATTCTGGACAGCGAGGAAGATCAATGGTTAAAATAGCTTGTCCCAAATCACCAGAACATACCCATTCCTCCTGCTAAAGCCCCCTCTCACTGGGAAATTCGTCTGGAAGAACAGGAATTCATCAAATGGAGATCTGCTCTGGATGATCACTGCCTTTTCTTCGATGGGGCCTCTAAAGGCAACCCAGGAAAGGTGGGTGGCGGTGGAGTTATCTTAAGCCCAGGTGGCTCAATTGAGCTGTGCTTTGCTTGGGGTCTGGGGCATGAAACAAACAATAGAGCGGAGGCTCTTGCTCTGTGGCAGGGTCTAAATCTGGCTCTCAAGAGGAACCTCCTCTCCATCTCAGTCTTTGGAGACTCCAGACTAATTATACATGCTATGAACTCTCAAAATATCCCTTCTCGGGTGCAGTTAACCCCCATCCTCAAAAAAATCAGACTTCTATTGCCCAAGTTCCACAAAATCTCCTTCTATCATGTTCTGAGAAAGTTAAACTCACAGGCGGACTTGGCAGCCAACCTAGGCTCTCTCAGGAGTAGGAGATCTCTATTAGTTTTTGATGTGGAATTGGACTGCAGCATTCCTTAATTCTGGAGATGTCTGGGCCTCTATTCCTTTGAGCATTTCGCTGATTCCAATTCTCCAGACCTCGGGACCGAACCATTCTGTGCTGACCGTTGTTAGGATTCGCGGACTCACCCACAAGGGAAGTTTAGAATGCAACCTCGGCAATCCGATCTCTGTTCATCGCTGGAAATCACTACTGCGTCTGGGTAGGTGTTGGGGAGTTCACGAGGGCCTCCTCAAGACCAGCTTCCGCTCTTGGGTTTCTTGAACTCTTTATAACACTCCACTAGTTCAAAAAGATTCGCAGTGATTCTTGGGATGATCTGGCTCTCCACCGCGTTGGGTCTCCTCTCTGCAAACTAGGAAGCAGATCTTCGTCTCGGAAAGCAAAAGCAGCGGATCTTCTCCAAGGTTGATGCGTTGTGCCTGTGAACAGTTAACAAAGGGGAACAACAAAATCGCAAGGGCTGTTCTTTTGGAAAAGGAACAATAGAAAAATCCAAGAGCCGATCCGTTGGAAAAGGAACAACAAAGAAATGCAAGAGCTATTCCATCAGGAAAAAGGAACAGTAGAAATTACAGCAGAAAAGGAACAACAGAAAGGAACAGCAGAAAAGGAACAACAAAAAAAGAATAGCAGAAAAGGAACAACAGAAAAGGAACAGCATAAAAAGAACAGCAGAAATCTGCTGATAAGAGCACTTTCAAGCAACCAATAGCAAATCTATAACAATGAATTACAGAGAAGCCCTGTTAAAGCCCTCGGCAGCTATTTTGCTGAATCATAAATAAAAACTACCCGTTATTGTAAAAAAAAAAATGGGTTATTGAGTTCCAAAGGATCAAAATTTCACTTGCCATACATCCCCATCAGGTCTCGATGTAGTGACTCAAAGAGTCCTTCCTGCATTGTTGTGTGATCTCCTTGCACCATTTGGCGCAATTGCTAATTATAAAAATAATTAACAAGCGTAGTCTAACTTATAGACAAAATGACCCTTTTCACTAAAATATGGCAATACAATTTCAAGGAAGATTCTGATTGTTTGTTGTTTAAAATACATTTTTGAATGCATAAATGGATTCAACATCTTGAAAAATCCCAGGGGCATTCAAATTCTACATGTTAAACAATTTAAAATCAAGTTTTTAAAAATCTCCTAGGGATTTTTGTTAAAATTAACTAGAAAAAATATCGTGAAAAAAAAAACATTTTGTCTATTTGTTAGACTATGCAGAACAAATATATAACTTAAACATATATAAATTTTTTTTTAAAATGGAACAAGATTTTTAATTATGAAAATTTACCACCATTTTATCATGGAGATTATTAATATGTAAATAGGCTTTGTTACTATACCATGAGCCAATACCATTAGTTATTAATACCACATGCCCAAAAAACCACTTTATATGACACTTGTTCATATGGAATTTTTTTTAATTAATCAATTTAATTAAACCAACCTAGATCCATCTTAAGATATCAAATCTTAAGAGATCAAATCTTTTTTCATCTTAAGATATCTCATGTTAAGAGATTTGATCCCTCTTTGCACTTGGTAGATCCATAGTTAAGATGGATCTAGGTTGGTTTAATTCCCCCTTTAGAGAGGCTATATTTCACATGAATACCATGGGAAATACCTGCATGGGTTCTCATAAACCTGGAGCTCAAAAACCACAGTAACTTGACGAAGTCAAAGATACCTTAGCTGCTCAAGAAAAATTACTAAAAACAAATAATAACGCACAATTTGTATTTTAACATAAGATTATTTTTATTTTTATTTCGTATTTACCTTAACTACCCAACAAAAATTGATTAAAAGATAGGGTTATTTTTATTTTATTTTATTTTGATCGAGTGAAAATATTTACAGGACAAGACATTACAACATCTCTTGCATACTCGATTGGAGAGCAACTCTTGGCACAAAGAGAAAAAATGACATAATTACTTTGGAGAAAAATCTTAACCTTTGATTTACATATACTACTAAGAATATTCTAGAGTATTCCACGGACATTAAATACCTACCATCCACCTAATAATTATTGGTAATTCAATTAAAATTTTGGAAGTCCTATTCCAAAATAAACATGCCTATCAACATAATTAACTAAATCTAACTTTTTTTATTACAATTATTATTAATTATAAAAATAAGTAACATATGAGTTAAACGTATATATCTTTAAAATAACATGTAACTATGGAGATTTTCCCCCACTTTATCATGGATATTCTTAACCTACAAATGAACTAGGTTATAGTAAGATGTGCCAATATGATGGATATTAATACCACACTCAAAAAACTATAACTCATGTTGATATGACATTTTTTTAATTAATCAATTTAATTAAAAGCATAGAAAGAACATAATTAATTTTGAGATAAATTTTATTCTTTGATTTGTGAATACTATTAAGAATATTCTAAAAAATTTCATAGAGATTAAATCCCTACTATCCACCTAATAATAACTATTGATAACTAAATTGAAATTATGAAGCTTTATTCAAAAAACACACTTATTAGGGTAATAAAAATATAAAAATAAGATTAAGATATAGTAATACTATTAATATTAATAAAATATTGATATTAATATTATTCATAAAACTAAGGAATAATAATTTATTAATTAATTGAATAATTTATCAATAACACTATAGTAATAATATTAAACCTAATGAAATTGAGGAGGAATTAATTTCTTATAATAGGGATGTACTTTCCGAACCCCCTCATAATAGGCAACTAACTATTAACAGGGTTACAACATGTATTCCAAGATGCATTAGCAAGGAGGATAAAAAGCTTTGATGAGGGTGATCTCACTTCAAGAAGTTGATGAGATGATAATGGCCATGCCTTGAAACAAAGCTCCTGTTACATAATAGATTTTTTCAAGGCATGCTAGAATTTTCTAGGTGTTAAGATTCATGAGGTGGTGGAGGAATCTAGAAATATCCAATTTATATGGGGAGATTTGATTGCCACTTTTATCTCTTTAATTCCTAAGGGCTGGAAAATTTGAAGACCCCAAAGAATTTAGACCCATTGTATTATGCAATGTAATTTACAAGGTGATTGCTACAATTATTGTCAATCTACTGAAACCATTAGTGAAGGATCTTATTTTGTTGAAAATGCAACAAGAAAATCTGATTTAAGTTTTAATTGAATTAAATTAGGAATAAAATTGTAATTCCACATCACAAGACAACTTGTACGAGTTAACTAAGTTAATTTGACTTAGTTGGCTTAGTTAATTAGAGTTGAGGGTGTAACTAGAGTCATGTAGAGTGTCTCCTACTTTATAGGAGCCCTAGTTGAGTTTATTTTGAGTTGTAATTAATTTGTTCATTTTAACTGAGTTAAAGTCAGTTAAACTAGTTCCAACTAATAGAGAAACTAGTAGGAGGTCAAACAGTGGGGTGTTGCTTCATGTGTTCAACCAATTAACTGATGATTCACTGATAAATAACTCATGCATGTCAGATCTTAGAGGTGTTTCTTCATGTGTTCAACCAGTTAACTGATGATTCATTGATAAATAACTCATGCATAGCAGATCTGAGAGTTACCCAGTGGAGATTGGAGTTCAAGGGAAGTGAATTATCAGTTGTATAATCATCCAAATTGTAGAGGTGGTGCATACAGTCAGAGGAAGGCCTATGAGGATTGTGCAATTCCAATTAAATAATTTCCCTGATTAATAGGGGAAAATTCCCAAGGAAACAATGCAAGGAAATAGGGACTTGGGTAAGCAGAAAATTGGTTAAGTATTGGCCTAGGCTTGTCTAGGAAGCTACGAGACAGATAGAGATAGTGCAAAGGTTGCTCGAGCTTGAGAAAAACATTGTAATCTTCTCATATTTTCTGACTAATGCAATATAAAGATAATATTTTCTGAATTATTGGAAGAAAGAGCGAGATTCAACACTCAGGAAGTGGTGGAAATTCAAGGAAGATTGGCATGCATAGTCCGTGGAATTTCCATGGGAAAGTCCGAAGTAGGAATTGTTGGAAAGAAAGATAAGAATTTCGCAACACTGGGTAAATTGTGATGGGTTTTGAGAGCTATTGGTATGTTCAATTTAAAAGAAGCATACTCCCTTCTTGTAGGTTATACATGCTTAGAAAAAAAAAAATGGTGAAAGATCTAGTTTGGAATTCACTGGCCCAAAATATCATTTTTTTTTTTTTTTTAGGATGGTGGGGAGGCGCAAGCTACTCACTTGGGATTGTATAAGGAAGAAAGGTACTACAGGACCATTTATTTTCTTTGTAATATGACATAAGAGACTATGGAACATTTCCTTAACTCTTGCTCGTTTGTTGAGGAAGTATGGTCTCTTCTTTCATTTGTTTTGGAAAACACAATCGAAATAGAGTGGATTTAGTGTCATCTATAGCTCAATGGAACTATTATTTGTTTATAAATCCCATAGTTAATAGGGCTTGGATTCTTGTGGGAGGTTTTACTCTTTGGAATTTGTGGAAGGAGAGAAATGCCAGAATATTCATGGATAAAAAAGGCTTGTAGTAGTAATTAAAGAGGTGATTACTCAAAACATAAGATAAACATTATTAGTGCCTCATGGTTGATGAATGATTGGTAGGTAGACAGGGTTGAGGCAAAGATTATGAAGAAACTGGATATGGAACAAAATATGAGCATTCTCCAAGAGAAATTGTTTAAGAATCTAAATTCTAAATAAAAAAATTAGTTCTCTCCTCCCCCAAGAGGTTTCATCAAATTAAATTTTGATGGGGCATCAAAGGGAAACCCACGGATTGTTGGCTTCATAGGTGTATTCAGGGATTGTTATTTTTCAACTTTGAGAATATTCACTCAGGGTTGTGGATTGACTAGTAATAACATGGTCGGGATTTTGGCATTGGAGGAAGGTATTCATATAACTATTCGTGAGGGTTATTGATTGTTACAGTTTGATGTGGATTCTCTTATTGCTATTCAGTGTGTCCAACAACTTATAAATGACCAACCCCTAATAAAAATAGTGAAAAGTTGGTAGTTGGAGAGTATAATTGGAAGGATTCATGGGTTACTTAGAAATTTGGACTATGTAATAGTCTTACACTCCAAAAGAGTGGACAACATGGTTGTTGATTTCTTGGTGAATTTGGGTTGTCAATCTCAAGATATCAAGCTGGACGCGAATTGGCCTCTCAATTCTCAGGTGGAAGGAATAGAGTCTCTGCAGTGCTTGTTGGAGAAAGATAGGGAGGTCCCTGATGGGGGTTTTATTACAGATATGATGATTTTATAGGAGGTTGTGACCTCCTCCCAAGTGTATTGCCTCATTTACGTTATGCAGATCGTCGCATGCTAGATTGTGGATGCTTGTAAGATTACAAGTGGAGTCTTTTCCTTTAAATGGCATATCCTTGGTTGCTTATGGCACATAAAGTGGTGAGTGTGAGTGGAGGTGGTCAGGCCCTCAACCTCCATATGTTGGTTTATAGTCGTTTTGTTGGTTTGTAATATTTACTGGTACAAAGAATTGTTATTGAAGAATAGTATTGGTGTTGCTATCTACTTCCAGGTGTACAATCTTAGTCTGATTACTATGTTGGTGAGAATGGTATCACATGTTTCTTGTATATTTTTCCAATTTCTTGTCTTGAGTCAATGGTTTAGTAGGTCTACTCAATTTCCGTGTCTTCTTGTGTTGTTGTGATTAATTTTCCAGCCCCTAGGGGTATTTAATGGTTGTTGAGTAACTCTAAGTATTAATTGTTCGAAGGTTCAGAATTGTATAAAGTCTACTATTCTGAGATCTAGCAAGTCTATTCTATTAAGATATTGTCAAATTTTTCTGGGTCTTGTGCTAGGGCTTTGTATCTACTTCTCTGTGTTTCATCAAAGCGTAGGTAATTCTTATTATTTTTAAGGCAATTGTAGAGAATTACGTGTGGTACTAGGTTGTAGGAAGTTTGATAATTTGGTGAATTTTGAACCAATAGTTTAACAACGGGGTGATGATATAATGGTTTTTAGGTATGAGGACCAAGGTGTTGTGTATAGTCCTTCTTCTTTTTTTACTGGCTGTGGGTCTTCCAGTTGTTGTCTCAAGTGTTTCCTCTCAGCAATGCTCATGCCTCCTAGACAAAGACTGAACAATAGGAGGGGTGGAGGAGGCAATTCTACTTTGGGGCAAAAAAGGGTTCATCCTTTTGCTTATGGTTATGTGGCTACTTACTTTAATGTAGTCCCTCCAAAGGTGAGGAAAGAAATACAAGTGTTGGAAATTCAAATTGTAGGGGTTCATCCATATCGTTCAAATTTTGAATTGATTGGAAAAGATGTGAAATGGGTTCCTGCTTGTGGAAAATTCAGGGGTAGGAGGCTCCATTCTCTGAATTCCCTTGTTTTGCATCAACAAATGTCTACCTTATTGCAGTTGGTATTCAAAGACAAGTAGATGGAAGATAAGAATATCTTCCCCTCACTGGAGGAAATTACACGCATGCTCTGTAATAAAAGGTTTTGCTTAGACAACATGGATTCTCGTATGGCTTGTGTAAAGGGATTTCTTGTGAGTGATTTTGCCTCTGGCGACCTTATAGATCCTCCGGGCTCTAGTGCTTTGGCATTGGGTACAATATCGTCTTCTGATCATGACTAGAGATGTGGGTTATCATGTCTTTTTGCATTCAATTTTGGTATGTGACCACTAAGCATTTTGGATATGCTTGTGGATTAGCTGGTGGTATTGATAGCTCTATGTGTTTATGGATGGCTCTCTGATCTTGTTGTTTCTATGGACTCTGAATTTGGGAGGTGAGAATGTGACCCTTGTTTATGCTTCTTTGATGTAGTCATGGTTTTATTGGAATTATATTTGGCTTCGTGCGTTTATGTTGACTCTTTGTTTCAATGGTTGGCCGATTTCATGCTTTGATGGTTAGCCCTATGTTCTTGTTGGTTTCTATGGGTTCTAAATCTCTCAGTGGTTGATCTTTATTATGACTCTATGCACATAATGGTGAATTCATGCTTGTTCTAAGGATCTATTTGGGATATGAACCTAAACTGCGATAATATATGATCTTGGAGATGTGTTTTGCATTGGTTGACGATGTTGGGTCTCGTCTGAAAATTATGCTTTATTATGATGATTTTAGTTATTGGAGATGGGCGATATGTTTTGTGGCCTCCTGGCCCTTTGGTTTACAACTTTGTTTTGTGGGTATGGTTTCACATGGTTCTTTATGTATCTAATGTGAAACTGGCCTGTATAAGGATTGTGGTGTGATGTTTTAATAAACTCGAGTGAGCATTCTATTATGTGTTTTTGTTGTATTTGGTTTTCTGGGTTCTTACAATTTCCTGATATGTATTGTTGGGTGAGATCTGAAAATGATAGCTCTGTAATTTTATTTCCCTAATAAAATACAAGTGTTCTAATTTACAAAAAATTGTTAAAAATAAATTACTAATAAAATTATAGTATTAATAGGATTTTGTTAATTTAATAAATTATTAATAGAGTTAGTAAATTAATAGTTAAATAAATAGATTATTTATTAATATTACTTATGAAATAATAATAATAAAATAAGTATAAACAAAATTTGAATCCAAAAAAGTCTCATCTATAATATACTCAATAAATATATCACACACATAAATACTTGATATTCATAAAATAAGATTTTTAATATGAAAAAATAAATGATAATACATTGCATAAATAACAAGTGTAATATGCAGTGTTGCTACTTAATACCGGCCTCTTATGCAAAATGTAATTGATAGCTAAATTAAAGTAAAAACAAAAGAGTTTTTTTAAATGAGAAAGGAATAATCAGATATATTACTTAGGAGAAAAGACAAACAATACTTTATTTTTGTTTATTTGTTGTCGTAATAAAGTTATCGTAACATTATTATTATAATAAAGCATTTTATTGCTAAAAAATAAATAATTTTAATATTTTAAAATAATTTATTTTTAAATTAAAAATAAAAAATAAAAAAATATCAGGCCTATTTTCGGCCTCCCTTTGGGCCAGAATCGATGCTGGTTGGGCCATTAAATCCTTGAGGTTAGAGGAAATTCGGACGCAGGAACAGAGTTTGAAGTTTCATAAATTAGCTTCGAAACCCTCTATAGCCTCCCATAGCCGCTTCTCAGCTGGCGAGAAGTCTATGCTCAGGGATTTGGTGGCGTGTGAGGTTTTTGATTTTCTGCCTCCGCTTGAGGTGGTTGGAAGCTCTAAAAAAAGCTTTTCAATATGACAAATGAATTATCTTGTGATTTACGCCGAAAAATCTCTCTTAACATAAAAAAATATCACTAAATAAATACGCTTTTGTGAAATTTGATGGACACGTTGTTCAAACAAATCTATTGTGTTGGGCATGTCACTCTCGCTATGCTGACGTAAAACTTCTACAAATTATTCTACGTAATCAAATTGAATTATTTAAATTTGAAGGCGGAAGTCGGTAAATCTGACAATGAGCATATTGTAATCTTAATGGGTGAATGATGTAATTGTTTTGAATTTTATAGAATAAATTTTAAGATTTGATATGGGTATTGCTTTTTATAAATATTAAAATTTGATGTGTGTATTATTATGACAATCAGTAATACATATAATTTTTTGATTTTTTATTTTTAAATAAATTTTATTTATAATTTCATAAAATTAATATTTTTTATATAAACTAATAAAAAATAAAAATTTTAATTTTAAAAATTTCAAAATTTATTTTTCATTTTCAAAATATTCAATTTAATAATTATTTTTTAAAACTTTAATAAATTTTATAAAATGCTTTTAAAACTTCCCAAACTAATTAAAAATCAAACCAACCATTTTAAATATAAAATAATTACAATATAACCGATTATAAATTATAAATATAAAATAATTACAATATAACCTAGACAAAGATAATAACACATTATATAAAAGGTCGAGGCATCCACGCTGACCCGAGTTTAATGTTTTACTTCAAGGAGTATAAAAGGTCGAGGCATACATGCTAACCCGAGTTTAATGTTTTACTTAAAGGAGTTTTTTCATACATTAATAGTATTTATATTTATCACATATAATTAACCATTAATATATTCGGCTTCGGCTTCGGCTTCCCATGCATGCACCCATCAGTTATGCATGGGCATGCATAGTACGTCCATAGCGTAGCGAAAGGGAAAACGCTGCAGTCGTTTGTTATGCATAGTACGTCCAAAGCAAAAGGACAACGTGGTGTGATGAGGGGCAAGATGCCCTTTGAACAGCAATACGATCCTCTGAACAGCTCTTACCTGTTCTATCCTTAGCACCTCCAGACGGTTTCAAGCCTTCAAGAGCCCTTCTCCCAACTCCTCCGGCCCTTGCGCAGTGATTTTTACTCCAATCTTCGTGCGCACCCGCTTCTCACCTCTTAATCCCCCTCAGTAAATATGGCACGCAATGAGGACTGTTTGCATTGTGCAGATTTGCAAGCCGAGCTAGAAGAAGTCAGGGCTCAGCAGCGCATCTTGGAGAATCAACAGAGGATCTTGGAGACGAGAATTGAAGACCAGAATCGCATCATCAATGATAAATACCGAGCTGAAATTGACCTCTTTCTGCATAGGGTCGCTTCCCTCCATGAGCAGTTCAGCCACTTATCAAATCGATACAGTCATGCAGAAGAATCGATTTCGATCCTGCAGTATATGATGGACAAGCGAAACCAGGCAGCCCCTAGTTCCTAAAGTGCCAAGCAGGCAGAACCAGAGCAAAATCCGGAGGAATCCACCGCAAGGCAAATCAGTCATATAGAAACAGATTAAAAAAAAAATTGTTCGGAAAATGTCAATTTTTGTTGTCCTAATATGTAAGTATTTATAGCAGCGCTGGTAATTTTAGAAGTAGAATAAGCAGGAAAAAGATCAAGGAGAGATCTCTATTTTGTAACTCCTTTGATCCAAGCTGCCAGCGACATCTAATGTACCTCAGGAGCTCCGACTCCTCTCTCTTTTTTCAGCTATTAATATAGCAACCAACTTTGTTAAAAAAAAAAATTTATCGTAACATTGTTATTATAATAAAGCATTTTATTGCTAAAAAATAAATAATTTTAATATTTTAAAATAATCTATTTTTAAATTAAAAATAAAAAATTAAAAATAAACAAAAACATATCACTAAACAAATACGCTTTTGTGAAATTTGATGGACACGTTGTTCAAACAAATCTATTGTGTTGGGCATGTCACTCTCGCTATGCTCACGTAAAACTTCTACCAATCATTCCACGTAGTCAAATTGAATTATTTAAATTTGTAGGCGGAAGTCGGTAAATCTGACAATGAGCATATTGTAATCTTAATGGGTGAATGATGTAATTGTTTTGAATTTTATAGAATAAATTTTAAGATTTGATATGGGTATTGTTTTTTATAAATATTAAAATTTGATGCGTGTATTATTATGACAATCAGTAATATATATATTTTTTGATTTTTTATTTTTTAAATAAATTTTATTTATAATTTCATAAAATTAATATTTTTTTATATAGAGTAATAAAAAATAAAAATTTTAATTTTAAAAATTTCAAAATTTATTTTTTATTTTCAAAATATTCAATTTAATATTTTTTTTTAAAACTTTAATAAATTTTATAAAATATTTTTAAAATTTCCGAAACTAATTAAAAATCAAACCAACCATTTTAAATATAAAATAATTACAATATAACCTACTATAAATTATAAATATAAAATAATTACAATATAACCTAGACAAAGATAATAACAAATTATATAAAAGGTCGAGGCATCCACGCTGACCCGAGTTTAATGTTTTACTTCAAGGAGTATAAAAGGTCGAGGCATACATGCTAACCCGAGTTTAATGTTTTACTTAAAGGAGTTTTTTCATACCTTAATAGCCGGTCTCTAATTTCAAACCGAATATAACCAAAGCAAAAGGACAACGTGGTGTGATGAGCGGCAAGATGCGGCCAAGATATTTAATTCGCGCTAAAACCAAAACACGGGAAGAACCAATGAGTATCTACAATTTCCCGCCAAGTGTTTTTGAGACCTCCAGCTGTCTCAAGTATTTCTTCTTTCACGCATTAGAGAAGGTGGCATTGAATATAACGTGGCCGGACAACTCGCTCTGGACCCGCTGTTAGTGGGACAGTTAGATGCATTTTCCCACGCTATTGTTGTTCTGACGGAACAGCTCAGCATGCAATATATGTAATACTAAATCGCCTTCCCGAGCTGATATACCTAGAGTGACAGAGTTGATACACTTATGTAGGGACCATAATATTTAAATGGGAGGATACACTTTTATTGTGTTAGAGAATTTAATCATTCGTCAATTACACATTGTAGGGGGAGTTGGATATAACATCGACATTATATTTTGGTTGCATTCATATATAGGTACGTTGGCATTATGGTTTTGTAGTGCTGTCTTTGAAATTGGCATGGTGCATGGTCTATGTAGTGGGGAAGCATTGAAATGATTTAGACCAATTATTATATTTTTATGATTATGGAGAGTAAGATATGAATAAGTGTTAATTTGTTAAAATTAGAGGGTAAATTTGATCACAATGGTTGGATCGTTTGTCGGTCCTTAGGTTATGTGTTAAAAGATGGCAGCGGGAAAAGGTGATCTCCAATAGGGATGCTTTTAAGAAGATAAATGACGAACTTGAAAGATTATCTGTATGTCTTTCTTCAAATAAGGTGTCTCTGGATATGAGGGCTCATATTAGGGATCTTAAGAGAAAAAAGCAAAACCTTCTTGCAATTGAAGAGGCATCTTGGAGATTGAAGAGCAGAGCCACATGGCTTAATGAGGGTGATAGAAATACTAAATTCTTTCATCGATATGCAAACCAAAGGCGGGAACTTAATACAATTTGGGAGATAAAAAATGAGATGAGGATCTCGGTGGTGTCACAGGAAGACATCACAAAGGAGGCTGTAAAGTATTTTCAGAAAGCATACAGCAAGAATGGGGGCAGTGATTTTAATGACATTTTATGGGGCATTGAACCCTACCCTACAATGTTTGATGAGGAGCAGAATGACCTTCTTTATGCAAAGGTCTCTGAGGAGGAACTTTTATCGATCATGAAATCATTTCAAAAGGACAAAAGTCTAGGTCTGAATGGTTGGACAATTGATTTTTTCATTCACTTTTATGATCTGTTAAAATCTGATCTTCTGAATATGGTGCAGGAGTCTAGGATTAATGGCTCAATAAACCACTCAATATCCTCCACATTTATCGCTTTAATTCCAAAAAAAAAGATCTCTCTCTCCTTCATGGACTTCAGGCCCATCTCCCTTTGTAATACCCTATATAAGATTATCTCCAAACTCATCGTTGAAAGGATGAGAAATATTTTATCTACCCATTTGACCCTTGAGCAGCATGGTTTCCTTAAGGGCCAGAACATTCTTGAGGCTGTTGCAATTACACAAGAATGCCTTCACTCCATGCACACAAGAAAAGCTGAAGCTGCTTTATTGAAATTAGATCTCAAGAAAGCATATGACTGCATTGATTGGGGTTTCCTTAGTTGCCTTCTATCCAAAATTGGCCTAAATGTCAATTTCTCAAATTGGATAATGGCATGTGTTATTGATGTTAACTATGTTGTTCTGGTAAATGGTATCCCATCTTCTTTCTTCCTTGCCGCCACAGGCTTGAGGTAGGGTTGTTCTCTGTCCCCTCTTCTATTTATTTTGGTTATGGATTCATTAAGTCTCCACATTAGTAGGGCTGTAAGATGAAAAGAGATGTCATCCATTGTATATCAGTCGGGATATTTCTTTTTCTCACAACTTGTTTGTTGACGACATCCTGCTTTCAGCAATGCTATGTCGTGCCTTGTGGACCGTTTTGCATGACATATTACGAAAGTTCCAAAAAGCCACGGGGCTCTGCATAAATGACAATAAGTCGTCTTTCCATCTAGAGGATGTTAATGCGGAACTTATTGCTCATTTGATCAATCTCTTCAATATAAAAGCCAAACCCCTCAAGGAGGGTCTGAAATACCTAGGTTTTCATTTAAAACCTGTGGGATACTCATCTTCTGATTGGATGTGGATTCATGACCGGTACTTCATGAGAATTGCTGGTTGGGAATATAAATGTCTTTCTTTGGCTGGGAGAGCGATTTTAACTCAAGAAGTTCTGGTTCAATTAATGGTTTATTGGGCTCATCTATTTGTCATTCCGGTAAATATAATCCAAAAGCTAAACAGACTTATTGCAAATTTCATTTTGGGGGGGGGGGAACACTGAGAAAAAAAAGAAGATTCCATCTTACTAAACTCTCAAATTTGACTCGTCCAAAAAAATTGGAGGGTTGGGGTATCATGGACCTAAATATGTTTCATAAAGCACTCCTATGCAAATCATTATGGAAAGGAGTCTTTGGGGATAGCCTCTGGAGAAAAGCCATCAAGGCAAAATATATGGACAACAGAGACTTATCATTCTGGTATAGATAAGGGACAATTGGATCTACTCGAGGATCAACCATTTGGAGAAGTTTCAGAAAAATTGAACACATTTTTCTACAAAATCTGGTATGGTGTTTTCAATCGGGGAAAAATATCATTATAGAACTTGATCCCATCGTGGGAGGGGACGAGGAATCATCCATTTCTCCACAATTAATTCGGGCCTTACAGCAAAAAGGGATCTTCTATTGGGACCAAACCATTGATAGATGGGTGGGATCTCTTCCTATATGGAAATTGGCCGCGATGATGGGTCTCAATGACAATCTAGCTCTTCAGTGGAATCAGATCACATGGTCTATGAGAAACAGGGGTATTTTCAGAACTAAAGCAGAGGATAAACTTATATGGAAGGGGTTCAGGGGGAAGTCGACTGTTTTTGTAAAGGACATCTATATTCAGATTCTCCAGGACAACTCCAATCTACAGGATATCATTTTCCCTACCATCTTTTGGAAATCGGGTTGCCCAAATAAGATAATTATCTTTGCTTGGCTTGTTTTCCACAATAAGAATCTAATGTGGGATAACTTTCAAAAAAGGAATTGGAGCGGGCCTACTATCTGTCCTATCTATAAATCAAATGAACAAAACAACTATCACAATTTCCTAAACTGTCCCCTCTCTCTAGAGATATGGAAGAGCCTTGCTGACCATTTTGGATTTGATAGGATTTCTTTTCTCTCCCTTAAGGAAGCTTTTGAATGGTGGAGCAATATGAAATCAGACTGGAGGCCTATTCCACTGTTAACCTTATGGGCTATATGGAAATGGAGGAACAGGGCCCTCTTTCAAAACAACAAGGAAAATAATAACTCTGTTTTTGAATTCATTCTCTCCTAGTACTTCGCATGCAAACCCCCCATTATTCATCAAAGAGTTAGAAAGCTGCAGGCAAGAAATATGGTACCCACAAATGTTCCTTGGGCTTACTTTGATGGGGCAGCTCAAAATGGCTTTTGTGCATGTGGGGTATTTATTATTCCATGGGAGAACCAGCATATCGACATTTTTTGGCATGGAGGGAAAGGGACAAATAACAAGGCAGAGGCAATGGCATTGGCTGGTCTCTTAGTGTTTTGTGACTTTCTAAACATCTAGGGACTGCATATTTTCGGAGACTCCAAGGTCATAATTGATCATGTAAAGTCCGCTCACTCCTTAAAAAATCTCAATCTTTTGGGGTGGCTGAGCAGAATAGACTCCATCTGGAGATCTCGAAAGGACTATACTATCCACCATATTGATAAAGCAAAAAACAAAAAGGCTGATGCTCTTTCAAAAGAAGGCCTTTCTTCTCCAAACGAATTCTGGAAGATGAGCATATCAGTGGAAGATGTTCGGCACCACATTCAGGACTTCATTCTACCGGGTACTTAATCTATTTATCAATTTTTCTTCATCTCTGGTATGTATCAAGTACCCCATTTATATTTTCCTATTTTGCACAACAATTGAAGTTTTCTCATTATGCTTACTAGAGTTGTTTCATACAATGCCTCTATTTTATACTGCTATATGTAGTTGAGATTCTGTATTTTTGGTGATCTGATTATGATACTCTCTCATCATAGGCTTTCTTGCCATATCTGGATCCATTATTAGTAAAGCATTACCATTTGATGATGTATAAAGATCTATAATTTCAATGAATATAATATAGCTTTTTTCGTGCTGAAAAAAAAAAAAATAATAATAAAAATAAAAATAAAAAATAAACAATAAAAATAAAAATAGAAATAAAAATAAAAATGGTCACAAGCAAATTCGATATAATTAGTATTTGTGTTAATTTAGTTACTAATTACTTAAAAATTGTACATTTTATAAAATGTTTTTTAATTACTTTTTAATAATAATTAATAAATCTGTAAAAAAGTATTATTATTTATTTATTTTAATTTTAATTTTGAGAAAGGATTTATTTAGAATATTGATTTATTTTTTAAGTCTAGTTTTTTTATACAAAATAATTTTAAATTTATATTTTCATCTTTATTATTTTAAATTTATATTTTCATCTTTATTATTTTAAATTGTTTATGTGTTTATGAAGAATGGAAGAAAAATTATTAAAAACATTTGAAAACCAACACTATGAAAAAAAAATAGGAAAAAAACCAAGGAAAACAGAATTGGATCTCACTTTAATAAGTTATGGATATATTATTATAATATTTTTTAACTGGTAATATAATCTCATTTCTTCCCATGTATCTAGTTTGGTGTTATTTTTTTATATTTTCTTTCAACCAATCAATCAAATAATTTTAGAAGGGTTCTTGTTTTGCTTCTTAATCAGTGATATAGGTATAAGGTTTTATTCAAATGGGAAATAATTTTAGAAGGGTTCTTGTTTATTTTAGAAGGGTTCTTGTTTTGCTTCTTAATCAATGACATAGGTATAAGGTTTTATTTAAATGGGAAGATGTGTTTAGTTCTATTTTATATAGGTGTTTATCTTTTATTTCTTTATTTCAAATTTCAAATTTTTAATTTTTACAAATTTTTTATTTATATTAATTAATATAAAATTTTATTTATTCATTGTCTATTATACTAATTTAATTTAATAACAAAAATTTAATAATACCTATCATTTAAATAAATTATTGAAAAGGAAAACCTCCTGCTAACAAAATGACTTTTTTATTCGTAATATATTTAAAAAAAAAAACTTAAACATAAAGCGTATATTTAAATCTTTGAAAATAAATATGAATTTTAACTCATGAGCTTTGCTAGTTTGACCTAAAAATGAAACACATCCAAATTTAAAAGATGATCCATGTTTCAATATTTTAAAATTTATGAAGTTCTAAGATCCCTTCATACCCATGCATAAAGATTTTAAAAGTTTTTAATTAATAAAACTTGTGAGTCACAAGGTTTCGGTTTCATTTTGTAGACGAGGTTCCATTTTGTAGATAAAGTTATGATAGATAGGTTAGATTATCTTCCATTTTTAAATTGAATTTTTACTTCAAAATAAATGTAAATTTTTTTTAAACATATACATTTTAAAACAATAATTTTAAATTAAAATTATATAACATTTCAATTATATATATAATTTTAAAATAAAATAATAGTAACCATGGAAATAATAAAGAATTTCAAAACTTTATAGGTTGAAAATATTATCTAAAATATTTATTTTATTTTAAAACAAAAACTTTAAAACTTTAAAATATTATTTGATTGTTTTACAAATCGATATATTAAAATCTACGCTCAAACATTGTTAAAACATTGATACCTGTGTTTTATAACGTCCCCTTGGCTGACTGGCGGTCAACCGGCAAATGTGATATATAAAATTGATAAATTATTTTAAAGTTGAGGATCTTACTGTCTCCTCCGCAAAGGAAAACAGAAACTTGTCCCGATGATGATGACATCTCTCTCTAAGTTAAAATTATTGGATATGTATTTATCTAATAAGGTGATTTTCTAGATTTATTATAGATATTTTAGCTGCGTGGGAATTTACTCATTTTAAAATATAAATGGTGTATTTTTCATTATAAATAATTTAAAATAAATAAATAAATTATTACTGTTTTATAATATTAATTTTAAAAATATTTTATTTTTTAAAATAACAATATAATAAAATTATTATTATTATTATTTTATTTTCATAATAAATTAATCTAATTTTTTTTAATAAAAAATTTAGATTCGTAAAGTAGCATAACATAGGAGAGTCGAGACATGCAGTTAAGAAGACATTTAGAAAGAGAAAAAAAATGTGTAACTAGCAAGTCCTAACCCTTGTGCTTATTGGAATCGTGGTTGGTCTTTCATGAACGTTGTCATAAAAGATTACATTCATAAGTTTACAATGAAATCATTTTTCATGTATTAGTTATCAAATATTTAACTGACAATTCCGCAATAACTATGTTTTCAAATTGCGCAAACATATAATGACAATATTGGCACATTGGCTCCTACTGGCCTAATAAATTAGAAGGTACAAGTTCCATTGTGCTACCTTCCCATCAAATTATATTTGGAAAATTAAATGATAAATTTACAAAGTTAGAGTAATTTGAAAAATACATTTATACTTTGGAAACAATTGGTAGAGCATCTAAGATGTATGAAGTGAGTTGCCATTCTCTTCTTCTTCTACGTAATATTTTCTCATGGTATTTTTCTTTTAGTCATTTAAAAATAATGAATTAAATAAACACATAACCTATCATAACATAAATCTTAAGACACGTTTCAATAACATGGTGAGTGCTTAAAATACCTGAAGTTAGGAATCATTTTATTCTTCCCAGTGATATTTTTCATGACCTTTTTATCATTATTAAAAACTAGATAAATGGGAGACACTTGTGTAACAAGACTCTATTACTATTATCCAATTCCCAGGGTGCATGTGGTTGAATATAAAATACTGATTCATTCAGTTTAAATTCGTGGCCAGAAAAATAAAGAGTTGTTTTTAGTGTGGTTTTTTAGATTTTTTTTCGTTAAAATATTTGAGATTAAATTTTGATTTGTGTTATTTAAATTGGATTTTTATTATATATAGATTGAGCATTATGAAAAATATAAAAACACTTCAATTATATAAAATTATCTATTAAATTTATGATTTCAATAAATTCTAGCCAAATTAAAAAAAATTTAAACGAGGAAAACCAATCCAAAAAACTTTTTAAAAATTCTCAAAAAACAACTCTGACCAATATAGCTAAACCATGCCGATCGCAGTCTTCATTAGTATCCCACACTCCCACCAATGTGGTCTCCCCAGACTCCTAGAGCCACTTCGCCACGCAGTTGTCTTTAGTGAGACTTTTTGGAAGGTATTTCCGGTATATTTTTCCGGTTTAATTTCTCTAAAATCTGGGCGGAATTCATTGAAATCACAAAATTGATGGGTAAATCCTGCACAATAGAAGTATACTAAAGGTTTTTAACGTTGCTGAATCCATATATACAGTTAAAAAATTATTTTAAATAATAGAAATCAAAATTTCAGCTCAAATTTTTTTACCAGATTCCGGCACCAGAATCTTCAAAAAAATCGCATCATAGAACTCCCTTCGCCACGGGCCCGCATGAGCATATAATAATATTCCCCGCGTGAGATACGGTAGGCGGTGGATGTAGTGATCATGCCTCCCTTCTCATCCATGCACGCGCACATCATCATGGGCATGATGCATAATGATGAATGATGTGGCATGGAATCACTTGGCGTGCGGGGCAAGCGACTCGAAATTATGAATAAATCAGATTCTGCACTATTGCCTGCCCGCCAACTGTTACCCTCATCCAGCTGTCAAAACCTTTCCTCTTATTTTTTTGCACGCAATATGTACACGTAAGCGGCTTCTGTGGTTAGTGTGTCCCGGTGATCTGCGTGACAAAGGCGTTGCATTAATGGGAGGAGAGAGAGAGGAGTTATCATTATTGTTTGTTTAAGGATTGATGTATAGTATTCTGTACTTAAAGGTCATACTCTCTCGTATCGCCACGTGTCCCTTGAATAAGGTTTAACAAAAAATGTACATATTTCTTCAGGACAGATGTAACGAACCTAGTTTGTAGCATAGTAAAATGTGTGTCTAGGAATCGGTTAGGGAGACACTTATCATTGAGGTTGGGTGGATTGGAAAGTAGGAGAGATAGATATTATTTATATATAAATATTATATTGAAAATATGAGTGATTCAATAAGCATATATGAAATGATAAAAGCAAGCATATATGTAATGGGAACATATGGTAAGGTAGTAATCAAATCTCATTTTCATATATTAAATTAATCTCATTTTCTTGTATAAATTTAATTTTAATTTAGTCAAATCTTGAGGTATGATCATAGTTTAGTTGTAGGTTGGACTTTGTTCTTTGAGGTTTTATTTTAAACTAATTTAGTTATTTAAAAGTGGTTGACCATCGATAAAAAAATTTATTTGTGTGGGTTGCTAAATTTTGGTAAGGAAGAAAAATGGTTGTATGAATAGATTATTTTTATAGTAATAAGAATATAAGTTAAAATTAGCAATTGTTTCTAAAGGTGTAAATGTATATCAAAGAAAAAGAAGATTTCGGAAGATCATCTTGTTACGGATACAACCAACTGCGGAATGTATGCACATAATGTTTGACAAACGCTTCAATGCAAACACCACGAGGCAAACCCATTGCTCACAAACTTTGAATGAGCACAAAGTGTTGATAGACCTTGCTGGAGGTGTGTCACATCGGGCTATCTGGCTTTTCTCAACCACATGGTGATTCCAACCTTGGATTTATGTCAGGACGTGTGATAAATCCCCATCGAGATCCTAGAAATCGACGACTTGTCCCTTGGGCCGCACAATGGATCCTCCAACAAGATTCCACTAGTATGGTCGACACCACTTAGGGCTCCTAATAGTCAAGCATGTTGTAAATTTTTCTTTTTAATCCTTGTGCTACACAAAAAATATTTTTTTGACTTTTCACACCATATCCCCCTCACCTTACAGGCTCAAATGTTGAAAAGGTAGGCAAAGTTTCTTGTCCTACATAATAAAAAAACCTTTTCATGTTATATATGTCAAAAGACGAAATGGGAGTTGAGGAACCAATAAAAAATTTTCATGCTTTTATGGAATAAATATAGAAGATTTTTATAAAGCCAATAGAAAGTCTACTTTTCCATGGTCATGATAGCTTTCTAATCCATTACACAAGGTTAAAAATGTTAGAATGCTAAAGTATGTAGTATGATTTTTTTATTAAACAAATAATTTTTTTCCAAAATGTGGGGAGCCATAACCTCAAAGGGTTTGAGGGTTTGGCTTGATTTAAAAGTTTAAACTTACAATCTCCAGCTTAAAAGATGAGAGCCTCGACCAACCTACCATGGGATGACATCACAGATCGATAAGCCTTAGGTACGTTATTCAAATATGTAAATTATTAAGATTTCCCATATTTTTGTATGAGAACCGTAACTCTACATTATAGCTTTTAATCTTATTTTAAAAAATTGTGTCATATAGTGGAAAATAAGTTTTATTTATATTTTTAAAAGTGCAATTGAAAATTATATAAAAAAAATTCCAAACACCACAATATTTAAATGATTTATGTGTTAGTTATTATTTTAATTTTATAATATTTTAGAATTAAGTGATATATAAAAGTGTTTTTCATTATTAATCTTTGGATTACATATTGTAAATGAACACATTTTGAAACATGAAATGCGTACTAAAAAAGCAAATGGCTTTACGAGATTAATTGGTGAAAAACTTATATACCATTTGGCATGAAACCTTAAGGATTCAAAAGTTGAACTTGATGAAAGAAAGAAAAGGCAATATTAATATATTTGTCCTTAATCTATAAGGTTGACACAAATTTCCAAGTAGTTGTTGATGTTAATATGACTCTCCTAGATGAAAGAATTTCTAGCTATTTAGCCAGATCAAGCATCACTTTTTTCACTCCATCTGCCATAGAGAATCAATCCATCCATGTGCTTCACAAAGGCACCCACTCTAGATCTCTTAAATCACCCACTCCAAATCTCTTAAAATAGTATTGATAGCTTTCTCGAGGCCTTTGAGAAAGAAAAACATACCACCATTCAATGTGATGTCAACCATGCTAATCTCATCTCCTCCATAATATTGTTTTCTGAAAAGCACTCTTCCATAATATTGTTTTCTGAAAAACACTCTTCCATAATATTGTTTTTTGAAAAACAAGTGTTCGCTTGCAAAGTTTCCTTTATCATAAAAAAATTTGCAACCAATTCTTCCACAATTTTACCTTGATGCTATCCCAAACCTTAAAAAACCTCCTTGCAAATATGGAAAAAGCTAAGCCCACTCATAATACACATGAATATATTACAAACACAATAATACACATGAATATATTACAAACACAATAGAAAAAAGTGACCCTTTGAAAAATATGGTGGTGCAAAAACATGAATATGTTTTTCTCCTAATAAACATGAATATATTACAAACATAATAGAAAAGAGTAATCTTCCCTTTGAAAAATATAGTGGTGGAAAAACATGAGTATGTTTTTCTCATAATAAACATGAATATATTACAAACATAATAGAAAATAGTAATCAATCGTTTGAAAAATATAGTGGTGGAAAAACATGAGCATGTTTTTCTCATAATAAACATGAATATATTACAAACATGATAGAAAATAGTGATCTTCAATACCGATGGGGATGTTTGGGAGATGAAGCTACAACGGAAGGTTGCCAGTCACGATTTTAACTCCCACAAATTTGTTCTACGAGTTTTAGAGGAAGTCACGGATGGACTCCTGTCGATTCTAGATGAGGTAAGCGAGAAGGGTAGCTGCGTGGATTTACATGATCTTCTGCTGCATTTCACATTTCATGCAAAATTATGTTCGAAATCTATCCGATTTGCCTCGATGCCAGCCTTCCTATTTCAGAGTTCTCGGAGACTTTCGATGTGGCGAACGAGTTGAGCACTGCGAGATCCACTGCGCCGATCTCATTGGTGTGGAAGGTAAACAAGATGCTCAACGTCGGCTCGGGAAAGCAGCTAAGCCAAGCGGTGGAAGTTGTGCACCACTTCGCCTGGATGTCGTTCATTAGCGGAGAAAGGAGATAACCAATAACGCCCCTTGTAAACATGATCTTCTCTCCAGATTCATGGCGCTTGCTAATCTACAAGCCAATCTGCCTCAACGCCACGTTTATGATTCCGAAGAGTTTCTTCGAGAATCCATCATCAGGTTCATCTTGGCCAGCAGAGACACCACCTTAACTGCACTAACGCGGTTCTTCGGCTGCACTAACGTGATAAGACGCAAAAATCCAAGTACCATAACCAAAGATCGCTGTCACTGCGTGTTAAAAAATGATCCGCGAGGAAGACGAAAATGGAGAGATGGATTGGTTAGGTTGAATAGTGTTTTCTCAACCAATGGACACATTAGTGTAACTAGCATTTGTACCGGGAGGTGCAAAGAACCGTTGATTAAGGATGGTTACCCAGTGGTGATATCGAACAATTTTGGACGACTCGAGACACCTGTGATATTGAAAATTTTGGACGACTCGAGACACCTATTCTAATGTTCACAAAGAAATGAATCAAAAATCAATCAATATGAATAGAACATAATAAGGAGGTAATAGCTCTGAAAATTTATTAGATGTAATCAATTAATTTTGACCCTTCTAAGTAGCACATTAAGCACATTGTATTAAGCACATTAACAAGCTGCAGTTTTTTTTAATTGGTAACATTAGTATTATAATGTTGTTTTAAGTGTTTGTTCGAAATAGGAGAATTACAATGGCTTTTACAATTCCTGAGTGTGTCTTTCAATCACAGGAAAAATGATGGAAGTTTATAAAAATTGCTTGAAGATTCTGATTCTTGTACCCATCATTTGTTGGAATCCTCAAAGATCAACATTGTAACAGTTGGATGTCACATCAACCAACAAAAAAAAGTACTTTGTACCAGTTCATTGGAAAAAAAACATGAGAAATAACATCCAATGCGATCAGAAAAATGAAGTGAGAACTATGCTATACAACCTTAAGGCTTCATTTGAGAATTCTAAATTGGTTACAATGCATTTAATCACTATAAATATGACACCAATTATGTGTCTAGTATTCAAACAATTCAGAATGTTTGATTGAAATAACACATGTGCTATGTATTGCATTTAAGATGTCATATTAGATTGAGAAAATGACCATATATATACATGTGCCAGAAACAAAACCAAACAAATTTAATGAATAATCTAGCAGGATCAGTGATTCCTCCAAGGACAAGAAGAATCAAACTTAACGAAAACGCCCCAAGTATATATGAAAAATTGATTAGCTAAGTAGAAATCGATTTTCAAACCCTTATGGTTTATAGTTGACAAAGAATAGCAGCAGCAATACAATTGTTGTGGGCATGAACTTGCACTCGAAAAGAATCCATATATGTGACAATAAAGACTCCTAGCATCTGCAATAAGAAATTTGTTATTTATATGAAGGCTAGAAATAGAGATGAACATAATAGTTTGTTTGCAAGTATGGAAAATGTTATCACCCCAAGAAACTCTCCTAGGTTGTAGCTCGGAGATGCTCGAGAACATTACAAACTCAACTTAATGTTGGAAATGGATGAATGGAAGGAATGATGCTTGTTCAAGCCAGATAACCACTTCTACTATGCTTAACTCCAGACATGCATGAACACCCCCAGACTACAAGGCTTTAGACCACCAATTACTCACAGTTCAGAGATTGGGTGAATATGGAGAATACTGACCACACCAGCAGATGCACAAGACCTTGTGATGGCCGGCTGCAACCAGTAAAGAGGTCTGCAAATCTAATTCCCTAGTGTACAGACATGATGACAGCTCTCTGTCACTAAGTGAAAATAAACCTGAATAACACATTCACTGATACATGCAAGATTTAAACACAGAGGTAGGATGACAACGCCTCTAATGCTAAACATCAAAAGTTCAAGAAAACTGCATATCAGGCACAGCCTAGAACAGAATAGAAATGAAAAGTGAGCAATTAACAACAAAAGAAGCTTGTATTAGCTGAAAATGAAAACGAGACGCTGCAAGTACCAAAGTAGTTACAGTCTCCAGAAGTTGAACCTTACATCAAAACAACAACCATCAACCCTGATTACATCTTGTTTCTGGGTATATATAGAGTTTCATTACAAAGGCACTTAGCCATTCTAAGTATGGAGGGGTCATAATTGACCACCAACCGCTTTAAATGACTGATGGAGTCTCTGGTGTGATTACTTGTTGTAGTGGATAAATTTGATCTTCTCGGGTGCTTTGTTGTCCTCTCAAGAGGCTGTAGCATCCTTATTCACTAAGTCCCATAACTATTAAATGCAGCTACTTACTCATGCTCGGTCCTTTTCTTCCTTGGCCATATTGCTTGTTGAATGCGGTTGTTGAGGAGGAAATGTGCCTGGCACTGAAAACTGGTCACCTTTGTCCTTCGGGTGCACGGAGTGGGCAGGGACGTGGACTGCAAAGCGGGTGGGACGGTCGGATGGCGGAGTAATATCGACCGTTAGATTGGGTGGATTGACGGCGGGGTTTGCTTGGCAAGGAGTACCGGGAGATATGGAAGCGGAGTGGACGTAGGCCATTGGATCTCGGGTGGACGAATCCAACGGTCATCGGGTGTCGGAGGTACGCGGAGTTTATTAGGCGGGAACGGTGGTTTCAGCGGCAGGCGGTATTGGTCACATCGCTTCGGGGCCTACGGTGGTAAATTTACAATGGCACGCGATACCATCCAGAGGGCGACGCGTGGCGGCGGGGAAAGGACAAAAACCGCCCTCCATCGCGCGTTAACGCGCTGCTACGTTGTGGTTGCGGGGGAAGCGGATGCCATCCGATCGCGGCGGATGCGATCGAACGATGGGCATTTGATTGTGAAGGTTGCTTTATTTGACGTGACCGGAGCCGTTGGATCGGTGGGGAGAGTTAACGAATACGATTTAAAGGCGGGGAGGGGTCACGGGAGCGCGGGGTCATGTGGACATGGTTACATGATGGTTTAGGCTCCACGCTCGGGGGCCTGAGGGAACACGAGTTTTAGAGGAAAAACGGAGGTAGTAGGTGATGGGGGTGTAAGTGGAGTGAAGGAAAAGGAGAAAGATGACTGGTACGAGTCATCTTTTGAACATGGACAATACGGCTAAGCTTGCATTTGATTCTCAGAATATCAATATATGTGGCAGAGCTAACAGAAAAAAAAAAATTATGGGGATAAATACATGACCTATTTACTCAACTGAGGCTCGTTACAAAGAATGAAAAACCTTTTATTGGATTCCCATATATTGCTACCTTCTCAATTGGGGCAAGCATGTTTGGTAACAATATTGTTGTATTGGATGGAGTGTTGTATAAATATATAGGCATTGCTTGTATGAAGTTGAGGGTTAACAATGAACGACATTTAAGCAATTGCATTTTTTTATAAGTGTTCCATTGAGTGGACCATAACCTTTTCAGCATTGCTAATCCATGTCTTGTCAACATTGTGAAGGTACATAATTTGTAATCCAACATTAATGTCGAGGTTTCCATATATAATGTTGCAAGTTGATATTTTTTTTATTGTGGTCACACGAATAGGAACAAGACAAAAGCTATTGAAACAATACTAAACAAAATCAAAATGGTGCAATTCCAAGCTTGCATAATCACGCGAGTCAGCTTAACAAGTGGGAAAGAAACCATATTTAAATTTAATGTGTTATTTTTTTGGTTTCAAACTGAGAACATATTCAAATGGTTTTTTGTAGCATCTGTTAGAGCATGTATAAGATGAAATTTTGGAAAGAATTAATTGACATGAGCGAATTCAAGTGTTTGAAAGGCTACAGTCTTCAATGAAACACACCGTCATACATTCGTAGGAGGGTTGAACATGCTTCCATCTTGCATGAATAATACTGAAGAGGTAAAGATTATAAAACTTTTTAGGAATAAACATGGCTGCATGTTGCATTAATAATGAAATAGAAAGAAACAAGGGGAAGGTTGTCATTATAAGCAAAACATGGGGAATTTTGGTTTGCATAGTCATTTCATGGGTATATTACAAAAGCTAAAACTCGTTGTGATACGTAAAAAACACAACCATGATGTTGTGAAAGGTTGCAAATGTAAGTATACATGCTTATTTTCACAACATAGAAACCTCTTAATGACCATTTAAATTGAAATGTATAGTAGAAGAGGTTCATTTGAAATGCATTCAGATTGATGGGTGGAAAAAAAACTATTGGGCAGTATGGGTTGTTCCATATTAATTTGAAGAATTTAATTGTTGGTTATCTTTTCCATATAAAGTTCGAGACTATAATTGTTGGTTATCCATGACATGAAAAAGAAGACAAACATATTCTATTTAAGAATGGAAATTTTGTTGGCAAATAGACAAGGAAACAGGGAAAGCAGGTAGTATGAATGCCATGCAAGTATGGTAATATTCTATAAGAGTTACTGTAGAGTGAATAAAATTTGACGAAAAAACATGTATTGTTTGCTATAAAAGTGGAAGTAGTAGCAAAGTGATGAAAAAATATTGAAGTCCTTCAACCAAAGTGCATGTTGATTTTGACTATTTTTTCCTGTAGGGCGAATGCCTAGTCGTAAATACAAGGTGATGTGTGGCATCTACAACACCATTTGACATTTAGATTTGGGACGCGATCGAGGTAATATATGCGAAGTTGCCTGTTTTCATCCCTTTCATGTACATGGATGAGGAAATGCATGAAATCTTTAATCTTTTTAAGTTGTTGGAGAGTTGGGCGCATTCGATATAGTGGCATAATATGAGAACATAGGAATCGGGTCTGTATATCCAAAAGGGAAGCCTCTTGTTCATGTATCTGATGGAAAAATGCGTAGAAATGAAAAAGATAATGTGGATCCATCTGTTCATGTAAACAATGGGAAAGCGTGTAAGTGAACGTGTATAAATTCATTAATTAAAGGGGAAAGCATAGAAGAAAAAAATATGACTAACCTTTCGAAATTAAAAGTATAGTAGAAATAGAGTATATTAAAAAAACTTACAGATTTGAAGGTGTTAACATGAGAGAATAGATGAAACATTTGAAAGTGGAATGCAAAGGAAGGAAAATAACCAAGAAGAGAAGGTCTTCAAGTAGGTCGATTCACAGATTTGGAGGCAAGGTATGCTTCTTGTTTTTTCCTACGAAGGACGTACAGATTTTCTTGCATGCGTGTGAAGGAGAAAGCTGGAGAGATACAAATATCATTCAATGATCTAACTCTAGAGATGGTTGTGAATGTAAGGCCCTGACGATCAATGTTGCCAATGTCGATTGTTGCCTTTTGTAGTGTCATGCCTTGTGATTTATGGATTGTTAGGGCCCATGCCATGTGAAGGGGTAGTTTTCTTCGAGAACCCCTTGTTACGAGGGAGATGGGTACACATTTTGGATTTGAGCTATCCCATGTTGGACCTTTGTAGTGCATGAAATCGACCACAACAAATGAGGGGAGTTATGGAGGGCGAGAACTAGTTGTGTAATGAATAGCGACAACTTTCCCAAGAGAACCATTCACGAGGCCTGCTTCAACCCACAAGTTGCTTGTTAGAATGACATGTTGACCAATGCAAAGAAGCACTTGTGCAACAAGCTGTTCATCTTCCTAGTTGGAGGAGGGAATTTTTTTTCTTTGTTCAACACAACAACATGCAATAGGCAGGTTCAATTTCTTAAGCATGGTTTTATTGTGTAGCGCAACAAATTCATTAGTTGCATAGAGGTGCATAGAATTGGTGAATGTTACCAGCTCGTCTTCTGGAAGATTGGATTTTGAGCATGTCATTAGAAGGTTCCAATCATCCAATGTGGGGGTTGCATTGTGAAGGTTGGAAAGGATTTGATGGAATAAACCTGCGTAGGATCTGTACCTTGTTGGCAAAATTTTTTGGAAAGTGTGTCAATAGTATTGAATCTCCGCCAAAGAGCATTGCCATGGGACATGCCTACATACATTGGTGTATCTTTAATAGGTGGAAATTGGGTGAGGTCCCCCACAAGGATTATAGATCAGCCACCAAATGGAGTGTTTCTATTGGATGGGAAGGCCTCTTGTAAATGTTCATCAATTTGAGCAAGCATTTTAGGACCAATGAAGCTCATTTCATCAATGAGAATGTATTTGACATGATGGAGTTGTTCTTGATGGCTTAGGAGGGATTGACCTTTTGGAGGGTGTATAGAGGAGACAAGGATGTAGAGGGTAGAGTGTATGGTTAGAGCATTGATGTGGAATGCCGCAACACTGGTCGGAGAAAGTAAGAGCATTGGGTTTTCCCCATTGACAAAGTTGGATAGGAAGGCACTTTTGAGGCAATCAATTAGGAAAAATTTGCCAGTGCCAGTAGTGCCTTGGATGAGAATCCTTAATGGTGTGGTGGAACCACTATTGGAGAAGTGGGAAAAAACGATATTGAATGCCATGAGATGGCTTGGGGACAAGGAGGAAAGGGAATCTGGATTTGGAGAGGGAATCTGGTGGAGTGTTGTGGAAGATCAGTTGAATGCTATCAAGGAAATTTTGTTTCTTGCAAGTGCGAAGGGATGAGAGAGTGATCCAAATTATGGTTTGCATCTGTCACGATGGCTAAGCATGCCAGTATCATCAAGGAGGATGTTGTTACCTTGGTGGAATTGAGAGAGGAATTTCCATTCTTCCATGTCTATGGTTGGGGGGGGGGTGCATTGCATCAGGGGAGGGATCATCAGTTATGAACATGGATGGTTTTAAAGGAGCTTGGTGAACATGCCATGATTGATATGTGTTGGCAATTTTCTCTCAATGAGAAACAATTTCCTCGTCGATTTCACCAATGTTGTTAGGAAATATATGAAAAGGGTAGTACAAGAGTAGTTCACTCCAACAAAAGTCTACATAGGATGTTTAATATTTATCTGGGACTGCAACGTACCGAGGAATGACACACACAACCATGGGAGGGAAAATGCGCTTCTAGGGCAATGTTTTCCGGCGGAGGAGAATGACCAGTCCCATGCGACTTCAATAAGTGGAAATGACTCTAGTGAATGAGGTCTTTGCATGTATGAGGTGATGAAGAATGTTGATGGAAGATGGGCATCCAAGTTGTTTGAAACACATCAAAAAACTATTTTTTTTAACATTGAGGGAGACGAAAGAATGTCAACATTGGTAGCGGAACTTTTTGGAGCATATGACATGTTTCTTGTGCACCAATTTCCCTATCAGCAACAAGTTCGATCATGAGTTTGCAGATGACAGACACGGTAGGCACGTCAGGGGGGAACTTTGTGAAAGTCGTGCAAGCATTTGGTGGTAACTTTCGGATTTTTCCTCTGCTTTCACTGCATACTTTGCAATGTAGTTCAATACAGCACGACGTGACAAAATCGGTTGGAAGTCAATGTTGGCCCTCCAAATTGCAAGCATATGAGAGTTGTGCACATTTAGCTTGTCATCATTTCTAGCAGGAGTGTACATTTTCTGCCCGGTAGCATTGATTTGGAGAGAAGAATTTTCACACAAATCCCAAGGGGCTCCATAGCGGCTGTTGGGCACGGGATCCCCCAAAGGGAAGTTTTGGGGCTAAAAGCCCAGATTTTGGTCAAAAGTTGTAACTCTGATGTAAAGGCTCCGCATTTTGTGGGCGTAGAGTGCGTAGCTTGTAAATGAGTCATAGGGTTGTCCACCCTTAATTTTGTAATGTAATGTCGGCTATAAAGATCTACCCATGGTCCGCGAACCATGGGATTGTATAAATAGAGCGAGGCTCTAAGTATTTAAGACATCAATTGATGATCATGGAATAAAAGCATAGTAGAGTATCTAAAGTGTAAAGTCTAGTTTTGGGTCGTAGAGTAGGAGAAGGCTCTACAGCTGCGTGCGCAGAGGCCTAGTAATCCGTAGTTGAGTGCATGGACCCCTGCAACTGAGTGCGCAGGGCGAGTTGAGTCTGTAACAGTTGGAAGCATTAATAAAGAGAAGTTTTATATCATTCTTGTGTATTTATTTCCTATTTTCTGCATTGAATGTATTGGGTATGAATTGCATTTCTACTGTTTATATGATGCGCGAACATATGTGACTGTGATAATTAAGTGAATGTGAGATAAAGTATCTGTTTACGTGAAGTTAACTAAGATCTTTAAGAAGATAAGTAAGATCTATGGTATAGTTTGGGGAAATAGTGCAGATTGCTGCCATAGTAGTGCGAAAGCACCTCAGCCCCTAGTTAGGGTTGTGCGAAGGCGATTATAACAGATCACGAAGGTCTCACAGGTCAGCACAGTGCACGAAGTGACCTGCGTGAAGGTAGGCACAATTGGACTAAATCGACACCTCAGACATCTCAAGGGTGCCGCAAACTTGGTTCCAACATCCCCCCATACTGCGTCAGGTGAGACTTCAGTTCACACTCCGTGGGCTAATGCTAAAAGGGCCAGTAGTGTAGGATTTGTTTGGCTAATTAACTCCGAACCTGGGTCAGGCCCCCTCAAGCCAACAACGGAAAGCAATAGAGTTATTTGTTTAGCAAAGACATGTAGAGGAATGACAATTTGTGTGCCTTTGGATGTAGCTCACAAGTTCCTCGTAGTCTTGGAGTTCATTTGATGCAAATATTTCATTTGTTGCAAGGAGGCAGGGACCGCGTATAAATGAGCGATGCAATCGAGGACTCCTGTTCTGGAGAGGCTGAGGGTTCGCATCAGTGATGTAGGTATCAAAAAATGTTTTGGCTACATGAATGTCTGCAACATTAGCGCAATCGAGGGCATCCATATTACATGCATCTTTGAACCATAGAAAACCATGTACATGTGCAGAGCCTCTATGCTGCCATTCATACCTTAGTAACAAAGATGGAAAACAAGTAAGAGGGATGCATGAATGTGGGTTTGCAAAAATGTTTTGGATTCTCCATCGAGACTAATCTTGTGCATTAGATGGAGGATTGGAAGGCATGGCCATATGCAAGTCATGCCATTTGGTATCAGTTGCACTTAGTGTGAAGAAGAAGGTAGGGTTACCGTATTGAATGATCATGTCGCTTAGCTCCCCTCTAGCCCTAGTCCAAAAAGAATGGATCCCGTGAAGGGATGAGCTGAAGCGCATAATCTGGTCCGGAAGCTACTACAGGTGGAGGCGAAGGTCTGCTATGGTTGTTGGTAAGGTATTTTCAAGGTCCCTTTTAATGAAGATAGAAGCAGTTGCTTGGCTTCAATGTTGCATGATAAGGTTGTATAGGTAATAGTGAAACCTAGGATGTTGGCCAAAGCGATTGTCATGGAAGCGCATTAGATGCAAAGCATATTCTTGCATATCAACTTTTGCAATTATTGGTTGGTTAATCATGGAAGCTCTGGTGGGGAAGAGGGTGGGGAAGGCCATGGAGAAGAGGTCCTCTGTGTTGTATTCGTTGATTGGAGAAAGGTCAATGATGGGCCATTGAAGTGAATGGGTGGGTATGGAATTGGAGGATTATATGTAGGCAAGTATCTCATCAATTTCTGTATGAGAATTTGGTAGAATTGCAACAAAGGAGGATGGTTGAAGGTCAGACAGGTTTGGGTGGAGAAGTTCATGGTCAAGATTTTTAGAGAGGGCTTCTTGGGGTCTAAGGGATTTGGGGGAGAGACGGTGTAACATACTAGAAACGTCTGAAGGGGAATCAGGCAAAGAGGAAAGTGCAAGCGGGTTAAGTTGTACATATTTGTAGTATGGGTCATTTTCTAACTTGAACTGCAAATCTGAGAGAACACGTGATCTGCTGACAAATAATTCATAGGATATGTGGTCATTGTTGGTTTTATTTACAACAAGGATGTCTATTTCTAAGAGCATGCGAGGAAGGGAGGTGACAATGTTAGTTATATCTTGAGGGAAGCTAATAGTATGGCCAGAATATTTGAATTTCCCTCCATGTGCATGTGTTACTTGAAGAACAGGGTTGACACGGGCAATGAGCATCTCTTCAACTTGAGTTAGGCAAGCGAGGACATGGGGTTGGTTGCTTGGGTCCATGTTGTTTGAGGAGGAGAAGTGATGGATAGTTCGCTCAAAGGAACAACGGGAACAAATAACGTTGGCATTTAATTTTTTTGTTTTCATTGATGGGTAACCTTCACAACAAGTGGAGCAAAATTGTATGGGGCTAAGTGCATCAATTATTTCACGAAAGTGACGATGTGCATGATGGAGATGGTTGTTGGGTAATTGCTGAGTAGTTGAAGGGGAAGCCACATGGGGGGATTGCTGCACATGGAACGTGGGAGGTGACAAAAGGGCATTAGTTGGAATTGAAGAGGAAGCCTCATTGGGGATGACTACACATGGAAAGTGGAGGTGAGGAAATGGAATTAGTTGGAATTGATTGGGAAGTGAGTGGACATGGAAGGGAAAGTGGAAGACTTAGGGTGGATGCTAGGGGATGGAGATGAACCTAGGAAGGAAGAGGCGTTTGGTTTGGGTTGGTTTGAGAGGGAAGGTTGGATCGACGATTGTTGTAGAGAAGATGCCAACATGCATTTATTCTATCCTTGTTAAGTGCGTAGTGTTGTCGTCGTTGTTCCTTCTGTGCATTATTCATTGGGCGGGGTTGCATAGTTGTTTCAAACAAGAAAATTTATCTCAACATCAGAGGTGTAAGTGAAGTAGGAGCAAAGGCAAGTAAAGCATGCATGACAAGTTTTTTTTTTTTTTTTTTTGCATTACAAAGTATAGTAGCATATATATGGTGTGAGTGTTGCTTTTAGGGAAAGTGTATGCATTATGTAACGCGTCAAATGCGAATTGAAGGTGCAGTATGAAGACGGGTGTGAATGATATTTGTTTTGTTTGGTTGTTAGACTTGTTCAAAGTAAAGTAATCCATCCTGGGATGTTCAAATGATTATTAGTAATTGTAAACACAACCACATGATGCATATTTGGCCTAGACTAAAGGAAGCCCATTTGTGCATGTGACCATAATTAGAAGCATTAGGTGTGTATTGTTTTTCATATATAGCATATCATATTCATATGTGCATGTGAATAATGTGTGTGTGCTGCAAAGAATCTTACATGATGAACAAGGATCATGGAAAGCAAGTGAGCGAACAACCATGTATCTAGAAGAGACATTACAAGTGAGAAAATGGGCATGTATGAATGCGAGAAAAAAAAAAGAAGAAGTGGTTGCCCATTTGTTCATGAGAACCAATACACTTGAGAGAGGGTGCATATAGTAATAAGAAAGTAGTACAAAAGGTTGAAGAATTGTTGAAGATGAGTTCTAGAAAAAGTAAAGTTCGAATTGCAGACAAGAGGGTTCAACAAGGTGCAAAAGGGCAAGTGGGGATTAGTGAGAGTGAAGGTTGGGAAAGGAGTTGGCAATCGGGAAAGGAAGGGGCATAATAGGGAAATTGTTTACAAGGTGAAGGATGGGCATTGATGGAGAAGTGTGGAGGGAGAGTATGGGAAGAAAAGTGTTAAAGGGCAAGGGTGTATAGAGCAAGAGATGGGGAATAGTGAGGGAAGGGGGAGAAAGGTATGTTTATAGGTGGGGGGAATTGTTTTTCGAGGGGGAGGAGTGGGTTGAATGTCTTGTAGGAGGAGAGAAGATGCGGAGGCATAAGGGAGTTCTTAAAAGTGAATGAGGGTTGGGTGGAGGTGTTCAATGCCGTTGAAAGTGTCTGTTTTGACAACTAGCATGAAGAGGAATCGACGTGACGTGAACCCATTGGATATGGCTCAAACAACTCCTGGATCGCTTGAAAGGAGGAAAGGGTCCTTTACAGATATGCCCAAAAGGCCATGGGTGGCATCGTCAAAAGAAACCACATTTTTGAGTTGCCTAGTGTGGTCGTGCAATTCAAGTTGGAGCACATAGCGATAGTCACATTTGAGGAAGGAGCCTTCACATTTTGAACAATGCCATGTCTTTCTGGGTTGCTGAACAACTTTTTTCATGCATTGCAGCCCATCAATGGTAAGGGGGAATGCGATGAAGTAGAAGTCATCCAATTCAATTGTTGTAACAATAACACAGAGGGAAACCCATGAAGACATCACGATGTGGGGCATTACAAGAATGGCAGAAATTGTTTTTGTTTGCATGGGATTACTGGTTGTGCCAGTGTATTTCCGGATGGATGATGATGAGGAAGATTTGATGCTTTCTTCTTGAAACCATTGCTTGAGTTGGTGTGTTTCATAGATATCTGGATCTATAAGAAGGAAATTCGTCAAGATAGTTTCGATAGTTCGCCCATTGAACTCGACAAGTCGACCCCCTATGATTGCAAGGACTGGGATAGTACGTTCCATGCGGAGTTCAGAGAGCGTTCGTCCTTCGGTGTGGCAGTGTTCTCCCCACAAGGTGACATAGATGCTGCTACCAAACTTGTCGCTGAGGGAAATAGTTTGTCTAGGAGTTTCAGAACCATCACACTATGAAAGATCGAGGCAGGTGAGGTTGAGCTAACGACACCGATAACATCAACAAATGAGTCAAGAGGCACAAGTTTGAGTGAACTTATTGCCACAAAATGGAAGGTATGGGAAGGTATTGTTTGATCTCCATCTAAAATGTGAGATACATTTGATGTGGAGAAGAGGAGGATTTCAAAAGGGCATTTAAGATGGTTGTATGTAGAGTTCGGGACCTTTATGGGGCCATTCGAAACTGTGTAGATTTGGCCAAGCTGGATGAGAGCATGGAGTGAGTCTGCCAAGTCATTGAACATGGATACATGGATTTCATCACCGTCCCGATCAACGAGGTCAAACCCAAAGGATTTCCCAGAGCCGTGTGCATTGGTGTATGCACAAAGGGGTGTTTTTGCGAGAACTCTACCTTGGATGGACCAAAATTTACGAGTTGGGGTAAGTGCCTTAAAAGGGAGAGTTGTTGCAGATGAAGCGAGCAAATTTGTGAAGTTGGTAGATTCGATTTCAAGGGGGGGGGGGTTGATGAAAGGGAAGATATAGTCAATGAGGACGAGGGCGCATGGAGAATTTGTTTAGCGGAGAGAATAAGAGGGGTTGGCTCGCTGATTAAAGTTGCCACATGGTGGAGTATTTCAAGTTCGAGGACAGAAAGTGACCTGCAAGAAAGAGAATATGTGAGTGTAGAGGGGAAGTAAAACACGATAAAAGCAAATAGATTCTAAAGCGGACATAAAATGAGAGGAAAGCTAGGGAGGATTAGGAAGGATTCCCAGTGTGCAACATGCATAGTATGATGTGCATATGTGCATGGGAATTTTCGTAAGAGCACGATAATCCTATTTTCAAGTCTCCAGATTTTGAAAGTGAATCATGTGAAGAAGGAAGCAAGACCACATGGCTGTGAACACCATCAGAAAGGGAGACATGGTAGTGAGGGGTTGACATCCTAGCAGGGCATATTTATTCGACAACAACGACTTGGAGGATTGGTTGCATCTCGATAGAGCCAGCGAACAACAATGGAAGTGAATTGGTATTCAAGGTTGGTTCCATGGTGATACGACTTTGTTATTGAGAAAAAGGCGCTGCAAGAGAATATCAATTGTAAGTGTACAAAAGTGAAGAAAAATTGGTGTAGTAAAAAGAAAGGAAAAGGTTAAAGAGTTTATCTAAAATGAGACGAATCAAGAATAGAAATGGAAGGGAAAAGTGTGGAAGATAAAAAAACATGAGGGGGAAGGAAGAACAAGCAAGAACAAGTGTGCTACAAGAAACGAATAGATAGCTAGACTACTGTCCTTATGATTTGTGCAATTTTCATGTGGCAAAGTTAAATGTTTCACGGGTAAGAAAGCAAAGCAAGAAGAAAACAACACCCACCATGATATTGTTATTTGTTGAGTGAAGGAAAGTTTTGGAAGGAAGAGAGGAAGGGGTAGGCAATTTGAATGAGATACCTAGCAAACATTGAGGGCTTGTTCAAACAAAGAGGTTTGGAAGTAGCAAGGCAAAGTAGGAAAAATTGTTTTGATTATGGTTTTTGTGTGTAAAGTAAAGTGTCTTTCTAGACTGTTGGAAATTACAATTTTGCACCCTATTCAAGCGACCTTGCAACTTTTTAGATGAAATGGATCTATGGATGCAGGCAAATAAAAGTAGTAAAAAAAAATAGGCTAGGTTGTTTTATGTGAGAGAAAATTTTTGACTATAGTAAAAATAAAAGAGCATGTGACATTCTGGGAAAAAAAAGTGAGAAGGAAAATAGAGGGTACAAAGAAGGGAATAAGATGTGTTTCCAGACAACATGTAACACCAGTTAGATAGCAACCATACATAGTGTAACATAATAAGAGATAACAACCATAAAGGAAAAACTTCCACAATAAGGGAAAATAAATGTTAAACTAATTTCCTAAGGATAGGAAAAGTGTACAATGTCAACATATAAAAAAGAAATGCAAGAAAGAGGAAAAGCCAAAGACTTGTAGCTCTCGACAGGGAACAACACAAGATATCCTCCCAGGTCAAAACAAATTTGTGTTAGGTAAGTGGTATTTAAATATGAAAAGGAAAATGACTAAACCAGTTTGGCCAAGTAATGCCTCTAATTGCAACATTTGTAAAATACCATGAATCATTTGCAAAGTAGGAGAAAATTGTTCCTCCAAAAGAAGTGAAGTTATAAAAGAACAATATGAAAAGGGTTCAGCTGTATGCAAAAGGGGAAAAAAAGGATTCCTTGTCCAAAAATGTGTGCTAACTGTGAAGCTAACAACAAGATGTGAGGACATTTTTAAATAGTAGAGCGATGAAGGAGGACATATTAGCCTTTTAGAATCACATGGAAGAGGAAGACATAGTGGCAAGTCACTTGGGAGCTTTTCTTAGAGGTATGACAAATGCAATGTCCAATGTCATTATTGTAGAAGGTTTGAACAATATGCATATGAATGTAGGGAAAAAAATGGTATGGATAAATGAAATGCAAATTTCATTAAGGAAAGATTTGAAAAAATAAGTGAAGAGAATCAATTTTTGTTGCAATATAGCATAAGAAAGAAATAAAGGGGTATGGTACGTAATGCTGGTTGTAGCAACTATCATTGAAAAGGAAAATGTTTTTGAATCACTAAAATCTGAGGTGAGAATGTGAAATAACAACAAAGTATCAAGCATGAGTAAAGGAGTTATCTCTAGTTGCACCAGCAAGGAACCAGTTTGGCCAAGTAATGCCTCTAATTGTAACATTTGTAAAATACCATGAATCATTTGCAAAGTAGCAACAAATTTTTCCTCCAAAAGAAGTGAAGTTATAAAAGAACAATATGAAGAGGGCTCAACTATATGCAAAGGAGAACAAAAGGATTCCTTGTCCAACAAATTGTGCTAACTGTCAATCTAACAACAAGATGTTTTTTAAAATAATTACAATAGTAAATTTATGAAAGACAAATATCAATATTTTTCAACCCTTGACAAATATCTCGAACTCTCTACTTTTAAACCCAGAGTACATGATGCCAAATGAGGGATTTTTTCAACCCTTGACAACTATCTTGAACTCTCTACTTCTATGATAAATTTCTATCCTTGCAAGAATTATGTTACCTGTAATGACTACTGGAAATAATTTGTTGTAGGATTTTAATAAATCCTCTCTCATGGCTCTTCAAATCTTGCTTTAGATTTACAGGTAGTTTGATCAATTCTAGGTCTTCAATCCTCACTTTCACTGGGCCATTCTGATTCCTTCAATAGGTCAGAGTTAACCTTAACTCTAAGTCCTCTTGTGCTTTGTTTCTAGCTGTTAGGTAATAGATCAGAGTTAACCTCTAATTATTTTTGTGCTATGTTTCTAGCTGTCAGGTAATAGGTCAGAGTTAACCTCTAATTCCTCTTGTGCTTTGTTTCTAACTATAGGGTGAAATTGGTAGCACAATTATTATAAGTAGTTTAAGATTTAGACTTAATTATGTTTTAAAAGATTACTGTGACATTGGATTTAAATAGGCCCATTATCTCTGATATGTCATGATAGTAACTCTTGTGATTTTGAACACAAGATATGATCTACAACATGATACATATGGATTTTAGATGGATATGGGGTTCAGAGAACATTCTGGTCTGTTTTTTCATCAACACGAACTCTTCTAGGCATGAACACTATGAATAATCAATTTCAGAAATATTCATTTGTCAATATGGAACAAAAGTGCAGAGAATATACAGAGGTGATTCAAATTTCTGTTTATGTCCATAGATTGGACACCAGTAATATGTTGTTCATCAGGGCTATTGTATTTAACAATTGGGAGACATGTTGTGACATGAGAAGCATGAACTTCTAGTACTCACTAAGGCTAATCTTCTGTCTATTGTGACAAACACTTGGACTCTCTAGTCTCCACACAATATCCCTGTGCCCAGAAAAACATAGTTGGAATTATTTTGAGATGTGATTTTAGCATGACTGTCACTACTGTTGGAAAGTTTGCAAGAAATTTCCATCTCGAGTATGGGGAACTACGCAAATTGTCTGCAAAGTTTTGAGATATTTTCCTAGTACAACAAAGAGTGTTATGTTGAGAGAGCCTTTCTAGAGGATTTTCTAGTCATGTTTTAGAGTAAGTGGTTAGTTTTGAATCTCCAAATGCACAGTCAAAGTTTGTAAGGTAGCAACACACATGCTCCCATAAGAAATCTGTCACTATCAATATGAAGTTAAGCAATTGCTTCCAAGTGTTTTCATCTATATGTGCTAGCTGTCTATGAAATAACAAACATCCCATCCACAACTGGTAATTGTTCGGAACATAATTAATATGAATAAAGAAATAAAAGAAACAAGTCAAAGGAGGAACTTGGATGTTGTTGTATATAGATAAAGAGCAAGGTACATGTATTTCCCGTGCATGCATGTCATGGAGAAGAAACCATTGAATCTCATTGCATTATATCCATTGCATTGTTTCTCTGTGTGTTGTTCCAGAGAGAAAATGGGTGTGTTTTCATGTGTGGGTTTGTTTTTGTTCATTGTATTATCCTTAGTTGAAGCATGGAGGTCATGGCCTCAATATTTCAATCAGAATACTATTTCTGTGGGACTGGGACAACAACCCAATAAGGAAGATTTGCAGTTTGGGACTTCGAAGAAGAATGAAGGTCCTCGCCATATGTGAATATGAAGTACGACATGGGGCCTGTGTTGACTTCTGCTATGAATGTCCATACAATTTGGTATGGCAGGTGGAGTAAGAAGGAGAAGAGGGTTATCAATGAGTTTCTGCTATCTATCTCTAATAATACAAAGAGCCCTTCTGTGGGTCACTGGTGGAAAACAATGCAACTATATACTGATCAGACTGGTGCCAATATTAGTAGAAACATAGTGATTACTAGTCAACACGATGATTACTACTCCCATGGTAAGGTACTGAGTAGGCTTACTATTCAGGAAGTGATAAAAATGCCATAACCACCAAGAGTAGTCCCCTTCCCATTGATCCCAAGAATGGTCTTTACCTCCTCCTCACTTCTAGTGATGTTGCTGTCTAGGACTTCTGCAGAGCAGTCTGTGGATTTCATTATTTTACATTCCCATCCATTGTAGGATACACACTTCCTTATGCATGGGTTGGGCATTTTGGAAAACAGTGCCAGGAAGTTTGTGCTTATCCTTTTGTAGTGACAAGTTACATGACTGGAATGAAGGCATTCAAGGCACCTAATGGGGATGTTGGTATCGATGGGATGATAAGTGTGATTTCCCATGAATTGGCTGAGCTTTCGTCGAATCCCCTGATCAATGCCTAGTATGCTGGTGAGGATCCTACTTCTCCTACTGAGATTGCAGATCTCTGTGAAGGTCTTTATGGGACTGAAGGCGGTGGATCTTACACTGGACAAGTCTTCACAGGCAAATTTGGGGCTAATTACAATGTAAATGGAATTAGGAGGAAGTATTTAGTGCAATGGATATGGAGTCTTATTTTGAATGCCTGCTCAGGATCAAATGCATTGGATAGTTGAAGGTGCTCTAGTGCTCTTGTTAGTGGAAAATGGGGTTGCTAGTGTTATGGTCACATTTAGGGGTTGTTCTCAAGGCTTACTATCACAAATTCTATTTGTGGGTTGGATTTAGACAGATTATTAATGGCTTCTTTATTGGTATATACTTCAATATGCCTTAGGATTACTGTACCCAATAATGCAACAAAGTGTTTTGGAACACTGGAGGTTCTAATCCCATTTTTATTTCTTGACAATATGCAGTGATTGTTCTTCTTTTAACGGTCATCCCACTATGTGTGCTTGTGTGCGTCTTTATAACTTTATCTATTTAGACTATTCAGAGAAATCTCAAGCAGAGAGCATTCATGTCTGTTGAATTTTTAAGATCTATTTTGATTAAGTAGAGGAGTAATTCTATATGCACATCAAAGTTTACTAGAATTTCCATTTATGGTGACTAGGTTTCTAGAATGATGTCATTGCTGTGTATTTTTTACTGGCCAAGGTTCACTTGGACACATCTTGTAAAATTTAGAAATGGCATTTGTTGTTTTGAATTGTGTTTTAAGCCCCTTAACATCTGCATAAATTTTTAGTAGATATAGTGGATAGTTGTTTGACATATAAGATCTAAATGGCTAAATGGATTGAATCCTTAAGATCTCCATACAACCCAAACATTTAATCTTTGAATGCATATTTTCTGGTTGATCTATATAACAATATTAATTTATGATGGAACATGAACATGAAAGTTGAAACTAATGCTATGCTATTCTCGAATCCATGCTAAGCTTGACAAAGATTTCAAATTCCACTGTATGGTGTGTAGTGGCCTTCACATCTCAAACCTTGGATTGAGTGATTGAAATCTATTTCAAAAATAAGATGCTTACATGAGAGTAATATATATTAATACTTGGAATGTAGAAAGGAGGACCAACAAAGAACACAAGAAATTTGTACTTTAGATATAAAAGAGAAGAAATAAGCAACAATATACCATATAACATGTCTTGGACAAAAAATTATAAATTTCAGGCCCTAACTGCATTATTTATAAAGATCCTTTTTTCTATATGATATTTACATCATTAAGTTAGATACACATCAAGGCCTATGTTGTGAATACAATTTGGATGAGACTATTGCAAAACCCAAGATGTGAAATCTTCTAAGATGCCCATGTTTACATTTTGAAATGTAAGAGCTCCAGTTTTAGAGTGTATAGTAGAAGTAAGCTCATTGCACTTGACAATCATAAGGACATAAAATTTTAACATATGATTGAAGAAAAGAAGACAAATTATTGATATAGTAGTGTTTAGCTGGAGAGACGTGCTTAAATTTTAACATACTTCCAAATTCATGTTTAATCCCATATTTGTCAAGAGTTCTTATGTTAGTTTTGAGGGGATTTTTTGATACATCCTTAGCGTCAGTAATAGGCACCTTTCTCATTGGATATGGTTTTGGTTGTTTCAACTCAGCCATGTAGATAAAAATAAGCATTGAAACAATCTGATAGAAAATGCTCCTAAAATTCTACAATTTGAATGACATGTTATTGCAATTAAGTGATTAAAAATAGGTTATAAAGTTATGTAATTGATAATGAAGTAAACTATGGTGGATTCATACCTACTTGTAGACTTTGAGAGATTCTGCACTTGCTCCCCAAATATGACCTACTCAACAATGGTTTAATGTGAATGTTTATTGTTCCATAAAGTTGAATGTTTATATTTCTTTTCAACATTTTGGCTCATTGTATCTGATGGAATTCAGAAGTTTCCACTTCCAGTTGACATAACATATGTTAGTCTTCTCCTTTGGGGACTAAATCTACAACACATGGCCTTCTAATAAATATGAAAAACCCTTGATAGGGATTTAAAAAGGAAAATAATAAATCTGATGGGAACACCTCCTTCGATGGAACATATATAGATGCTTGTATAGGAAAAGAAAAAGGTGTAGAACTTGAAAACAATGTCCCTTTTCTAATCCTTGCATATCTAGAGACTAGGAGATGACAATATCCTTGTTAAATGAATGAGTAAAATTCCCTGCAAAGCATGACAATTTTTTTCTTTTAATATATCAAGAAAGCTAAAATGATGGACCCTAGATAATGCTCATTGCCCACATGATATACATGATAGATGGGAATATTTCCCCAGGAGAGTTGTTGCAGACACTCATTTCCATTGTCTAGAGACATTACCAGCTTGTTGAAGGATTTGAAGATACAAG